>CM048750.1:44925796-46370796 GCA_026315105.1 Locusta migratoria | reverse complement strand
AACATGACTGCGTCTCAGCAACGGTTATAGGATAACAAACTAATAACAGCCAACCAGTTGCAATAATAGTTGTTTAAAAACTTTTGACCACTGTTTCGACAGACATAAACCCGTCTTCTTCAGAAATACATGTATACTATACTATCATATCACAGGAATTTGACACCCCTATGATCTAGGGAACGTGGTTTAGACTGAAAGATGCGTCAGCGCATCTGCAGACATTCACACTTCCCTAGTTCATAGGGATGTTAAATTCCTCCTGTGATATGCAAGTATAGTATACATGTATTTCTGAAGAAGACGGGTTTATATCTGTCGAAACCGTGGTCGAAAGTTTATTAAACAACTATTATTGCAACTGGTTGGCTGTTATTGATTTGCTATTGCTATTATTATTATTATTATTATTATTATTTTGTAGTTGTAATGGTAATCTTTACTATTGTGTATAGTCCTCGTTACAATACTATTTAATCTTTAAATACTTATAGCAGGAACTGGAAATGACGGACCTAAAGTCAAGGTTGGAATCGGCGTGCCATCGATTGTGAGCGGCTATGTGTCTGTTAAGAATTTACAGCCCCTAGGTTGACAGTGGCGACGTGGGAACGTCGCGTCGCCGGAAACTTTTGTTAATATGTTTGGAAACTGATTGTCGAGTAGGAGGTATAGCGGCATGTTACATTTCAGTGCACACTCAGGACACACAAAACACAACTTGCCCATTTGGTTTATTTCTGGCGATAGGATACTGGCATAGTACACACAGATGGCATATAAAATGATAGAATATAGAGGTAGCAGAATTCGCCCACATTCCTAGAGTTGGAAAGCCACCGAAACGGTAATGTTTGTTAATAATTAATTTTGTACATATTTAAAGAAACAGTTTCTTTAACTTTTGGGTTACAAGCATTTGCATAATCAGAAAAAATGGTAGGAAGAATGAGACTGTTCACACAAAAATCATAATTCAGGGGTTTATAAATGTGTCATACGATAAAATCATTCATATCGTTTTCATATACTTCAGGTACTGTAAAAACAGCCGAACTTCGCTGACTGAATAATATAAAGCCGGCCGTGGTGGCCGAGGAGACTGAGGCGCTCCAGTCTCGGTCTGCACGGCCACTACGGTCGGGGGTTCGAATCCCCCCTCGGGCATAGATATTTGTGCCGTCCTAGTTCGTAAGTAGTTCATAAGTAGTTTGTAAGTTTAGGGACTGATGACCCCGTAGTTAAGTTCCATAGACTATACAAACATTTGAACATTTGAAACAATAATATAAAAACATATTATTTATGAACAAATACCAACAAATACGTGTATATCTGGAACTTATTCCGCTGAAAGTAAGTTACAATACAGACATAAGAAAAAAGATAGTTTCATGTTATAGTCTCTTCTTACTATGACAGCCGGACGCAGTTGCCGAGCGGTCTGCGGCGCGCTAGTCACAGTCTGCACGGCTGCTACGGTCGGGGGTTCGAATCCCCCCTCAGGCATGGATGTTTGTGTCGTCTTTAGTATAAGCTAGTTCATAAGTAGTTTGTAAGTTTATGGACTGCTGACCCCGTAGTTAAGTCCCATAAGCACTACAAACATTTGAACATTTGATAATCATCAAAGAAACAGAATGAAACTTTCGCCCTGCAGCGGAGTGTGCGCTGTTATGAAACTTCCTGCCAGATAAAAAATTGTGTGCCGGAACCGTGACTCGAACCTGGAACTTTTGCCTTTCGCGGGTAAGCGCTCTAGCACTGAGCTACCCCGACACGACTCACGACACCGCCTCACAACTTTACTTCCGCCAGTACCTCGCCTCTTACTTTCCAAACTTCTCAGAAGCTCTCCTGCGAAACTTGCAAGACAAGCACTGCTGGAAGAAAGGATACGGTGGAGACATGGCTTAGCCACAGCCTAAGGGATGTTTCCAGAATGAAACTTTCATTCTGCAGCGGAGTGTGCGCTGTTATGAAACTTCCTGGCAGATTAAAATTGTGTGCCGGAACCGGGACTCGAAACTGGAACCTTTGCCTTTCGCGGGCAAGCGCTCTACCACTGAGCTACCCCGACACGACTCACGACACCGCCTCATCGCCGCTGCAGAGTGAAAGTTTCATTCTGGAAACATCCCTTAGGCTGTGGCTAAGCCATGTCTCCACCGTATCTTTTCTTCCAGGAGTGCTAGTCTTGCAAGTTTCGCAGGAGAGCTTCTGTGAAGTTGGAAAGTAGGAGGCGAGGTACTGGCGGAAGTAAAGTTGTGAGGCGGTGTCGTGAGTCGTGTCGGGGTAGCTCAGTGGCAGTGTTCGCCGGGCAGCCGTGCCGTGCGGACGTCTTGTTTACGTCCTCGCTATTTGGCAGCCGAGCGGAGTTACACGGTGAGTGCGCACTTTTAGCGTTCATATTTACCTCCTAGAATGTCTTGCACACGAGCATAATGGATCGACCACAACGAAAAGACACGCTAAGACTGAGTTTCGACCCGAAATTTAGTAGACCAAAATCATTTGAAGTGGAATTGTTTGTTAGAGATGTTATGAAGATTACTATCGACGAACTGATAGGAATACACTTATCGATTGTCAGCAGTACAGTGTATTTAAAATTGATAAGCCCAGAAAAATGCAAGAAAATATTTGAATCCTGTGGAGGACGTTTACAATTTAAACATTCAGACGGCAATATTGGAGACGTTACGGTATCACGAGCTGGCATGGGTATTAAAACTGTACGTATCTTCGAACTGCCTTTCGAAATTTCTTCTGAAGCAATTAACGAACAACTCAGGGAATACGGCACAGTCATAAGTAACGTCGCGGAACGATGGTCAGAGTCTCACATCTTCCCGGTTTTAAATGGTGTCAGGCAAGTAAAAATAGATATGATGAAGCACATACCGTCTTACATTACAGTTTGTGGCTATAGAGCGATCGTAATTTACGACGGGCAACCACGCACTTGCTCTGGATGTGGTTCGACAGAACACGTTCGCGCGCAGTGTTTACAACGGCGCGTGACGCAGATACCGACCGGCGAGCAAGACAGACCTGGCGTCATGTCTGCGTTGCCTATTAGCTACGTAGCCGCCGCGCGAGGAAACATTGCCCCACAACAAAACCTAGACGCAGCTCTGGAGGCCTACAACGATCTGAACGAACAGGAAACAGCAATGGACACGAGCACACAAGATTCCCTTCCTTCTACTGCCCAGGCTGCGGAAGAAGGTAAACAGACAGCCGTATGTGAAAACAGCAATAACGAGCCAAGTATGGAACAAATAGTAAAAGCAGACCTGACATCACCGTCATTACCAACTGAAACAAACGAATTAACTGATCATGAGTCTACGAAATCTCCAAAGAAACATAAAAAACGCCGTATTGCACGCGAAGGTGCCGAAGAAAATGCACGAATAATGCGCGAGAAAGCCGTGCAGATTCGCAAAACACTAACGGAAGGGACACCACAAATCCCTCCGGGAAACCTTCCAGCGCAAAAGAAAACCCGAGCACAGGAATCCGATTCTGACCAAATGCAAATAACGTCGAAAGAACATACAACAACCTATCAGGAAGGAAATCTTGAACATGGAAAAGACAGGGGCAATACGAACCCAAAAGCATGATCAGATGACACAGTTGAGGACACTCGAGAGGAAGAGATGCCAGAGTCTCAGGAAAACACAGCAGCGGCGTCGTCTGATGTTTGTAGAGGCAAACCTGAACATCAGCAAAACACTGCTGCTACATCGGGTGGAATAGACGATGATCCAGAATACTTTTAAGTCATGTGTCTTTAACAACAGTTAAGAGGAAGCATGACATCAAGTATGCCTGCACATGTGACATCGTTGCAAGCGTATCGGATTGCTACCGTTAATATTAATAAAATAAGCTGCACATTTAAATTAAAAAACCTTCAAGACTTCTTGTACGCCGCAGATATAGACATTGCGCTATTACAGGAAGTAACAGACATTAACCTGGAACGTATAACAGGATACAACACCTTAATTAATCCTGGTTACGGCAGTGAACTCGGGACAGCGATCATGACAAAAGAAGGTATCCTGACAACAAACGTCGAGAGGCTCACGAACAGCAGGGGCATAGCTTGCACAGTAAATAATACCAGGATCATTAATATTTACGCTCCTTCCGGAACGGGGAAAAAACACCAGAGAGCGGAATTTTTTAAAGAAGAAATAGTGCCACTCTTCATGCGCCGTCCCGAACAAATCATATTTGCAGGCGACTTTAACTGTGTCATAAACTCTAAAGATCAGATACCAAATTTCAATAACTGTATCGAACTTGCGAATATCATCAGAGAGGTCAACTTAATAGACACATGGGAACTCAAACATGGTGATAAGGCCGGTTTTACCTACATCACCAACCATTCCGCTAGCCGTATTGATAGAATTTACGTCACGCCGAATTTACAGCATCACGTTCTGCAAGCAGAACTATGGCCGAATATATTTTCCGATCATGTGGCCTACATATGCACCGTTAATCTACAAAAACAAGGAACGTACAGAGCAAAAGGACAATGGAAACTGAACGTCACACATCTGACAGATCCAGGATGCCAAGATACCTTCCAGAATACGTGGAGAGAATGCGAGAGAAAGTTTCCAAAGTACGACTCAGCCCTTAAGTGGTGGGTGAAATGCGCAAAACCCGCGTTAGTAAAGGCCATGAAACATTACTCTTGGGAGAAAGGTGTTTGGACAAAGAATACAATAGAATTTTATTATCAGTGCCTCAGAGATCTATACAAACAAGATGCTACCATCATAGAAAATTATACACAGATCAAAAGAATAAAGGCCACAATTTTAAGCCTCAAGCGAAAGCAGTTAGAAGGCTGCATAGTAAGAACACGACTACAAAATACAGTTCAACGAGAAACAACATCCATGTATCATATAATACAAGAACGGACAAGAACAAACCGGAAAATTTTAACAGAATTGAAATCAGCAGACGGGAACATTTTGACAACACAACATGACATACGAGAAGAAATCTATAAATATTTTACGACACTTTTAACTGACAAACCAGTGAATGAAGTGGCGCAACAAGCCGTCATCGCAAGGCTAACCGCGAAGTTAAATCCGGAAGAAGCGGCAAACCTGTCAGTAGATGTAACAGAAGAGGAAGTGGCAGACGCCATTCGAAGAAGCGCGAAGAATAAGTCCCCTGGTCCTGACGGATTACCAGCAGAATTTTATCATACGTTTGAACAACAGCTAATCAGCAAGCTGACGCTTATATGTAATGAAATTCTGAACGTCGGTAGTGACATGTTACTAGAATTTTGTGAAGGTATAGTGGTGTTAGTCCCTAAAACGCCAGGAGGGAAGACCGTCAACAACCTGCGTCCAATAACACTACTCAATACCGACTACAAAATCTTCACGCGCATCTTGACGCAACGATTAACTTCGGTTATAACAACCATTACCGGGAAATATCAAACGAGTGTTGGGAAAAATAGAACCATTTACCAGTCATTGTGTGAATACAGAGATATTATTGCAACAGCAGAAGCTCTGGACATTCCAGGTGCGATAGTATCTCTTGATTTTGAAAAAGCCTTTGATAGAGTTAACCATTCATATCTTTTTCGGACCATGGAAGCAATGAACATTCCACAAAAAATTATCACTACAGCCAAAAACCAACTAAAGAGTTCCACCTCTCGAATATGTGTCAACGGCCAATTAAGCAGACCGGTCAGAATTATGAGCTCAGTACGCCAGGGATGCCCAATGTCCCTGATTTTGTTTGCGATAGCAATTGAACCTCTGCTATGCTCCCTGACGCAGGACCTCGCAGGGCTACATATACACGGCCGCAAAATAACATGTCAAGCGTATGCAGACGACGTCAGTTTCGTTATCACGGAAAGTGACGAACTACGGAAAGCGCTCCAAAATATAAAGACCTATGAAGAGGCGTCAGGAGCAAGATTAAACCGTAATAAATCGGGAATAATGAACATCGGCCGGGGATTAGAACATAGAGCAGACGAACAAATAAATTACGTAGGTACTATCAAGACGCTTGGCATCGAATACACGCCAAATATCCGCCGCACGGCTGCCCTTAACTTCAAAAAATTGTTGGCAAAACTACGAGCTGCCATACAGCAACACAGTTTACGTAATCTAAATGCCATCCAAAAAGTGCAATTAGCAAACAGTTACATAACTTCTAAAGTTAATTATGTCGCCCAAGTACTACCAATACCAAAGATAATAGCTCAACAAATGCTAGCAGCACTCGGCCACTTTGTCACCAGAGGACAAATTTTTAAGGCCCAGTATGAGACCTTAACGCTACCTTTCAGGAACGGAGGCTTACAGTTGACACATATTTACAGTAAATCACAGGCGCTGTTCGTCAGCAAGTTCTACAAACAGTGGAAACAATCGCCCGATTCTCTTACAGCTCATCTTTTAAATGAAATGACACCGATTAGTATGGACGCACCCGTAGACGTGCATCACATCCCCAACTCGTTCCATCATATCAGACATTTTCTTATAGAACTGAGCTATATTCGACGAAATACTCCCGAGAAAGATCTATACAAAGTCAAAGAAGTCTATCACAACATGACGAAAAACAAAACGAGAAACAGAATAGAAGAGAAGTACAAAGAATACAACTGGGAAAAGATCTGGGAAAACGTTCAAGACCCTTACTTATCGACTAACGTGCGATCGACATGGTACACGGCAGTTAACAGAAAAATTCCCACAAATTCAAAGTTGCATGCAATTCATCTCGCAGAAACGCCTAATTGCATCACCTGTAATTTAGTTGACTCAGAGGAACACCGTTTCACATGCGACGCTGTGAAAGACATCTGGACACTCTGTACAACGAAACTCGCAAGTGTACTGCGAACATCTCCCAGAACAATCACACCAGCTAGAATGCTCCACCCAGACGAAGTCCCCTACCCAAACACAAAACGAAGAGCAATAAACTGGATTAAAGGTCATACTGTGTACTACATTTTTTCAGAAAAGAACAAGACTAAAGAAGACTATTGGATTTATCTCACGACAGAACACGAAAAACTTACGAGAACTAAGAAATATAAAGACAAGTATGCGAATTTTCTACTTAGAACCGTAACATAAGAAAAGATGGGTAGCACCCATAGAAGTATTTTTAATTTTCTATATTTAAGTTTTAACTCTTTTTTTTTTTTTTTTTTTTTTTTTTTTTTTTTTTTTTTTTTTTTTAATGTCCTTAAAACTTCTGGGATTTCGTAAGGTAGTCCTGAGCTGTTGCTAGCCGATACTTCAAGGTATACTGAGAAGACAAACAAATAGAAAACGATAATTAGGAAACAAAGAAAACGAGTGAAACGGCATAAACTGCAGTAGCAGCCTTTACGTGAAGACAACTTTGAAGTACTCGGTAAGCCGAAACAGCGCATGTGCAACCATGAAAGTACAGAAGAAGAAAAGGAACAATAATTATAATTTACCTGGAGACACATTTCATTCCTTTATGGAAGGAATGGGTTTTATAAACCCTACAAAGCAGGTCCTTAATTTGGTTTCAAAGGAATTAAGTTTTTCACGTCTGTTGATGAAGAAGCCAACAAGACAATTTGATTATTTTCTAAGCGTCAGTTTCATTTCGTAATCAATAAGAAGTTTCCCTTCATTTGCCAATGAATACACAAATATCAAAGCTACAGAAGCTAGCCGGAGAAGGCGATTTTGGCGAGCGGAAGGACGGGTTGTAGGGGAGGAAGGAGACCCGAAAATAAAAAAAAAAAAAAAAAGAAAAAAAAAGTGGTAGAGCGCTTGCCCGCGAAAGGCAAAGGTCCCAGGTTCGAGTCCCGGTTCCGACACACAATTTTAATCTACCAGGAAGTTTCATCAACGAAACATTTTAAACATAAATATTGTCTTCACCATGTGAATTTTATGTAAGCAATTTAAAATAAGAAAATTTAATAAACATTTGAACATTTTTTACTATGACAGGTATTTTTTTACGCGTGCCAGTTTGGTACGGGGTCTCACGATTTGATCATTTATGCACTTCACTCCTCTTTCTTATACGCCCACACACTTCCGAGTATCATTACTTTGTTTAAAAAGCAAGTTTTTTGAATATTCTAGCCGTTTATGCTTCAGATAAAGCAACATTTGTGAAATTGGTTTCTTATTTGTTGGGAAACAGTTTAATTGCTTTTGCCGTTTTGTTGAGACGTCTGTGAGGTTTTGCTTCAGCTACAGCTGTGGTGGCTGATTTGATACGTTGAATTCTGTAGTTATTGTATTATATATGCGTTTCATACGCACCGCTCTCGCCGATTTTTATGGAATTTTAGTGAATAAAGCTTAACGTATCTGAGTAGGAAAGCGACGCCTTTCTGCCAAAGGGCAAGTCTTATTTTGTCTAACAGCCGCTTATTATTTTTAATAAATAATTATATTGTTGATTAGAGACCTGTAGGTTATAATCTTCTATCTATATACCTTATGAAACAGACTGTATGTGTGCATGTGTGTATATATTTCCTCCTAAACTGCTGGACCGATTTCATCCAAACTTGGTAGACAAGTTCCTTACTATCAGGCAACAATCGCTGTTGGGGTAAGAACCACCTACGAAACATACGTGAGGAGAAATGATATCATAAACAATGAAATTTCCGAATAACTGCTAAAACATGCTCATTTTTCCACATAAACCCCTAAAATAATGGACCGATTTTAGCTAAGATTGTTACACATATTGCTTACTATCGTGCAACAATCGTTGTAGCGTTAAAACTACCTACGACACATAGTGACGACTCAACAGTGAGTCACAAAACGTTCCCATCACGTGACTCGTTATTTACGAGACTTCATTGATTCACTACTTATTCATCGCAGATAGTTTCCTAATATTACTCTCTAAAAATCTGAAAATTATGTTATTGTAGGACACATAGTCAAGTATTGAACTGCATGAAAACGAAACTTAAATGGAAAGATAGTAAGGATGAATCCGATGGACAGAAAGGGAAGAATGACATGGACTAAATATTGTTAACAGTCACGTTTTGGATTAAATGAATCTTATACATCATCTGTCTTTAATATTATTTTTCTTTCTTTGGATACTGCACTGAAAACTTTGTACATTATGCATGTTGTTGTGGTCTTCAGTCCGTAGACTGGTTTGATGCAGCTCTTCGCCCTACTCTACCCTTAGCAAGCCTCTTCATCTCCTCATAAGACCTGCAACCTACATCCGCTTGAATCTGCGGTTTTTACCCCAAACACTTCCCTTCAATGCTAAATTCACGATTCCTTGATGTCTAAGAATATGTCCTACCAATGGATCCCTTATTTTCGGCAATGTATGCCAGAAATTCCTTTTCTACCAAATTATGTTCAGTACCTCCTCATTAGTTACATGATCAACCCACCTAATCAAATGTTCAAATTTTTGTATTGCTTATGGGACTTAACTACGGGGTCATCAGTCCCTAAACTTACAAACTACTTATGAACTAACTAATACTAAGGACGTCACAAATATCCATGCCCGAGGGGGGATTCGAACCCCCGACCGCAGTGGCCGTGCAGATCGTGACTGGAGTGCCTCAGTCCCCTCGGCCACCGCGGCCGATCCCACCTAATCTTCAGCATTCTTCTGTATCACCACTTTTCAAAACTGTCTATTCTCTCCCTGTTAGCACAGTTTATAGTCTACGTTTCACTCCCATACAAGGCAGCACTCTACACAAATGCCTTCAGAAAAGACTTCCTTATGCGTAAATTACTATTCGATGTTAACAAATTTCTCATTTTCAGAAACGCTTTTCTTCCCATTGACATTTTGCATTTTATGTCCTCTGTACTGCGACCATCATGTGTTATTTTAATTCCTAAGTGACAAAAAGCTAACACCTTTATTGTTTAGTCACGTAATCTAATTCCTCCAGCATCGCCTCATTTTCTTGGACTGCACTCATTATGCATATTTCTCTGTTTTACTGTTTGATAATTTCTAAGCTGTTTTCATGAATAGACGAATATGAAATTTTTTCCAAATTATTTTTTTTCATTTCTAATATGTCTTGAAAAATGCGTATTTACCTGGGCAATACAGGGTTTAACATGTAGTTGTAAATAAACTGTCCTATAATGTACGGTTTCATATCTTTTTTGGGATCTTAAGACACCTGAGAGAGACCAAAGTGGAACTATCTTTAAGTTATTGCCTTTTTTATGGCACTACATACGTTCGCTATTGAAAAAAGTGTGTTAAAATTATTATTAACTATACTATTGCCGGCCGCGTTGGCCGTGGGGACTGAGGCGCTCCAGTCACGGTCTGCATGGTCACTACGGTCGGGAGTTCGAATCCCCCCTCGGGCATGGATATTTGTGCCGCCCTTAGTATTAGCTAGTTCGTAAGTAGTTTGTAAGTTTAGGGACTGATGACCCCGTAGTTACGTCGCATAAACTATACAAACAAACAAAAACTATACTATTTGTACTTTTCCAGTGCCGAACGCTTGGAGCGCTACTGAAGCAGTTGCGAGAGTGAAGATCGGGGTGAGAGTTAAATTTTTAGGGAAAGTTTCATTTTTAAAACTCACAACCACCAACTGCGAACCAAATTCCTAAACTTGCAAAAACACTGGAACTGTGATTACTACTGTTTGACTCGTTTTCTAGGGGATGATATCACACGTTCGCAGCTTTCCTTCCCTGCATATGATTAACAAAACAAATTCATAATAAAGTAAGTTTATGAGAGAAATTGGGTGTACTAACTACTATTTTTGAAAACACGTGGAAGTTCACTTTATGTTGTTTATTACACCATATTAAAACCCTGTGGCTGATACGTCTGTACGTCGACACATTTATCAAATAAAGTTATAGCTCGTGAGTCCCCAGACAAAATGAATATTTGTCGCAAATTGTTTTCACACCATGTGCCTGTCTCAAACACCGTTTATGTTCATGCCTATGCGACGACACTTGTTACACTAACAAAACATAGTCTCTTTAATTCAGTGCGATGCACACCTTGTTCCACTGGCTAAATATTCACAACACACAGTAGCACTCGATACAACTTGGTGCAGTCTACGACGAGCAACCACACTTGGTAATTGCCACACAAAAATCTATAGTCTCCACCTGGAGATCCACATGCCGACTGGTGCAGAGCGACGCCGCCCGGCCAGCTACCCCACTTGCTCCTGACTCGTCACTTCCTGCCATCACGCGCGCCAATAGCCCAACTGCCCGGGTTTTTTCCCTACGTCATCAACTGCTCCATGTGAGCTGTTCTAACCGACTTCCAACGTACAGCGCTCAGCCAATACATTTCTAAAACTTTACTTAAAATCAAAATAATTACACTACACATTAAACAAATTTCTTATGTTTTTATATTGGTATACACATCCTTTGCACTATTTATTACAATCGTGCAATTTCTTAAGTGATTTAACTGAATATTTCAAGATAAAATACACAAGGTTAATTGAAAATAAAATGAGAAATAGTTAATATATTACTTTTATAAACAAACATTGCCATGCTAGTTGTGTAACTGTCTTGTATTCATTGGTAATTTATTACTTTTCATTGTCAATTAAACATATTACTATGTGACTATATCAGCTAATGTATTGTTTATTTGTCAACAGGCTACTTTGTAATGAGGGCCTTAAAGGTTCCTAACCGCAACGTATTACTTCAAATGCAAGTAGTATTAGAATATTTTATTTCACGCTGTGCACTTCACTGCACCTGGCACTCGCCATTGTCCCTCTCTCTCCTCACCGGAAAGGAACCTGGAAAATCCTAAGCTGGACAAGCCACCAACGTCGGCCTGCTCGCTGGCCTCCCGTCAACTACAAGCACACAGCAAATCTCAACGTGTAGAATTTCTACCTATGGCCTAACTATAAATGTTGTCACCCAACTGCGTACATACATTGCTACCATAATTAATAAGATTAAAATTGTGTAACATTTTGTGCATTGGCATGGTCAATGTTTGCAGTGAACTTCGTACTGTTTAATTATCAAATGCTATTAATTACCAGTATTTCTATTGGGCGGTAATCTCACACAATGTATATCAATAATCAGTGGGGGCGTCGTGGTTGTATATGTTACACTGTCCTGCTGTGTTCCACGTAATGTGTACGCATGCTTTTTACTTCGAAGTGCGATTCCGCTCGCCTGGAGGTCAAATTGAAGTTCCACAGTACGTCAGAAGCAGACGCATTTACGCATTCTGCTGCTGTAGTTCACAATAGCACCCAGTAGATCGAAACTCGATGTTTGAAAAGGAGAAAAAAAAGGGAGAGAAACGAGAGAGAGAGAGAGAGAGAAAGAGAGCCAAAGAGTTTAAAAAGAACTTATGAGCAGCCATTACTTATTCATACTCACCGTGGCCGTGACGTCGTTTCGCAATTACACCAGCCGGCAGAATGGCGGGCAGAGCATTCATACATTTCTTGCCGGGAATTTATAACCGGCGTCTTGACAGTTCATGAAATTGAGCTCTCCAGCATAAATATGCGTCGCGGCGTGCATTTCCCCTGAGGGACGGAATATTAAAATAGCTGCGAGCAACGGTTTCGCCTCCCTTGCGCAGGAATTTGATTTCAGATGTCCACCGTTTTCAGCTGACGAGACCGAGGGATGTACTCGGCGGGCAGGTTTGCAGATTGGTGGGGGCAGGCAGTAGGCGTGGCCCGCAGAAAATGGCTGGCACATAATGATAGCGACGTACAAAAGGTAAAAATGGAGGGGCAGAAATTCGTAATGCTGAAGAATCTCCGTTGATTTTTTTATTAAAATTGTCAGCAGCGGCAGAGGCGCAGAAGTATCGGTAAATATCGCTCGGCGTCTAATCAGCCGTGATGCATTGTAAATTGAAATGGTTTTGTTGGCACGGTAGACGCGCGAATAATGCCAAGTATTTCCAGGAGAAATGCGCTTAATTAAGAAACGGGAAGCTGCCAAAATATTTTCCTCCTCCATTTTCGCATTATCGAGTATCTGAATATTTTCCTTCTCCCGGAGGTGCGCTGGAGAGGAACGTGAAGGGAGAAGACGGTGACAGCTTCCCCTCGTCGGCGATCAGTAACGCGATATGGCCCGAAAAATGAGACTGATGACAAAAAACACCAGTAGGCCTATACAAAGGTTCAGAAATGAATCACAAGCGAAAACCACTAACATTGGTTTTGCATCATCCAGGTACTGTTCAATTTAGTTCGTTCTTACAAAATCAGTGTATACTGGTACGAAATTGAGAGTCAAAGCCTGAATTTGATAAGTACTGTATCGGAATGATTTGTGTGACAGAAGATTTACTTTTTTATGCCCTTTGTGACGATCCCACCTGTCAGAATAGGAATGTCAAAACTAAGTTCCAATAGTTATAATGCTTTACATTTCATCACTTGCTTCACTGATGTAGACAAAACTTCTATGTTGACCAGCTTCTTCTCAGCATGCAGTGATGTCCTGAACTTCTTTAATTTGGCAATCTGTTTTTCGTAGTAAATGGTAGATTTACTTTTTTATGCCCTTTGTGACGATCCCACCTGTCGGAATAGGAATGTCAAAACCAAGATCCAATAGTTATAATGCTTTAAATTTCATCACCTGCTTCGCTGATGTAGACAAAACTGCTATGTTGACCAGTTTCTTCTCATCATGAAATGATGTCCTGAACTTATTTAATTTGGCAATCTGTGTTTTTCGTAGTAAATGGTAGTACATTGCTACATAAATTCATCGGTACATCACATGGTGCTGCGATCCTATCAGATTGAGCCAAAGAAAAGACTGCGTTGCATTCGTGTTAATAGATAATGCTAGGTTCTAGTCAGTTCCAGAATGATGTTGGTACAATAACGTTCCTGAATTATGCTTACGTAATTAAGGTAGACGTTATTCAAAAATGAGAAGTACATTGGATTAATCATCACAGAAAACAGATAATTTTACAAAAATAAAATTATATACCAGGCATAAATTGAAAGTATGATTAGTGCATTATTAAAATGTTTGCAAAGCTTATGGGACTTAACTACGGGGTCATCAGTCCCTAAACTTACAAACTACTTATGAACTACTTACGAACTAGGACGGCACAAATATCCATGCCCGAGGGGGGATTAGAACCCCCGACCGTAGTGGCCGTGCTGACCGTGACTGGAGCGCCTCAGTCACCTCGGCCACCGCGGCCGGCGATTAGTGCATTGTTGATTTGTTTACATAATAGAAAATGTTAAATAATACAAAAGCCGTATAGTTTCGTTACAAACTGATGAAGCCAAACTGTTTAGCATACCGGTACATTACACAACTTCAGAAAATGCTAAAAATTGTTTTCTTGTGGTGATATCAGCAATTGCATCGTGTAACTAGCCAACAATGCTAAAACTCTAATTAGACGAAAGTTATCTGACAGAGAATGGTGAAGACGGTAATGTTTAAGGGTTTCATAACATAATTTGCATTACAATGTACTTATGCAGTGTCAAAAGTCGTTTAGTTCTGAACAATGCCTTCCGAAATGCTTACTCAATTAGGACATATGCCGATGTGTGGCCTGCCGGCGCCCACAGCAGACTGCTCTGCGCTGCTGCGCGCGGGACTGTTCAACTCTCTAAGACCAAACATTAGGCAAACACCTCTCACAATCATGCTTTAGAGACTTTTCATAACTATTTTTATATCAAGAGTGTACCTTTCACTCGTCTTGGATCCAAGTTTTGGAACTCTGAAATGCCAGTTCGATGCTTCTCCCGGAAATGATTCCGATTGTTTCAGCACCAACTTTTTCCGAATATGTGTAAATTCTCTTTCAGGTTGTGTCACGATGTCTTTCCTTTCAGCGTTGTTGTGTAGCTGTGAAAATTCACGGTATTTTTTGTTGAATTTGAAAATTTCGTATGCCAGGGTTTTTTTTTTTTTTTTTTTTTTTTTTTTTTTTTTTTTTTTTTTTTTTTTTAGTAACTTCTTGTGCCCCAAGTTCAACCCAGAATTTTGTTTCGACCACACACCATAAACGCTCGGTCTAGAGTAACGTCCAACTATTTCGGGTTTTTCCAGCGTTCCAAGTCAACACCCCTCCACTCCACTTACAGCAAATGGAATGCACATACCTGGGTTTTCATAAGGTTGGGTTTCAGTTCATTACGGCATTAATACAAGCTCCACCAGTGCCTCATTCAGCCTCTTATCGATAACCTCAGACGAAGGTTTATAACACCACAACTACTATCCCTGACTAGCAAACAGATAAAGAACGAATCTTTACTTACCCACGAAATATCGAAACGCAAACGCTGATGTTATACCCTTTTAGAGTTTTTTGTTTTTAATTTTTTTTTTATTTTCTTCTATTATTATTTTTTATATTTACATTTTTATTTATTTTAAAAAACAGCAGTCAGCAATCCGAAGATTGGTTTGAACACCACAGTGCTTTACTAGGCATGGTCCTGTTTGGAGGTGGTATGCCGTTGCCTTCCTCCGACCTTCGAACTGACTTACCCAGCCAGTTACAGGGGGTCCTACAGTTTAACGTGGGCTCCGAACCACGGTGTTACTCGGTATTTTTCACATTAGCAACCCTGCCAGAGGTGAAAGAAGTGGAAAGTGACAGATAAAAATCCTAGGACCTGGCGGGGATCGAACCCGCGACCTTTGTATTCTTAGCCTGGCACTCTACCATTGTGCTGAGTAGCCACGTTTGTATTTGTTTATTTATGTTGTGACTATGAAGTGTGCTCTAATGGATAAGAATGACAACCTTTCCGGAGATATTGAATTTTGTTAGAAAGTTATACTCAGGCACAGTTTAAACGAAAGTGCATAAAATGTAGGCGTTAATGCAAAAGGTCGCCAGCCTAATTAGGTAAATGTGTACCAGCTACTAATGGTAAAGACCATCTGTTTTTAAGCCTACGCCTGGTTCTGAGTTCAGTGAAATTTTGAACATGGACAGTGCCTTTAATTAAATAGATTTTTAAGCAAACAAATGCTGGATCAGTACAATAATAATTAAGAGAGACAACAAATTTTGAAACAAGCAGCATTCTCTGATACTGGACACTAAAGATTGCTTTGAAACACATTTACTTTCATTAACAATTATGGCCTATTTCTGGTATTGGAAAGCTAACACAAACTGTTACTTTTGCAACAATATCGAGAAACAGTAAATTTGGTTTGTTGCAAGTTAACTGACAGTGATATTAAGCTAAATATTTTATGCACAAAGGAAGCATAATTATAACTAGATGTGGTATTCTCAAATCAAAGTTCCCAAAAATCTAACCCTACAGGTAGCATTTACTTTCCTAGAGCTCTGAATTGTTATTGTAGGGTTTATTTGACCGGATAAAATTCCTTTTAAGTTTATTATGAATAGCATAAATATCAGAATACTCAGCTGTGTCCACAATGCATTTCAGTGGTTTAAAATCTCTAAATACACAAACCTTACCTTATTTGTATAGCTCTGAACACAAGTTGTATCATGCACATTCATCAGTAATTATAAAAAATACTTTGCTTTTGAAAATTTACCAGTGCCAACAACATTACTTCGGTAATAAGAACATTTAACTATGAGGTCTGAACCTGACTTCACTGTTACTACTTGAATAATGAACGACATAAACTGTTTCTTGACTATGATGATAATAAGATAATTAATGTAGCTTCATTATTTTTAGGCAATAGCACTTTTACTGTGCTGTGCAAGAGCTATCATAATATCTTTTCTGTGAAAGTACTTTCTAGACTGATTAACGAATTTATAATGGAATTTACTGAGTTACTTAAACGACATACCGTTGTTACAGAAAACAACTGACACTGGCACTGTTCTGCATTCATGAATAGGATACTCGCAAAAGTATTTACTAGGTAGGGATCCTGTCTATAAATAATGATTAGGATAAATCATGCACTACCCTCATAAACCACAGACATTGCTGGTGGTTTGCGTGCATCAACGATGCAGATAGTCGTACCGTAGGTGCAACCACAGTGGGGGCGTATCTGTGGAGAGGCCAAACAAACGTGTGGTCCCTGAAGGAGGGCAGCGACCTTTACAGTAGTTGTGGGAGCAACAGTGTGGCTGATTGACTGAGCTGGTCTTGTAAACATGGTTCGGCCATGCACTTACTCCGAACGGCTGAAAGCAAGGGGAAACTACAGTCGTTAATTTTAGCGAGAACATGCAGCTCTACTGTAAGAATATATGATGATGGCATCCTCTAGGGTAAAATATTCCTGAGGTTAAATGCTCTCCATTCGGATCTTCGGGCTGGGAGTACTCAGGAGTATGTAGTCATCAAGAAAAACAAATCAGGCTTTCTACGGACTGTAGAATCTGGTAGCTAAGTTAGAAAATCTGAGAAGAGGAAAGGATAGGTTAAAGTTAGATACGGTGGGGATAAGTGAAGTTCGGTGGCAGCATGAGTACAGGGTTATAATTCAAAATCAGGTGGTGGTAACACAGGAGTAGGTCTGATAATAAATAAGAAAATAGGAATGCGGATAAGTTACATGAACAGCATAGTGAACGCTTTATCGTAGATAACATAGACACGAAGTCAATAACCACCGCAATTGTACAAGTTTATATGCCAGCTAGCTCTGCCGATGATGAGGAGATCCAAGAAATGTATGAGGAGAAAAAATAAATAATTCAGACTGTTAAAGGAGAGGAAAACTTGATTGTGATTGGGGCCTGGAACTCGGTAGTAGGAAAGGGAAGAGAAGGAAATGTAGTAGGTGAATATAGACTGGGGAAAAGGAATGAAAGAGGATATCGCCTGGTGGAATTTTGTGCATAGCACGATTTAATCATCACAAACACTTGGTTTAAACATCTCGAAAGAAGTTTGTACGTGGAACAGACCAGGAGACACTGGGAGGTATCAGAAGCTAGGTTTTTTAACTGTAAGACATCCAGGGGCAGATATAGACTGCGACCATAACTTATCGGTTATGAACTGTAGATTAAAACTTAAGAGACTGCAAAAAGGTAGGAAATGAAGAAGATGGAAACTGGAGAAATTGAATTAACCACAGATTTTTGTATTCCACGGAGCATTAGGGAAGGATTGTCTGAAACTGGTGAAAGTAATAAAGTAGAAGAAGAATGGGTAGCTTTGGGAGATAGAATAGTGAATGACGCAGAGGGTCATATAGGCAGAAGGAAAAAGCCTAATAGAAATCCTTGGATAACGCAGGAGATACTGAACTTATTCTTTGAAAGGAGAATACATAAAAATGCATCAAGTGAAGTAGGCAAAAGGGAGTACAAACTTCTGAAAAATGAGGTGGACAGGAAGTGCAGACAAGCAAAGCAGGAGTGGCTAGAGGAGAAATGCAAGATCGTAGAAGAATGTATAACCAGGTGAAAGATAGATACCGCCTAAAGGAAAATAAAAGAGACATTTGGAGACAAGAAAAGCAGCAGTATGGATCAAGACCTAAGATGGAAAACCAGTAATGAGTAAAGAAGGGAAAGTTGAAAGACTGAAGTAATATATAGGAGGCCTGTATAAAGGAAATAAACTTGAAGGCAGTATTCTAGAAGTGGAAGACGAAGTAGAGGAAGATGAGATAAGAGTTATTATACTGCGAGAGGAATTTGACAGAGCACAAAAAGATTTGAGTAGAAACAAGGCCTCACGAGTAGATGAAGACCCGTATGAAATGCTATTATCGTTAGGAGAGACAGTCATGAACAAATTGTTCCACCTGGAATGCAAGATGTATGAGACAGGGGAAACACTCTCAGACTTCAAGAAGAATAAAGAGATTCCAATTCCTACGAAAGCATATGCAGAAAAATGTGAAAATTACAGAACTATCCGTATAATAAGTCATGGTTGCAAAATACTAACACGGATTATCTACGGACGAATGGAGAAACTGGTGTAATCCGACCTTGGGGAAGATCAATTTGGATTTAGAAGAAATGTAAAAACACGGGAGGCAATACTCACATTACGGCTTATCTTAGCAGGTAGTTTAAGGAAATGGAAACCTACGTGTTTAGTATTTGTGGATCTGGAGAAAGTGTTTGACAATATTAATTGTAATGCACTCTTTCAAATTCTGAAGGTAGCAGGCGTAAAATTTAGGGAGCGAAGAGTTCAATTCAACTTGTACAAAAACCAGACAGCAGTCGAAGGTTATGAAAGAGTCTTAGTGGTTGGGAACCAAGTAATACAGAGTTTAAGACTTTCCCCAATGTTGTTCAATCTATACACTGATCAAGCTGTGAAGGAATGCAAGGAGAAATTTGGACAGGGCATTAAAGTCTAGGAAGAGGGAATAAAACCTTGCGGTTTGTTGTCGACATAGTAATTTTGTGAGAGACAGCAAAAGACCAGGAAGAGAAATTAAACGCGATGAACAGTGTCTTGAAAGGAAGGTATAAGATGAACATTAACAAGAGTACAACAAAGATAATGGAATGTAGTGTCAGAAAATCAGGAGATTATGAAGGAATTAGATCAGGTGATGAGGCAATAAAAGTAGTAGATGACTTTTGTTATTTAGGTAACAAAATAACGTCTGATGGCCGAAATAAAGACGATATAATATTCAGAATTGCTATGGGGAGAAAAGCGTTTCTGAAGAAACCGTTATCGAAATTTGTTGACATCCAATATCAGTTTAAATGTTGGGAAGTTATTTCTGAAAGCATTTCTCTGGAGTGTAGCATTGTATGGGAGTGAAACGTGGACAATAAGGAGTTCAGAGAAAAGATGATGGTTCTACAGACGAATGATGAGGATTAGTTGGGTAGATCACGCAACTAATGAGGGGTGCTCAACGGAATTGGGGAGAAAGAGTTCCTGACATATCCTGACTAAGAGAAGGAATAGGTTAGTAGGATACATTCTGAGACATCGGAGAATCGTCAACTTAAAATTAGAAGTAAGTATGTTGGGTAAAAATCGTAGATGGAAACCGAGGGACGAATACAGTAAGCAGATTCAAAAGGCTGTAGGTTGCCGTACATATTCTCAGATGAAGAGACTTGCACAGGACAGAGTAGTGTGTAGAGCTCCATCAAACCGGTCTGCGGACTGAAGACCACAACAACAAAATCAAGGTATCAAACACAGGATTATAACTGATGCTGGTGATTATTCACACATATAATCATACTGTACTGGTTCATTACACTACATGTAAAAATCAGGTTTACTTGATCGTCCTGTTGTGGGAGTGGTGGAGACGTGGTGAAGACTGCTAAGGTTTCCCCATCGGCTGTTTTCCCTGAATGGACGATTTTGAAGTAGGTTTCTAATGATATCGGTGAATTTTCGATCTCTAGTGATACCTTGCAATTTTCCGTGGTAGGAATCCGGATTCCGTATCATCTCTCTTTCGTTTAAAGTTTAAACTTTTACACTGCTGCTCGAGCCTTTCCGACTTGACGCAGAGGGTAAATGACGATAATCCTCAACTTTTGTATTTGCTGCGAACAGTCATACCCGACACAACATTTCGTTTTATTCAAGTAGTACATGATTCTGCAGTGATATGTGCAAATATAAATATTAAAATAAATATTAAAACATGTAATCTATATCTATAAATGTGAATGTCTATTCGGTGTACGTTTATCACATCTGAACCACAAGACATAAAGAGCTAAAAATTTCTACCCGGGGAAGGCTCTAGGGTAGGTTTTACGGCGATCGGATAGCTATTTATCTATATATATTAATGTGAATGTCTGGTGTACGCTTATCACGGTTGAACAACAAGACGCAGAGACTTAATAAATATTTGTACAGTTACTAATTTATACCTAAGGAAGGTTTTAGGCACGGTTTTATAGCGATCTGATAGATATTTAGTTATTTGAAGAATGTAATGCGAAATGCGGAACAATAATTACACGTTGAAAATTATATTTACTCTTTGAAAATGGTTTTATTGGTTTGCATTGTTGCTTGAGGGTTAATAATGATAAAAGGGTGGAGTATATTGCGATGGAGGGTTATCGGTGTATATAAAATTCTACGTCTGTGTGCTAATATTTCGCTCTGCAGCGAAAACTGCAGAACGCAAACGAATGATCTTTGTGTAATTGTTGTCCGAAGTCTCCCGTTGTATACCATAGCAATTCCATTCCTATTGCTATGAGGGGGTGGAAGATATGGTGGTTGAAAGTCCTCAAATTATAAAAAAAAAATTCGGACTGAAGACCAGCGATGATGTTTGCGACTCTATTGCAAGGAGGTTACATGCAGCGTAACCTGATGCCCAGCCCATATCTTTGGTCTACGCGTGCTACAATGCAACCCAAAAAATCTCTACATTTACGCTCCAAACAATACTACAAACAAAGTAGTTTACCAAATGTCCTAAAATTAAATTAAAATGAATTTGGACATCACTCTCACCATACGAGTTGAGATATTGCAACAAAGGAATGATCAACCAACACGCGAGCGGAGCCGCGGGTTTAAGCTAGTAGAAAATATTTTATTACTAGCTTCAACCTGCGGCTCCGCTCACCTGTTGTTTGATTATAATAGATAAGCTATCTTTCAGTAGTGTGCTATGATACTGGTTTTGGAGGATGAAATTAAATACAACACCTTCTTTAGAAACAAACTGAAAACTATTCCTCTCAGATGCAGAAGTCTATTCACTTAACGTTTATCAGGAAAGTAAGTAGTGTAGATCAAATCAAACGTAAAAGTGTACTCGTTTTAAACAATACAATCACGAAATTCAACAATAATGATAGTAATAATATCAATATCACTTGATGTAATGCGCGAAACGTCAAATCGATTTTTTGTAGAGAGATATATTAAAAGAAATTTCTTTTTTACTGCTTTATTTATTTATTCTTATATTTCCTTATTCGTATGGTTATCGTTACAGCAAATGATCTGAAGACATCGTAGCACGCATAGACGAAAGATATGGCCTGTGGCATCACGTTTCGCTGTATGTAACCTCCTTGCTGTAGAGTCGCAAACGTCATCGCTGGCCTTCAGTCAGAATTTTTATAAAATTTGACGACTTTCAACCATCATATCTTCCATCCCCTTATAGCTATCGGCATGGAACTGCTATGGTGTACAACGGGGCCTTCGGACAACTATTACACACAGACTATTCGTTTGCGTTCTGTAGTTTTCGCTGCAGAGCGAAATATTAACACACACACACACACACACACACACACACACGTAGAATTTTATATACACCGATAACTTTGCATCCCAATATACTCCACCCTTTTATCATTATCAACCCTCAAGCAACAATGCAACCACCAAAACCATTTTCAAAGAGTAAATATAATTTTCAAAGTGTAATTATTGTTAGTTTCTCCATGACTAGATGCTTGCTGTTGCCGCAACTGTGGTTCAATTTAATGAAAGTCCTGCCCCAGTTGCATTTATTGGTGCTTTATTTAAGCCGGCACTACCGGTTTCGGCCTCTACGTTAGGCCATTTTCAAGTGTGACAAACCTGCATATAATGTGTAGCAATAAGTTTACAAAATTACATGGTACCAGATAGAATGTTACATATATAAAAAGGTACTGCACAGAAGCAGAAGGAAACTTACGTTATACCGCAGAGAAAGTAACGTCAAGTAATTAAAACAATTGAACTCAGAGAATTTAAAACTTTTTTCGCCCAATGGCGACACGAGAAAATTGGGCGTGTCATTTTTAACATTCCAAAACATTATAATCGGCATGTTCTGATGTGTTCTGATATAAACATTACATCATTGCATGCTTAAAATTATAAACATTAGTTGATAAAATGTAAAGGTCAATAGTAAAATATTACAATTGTCAGTTAGGATAAAAAACGGAACATGTAGCGGCCAATGAGGCTATGTGAAAAGTGGGCGTGTCGTCAATTTAAAAATTTTTAATACAGGAAGTACAATAATTTAGCTTAAGACCAATTGTATTCAATTTAGTTTACATTAAAGTTGAATGTATTGTTTAAACAAGGTACAAAGATTCTTAGGTTGTAAAATGTAAAATGATTGCAACAAACGAGGCGTCCAAGCCGATAGTTGAGGGGCGGCCTCTAGCGAGCGAAATTTGAACCAGGTGCGGGTTCCAGAGCAGTTTGGACGCGTCGTTGATTGCTTACATTGTACTGTTTACAAACAGTAGTAGATGTTTGAAACACAGCCACGAACTTGCGAATCATTTCTAAAAAAACATAAGAGGCCGAAACCGGTAGTGTGGGCTTAAATAAAGCACCAATAAATGCAACTGGAGCTGGACTTTCATTAAAGTAATTATTGTTCCGCGTTTCGCGTTATATTCTTCAAATTACTAAATATCTAACAGATCGCTATAAAACGGTGCCTAAAACCTTCCTCGGGTATAAATTAGTAACTGTACAAGTATTTAAGTTGGTTTACGTTTTAGGAGACGATCCACTTATAATATTGTAAAAAGATATAAAATAGCCAAGATCGCTTATCATCAATTTTTATTAACGACGACCGGTTTCGCTGAACTATGTCAGAATACATAATTATCACATTATTATAATGACATAGTGCACCTATGCACTGTAAATTGTTATATAACAACTGTTTGACATTACAAGATTATGGCCTTGTAAAATATTTTATTTGACCTGATGATGCTGACATAGTTCAGCGAAACCGGTCGTCGTTAATAAAAATTGATGATAAGCGATCTTGGCTATTTTATATCTTTTCACGATAACAAGTATTTAGGTCTCTGCGTCTTGTCTTTCGGACGATAAGCGTACACCGAACAGACATTCACATTAATATATATATATAGATAAATAGCTAACTAGTCGCCATAAAGCCGTGCCTAAAGCCTTCCCCGGGTACACATTAGTAACTGTACAAATGTGATAAACGTACACCGAACAGACATTCACATTTATAGATATAGAAGATACAATCCATCGTACTGCAGAACTTAGGTCTTCAACTACTGTGTTTCGCGCGCTTCACGTGCAGCGCCTCCACATCGGCCAGCGGGCTGTGACGTCACCGGCCACCTGCTGCCTGTGACGCGGCGCGTCCTGCGCCGCCCCCGCCAGACGCCGGGGTCGCCGGCTCCCCGCGGCGCGCCTTTTGTGTGGGCGGCAAATATTTGCCCCAGCGCGGACATCTGCAGGCGAGCCGACACTCCGCTTGAGGGCCCTCCAGGGCCGCAGAGCCGAGCCGAGCTGGCCCTGCATGGTCCAGCCACACACAACGCGTTACAGGCCGCCGACTGCGGGCAACCACAGTGTTCATAAGGCGTGCCAAGATTCATTTATGACGTGTTGTTCTTATCACCTTCCGTACGAAGACAGGTTTGATGCAGCTCTCACGCAACTCTACAGGGTGTTACAAAAAGGTACGGCCAAACTTTCAGGAAACATTTCTCACACCTCACACACAAAGAAAGAAAATTTGCTACGTGGACACGCGTCCGGAAACGCTTAATTTCCATTTTAGTATTTCTCTTTAAATGTAAATTAAAATAATTCTGGCAGACAATTCTCAAAATACCCAATTGTTTTTTTAGTATGTACTCTACTTCCTCGATTCACGGCATAACCACAGATTTTCTGTGAACGTTTGGGCAGGAATTGTTGGTGGCGTCTTGATTCGGCCTCATGTTATTCCACCTACGCTCACTGGCGCACGTCATCATGATTTCATACGGGATACTCTACCTGTGCTGGTAGAACATGTGACTTTGTAAGTACGACGCAAAATGTGGGTTCATGCACGATGATTTCCTGCACATTTCAGTCGACGTGTTCGTACGTTTCTCAACAACAGATTCGGTGACCGATGGATTGGTAGAGGCGGACCAATTCCATGGCCTCCACGCTCTCCTGACCTCAACCCTCTTGACTTTCAATTATGGGGGCATTTGAAAGCTCTTGTCTACGCAACCCCGGTACCAAATGTAGAGACTCTTCGTGCTCGTATTGTGGACGGCTGTGATACAATATACCATTCTCAAGGTTTGCATCAGCGCATCAGGGATTCCACGCGACGGAGGATGGATGTATGTATCCTTGCTAACGGAGGACATTTGGAACATTTCCTGTAACAAAGTGTTTGAAGTCACGCTGGTTCGTTCTGTTGCTGTGTAATTCCGTTCCATGATAAGTGTGATTTAAAGAGAAATAATAAAATGAGCTCTAACAAGGAAATTACCCAATTGTCTCGTTAGTACGGACTGTACTTCCTCGATTCACCGCCAGTTGGCCCAATTCAAGAAAGGTAATGTTGACTTCAGTGATTTCGTTGACATGCGACATCCTCCTGAGTAGTCCCAGCCCGAAGATCCGAATGGAGACTATTTAACCTCCGGAATATTTTACCCTAGAGGATGCCATAATCGTATATTCGTACAGTAGAGCTGCATGTCCTTGCTAAAATTAACAGCTGTAGTTTCTCCTTGCTTTCAGACGTTCTCAGAAACCGCATGGCAAAGCCATGTTTACAAGACCAGCTCAGTCAATCATCCACACTGTTGCTCCCGCAAATACCGAAAAGGCCGCTGCCCCTCTTCAGGAAACACACGTTTGTCTGGCCTCTCCACAGATACGCCCCCACTGTGGTTGCACCTACGGTACGACTATCTGTATCGTTGAGGCACACAAACCACCAGCAATGTCTGTGGTTTATGAGGGTAATGCATGATTTATCCTAATCATTGTTATAGACAGGATCCCTACCTGCCGGCCGCGGTGGCCGAGGGGACTGAGGCGCGCCAGTCACGGTCTGCATGGCCACTGCGGTCGGGGGTTCGCATCCCCCCTCGGGCATGGATGTTTGTGCCGTCCTTAGTGTTACCTAGTTTGTAAGCTTAGGAACTGATGACCACGTAGTTAAGTCCCATAAGCTCTAAAAACATTCGAACATTTTTAATTGCTCTACAGTACTAGCATCAAGCACATCAGTACGTAGCTCTGGCACATCAGTACGTGGGCTGACGAGAATCCGCACGCAGTTGTGCAATCACGTCATCAACACAGATTTTCTGTGAACGTTTGGGCAGGAATTGTTGGTGATGTCTTGATTGGGCCTCATGTTCTTCCACCTACGCTCACTGGAGCGCGTTATCATGATTTCATACGGGATACTCTGTGCTACTATAACATGTGCCTTTACAAGTACGACACAACATGTGGTTCATGCACGATGGAGCTCCTGCACATTTCAGTCGACGTGTTCGTACGCTTCGCAACAACAGATTCGGTGACCGATGGATTGGTAGAGGCGGACCAATTCCATGGCCTCCACGCTCTCATGACCTCAACCCTCTTGACTTTCATTTATGGGGGCATTTGAAAGCTCTTGTCTACGCAACCCCGCTACCAAATGTAGAGACTCTTCGTGCTCGTATTGTGGACGGCTGTGATACAATATGCCATTCTCCAGGGCTGCATCAACGCATAAGGGTTTCCATGCGACGGAGGGCATTTTGAACATTTCCTGTAACAAAGTGTTTGAAGTCACGCAAGTACGTTCTGTTGCTGTGTGTTTCCATTCCATGATTAATGTGATTTGAAGAGAAGTAATAAAATGAGCTCTAACAGGAAATTAAGCGTTTCCGGACACATGTCCACATAATATATTTTCTTTCTTTATGTGTGAGGAATGTTTCCTGAAAGTTTTGCCGTACCTTTTTGTAACACACTGTATAATATGCGTGCAGCTTCATCTTTGATTGAGTGGCGAACCAAACCATTTGAACCTACTAACTGATTTCGTCCACCCCTGCTATTTGTACTCTCCCTAGTCGTCGCCCCCCCTCCCACACACACACACGCAGTGTTTTGGCCAACATATCTTTATTGAGAATGTCAACATCTTGCAAAAGCTATCTAGCGTCTGGATCCATAATAGATAAAAAAGGGGGACGACAGACAACAACGCCGGTGAAACTTCCTGGCAGATTAAAATTGTGTGACGGAACCGGAACTCGAACCTGGGACCTTTGCCTATCGCGGGCAATTGCTCTACGACTGAGCTATCCCGACACGACTCACTATCACGCCTCACGACTTCAGTTCTGCCAATACCTCGCCTTTACTTTCCAAACTACTGAATATCGCCGGCATTTGTCACATTTCAAGGAAATCGGTGCCTGGACCTAAACAATCATCCCGGACAATACGTGTTGATGTACAGGTAAATGAAAATGAAACTTTATCTGAACTCCCATCCCAATCACTGTGAGCCTTTCATACCTTTAGACTCTAATAATAAGAATTTGAACATTGTGTTCCAGTCAACATTTTCAAAAGATTTCACCAGATCCACAAATGCGAAGAACGTAGGATTCCCTTTCCTTAACCTATCTTCTAAGATAAGTTGTAATGTGAGTATTGCGTCACGTGTTCCTACATTTATCCTAAATCCCAACTGACCTTCCCCAAGGATCTTCTTCTAATCTCTCTTCCATTGCTGCAATACTGCCTTCTTTTTGCTTGTACAGGCCCTCTTTATATGCCTTCCAACTTTCAGCTTTCCATTCTTTGCACAGTGCTGGTTTTCCATCAGAGCTCTTGATATTCATTCCGATACCTGTCCTATAGGTTACATTATCTACATTTCCCCTAGTTACACAATCTTCTTTCTCCTCTACCTATTCCTGCTTAACCAATCTCCACTTCCTGTCAATCTCATTTTTAAGCTGTCTTTACTCTCTTTTACTTGCTTCATTTGCTACATTTTTTTTTAAATTATTTTTTTCCTTTCATCAATGAAGTTCAGTATCTCCTGTTTTATCCAAGGATTTCTATTAGGGCATGTCCTTACCTAAATGCTCCTTTGGGGCCTTCACTACTGTGTCTGATAGGTACCCATTCTTCTTCTACAGCATACTTTCATGATGATTAAACTATGTTTTTGTAATGTTTAAATTATGCTCTGTGAAAAATTCTATCAGACGGCATCCTCTTTCATCCTCTTTCACTCTTGAATTTAAATCACCTAAACATTTATAATACTTATAATATTTATTCTTTGTTCCTCATTTTTGTGAGCCCATATTGTTTTGCGCGCTTTTTTATTTAGCCGTGTCAGAACATACATATAACTTACAAGATATGAAACAGGCCAAGTTATAAAAGATATAAAACAGAACAACAAAATAGAGAAAGATATATTCAAAAAATACGACTAAAAATATTCATCTGCACACATACTTCATATTACGTGGGCACTTTTATGGGGCAATTTTAGATAATTTTTCCTCGTGAAATTACGGGATACCCGACACTAGACGAACCTCCAACGATAATATTATATCTTTCGTTATTATAATTAATGTAAATGCTCCATGATCATGGATATCAACGACTAGGTTTTATGATAACACTTCGATAAAGCACGTATACAGTGGCAATATTATACATTTTTTTTAAATCCATGTTTCATAGAAACAACGTAACAGGAACTGTTAGGAAGTATAATAAGAATATAAAATGTCGACCTACAACTTCTCGTTTTTTATTTTTTTTAAATTAATAAAAATCATATGAACAAATAAAACAAAATAAAAGCAATAATCTACTCTAGCTTTAAAGGCAAGGGATAAACGGAATTGTCTCATATTTTTGGTTACTCAATATACTCAGTACTTCAAATATTTACAATATAGTGGTATTCTGAAACACACGAATAAAATCTAATGGTTTCTGGTGGTTTTTAATGAGCTTTCTAGTGGTAAATCTCATTTCTCTGTTGACAACACTGTAGGAAAGCATTTATAAAGCTAAATATATGAAAATTTATATTGAGATGTAGAAACAACCAATGCAGACCATCAAGTCTACGCGTGCGAAGCAGCGGGAATTGTTGTTATGGTCTTCAGTCCGGAGACTGGTTTGATGCAGCTCTCCACCCTACTCTATCCTGAGCAAGCCTTTTCATCTCCTCATAAGAACAGCAACCCACATCCACTTGAATCTGCTTACTATACGCGTCTCTTGGTCTCCCTCTGCGATTTTTACCCCACACACTTCCCTCCAATGCTAAATTTACGATTCCCCGATGTCTAAGAATGTGTCCTACCAAGCGATCCCTTCTTTTTGTCAGGGTATGCCAAAAATTCCTTTTCTCACCAATTCTGTTCAGTACTTCTTCATTGGTTATGCGATCTACCCACCTAATCTTCAGCATTCTTCTGTAACACCACATTTCAAAAGCCTCTATTCTCTTCCTGTCCGCACTGCTTATCATCCATGTTTCACTCCCGTACAACGCAACACTCCAAACAAATGCCTTCAGAAAGGACTTCCTTACACTTAAATTAATATTCGATGTTAGCAAATTTCTCTTTTTCAAAAATGCTTTTCTTCCCATTGCCATTCTGCATTTTATATCCTCTGTACTGCGACCATCACATGTTATTTTACTACCCAAGTAACAAAACTCATCTACCACCTTCATTGTTTCGTTGCCTAATCTAATTCCTTCAGCCTCGCCTGATTTTCTAAGACCGCATTCCATTATTTTTGTTTTGCTCTTGTTAATGTTCATTTTATACGTTCTCTTCAACACACTGTCCATTCCATTCAACTGCTCTTCCAGGTCCTTTCCTGTCTCTGCCAGAATTACAATGTCATCAGCAAAACGCAATGTTTTTATTTCTTCCCCCTGAACTTTAATCCCTATTCCAAATTTTTCCTTGCTTTCCTTCACCGCCTGCTCGATGTACAAATTGAATAACATCGGAGAAAGGCTACAACCCTGTCTTACTCCCTTCCCAACCACTGCTTCCCTTTCATGCCCTTCGAGTCTAATAACTGCGGTCTGGTTTTTGTACAAGTTATAAATAACTCTCCTTTCCCTATATTTTACCCCTGCTGACTTCAGAATTTGAAAGAGTGTATTCCAGTCAACATTGTCAAATGCTTTCTCCAAATCTACAAAAGCTAAAAATGTAGGTTTGCCTTTCCTTAATCTATCTTCTAAGATAAGACGTAAAGTGAGTATTGCCTCCCGGGTTCCTATGTTCCTCCTGAATCCAAACTGATCTTCCCCGAGGTCAGCTTCTACCAGCTTTTCCATTCTCCTGTAGATAATTCGTGTTAAAATTTTGCAACCATGACTTATCAAACTGATGGTTCTGTAATTTTCACACCTGTCTGCGCCTGATTTCTTTGGAATGGGGATTATTACATTTTTCTTAAAGTCTGAGGGCATTTCGCCTGTCTCATACATCCATACATACATCCATACATCCATACACCAGTTCAAATAGTCTTGTCATGGGTGGCTCTCCCAGAGACTTTAGTAGCTCTGAGGGTATGTCATCTACTCCTGGGGCCTTGTTCCGACCTAGGTCTTTCAAGGCTCTGTCAAATTCATCTCTCAGTATAGTATCTTGATCTACTTCCTCTTCCCTTCCTACAACATTGTCTTTAAGTTCATTTCCTTTGTAGAGCTGCTCTATGTACTCTTTCCACCTTTCAGCTTTCCCTTCTTTGCTTAGAACTTTCCCATCTGAGTTCTTGATATTCGTAGAGTTGCTTTTCTTGTCCCCAAATGTCTCTTTTATTTTCCTGTAGGCGGTATCTACTTTTCCCCTTCTTATACATTCTTCTACTGATTTGCATTTGGCTTCTAGCCACTCCTGCTTAGCCATTTTGCACTTCCTGTCAATCTCATTTTTTAGTCGTCTGTACTCCATTTTGCCTGTTTCATTTGCTGCATTTTTATATTTTCTCCTTTCATCAATTAAATTTAGTATTTCCTGTGATACCCAAGGATTTTTTGTTGGTCTTGCCTTCCTAGCTATTTTGTCCTCTGCTGCCTTCACTATTTCATCTCTCAATGCTACCCATTCCTCTTCTACTGTTTTATTTCCCCCTGTTTCTGTCAATTGTTGCCTAAAGCTCCCTCTGAAATTCTCCAGAACTTCACTGTCCTTCAATTTATCTAAGTCCCATCTCCTTATTTTCCTACCTTTCTGCAGTTTTTTCAGTTTCAGCCTACAGTTCATGACTAACAAGTTATGGTCAGAGTCTATATCTGCCCCTGGGTACGTCCTACAGTTTAAAACCTGGTTCCGGTACCTATGTATCTATCTGATACCTTCCGGTGTCTCCTGGTCTCTTCCATGTATACAACCTTCTTTTGTGATTCTTAAACCAGGTGTTTGTTACTATTAAATCATGTTCCGTGCAAAATTCTACCAGGCGACTCCCTCTTTCATTCCTCCTGCCCAGTCCATATTCACCTACTATTTTTCCTTCTCTTCCATTTCCTACTACCGAATTCCAGTCTCCCATCACAATTAAGTTTTCCTCTCCCTTAACTGTCTGAATTATTTCCTTTAGCTCCTCATATATTTCTTCAATCTCCTCATCATCGGCAGAGCTAGTTGGCATATAAACCTGTACTACTGTTGTCGGTGTTGGCTTCGTATCTATCTTTACAATGACAATGCGATCACTGTGCTGCTCATAGTAGTTTACCCGCATTCCTATTTTCTTATTCATTATCAGTCCTACTCCTGCGGGAATTAGGCTAGTTTTAATATGAGCGTATAAGTGGTGGTTAGTACTTAATATTATTAGCGGTACGAGCCAAAATCAAAAGTTACCCCGTATCATTATAGGTCTACAACTACATCTACATACATACTCCGCAATTCATCGCAAGGTTCTTGGCGGAGGGTACACTGTACCACTACAAGGCATTTCCTTACCTACTCCACTCTCAAATAGAACGAGGAAAAAAAGAAGGCCATATGCCTCCGTACGAGCCCTAATTTCTTTCTGATCACCACGCGAAATGTAAGTAGGCAGCAGCAAGATCGTACTACACTCAGCTTCAAATTCCGGCCCTCTAAATTTACTCAACAGAAATTCACGAAAAGAACGCCGTCTTTCCTCCAGCGATCGCCAAATGGGTTGCCGGAGCATTTCCGTGACACTCGCGCATTTGTCGAACCTACCAGTAACAAACCTAGCTGCTCGCCTCTGAACTGCCGCTATGTCTTCCTTTAAACTTATCTGCTACGGGTCCCAAACACTTGAACAATACTCAAGACGTGGTCGTACAAGCGTTTCGTACGAGGTCACCTTTACAGGTGAAGTACATCTTCCCAAAATTCTCCCAATAAACCGAAGTCGGCTGTCCGCCTTACTCACAACTGTCTTTACATGTTCGTTCCATTTCATATCGCTCTGCAATGTTACGCCTAGATATTTGAACGACGCGACAGCATCAAGAAGCTCGCTACTAATGCTGTATTCGAACATTATGGGATTGTTTTTTCTACTCATGCGCATCACCTTACATTTTTCTACATTGAGAGCTAGCTGCCATTCTTCGCACCAACTAAAAATTTTGTCTAAGTCATCCTGCATGCTATTACAGTCAGTTAAAGACGACACGCCGGCCGCGGTGGCCGAGGAGACTGAGGCGCTCCAGTCACGGTCTGCACGGCCAGTACGGTCGGGGGTTCAAATCCCCCCTCGGGCATGGATATTTGTGCCGTCCTTAGTCTTAGTTAGTTCATAAGTAGTTTGTAAGTTTAGGAACTGATGACCCCGTAGTTAAGTCCCATAGACTTTACAAACATTTGAACATTTGAAAGACGACACCCTCCCATACACCACAACATCATCAGCAAACAGCCGCAAATTACAAGTTACTCTGTCCATCAGATCATTTATATAGATAGAAGATAATAGAGGTCCTATCACACTCGCCTTGAGCACGCCTGACGATACACTCGTCTCTGATTAACACTCGCCGTCGAGAACAACGTACTGCGTTCTATTACTTAGGAAGTCTTCCATCGAGTCACAAATCTGTGAATCTATTCCATAAGTTCGTATCTTCGTTAGCAGTCTGCAGTGTGGCACTGCGTCGAACGCCTTTTTGCAGTCGAGAAACACACAATCCTTCTACAGTATCACCTGCAATAAGTCTCATTAGGCTTCAGGTAAAAACCACACTAAATTGAGTCAGGAGTCGCAGGCGGTTCGATACCCATATAATGGCCCTGCTTTTTATCAACTGTAATAGATTACACTATCGGGTACATGTTGGATAGCCTGCCTATTAGGCCCGATATATCACTGGAGTTTCTTTTGTCGTTTTATGAACCTGTAATGGGAGTCCAGAGCGCGGCATCACAGCGGGCCACTTGCTGATCGAGCCACCCTCGCCAGTACCTCCCTGGCCTGCCACAGCAGTGTTTTGCAGGCGCGCCTCGGCACTGGGTGAGTGGCGGAGGCGCCGGCAATAGCAGGGCCCGCCTCTGGGCCTCTTTGTGCTGGCTGGCCGATCTGTCTCGCTAATGAATATCCGATAATCGCCGCCTCACTCCGTCTCCGCTCCGGCCTGTCCTCCTAATGTCTGCGGAAAGTATGCACGCTCCTGAATACCCCAGCGCCATTTATTAAGACCGGCAGAAGAGAGCTACTACCAACTACCACGACTTTCACTCCATTATGTACAGGGTGCCCAGAAAAGGTTGTTCCCCGTCGGGGGTACGAATCCCCCCTCGGGCATGGATGTTTGAGCTATTCATAAGTAGTTTGTAAGTTCAGGAGCTGATGACCCCGCAGTTATGTTTTTTACGCTTTACAAACATTTGAACATTTAACTATCATAATTTACTGCCCGCCCAACACGCATACCTTTGCGATATATAAAGGTTGTTTCACTGTGTTTGCCTCTGTAACTTATCAAATAGTATTGTAAAAAGATATAAAATAGCCAAGATCGCTTATCATTACTTTTTATTAACGACGACCGGTTTCGCTGAACTATGTCAGCATCATCAGGTCAAATAAAATACTTTACAAGGACATAATCTTGTAATGTCAAACAGTTGTTATATATCCATTTACAGTGCATAGGTGAACTATGTCATTATAATAAAACATAATTATCATAGTGAGTGACAAAAGCAAATGGTTATATAACAACTGTTTGACTTTACAAGATTATGTCCTTGTAAAATATTTTATTATTTATTAACTCGTTTTCAATGGAGTACATGGTTTTAATCTCTTCCTTCGGTACGCTAACCTCCTTACACGTTTCAGTAGTGGAACTGATCGCTCTGGGATTCGGACCACTGATTATACTAGGCATTACGTATGGCGATTACAGCATCATCTGTTAGCAGCTTGCCGGCCGCGGTGCCCGAGGGGACTGAGGCGCTTCAGTAACGGTCTGTACGGCCACTACGGTCGGGGGTTCGAATCCCCCCTCGGGCAGGGATATTTGTGCCGTTCTTAGTTGTAGCTAGTTCATAAGTAGTTTGTAAGTTTAGGGGCTGATGACCCCGTAGTTAAGTCCCATAAGCTCTACTAACATCTGAACATTTTTGTTAGCAGCTTTTGTAACTATTATTTCAAACTGATGTATAAACTTCTTTCACAATAAACATACCGTTTACTGCATTCCTCTATCCATCTTTGTTTTCGAGATATTTAATTTTGAGATCAGGGAGTCCTTTTTTGGACACCCTGTAAGACCGTCCCATCCAATTAACAATTGCATTAGATTTTCACGGTCTGGCTGATGTTCGTCGACTAACGTGGGAAGCACATCTACTAATCAATCAAAAGCAACTCATAGTATAATAAAATTACCAAAACTACTAACGGCTAAACATGAGTTGATTACCCGGTTTCCTGTTGTGCAAACGTAGCGTGGCTTTCCAATCCACACAACGTTTATCATGCTCGTAAGTCCTCGAGCACCACCTAGCCTTCCGGATTCGCACTCCTCTTCCATCTAGAACACCTAATATTTTGCACAAGCTGCGAATTTGGCAATAACCGCCTGTTCGCAAATGTTTCAAATGTTTGTATAGCTTATGGGACTTAACTACGGGGTCATCAGTCCCTAAACTTACAAACTACGTATGAACTAACTAAGACTAAGGATGGCACAAATATCCATGCCCGAGGGGGGATTCGAACCCCCGGCCGTCGTGGCCGTGCAGACTGTGACTGGCGCGCCGAGTCCCCTCGGCCGCCGCGGCCGGCCCGCCTGTTCGCCTCCATCTAGCTCTGCTCCTAAATCTCTCCCGCATCTCCACAACCACATTCCTCCGACACTTGTTACAATTCATAGGCACTTTCAGTATTACTAACGTAAGAAAATCGCGCAAATATTCGCGTGTTTTACGTGAACTGTAACTACCACAGTTATCTGTATGGGTTAAACTCACCTTAAACTGGACGTAAATGTTAAGTATATTTTTGTAATCGGAAACCATTGGCAAAGCATGTATGAGATTGATGTTTGTTTTGATTTGTCATAAGAACTGTGCCAAAGGTCTTAAACATAGAAGACGATCTTATAAGCATTTGTACGTTGTGTTGTAACTTGCTACTAAAATGTCATGTTGTATAAAAGCCATTGTTAGGCACAAAGAATTGAATAATAATGCAACTACATAAAAATCTGTTATTTAAAAATTAAATATTTGTTTGTAACTTTAAAAGAAAAATGCGTAGCAGTTGTAACTGTTACTTTCAATTTCATTTGTGTAAAACATCTTTACTAAACACTAAAAGATAATTTATATTGTAATTTGAAGTATATTTTCTATTTAAAAATCTAAAAATAATCTTAATAGAAAGTTTTAAGTGAAAACTGAACGTCACGTGATGTCACATGACGTGACGAAACGTGACGGAGCCGCCTTATTGAATGATATTTAGACCCTTTTTTTCTAATGTTGGTGTAATACAACCTGTACGTTGATAAGTAATAATTTTCGTTAAAAAAGAAAAAAAATTCATGTTTTAAGGGGGCATGGGTTCGAGTCCCGGACCAGGTCAAGCGGGGGCAGCAATCGTTAGGAATGTCGGTGGGTCAGAGGTGGGGGTGAGGGCGGTGGCTGGCAGTGGCAGTTAAATTGTTCAAAATTAAATTGATATGCAAATTTAATACAGAATGTTCTAATTATTAATGGATAAACGTAGGCCGGCCGCAGTGACCGAGCGGTCTGCGGCGTGCCAGTCACGGTCTGCACTGCCGCTGCTGTCAGGGCTTCGAATCCCGCCTTGGGCATGGATGTTTGTGCCGTCTCTAGTATAACCTAGTTCATAAGTAGTTTGTAGGTTTAGGGACTGCTGACCCCGTAGTTCAGTCCCATAAGGTCTACAAACATTTGAACATTGATAAACATAGTACGTCACAATTAATTTGATATGCAAATTTAATAAAATTAATTGGGTCGGTGTTGGATGGTGTGAGGGCAGGAAGGGGTGGACCTCGGCCAAGTGTGTGGCTGTTGGACGTGGGGGCAGGCGGTGGCAGCTTGTGGTTAAGTTGTTCAAAATTAATTTGAAATGCAAATTTAATAAAAGTAATCGTGGGCGTTGGGTGAGAGGTGGCTGGTGGCAGGAGTGACAGGTCTGGACATATCGGGGGTGACGCCAGGTTGGCAGCGCCAGTGTTAAGTGGAATTTCATGTAAGCTGTCAGTCTTCTTTGGTTTGAGGGAGGCAGTTCCCAGAAGTGCGATGCGATGTCCTTTGATCAGAGGTTGGACAATTGGCCGAGGGAGGAGGGGTGGTACCTGACCATCATGACAGTAAGGCCGATGGGCGCGTCACAGAGGCTCAGAACGGCCACTGCCCTACAACTTACACTGGTGGAAAGAAAATGGTGCCGCAAAATACTGTTTACATCCAGTAATTCAAGAGGTGTAGCAGATACAGATCGAAAAGTACCACACTGAGAGTTTTAAGGATTATAGAAATACATTACATTCGCTAAGATCGATATTTTTCACCTTTATACCATTGTTTTTTGTGATGTATGTTGCCATCATCTGTTCTCATGTCTCCACATGGCAATGCTGTAAAAAGAATTGATATGCTTGCCTCCCAATTATTTTGTGCCTGTTTTCTCGCCAGGTTCACTCGTGTATGTAGCGTCTTACCTTAGTTGAAATGTGTTTATTAGCTCTCTCACCCATTAATGTCAACGATCAGTATGGAATGACACCAAGGTATAATTTGGCTGCGAATCAGGTGTGGTGTCTGTTCTTTCGGACGTCCGAAAGAACAGACACCACACCAATACAATAAGTATATCGTTGCATTTGGCTACACAAAGAGAACCAGTGTATAGCCTTATGTTTGCTGTTGGCAGGCCGATTTAAAGACATAGATCTAAGTCTCCGTCTCTAATGACCGCGCTGTCGACTTGACGTTAAACTCGAAGCTTCCTTCCTTAGTATTCTCGTAAAGTTTCGTAAATCTATTCGTTAGGTGTTTGGCACATTCTGATCTGATATTGAAAGTTCGTGTACATACTCAAGTTTCCCTCATGTCACCTTTGTCGATCTAAGCTTGTGGGAATCCATTATTGAGTACATGTCATCTGTTCTTCCTTTTAACCTGATGCATTTTAACGCTCAGGTATTGATGGAGAAGAATGGAGAACCCGACGAATGGAGTACATAATTGAAGTAGACGCTGTGAAGGTAGCTTTCATGAATGGTTAGAGTAGTGGGTGATTTGAGAAAGCTGGTTGGAGGTAACGGGTGTGGCAGAGGAAGGCGAAGAGAGATTTGGGAAAATGAGCGACGTCATTTGATGTGGGTGTACTGAAATGCAAAGAAGTGTCCTCATCTCCTTGAAGATAGGTGAATATTGGGGCTCGTTTCATGGTCACGATAGTGAAGCCTATGAAAGTTCCGTTAGGAGAGAACAAACAATTGTATTTGAACCACAGTCAAAAACACAAAAGTCACTTGCAGTTACAATTCTTTTACACTGTGTATACTCATACCATACATCTTACATAGTATCATGGTGTCACTACTGATGCTGATATATATATATATATATATATATATATATATATATATATATATATATATATATACCAAGTCTTTAGAACGTTTCCTTCTATCGAGGTATCGTGGTCTCCCATCCAGTATTTCGACAGATAAGTTTTCCAATTCCATGTCTTCCTGTAATCCACCACTTTTATGTTTTTAATATCCACCTCCTTTCCTGGGTTAACAATGCTTTTATTATTTAAATCGATAATTACACATACCTGTCTATCACAAACGAAGATGCCTACTCTATTAACTAGAACACACAGCAACAGCTGATCATTAAAATAACATGGTGTGTCTACACTTTATTTAATTTTATTTTTATTTTGTCACAGTACAACACTTACTTCGCACCCCAACGCCTGCATACATCAATCATCATATTTCTATACATTTTTTTCCTGATTATCATGGAAACGCAGTGTGCGAATGAACTAACCCTTAAGCCTGCAGACGTCCTATTGGGCAGAGGAGTTCGCTAGATTTCCTGACACGCCAATCAATTTTCGGTGTTCTTATTAACCCAACAAACAATTTGCAAAAACAACACAACCGCTCTCTACGGAATTTGATAGCCGAGGCCACATGGATGTGATTGACACACAGTTCCGGAATGCACTAAGTAATTATTGAATATCCTCGTTTAAACAGTATTCCAATATAGTCCTAAAGTGTATACTGTAGTCTCAAGCCCAGAAATGTCAAACGAAGAGGTAAAAGTATCCCTCAAACGCCTGTCAAGACACTTTGTAAAATCGATTAGGTGACTACCGGTGATTTTATTGACACCAGAACTCGTGATTCGACAAATAAATGTATTATATATTGTTTTAACTCATCAATTCGTCGTCAATCAAATTAAGCAATCGATTCCAATTGCCCTATCATTGTTCACAATCACGTTTCTGTTTCCTGACAGCCTCCTTCTAAGCGAAAGTAATGGGTGGATACTAGGTACTTGCACATGTCCATTTTGTTAAAAATCCCAGCGAAATCGTATGGGATGCCCAAAAGTCACCTACACGAAGCTGTTGCAGTGTAGAAGGGATCTCCTCAAATACAACATTCAGTTTAAAATCGCCTAGCTGCACATTATAAGGTACAGCGAAATTATTTGCTTATTTCCTCGAGATGTTTTCCAGTGTTTTCTTGCCGAGTTCCTCCAGTATTCCGAGTGCTCTCACAACGTCACCGCCATGTAGCAGAAATGGTACCTTCGCTTTGTCTCCATGGCTTGAAATGACGAACACATCAAAATTACTACGCATGTATAAGTTAAAAGATCAGCAATAATTTACCATCGCAAACAGCCACGCTACATAAATGTCACCAGTCGTAAATTAAACACCACTAACACATGATCAAACAGGCAATACTTCGTAACATACACGGCGCAAAAGTTTTTTTACTACCACGAGAACATAATCATCAATCGACTTCTTTAAAGCTCTATCGTAACACATCATCCACAAGTGGAAACAGACACTGCATCGCAGTGTATTTCAAACACTTTTTACTTAAATTCTATCCCAACTAGCCGGCGACACTCTATGTAACAACAACCATCTCCAACCCAACGACTGAACTACAACACTAAACCACGACAAACGGACCTTTTAAAATTATCAAATATTTGTAAATCTAAGGGACTTAATTACGATAGTAATTAGTCCCTAAGCTTGCAAACTACTTACACTAATTTAATGAAACTTAGGACAACACACAAACACCAATGCCCAAGGGAGAACTCTAAACCACAAGGTGCACAGCCGTGTGCATTTCAGATGAGCTCCTTAGTGGGCATGACTTTTCAGCCCCAGCAGCTCATTTTACTAAAGTTCTAAACTAAATAGCATGTGAAAATCTCGGTGCCTCTGTGTGGATGGTAGATCCCCCACAAACATCAAACCGATTATCAAAATATCCACGGATGTACTGCCGGTCTACAGTGTCCAACGGGCACAATTTTTCGGCGATTATACATGTCGCCAACATCAGGTGAACTGATGGACTGAAGTCCTGGAAACGCCCCTGCACGGAGATCCGCACGCTACGGCGGCTCGAAGGGAACTGTGTTCTAGCCCGGTAGCGGGCGATTTAAATACCCTCCGCCCGCGGAGCGACCCCTCCGTGGTCCGCGCCCCGCGCCGCGGCCGCGCAGAGGAACCGATTGCGGCGGCGTCTGAGAAGACGTCGATGTGAGGGCTCTGTCCGCCGTGGTCGTCACTACGTTACGTTTGCTAGATTTACTCTTAATTAACCCAATCGCTGATTCCCAAGCAGTGCCTACCTCCTCCCTCGTGTTTTCATCCGTTTCCACGGGTTGTGCTGTAGTGGTTGGGCGGAGAGCCCGATAAATCTGCCACTCTGAATACCCATTTTTTCGGAATACAGTTGTCAGGTGTTCCAATTCCTGGGGTAGAATCTCTGCGTCGGAGATAGTGCACGCCCTATTTACTAGTACCCCACTCCTCTGTGAAGGGTGGTGACAGCTGCCTGCATGTAAATACAGATCAGTGTGCGCTGTCCTTCGATACACAGTATGACCCAGGGTGCCATCAGCTCTTCTCTTGACCAAGACGTCAAAGAACGGCAATTTACCCTCCGTTTCAGTCTCCAAAGTGAATTTGATGTTGGGGTGTATGGAGTTTAGATGTGTGAGGAAGTCAAGGAGTTTATCCATACCATGTGGCCAGATGACGAAAGTGTCGTCCACGTAACGGAAAAAGCAAGTAGGTTTCCATTCAGATGACGCCAGGGCCTCCTCCTCGAAATTCTCCACGTACAAATTTGCGACCACAAGGGAGAGTGGGCTACCCATGGCGACTCCCACCGTTTGTACGTAGTATTGGCTATTGAAAAGAAAATACGCGAAGATCAAGACGTGCCTAAAAAGTTCGGTGGTCGTCTCGTCAAACTTCTGACCAATAAAATCTAGTGACTCTGGAAGGGGTACCCTCGTAAACAACGAAACGACGTCAAAACTCACCATGATATCGGACTCATCCAGCCTGAATCTGTCAAGGTGTTTAACAAAATCCACGGAATTACGGATGTTCTGAGGGCATTTACTCGCATAAGGACTTAATATTCCCAAGTATTTGGCCAACAAATATGTTGGTGCTCTGATGTTACTGACAGTGGGGCGTAACGGCATCCCATCTTTGTGAACCTTAGGGAGTCCATAAAGCCTTGGCGATACCGGACCTTGAGGTAACAGTTTCTTGGCGACACCCTCCGGTAAATCCGCGTCCTTGAGAAGTGCCCTGGACTTGTCCTCCACCTTTCTTTGTGTGGTCAACGCTGATATTCTGGTAGGAATCGTCATTTAGCAGGCTCTGAATCTTTTCAGTGTAGTCCTTATGGGAGACAACAACCGTAGCATTGCCTTTGTCCGCCGGTAAGACAACAATTTCAGGGCGCTCCCTCAGTTCAGGAATAGCGGCCCTCTCTTTACTAGTGATGTTCGACTTTATGGGCTTGGATTTCATCAACGCACGACAATTTTCACGACGTATTTCCTCAGCTGATTCAAGCGGAAGTCGAGCTGCAACCTGTGCAACAGCATTAATAATTTCAGCGACCGGTGTGAACTTGTGGGTAGGAGCAAAGTTGAGTCTTTTCTCCAAAACCGAGACTGCATCATCACTCAACTCCATGCCACTCAGATTGATGACAGTCTTGCACGGAACCTGCAGAGGTGGTTTGTCAGGGAGTCGTGAGAACTTAGCTGTTTGACGTCCCGTTGCCTTCTTATGGGCAGAATCTGCTGCAACCCAAGTAACACCATCAATCCAGTCCCAGGAAAAAAAAAAAGAAGTGAAATGACTAACCAGTTGCAAATGCAGTTTGAATAATTCCAGTGAGATTAACTCAAGGCTGCGGCTGGTGAAATGACCTCACTCACGAAGCAATGCGAGGCTGACCCGTTTCTTCTTTTGGCTGCTGCAGAATCGATGTGATGTGTGACCTTAGCAAAATTTGAACAACATTCTCGGAACAACATCTCTTTAGAGAGGCAAAGCCGAGCGGTCTAAAGCGTCTCGCTGCGGAGCGCGCGGTTGCTCGCCGTGGACGTTCGAGTCCTCCCTGGGGCATGGGTGTGTGTGTTGTCCTTAGGTTAGTTTACCTAGGTTTAAGTAGTTTGTAAGCTACAGACTTATGACCACGCAGTTTGGTCCGATAGATTTACAAACATTTGAACCTTTTTAGAAAGGCAAGAGAACTTAGCAAGCGACATCTACAGTGGCTTACAACGCCACCTTCAGACTTTTGTGTTAATAATAAAGTCTGAAGATGTTCTTCTCAGCTGAAAACCGGTTAACAAATTGAAATAAACGTTTGGAACATGTGATTTTAATTAATTATGATGATGTTCCACCAAGAACCGGCGGAAGAATCAGACAAAACGTGAATTGCAGTTTATATGTCTGATTTGCCAAGTATTGTTCTACGCAATCTTGCTCAGTGTTTTGATGCTACGGAAGAATGAGAGTCAGGATTCAGAATCCCATTCATATAATTTAATTATTTTTAAATAAATCTGCCATTAAAAATTAAAGAGGCGCTCCTCATTGAAAAGCTGTACTTCATAAGGAGAAATTTTACACTTATTCAATCTAGTTCATTGCCACTTACAATCAAGACAAAGTATACGAGGTATGTCCTTAAAGTAAGTTCCGTTTGGTTATATAACACAATCGTTTTCAGCTACAGAAAAAATATTTATTGTACAAAAATCTACAACTATTAAACTACTTTTATACATAGATTCCGAAATTTTGTAGGGGCTTGTCGTAGCGTGGCACAAGTTTTTGCATGCCTTCTTCACAGAAAGTTGCCGTCTTTGTATCCAACCATGTGGAAACATTTTCTATCAGTTCGTTATCATCGTAGATTATCAAGAACAGATTTTAGGCGTAAGAAAATGATTATAATGTCACAATGTGTTTTTGTTTTTATTATATATATATATATATATATATATATATATATATATATATATATATATATATATATATATAATTTTTTTAAATTAATTAATTAATTAATTTTTTTTATTATTTTTTTTTTTTTGCTTCCACGACAATCCTCCTCACACGGCGAATGTGAGTAAACAACTCTTATGGGAATTTCAATGGGACACGTTTGATCATCCTCCGTACAGCCAGGACCTCTCCCATATCGACTACCATCTCTCCTTACACCTAAAATCTGTCCTAGGTGCTCAACATCTCAAAGATGATAACGAGCTGAAAGAACAAGTTACCACATGGTTGAAGACACAGGGGGCTACTTCTATGACGAACACACACGAAAACTTGTGCCACACTATGACAAGAGCCTACAAAATTTCGGAAGCTATATAGTTCAACAGGTGTAGATTTTTGTACGATTAATATTTTTTCTGTATCTGTACACGTTTGTTTATACAACCGAACGGAACTTACTTTGTGGACATACCTCGAATAATATGGAAATCTTACCTATGCAGACTCATATCACTGTTGTTATGGTCTTCAGTCCACATGCTGGTTTGATGCAGCTCTCCACGCTACCCTGTCCTGTGCAAGTCTCTTCATCTGAGAATACTTTAGGCAACCTACATCCTTTTAAATCTGTTTACTATATTCGTCCTCGGTCTCCCTCTAAGATTTTTACCCCACACGCTTCCTTTTAATGCTATGTTGACAATTCCTTGATGTCTCAGAATGTGTCCAACCAATCTATCCCTTCTCTTAGTCAGCATATGCCAGAAACTCCTTTTCTCCCCGATTCGGTTAAGCACCTCCTCATTAGTTACGTGATCTAGCCATCTAATTTTTATCATTCGTCTGTAGCACCACATATCAATAGCTTCTATCATCTTTATCTGAACTCCTTATCGACCACGTTTCACTCCCATACAATGCTACACTCCAGACAAATACTTTCAAAAAGGACTTCCTAACATTTAAATTAATATTCTATGTTAACAAGCTTCGTTTGTTTAGAAACGCTTTTCTTCCCAAATCCATTCTGCATTTTATATTTTCTTTACTACGGCCATTAGAGGTTATCTTGCTACCCAAATAACAAAATTCATCTACTACTTTTATTGTCTCATTACCTAATGTAATTCCTTCAGAATTGCCTGATTTTCTGACATTGCAATCCATTACCTTAGTTTTACTCTTGTTAATGTTCATCTTATATCTTCCTTTCAAGACACTGTCCATCCCATTCAATTGCTGTACTATAATGTATGAAAAGGTGTATGCCTATTGAATTTCAATCAGTTTGAAGAAACAGAGAAAGTTTATATATTGTATTTCTGAAGTATGTGAAGAGTACAGCCGAGGGGACTGAGGCGCTTCAGTCACGGTCTGCACGGCCACTGCGGTCGGGGGTTCGAATCCCCCCTCGGGCATGGATATTTGTGCCGTACTTAGTTTAAGCTAGTTCATAAGTAGTTTGTAAGTTTAGGGACTGATGACCCCGTAGTTGTCCCATAAGCTTTACAAACATTTGAACTTTTTTTTTAAGAGTACAATTTTGTATACCAAGAAGGTAGCAGGCCTCAATCATCCCTATGTTCAGACTAATCTGCATTACACTATCTGATTATGGACTCTGGTAAATAGGAAAATAACACTTTCCAAGCTTTTGAGTTGATGTGTTATAGATGGATGCTCAAAATAGGTAGATAAAAAGAATGAGATAGTTCTCCGCAGTTTCGATGAACTAAGGAAAATGCGGAAAGGTTAAGCATAAGAAGGGAATCTGCTGTCTTAGACTTCACAGCATGCGACCTTCCAAATAAGCCACCATTTCAATAGAACAGATTTGCGCCCGTTAAGGAATCTTTTTAACTGGAGTGAGTGTGACCGGGAAACCGGAATCCGCGGTGAGGCGTGACCCCACCTGAGCCACCAGCAGTCGAAACTACACAGCAGCCCGAAGCGGTCGCTGCCCGCACCGAGCCAAACGACTATTTTACGATAGTTTCTGTAATGATTCTTTTCTTTTTTCATTTTGCCTGGTGTTGTCGTTAAGATTTAACTATCGTTATTGAAATTTAACAAACTGTGAAATATTGCAATGAATATTAATTTGGAAGAGAGAGAAACACTAAGAAAAACATGAAAGATTCCGTCATCAGGATTTAGCGGTAGTAGTGGTTAGCATAAAGACAACACCAAATAGCATCACTACAAAATAACGTGGAGGAATCCGTTCTTTAGCTGCCAGAAGAATTCAGATTGTTTCGGAGGCATCGCAATGGAGTCGAACCTGTATTGAATAGTTAATTTCCTTTTTTACTGCAAAATTATGCTTGTTTGTGTAAGCTTCGTATGTTAAGTTTCATGACCGTGTTTAATTCCAGTTACTATTAGTGGATAAAATTGCAAAATCATCGAAGTTCGTTTAACAAAAAAAGCGAAACTAATGCAGGCTTAGAAACTACATTACCGCGAGACACCACGTAAACCAACTGCCGGCGTGGTGCAGAGGATAGCGTCACCGACTGCGACGCTGTTGGTCTCCGGTTCAATCCCACTCGTTGTTGTTATGGTCTTCAGTCCGGAGACTGGTTTGATGCAGCTCTCCACCCTACTCTATCCTGAGCAAGCCTTTTCATCTCCTCATAAGAACGGCAACACACATCCACTTGAATCTGCTTACTATACGTGTCTCTTGGTCTCCCTCTGCAATTTTTACCCCACACACTTCCCTCCAATGCTAAATTTACGATTCCCCGATGTCTAAGAATGTGTCCTACCAAGCGATACCTTCTTTTAGTCAGGGTATGCCAAAAATTCTTTTCCTCGCCAATTCTGTTCAGTACTTCTTCATTGGTTATGCGATCTACCCACCTAATCTTCAGCATTCTTCTGTAACACCACATTTCAAAAGCCTCTATTCTCTTCCTGTCCGCGCCGCTTATCGTCCATGTTTCACTCCCGTATAAGGCAACACTCCACACAAATGCCTTCAGAAAAGACTTCCTCACCGGCAAAAATTTATTTCTTTGTAATTAACAATTCCAGAATGTTCACTTGTAAATTCTACTTGTTTCTTATGTTAACTGTTCTTCTAATTTCTGGTACATTCTGTCTGTGTATAGCAGAGCACGCTGCCCGAGAGGCAGTTAGTGCTGCGTGTATGTTAAGTTCGTAATAAACCTGCTTTTACCATAAGTGCTGTGTTCAGTTGCCTTCGAGGTCAAGCCTGCTTCCATTTCAACGTGAAAATATATGCATAAATGAAATTTCCATCTCCAATGTTCTTTCACAATCGCGATCTACAACAATGGTCAAGCATCATTTTACGAATATGCTGGAAACAAAGAATACAAAAATTAAGGAAAAATGGGTAAGGAACTCCTTTTAAAGCTCACAATAACTTCAAACTAATTAATGAATTTATTGGAATTAATTTTTTTAGCTCACATTTGTGTGATAAATATGGAGACGCCAAAAGAGCGACGTCCGATCTATTCCGTAGCAAGAAGACGAAAGACGACGAGCGATTCCGTTTTCTCTCCAGCTCGTTCAAAAAGTTTAAAGTCTCTTATAAAACAAAATAATCAGAGATTTACTGGCAGAGAGAACGGATGCTAGCGACGAGCGTCACAGATATAATTTTAATTATAAAAAAGCGTTAAACGTAATGCTACAGTTGCTTTGTGCCTGTTCCGCCCCTAACCTAGGACATTCCTCAAACCGAATGTCCAGAAATCTGCGTGCAATGTAAACCGTGGAGTGTTTGAACAAGGAGGTATTGTTAGCGCACTCATCCGCTATACTTAGTGACTGAAATTGACTTTTTAAGGGTGGGGGGCAGGACGCAATGACCTTGCTTCCCACCTATTGCTGTGTCCATAAATTCCCGTTGTGGTGTAGTATGTAGTACGTAGAACATCGTGTTGTTAGAAGATGACCACCTTTGAACAGCTGAGACTTTTTCATCTCGTCCAGTCTTTATGACAACGATATCATTCATTTCACAAGATGCGACATAGTCGCGAATTTATATCAGTAATCCTTTTTGTAATTGTTTTTAATATCTCTATTTACGTCAATCATCACCAAGTTTTTCGTCGTTTTGACGACCGGTTTCCGTCAGTGATGACGATTTTCAGGTCTAAAGTAAATCAAAAACAGAAGGACACATTTAGTAATAGACTACCTTGTAAAACATAAATAATGCATTACAATCATCACTATATAAAAACCAGTTTATATATTGATGAAATATCTTTAATGTCTTTGACATTTTCGTACGCAAAACAGTCTCAGGGTTTGTAAATTTCTAATTATAATGACATTATTTATGTTTTATAGGGTAGTCTATTACTACGTGTGACCTGTATCTGATTTGCTGTAGACTTGAAAAAGACTATGACTAACCAAAACCGATTGCCAAAGCGGCGAAAAAAATTTTGTGATCATTGACGAAAATAAAGATATTAAGAGTACATTTATTAACTGAATAGTAACTTTCTAATTTTCAATTCAAACAGTACGCATAATCACAAGTTACGGCCTAATTAAAATTCTGAAAGTCGTTACAATTAATCGGCGATTAAACCACGAGAAACAAATTTTCCCCGACAATATGATGTCACTGCATGCTTGCATAACAAGACAACCGTCGTGCCAAGGGGCGGAGTATTTTTTCGGGTCTCAAATTGGTTAGTATTATAAATTAGCAGAATGGCGAACAGCCACAAGAGCCGTTCCAAACGTTGTTTTGAAGGATTGGGCACGGCTTTTTCGCGGCGTAGGGACACCACTTCACAAGCCTTATTTTGACTGTTTCCCGCCTCTGCAGGACAGCAAGAACCAATGTTAGCGGTTCCGCTAGATACGTTGCCAACAAATACCTACTTTTGACGGCGGGCGAATACTGTAGTTAGACGTAACAAAACCAATGTGACAAGCCTTCACGTCCTCAGTTGCTTGCTAGTGTTGAAACGTATTGGTTGACGAAACAAGCCTTATGCGTAAGTTGCCGTCACTGTAGTAGATTTGGGGCAGGCTTACTGCAACAGCCATGTATTTCTCCGTCTTGACAAAAGAGCTTGAATTTCAAATGTTTGTAGAGCTTATGGGACTTAACTACTGGGTCATCAGTCCCTAAACTTACAGACTACTTAAGAACTAACTAAGGACGGCACAAATATCCATGCCCGAGGGGGGATTCGAACTCCCGCCCGTAGTGGCCGTGCAGAGCGCTTGTCCACCGCGGTCGGCTTTGAATTTCGTAGACGGGTGATAGGTCCGCCATGTTTCAAGCAAATTAAACTGGCTTCTGCCATGTTATTGGGGATATCGGTTGACAGATGGTATTCCACACCCACTAGGAAATTTTACCTATTTACACAATTACACGTTTTAAATAAAGACTGACTATGCAAGACGGATGTGGATGAAGTTCCGTCGGTGTCTCTAGACTTCATGGAAGCTAATAATTTCCAAGAAACGCCGTTATGAAAACGCACGAACCTGTCAGTAATACAGTTTGAGTTCGAAGTATAACAGTAAGGTGAGGTTTGCAACAACAACCAAAGTGTGGCTTTGAAAATGTGTTGATTATAATTCAAATAAATAGTTGAAACGTGTTACGAAACCAGTACAGTGAACAGTAATTGTCATGACGAACAATCATGATCTTGAATTTGCATCTCTTGTTAATGTAACAACTGCGTTCATAAAGGCCAGTGCACTTTATCTGGTGTTTATTAAACACATACAGTCAAAGAGTTGTAAAATTGCTGTCAGAGGGTTGACTGGTGAAGTTTGGTGGACGAAATTTGAGTACAAAAACGAAAGTGACAACAAATGTTGCAGTTAGAAATGTACCTGGCTCAACTGCCACAAAAACATTCCTCGACGAAATTACGAATAGTTAACAACTTACGTTGTTGCCACACTGATATAAGTAAATATTTGTTGCAAAGAACACAGATATTTAACAAGTGAAAAAGTTGTGGCTGTTACTATTGCTTCCAATTTTTGAACTTTTTATATGTCAACCATGCTGGAACAAGTATTGCCAACAACACATGAAAATATTTGAAGGAAAGTGTAGACACTTGAAAGCGTGTGTTGCATTTTATTAGCCAAGAGATGCGATGCTCTTTGATCAATCACAGCAGCAACAGGAGAAGACAAATGTCAAAATAAACCACAGACATTAGGTAGAAAGCTGCAGGGAATTGCAGGATAAATTATCTGAAGCATCACTTTTAGGACAGCCAAGGTCTATAAATCAGAAATGTTATTTGTGTATAGACAGACACAGATCAAACAAAGCAAAACATATAGTGCTTTTGCACGAAATATTTGTTTTATCACTTTGATTTGTGCATTTAAATGCTGAACGCACCTTAGGCATATTTCAGAAGCTAAAATTGTACACAAAATATCCATTGAATACCATATACACTAAATACAACTCTTCACGTTTGACAAAAACATACGATAGACGGCCTCCTCTCAAGTGGACCACCGTCAACATGGCGCCCAAGTTTACATGCGTTGCCGCAAAGAGCGCTGCACGTTGTGTGTTAGACACACTATGAAATTTAAGCTCGTTGGTCTCGATGCATACTTGTTCGAGATCGCCAGCGAGTTTATAGAAATGCTACGATTTGCATACAGAACGGCAAACGCGATCAGTAGAAACATGCTCTCGTCGTAGCACTAGTGCTGCCCAAGCATGACCTCAGTTGGTGATTCTGTAGGCTAAAACATAACTTACGCATTCTCTCTAAGAACATTTTCTATGATTAAGGAGTGGACGAGTTAACAGAACCATCATTTACTTCAATGTTTTCATTTTTATCTAGTCCTGCAGTAAGAAGCTAAATTTCAGGATATGTTTTATATTTTGTTGTCTAGCTGCTTTATTAAGGGTAACAGGCTTCCTCACCTTTCATTTTAATAGTTTCAGAATATAACGATCATTCATCTTAACCGTCCAACTTCTGGTCTGTAGTCTTCCCGCGTTGCTATCATTTTTATTCATTAAACAACAAACAGAAACTCCTGATAGGAGGCTCGACCCTGGCGACGGTCTTAGCAGCAGAAGATTCTCCATTAAACCTACCGGTTAATACAGGGGAGCAGAAGCTTGGCAGGATTATTAATTTTAATAACTTTGTACCTTGACGAGTAACGAAAGTCACAACGGCTACACCTTCCTCCTGATTTTGTTGTACTGCATACACTTGTAACACGTGTAGATGGTTATTTGACCTTAAAGTTTGTTCTTCCAAGAAATTCGGTCCGGTAATTTTATCATACGCTAGCTGAAAATCCGGCGTTGCCCGGTATTCTCCGAAAAAAAGGATTCGAAGAAAATGGCCGATGAGCTTTGTGAGGATGAAGTATCCAACATTCACAGAAAAAAATAAGGAATAATTGGCAGAGCTTAGTACCAGGTTTACCGCACTTGAGAAAATTGGTGCAAAAATTAGTTTTCTGTGTGGTGTGCAAATTAGAGAAATGGAAGTGGAGGACTTTGAAGGCCAAAACAGCGGAACTGTCAGAAGATCTTAGCGAGGAAGAACTTGAAGTTGAAAATTTCAGACAACATGCGCTGGCAGTAGACAGAGCATTGCAAGATTCCACTGCATCATCAACATTAAGTTTAATTTATAAAAATAAATTGGTAGAGGGGTATCCCAACCTTACTTCAGCGTTAAAATATATATCTTAACATTCTAGTTTCTGTTTCGTCTGGAGACAGAAGTTTCAGCAAGCTGAAACTAATTAAATACACTTTAGGAGCACGACTGCTTAACAAATCTGAGTATAATATCCACAGAGCACAAACGAGCTGCTTTTCTAAACTATGATGATATCAAAAACAGTTTTGCAGCAAAAAAAAAAAAAAAAAAAAAAAAAAAAAAAAAAAAAAAAAAAAAAAAAAAAAAAAAAGCTCGAAAAGCGAAATTTTAATTGATTTTTTTGTATGTATTAAAATGGTTCTGTTTTCCTTTGATCTTAATTCAGTCAATAAAATAAGTTCATGTTGTGAGCTTACTTGGCAAGATGGCGAGGTGGCCATAATCAATGACGAAAGAGGTGACAAAAGAGACCTCTCTGGAGCTCCAGTAGAGGGTATTATCTTCTTCAGGGAGCAAGGGTTGGTAGACAGTAGGCTTTGAACGCACTCCACATCGCTTTTAGCGCGCCCAACATCCGGTGCGTGGAGGGAAAGGCTTTGCATGTGGCCTGAGGCTTCATTCTTGCCCCAACCGCAGGAGTATATCATGGAATCATGCTGAGGGGATGGCATGCTGATAGGACTTTACTTTGCTCGTGACCAGGCAGTCTTGCTTTATCAGTGATAGTTTTTCTGGATCAATTCTTTCGCTATATGAGGCGAAGTGTTTCTTAATTTACAGAACTCGAGTAATTCACTGTAAATTTAGTAATCTCATTTTCATTCCGGTGATGATTTTGTTTTTCGTTTTCTCAAGTTAGAATACACGTGTGTGAGAAAACGAAAAACAAAATCATCACCGGAATGAAAATGAGATTACTAAATTTACAGTGAATTACTCGAGTTCTGTAAATTAAGAAACACTTCGCCTCATATAGCGAAAGAATTGATCCAGAAAAACTATCACTGATAAAGCAAGACTGCCTGGTCACGAGCAAAGTAAAGTCCTATCAGCATGCCATCCCCTCAGCATGATTCCATGATATACTCCTGCGGTGTAACTTATTATGTTTGATTTCCTTGCTGTTTTTAACTAACGTTTTCGAGTCGTGTCTGTACACATGAGATTGCCATTTTTTTTTTCTTTTTTTTCAGATTTCTGGATTGATTCCATCTTTCCTGTTTTGGTATGGTCATTACTACGGCCATGCTTTTATTGATACTAACTTTCATCTATATGAATTCTCGTGTGTACTTTACTTGCTTATTCCAAATTAATTTCCTTTTGTAAATTCTGTGTAATTCATCTTGGTCGCATACCATGTTGTACTTACGAATAGTATGCTGCTGCCTCCCCGCACAGGAATTCGTTTGGTGCATAGTTTGATTTTAATTGTGCTTGAAGACCCCACCATCTCGCCAAAACACCGCCGGTGCATCGTTTCGCTGCTGCTATCAAGTTTTCCCGCATGAGTAATGTGTCGCAAGTATTATGTGCATGTCTGTGAGTGAATGAATGTGCTTTCCTTTACCCACTGTGTATTTGCAAATTTCCTCCCATGTGACCTCCATCTTCATAAAGGGCAGAAACAATTTTATTACGGGCAGTAACTTTATGATTTAATTCACTTCTGTACAAGGTGTGTGCCTTATTGTGCTTAATTTGGTCTCCTCATATTTATTTGCTTGTTCATTTTATTGAATAGATGATAATTTAAAATATCAAACCTTTGCTTTATAATTGTATGCTCCCTGTCCCATGTTTAATTATCTGTTCCTTTTTTAAACATTAATTTTGTTTTTGTTAAAACGTTGGCTGCTCCCTTAAGAGTGAGCAGTCAGATAAATTTCCATCGCGCAAATAGTGTGGCCACTCGCAAAGTAATTTGGAGCAGCAGTGAGCGTTTTAACTTGCATTTGCAGATCTCTTAGATAGAAAATTTAACAAGCTGCTTTAAACCTACAACAAGTCTTTTGGATGATGCCACTTCGGCGATTTGCGTGTTGATGATGAAAACGGTTATGACGACACCTATTCCCCTGCCAGGAATGAAAACTGGGCCTCTTCCATTGGTGGTAAATGACGCTGCCACTGAGCTCAGCAGGTGAATATGGAAGTAGGAAAATTAATTGCATTCATTTACTAGCCTTCTGAAATCTGTTTTCGTATTATTTTAGGAGCAGCATCTCACAAAAATGCCTTTCTTGTCTTGCTATGTTATCAGTGGAGCAAGACGCGGTATCAAAACTGAGTTTTCAATATATTAGTGATCAATCATTAGGAAATTTGTTTCGTGTCAAATATTGAAAACAGAAAACCCATAATGTTCATAACCTAGAAATTTCTTATAAGTACAGAGATGTCAGTCCTGAACACATTCTGTACAAAACTTGTAAACATTTTTCGATTTTGAATTTCATTAAGTTGGTAGAATTCCGAGAGCTAGGTTATATTTTATTATTATTAACACTTTCCCACACTTACAAGGTGTCCAGAAAAGGACTCCCTGATTTCAAAATTAAATATCTCGAAAACAAAGATCGATAGAGGACTGTAGTAAACGGGATGTTTATTGTGAAATCTGTAAAAAGTTTATACAGCAGTTTGAAATAACAGTTACAAAAGCTGGTAACAGATGTCGCTGTAATCGCCATACGTAATGCCTAGTATAAATAGTGATCCGAAGCCCAGAGCGATCAGTTCCACTATTGAAACGTGAAAGGAGTTAAGCGTACTGAAGGAAGAGATTAAAACCATGTACTCCATTGAACAACGCGTTTTTTGGTGCTAGAGTACCACAGGTCAGAAGAGAGTCCTACGGCAACAAAACGAAGTTTTCAAGCACGATTTAATGTACCAAAAGGACCCGATGCGAAAACAATTCGTACGCTCTTCGAAAAATTTCAACGAACAGGTAGCGTAACTGATGATCTAGTGGGGCATGTTGGCCGCAAGCAAACCACAGTTACGCCTGAAAATTTCGCCACACTTTCTGGAATTATTCAGCGAAATCCAGTGTCATCCGACCGTAGAATTGCATCTGAGACTGGTTTGAAGCGTTCCAACACGCAGAAAATACTGAGAGAGAGGCTACACATGTTTCCATTCAAAATTTAAACGCACCAGGCCATACCCATACGAGCTGTGCAACAAAGGGTTGCCTTTGCTAATCAGATGCTCACAATGATTGATAGTGAAGGATTTGATGTTGGCAGCATCTGGTTTACAGATGAAGCACACTTCCACCTGAATGGATACGTGAATAAGCAGAACTGGCGATTTTGGGGTTCCGAAAAGCCATATTGGTGTGAAGCGAAACCCCTGTATTCTCCTAAAGTTACTGTGTGGGCTGCAGTATGCAGCAGAAGCATTATTGGCCCTTTTTTCATTCGAGAAACGGTCACTGGTGCACGTTACGTTGCAATTTTGGAACAATTTGTCGCCAGACAACAAGCGTTAGAGGATCGACCAGGTACTGAACGGTTTATGCAAGATGCAGCCCGACCACATCGGACCGAACAAGTGCTTCGGTTTCTTGAGGAATACTTCGGGAATCGAGTCATTGTTTTGGAGTATCCCAAATTTACTGGCGTAGGCATGGATTGGCCTCCATATTCGCCGGATTTGACTCCCTGTGACTCTTTTTGTGGGGCACAGTGAAAGACATGGTCTACCCGAAGCATCTCGCCGCGCTGGACAAGCTTGAATCGGCAATCTCTGTGGCATGTGTATCCATTTCAGTTGAGACACTACGAAATGTGATGGCGAATTTCATTCTTCGTTTGCGCCACCTCAGTAGTTCCAATGGTGAACATTTTGAAAACATTGTGATGTGATTGTTAGGAAAGAGGGTTTTCATGCGATTATTTCACTTATGTATGCTGATATAAGCTGGTCAGCGTTAGTAGCTTTTGTAACTATTATTTCAAACTGCTGTATAAACGTCTTACATCTTTCACAATAAACATACCGTTTACTGCATTCCTCTATCGATCTTTGTTTTCGAGATATTTAATTTTGAAATCAGGGAGCCCTTTTCTGGACACCCTCCGGGTGCTCCTCCGGGTAATTATTTTCCTATCATAACACTAGTCTGCTGTATGAATTCTTCTGATATATATTGGTAACATACTAATGATGAAATCCTGTGTTATTGTCGTCCTACATGTGCTTTTTATATCACCGTGGCTCCTAATTTTTAACTGACTAAATCTGATTTTGATCATCTGTCGTTTGTACTTCGAATTGTCACCATGTCTATGTCATTGTTCCTCTGTTGTTTTTTCGCCTGTCTTGTATTTTAATTTTCATCTCATCATGTATTTTATTCTCTCGGCTGAAGAGCAGCCTCTGGAGCTGCTGCCAGCCTACTGCTGTAATAGCTGGTGTGAAAACACAATAAAGGAAAAAAAATAATGACGAAAGAATTCTTTTGAACATGATGGTGTGTAACCACTGGTGGACGGGGAGGCGTAGGGTGCAGGAGAGTCCCGCGTCTAAGTTTATTGCACAGGGCCCCGCGCAAGCTGGGGCCGCCTTTGATCCAGAGGATCTTGAATTCTTCCCATGGGAAGGGACAAGTACAAGTTGCACCCCATTGTTAGCAGCTTCAGCGAACGTCTGGGTACGGTGGTGGGGGCAGACAGGCCGGTCTCGGTGCCGGGCGACATTAACTCAGGTGGCTCCCGCGGCGCGGCGCCACCAGCAATCCCTCCCAGGAGGACGGGTCTGGGCACGGCCCTCTGAGGGCACATCGTCTCGTCGCGATACCGGCGCGACGCGCTCACCCCACACGGCCACTTGTAGCGGCAGCGCTGCAATGGCGACCGGCAGACGGCAGAAGGCACAGCGCCACGTCTGCTGAGCTCAGCTGCGGTGCTCGCGGGCGGCGCTGTACCCGTGAAGGCGACCCCGCTGCTCGATGCTCGTACTATTATACTGTGTGTTTCAGGAAAATTAGTAAATATATAAGAACATGGTAGTATAAAAGAATTGCAATAAAATGCCCACATCCAGATATAACGTTGCCCTTGCTTCGTATGATGCCATAATTGTTAAAAGTAGATTCCGCGATTATATTTTTTGGACAAAGAATTGATGGTACCGAATATTTGAATTTGAAATAAGTTAAAGTACAGCACAAAATGAACATTAAAGCAAATAAACCGCGGATTGCATATTAAAATTGGGCACCATACAAGCAACAGCACGTTATAAAACTTACAGAAAGCATCTACCTGGATCCTGCACTTCGTATTGTAGAAGCTGGAAATGATAACTTTTATGTCTTATTTAATAAGTGAATGTTCGAGATACTTTCCGTAGGAGATCAATGTTCAGACTGTTCACTTCGCTTTTCATTGTTGTGTGACCGTGGGTGCAACATGAAGTTACTGGTAATGATAAAATAATTTTTTAAAAAAAGATCGGACTTCGTGAAATTACAAAAGAAATGACTACAGGTTCTAAAATCGAGCAACGTATAGTATAAAGATGATTGATTGATTGAAATTTTGCAGACAATGCGAAGCGATTGTAATGGCGTCTGAACATTAAACTATTACGGAGGCGAAGGAGCTGAAAACAATAGAAAATAAGTATTTGACGTGGAGGGATTCATTTAAATAAAAGCGAAAGAGAAGGGATGATTTTAAATTTAAGTAATATATTTTTACAACTTGCATACGATAACTTACATTGAATAGGTACATGAATGGAAGACGTCCGTACAGAAAGAACATAGACAAGAGAGTGAGTAAAAAAACTACTATCTCGGTTCCGTCATCTCGCTTGTTTGGGAGTAAAAAATGAGGAACGAAATTAAATTAGTTGCATTGCGAGTCAGAGGGAACCGGAGGCGATAAGTATCGCTGATCAAAGATAAAAAAAATACAAAATTTTTTTTTAAAAAATCAGTGTATCGTTACACAGATACATTTTACAGCTTTATTGAGTACTAGCTGAAAACCCGGCGTTGCCCGGGCATTTATTCAAATGTTCAAATGATTGTAAATCTATCGGGCCAAACTGCGTGGTCATCAGTCCGTAGCTTACAAACTACTTAAACCTAGCTAAACTAACCTCCGGACAAACACACACACACACGCATGCCCCAGGGAGGACTCGAACCTCCACGGCGAGCAACCGCGCGCTCCGCAGCGAGACGCTTTAGACCCCTCGGCTACTCCACCGCGGCAGGGCATTTATTTATTCGTACCATATTTCAGGTATATATTCATTTGTATGAGGGCTGTATGTCTTGTAAAATCTCTTTGCAATACAATTCGTAGTAAAGAAGTAATAGATTAAAACTTAGTGCGTGATGGGGCGGTTTTCCGTGACCGTTACTATTTATGTGGTCATATCTGATGAACTACGTGTCGTACTGTGATACAATTTCGAAGGTACATTAAGCTATATATGTGTATACTGTCTGTAAAGTTTCCTGCGGCTACAGTTTGTAGTGTAGAAATCATAAATTGTAACGTCATACGGAATCTGTAGTTTTACTCCACAAACAGCGGAAAAGTAGTAATCGAGAAACTTTTTTCCTTTCATCATTTTACTATGGTTGCCAGCGAGAAAACGTTTAATAAAGGTTTGAAATTATGTTTAAAGTTTGTTGGAAGTCGCTAAGTACTGTCATTCTCATACAGTGTATTTCGAAAGTCTCGCCGCATTATATGGCATTATTTGCGATTTCTATTGGTTATGACGTAATATCTTTTGAACCATATGCCGTATGTGATTCTTAACCATGCAGAAATTGTTACCTCATGGTAAGGAATGTGTGTACCAAATTTGGTTGAAATCGGTCCAATGGTTTAGCAGAAAATGGGTAGCATTGTCTCAAAATGCAGCAGTTTTTCGCGCATCTCACTGTTTATGACGTCATATCTCGTGAACTGTGTATCGTATGTGATCGACCGTCCTCATGGATTGAAGCTTACGTGTACAAAATTTCATAAAGATTGGAACAAAACTGTAGATTTGTATGCAACACGTACAAACATATGGACACACTGCTTTATATATTAGCTTCTACCAACGGCTCAGCCACGAGGGGGGACCCTAACAGGGCTGAAGCCCCCCAACCCCCAGCACCTCCCATGGATTTTTTTAATTTTCTTATTTTCTATTTTTTTAAACCGGTAGAAATTTGGAAATTTGAAATAGTTCACATGTATTAAACCTCAGCGTAACTATAATTTGCCAAGCACAAGTGAACGTGACAACAGGTCGCCAACGTGATGCCGCCACTGAGAACGTGAGCTGTTACTGTGAGGAATGTAACAATTGAACCACCTAAAAACTTACCACAACAACAAGCACGCCCTACCAGAAGCGAACTGGACTGTGTAATGTATATACCTTGGAAAATCTCGCTTTTTTGAATAAATGAATTGTTCGATACCACATTTGATCGTGGTATTATGTCCTAATACTCCATGTTTATATTATATAAGCATTTTATAGCACCTCTGGCTGGTCTCTTTGATTTGGTCGCTTCTTTACTTGTATCTCCTGACAAACTAAATTAATTAATTATTGAAAGTCGTAAGCTTAATGTTGGATAATAATGTGCTTGTTAATGAAATTGTTAACTAATAATATCTGAGGTTCTCTGTAATGTATTGACCGTAATGTAATACTTTGCGACTGCAGAATTGATTAGTTGCTTTGATTGAACCATTTAAATAAGGTAAACATGTATCAATATTGCACTAATTGTTACTTACTTACGATCTTTGATATTGTTTTGTTTTTATGTGAAAATCTTATTATTACATTTGTCATAACTTTTCTTAGCTTTTCTTGATGAACAATTTATTTATGTTGCATGAACAAATTGTTTTATATTAAATATTGTAACTTCCGTGATCTAGAATGTTCTAGAAAAGCAGAATAGGTATGCGCGAATTGGCGCGAACTAAAGGAGTTGTAAGTTGTAAAGGGAGTTTCCAGCCAGTCTCAGGGTAGTTATTATGTTGTTAACATGCAGTTTTATTTTTGTTATTATGTAACAAGCAGTCTTAAAGTTGTACATTTATTTGTGCTTCATCAAGAATGGAAAAATAAATGAGTTTAATATGAAAAGTGTCGCATTAGTAGTTTCCTGGACACCCAAGAATCCGTCGTCCTAATGTTGACATATTTATTTAAAGGCAGGCGAGCAATTAAAACATCTACCACTGAACAACCGAAGGTGAAGTATTAATAATGTGGATTTAGTGTAAGTCCATAAAATGCGCCACAACTGGGAAACCTGGCGAACCCTGAATAGGATAAGAACGGGAGTTGCAACTGTGAAAACCATTAAGGCTAAGTGGGGGTAGCGGACACTGAGGATCTTCTCTGCGGATATGGACAACCACAGGACATGCCAAATGTGCTTCAATGTTGTAGTTGTCCACAGTCCTGTACCCTCGACAAATCTATGGTTGGTCAACGATGCGGCAGTTTATGTGGCCCGATATTGGGCCAAAAATTTGGACTGACGGAGAGTCAGTACTCTAAAAAGTACTGTGAGCGGTTTTAATGCCGCCGCGACCAGCTTTCATGCTGCCGCAATTGTTACGGCTTTGCTGAAGATACGAGACGATTGTTCATATGCAGCGACCCGCTGCTTTGCAGGTCATCAGCGCCTAGTGGAATCTTATGAACAACATTAGTGTTATTTTAGTTCAATTTTTGCACATAGTCTCATACTGTACAGACCGTTCTTTTTTGGCAGGTAACATAGAAACTGCTTAATATTTTACAAGCTGAATATATATAACCCATTTCCACCATCTTGGTCCTCTTCCACTTTCACATTCATGTGACCCTACTCATTTATTTATTTATTTATATTTTCTGGTGCAATTGTTTTCGTAGTATAATTGGTTAAATTATAAAAAAAGTGGCCATTAAACATTAAAATTGATACAACACGAAGATGACGTGCTACAGACGCAAAATTTAACCGACGGGAAGAAGGTGCAGTAGCATTATGCAAATAATTAGCTTTTCAGAGCAGTCACACAAGGTTGGCGGCGGTGGCGACACCTACAACGTGCTGACATGAGGAAAGTTTCCAACCGATTTCTCATACACAAACAGCACTTGACCATCGTTGCCTGGTGAAACGTTGTTGAGATGCCTCGTGTAAGGAGAAGAAATGCGTACCATCACGTTTCCGACATTGTTAAAGTTTCGGATTGTAGCCTATCGCGATTGCGGTTTATCGTATCGCGAAATTGTTGCACTCGTTGGTCGCGATCCAATAACTGTTAGCAGAAGATGGAGTCGGTGGGTTCAGGAGGTCAATACGGAATGCCGTGCTGGATGCCTACGGCCTCGTATCACTAGCAGTCGAGATGACAGGCGTCTTATCCGTATGGCTGTAACGGATCGTGCAGTCACGTCTCGATTCCTCAGTCATCATATGGAGACGTTTGCATGACAACAACTATCTGCACGACGTTTGCAGTAGCATGGACCATCAGCTCGGACACCATGGCTTCGGTTACCCTTGACGCTGCATCACAGACAGGAGTGGCTGCGATGGTGTACGTAACGTCTAACCTGGGTGGCTAAACGTCATTTTTTCGGATGAATCCAGGTTCTGTTTACAGCATCCGTGTTTGGCGACATCGCGGTGAAGGCTCATTGGAAGCGTGTATTCTTCATCGCCATACTGGCGTATCACCTGGCGTGATGGTATGGAATGCTATTGTTCGATTTGACGGTACATTGAACAGTGGCCGTTACATTTCAGATCTGCTACGACCCGTGGCTCTACCCTTCATTAGATCCCTGCGAAACCCTACATTTCTGCAGGATGATGCACGACCACATGTTGCAGGTCCTGTACGGGCGTTCTGGATAGGAAAATGTTCGACTGCTGCCCAAGGCCAGCACATTCTCTATATCTCTCATCAATTGAAAAGTCTGGTCAATGATGGCCGAGCAACTGGCTCGTCACAATACGCCAGTCACTACTCTTTATGAACTCTGGTATCTTGTTGAAGCTGCATGGGCACCTGTACTTGTACACGCCATCCAAGCTCTGTTTGACTCAATGCCCAGGCGTATCAAGGCCGTTATTACGGCCAGAGGTGGTTCTTATGGGTACTGATGTCTCAGCATCTATGCACCCGAATTGCGTGAAAATGTAATCATATGTCAGTCCTAGTATAATATACTTGTCCAATGAATACCCGCTTATCATCTGCATTTCGTCTTGGTGTAGCAATTTTAATGGCCCGTAGTTTAAGTCATAGATTAATAAATTCAATAGGCTTTATTTTTTTTTTTTTTTAAATATCTCCCTCCAGAACCAAATCTTGGCTGCGTCATTGGGTTCCATATCAACATACTCCGCAATGCTCCCTAAGGTGCGTGGCAGCGGTTACCTAGTACCATCACTAGTTACTTGCTTTCCTGTTCCTGGCGGCATCGACAGTATCATCGTTCGGCAGTCCGCTTTAAATTAAATTCCGGCTCTCTAAATTTCTTCAACTTTTTTTTACCGTCCTTCCAGGGACTTATTTCAACCGATCTGATGGGGATCCCAAACTCAACGTGGGATCGCAGAAGCGTTATATATGAGGCATCCTTTACAGACGGATCACATCCTCCCAAATTCTCCCAATAAACTCGACTTCCTCAAAACTGTCCTTATACGCTAATTCTATTTCATAGTGGCGGTGGTGTAGGCGAGCGGTCTAAGGCGCCTCGCTGCGGAATGCGTGGTTGTTTGCCGTCGGAGGTTCGAGTCCTCCCTGGGGCATGGGTGCGTATTTTTTCCTTAGGTTAGTTTAAGTAGTTTGTAAGCTACGGACTGATGACCACGCAGTTTGGTCCGATAGATATACAAACATTTAAACATTTTTCTATTTCATATTTCTGTGCAGCATACAACTAGATATTAAGTGACGCGATTCTCTCTAAGAGGGCGTTACTACAACTGTATTCAAAAATTACGGGATTGTTTCTCTTATGTATTTGCCTTACCTTGCACTTTTTTCTACATATCTAGATAGAAAATAACAACAATTCTGTGACACTTCCCTGGGGCACTCCTAACCATACCCAAGTCTCTGATAAACACTCGCCATCCATGGCAACTTACAATACGAGAAATATGCAGTCTTTCAGATGCTCTTTAAGATCTCACAAAATGTCATTAGAGAAAATGGAATACTGAGTTTCGCATTGTCGATGCTTCCTAAAGCTATGCTCATGCATGGACAGAAGCTTTTCCGTCTCAAGGAAATTGACTATGTAGAAATGACAATATTTTTGTAATACACTACGATACACTGGTACAGTGGCAAAAAAGCGCAAGCTTCCGGGACGGGGACATGCGCCAGCATCGGGTGGAATTAACGACGAGGCCGGTTTGTCTTCACAGGCTGTATGTGGCTTTTAGGTGGTTTTCCACGTCCCGTTAGGTGTATTCCGCTGTGATATGCCCTCGGTTAGAAGATTCGCAAATATTTAATAACGTTCACACATTTTCAAATGTTCAAATGTTTGTTAATCCATCGGACCAAACTGCGTGGTCATCAGTCCGTAGATTACAAACTACTTAAACCTAGGTAAACTAACCTAAAGACAACACTCACACCCATGCCCCAGGGAGGACTCGAACCTCCACGACGAGCAACCGCGCGCTCCGCAGCGAGACGCTTTAGACCGCTCGGCTACTCCACCGCGGCACACACATTCTCATTCAAAAATGTTCAAATGTCTGTAAATCTATCGGACCAGACTCTGTGGTCATCAGTCCGTAGCTTACAAACTACTGAAACCTAGGTAAACTTATCTACGGACAAACTCACACACCCATGGCCCAGGGAGGACTCGAACCTCCACGGCGTGCAACCGCGCGCTCCTCAGCGAGGTGCTTTAGACCGCTCGGCTACTCGACCGCGGCGCATTCTCATTGTATGACAATATACTCTAGCAGTTGGGAAGACCAAGTTTTTCCATTTGCATCTCTAGAAAACACTACCTTTTGTAGGTGTTAAGAAATTTTGTATCTGGGAGGGCACAGGTGGAATGGGTGGGAAAACATAGCAGATGGTGTAGCATACTGCATTACTGTGAGAAATTGCGCCAATGCTACCCAGAAACATTCTCATTGACTGCCCCCCCCCCCCACCTCTGTAAAAGGTCCACTCTATGTTTCTTTAGTAATAAAAATTAGATAAACTAATGTATAGAAATTGATATGATTTATTTTAAATATTATGTTTAGAGTAAGGTTTATTACCGTGTATTTTGTTTATTTAGAAAGGTTTAAATTATGTAAAACAAATGAATAACTATGTTGGAGAAGTGGCGCTTCCCGCCAAAAGTAAGTGTACGCGGGAACGGCACTGGGAGTTGGCAGGCAGTTCCACGAGGGCAGTTCATGGAGAGAGTTCCGCACGGCTGGGCAGCAAGAATGGAGTTAGGATGATTAACAGTACCAATGAAATGTTTGTACAATTTTATAACAAGGAACAGCGTGATAGTTGTCGTTTGTTGGTCCGTGGCATAACAATCAATTATGAAACAATTGCCATCACGCCTTTTTGAAATATCAACTACGAGCCTAGTCTCTAGTTCCAAAGCTTCCACAGCACATCACTGCAAGAGAAAAAGATCCACGACCTGTGCGCTGCTTCTGCGTGTGGAAATCAGATACAACGGAGAAGCCAGCTTAGTGACCAGAAAACTTTACTACACGCACTGACGATGCAGGTAGTTCTACGGCCCTCACGTACAGTGCTACGGGATTAAATCTCGCGACATTGGCTCGAGTGCGGTAGCAACATCGCCGAGGGAAGTGTTGGAGTGAGAGAAATGGACAGAATTTAGGTTAAGGCTAACTGACTTTTATCTAAAGCTCTTTCCACGTATCTCTCACCTCTTAAACCCTGCCGTACTCTACATTTTTTCTTCTTTTTTTTTTCACTTGTGCCGTTTTGTTTGAATTAAACGAGACGTACAATTTGGACTGATGTACTTTCATCCGCTCCATTTATTCAATTAAATAGTTAAAGGATGTTTACAGAGAACATTTTACCAGTCTCTTTGGAGAACAGTTCCAGGCAGTCAGTAACCTGTCGTCCAGGTGAGTGTGCCCTTTTGCTCAGTGCATTGCCGTCAGTATCTGCCAACGGCACTACCAGCGACGGCAGTAATTTCTCGTGCAGCAGAGAATGCCCAGCCGCTACAAACGGAAGTGCCAGGCAACAGGCAGCAGGTAGCAGGTAGCTGCTGTCAGCCCTAATTGCGTAGCCGCGGACAGCACGACCTGCTGCGCGGCACCGTTATTAATTAATAAGGCGTTTTATTGGATTTAATTGCAAACGAGGTAACAGATTCCGTGTACTGTATCCATACAGATTACAGAGGCCTGCTGTAGTCTGCTAGCCATAGACTTAAAAATCATTTCACAGATTAATAATTTTTAATTTTTACGTGAATTAGTTAATATTATGACCGAGCGAGGTGGTGCCCTGGTAAGACACTGGACTCACATTCGGTAGGATGGTGATTCAAATCCACTTCCGGCCATCAAAAGTAAGTTTTTTCGTGATTTCCGTAAATCACTGCAGGTAAACGACAAGATGGTTCCTGCCAAAGGTCACGGCCGATTTCCTCCCACATCCTTCACCAAACATCTAAGCTTAAGCTCCGTCTCTAATGACCACGCTATCGAAGGGACGTTAAACCCTAAGCTTCCTTCCTTCAGTTAATCTTGTGTGTCCTGTTTGTGCAAGCGTAGTTGTTCAATTTTAGTTTTTTTTTTTTTTTTTTTTTTTTTTTTTTTTTTTTTTTTTTTTTTTTTTTTTTTTGACTTCATTTTGGCTGTTGGTGACTACAGACCAGTGGTTCCCAATGTGTGGGTCGCGTTATATGTGTCGCCAGACGACTTCAAAATTTCAAAGTAAAATATGTTGCGGACAGAAGAAAGTGAAAGTGTGTTTCAAATCAAATTCTCAAATGTTTGTAGAGTCTATGGGACTTAACTACGGGATCATCAGTCCCTAAACTTAGAAACTACTTATGAACTAGCTACAACTAAGGACGGCACAAATATCCATGCCCGAGGGGGGATTCGAACCCCCGACCGTAGTGGCCGTGCAGACCGTGACTGAAGCGCCTCAGTCCCCTCGGCCACCGCGGCCGGCAAAGTGTGTTTAATAAGATCTTTTAGTTCCATTGCATTGCTTTTCATTCTGTAAAGGAAACTGAGAAGTTCTACCGCTTTTTTTTTATTTAAAACGGTAACGGATATGAATTAATGTTTCAAGTTTAAAAATCTTGTGAACTAATATTTTTACGTTAGATGAAGTGAAAGAATGTTGAGTTGGAGTAGTTTCTTCATCGAACACTTTCTTTGATGACTCGAGCGTAATCTCATTTTAAACGAGAAAATAGTAAAGAATCGAATGTTTCCATATATATATATATATATTGAAAATGATATAAATGTGTTAACCACGCTTAGCACCTGGTTTCTGCGTTACACGTTTTGACTTCCGTCACTTTCGAAGGCTAGAAAATGACACTGGTATAGTATTCCATGGCTCACTTTGGTAAAACATCACAAATCGCTAACAAATAACATTACACTTACCAAATCTTTGCTAAAAATTCGACCAAAATAAATTTGTCTCACAGACATAAGTAATTTTACTGGGTGACTCACGTAACACTTGCATCGCAAATATTGTAGAAACGGTGCGGTTTTCACAGAATGGATTGGTAGTCAAGGTCTCGTATTGTCAGCCAATAATCAGATTGTAAAAATACCTAGAAAGTGTATTTTTATGCAAACATAAAATTTTTCAAATCCAACAATGGTTGTTTCTATCATACAATGGAATTTTTGACTCCCAACTGTGTACAAAGAATTTTGAATGACATGTTTATCACGTTTAGTTTGGCAGCTAAAACTATTCAGGCTCTTGGGGCAGATGCTACGACAGCGTAGGTGACTGGCTGCTGATCATGAGACAGGGGGCCGTACCCCAGGGGCTAGCCACTCGACCAGTTAGCTACGCTATCGCAGCCTCCGTCCGCGAAACTTTGAACGGTTGAAACAACCACTGTTCAATTTTAAAAAAAAACTGTATATTTGCATAAAAAATGCTCTTTCTAAGTAATGTTACAATCTGTTTGCTGGCTAAAAGTACGAGCCCCTGAATACCAATCCATTCTGTGAAAATCCGCATCAATCGCACTTTCCGTTTCCGCAATGCCTGCGATGCAAGTGTTAGGTGATTCGCCTTGTATATAAAACAGATGTTTAAAACAAACATGTCCAAACCATATCTTTGTTACAAAGCCACGTGCATACTGACATCTGCCTGACTGAATAGAAACTATGTGCAGCGTGCCCCAGATTCTGTTAAGTGTCTTTCTGCTCTTCTCTCTCACTCTCTCTGTTTCTTCTTGAGAACAATATTCTTGTAATTTTACAATATTTAATACAATTTTGTACAACTGACTATTATACGAAATAGTTTACTGTTACATTGTAATATTAGACATGAAATTTTAAATAATTGAGTACTATACAAAACACTTCTCTGTTACGTTATACCTTTACACTTTCAGTCCAGACAGTACAAAATAAAACCACTGCTCAGAAATACCAAATTCTTTCGAAAGAAATCCAGGTGACGGGAAAGGAGGGGGGAGGACGGTGGACGGGGAGGAGTATACATACTGGTATCTGAAAGAAGAGTAGCCACCAAGCACTACGCAGCCTACAAGATCACCATCACAACTCACAAAATTTCAGTTTGCTTCACATTTATCACATTCAGTTTTCTATTATATAAATATGAATTTGGGTTTCTATTAGCATTACATGGAGTAAGAGTGTTAATAGTTGCATTTGGTGTTGGGGTGTGGATGAGGAAGAGTAAATATGGGATTATTTATCGGTGGAGAGGGATTAAGAAAGTAGTTTACACTGAATTAAATAAAAAAATAACATCAAATTACAAATTTTTGCGTTAGTACCTCCACCACACTGTATTTACGTAATTTCAAATTTATATAAAATTTGTTATTATTGTGAAGTGGAACTGGGTTAGGAAATACTGTCTATAGTGTTATGGTGTAAAGTGTAGTGAAATAGGTGGTTTGTAGTGTTGACATAAAATGTGACACAGTATTTAAAATCTACTCTAATTGAACTTCCATGGGTGAGTTGCACTGGTATGTATAATAAATCGCTAAATTAAACAATATTAGAAAAGATTGATACTGATTGGAACCTTTAAAATTAAACCTCTTCAAATAAAGGATCAACATTTTCGAGGAAAATATGCAAGGGGAAATGTAATATAACATACAAAGATCAATAATTTGGGTAGTGTTTGCAGCATAATATATATGATTACACTGTTTTTAAATTTTTCATATATAGGTGAGTTCTATATGTTTGCTCTGTATTATAAATCCCTTGATTAAATAATATTAGGAAAGACAGACACTGATCAGGACCGTTAAAATTAATTATTGGTCTTTTGGACCTGAATTATGATACTGAGTGGTGAAATTTTTCCCAGAAAGATCACGCATAGCACTATAAAAAGGACTGGGAATCATTGATATAGACTGTGTATCTTGGATTTAAAAGTAAAATCAACTGTGCAGTATGTAAAAACTTCTAAGTGCCAAATTATTTCCAATATTAGATAAGTTGCGCTACATCTTTGGGATGGACTCAATATTTTATCTTTGGAACACTCACAGAAAGACGAAAACTGATTATTTTTTGTCTCTTAGTGCAAATATAATACCTGCACTATTTTTAATAACCGGTTTAATTTTTTTAAAAATAGCCTTATTCCTTATCCACTATTGTTGATTTATGTTGTATACAATGTTTTTTATTTACACAATTATATACAACATTTTAGATTCTTTTTCTTGTATTCATAGTATTAAGAAAATAATGTTCTACATGATTTAAATGCAGCCTGCATTGTATTCAGACCTAAAGCTGCAATTTCAAACATAGTAATTCCTGCAATACCATTTGCTTCCACAGAGTTAATGCTTATAGTTTCTTGTACTGTGTATTGTGATGTTGGCTGAATGCAAGCATTATACACTTCTCTATTTGATTTACTGATTATTAAGATAAATATTATTATAGGAAGTTACTGAGTGTTGGGGGTACAGACTGTAAATGGAATCTGAGATTTGTGTAAGAAAACGATAATGGATGGGAAGGAATTATTTTCGAAATTATTAAATATCATAATTAACAGTGTTTAATGGTTATATCTGTGAACTAAATAAGGTAGAAAATATATTCAAGACACATAGAAAAAGGATTTTAAGATATTTATTTAAAAGTTACAATTCTTAATATTATCTCTGAAATATTTTGGAAGTATGTGTACTAAAGATAATCTCTGTGACACGAAAAAGAATATAATGCATGGACAGAACAGAATTATAAACTTTGAGATTCAGAATAATTCTAGATTAAGACTGTCATTGATGTTAAAGAAGCATTTTAAGAATATCTGAGAAATGAGTGTGGAAGGCGCAGCATTTGTGAAGTAATTGAATCATGAGAGAATGACTTTCATTATTACTAATGAGTATTTTAAAATCAGTGGATAGACTATCATTTGAAATATTTTGAGGGCAATATAAGAGTAAAGACTGTGGAATAAACTATGTCACTCAAATAGAAGTAACTGGGAAGATAGTCCGGTATCCAGCATTTCATATTTATGTCGAAATGAAATCAAGCCATTGAGAGAAAAGAATCTTCATGCTCAAGATTCATTTCACGAATCCTAGGAAGACAAATTGACAAAATAGAAGTCACAAAAACAGAGCAAAATAAATAAATTTATGATGTATAGAATACCTTGTTAATGAAAACATCGGCAATATCTTACATAAGATGGCAACCGTACCAACCTACCAAATAATATTACATGTCATTACATTATATTTAAAAAAAAACAGAAGCCACAGCATGAAACTTTTAGTATTTCGACACAGAATACTAATTTTATATACAGTAACTTTTCCTAGTTATACATTTTCCGATGTTCTACTATTATGAAGACAGGAATATAAACACTATTTGTCAGTAATACTATGTGAGTGCTTGATTTTCTATACCTCATCAGACATGTTTTTACTGGTTCTCTAGTTATAGAAAAAAATAATGCACCAAAGCTAGTGTGTCATTATAATTCACAGAATATCATCGCTAAAATTCGTTTCATATCTTAAAAACGATTACATTATTTTCTTCCAAAAGTGCGGAATGATGGACATACTAGAACAGGAAGTTAAATCTCCGGTTTACAGTAGGGCTTCTACATGAATGTTTACGAGTATATTTTGAGCATTTAGACATCTGAATTCCAATAGAATAGGAATTACTAAGGATAGTGTCAGTTACAAATTAAAATATCATAACGAAATTTTCACTTTTCAACATATTTAATTATAATTATTCTTGTTTGACACTGCATAATACTCCTTTAACCACATTTATGTGCATGACGGAGATTTCAGCGGACAGATTTGATGACATTTTTCAAACATTCCTTTCTCTAATATCACGTGGGAAAAACGAACACCTGAATCTTTTCGTGTTCTATCCGATTTCTATTATTTTATTAAGATGATCAGGTCACCCTCTGTAGGTGGTTGCTAAAAAATATGTTCGTATTCGTAAGAGAAATTCGCTAACAAACCTCGCCGTGACGAATAACGCCTTTCTTTTAATGATTTCCACCCCAACGCGTCCATCATTTCTGTGATATTCTCCTTCCTATATCGAGATAATACAAGACGGGCTGCCATTCTCTTAACTTTCTTTATGTTATCCAGCGGTCCCACTGGGTGCGGTTCCCAATCTGGGCAACATTACTCCAAAATAGCTTTCACAAGTGTAGTGTACGTAGTTTCTTTAATACAACCGTTGCATCTTTTCTAAGTGTTCTGACAAAGTAACGCAGCCTTTGACTGGCCTTCCCTACAATATTTTCTAGGTGTTCTTTCCTATCGTTGTTCATTGTTCACAATTGTCGTTTCAAGGTATGTAGTTGAATTTACGGCCTATATGTTTCACTGATTTTTCTCATTATTTAATTTTAATGGGTTTATTTCAGTGATCATATGTATAACATCTGCATGGGGAACGCCAGATATCGATTCTGTTTTAAACGACTTCCCGGCAATTAATGGGTATTGTGTTTTTATATTTCAAAAGTAGTAATTTGATTAGAAGTCGCTTGTGAGGTACAGTATGAAAAGTCTTCCAGAAATGTAGAAATATGGAATCCATTTGTGAAGAAAGAGTCAGCTGTGTTTCACAAGAACGATACTTTCTGAATCCGTGTTGACTATGGGTCAATAGGTCGCCGTCTTCGATGTTGCTCATAACGTTTGAGGAAAGTATACGATCTAAAATCATGCAGCACACAGGCGTCAGTGATATAGGCCTGTAATTTTGCGAATCACCCCTATTGCCTTTCTTCAATATTGGGTAACCTGTTTAACTTTCCAGCCTTTGGGTATGGATCTTTTGCTGAGAAAGCAGTTGTGCGTGATTCCTACGTAACTTTCCAGCCTTTGGATATGGATCTTTTGCTGTGAAAGCAGTTGTGCGTGATTCCTACGTAAGGTGCAATTGCATCAGCATACTCTTCACCCTTCTCTTTCCTGCGCAAGCCTCTTCAACTCCACATAAGAACGGCAACCTACATCTGAATCTGCTTACCCTATCCATCTCTTAGTCTTCCTCTGCGGATTTTACCCCAAACACCTCCCTCCGATGCTAAATTCACTATTCTTTGATGTCTAAGGATAAGTGCTACCAATCGATCTCTTCTTTTAAATAAGGTAATCCAGAATCCCTTGTCTCCCAAATTCTTTTCAGTAACCCCCAATTAGTTACTCGATCTACCTACCTAATCATCGGTATTCCTATCTAACACAACTCCGGTTATTGTAATTTCTATATTGGTCGACGACCACCACTTCAAGAGCGCAGCGTTTCCGAAGAGCTGCCGGTGCTCACAGAGGAGCGACACTGCCTACAAAAACTGCAACAATCAAGGTGGAGCGTACGTCCAACGTACGTGTTAGGACAGTGCGTAAACAGTTCGCGTTAAAAGTTTTCAACTATGACTTATTAACCATCAGTATCGTGGGGAAATTTTTGACCCCACAATAAACATTATCTTAATTATCTCTGGTATGGCGCCACTCTTGTATCAAAGAATTTATGTATTCTCTTAGAAGGCAATTGTTTTCAAGAAAACATGACAGTGTAAATTGTGACATTGTTTGTTACAGAGAAATTGCATTATGGGGTCACTGAAGACCCTAGGATAGTATTCTGCGTGCAGCTTATTTCGTTGTATTCCATTGTGTTTATAGACTTCCGTGTGTAATCCAACAATGAGTAGTAAATCTATTCACATAGCCGGACATGTTATGACAGCAAAAGCTGTTAAGGACTACTTAAATAACATAGAAAATTAATCTGCAAGTGAAAAACGACAACAGGAACATAATTCTGATATAACTGATTGTGAAAGGGAACACAGTGCTCACAATACAGAGAGTTCAGATATGGATGTCTCAGAAGAAGGAAAGGTTGGCAAATGATTCTTGTATTTACTACCATGGGAAAAACAGGTTCAAATGGTCGCAGAACCCGACCAGCAGTTCTACAATGTGCAGATCTAATATTATTGTTCCTGGCTGTTAATTTCTATACTATGCGTTGAAACTTACATTTCCCCTTTCAAAGATTAATTTGGACCTTAACCAACAATATATACGAAGCAAAAAATAAATATATAACTAAATAAAATCCTACTAAAATGAAAAATTTTTTAGTTTAAAATTACCTGTTCATTGAAAATGAATAAATGTTGTAATTAAAATAAATATTATTTTTTGTATTAATGAGCCACAGTTATTGAATATTTGTTAAATGATTTAACCGCCATTCGACCGTATTATTTTATCATGTTTCGTCACAATCCGGATTTCGCTTGTACAGCCATTTTCAAGTGTACATTGTATAATTTACAGCTAATTAATACATTATAAGTAATGGTACAGAAAAATGTGAAATTAGATACAATATTATTTATTTACATTATGTCAATTGATTGGTACATGTAGGATACCAAATCGTCATTATTGAGAGTAACAGTTTACATGTGCACAACTGTGTGGGTCATCAGTAATCAATGACCAATGTTCCAATGCATCTTGAAGATATTACCGTCGAATGCAATTTGTGGAGCATCCTTTTGTAGTGGCGTGTTATAATAAACACGTTTTCTTTATTTCACCTGTATCATACATCTTACACACCAGGTGAAACAGTATTGTGATGGCTGGCTCTGACAGAGACTTGAGTAGCTCTGAGGAAATGTTCCGACATAAGTCTTCCAGTGTTCCTTTAAATTCTTCTATCATTATAGTGTTTCCTATTTCACCTTCCTCTACTTCCTCTTCTCTCCAAACAATATTTCTTTCAAGTTCTTCACATTTGTCAAGCCTCCGTATATATTTTTCCACCTTTCAGTTTTTGCTTCTTTGTGCAAAATTGGTTTTCCGACTGAGTCCTTGATATTGATACACAGTGGCGCAACCATGATTTGGTTCTTTCGGGGGGGGGGGGGGAGGAGGGGGGAGAGGAGCTCATATTTAGAATATAAAGATTACTGAATTTATTATTGGTAAAGGGTTCTTATCATACGCTATCAGAAATATAAGAAGCTTTTCGGTGTTATGTGTAATTAATATGAGACTATATGTAAAAATTTAACTAAAACAACACTAGTGTTGTTCGTAGATTTAGCGTCCTTCAAAGATTCCACTCGGTGGCGCCGCTGAGCTGCTAAGCAGAGGGTCGCCGCATATGAACAATTAGTTCGTAATTTCAGCATAGCAGTAACAATAGCGGCAGCATCAAAGTTGGTCGTGGCGGCATTAATAACGCACACAGTATTAGCAACACGCGTTCTCAGTGGCGGCATCACGTTGGCGACATTGTCATGTTAAGTCTTTCGTTACTAGTGTTGTTCCTGGACAACAACGTATTAAAAGTTGATTAATACCGTATTTTGAGCATCAATCCTTAAAGCTGCACTTTTGTTGATGTAGGACATGCTTCTAGTACAATATTGTGTCACTTGGTACGGCGTGTAGCCACTTATGATGCATTAAATGTGCATCTTGGAGGTTGTGTTTACGTTGCCGTCTGTACGTGACTGACAGTGTGAGCGTGAGTGTGGTCCCTTTTATTTTATTCCACCAGTGAATTGTCTTTGTTGCGTTGTTATTTCTACTAACATTATTGATCTGGCAGTGTTAACTATCAACAAAATAACGTCAATGTAATAGAATACCTCGATACAATCGTCTGTGTTGTGCATGAAATAACTTACATGACACAAAAAAATCAATAGTTCCGCCACAAATTTTAAAATATATGCAGAAAACACTGAATTTTAATGTTTCCAAAGTTGATTTTACAATGAGAATGTGAGAATGAAAGGGTTAACTTGTGCTTGGCAAATTATACGCTCCTGGCCATTAAAATTGCTACACCACGAAGATGACGTGCTACAGACGCTAAATTTAACCGACAGGAAGAAGATGCTGTGATATGTAAATGATAAGGTATTCAGAGCATTCACACAACGTTAGCGCCGGTGAACACATCTGAAACGTGCTGACATGAGGAAAGTTTCCAACCGATTTCTCATACACAAACAGCAGTTGACTGGCATTGTCCGGTGAAACGTTGTTGTAATGCCTCGTGTAAGGAGCAGAAATGCGTACCATTACGTTTCCGACTTCGATATAGGTCGGATTCTAGCCTATCGCGATTGCGGTTTATCGTATCGCAACATTGCTGCTCGCGTTGTTCGCGATCCAATGACTGTGAGCAGAATATGGAATTGGTGGGTTCAGAAGGGCAATACGGAACGCCGTGCTGGATCCCAAAGGCCTCGTATTACTAGCAGTCGAGATGACAGGCGTCTTATCCGCATGGCTGTAACGGATCGTGTAGCCACGTCTCGATCCCTGAGTCAACAGATGTGGACCTTTGCAAGTCAACAACCATCTGCAAGAATTATTCGACGACGTTTGCAGCAACATGGACTATCAGCTCGGAGACCATGGCTGCGGTTACACTTCACGCTGCATCACGGACAGGAGCGCCTGCGATGGTGTACGCAACGACCTACCTGGGTGCACAAATGACAAAACATCATTTTTTGGATGAATCCAGGTTCTGTTTACAGCACCATGATGGTCGCATCCGTGTTTGGCGACATCGCAAGTGAACGCAAATTGGAAGCGTGTATTCGTTATCGCCATACTGGCGTATCACCCGGCGTGATGGTACGGGGTGCCATTGGTTACAAGTCTCGGCCACCTCTTGTTCGCATCGACGGCACTTTAACAGTAGCCGCTACATTTCAGACGTGTTACGACCCGTGGCTCTACTCTTCATTCGATCCCTGCGAAACCCTACATTTCAGAAGGATAATGCACGACCGGTCCTTTCTGGATACGTAAAATGTTCGACTGCTGTCGTGGCCAGCACATTCTCCAGATCTCTCACCAATTGAAAACGTCTGGTCAATGGTGGCCGAGCAACTGGCTCGTCATAATATTCCAGTCACTACTCTTGATGAACTGTGATATCGTGTTGAAGCTGCATGGGCACCTGTACTTGTACACGCTATCCAAGCTCTGTTTGATTCAATGCCCAGGCGTATCAAGACCGTTATTACGGCCAGAGGTGGTTGTTCTGGGCACTGATTTCTCTGGATCTATGCACCCAAATTGCGTGAAAATGTAAGCACATGTCAGTTCTAGTATAATATATTTGTCCAGTTAATACCGTTCATCATCTGCATTTCTTCTTGGTGTAGCAATTTTAATGGCCAGTAGTGTAGTTACGTTGTGATTTATTATATTTGTACTATTTCAATTTTCCGTTGCCGTCCTGTATAAAAAAATAGAATAAAAACTGATATTGTTGTTTTTATAATAATGGAAAAACTAAAGTAATAATAATTGAATTATAAAAGTAAATTAATTGTTATTAATTACTAGTCGAACCGACAATGCTTCGCAATTGCTAATATGTATATACTCTTGCTTTGAACGTCAAATGTGCAAAATTGTATCGCAATCGTTTGAATGACATTGATATCTTAAAAAAAGAGCTCTTTCAGTTTTTCCAAAATTTTCCTATTGTCTGGCTAACTATTCCAAACTTTTACTTCACTAAAACCTTCCTCTCGCTTTAAATGTCGAATGTGCTAAATTTTATCGTAGTCAGATGAATGGCATTGATATTTCGTAGAAAAATCTGTTTCTATTTTTCTGAATTTTCCAATTTTCTGGAGAACTCTACCAAATTTTTATTTCATATGAACGTTACTCTTTCTTTGTACGTCAAATAAGCAAAATTTTTAACGGAACCGGACGAATGATATTGATAACTCATTGAAAAAAGCTCTTGCAAATTTTCAAATTTTAGGGTAACTTTCCCAAATTTTCAGTTCATAAGAACGTTCATCTTTCGTTGAACGTCATAGAAAAAAATCTCTTTCGGTTTCTCCTAAATTTTCCAACTTTCCGGGCGTCCTTTCCAAATTTTTATTTGATGCGAGCGGTTGCTCGCCGTGGAGGTTCGAGTCCTTCCTGGGGCATGGGTGTGTGTGTTTGTCCGTAGGATAGTTTACCTAGGTTTAAGTAGTTTGTAAGCTACGGACTGATGACCACGCAGTTTGGTCCGATAGATTTACAATCATTTGAACATTTGAATTTGATAAGAACCTTCCTCTTCCTTTCAACGTGAAATGTAGAAAATTTTATCGCAATTGGACGAACGGTTTAGATAGCTCACCGGAAAAAGCTATTTCAGTTTTTCGCGATTTTTCTCTTTTCCATATTTTATCACCGTTTAAACCTTCCCTGAACTTACACGAATATTTCAAGACTAAAATTAGCCAAATCGGTTCAGCCGTTCTCGAGCTTTAGCGAAACTAACGAACAGCAATTCATTTATATATACAGGGTGTTTCACTAAGTGTGTTTGCCTCTGTAACTTATAAACTAATAGGTGACGGGAAATTGTAATGCGGTAGGTCAACACAAGAAATGTTACACTTTCTGCGGAGCTATGAACATACTTTATTGTATCATTTTCCATTTTTTAAATGGAACAATAGTTTAATCTATCGTGTATTGGATACCTTTAAACTAGATGTGTCCAAATCAATTTGAACTACATTCCTACCACTGTTAGTTTGGGAGCTACAACCCTTCAAAGTTCCGGGGGCGGTTGCTGCGATAGCGTAGCTGACTGGCCAAGTGGCTGTTCCCTGGGGCACGACCCACTGTCTCATGACCACCAGCCAGTGAGCTACGCTGTCGTAGCCTCTGCCCCCTAAACTTTGAAGGGTTGTAGCTCCCAAACTAACAACGATAGGAATGTAGTTTAAATTGATTTGGACACAGGTGGTTTCAGCGAAACCAATGCACGATAAAAAAAAACCTATTGTTCCATTTAAAAAATTATATCTTTGTGCTTTAACTCTTTGGAAAATGATGGAATAAACTATGTTCATAGCTCCGCAGAAAGTGTAACATTTCTTGTGTTGACCTACCGCATTAAAGTTTCCCATCACCTATTATTTTATAAGTTACATAGGCAAACACACTTAGTGAAACACACACACACACACACACACATATATATATATATAATAATGGGAAAAAAATTAAATAATTTTATGACTTATAATATTATAGTGTAGGTATTTCAGTTATCTGTCTATGGAACTCATTTAACAAAATACTTTATTGCCATATGCATGGCATATACCATGGCAATATTTCATGGATATAGCTTTACAATAGCTTTACATCCAGTGCTCATTGGTTGCTTCCAGCTGTTCTGCTTCAATTCTGTGCATTTTGCTGTGTTTGTTGTTCCAGCACTTCACACTTAGCACAACTAGGCACATGCCATTTTTGTTTGTGAAATACCTACACTATAATATTATAATATAGCAACTGTGGGGAAAACAGGACAAAAGGAACTAAAATAAAAATTTATGACTGTTGGTTCATACAGCCAATTTTCAACGTGACACAAGCGAATAACGTGGTTAGATGTACAGAGAGGTGGCGCCTTTTTCGTTCCATCGCTTTTAAAAGACCTCTGTAATGCGATCTGCTATCGAGAGCGACTGGTTAAACGGCGCTCACATCTGCCTGGCCGCACGCGCCAGCAGCGAGCGCATGGAGGGGCGATGCGCGGCCGCCGTGGCTGGACGCTCGCTGGCAGTCAGGCAGACAGTCGGGGCTTCAGCTCAGCTACGGCTGCCGCTGCCGCTGCCGCTGTAATTAACATTACGTGGCGGGGCTTGAGTTGTGACTGCCAACACGCGTGACGTTTGATCACTGAAGTGCATTAGTCAAAGTGCCTCTGACCCTCCGCCGCCGCTAATCCACCGGCAGGCCTAATTACATTTGCACACGCGCTGCGTCTGCCGGCCATTGTGAGCCGAGCCGCGCGCCGACAAAGAGAATCCTAGTAGGACGCCCCATTGTCTGCGAAAGCGACACGGCCCATTATACCGCTTACTTCTTGAAGGGAAACATTATCGCCTTTTTCCTGCACCCTGAAAGAAATGTGTTTGTATAATACATTGATCTCATGTCCCAAAATCAATGCTGAAATAATTCAGGAAGGGGGGGGGTGAATACATTGTTGCAAGGATCCTCAAATTAATATAGAGTATTTGGAACCCTCAAAACATTCCAAAAGACTGGAGGACTGCACTAATCTGCCCCATCCACAAGAAGAATGACCGAATGGCATGTGATAACTACGGCGGTATCGCTCTGCGCAATATTTGTTATAGGATCTTCTGAAACTGTCTTCTAGTTCGAATCCAACCGTTGGCAGGCACCATCATTGGAGAATAGCAAGGAAGATTTCAGCACGGGAGATCCACTGTCGACCAAAACGTTGTCCTACGCCAGATCGTAGAAAATAGGTGGGAGTTTGGTGAAAAACTACAGATGCTGTTTGTCGACTTCAGAATAGTTTACGGTTGCATTTATCGGGAAAGTATGCTGAGGTGTCTGGAAGAGTTCGGTTTTGCCGACCGAGCGAAGTCGTCCAGTGGTTACTCACTGGACTCGCAGTCTGTAGGACGATAGTTCAAATCCATCTCCGGCCATCTAGATTTAGGTTTTCCGTGACTCCTAATTCACTCCAGGCAAATACCAGGATGGTTCCTTTGAAAGGGCACGGCTGATTTCCTTCCACATCCTTACCCAAAAACTGCGAGCGTAAGCCCCGTCTCTAATGACCACGCTGTCGACGGGACGTCAAACTCCAAGCTTTCTTCCTTCCTTCGGTTTTGCCAAGAAATTAGTAAGCTTCACGAAGGTCTGCCTCGTGGATACTACAGCAGAGACAAAAATCGGAAATAAGGTCACTGAAGCCTTCTAAATAAAAACTCAACTATGGCAGGGAGATAATGACCTTTTTAATCTCGCATTAAAGAAGGTAATGCGTGAGATGGCATCTAATGAACTCGGAGAAGTACAGATCACGACGTGAACATCAAACACATCGGATATGCCGAAGATATAGTGCTACTATCTGGGCCACAAGAAGAATTATGAGAAATGCCGGACATTCTGGAAACAACAGCGAGGAAAATTGGACTTCAGATCAATCGTGACAAGACAGAAAATGTGGTTATACACCGCAGACACATTGAAACTCAAGAACCTCTTCCATCCTTTCAGAAAACTTATGGTTCGTATCGTCAAGTCAGGGAGTTCAAATATCTGGGCGCAGTATTCAGAGATGAGCCATTCAGTAAAATGGAAATACAGCCAATACTACAGGCAGGTAATCGCTGTTACCGCAACCTTAATGTTCTACTCATAACCAGAAATTTGTCAAGAAATTTCAAAATAAACATCTACAAAACACTACTATAGTCAGTAGTAGTATATGGATGTGCCACCAGAAGTACAATTAACCAAGACGTGAACAGATGATATCTGAAAGGAAACTCCTTCGGAAGATTTTCTGGACCCGTTGATGATAATAGTGAAAAATGGAGGAACGTCACAATACAAAGTTTATGATATTTACAAAGAGTATGAGAGAGGGCACTGGATGCTGCTCGAATGCGAGAAAACCAATGGCCGAAAATGGTAACAACACCAAGCCAACCGGCAGAAGCTCCGCGGAAAGACCTAGAACTCGAAGGAGTGACAGCGTATCCAAAGACTTTCAGGTAGTGCGACTGCTGGAAGAACGGCAGAAAAGAGCCGAAGACATGCTGAAGTGGAGACAACCTCTCAAAGCAGCGCGTGGTCCATTGGGTCTGATCGCGTATCGTAAGTCCTAAAGTCCTTTGCATGATCAACGGCATTCTTCTTCAGGAACTGTCTCCAGGGAGTACGCACTTGGCTGTTCTGACGTTTAACTGCCAGAAGTTTGCGCCACGTGACTTGCCCATATGTAAACACAAGGCTGCAGTCCTGCTCGTGGCGGAATTAGATAGTTGTTGAAAATATTGGAGGAATCAATTTAGCGTAGCAGTGTAATTTTCATCTCACGTTGTACCCTAGTCATTCATCTACAATAAACAAAACGAGGTAAAAGCTACGCAGTAGGCCGTCATTGCAATTTAATTGCTTGTAAAAGCGATAATCTGTACGGTTTCAAATGACAACGTTTTCTCAACACACGCCAATTTGTTGTATGTGGAACTTGCAGTTCACGAAATGCACTCCGTGTCGATTTCGTAGAGCTGTTGACAAAATTCACTTGCCACTTAAGGGAAAATTTCACGCGTCAGAAAAGATTATGTTGTCCAAGAAATGTTCATCATCATCCACTCGGTCTAACATATCTGCGCAGAAGTTCTTCCAGGCAATCTTATCAGTGTCAAGGTTAACACACATAACTGTAGCATTTGGGGCAGTGAAAATCCACATGAAACATTGCAACATGCTCGTGACAGCCCTAAGGTGAACGTTTTTTGTGTGTTGAGCAAGAATAAAATGTAGGCCCCCCTTTTTTTACAAGAATGAACCATCAACGAGATAATGTGCCTGGCTATGTTGCAACAATTTTTGATACCACAGATTGGCCGTGCTGTGCCAATTGCATGGCCTGCCCGTTCGCCAAACCTGACACTGCTAGACTTTCCTTCTGGGGCTTCATCAGACATATGGTGTACGTACCTCCTTTGCCGACCACTCTACCGGAACTTAGAGCAAGAATCTACGCCGCCGCTGAGCAAGTTACACCTGCAATGCTGATGCGAATTTGGGAAGATATCAGTTACCGATGGGATGTTCCCAAGATACTCAACGGAAACCACATCGAACACTTTTAGTTTAAGGTAAAATCTTAATGGCGGTTTCATTTGAAACAATACTAAAACTAGGTCTTTGTTTCCTTTTAATAAATTAATGTCAATTTTTAAAGTTGTAAAGCCCATTTTGAAACACCCTGTAATAATAACAATCCTTGCTGTCTGTGTTGGACTTTCGTGAGACGTGGTAGCCACTTTGTCTTGAGCACAACTGCACTTTATTAAAGTCTTACACGTTTCGACATCTGTCATAATCAAAGGCTATTAAAAAAACCAATGGTATTAATATTCCATCCAACACTTTGATAAAACATGACCAGTAAGTAACTTGACTTTACACCCACCAAAACTCTTATCAAAAACTATTAGTGTCATAGATATATGTCATACATCACAGATTTTTACAATTCACCACAGGGTATCTCTGTAGGATAGTCAAGTGCATACAGAAGTTTGCTTGACAGTCAGTGACTTTGATGAAAATCCGTCAGATGGAGATACTGTCTTTCTGCTCCTCTCTCTTCCTCTCTCTCTCTCTCTCTCTCTCTCTCTCTCTCTCTCTCTCTCTCTCTCACACACACACACACACACACACACACACACAGAGAGAGAGAGAGAGAGAGAGACACTCACTCACTCACTCTGTCTCACTTCTTCCTATGTATATAAAGGCTGAGTCACCTAACATTACCGCTGGATATATTTCGTAAACCACATCAAATACTGACGAACCGATTCCACAGACCGAACATGAGGAGAGGGGCTAGTGTAATTGGTTAATACAAACCATAAAAAATGCACGGAAGTATTTTTATTAACACAAACCTACGTTTTTTTTTAAAATGGAACCCCGTTAGTTTTGTTAGCACATCTGAACATATAAACAAATACGTAATCAGTGCCGTTTGTTGCATTGTAAAATGTTAATTAGATCCGGAGATATTGTAACCTAAAGTTGACGCTTGAGCGTCTGCAAGCAAGAATCTACGCCGCCGCTGAGCAAGTTACACCTGCAATGCTGACAGTCTGACACAGTAAACAGCATCCGATGCACAAAGGCGGCTCTTGCCCACATCTTTTCAAACAGTTTAATATTTGTTACAATGAAGAGTATAAATGCCATTTACCCTCAAAATCGCGACACATTTGCTAAAAGGTCCCAAAATATTTGCCAAGTAACAATACAAAAGTCACTGTTTCCGTATCTGAAATTGTGTTTTAAAATATTGCTTGCAGTCGGTCTCGAACCCACTACCTTCGACAGCGCAGAGCGATTCCGCTGAAGACGCGGCTATTCTTGCTAGGTGGAGAGTAGCAACTTCTTTATTATTTATGATCGGATCTTCTGGGGTCTTTTACAATTGATGCGTCTTTAATTTATATTAATTTCTACCAGCTCCAACGTCAATTTAAACTCGGCGTTTCCCCTACCCCTTCGCTGCCGCGGGAGTTCCCACATGCTGCCTCCAATGGTTCAGAAGAGAATCTGCACCTCAGCCGCGCATGCGCACTTCAATGTTATGGCCACTGCCGCCTATGTTAAGCGGCCGCGCTACGATTCCTATAAGTGCTGTATGCTATAAAAATACTTCGAATGTGCATATAAAATGATCTGATAGAAGAAAGAAGCGAAGAATGATAGTTTATAAGCACGTTTTATTTTACTTATTTCTTTACTTGTTTCACGACGAGCTTTTGTCTGGGGGTTCGCTGAACCACATAGGACGCCCCGCCATTGACTGGGGCGATGTTGTTGTTGTTGTGGTCTTCAGTCCGCAGACTGGTTTGATCCAGCTCTCCACGCTAACCTGTCCTGTGCAAGTCTCTTCATTTGAGAATATTTTCGGCAACCCACATCCGTTTGAATCTGCTACTGTATTCGTCCCTCGGTCTCCCTCTGCGATTTTTACCCCACACACTTCCTTCTAATGCTAAGTTGACGATTCCTTGATGTCTCAGTATGTGTCCCACTAACCTACCCCTTCTCTTAGAATACACCAGAAATTCATTTTCTCCCCAATTATGTTGAGCACCTCCTCATTACTTACGTGATCTACCCATCTAATTTTCGTCATTCGTCTGAAGCACCACATTTCAAAAGCTTCTATCATCTTTTTTCTGAACTCCTTATTGTCCACGCTTCACTTCCATACAATGCTAAACTCTAGACAAATGCCTTCAAAAAGGACTTCCTAACATAGAAACTAATATTGGATGTCAACAAGTTTTGCTTCTTCAGAAACGCTTTTCTTCCTATAGCCATTCTACATTTTATATCTTCTTTACTTCGGCCATCAGAAGTTATCTTGCTACCCAAGTAACAAAACTCGTCTACTACTTTTATTGCCTCATTACCTAATTTAATTCCTTCAGCATCGCCTGATTTTCTGACGCTACATTCCATTTTCCTTGTTTTACTCTTGTTCATGTTCATCTTGTAACCTCTTTTCAAGACATTGTCCATTCCATTAAGTTGCTCTTCCAGATCCTTTGCGTTCTCTGACAGGATTAGTATGTCATCGGGAAACCGCTAAGTTTTTATTTCTTCTCCCTGAACTTTAACTCCCTCTCCAAATTTCTCCTTGCATTCCTTCACTGCTTGCTCATTGTAGAGATTGAACAACAATGGCGAAAGGCTAAAACCCCGTCTTACTCCCTTCCCAACCTCTGAATCCCTTTCATGCCCTTAGACGCTAATAACCGCTGTTTGGTTTTTGTATAATTCTTCACTCCCTGTATGCGGCGATATGTGCAGGAATTTCCCATTTCATTATCTCGTAAGACCAGCACAGTAGTGGTGCGCAGCGAGTGCTGGCCACAGCAGTAGTTCGTGCACCTCCCGCGAGGTGTCGCCGCTGTCGCTCGCTGGCTGCCGCCACCCCCCCCCCCCCCCTCCCTACACAGCTTTAATTCGCCGCCTGTATGCGGCGACGCTAGCGCCGCACGCGCAATTTCCCGGTAATTACCGCGACCGCATTCGTGCCGCTGTTTATATCAGCCAAACATCTCTCGCCGCCCGTAATAATTGCAAGTTATACAGGCGAAGACTCGGCCGATCTCGCGCGCCAAAGTCGTTTCGCTCTATTAGCTCTACCCCTCTCTGCAAACATTAGTACGGCCGCTGCTACTTCTCCACCTCCCACTTTATTTTATTTCATTCCGGGAAACTCTTTACGTCGACAGATTATAATTTTAATTAATGCTGTGTAAGGAGAGTGGTGGGCACAGTGTACGAGTGTGTGAGCTTCATTAAGGGACTGGGAGATCCATAAATTTAATTTCGCTGGCTTTGCGACTACTTAAGCGAGGCGTCAGAATATGAATCATGCCCGCATGGGTATAAAACGTGAATAAAGTATGGAAAACAAGGTTTTCACTTTGTAATGCTTTCGGTAGTATCAGAGTTTTATTGTACTCAAGTAATCCTAAATTTCCATTTCGTTTCGGTCGTTCATGTTTATGTTCCAAGCTATAGTAGAATTTGTAATCACTAGATCCCGGATTTTTATGCAGCATCAAACAGTAAAACAAGCATACATTCATACAGTATAAAATCACCAAATATGCACAATGAGTCAAAGAAGAATGAACATGTGCAGACTCAAATTTTTTTCTGTTTTGTTCTAAAACAGCACACAATAACTAATTTCTCCAAATTATTTTCACTTAAGCTCATATATATATCTTACAGAATATTCCTCTACCATAGAAAATGACCTTTCTACATCACACGAAGTGACTGGTGTATACTAAATAGAAGGAATTTTGAAGGAAATCAGATCACTGATATTACTTTCAAAGCTTTTTGAATTTTCGCTAGACAATAAAAGTTTGTCATCTTAAAAATTCAAAATCAGGATTTGATCCAATAACACTATTCAGTTTTTATTTTGTAGCAACACCCACTTCTACATGTTGTTGTTGTGGCATAAAGTCCGGAGACTGATTTGATGCAGCTGTCCACAATACCCTATCATGAGCAAGCCTCTTCAACATTACATAAGAGCGGCAACCTACTTCTGTCTGAATCTGCTTACTGTATCCATCTCTTGGTCTTCCTCTGCGCTTTTCACCCCAAACACTTCCCTCCAATGCTACTTTCACTATTCCTTGATGTCTAAGAATGTGTCCTACCAATCAATCCCTTCTTTTAGTCAAGATGTGCCAGAAATTGCTTTTCTCCCCAATTCTTTTCTGTAAATTCGTATCATTATCAATATTAAGTAACTGATTTGCCCTATACTTATTATCTGCAATCGTATGGGGTCTAACTCTGTCCCAGAAACCAAAAGATCATCGATTCAAGTTTACATTTGATAATGAAATGATCGTATACTTTTAGTGAACTGGTTATCCTAATCGGTGTTGGGCAGCATACTGGAAGTCTTTTAACGGCACTACTTCAGCGAATTGTTTGTAGGTGATGATAGAAGTGATGAGGCACGTAGTTAGATCATGTGTAATACAGACAAAAGCACTCTTTCAGTTGTCTGTTAACGGGAAGTGGTCCCCCCTTCTTTACATGAACACGACAGACTTCTTAAATCTGAGCTACTGTGGATAATCACTTTTCTCAGAACGCTTGTCTTTGCATTTCTTTCACGAAAATACCAACTAATTGATGTAAGAGATGAAAGATTTTTATTTTGGTCATTCGCAATGATTATTTTATCAAAACGTATTTTATTAATCAGTTCACAATATTTACTGTGAGCAAAGACTATGTTCTGTTACAGTTACAAAGAGAGAGAAAGAGAGAGAGGAAAAAAAAAACTAAAATAAAACTTGTGATAACGATTTTCTTCTTCTTTATCAGGTATATCTATGCTTCGCGGTCGTTGGTTCAGTTTGTTCTTGATTGTTCGTTGAATATTTGGCTCAGTCTATGTTCTGTGGAAAACAACACAACACTTACAAAAAACAACCTTGTAATAACTGTTTTTTCCATTATTTTTTCTCAGGTAGATCTATGCTTTGTGGTCGTTGCTTCAGTTCGTCCTTGAATTTTCTCTGAATATTTGGCTCAGTATATTTTCTGTGTAAAACATCACTACAGTTACAAAGCAAAAAAAAAAAATAAATAAATAAATAAATAAATAAAATAAAATAAAAAAAATTAAAAAAATTCCGTGTTAAATGTTAGGGCAGAGCTCTGCCTAGTCTTGAATCGGTATAAGTTGATACATGTCAGGAGATTTCAGTCGGCAGTCATTATTTTGAGGTTGAAGCGGCTGGCAACATTACTAACTAAACGCACTGTGCGAAGCAACCATTGTCGTCTGCTTTGTTATTGTTCGTAAACCAGTGTTCTGAGTGTTGCCTGTGGTGCAAAATGTAATTAAAATGAATGATTCTTGCAGTTAGGATCGTTATCAACCAAGTTTAAATGTAAGCTACTTTATTTCATTTACGATCAACATTTAAATCGATGTGCGCGACTTATACTTTGACTGATGCATGGCGCGTAGTTTGTGGTGCCAACACTGCAAGACGTAGGCGTGGATTGTCTGCCCCGTTCCCCTCTCCCCCAGCGGCAGCAAAGTTGTGCGGCGGGGCTTGATTTCTGGAAATCGTCTATCCAAAATCTATGCACTCGGCGACCAATATGTAGTGGAGCACCATCGTGAAGGAACCACGTTATGACGTATGCCTAACGAAATGCCTTCGAACAACGTTGGTAGAAATGTTTCGTCTAGAAACCTTCGGTAATAGTTACCAGTCAAAGGTGCAGGTAAAATATAAGGCCCTATAATGTAATCATCGAGCTATACGCCCTCACATTTACGGAAAATCGTCGCTCTAGTGTTTTGCCACTACATGGCGACGATTGTAAACACTCCACATGTGCTTTCTTTCTTTCTCTTTAGCAATGTTTCCGCACATACAGGGTCGGCTTTCTTAATCCGGATTTGGCATGTTTACGGGGTGACCGGATGCCCTTCCTGTCGTCACCCCATGCCCCCCGGGAGGAAGTGTGTACCCCCAAATGTCTGTGCACAATGTTTTATGTGTGAAAGTTCCATAAGCGAATCGTGTAACTGAGGCGGGACTTGGGTACCAGCCCGGTATTCACCTAGAGGGATGTGAAAAAGCGCCTAAAAACCACATCCAGGCTAACTGGTATTCCGACTCCATTCGTTAATCCGCCGAGCGGATTCGAACCGGGGCAACGCCACCTAGATACAAGGCCTGTGCGCTGCATGCCAAGAGTAGTCATAATACAAGCAAACTGTTTGTCTTACGTAGCGTTGTGATGAGTTTTGGCATACGTATGTTGCACACTGTGTTTCAGAATGTTCTAATGTTATTTATGTGTTTAACAGACAAATTTGTTTTAGTAGAAAATATTTATGAACTATTAGTAAGATATCTTACAGATATTGGAATCCGACGATTCATATTAGGCATTTTGTCGCATACCAGCAATAATCGGGACGGAGAATCATGTAGATAACACGGAAAACATTCTGAAACACAGTGTGCAACGTGTACGTATTCCCAAACCCAGCACAACGTTACATAAGGCAAACAGTTTGCTTATGTTACGACTACTCTTGGCAGGCAGCGCACAGGCCTTGTGTCTGGGTGGCGTTGACCGAGGTCGGTACGCCTCCCCGTCTCGGAAAGCGGTGCGTTAGACCGCACTGCTAACCGAGCGGGTAAACCACGTGTGCATGTTATGGAAAGTAGTTATTCTGTCGCGAGCGAAACAACGCTTGATCTGTGACGAGTATTCTGTCGGCAAAATCGCGCTGCGCACTGTGTAACAAATATCTCACTGAGAATTCACGACGTGGAGGGAAATCTTGTTCTACCAATGCTTGTACGCGTTCAATCCTCTTTCAAAATGCGATGAACGACAGTATGCGATACAGCCACTTGGCGGGCGGTGCTTCTTGTCTGAGTAGGATCCTCCTTGATGTGGTCCATAATTCTTTCCTCAGAATCCAATGTACGATCGGTGCGGTGGGACAGAGGGAAAAGGTGATGAAGAACTTTAAATTGTCAAAACGATATAGTATCGTACCAAACTCGTCCTAAATTTGGTCCAGACTTATTAAGAAAATTTGTTTATAGCTCTTAAAGTCAGTTGCTAAGTAAATATTTATAAGTTGTATTACGTCACCTAGCAACTTAACACCTCTCGTGAACCGTGGCACCGAAGTCTATGTCCATCGCCTAATATAAAAAAATATATAATAGTTTATATTTCTATCTTTCCTTAAAACACAAACAGATCCTTATACCCGCGGGAGAAAGATAAAAGACCAGTATGTAACTTCACATTCAAAGTTTGAACTCTTTAGCACCAATTCAGTCATGAAACTGTCGTTCGAGCGAAAATCCACAGCCTACTATATTTTAAAAACTTCCTGGCAGATTAAAATTGTGTGCCGGAACCGGGACTCGAACCAGGGACCTTTGCCTTTCGCGGGCAAGCGCTCTACCGACTGAACTACCCCGACACGACTCACGATGCCGCCTCACAACTTTACTTCCGCCAGTACCTCGCCTCCTACTTTCCAAACTTCCAGGAAGTTTCATATCAGCGCACACTCCGCTGCAGAGTGAAGTTTCATTCTGGAAACATCCCTTAGGCTGTGGCTAAGCCATGTCTCCACCGTATCCTTTCTTCCAGGAGTGCTAGTCTTGCGTGTTTGCAAGAGAGCTTCTGTGAAGTTTGGAAAGTAGGAGGCGAGGTACTGGCGGAAGTAAAGTTATGAGGCGGCATCGTGAGTCGTGTCCGGGTAGCTCAGTCGGTAGAGCGCTTGCCCGCGAAAGGCAAAGGTCCCAGGTTCGAGTCCCGGTTCCGGCACACAATTTTAATCTGCCAGGAAGTTTCATATCAGCGCACACTCCGCTGCAGAGTGAAGTTTCATTCTGGAAACATCCCTTAGGCTGTGGCTAAGCCATGTCTCCACCATATCCTTTCTTCCAGGAGTGCTAGTCTTGCGTGTTTGCAAGAGAGCTTCTGTGAAGTTTGGAAAGTAGGAGGCGAGGTACTGGCGGAAGTAAAGTTGTGAGGCGGCATTGTGAGTCGTGTCGGGGTAGTTCAGTGGTACAGTCTGCTTTCGGCTCGGGTGCTGTGTGGACGTCTGTTTACTTCCTCGCTGCGGCCGGACGCGCGCTTACAGTGTGTGGTGAGTTAGACGCTCTTGTAGCGTAAATAGTAGCCTTAGGTTTCAAAATGTGTAGATCACCAAGATGAGTCAAACTAAAAGAAAATATACTTTGAAGTTCTCGTTCGATGAACACTTTGCTCGGCCAAGAGCATTTGAAGTAGAAGTATTTTTACGAGATGTAGTAAAGCTAAGTTTTAGTGAGATACTCGGGATCCATTTATCGATTGTGAGTAGCACTGTATACGTCAAAATGATCAATGCTGAATGCTGTGAAAAGGTCATTGAACAATGTAGAGGCAAACTGAAATTTAATCATTGTGACGGCAATGTTGGTAACGTTCAAGTTGATTATGCTGGATTTGGAACTAGAACCGTTCGTATGTTTGAACTGCCTTTCGAAATAACTGAGGATGAGATTAATACAGCTCTCAAACCGTACGGGAGGGTTATCAGCAATATTGCTGAAAAATGGACAACTTTCCAAACGTTCCCGGTACTAAACGGTGTCAGACAAATAAAAATGGAGCTCCAAAAACATATCCCATCTTACATCTACGTTTGCGGATATAGAGCCATTGTCATGTACGACGACCAACCACGTACGTGCTCAGGCTGTGGGCAGACAGGGCATGTTAGATCTGAATGTGTGCAGCGGAGATTGACGCAGGTGCCGGCCAGGGAGCCGGTCGCGCCACTAAAGATGACGTCACTGCCTGTGACGTACGCCACGGCCCTCCGGCTGTCACGTCTAGCGCCGCAATAGACGGAAACAATGAGAGCGACGATGCTACCGTAAGCCTGGAAATGGACACCAGTAATAATGAAACGACGGCTGTCGTTCCCTCCAACGCAACGGAAACAGTCACTGGCGACGAACACGATAAAAAAGTCACGGAAACCTTTGAACAGGATGCACGGCGTGAGATGGAAGAAGTTAGTACTCAGGAAAGTAATACCCAAGATTTAAGTAGCACTTCAGAGTCTGAAGACAGTTCAAAATCGGGACCCTCTCCGAAGAGGCATAAGAAACGGCGTATAGCACCTCCTGACGCCAAACAGAAAGTACAGCAAGTGCGCGAAAAAGCAAAACAAATTAGTCAACAATTAAGCGATGCGACATCTGGGAAGTCGCAACGGAGTCAACAGATGACAAATATTGTGAGTATGGTCGTTTCGCCAAATATAGAAACGCACACCGAACGGGGCGGTGAAAATACTAATTGTACACCGAAGGACTCGCGAAATAAAGTTCCATCTCAACATGGTTCTGAGGAAGAATTGCTTCAATGCACCGATAGAGGGAACTGGGCAGAGGAAACCGCACAATTCCCCGAGGATGAAGAAATGCAGGAAGTGTCAAATACAAAAAGAGACTCGTTCTCCAGGCCGAGAGACGAGAAAACTAAGAGGACGCCACCTCCACTTCCGATTCATTAAAGACATTAGACGCCATGAGTATCAGTTGCCATATTCACCGATTTTGTCCATCTACCTTTTACAATTGCATTGCAATCGTATAAAATAGGGACGATAAACATCAATAAGATCCGCAGCCATTTAAAACTTAAGACCTTGCAGGATATGCTTTACGCAGCCGATATTGATATTGCTATGTTGCAAGAAGTTACAGACATTCAACTTGATGATATCACAGGATACAATGCAATTGTCAATTCAGGGAACGACTCAGAACTCGGTACAGAAATATTAAGCAAAGAAGGCATTATTGTGCACGATGTTGTAAAACTGACAAACGCCAGAGGTGTAGCTGTTACTATCAACGGTACTCGACTTATTAACATCTATGCACCCTCTGGTTCCAGTAATAGGCGGCGTAGAGCTGAATTTTTTAAAGATGATGTTGTTCCTCTTTTCTGTGGACGATATGACAATATGATTTTTGGAGGGGACTACAACTGTGTATTGTCGGCTAAAGATCAAACGCCCAATTTTAACTATTGTGCCGAACTTGACCTTATAATCAAACAACTGACGATGACTGATACCTGGGAACTCAAAAACGGTGCGCTGCCAGGCTTTACTTACATTACAAGTCATTCTGCCAGTCGCATCGACAGGATATATGTGTCTGATCATTTAAAAACGCACGTGCTGCAGACAGAGTTATGGCCTACCATATTCTCAGATCACATAACATATATTTGCACCATTAACCTCAAACGACAGGAAACATACCGGGTACGAGGCCTGTGGAAGTTAAATGTAGCACACTTGCAGGACCCCGAGTGTCACGACATATTCAATACTGTGTGGACTGAGTGCGAGAAAAAATTCACGTCATACCCCTCGACACTTACGTGGTGGCTCAAATGTGCTAAACCGTCGATACGACGGGCGATGATGCACTACTCACGTGACAAAAATGATTGGCAAAAACAGACAACTGAATTTTATTTCAAAGTCCTTCGAGACTTGTACACAAATGATCCATCAGTAATTAACAACCATTTGGATATAAAAAGAACTCAGGCGAAACTCTTAGCTTTGAAACGAAAACAACTTGAAGGTTGTAAAATACGATCAAGGCTTCAAAACGATGTCAAAAGAGAACAAACGTCAATTTACCACTTGATTACTGAAAGGAAGGGTCGCCGAAAGAAAATATTAACTGAAATACGATCCATGGATGGCAGACTACTCACGCAGCAAAATGAGATTAAAAACGAAATCCATAAATACTTCACCGAGTTATTAAGCAATACCACAACTGACACAATGGCGCAAAATGTTATGACAATAGGACTGACACGGAAGCCGGACCAGGATCAGGCAAATAACCTGCTAGCTGAAGTAACGCAAGATGAAGTTGAAGATGCCATACTACGAAGTCCGAAAAACAAATCTCCTGGGCGTGACGGACTTCCAGCTGAGCTATACCATACATTCCGAAGTCGAATGTTACCCAAACTGACGAGCATTTGCAACGAACTAATGAATGCCAGCAGTGATATCCCAAGTGACTTTCGAGAAGGAATAATAGTTCTAGTCCCGAAAAATCATGCAGGTAAATGTATAACAAATCTAAGACCGCTCACATTACTTAATTGTGACTATAAAATATTTTCCCGCATTGTGAACGAAAGATTAAAATCTGCAATGAATACCGTCACCGGTTCGTATCAGTCGAGCGTAGGACGAGACAGATCTATCCACCACACACTGTGCGATTATAGGGATATCATATCGATTGCTGGAGCTTGTCAAATAAAAGGCGCGCTAGTATCATTGGATTTTGAGAAGGCTTTCGACAGAGTCAGCCATAATTATCTGTTTCATACTATGGGTTGCATGAACTTTCCGCAACGTTTTATCGGAGTTATAAAGAACTTTTTAAGCGGTGCTACCTCCACAGTTATGATCAATGGTCAAGCCAGCAAACCCATTACAATAAACAGTTCAGTGCGACAAGGATGCCCATTATCCATGTCCCTCTTCGCAATAGCCATTGAGCCTTTGCTTTTCGATTTAAGTCAACATCTCCAAGGCATAACGATAAATGGAGAAAGGATAGTGTGCAAGGCATATGCTGACGATGTCGTCTTTCTGGTCCGAGATAACGAAGAGATATGCAAGGCACTGGAAATAATAGATAAGTACGCACTTGCTTCCGGCGCAAAACTGAACAGGAATAAATGTGCAATAATGAATGTTGGGCGTGGTTTAGGAATTCCCATCCAAGGACCAATAAAGGAGACCTCCATAATCAAATGTCTTGGAATAGAATATGCACCAAACATCCGACAGACAATTACTTTGAACTATCGGAAATTACTGAATAACATACGTGCCAGCATCCACCAACACAAACTCAGGACGATCGATGAAATACAGAGAGTGCAACTCGTCAACATCTATCTAACATCAAAAATAAATTACGTGGCGCAAGTCCTGCCCATGCCAAAAGACGTGGCAAATAGGATTCTGGCTGCTTTTGGTCATTTCGTCAGCCGTGGTCACATGTTCAAAGTTAAGTTTGAAACTTTGACCTTACCATTTACCGAAGGTGGCCTAAACCTTACAGACGTCTATAATAAAGCACAAGCGTTGTACACCTGCAAGACCTATAAACAGTGGAAAAAGTCACCGAATAGCATAGCAGCATTCTTACTTAATGAAATAGTACCAGCCAACTGCGATGCACCAATTGATGTTCATCACATCCCCAATCAACTGTACCAATTCAAGCATTTTCTAATAGAATACAGTTATCTAAGACTGAGGATTGCAGAGAAAGATGTATTTAGTGTTAAAGATGTATATAAAAACTTTATGAATTTTCATAGCAAGAATATAATAGAAAAAAAGTACAATGCATTCAATTGGTCAAATATTTGGAAAAACGTCCATCATTTGCACTTACCAACTAACGTGCGGGCAATGTGGTACTACGCAGTTAACAGAAAAGTACCAACAAATGAACGTCTTCATTTCATTCACATGGCAGACTCCTCTCTGTGTATTACCTGCAATCTCAACGACACGGACGAACACCAGTTTGTATGTAATAAAGTCAACAACATTTGGCAGTCGGTTAGACGAAAACTGGCAATCATCCAGAGAACATCTCCGCATACAATCACACCCACGAGTTTTTTGTTACCCGATGAAAAACTTTATCCCAACACAAAGAACAATGCCGTCAACTGGTTAAGGGGACATACGGCATTTTATATTCTGACAAACAATGAAAAGAGTGAAGAGGACTTTTGGACGTATATTACGACCCAGCACCATAACCTACTACAAGTACATGATTATCATCGTCAATACGCCAATTTCCTAAAGAGAACTATCATGTAAATGCACCTGAAACAACATGATTAGCGATGGAGTGTGTAAAATAAAACTAACATTAATTACTAAACAAATAAATCAATAAATACAATAAACCAAATGAAGAGAACATGAACAAATGAAGAACAAAGTAATAATGAAACGAGCAGTACCTCAGAATAAATTTTTGCTTTTGAAAGAAGATATATCATTAACCCCCTCTTTCATTTGTATATTTTATTCAAATAAATCCTATGCACTAGCCGACTGACGCGTTTCAGGGTTAGAGAAGAAACCATTTTATACTAAGTACATACAAGAAGTACAAAGAAAATGAACTTCAAACGGACATGCAAAACTGCAAACACAATACGTGAAGACAAACTTTGAAATCGACGGTGGGCAGTGCCATGGAAAAAGAAGAAAACAGTTATTTTATCGAATAGTAAATAGGAGGAAATATTTTGTTTACCACTGAAGAAGTGACTTTCTATTGGTTTGCAATATTTTCGATATAAAGCTGTGGAACAGCGAGACGGGAATTCGTCAAATCAGCTTCATTTTTATTATTATTATTATTATTATTTTTCAACGAACTCACGCAAGACGATCTTTTATTTTCAAGTCCAAGAGAGACGTACAAATTTTAATTCTAAGAAATGGAACAAAAAGGCCGATAGAAGCCGACGCCGAAGAAGGCGACTTTGGTGAGCGGAAAGACGGGTTGAAGGGGAGGAAAAAGACCCGGAAAAAAAAAAAATTAAAAAAATAAAAAAAAAAAAAAAAAAAATCGGTAGAGCCCTTGCCCGCGAAAGGCAAAGGTCCCAGGTTCGAGTCCCGGTTCCGGCACACAATTTTAATCTGCCAGGAAGTTTCATATCAGCGCACACTCCGCTGCAGAGTGAAGTTTCATTCTGGAAACATCCCTTAGGCTGTGGCTAAGCCATGTCTCCACCATATCCTTCCTTCCAGGAGTGCTAGTCTTGCGTGTTTGCAAGAGAGCTTCTGTGAAGTTTGGAAAGTAGGAGGCGAGGTACTGGCGGAAGTAAAGTTGTGAGGCGGCATCGTGAGTCGTGTCGGGGTAGCTCAGTCGGTAGAGCGCTTGCCCGCGAAAGGCAAAGGTCCCAGGTTCGAGTCCCGGTTCCGGCACACAATTTTAATCTGCCAGGAAGTTTCATATCAGCGCACACTCCGCTGCAGAGTGAAGTTTCATTCTGGAAACATCCCTTAGGCTGTGGCTAAGCCATGTCTCCATCATATCCTTCCTTCCAGGAGTGCTAGTCTTGCGTGTTTGCAAGAGAGCTTCTGTGAAGTTTGGAAAGTAGGAGGCGAGGTACTGGCGGAAGTAAAGTTGTGAGGCGGCATCGTGAGTCGTGTCGGGGTAGCTCAGTCGGTAGAGCGCTTGCCCGCGAAAGGCAAAGGTCCCAGGTTCGAGTCCCGGTTCCGGCACACAATTTTAATCTGCCAGGAAGTTTCATATCAGCGCACACTCCGCTGCAGAGTGAAGTTTCATTCTGGAAACATCCCTTAGGCTGTGGCTAAGCCATGTCTCCACCATATCCTTTCTTCCAGGAGTGCTAGTCTTGCGTGTTTGCAAGAGAGCTTCTGTGAAGTTTGGAAAGTAGGAGGCGAGGTACTGGCGGAAGTAAAGTTGTGAGGCGGCATCGTGAGTCGTGTCGGGGTAGCTCAGTCGGTAGAGCGCTTGCCCGCGAAAGACAAAGGTCCCAGGTTCGAGTCCCGGTTCCGGCACACAATTATAATCTGCCAGGAAGTTTCATATCAGCGCACACTCCGCTGCAGAGTGAAGTTTCATTCTAGAAACATCCCTTAGGCTGTGGCTAAGCCATGTCTCCACCATATCCTTTCTTCCAGGAGTGCTAGTCTTGCGTGTTTGCAAGAGAGCTTCTGTGAAGTTTGGAAAGTAGGAGGCGAGGTGCTGGCGGAAGTAAAGTTGTGAGGCGGCATCGTGAGTCGTGTCGGGGTAGCTCAGTCGGTAGAGCGCTTGCCCGCGAAAGGCAAAGGTCCCAGGTTCGAGTCCCGGTTCCGGCACACAATTTTAATCTGCCAGGAAGTTTCATATCAGCGCACACTCCGCTGCAGAGTGAAGTTTCATTCTACTATATTTTAGTTTCACATTTACAATACCACTGTTTCTTTTGAATGCGTCTTGAAATTCAAAAGCCTGTTAATAAAACTTTTAAAACTTATGGTGTTTTCTTCCTATATGTAGAAGATCATATAAACTCGATATTTCAGATTAAATAATAAATAATTCCATATAGATGATGTAATCTTGAAAACTCCTCTTCCGTCAAACATCACATGTTTATTGGTCTTCTTGCAATACAAGCATATACTGCTTGCTTCTGATCTAACCGTACATTCACAAGGACATAATCTGAACTGACGAACATCCATAGCAATAATAATGTTCAATAATCTTCTTAGAGGACGATCGATGCCCCGCAAAAAAGAAGGCGCAGAGACGTCCGCTGCCCCGTGACGTCATATAACGGCCAGCTCTGTGACGCCAGTCGGTGCTGCGGCGACGCTGCTCCTGTTTATTGCAATACCTCGATCGACCATGAAACAAACAGAAACAAACACAAACATTTTTAAGCGTCATGTCATAAAAATCATTACTCAACATTCAATAAATCGTTTTCGTTAATATACAATGTTTAATTTTTATCTAATGCAAAACAAAGCTGATATGGGAGAGTAGGGGCTCACGAACCTCTCCAACTACATCGACGCGCTGTTGACCTCTGCCTTCTGCGCGGGGCCAGTACCTCTCAGGCTGCCATTCTGTTATGATGTACCAAAAAAGTAAAGCATATTAGAAGAGAAGATACGTTTTGCGTACAGATGAAAATTTAATAAGGTGTAGATAACTACTGTGATTTATTAAGATGTAAATGCAAAATAATGATGTAGAAGAAGAGAATTACAATGCCACAAACCTTTGCTGAACAGCAGCAAGTGTCTCGTGCAAGAAATCGTTGTTGGGGAAGCGTTATCGATAAATTCTTACAGCTGCCTCGCAAACCCTTTTTACTCGCCATAAAGTAAATGAATATCGCACAATTCAGTAAATGTCCTTTCCATCCTAACACTTAACAGAGTTGCAATAAAATGACGTTTGCACAATTTACTCGACGACTGTCTTCGATCGGCCTATTACAATGACACAGCCACTCAGACCGTAGTTGGCTATGAGTTTACTATTCACGCTCGCGTTGTTAATATGCGCCGAGGGCAATAACAGGGACCGATTTCTTACGTACATTCACTGCCTAATGTCTATTTTTCCAAAAACATTATCCTGAGACGAACTTCTTTTTTTTCCGGTATTTTTGGAACATCCGTAGGAAATAAGTAAACATCTTACTGGAAGTTTTTGTGAGGCACACCCAGATGTACCATCTGTATAATTTTGGCGGCTTATATCGTTTACACCCTTTATTTTGAACTGTTAAGAATTTCATGTTGAGTCTCACAAATATTACAGAGTTTCTATGTTTCATAAAGTTAAGATTATGTACTTAGTTGGGAAAATGTGCTACTAGATTGGATTAGATTAGTACTTGTTCCACAGATCATGAATACGACACTTCGTAATGATGTGGAACGTATCAGGTTAATGAAAGGTGTCTTTACAAATTATTACTTTGTACTAAATGGTACATGACACAATTTTTTATTTATTTATTCTTTTTTTTTCAGTTTTACTAATTTATATCTAAAAATTCATCTACAGTGTAGAAGTAGTTGCCATTCAGAAAATCTTTTAATTAATTTTTCAGTGTTAGTTGGCTATCTGTCAGGCTTTTGGTGCTGTGTGATAGGTGACCAAAGACTTTTGTGGTAGCATAATTCACCCCTTTCTGTGCTAAAGCTAGTTTAATCTTGAACAATGAAGATCATTCTTTCTCCAAGTGTCGTAATTATGTACACTGCTATTGCTTTTGAATTCGGTGGGATTGGTAATAACAGTGAAGTTACTGTAAAGATCCCTAACTCTTAAAATAAGTGATTGCAGGATGATCTTTGATGGGCTCCAGCAATTATTCTGATTACACGCTTGTGTGCAATGAATACTTTTTTACTCAATGATGAATTACCCCTGAAAATGATGCCTTACGTAAGCAGAAAATGTAAACAGGCATAGTAAGACAATTTACTGAGATTTATATCACCAAAATTTGCAATTACTATAATAGCATAAGTAGCTGAACTCAAACGTTTCAGCAGATCTTCAATGACTTTTTTTCCAGTTCAACTCCTAACTTCTTACCGAGGACAATGCAGCTGTTTTACCATTTTATTCTATTCATGATTAGTAAATCATCTGACCACTTTCAATAAGGAATCAATTTGATTGAATATACCTTATTCAACTAAATCTCTAACTTTGCTTACATCATTTGCGAACTTTAGAATAAAACGTTTTTTATTAATGAACCATTTATTTTATGTACCCCCAGACTGCGATACCTACAACGATCTACAATCAGCAGTAGTTTTATTTTTTTATTATTCTATTACACATGCTCATATGAACAAAACCTACTGCCAACATGGTGAATTATTCAGTTATTATTTGTGTCAATTGTGCAATGTCACAGGCACTCTAATTTGCCATTTCTCCCATTCGTTTTGTCAAGTTATCAATGATGCAGACACCAGATTTCTTCCATGTCCCCCAAAGAAGCCAACATTGAATGACTCCGAATCTGAGAGGCTCAGAGCTTTCTCATCAACCACCTAGCGTTTTGAGTCAGGGAATGGAACAAGATATTTTCCGCTTGACGCAGTCAAAGTTTTGCTATACACAAATGATTCACACAGACTCCCGACAATCAAACTTGCAAATCATGACCCATGTGTTTATCAGTTGCTTAATAGTAGCCCAGTACTTCTTATATTTGTGTAACGTTCTTTTAAATATTGATGCCAGCGTCCGTTCTAAATTATATGCCTAACGCACTAGCATGGTTAAATTAAGCGTTCAGAACCAGCAGAATTTTTGACGTTTCTTTACCAAATCAAAAGACAGGGTTTCATTTTGGAAGCTATTATAACTTCTCGCATTGAAGTTCAGGCTAAATTTCGAGTTTCTGTATAAGATTGCCAGTCATGAGGATTTTGTGTCCGCTGAAATTTGGCATGCATATTTCTTTGCTTTTGCAAGAGTGATCCAACCTTTTTTGTGCACCACTGTGGGTGACACCCCTCTATTCTTAATATAACGCAGATAACTCAGAGTATCTCTGACTTCCAAACTCCTTAAACACCACCCTCATCTCCTTCCGTTCCCATCCTTTTTCTTCCCTTCTCTCCCACCTGAAACAGGAGCTGTGTTCCGAAAGCTTCTCCTTTTTCGTCTGTTTTCTTTATTTCTTCATTTGTGTCACTATCGGCGGTACAACACAAAGGTAAGTACTGGCCAGCCAATCTATCGCTTTTGAAAAATAATTTTCCATCTCTGAGGAGAATTTCCATCATTAATCAAATATATAGTTGAACTCTTTGAAATCTATGGGACTTAACCATTGTAGTTATCTGTCCCTGCACTTACCTACTACTTAAATGGACATACACAGAAACACCTATGCCCCGGGTAAGACTTGTACCTCCATCGGGGAGCAACCATATACTGGGTGTTTCACTAAGTGTATTTGCTTCTGTAACTTATAAAATAATAGGTGACGGGATATTTTAATGCGGTAGGTCAACACAAGAAATGTTACACTTTCTGCGGAGCTATGAACATAGTTTATTGTATCATTTTCCAAAGAGTTACACCACAAAGATATAGTTTTTTAAATGGAACAATAGTTTTTTTTTTTTTTTTTCCATCGTGTATTGGATTCGTTTAAACCAGCTGCGTCCAAATCAATGTAAACTACATTCCTATCATTGTTAGTTCGGGAGCTACAGCCCTTCAAAGTTCCGGGGGCGGAGGCTGCGATAGCGTAGCTGACTGGCCGAGTAGCTATCCCGAGTGGCAGCCAGTCAGCTACGTTGTCGTAGCCTCCGCCCTCTAAACTTTGAAGGGTTCTAGCTCCCAAACTAACAATGATAGGAATGTAGTTTAAATTGATTTGGACGCAGCTGGTTTAAACGAATCCAATACACGATAGACAAAACTATTGATCCATTTAAAAAATTATATCTTTGTGGTGTAACTCTTTGGAAAATGATACAATAAACTATGTTCATAGCTCCGCAGAAAGTGTAACATTTCTTGTGTTGACCTACCGCATTAAAATTTCTCGTCACATATTATTTTATAAGTTACAGAGGCAAACACACTTAGTGAAACACCCTGTATATATTAAAGGAAAGAGCAGAAGCCAAAACAGAGGCGCAGCAACAATTGTGGGGAAGTAGCAACTGAAATTCTGCATTGTACTTAGTTAATGTCACTCTCATACATGTAGCATACATGTAGCTGAGTTATGTGCTTGTTACAGGCACCAAGTATTTGATGTCTCAAGTAAAAGTTTCAATTATGTTGCTATATCCTGAAAACAATGAAAAAAAATTCTTTATGTTTTAAAACAATTTATGTAAGGACGCTAGAAATTTCATTAGCCAGAGGAAAGCTTTTTAATAATTTGTGTATAGACGTGATGCTAAAAGTTTAATTCTCGCTGCGGAGAATCTTGAGGAAAGCCTGTGGGCGCAAAGAGGATTATAAAGAAATCCCTTCTGAAAAAAACTAATGGCAGGCTCTAAGCAGACGGCTCTGTTTATCGACCATTTAGGATTACTCTGACTTTGGACTAAAGTGAAGGTCATAGGCAGTAAGGTTTTTGGATGCAGGTGAATTCAGATGCTTCTTGCTGTTCATAACACATCGTTAATGATTATGTATGCTCAGAGTGCCATCGACAGTACAACAACAACGATCTATAGTTTAGACCTGGTCACAGTCGGCTGCCAACGGGTATAAAATTCCACTTTGTCATTATTTTACTGTTTTCATTTCCTGTACATTCATCTTAAAAATTGTAACATTATTGAATTGCATTTAACCTGAAGATGGTGGCACAGGTAGACTAAAAACAGTTGTCAAATAAAAAAATCTCTTGCTATGGTGATTTTTTTAAATAGGGTTAAAAAGAAGTTAGAGATAGTTCTGTGGTGGTAATAAAGCTGCCTGTTCGCATTACTGAAATTAACACTAAAGTTGTACCTGCGAAATAGGATTTTAAAGAATCAGTGTAAGACGCAAACAGGACTGCGGTAAAAATGGATGGCGCGAGATGTTTCTTAACCTGACGTAAATCTGACAGACGTTGTATATGTGAGGGGCAAGCAGTAGCCGATGTCTAACGACTTTTTCAACAACATATTTATCTTGATGTGAATCATACGTAGACCTATACATTCTGTGACTGACATTTGGAAGTTTTATTAGACAGCTCTTATTATAACCCTTTTGCCAAATGTTCAAATGACTGTAAATCTTAAGGGACTTAACTGAGGGGTCATCAGTCCCTAAACGTACACAAAAATCCATGCCCGAGGGGAGATTTGAACCCCCGACGGGGAACGGCCTCGCACATCGTCGCATGGCGCCTCAATGAGCTCGGCCGCTCCGCCGTGGCTGCCAAATGATGTTAATTATTTCATTGCTCATGGGTGGCAAATCGAAGCAGTTTACTTTTGATTATAAATAATATATCCTGATTTGTTCCTGAAATCACACTGCATCAAAATGTTCAAATGTTTGTATGGCTTATGCGACTTAACTATGGGGTCATCAGTTCCTAAACTTACAAACTACTTATGAACTATCTAATACTAAGGACGGCAAAAATATCCATGCCCGACGGAGGATTCGAACCCCTGAACGCAGAGGCCGTGCAGAACGTGACTGGGGCGCCGCAGACCGCTTTTTTTTTTTTTTTTTTTTTTTTTTTTTTTTTTTAGGCTCTTCTGGTAGATCTATGGGTCGCGGCCGTTCGTTTAGTTTGTTCGTGGTTGTTCGATGAATGGGTGGCTCAGCTTTTTTTATTACAGAGGGCGTTCAGCCCCCTGACCGGGCGCGCTGAGCCACGGCGCCCGGCTTCCGCTCGGACACAGCGGCCGGCCACACTGCATCGCTAACCAACTTGCACATCACCTCCTCCCATGAAACACATTTTTAGAAAATTTACAGTCTGATCTGGGAACTAGAGACTGACATTACACGATTACCGGTCGTGAAAGCCCTCATTGTATGATGAAATAACATTGCTGCTCATTTACTCACAGCAATCAAACTGTATTATTAGTTTTCTGACCCTTAATTTCTCGTTGTTGTGATTATCCAACGCACGCCTTCAAGAAGCTCGTTAACAAATAGCTAAATTTCTTGCTATAATAATAATAATGTCGTGTGGCTCATTGCTGTATTCTGATGGCTGTGCAACCTGTAAACGATCGTATTCGTTGCTTGCTTTGTGATCCTCGCTTCCGTGAGAAGAATGCATTGGCTTTTTATGTTATACCTGGCAGATAGACCTGCCCTTACGTCCGATTATATTGAAAACCTCCTATTTCAAAATAAAATGAATGCCAAGTTATTGGATGGAATAGTTAATTTTTCGGCGATTAGTACGCCAGTGGGTAGTTTCTACGCACTACTGTGGGAAAAATCTACGTTTGGTGCTACGCTCCTAGTTCACGCAAGAAAACCATTATCATTGCTGAGAAACGCGATTTTCAAAATAGGCTGACGATTATAATTATGTACTTTTAGGAGGCACGAATTTTTCACGAAGTGATCAAAATGTACTGTCGAAAGTATCAACATGCTCATATTAACTAATTATATTGATTACGTATCAGAAACATTGTATGGGCTATTCATTTTTGATAAATAAACACTCTTGCACAGCACTATCATGCAGAAGAAAGTTTGTCCAGAACTACAATATAGTCTTTCTCTCCCTCTCTCTCTCTCTCTCTCTCTCTCTCTCTCTCTCTCTCTCTCTCTCTCTCGCAGGTGTGAATGTGCGGGATATTAATATTTGAGATGATACGTCAGAGAATGGCATGGGACATTTGTAATAGACCGATGTGCAGCCAATGTGGAACGAGATTTGTACATATATTTGGTAGGAACGAATGAGATCAACATGTGTTGGAAGAAAATTCAAGACAATCATTCAAACTAATTGTTTTGACTGCGTATCAAAATAACTGTATGGGCTATTAAGTTTTGATAATTAAACTTAGGACTAACATCCAGAATAAGGTTTGTCTTCAACTGCAACAAAGACTTTCTCTCTCGCAGGTTTGAACGCACGGTCCATTAACTTTTGAGATGATACGTCGGCAACAGAGATGGAAATTGTGAAGTGCATTGAGGTCCGCCTACTGTGAAATCCCTTTCTCTTGATCATGTAATGATCTCTTCGATCCAAGATAACGATGACAGAATTCACCTTCCTGGCGTCAATACGATCACTTAGCCGTACAGGCTCGTTAAAAGACAAAAACACAAGTTCTCGGCCTTAGTCCCAGCTTTTGTAAGAGATTCAGAGAATACACACGCATTTCCAAGATAAGTTACGTGTAATTCATTCTCACATGACCACTGTCTCCGACTGCTGCGGAAACATTGAAGTTAGTCGAAAAAAAACTTTTTTTAAATGGAAATGTTTCTCAATTTAAGGAGAGTCGTACCGCCCAAAATGACAAAATTTCACATTTTTACTTTTATGCAAATTATGAAAATATGGATGTTTATGCTTAAACCAGATCCAAGAGTAGGAGGACAGCACTGGAAGAGAAGATGAAGGAGGAGATTGGAAATATCATCCAGGAGGATTCTTTTGAGTATAGATGTCCCATTTTCTCAGAAACTTGTGAATCTACAGCAATGAATTATTTACTCCATAATACACATAGTACAATGATTTTGTAAATCTACTTTAGTAGTATTTACTGTAATAGTTAAAATTTAAGAGATTAAAATTGTGAAACTTTATACCAAAAAATTATATGTTTATGGGAAAACTCATAACTTTTTTCCAGCTGTTATTTTAAAGTGATTGTAGAGTAACACAATCACAAAACATGCGACGTCATTTGACAAACAGACCACATTTAGATACTCAACAGTTCCTGAGAAAACGGGGCATTTATATACCCAAATCAAATGGTCAAATGTTTGTAAATCTATCGGTCCAAACTGTGTGGTCATCAGTCCGTAGCTTACAAACCACTTAAACTAAGGTAAACTAAACTAAGGAGAACACACACATCCATGCCCTAGGGAGGACTCGAATCTCCGACGGCGAGCAACCACGCGCTCCGCAGCGTGCACCTTAGAGCGCTCGGCTACTCCACCGCGGCATTTATATAGCACTAGCTTAAACCCGTGTCACCGCTCGCGTGTTAGTTGATCATGATAGATAAGCTATCTTTCAGTAGTGTGCTATGAGACTGGTTTCGAAGAATGAAATGAAATACAATATACCTTCTTTAAGAAACAAACATTTTTAATCAACATTCAAATAAAGAAAAATTATGTGAAGTGCATAATGATTTACGCTTATCAGGAAAGTAAGTAGTGTAGATCAAATCACACGTAAAAACGCCCTCGTTTCGAAGAATCAAATCACGAAATTCAACGATAATGACTGTAATAATATCACAAATCGATCACCTGATGTAATGCGCAAAACATCAAATCGAATTTTTTTAAAGAGATGTATTAAAAGAAATTTCTTTTTTACTGATTTATTTATTTATTTATTCTTATATTTCCTTATTCGTATGCTTCTCCTTTCAGAGAAAGAGCTGAAGACATTGTAGCACGCATAGACCAAAGATATGTCTGTGGCATCACGTTTCGCTGTATGTAACTCCTTGCTACAGAGTCGCAAACGTCATCACTGGCCTAGAGTCCGAATTTTTTTAATAATTTGACGACTTTCAACCACCATATATTCTACCACCTTATAGCTATCGGCATGGAACTTCTATGGTGTACAACTGGAGACTTCGGACAACAATTACACACACACACCATTCGTTTGCGTTCTGTAGTTTTCGCTGCAGAGCGAAATATTAACACACACACGCGTAGAATTTTATATACACCGATAGCTTTCCATCCCTATATACTCCACCTTTTTATTATTATCAACCCTCAAGCAACAATGCAACCAATAAAATCATTTTCAAGGACTAAATATAATTTTCAAAGAGTAATTATTGTTCCGCATTTCCCGTTATATTCTCCAAATTACTAAATATCTATCAGATCGCTACAAAACCGTGCCTAAAACCTTTCTCAGGTATAAATTACTAACTGTACAAATATTTAAGTACGCGCGTCTTGTCGTTTGGACGTGATAAGCGTACACCGAACAGGCATTCACATTAGTATACAGGGTGTTTCACTAAGTGTGTTTGCCTCTGTAACTTATAACATAATAGGTGACGACAAATTTTAATGCGGTAGGTCAACACAAGAAATGTTACACTTTCTGCGGAGCTATGAACATAGTTTATTGTATCATTTTCCAAAGAGTTACACCACAAAGATATATATTTTTTTTAAATGGAACAATAGTTTTTTCTATCGTGTATTGGATTCGTTTAAACCAGCTGCCTCCAAATCAATTTAAACTACATTCCTATCACTGTTAGTTTGGGAGCTACAACCCTTCAAAGTTCCGAGGGCGGAGGCTGCAATAGCGTATCTGACTGGCCGAGTGGCTATCCCCTGGGGCACGGCCCACTGTCTCATGACCACCAGCCAGTGAGCTACGCTGTCGTAGCCTCCGCCCCCTAAACTTTGAAGGGTTGTAGCTCCCAAACTAACAGTGATAGGAATGTAGTTTAAATTGATTTGGACGCAGCTGGTTTTAACGAAACCAATGCACGATAGAAAAACTATTGTTCCATTTAAAAAAGTTATATCTTTGTGCTGTAACTCTTTGGAAAATGATACAATAAAGCTCCGCAGAAAGTGTAACATTTCTTGTGTTGACCCACCGCATTAAAATTTCCCGTCACCTATTATTTTATAAGCTACAGAGGCAAACGCACTTAGTGAAACACCCTATATATAGATAAACAGCTATCCGATCGCTATAAAATATATGCAACATTCGTCTCTTTAATCACATTTCACCATCTTATAAGCAACTATCCTGGCTCCGTGCTGACAAGCGCAGAGATTTTCATACACTCTGTTTCCTTTACTCTATTATCAACGTGCACTGTCCCTCATATCTTTCCTCGACCTTAACACTCTTATATGATCAACATAACAGAACTACGCGTTCCTGTCAGAGCAAAACCCTTTCTGTCCCTATCCATCACTCAGCCGGTTCCTCAAAATCCTTTTCAGTAGCAGGAACCAGGCTCTGGAACAATCTACCTCAGTACATCAGAGAACTGAATAATACTGCCAGCTTTAAACGACAGTTAATGGATTATCTACTAAGGCAATAATTACGCCAGTCTTCAATACCCTACGGTCCAGGTACGTCCCATCCATTCCTCCTCCCAGATATTCTCAGACTGCCATTGCTCTCGCCAGGTACAGCTTTCTTAACATCCTGTCAGAATTCGCCATGCCTTAACCAGTCTCGATATATTCAAAATTACATATTGTATCTGCTAATATCAATGTTGTTACTTCTATTATTACACCAACAGCAGCAGAAGGTGTCTCAGTGGTACTACTAGTATTAATCCCATTACAGTTAAGTCAATACCTTTTATTTACACCCTTTTACATGTAATCAACTTGTATAAATTATGTTATTAATTGTCTATCTGTAAAAATCATTCTAATGTTATAGGTAACTCACATGTAAAGAAAAACTGTATGTGTAAAACCCTGATCCGATGTAAGAGAGGGTCTGATGGCCCTAATCTGATCAGGCTAAATAAACAAATAAATAAATAAAACCGTGCCTAAAGCCTTCCCCGGGTAGACATTAGTAACTGTACAAATTTTTAGTTCTTTATATCTTGTCGTTCAGTCGTGATAAAAGTACACCGTTTATTAGTTTCACCATCACTGGATGGTTGCTGTTGCCGCAACTGTGGTTCAAATTTAATGAAAGTCCAGCTCCAGTTGCAATTATTGGTGCTTTATTTAAGCCCACACTACCGGTTTCGGCCTCTATGTTAGGCCATTTTCAAGTGTGACAGACCTGCATATAATGTGTAGCAATAAGTTTACAAAAATTACATGGTACAAGATAGAATGTTACATATGTAAAAAGGTACAGTACAGAAGCAGAAGGAAACTTACGTTATGCCGTAGAGAAAGCAACGTCAAGTAATTAAAACAATAGAACTCAGAGATTTTAAAACTTTTGGCGCCCAATGGCAACATGAGAGAAATGGGCGTGTCATTTTTAACATTCCAAAACATTATAATCGGCATGTTCTGATGTGTTCTGATATAAACATTACATCATTGCATGCTTAAAATTATAAACATTAGTTGATAAAATGTAAAGGTCAATAGTAAAATATTACAATTGTCAGTTAGGATAAAAAACGGAACATGTAACGGTCAATGAGGCTACGTGAAAAGTGGGCGTGTCGTCAATTTAAATTTTTTTAATACAGGAAGTACAATAATTTAGCTTAAGACCAATTGTATTCAATTTAGTTTACATTAAAGTTGAATGTATTGTTTAAACAAGGTACAAAGATTCTTAGGTTGTAAAATGTAAAAAGATTGCAACAAACGAGGCGTCCAAGCCGATAGTTGAGGGGCGGCCTCTAGCGAGCGAAATTTGAACCAGGAACGCTGGTGCGGGCTCCAGAGCAGTTTGGACGCGTCGTTGATTTTTGAAATACGTACATACTACTGTTTGTAAACAGTACAATGTAAGCAGTCAACGACGCGTCCAAACTGCTCTGGAGCCCGCACCAGCGTTCCTGGTTCAAATTTCGCTCGCTAGAGGCCGCCCCTCAACTATCGGCTTGGACGCCTCGTTTGTTGCAATCATTTTACATTTTACAACCTAAGAATCTTTGTACCTTGTTTAAACAATACATTCAACTTCAATGTAAACTAAATTGAATACAATTGGTCTTAAGCTAAATTATTGTACTTCCTGTATTAAAAAAAAATTTTAAATTGACGACACGCCCACTTTTCACATAGCCTCATTGGCTGCTATATGTTCCGTTTTTTATCCTAACTGACAATTGTAATATTTTACTATTGACTTTTACATTTAATCTGCTAATGTTTATAATTTTAAGCATGCAATGATGTAATGTTTATATCAGAACACATCAGAACATGCCGATTATAATGTTTTGGAATGTTATAAATGACACGCCCATTTTTCGCATATCGCCATTGGGCGCCAAAAGTTTTAAAATCTTTGAGTTCTATTGTTTTAATTACTTGACGTTGCTTTCTCTACGGCATAACGTAAGTTTCCTTCTGCTTCTGTACAGTACCTTTTTACATATGTTACATTCTATCTTGTACCATGTAATTTTTGTAAACTTATTGCTACACATTATATGCAGGTCTGTCACACTTGAAAATGGCCTAACGTAGAGGCCGAAACCGGTAGTGTGGGCTTAAATAAAGCACCAATAATTGCAACTGGAGCTGGACTTTCATTAAAATGTACACCGAACAGACATTCACATTTATAGATAAAGATTGTCGAGATAGGCCGGTACGACTTCCCTTAAGAGTTGGAATACATTTATTCTTATTATTCAGAGAGGTAATAGCTATATTGTACCAATTTTAATTGCCTCTGCTCTTCTAGTGTGCTGCAGTCGTCACAACAAATATGGTCGTTACGTGCAATTATAATTTTCGTGATTTTTAGCGATAGTTTGGAAAAATAACGCGTGTGCAAATACGTCGGAGGCTTGTTGTGATTACCGCAGCGCTGCCGACGGATTCGCGCGGCCACTAAGGGTTTCGCGGTGATCGTTTTGTGTGCCGCGGCCGCACGAGTGCCTCTGAACAATGGCGGGACGCCCAATTTACCTGCATTCGAAACGAGCCCTAATTGCGAGTGCAGTTCCAGTTCTCGTGGTTTACGTCGACAATAAACGCGTCCGTCATTGTCATCAGCATGCGCGAGCGCGCTCGGCCGACGGCGTGGTCCCGCTGCCGGGCCAGAGCTTCGTCATATTTAACGTTCATTCCTATTTCTGCTGTACTGTCACTGTGAACAACTACTGCCGCTCGGTGGAGATTTTCATTCGTTAGAATGTAACAAGATTCAGACTGAATTGCCGGCCGCGGTGGCCGAGGAGACTGAGGCGCTCCAGTCACGGTCTGCACGGCCACTACTGTCGGGGGTTCGAATCCCCCCTCGGGCATGGATATTTGTGCCGTTTTAGTTCGTAAGTAGTTCATAAGTAGTTTGTAAGTTTAGGGACTGATGACCCCGTAGTTAAGTCCCTTAAGCTGTACAAACATTTGAACATTTTGATAATTTTCACGGCTAAAATCAACGAGCTTAAACTTCATGGAGTGGCTAACACACGAGCTACAGCGCTATTTTTTTCAGACTGAATTCATCATAACAGCGGACACCTTTACGAAGTCACTGGAGTGCAGGGAATGCAAAAACGTAATCCTTTGAAAATCCAGTTTTTTTTTATTTATTTATTTATTTTTTTATTATTAAGCCAGAAGTACCATGAATCAAATACAAGCAAATACAGGGTGTACCGTTTTTACTAGTAGATTGGTATCAGGACTCTAATCTAGGAAGGTGTGGCCATGAAAGGAATCGAACATCAGAACATCATTCATATTTAAACATTATCATCATTATTATTACAGGATTAACTGATACAAAGATTAATTAACAACAACATCTTGTCGTATTCCTGCTATCCTCCGCCAAGCCTCTTTATCCAGCGCTTCTTTCTTGTCGATGCAGCGATGTTCCATCACTCCATTTATCTCGTCTGTCCAAGAGCGTCGAGGTCTCTGCGCTTACGCCTGCCGGGTGGTTTCCATTCGTAAACTTTCTTAGGCCACCGATGATCTGGCATTCTCATCATATGTCCGTACCATTTCAGTGGTTTTCTCACAATTCTGTCTATCACTGTATCATTTGCCTTCATTCTAGCTCTTACATCATCATTAGTTTTTCTTTCGATTCTTGATATTCTGGCTCTCCTACGCAAATAGTCCATTTCCACAGCTATTAGTCTTCTTTTGAGATCCGCATTTATTACCCATAGTTCTGATCCATAGAATAGCACTGATTCAACCATTATCTTGCCTACTCTTTTTCTTATTGTTCTTGGAAATATTCTTATCCCACCAAATAGAATTCAAACACTCCAACATCTTTCTGCCTGGCTTTATACTGTACTTTACTTCTGTGTGCCCCGAGATATTTAAATTTCTCTACCTCTCTCATAACTGCTTCGTCATTGATGTTTACTTCAAATTTAGCATCACTATTCACCACCAGATACTCTGTTTTTGTTAAACTCATTTGTAGCCCCCAATCGTTGTGTTCGTGATCTAATCGTCGTATCATGAACTCAAGGTCATAATCATCTGGTGCTATAATGGCTTGATCGTCAGCAAAAAACACGAACGTTTATATTTATAAAAACCAAATAGAAACTAGGTAAATTATCATTGAAACACAAAGGTGAAACTTAACCAAAAAATTGCTTCCACTGACTAAATACTATTTAAGTAAAATGCATACACAAAATCAACTTTTTCTAAAGGTACAGTTTTTTAAAATTAACATGAAAAACCTGAATCAAGTGCTTGAACCAAGTGACGCTTCACTTAAATGTTGCAAGATCGTAGAATCAATATATACTGACAGCAAATAATTAGTTTATTCTAAAACATAGTAATTATAAGACCAATTTAACATATGACAAAGTTATCACAGTCTGAACAATGCATCCTGCTGATAATAATTCAATTACACCCCTCACGCCTGGTCCGGGTTACAGTTAATCCCTCGCCACTTAGACTTTGGGTGACGGAAGATGGCACAAGAAAAACGGGCTTCCCAGCACAAAGTAAACAATGTAATTACAGATTGCCCACACAGACTCTCAACAACCATTCAATGCTGGGGATGATACAATTATCACACAGATCTTTCGAGATTTTACCGGTCAAGTTTGGCTCCTAATTGTGATATATTTAACCAATCGTTCAAAACTAAATTGGCAACGTTATCTATAAAACCAAACTTCAAGTTAAAACCACACGGGATTCATATCAGGATATATCACCTCTAAGGTGCATTCCCAGGTGCACGAGGCGAAAAGGCAGAAGCAAGGGCAAAACACACGCGACAACAAGAGCGTTCCACAGGCCAGGAATAAATCACTGACAGCTACTTTCGGTATATGTGACGTAGGACTAGGCTTAGGTTTCCAACGTATTTGTAAGTGGAATTTGCCGGCCGCGGTGGCCGCGCTGTCTGCGGCGCGCCAGTCATGTTCTGCACGGCCGCTACGGTCGGGGGTTCAAACCCCCCTCGGGCATGAATATTTGTGCCGGCCTTGGTTCTCTACAACATTTGAACAATTAAGTGGAATTTTGTACTAGCGGAAGTGTCAGAAGCTATATTACGGGCCGATTTTCTAAGCAAAAATAATATTGAGGTCCAGATCAGTGCAGCACAAATTAAGACAGACGGTGGTCACAGGTATACTTGGACGACACACATACCACCCTACAAATTGTTTACGCCTACCAGTTGGGACAGTCAAAGCGAGGCTGATAACACAGTGACACCAATACCAGAGCTACTGCATAACACGGTACAACGTATTAAGACAACGTCTGGCCAACCACTTTCACAACGGCCACGGAGATTAGCTGCAGACCGTATCGTAGCAGCAAAGACAGGATTTGAAAGTTTGTTAAAATCTGGCGTATTACGTAGATCTGACAGTCCTTGGCCTTCACCTGTACATCTTGAAAGAAAGAAAGATGGTTCTTGGAGGCCCTGTTGCCATTACCGGTTATTAAACGCCCGTACTATCCCTGACTATTATCCAATACCAAATTTAAAGCATTTTACTAAAAAATTTTAAATGTTTGGAAAGCTTATGGGACTTAACTAGGGGGCATCAGCTACTTATGAACTAACTTATCCTGAAGACAGCACAACCATCCATACCCGAGGGGGGATTCGAACTCCCGACGGGAACGGCCTCGCGCATCGGAGCGTAGCGCATCAATACGCTCGGTCGCTCCGCCGCGGCAAAGTATTTTATTAACTTGTCGGCAGGTACCACAGCATTTAGCGTGTTTGATTGTAAAAAGGCATAACATCAGATTCCGGTTGTAGAGGAAGACATACCCAAGACAGGAATCATTATACATTTTGGTCTTTTTGAATGTGTTCGAATGCCTTTCGGGCAGCACAAACCTGGCAACGCTTTTTGGATGAAGTACTCAAAGAACTGAATGTAGTTTTGCATATTTTGACGATATATTGGTGTTTCCCGAGTCTCGAACAGTACATGAAGAGCACCTTAAAGACGTTTTCGGGCGACTGAATAAGTATGGCATCATACTCAATGAGACAAAGTGCACATTACGTCAAGAGATCACGTTTTAGGTCACACGGTATCAGCAAGTAAGAGAAAATAGCTGCCATAGAAAAAATACCATAAACTTCGACGATTTTTAGGAGCAATAAATTTTTATCGTCAGCACTTACCTGTTACGGCTGAGATCCAAGTCCCATTGACAGAAGCGTTAGCAGGAAAGAATGCAAGTGGTCGAAGACTATTACCATAGACCCCGGAAATGAAAGAAGCATTTGACTTCGTTAAAAAGAACTTGAAACAAGCAGTTTTGTTGTCATATCCACTACCAAGAACAATTATATATATTAGTGGATGACAGTCAGAAGTCGATAGGAACAGCCCTTCATCAGAGTGTACAAGGTGCCTGGCAACATTTAAGTTTTCTTTCACGCAACAGCATACCATCCGGCTAGTGACGGCATGGTCGATAGATGGTACAGGACTTTAAAAACTTCCTTGATGTGTCATAATGAGAAGTGGACTTTAGCATTGCCACTAATTTTACTGGGTCCAAGGACTGCTTACAAACCAGAATTACAAGCTTCTACTGCAGAGCAGGTTTATGGGGAAACCTTAAGTCTCCCAGCAGAATTTTTCGTTGCACCACCACACACAGCAACAGAAGACATACCTCATGTCCTACGTCTGGTACGGCAACATATAAAGAAACTCCGTCCAGTTCAGGGTACTCGTCACGGTGCAGAAAGAACATTTACGCACAAAGGACTTAGCTCTTGCTATCATGTATGGTTACGGACAGATGTTGTACGAATACTATTGCACCCTCCATACTCTGGGCCGCATAAGGTGCTCTCAAGAGGCGAACATACGATGGAAATAATATATAATGGTAAGTCCCAAATAGTTTCACTAGACAGAGTTACATGGTTTGGTCCAGTGACGATACAGGGGAACCACGGTCAGAAAAGAGACTACCTACACAGCTGAATAAAGAAGACAAGTCACTCAGGAACTGTCCACCATTAGCCGATCAAGAACCTACGGATGAGAAGCCCACAGACCTTTCAGAACTTCAAGAGCAGGATAGCGCATCAAATACAAATTACTATACATCCCGGGATGGGGGTTGTTTGGTGGGGTGGGGGAGAAGTCGCATACAAATGAATAAATTGCACAGAGAATAGAGTTTGTTCTAGTAGACAAGTAATTGACAGTTTTTTTAACCTTTGTTTTTTATTTTATAATCCGATGAACTTTTTTTTTTTTATTAGTTCTTCGTCTGTGTTAAAACTTACGTCAAGTATTTTAATAAATGCCTTTTAAAGATGAATTTTGAGTTAAAAAGTGATAGAAGGGATACGTGTTTTCGTAATAACGAATCCTAGATCATCATTGACTGCTGTCAAATATCTCTAATTATTACACAGATAATAATAATAATACGGTTTTCTGTTTCGCAGGACCTAATTGAGGAGTAAGACTCCATGGTCATGGAACATATGAGTACCTGAAGTTTAACACAGAATGCTAATAGAAAAACTATAAGTAGTCCTACGCACATGACTATCTTAAGACTAAGTGAAAAGAATCAATCACGATAAAAACGGAATTAGCTTAATTGTTTTACTTTTCTAGGAGTTCAAATGTTCAAATGTTTGTTAAGCTTAAGGGACTTAACTACGGGGTCATCAGTCCCTAATCTTACAAACTACTTATGAACTACCTACAACTAAGGACGGCACAAATATCCATGCCCGAGGGGGGACTCGAACCCCCGACCGTAGGGGCCGTGCAGACCGTGACTTTCTAGGAGTTCCTCGACAGAATGAAAGGAGTCAACCATGAGGTAACTCTTCAATTTAGAGTTAGTATCAAGATCCTTGAGTTATGTGGCAGCCTATTGAAAATGGATGTTCCAGTATACTGCACACCTTTCTGCACAGATGTCAAGGTGGTGTGATGCAAATGTATACGACCTCCCTCTCGGTACTCACCAATAAGAATTGGGCAATACATAACTCAGGGTAGTAAAAGATTTATGGCTCGTTGTCTCTGTTCATAGAGGGGAGTTTTGTATGTCAGCTTCTATGCCTTAAACGGCTACCAAGATTGTTTAATTAAGAGTAATAATTAATCTGTAGTTCAGCCAGTCTACCACTCTGTAGTTGGTGAATATATAGAGTGGTAGACTGGCTGAACTACAGATTAATTATTACTCTTAATTAAACAGTCTTGGTAGCCATTTAAGGCATAGAAGCTGACATACAAAACTCCCCTCTATGAACAGACAGAGACAACGAGCCATAAATCTTTTACTACACCAATTCTTATTGGTGAGTACCGAGAGGGAGGTCGTATACATTTGCATCACACCACCTTGACATCTGTGCAGAAAGGTGTGCAGTATACTGGAACATCCATTTTCAATAGGCTGCCATATATATATATATATATATATATATATATATATATATATATATATATATATATATATATTAAAACAAATATAAATTAAAGCTCTGAATAACCAAAAAAATGGATACTAAGATAATGTTCTGAAGAGATTCACTCATGAAGTAATTTTTTATAAATGGAGTTTATTACTCTTTCTGGACATGAAAATGCGGAGGTGGTCCTACATTATACATCGATAAGTAACTGAATATTTATTCAACTATTGTTCATGAGAGCCACAGTAAGTATCACACGCACTTGAGAGTAAAAGTTCCAAATTATCACGCGTAAATTAATGAAGTTCATCGAACATTGCAGTTCCAAATTAATCCTCGATTTATTACAGTATTTCTTATAAAACACAGTTTGTCATCACCCGAATACACGATTGCTGAATTAACACAGTTCCACATCCCTACTACCATCCACAGTTACCACTTTTCAACCAGAGACTAAGTTCTGCAGTCACAGTCCCGTAAATTTCCTAAGTCCACACATGCCTATCTCTTCAAATCAAAGTTACGAGTTCCCTCCCAAGCTTTCGAAATCGTGCTCTACCTGCTCCCAAAATTGTATCCTTCCGCGCATCCTAGCGCTCATCTTTAAAATACAATTTCCCTTCCAAAATATTATACATTTGAATGTCACAGAATTAAATGCTTTGACCACCTCCCTACAAATGTTGTTTACATTTAGCAAGCTAATATATATTTAACAATGCTAAAATGTTTTGAGGCTGAAGAGTGTCCTCTTACTGTCCAAATATACTGCCGCCGACGAAATATAGTGACACGATTAATACTTAATTTATCATGGCTTTTATGTAAATATATAAAGTTTTTGTCCACAAATACATATAATTATTTATGTATCAATTATCTGCTGCATATCTACTATTTGTAGTCGGCCATGAATTATGTAGGAGGCAGTCTACAACATAAAACGAATGTTACTAAGAATAATATTATATATAATAAAATATACATAAATGTAATGCGCTTTGCAGGGCATATGCTTTGTGTGTCTGTGGCGAAATATATGTCCTAACACAAGAATATTACTGCGTCAACAAAAAGCAGAATAAGAGAGTAAAACACATTTTGTTCAAAAAACGTCCAAATGTTTGTTAAGCTTATGGGACTTAACTACGGGGTCATCAGTCCCTAAACTTACAAACTACTTATGAACTACTTACGAACTAGGACGGCACAAATATCCATGCCCGAGGGGGGATTCGAACCCCCGACCATAGTGGCCGTGCTGACCGTGACTGGAGCGCCTCAGTCACCTCGGCCGGCTAAAACACATTTTACTGAAAGAATACGGAAATAAGGTAGTGCGTCCTTTAAATTAGGTAATGTGGTGCAATGTGTCCATTTGCTTCTTAATCTATTACTGATAAACACTACGTATCAATAATTGTAAATATAAGTTTTATAATACTATTATTATAGTACTGAAATTTATCGGTTTTTTATCTGTAAGCAATATTGAAATTGTAATTACGGCATTTGATTCTCCAAGTCTCCTGAATCCTTTCATATCATTATATTTTCCGTATGATCATTCCCTGATTTTATATGGATTTTTAGAATAATGTTTGTGGCTTTATTGTATTTCATCTACCATCTGGGATGGCCGCTCCCGGAAATCCAAGACCGTCGTTTCCTGTTTCCTAGCATATTAGGGTTTTCCTTAACGACCTGTTTTGTGTCCCAGCCTCGTCGCCGCTTTTGTGTCCCGTTCCGTCGTAGGTGTCGGTGGCCGAGTGGAATGAGACCGACACAGGAATATAGATAGCACGCTGGTGCAGGTACGGAGGGGAGCAGCCAGAACTAGAAACACTAGAGTAAATTAGAATGAGATATATATTGCACATAATTTATACAATACTTAACTTTTACATAGTACTGCATAATGTTGACACATAGTTGAGCTAGAGTCCTGCCTAGGGCCTAACTGATAGCCAAGTCTTCACTGGTGCCTATCGGATTCCGAAGTCTTTACTGGTTCCTAACTCAGTCCCAAGTGAACGATGTCGTTCACTGGTGGCCACGAGCGGAGTTGCCGCAGAGGGCGCTCGTGGCTGTAGTCGTAAGAACGCCGCGCCGTGCGTGCATGGCGGCGCGCGGCGAAAGTAGGTGGCGCGCACTTTGGACTTGTGCGACACCACAACCTGTATTCCATTCACTAGGTTCAAACTGTTAGCCGTCCGGCTGGGGAACCAAACAGCTCGCCAAAACTTGCTTTTCACATGGAATCAATCAGCGCCCCTGTTTATCTTAATGTCACATGTAGATTCGACTAGTATTCACCGATTGGTTGCTACTAACTCGTGGAAATAAGCTGATATTAATAGCAACACACGATATTAAAGAAAATATATATTGTGACGCCAGTGTCAGAATCTCAGACTACTGTAACGGGATCGACATTACGTTCGTGAACTTATATCACATATTGCTCGAACCGCCCGTTTCTGAGCCATGATTTATTGCAGATAGCTTGAAAATGGCCTTTGCGTAGAAATAAGAATAGAGGTTAATTGTATATATCTTAATAAAGATCGTAAACAGCGGCGTTCTAGTGTACTATAATAGAAATGTCCTTACAAGACATATACGAGGTATGTACACAAAGTAAGTTCCGTTTGGTTATATAAACCGAACGTGAACAGATACAGGAAAAATATTTATTGTATAAAAATCTGCAACTGTTAAACTACTTTTCTACATAACTTCCGAAATTTTGTAGGCACTTGTCATAGGTGTGAGACAAGTTTTTGTTTGCCTTCTTCATAGAAGGTTGCCGCCTGTGTATTCAACCATGTGGCAAACACGTTCTTTCAGCTCATCATTGTTGAAGTGTTGACCACAAAGGACAGATTTTTAGGTGTAAGAAGAGATGAAAGGAGTCTTCTTCTTCCCTTCACGTTGCCGCCCGACCTCACAAGGCGAATGTGACCAAACAACTCTTACGGGAATTTCACTGGGACGTGTTTGATCATCCTCCGTACAGTCTCGCTCCTAGCGACTTTCTTCTTACACATAAAACCTGTCCATGGTGGTCAACACTTCAGCGATGATGACGAGCTGAAAGAACATGTCACTACATGGTTGAACACACAGGCGGCAACCTTCTACGAAGAAGGCATACAAACACTTCTGCCACCCTATGACAAATGCGTACAAAATTTCGGAAGCTATGTAGAAAAGTAGTTTAATACTAGTATATTTTTGTACAATAAATATTTTTTCTGTATTTGCACACGTTTGTTTTATATAACCAAACAGAACTTACTTTGTGGACATACCTCGTATTACGCTGCAGGCCCAGAAGAACATAATATTGAAATGGCGTCTGTTATTTTCGGACACGCCCGAAAGAACATCGTAGTGCATTAAGTTGAGAATTTCGGTTGCACAGTAAGCGTGCCCCGTTATCCTAATTGGTTAAGGCGACAGCTGGCCCGAAGCGGGAAATCCATGTTCGAATCCTGGTACAGCAAATATTTTCGACTTTGCCGGTGGATATATTTTAATAATCTAATGCGGTCGAAATGTTTACATATTTGTAATTAGTAAAATTACGATCGTTAATATCTATAAATGATGTCTACTCTTGCCGACATGTCGTTAAAGAATTATCAATAATTGGATAGAAAAATAGTCTGAAAATGCTTCCATGAAAACAGGCACTTAAATGTGAGCTGCAGAGTACTCATGTAGATGTAAGTAAAAATATAACCTCCTGGAAAATGAAAATAGAACACCAAGAATTCGTCCAGCCAGCAGAGGGAAATTTTATTAACGTATTCTTGAGGATGTATACAGCACAGGATCAGTCAGAGCTATACGTACGAGAATACAATCACGAGAACGTGCGAAAAATCGACAGTAGTACCGTGTATATCTCGCTTTTGTATCAATGCAAGCTGCAATTTTCCAATGGAGAGGTGTCGAATGTACTCTTGCGGAAAGGCCTGCCGTGAAATTTCCATCTGGTGTCTTAGTTGGGCCAGATTTCGTACCGGTTGTTCCGACCACGTAAGATGACGCTTCATCCGGCCCAAACATGCCGAATGAGGGAAAGATCTAGGGATGGTGCTGGCCAGGGTAGTTGACGTACACCTTGAAGATCAGTTTGCTTGGTTCGGGATACATGTGAACGAACATTTTCCTGCTGAAAAAGCTATCGCCCTTTTCGTTGCTAAACGGTAGCAAGATGGTTGAATGATGATTTCAGTGTTCCTTGAGCTATTCAATGTTACCTGAACGATCACAGAGAAGATCGACCATTATGGGATTTGGCTCCCCACTCCATAATGCTGGGTGTCGGCTCCATGTCCTTCTGACGTGTACGCTCCAGAATTTTGCGCTCCCCTGCAATATGCCATACACGCATACGACCATAATTGGCACCGAGGCAGAAGCGACTCTCATCAGTGGGCTGGAGGCAGGTTGAACGATGTTTGGGCGTGAGCGGAAGGCGCCCTGTTCATACAGCATGGTGTGGGGAGCCATATCCTTCCCTGGCCGTTCTCCTGTGGTGATCGTCGAGGGAACATTGAACAGTGTATGGTACACTGAAACCAACATTCACCCGTCTTGCTACTGTTGATGCGCCAACAAGACGATATGCTTTTCCAACCAGACAACGCACGTCCACATCTGTCCCGTACCACTCAACATGCTCTTCAAAGAGTACGTCAACAACACTGGACAGTACGATCCCCAGAACTATCCCCCACTGCGCATGTTTGGAACAGGATAAAACTTTACCTTGGCGTGACCTGCATGACAAGCATGAAATCGGGTCTAATTGAGGCACCAGGTGGTTCAAATGTTCAAATGTTTATTAAGCTTATGGGACTTAACTACGGGGTTATCAGTCCCTAAACTTACAAACTACTTATCAATTAGCTTATCCTAAGGACGGCACAAATATCCATGCCCGAGGGGGGGGGGGGGGGGGGGAATTCGAATCCCCGACCGTAGTGGCCGTGAAGACCGTGACTAAAGCGCCTCAGTCCCCTCGGCCACGACGGCCGGCGCACCAGGTGGAAACTGCATGGCAGGACATATCGCAAGTCTACATTCAGCACCTCTAGATAGACTCCACGGAAATATTGCAGCTTGTATTGATGTGAAAGGAGGGTTTACGCGGCACTGCGTCGAAATTGAGCACGTTAATATGACCGTACTCCCGTGCGTATGGCTCTGTCAGCTTAATCGTGTGTTGTATACACCCTTAACAATGTGTAAGTAAAATTTCCCTCCGCTGAATCAACGAATTAATGGTGTTCTTTTTTCATTTTCCAGGAGTGAAGTTGCCAAGTAAGAACTATGGCAGGGCTTTGAAACTAGTTACCAGTGGTGTCGACTGACAGGCAGCAGCCACTGCTAGGGCTTCACTTCCTCACCGCGCAGGTTGGCAGCGACACCTGTTGTTCCCTCGGACGCACGACCAGCCGCGACCCACGCGTCGAGCAGAGCCCGGGCGTAATCTCTAAAGCGGGAGCCCCTCTTGCAGCCGTTCCCCCGCCACCTGTAAATGATATACATCGCCCTCTAATCCGCCATGTCGCCGTGTGCGATGCGGGGATTATGTTGCATAACGAACCACAAACAGAATTAGGCTTGTTAATTTGTGCAAATGTCGGCTCCGCCCCCTTTTTGCATGCGTCATCCGCTGTCGGTTACAAATTGAAGGGATGATTTATGCAAATCTACTGTACTGACCGAAGCTTCGTTTTACGTTACGCTAAATGCTAACTGTCCTGCGGTCTGCTATTTTTAAGCCGTATCGCGCCCTCTCGCATTGATCAGCGTCAGTGACGAAATTGCTCGACTGAATTTCAACAACCCACAGCTTTTAAATCAGGAAGTTGGATGAGACTTTTTTTTAGAAGCTTGAAAGTACATCCGAGCTGACAAAGAGCAAAAAAACAGAGTGACAACCTTTGCAGATCTGGTTATGTATAAGCGTGATACTTGTGTTAAATCGCGTATTAATTATACAATATCATCTACATTTCAGGAACCAAAGATGTACCATACCCCAAAATCTGTGAAATATGACAACCAGCTTCAATTCGTTTACTAACTGCAGATAAGTGATTAATTTCAATTCTGGTACATAACCTGTAAAACACTAAGCCCTTCCCCCTTCCCTGCAGTCGTTTACCACTTACTGTCTGTCAGTTTGGAGGTGCGTCATTTAAAGGAAGCTGTCAATAACAACTGCGCAAAGGAATAAATAAAAACGCTATTGTAAAATGCTCCTTTCACTCTTAAATACCACCCCGTCCCCATGGAGAGATGGTTAGAGTACAAGCATATAATCCACCATTTCATTAAAATCACTCAACTGTGCCATAAAATATATTAACAACATAAATGATGAAGTGAAACCATTGATGTCACATCCATGATATTTAAATATAAAAATCATTTATATAATGTACTCAACCTAGAAGTGACGACACTACTAACTGACGAAACAAAACTCGTATATTCTTGACCACAATGAAACTGGTTGCAGTGTGCCTACGTCTACCCAGTAGTGGATAAAGAAGTCTAATGATTTCTACCTGCAATGACTGTCTTTGTCCTGTATACGAACAGTCTATTGTGATTGCCGCGAAACCGCAGTGGCGAAATCTTTACCACAGATCCCAATAATTTATTTCGCATAGTTTGAATGGCGGAGCCCATGGTGATATCATTGCATCAAAAGCGTGATTGGCGTACTGCAGCGACGTCCCTCTGAAGATTTCCTCACATCATGGTCGTCTGCGTCTGTCCGCATTCTTCTAAATCATTTCTGTCCTTTATACAGCAGCTCACTATTCATAAAAAAAGAAACCTCAACAGTATATATGAAACGTCAGACGTCAGTTCACAACCACAGGAATAAATCTGCCATGTCTCAAAGAAAGTACATAACAGAGAACAAACTCATCAAAAACTGTATGCCAGATACAATTTGAGAAATTCCGGCCTAATAGGCGAAGTTCAGAGTCGTCCATCATCACCCTCTTTCACTTAAGACAGGGGACCGAAGTCCTCTGCAGCTCAAAGAACATCTTCCTCGGGAGCGCAGTCCTTAAGGAACAACTGCCATATTTCCACAACACCCTTATTTTGTCCTCGATAGTAAAAAGCAGTCCTACCACTTCTAATGAACTCCTGTTCATACGCATACTCTATTTACTTAAACATGATTCAACCAACCACAAATAGGAGTTTCTCCAGTGGAACCTTCTAGAACTAATTTGCCCTACTACATCTTCTTCGAATTTATCAGTCTTATGCGTCCCCTCTAGAATCAGTGGGAAAAGATGTGGGTGGTGTACGTGCCACCAAGGTTGTTCCCAACGGCCACCACCGTTTGCCAACTTATTGTTTAGAGCTACCCTGTCTCGCTAACGCATCACGCATCAATTCCCTTTATTATTTCTCTGCGGTTGTGACTCCATGAACTTGATGCGGCTCTGTCACCGATATACCGATAATTTGAAGCTTCGCTGCCGTGCGCGCGGTTGCTCGCCGTAGGAGGTTCGAGTCCTCCTTGTGGCATGGGTGTGTTGTCCTTTAGGTTAGTTTACCTTAGTTTAAGTAATTTGTAAGCTAGGGACTAATGGCCACGCAGTTTGGTCCGATAGATTTACAAACAACTGATAATTTCAATGCTCTCCATCAAGAGCAAACGGCCTTGACGCTCACGGAGGGAGTGATTCGGCTCCATCATAACGCGCGTCCACAAGTCTCCAGAGTCACTCCAAGTGTACTGGATATATTCATGTGGGAACAGCTTGAGTGTCCACCCTACAGTCAGAACATGCCGGCCTGTTACTTTCATCTGTTTGGTCCGCTAAAAAGAAACATATCGAAGAGAAGAGCTTCAGCTCGGACGATGAACTGAATGATGCAGTGGAATTGTCTCAGCTTCAGGAATTATGGTAACAGGGAATCCTTGGGCTCGTTAAACAGTGGGACAATTGTGATCCTGGTGATTACTTTTGAAAAAAGTCTTCTACTATATCGACAGTATGGTTTCGTACAGTTTCGTTTTAACACCTCAGGACCGCTGAGAGCCGGCACTGCGCCCGCTGCTGGATGTGCAATTGGGCCCCTGCTACAAACATTCATATCCAATTTTACTATTATTCTAAAACGGTCTGAGTTGTTTTAAACGTTGCATAAATCGGTGAATAATGAAAATAGACAAAATATAAAATGAAATCTAATTTATTATTAACTAGCTTACATGCCCGTGCTTCGCAACGGTTGATAAAGAGGGACTTGTGTATATCATGATATATTAGGGTTCCGGACCTAGGTCAGAAGAAATAGAATCCTTGTTGGATAGCTCAGTTCTCCTAGCCTAGATGTCAAATTTAAGTAGAAGTCATTGTCGAAAACAATGAATGTTCACTAAGATTTTCACACAAAAAGTGAATTTAAGTCCGTACTCCTGAACGATGTAAATTCAATATTAGGTTGTGTTCATAAAGTTAAGACTGCGGTGTGCAATTGTCCGTTTGGTGTGAACTTCTGAAAACACTTGTTGAGATGGGAAATAGTAATAATAATAACTGCGCCATGCATTGGTTCTATGGTGTAGTACTAAACTGTATATCTCTCACAGTAAGTGTATGCTGAAGTATATGTATGTTGCAGTGTTTCACTGGGGACAATATAGTTATTCTATATGCAATGCTCCCTGTTATCGAAAACTTAACGGATGCTGAAAGTCTGGTAATTCAATCAACAGAGCAATTTATGACTGTTTAAATAAGACGTCATGGTGGTGTCAATGTGCGATGAAGTAAGTCTGGGTAATCGTTGAAGGAATGGTGTCAGCTGACCGTTTGTATAGAACTTTCCATTAAATATAGTATTTCCAGTAAATTGTCTTGACTGTGTTAGCAGCATCGGCCACTCTTTCAGCTAATACAAGTCCTCACGTCCTGCAGTGATTACGTCGTAAACCACGAAGTTCAAATCTATCTTTTGTAATAGAACTATATGTTCAGAAGTCGGATTATAATTCTAAGTACAATTGTATCTGCAAAAGAAGACGTCTTTATCTTAATGTAGTCCGCAACCAAAAGTAAGTAACTACAAATTTTAATCACAATCTCTAGTAGCAGGCACAGAAAAGAAATATATCTGGAGTGAACATTCAGATGCGCAGAACAGATTTTCTGTCCTCAACATTAAGATGGAAATATCATCTGATATTGGGAAAATCTACTAATCGCTGACTTTATCTTGGTCCTCTTTTGTTCCGTTAAGACGGATGACTGTGTGTAAATGACCCTTTTAGCGACGTTTCCTCAACCTTATTGTTGCTTCTATGATACATTTATTTAGATACTATTTCATGTTATGTGGTTGCTCTGCGAAAAGGAAGTGGGGCTTCTTTGCAGCCAATGCGGTACAAACCTATCGTAAGAGCAAATAAATGTGTGGAAACAGTGGATTTGTCTCACTATCAAGTGGTAATTCCAGCTTAATGTTGAGAAGATGCACAGAACGCAATGCTCACTTCATAGATATTTCTACTCTATTCACAATTTAGTGGTTATACCTGTCGAAAGATGCACCTCTTTCCTTTCCACGACATTGCAAAGCATATGGGATACAGCTAGAAGAAAAACTTTTTTTGTCTTCTACCTGAGTTCAATTTTACTTGCAATGGCAGCGATTTAGTCTTCTATCGTTAGCAACGAACTATTCGCTTTAGGAGGATGATTAATTTACTGGCCAGAACAGCATAAATCATTTATTTTATTTCATCGTGAACATAAAGAATTATTCCCCTCATTCTGACTACTTTTTTCGAAAAGCATTCAACGGCCGTTGCCGACATCAGCACACAGCGACGACGCTGTAAGTAAAATTGTACCCCTTCTTGTAATGTATTACAACATAATTAAGAGAATGAAAAAAAGAAACCGCAGCCATGTCGCAATTAGTTATTCGGTGTACTATGTAACTAGCATCACCTCACTTTGTTCTTCCTATACTATGGCGTTTTCGAGGCATTCCTAAACAGAACACACTCAATATGTAATGAAGGCACACCGAAATGAGAAAGGGACCTACATAAATTTGATTCTCCTTGCAAAGAATTCTTATGTAAATTAGAGTCTATAGACGCAAAGGAATATCGTTATGTTTTAAATTCAGGTGTTCCCTGTCAAAAGAAACAAAGAAATGTCGTTAAGCTATTAATATATAAAGTGTAATCAGCATCTTGCTGTTTAATGTTAGTTTGTATTTGCAGAGATAAGACTGCTGTTCTTAATTCAAATTAATTCTGAGAGAATACGCACAACACGATCTGTATTGTTTCTTTGTAGCACTACAAAACCAACAGCGCCTTTAGTGGTTCGTTCCTGTTCTATGGCATAACCATCGAAAAGAAAAAAACAAAAATTAAAAAGCGCAGCTAACTATTGGTTCTTTGGTGCACTACGTAACTAACAGGACCTCTATTTGTTCTGTACTCAACTACAACGTTTTATAGGCACTCATAAAAAGAATGAAGATCTAATAAGTATACACCGAAATAAGAAGGAAACTACATAACCTCGTGTTTCCTTGCAAAGAATTCTTAGTATATGAAAACATCGATAGACGCGAAGGAACGTCGTTATGTTATAAATTCAAATGATACCCGCGGAAGGAAGCCCTTTTTTGGTTTCCATGGCTTTGCAAGGCATGCGGGATACAGCGGTTTTAGTATGTTACCATTGCCAACGAAATATTCACTTTAGGGGATCATTAATTTAGTAATCGGAACAACATTAATTATTTATTTCATTATCGTCACAAAGAATTATTCCCCTCATTGTACGTGACTGGTTTTTCAAAAGGTATTCAACGACCGTTGCCAACATCAGTGCACTACACCGCTGCATAAGGGAAATCGAAGCCCTTGCTTCAGTTATGTGAATCAAAACGCAGCATCGCCATTTATTAGTTATTTGGTATACTATGTAAGTACCTTTGCTGTACTACGCTGCAATTCAAACATAGCATACACCAGAAACTGCTTTTCCTGATCCGATTTTGATGAAATGAAGCCTATATGTTGCCCCAAGGTACTCTCATTTTCCGTGAACCGATTTTGATAAAATTATGCCTGTATGTTGACCCAAACGTTTCTCATGTTTTCTGTGAAAACCGCATGAAGATTCGTCCAGTGGCTTTGAAGATTGAAGTGAACAGCGTCAGGCTGTATAGATGATGCAATTCATTTTACCGTTATGGTAATCTTTGTCATACAACTTTTTTCTAGCACTATCAAGCAGTATCTAAGGCGTAGTTGATTGAATCCTTGGTATGGTAGTATGTATACGTGTATGATCGATCCACTAATATTCACTTTTCTTTCATACCGTTTCTGCAAATCTCTTCTCGGCGTGACGATCCTAGTTTCACGAAAAGATTTTCATGCTACATTCCAATGCAATATTTGACACCATTAGTCCTGCCTTCAATTCCATGAAAGATTTTTTTTTTTTTTTTTTTTTTTTTTTTTTTTTTACACTCATTGATCCTCTGAGGTAATTCTTTTGAAGCCACAGTGGGAGATTTGAGATCATGTTTTTATGCCTATTATCTTGTTTCAGTTTATTCTGGAATATTTCAATTGTAACAGAGTATTATAGAAGGTGTACAGCAAAAAGTGTCTGATATGATAAGGAACATGTAAGTGCACATTTTTCGCCGGGGTGGAGTGGTCGGGCGCTCCAGGGCGCCTTGCTGAGGAGCAAGATACGAATAAAAGTTTAACAGTTGCATGTAAGTACTATGAAATTGTATATATTTAGTTGTATATAAATGTTGTAATGTCATTATGTGATAGCCGGCCGCAGTAGCCGAGCGGTCTGCGGCGCGCCAGGCACAGTCTGCACAACCACTACGGCCGGGGGTTCGAATCCCCCCTCGGGCATGGATGTTTATGTCGTCTTTAGTATAAGGTAGTTCATAAGAAGTTTGTAAGTTTAGGGACTGATGACCCCGTAGTTAAGTCCCATAAGATTTACAAACATAAGATTTACAAACACTATCGACATTTAACCGACGGCTACGGGGCTACGAATCCGGCTGCGCATTCTCTACTTCGCGTCCATCATTTGCGAAGAGAAAAATTAAACGTTGTTAAATTCTGAATTGACGTACATACAAGCATTGCCTTTAGCTAGATATGTATTGTATCAGACGGCAATAAATGTGGAAGTGGTATATTGAATGTAATTTTGAGTTTATTATGTTCTATTTAGAGTGTGTATTATTATTGCAAGAAGATGAATCTGATGTATTAAAAATATTTAATTCAGTCAAGAAGACAATTGAATGACTTATTGAATTTTAACATTGACTTATCTTCAGCTGTAGCAAGGTAAAGTACGTTAACTATTAACACGAAACTTCAAGTTTAGCAGGCAGTGAATTTCGGTGTGTGAATTTAAAAAGATCGATAGTAATTTGCGGTGTCTGTGATTGATTTTGAGAGTGAACGTACAGTAACAGTCAAAAATTAATTCTCCTGCCACGCTCGTACAAGGACCTCTTGTTTTGTTTTATTTAACTAAAGAGAATACTTTTATTTCTTTTGATCGTGCTGGTGATGCGGGAACTTCTGATCGAAGATAATAATTTTCACGGCGAAAATTCACAATTAACGTTGCTATGTAAAATAAAACTTCGAGTCAACAGCTACCTATCAACCAACTGAACGGAATATCTCCCTCTGCCCAGAGAATGACCTCCAAAATTTTAGTACGTAGTGAACTACGTAGAGGAGCGGGAATTTTTTCTTATATCTCTGCCGCGCCGGCAGTGACCGGCCGTGCGTTGGACTTTGCCCGTCACACGTCCGTCCACGTGCCTGCAGCCTCAGCCCTGCGTTTTTTTTTTTATTTGTTTTTTTTTTCTGTTCCATAGGACCCACTTCAGGAGTAAGACTCCATGGTCATGGTGGTTGGGTACCGCTGACCAAGGTACGCTACCCCGTAACAGTCTGCACTATAAGCTCACCAATCAGTGAGCTCCATGCAATCACGTGGCCGCCGGCCCGACGCCTTGCAAGCCCGTCGGTTCCGCCAGATTCCTTCTTCGATCTCGAGCCTCCGCCCTGATAGGATGGCTTGACTGTTAGCCTGTTAGCTCCGGCTAATTTCGCTTTATCTGTGGCCATGCTCCACAGGGGAGCTATCCGCCTTCCTTGTTCCGGCTGCCTTCTCGAAAATATACATTTTAAGTCAGTAAATGCAAAGTTAAGCCACATCCTCCTGTTTTTATCCCACTTATTGCCACATGACCACACACCTTGTTACACTTAGTTGATTTTTTTTTTTTGTTTTTTTTTTTTTTTTTTTTTTTTTTTTAGAAATTGTGTTCACTTACGACCTTTACGAAACTACTATGGATTTGAATGACAATTTTATCATCGCCCGCACCCGTCTCACCGCACGCGCCGCTGCTCGCCTTCGGAGGTTCGAGTCCACCCTTGTGTATGGGTGTGTTTGTTGTCCTTAACATTAGTTAGTTTAAGTAGTTTGTAGGCCTAGGGACTGATGAGAAACGCACTTAAATCCCTTAGATTTACAAACATTTGAACGCATCTTTCTTAATAAAACAATGTCCATAAATGCGTCGTTATGAACTTGACATGACGGAAGCTCTACAGTGTAGGGGGAAAAAACGAGAGTACTCAAAGGACTTCATCGTAAAACTAGATCAAATTTAGAGCACGACCTTAGCACACTCCAACGGCGAAGTTGAAAATTTGTGTTGAGCAGTATTCGAACCCGGTTTTCCTGCTTCGTACGACAGGCCGCCTCAAAAAATTGGACTATCCAGGCACGCTTCCATTCCAACCTATAATTCTCAACTTATAACACACTTTGATCGTAGTGCCCCCTGCCCAGTGAATCCTCTTGCTCGCTGCCTATAATGTATTCCGCAACGGACCGAGGGTATTAATGTCTCCGCATTGAAATGGTGCATTGTCTGTTTTGGGCCAGCAACAACGTGAATTACCTGAAGCTATGGCATATCCATAGCAATTTTCGAAGCGTGATAGAACAGAGGGAGGGATTGGAGTGTCCCAATGTGTTATTTCCAGGACCTGGAGGCGATTTCAGACAAACAGGAAAGGTTGAAAAAAGGCAAGGCCAAGGACGTCCACGGGTTACATCAGCAAGAGACGAGCATTAAAAAAATGTTCAAATGTTTGCTAAGCTTAAGCGACTTAACTGCGGGGTCATCAGTCCCTAAACTTACAAACTACTCATGAACTACCTTATACTAAAGACGACACAAACATCCATGCCCGAGGGGAAAACGAACCCCCGACCATAGCGGCCGTGCAGTCTGTGACTGGCGTTCCACGCTCCATGCAGGCAGCAACAGTCCGAAGTCGCCTTTGTGAGTGAGGTCTCTACACACAGAGGCCATTCACCGTGTAGCCCGTAGAAACTGGGTGGAGGATCAACAGGATTGGAGTCGTAAGGAATAGCACCAGATCCTGCTCCATTGATTAGGCTAGATTTTGTGTTCAGCTGGACAATCGTTCCATCTGGATGGAACGTGTAACAATCATGCTTATGTCCAGAAAACACCACCATATCATGATAGTGGACGAATGGTGTAGGAAGGAGTCAGTATTGGCGGACGTACGGACCTAAATATCGGTCAGAAAGGCCCTTTGATTACTCAGACGTATAGAGACAAGAACCTTAGACCTTTTGTTGTGCCGTATGCTGGTGCCATTGGATATGGTTTCCTTCTGGTGGAAGATAACGCTGCACTGGTGGACAGAATTCTTGAAGATGAAGGAATTGGACGTATGGAGTGGCCAGCTTGTTCATTGGATTTAAACTCGATTGAGATTGCACTTGGCAGACGCCTTGTAGCCTGACTATCACCTTCCCCAACGGTTGCAGAGCTGGATATTGCAGTGATCGAAGAATGGCCAAATATCCTTCAAAATCTCATTGATAACCTGACACTGTCCATGCCAAGCAGGTGTGCAGCTGTACTGGACGTTCAAAGTGATCAGGCAACATATTAGAGGACAACGAGAATGACTTTTTCACTACAATGAAATCTCCTTGCTCCCTCGCTCTAAGTAAACGCCATGTAAACCTTGAATAAATATTTGAGTCACACAAAATATCATACTGTATCACACAAAAATTACAATTGTAGTCAATATCTGAATAAAAAACGTTATCATATGTTTATTTTGTATGATACCTTACCTGACCCCTAATTGTTTTGAGCAGTGTATAACATTAATAAGAAATCTACGCGAAATATTTTCTAAGATTTGAAAAACCACCTTTTGGATTATGTTTCATTCCTTTCGACTCATGTTAAAATCGGTACTTCAGTTATCGCATTCACTTAATGATATAATCATGTAGGTGGGGGACATCAAAATATTTTTCCGTTCGAAGAAGAATGTCGATGAGTGAAATTCCGTAAACAGATCTCGCTGTAACGAGGAATCCCTTTGTTTTAATTGTTGATACACAGTGGCTTGTCACTCTTTCCCCTACTGCATGACAATACAAAAGGAATTGTGCTTCGTTGTTTTTGTGACTGGTGCAGGAATCGATGGCAGCTAAATATTTCAATAGATATTAGTGTTATAAGTTTTATTGACTGAAGATACAATGATACTCAACTTTAGAACATATGTCTGTTTCTTCTCGCGGCGTCGTCCGTACGATGCTATCTGCGCTGAGACCTAGTGCATGCTTGGTTTGTAGCCGAGTTCTGACCAAATAACCGCGTGAGTTCTGACTAGTAACTGACGGGCTGTCCAGACGTATGTCGGCCTAGATGTAGCAGCATTTAGAGGGCGCGTATCTTCGGTTACTCCCTCCAGGATACGCGGCGCACGCTTGCGATTGGGTTTCGGTCGGTCGCTGCCTTCTCCACGATCGTTCTCTTACGTCCGGCGTGTGGCGCTGACTTTACGTCACAGCAGTTGTACTTTTCCAACGTCCTCAGTCCAAAGACCTTGTAAAATAACTAAACCCCCTAACGCCGCTGCTGTCGCAAGATAATTTGAACCTTCTGCCCGCCGCCATGGTAGTGGCAAGCGTCAGATAAATACGAGTGTTGTTAGGAGGTAAATCTTGTATTAAATAGCTTCTTCGGTATATATACACAATTGATAGTCACACGACTGTATTGTTTTACTATTGCAGTGTACATGAAACACGATGTTGAAGAGCGTTTAAATGCATTAATCAATTTAAGAAAGGAATATAAAAAAAACGAATACTGTCTTTCCAATTATATTTGTCAGGAATACAAGTAGCTCAATTACTTGTGATCATTGATAGTTACTCTCGCTTAACAGGTTGTTATTCAAGACGTTATAGGATTGAATGAAATAAATAACAGGCTTTCACAATACTGGCAGCTCTTAAAAACGAGCTACTTTAGGTAGTACTGGTGGACAGGAAGTTTAAAAAGTTTCATTTTATGATTGTGTAAAATAACTATTGGGGTCACGAGATTAGTTGCATCACTGCAGTTCGAATTTTTTGTTTATGAAATTAATATTAGCAACTTGTAACACAGAATTTAAAGGTAATCTGCATGTTGTTGTTGTTGTTGTGGTCTTCAGTCCGGAGACTGGTTTGATGCAGCTCTCCACAAAACCCTATCCTGAGCAAGCCTCTTCATCTCCACATAAGAACGGCAACCTACATCTGTCTGAATCTGCTTACTGTATCCATCTCTTGGTCTTCCTCTGCGATTTTTACCCCACACACTTCCCTCTAATGCTAAATTCGCGATTCCTTTATGTCTAAGAATGTGTCCTACAAATCTATCCCTTCTTTTAGTCAAGGTATGCCAGAAATTTCTTTTCTCCCCAATCCTGTTCAGTACCTCCTCATTAGTTACGCGATCCACCCATCTAATCTTCAGCATTCTTCTGTAGCACCATATTTCAAAAGCCTCTATCCTCTTCCTGTCCGCACTGTTTATCGTCCATGTCTCAATCCCATACAAGGCAACACTTCATACAAATGCCTTCAGAGAGGACTTCCTTAGGCTTAAATCAATATTCGCTGTTAACAAATTTCTCTTTTTCAAAAACGCTTTTCTACCCATTGCCATTCTGCATTTTATATCCTCTGTACTGCGACCATCATTTGTTATTTTACTGCCCAAGTAACAAAACTCATCTACCTCCTTTATTGCTTCGTTTCCCAATCTAATTCCTTCAACATCACCTGATTTTCTTACACTGCACTCCATTACCCTAGTTTTGCTCTTGTTAATTTTCATCTTATATGCACCTTTCAGCACACTGTCCATTCCGTTCAATTGCTCTTCCAGGTCCTTTGCTGTATCTGACAGAATTACTATGTCGTCGGCAAAACGCAATGTTTTTAATTCTTCACCCTGAACTTTAATTCCTTCTCCAAATTTCTCCTTGCTTTCCTTTATAGCTTGCTCAATGTACAAATTGAATAACATTGGAGAAAGGCTACAACCCTGTCTTACCCCTTTTCCAACCACTGGATCCCTTTCATGCCCTTCAACTCTGACAACCGCTGTCTGGTTTTTGTACAAGTTGCAAATAACCTTACGCTCCCTATATTTTACTCCTGCTTGCTTCAGAACTTGAAAGAGTTTATTCCAATCAACATTGTCAAAAGCCTTCTCCAAAATCTACAAAAGCTAGAAATGTAGGTTTGCCTTTTCTTAATCTATCTTCTAGGATAAGCCGTAAAGTGAGTATTGCCTCCCGAGTTCCTACATTTCTCCTGAACCCAAACTGATCTTCCCCGAGGTCGGCTTCTACCAATTTTTCCATCCTTCTGTATATAATTCGTGTTAATATATTGCTACCATGACTTATTAAACTGATGGTTCTGTAGTTTTCACACCTGTCTGCACCTGTTTTCTTTGGAATGGGGATTATAACATTTTTCTTAAAGTCTGAGGGCATTTCGCCTGTCTCATACATCCTACACACCAGTTCAAATAGTCGTCTTGTCATGGCTGGTTCTCCCAGAGACTTCAGTAGCTCTGAGGGAATATCATCTACTCCAGGGGCCTTGTTTCGACTTAGGTCTTTCAGGGCTCTGTCAAATTCTTCTCTCAGTACAGTATCTCCTATTTCATCTTCATCTACATCCTCTTCCTTTCCTACAATATTGTCTCGAATTTCACTTCCTTTGTAGAGCCCCTCTATATACTCTTTCGACCTTTCAGCTTTCCCTTCTTTGCTGAGAACTGGTTTTCCATCAGTGTCCTCGATATTCATAGGGCTGTTCTTCTTATTTCCAAATGTTTCTTTTATTTTCCTGTAGGCTGTATCTATTTTTCCCCTATTTATACATTCTTCTACATCCTTGCATTTGCCTTCTAGCCACTCCTGCTTAGCCATTTTGCATTTCCTGTCAATCTCATTTCTTAGTCATCTGTACTCCATTTTGCCTGTTTCATTTACTGCATTTTTATATTTTCTCCTTTCATCTATTAAATTTAGTATCTCCTGTGATATCCACGGATTTTTTGTGGGTCTTGCCTTCCTACCTATTTTGTCCTCTGCTACTGCTATTTCATCTCTCAATTTTACCCATTCCTCCTCTACTTTTTTATTTTCCTCTCTGTCAATTGTTGTCTAAAGCTCCCTATGAAATTCTTAAGAACCTCAGGTTCCTTCAATTTATTCAGGTCCCATCTCCTTTTTTTCCTACCTTTTTGTAGTTTCTTCAGTTACAGCCTACAGTTCATAACCAACAAGTTATGGTCAGAGTCTATATCTGCCCCTAGGTATGTCTTACTTTGTAAAACCTGGTTCCGAAATCTATGTCTTACCATTATAAAATCTATCTGGTATCTCCCGGTGTCTCCTGGTCTCTTCCACGTATACAACCTTCTTTTGTGATTCTTGAACCAGGTGTTTGTTACAATTAAATCATGTTCCGTGCAAAATTCTACCAGGCGGCTTCCTCTTTCATTCCTTTTCCCAGTCCATATTCACCTACTATCTTCCCTTCCCTTCCTTGTCCTACTACCGAATTCCAGTCTCCCATAACAATTAAGTTTTCCTCTCCCTTAATTGTCTGAATAATTTCCTTTAGCTCCTCATATATTTCTTCGATTTCCTCATCATCGGCAGAGCTAGTTGGCATATAAACCTGTACTACTGTTGTCGGTGTTGGCTTCGTATCTATCTTGACAATGATAATGCGATCACTGTTCTGGTCATAGTAGTTTACCCGCATTCCTACTTTCTTATTCATTATTAGTCCTACTCCTGTGATACCCTCAACTGATTTTGTATTTATAATCCTGTACTCACCTGACCAGAAATCCTGTTCATCCTGTCACCTAACCTCACTAATCCCCACTGTATCTAACTTCAACCTATCCATTTCCCTTTTTAAATTTTCTAATTTTCCTACTCGATTAAGGGATCTAACATTCCACGCTCCGACCCGTAGAATGCCAGTATTGTCTTTCCTGATGATCACATCCTCCTGAGTAGTCCCCGCCCGGAGATCCGAATGGGGGACTATTTTACCTCCGGAATATTTTACCCGAGAGGATGCCATCATCATATGTTCATACAGTAGAGCTGCATGTCCTCGGGAAAGGTAACGGCTGTAGTTTTCCCTTGCTTTCAGCCGTTCGCAGTAGCTGTGTGACAAAGCCACATTAGCTGATGTTACAAGGCCACTCAGTCAATCATCCAGACTGTTGCCCCTGTAACTACTGAAAAGGCTGCTGCCCCTCTTCAGGAACCACACGTTTGTCTGGCCTCTCCACAGATACCCCTCCGCTGTGGTTGTACCTACGGTACGGGTATCTGTATCGTTGAGGCACGCAAGCCACCCCACCTCGGCAATGTCTGTGGTTCATGGGAGTGGAATCTGCATTACATATAGGTATAACAACTGAAAGGGGTTTGCAGAGCTGTGTATATATTAATAACACATAGCCACACTGGATGCACTTTGTGAAGTTGAAGCCTATGACAATAGTTGTTGACTTTTGAGCAGTTCACGCTACCGTAAGGTATTTGGCTTAAAGCATTAAAAATGCCAATATTTTTCTAGATACCCTAATGCTAATGTTAGATGCATTAGTTAAGAAAATAAAGTTATGGCATACTTTGAGTTCTTAAAAGAATTTGTTAGTGGCTGATTGTATTTACAAGTTAAAGACGCTATTTTTCAGTTATGTATCTGATGGCATACTTCACTTTCACAATCGATTTTTAACATTAGCTGTTTCAGGCAGTCCTGTTTCATTTTTTGATGCAATGTAATATCTAAATATTAGAGAATACAGCACTAAAGCAAAGACGTAAAGTGTAAAACTCTTCCGAAATTAATGTTTGTACAAAAATTTCACAATCGTAGAATATACTGAAAAAGTGCCAAAAAATCGCGTCTCACTCCGTTCATATGCTGCACTTAGAACGCTAAAAAACTACATCATATAGTTAGGTTTCGTTAGGAAGAGGAAACGCTGTTGGCCAATTTCTACACCGTATGTGTAATAAATTTACACACAACCGATAGTTGCTGTATATTCAAGGTGTCTGAAGATGTTTTGTAGTTATTTATTTCAATTAGACATAGTTTTCGCGACATAACTCAAATGAATACACCATCTAATCAAAAGAGTCTTAAGCACATTTAAAGTTCGTGCAGAAGTATGACACCACAATGGCCGCCGAGGCGTTCTTCAATTTGTCCGCTATTCGCAGTCGGCCGCTTACGCGATTGTGGAGGCTTGCCTCAATTTCACCTTACAAGCTTAGCTTCCTTAGGGTTTTATTTGCGGACGGAGAAGTTAGTACTGCTTCCTCCCAAAAGTCTCCTAAAACCTCCACATCCTTGCGGATGCTGTTGCGTAGCAGTGTGCGTTTGTACCACCCTACAGTGCGCACGAGGTGCCGTATTTGCTGTCCAATACTTTATGGAAAGCATAGAGTTCTGACTAACCTGTTGTCTTCTATAGTTGTGTCCCCAGCGCAGAAGACAACACACAGGTCGTTGGTTCTCCTACAGCATACAAGTGAGGCTATCATAAGTTATGTATGATGGAAGCATAACAAGCGACTCACAAGATTTTTAATTGTCAGGGATGCCATTTATTAAAAAAATGAGCAACTATTGTTAACATGATACGGCCTATGCTGCCCATAGTTCATGTTGAGACCTCGACTGTTATCACATTTACGCAAATCTTTACTCATGACCGGCGCGGTCCGGCGCGTATAGTGGTCAGCTCGAGACTGAAACTGCGGCGCGTTGCGAGAGGACACCTGACGCTCTATTTCGCGCCAAAACAGGGCCGTCGCGCGCCTTCTGCAATATCGCTCTTCTCTTGTTACAATAAGAGAAGGCACCTTAAACTTTTTAAATCGTCAAAACGTAGCCTGTCCTTGAGAGATATTTATTAGAAATTCTCAGCTCTGAATAATTAATATTTAGTATATAATAAACAAAACTAATTTCAAAAGAAATCACGTGACGTGAAATGCAGCAACCAATGCGAGGAGAGCACCAGTAACATAGGCGAGTTTTCCCACGGGAACCAGTACTTACTGCTCCCCACCCCACATTTCAACATATGCTGCACTTCTGTGTTTCTTCCGCGTTTAAGACACGTACGATGTTAGCAAAGAAACCCGCAAGCGGCCAGAAATATGAATTGGCCATAGGCCAGGAATATCACAACCTGTTATCAATCCCATACCACGCAGCAGTATTCCAATATCAGACGGACAACCACAGTGTAGGTTTTCTCTTTAGGGGATTTGTTGCATCCTCTAAGCATATATGCCCCAGGCGGCACTTTAGCAAAGTAAATTGCCTCCAAGGCAAGGTGACGTGTCCCGGTCGAGCGGAAGGCGGCAGATGGGGTGTAAACATTGTCGGACGCCGAGCGGCCGAGGGGGAAAGCTGGCGCCAACATGTCGGACGGGGACAGGGGCGGGGTGGCACCACATCACTATCAGGTTCCTCTCCCGACTGGAAAATCTCGTCGATCTGGTACTGATTGCCTACAATTTTATTTACGTAATCTTGTGAATAACTGCACAAAGTAATCAGACTGATATTCGTTGTATAGTATAACTTTATAAATGTTCAAATGTTTGTGAAGCTTATGGGGCTTAAGTGCGGGGTCATCAGTCCCTAAACTTACAAACTACTTATAAACTATCTTATACTAAAGACGGCACAAACATCCATGCCCAAGGGGGGGATTCAAATGTTCAAATGTTTCTAGAGTTTATGGGACTTAACTACGGGGTCATCAGTCCCTATACTTACAAACTACTTACGAACTAGCTAATACTAAGGACGGCACAAATATCCATGCCCGAAGCGGAATTCGAACCCCCGACCGTAGTGGCCGTGCAGACCGTGATTGACGCGCCGCAGACTACTCGGCCACTGCGGCCGGCCAAGGGGGGGGGATTCGAAGCCCCGACAGGGAACGGCCTCGCGCATCGTAGCATAGCGCCTCAATGCGCTCGGCCGCGGCTATAACTTTATACCGTCTGATTAATGTGTTTCACCTGATTATCAGGCATGGTTTATGACAAAATACATCCGATTGATTTTTTAAGACCACAAATGTTTCAATTAACAATAATCCGTTGTGCCTACTCCTTGTGTTTAAATTTTCAGTATCAAAAATGTTCGTGTGTTTGTAGAGCTTAAGGGACTTAACTACGGGGTCATCAGTCCCTATACTTACAAACTACTTACGAACTAGCTAATACTAAGGACGGCACAAATATCCATGCCCGAGGGGGGACCGTAGTGGCCGTGCAGAACGTGACTGGCGCGCCGCAATCCGCTCGGCCACCGCGGCCGGCTTTTCATTGTCAATGACTGTCCTTACATACTTAAAAAATAATTTAAAATATACACTGCCCTCCATAAATTTGTAAACATCTTGCTGCATATTACAACGGAGCAAGATGGATGTAATATACGTGAGTTATTGGCTGGAATACGGTATAACAAGCTCAAATAACGTTTAATAATGCCACAGTATTATACACTTAATTACTGTACATATACAAACATATTGGAACGTAGTAGTATTGCTCCGTTTCATGTAAACCGACGTTACCTGTCCTAGCAGTTCTACAACCACGCCAGGTGGTGCAAGTAGACCGCATGACTATGCAGGGGTACGTTGTTTATGCAATTCTGTTCACTTGTAGTTGCGTTTGCATAACGGTATAACACGCCGCGAAAGTAATTGAGAATGGCCACAAAGTGCCTGATTCCTTATGAATGACGGGTAATAATAACCACTGTGCACCAAGAAGGCAATGGTGTCCGACAGATAGCAAAGAAACTGAAGATGTCCACCAGCGGAGTTGTCAGAACCACACACCGGCATCGAGAAACAGGCTCCTATGAAGATCGTCCTCTCTCGGGAAAATACAAGACCGCCAGGAAAAGCATTTGGTAGTAAACGTAACAGATTATAAACTGTCCGTGAATTGACTGCTGAACTAAACACAACGAGGGATACACCGGTGAGAAAATCAGCAGTGAGACGACACCTGGTAAACCAAAACCTCCGAGGTTATGAAGCAAGAAGGAAACCACTGTTGCCCCCTGTTAACATGAAGAAACCGCTTCAGTGGTCTAAGACACACTAACACTAGACAGCGGGGGATTCAAAATGTTCAAATGTTTGTTAAGCTTATGGGACTTAACTACGGGGTCATCAGTCCCTAAACTTACAAACTACTTATCAAGTACCTTATACTAAGGACGGCACAAATATCCATGCCCGAGGGGGGATTCGAACCCCCGACCGTAGTGGCCGTGCAGACCGTGACTGGAGCGCCTCAGTCCCCTCGGCCACCGCGGCCGGCTGCGGGGGATTGGGAAGGAGTTTATTCTCCGATGAATCCATGTTCTAAATATTTGGAAGTAAACGCCGTCAATGTGTACGCCGTTAACTCCACGAACGCTTGAATCCTCAGTGCGTAATTCCAACTTTAAAGCATTGAGGTGGTTCTGTGATGGTATGGGCATCCTTTGGAGGGAAAAATGTCGGAGATTTGGTGAAAATATATAGAATAATGAAGTATTATCATGCCATTCTCCAGCGACATGTTAAGGCATCTTGTTTGAGTTTGATTGGGAAAGGGTTTGTGTTGCAGCAAGGCAATTACCCGAAACATACGTCTCGCTTGTGTGAGATATGAAAGCGAACGTTCCGTACCCACAGACTGGAAAATTACACAGGCTACGCTAATATTCAAGAAAGGCAATAGGAGTGACCCGCACAGTTACAGGCCTCTGTCATGGACGTCGGTTTGCAACAGGATTTTAGAATATATACTTTCCTCAAATATCTTTAACTACCTCGGACCTATCGACTGACAGTCAACACGAATTCATAAAGTATCATTCTTGTGAAACACAGAAAACCCTTTACTTACATTATGTGATGAGTGCAATCGACAAGGGATGTCAAATAATTCCATATTTCTAGATTTCCGGAAGGCTTTCGACACTGTACCTCACAAGCGTCTTCTAATCAAACTGCGTGCTTATAGAATATCGTCACAATTGTACGGTTGGATTCGTGATTTCCTGTCAGAAAAGACACATTGTAATTAACCCTTCTAAGCATGACCTATATTGTTTGCACATTTACATACCCTGGGTCCGTTGGACCCGTTACGTCTAATAGGAGAATTTAAATGATAATAAGTGTTTTGTGGATATTATCATCCACGAATATTTTTATTTGAAGGTTCATGAGTGTAATATAAGAAAGCTGTGGCTATTTTAATGATTTTTCTGGCTTTTAAAATGTATGATAATTTTAACTCTGAATAATTTTTTAATAGATTATATTGTGAAAACTGATACAGACACCACCAATATTATTTTTCACAGTGTTCAAACAGGTGATTTTGCCACTGACAAAGCATAAATCATTTGACAAAAAACATCACATCAGTTTGCTGGACCTGGTATAAATTTCACCACATTCTGAGCAGGCGTTTCATTTTGCACTGGGGGCCCTTCACTCCAAAGCATACCATTTGGAGCAATATAAACGTTAGCACTTTCACTGCTTATTTGTCCTGAGATGTTATTATCTAGATCATTACCTTTTTTTTTGTTTCAAACTCAACATTCATGCCCAAAGGGGATTCGAAACCAAACCTCGGAGAGAGCAGCTTCGGGAACTGTAGCATGGCGCCTCGACTACCTGCTGGCCTCTCCTGTTGAACGAGGGGAGGGAGGAGGACAGATTTCTTTCTCGCCACTGTAGCAGCGCCGTCGTGTTGACGCCGGAGGAACAGAGGGGGGAAGGGAGCAGTCTGGCGTTTACTCACAACTAAATTTGCAGAAGACGAAATCTAATTTGGAAATACGAATGCAATGTTCGATTCTGCGGTTACATGTTAAGCCTTAATGAGTTTTACTAAGCCCATCAATGGCAGTTTCTGAGTGTTTTATTCTTCCAGCATTATAGAAAAATATGGTTGAACATTACTACAGTCAAACATGTCGAACACCTACAATGGCTAGAAATATTCTGAATGGGTAAATACGCTGTGAGTAATTACAAGGGATGAAGACATTGCTAGTAAGACTGGCATAAGTTGGGTTTCGACACATTTTTGAAAATTTTGGTATCCGTTTCTGAGTGATAGTCCTACGTTTTGGTTTTTGATCCATGAAATACCTGTCTACGCCTGCATGAACAACAAACTTTGATCGGCACTTTTGTTTGACAATACGACTCGCACACTATTACTTTGCCAACATTTACTTACTGTATAATGCGTTCGAATGGATGCAGTAGCGGACTAAGGGGGGGGGGGGGGGGCGGGGGGACCACCCCGGGCCTCCGGGATTGGGGGTCCTCCAAATGCCTCGAACGCAAGGTATATATATAGCGCGCTTGGCATCTCGTTCTACTGGGGCCTCCAAATCTCTATAGTATTGTCCCGTGCCTCTCGTCCTGTGGGGCCTCCAAATCACGAAAGTTACTATTTTATAGTAATATAGTTCCAAGTGGACGGGGGAGGGGCCTCATTTTGTTCCGCCGCCGGCCCGCGCCTCCCAACAGCCTTAAGGTAGGTTGTCCAAGGCGCGGATGCGTCTCGTCCCCCCCCCCCTCCCCGTTTCCGTTTGACGAAATTTGTGCAGGTTTCGTAAGTTCGTATTTCTTTCTATTGTTCGTAACGCCATAGAAATTGCTGCCCGATAATACATTTATCCATATCATCGGTCACATACTTACTGTGAGCTTCTTGCTTCTTCTTCTTGGGCTCTAGTTTAACCGTAGCTCTCTGTACCTCGTGACCTAGTTCCTGGCACTGCCGCGCCACCACTTCGCCTTACCAGGCAATTGGTATTATTGCATTCCCTACAACAGAACTACAGAATTCGTTTCGGTAGTCAAGATTGGTCAGAAGCAATTTCATTGCGTTTCGTAAGAACAGAATAATTGGTGCGTCCGAATTTCTTGCAACTTGGGATGTAACAGGTAAGTACTTTTCATGTAACGTACAATTAGTAATGCGCATGCACGTAATTCATAAATTAGAATTTTTCTGCTTTAAGATTGCAGAATAGGAATATTTATTTTTCTTATGAACTGTTACTTCAAAAACTGAGTGGCCGAAACCTAGATAGATCTGAATAGTAAAAACAAAAATTGGGATTGATTGCTGACATTTCCTACAGATTTGTTCAAATAAAGTTGCACAAACGTTTTAAAAAAAAAAAAAAAAAAAAAAAAAAAAAAAAAAAAAAAAAAAAAAAAGTACGTGGGGGGGGGGAGGGGGGGCGGCAATTTAGCAGCTCGCACGGAGCGGCAGTTGGGCTAGCGCAGGCCCAGATCTTCACCACCACCACTACGTGGTTTTTCATCCAAAGAGTCGTATGACACTGCCTGAGGAACAACTTCATGGTTTTCATCCGAAGCGGAACTTGTATCTGAAAGGAAATCGTCATCTTGAGCTACCCATTGAGTAACAACTGGTTCAAAAATTGGGCTTGAAAACGTATGCTATCCTCTTTCCTGCTCCTTTTTTTAGATGCAGATCCTGACATTGTCTGAAAAAGAATAATATGAATAAATAACCTCAGTACTCTCTTCTCCTATGGAGTGTAGAAATATAGCGGCTGTTCGTGTTATTTTTTTAGTGTTACCAATAACCCTTGACTTTCTTCCGAATGAGTATCGAATGCCAAACAATACTTCTGTATAGCAAACTCCTACAGTCTTTCTGTACAGCGTCACACACTAAACACCAGCCACTGCGATATTGTGCTTCTTACACAACACAGAAGTAAGCTGTCTGACAGTTGAACATGCCAAACTATAACAATACGTTTTCTGCGATCACAACAATGTATATGTGTGACAGTAAAGTATTCTCGGTAGTCCCACAAAATGTAATTGATTACAACCCAATCTAATTTAACGACACTTTAATGTAAACCACAGAGTCCATCGGACCCAGGTTATATAAATGTGTAGTATAAAGAAGAAAATGAAGGGGGCACTTAAACTAACGACACACAATTCTAGTAGTATCTATAATGTATTACTGAATATTGCTAGAGAGTATACCTGAACGGCTGGGACACAATCTCAAGTCTTTAGTACACAAACTAAAAATTAAAATTGTCCCCGGGTCAATTGGACCCAGGGTGTGCATACTAGGGTAAACGGAAAGTCGTCGAGTAGAAGTGAAATGATATCTGGCGTTTCCCAAGGAAGTGTTATAAGGCCTACTGTTCCTTATTTTTATAAACGATTTAGGAGACAATCTGATGAGCTCCGTAAGACTGTTCGCTAATGATGCTGACACTTACCGGTCAGTAAAGCCACCAGAAGATCAAAAACAACTGTAAAATCATCTTGGCAATTAGCCCTTAATAATGAGAAATGTGAAGTCATCCAAATGACCACTAAAAAAGCCACTTAAACTTCACTTACACGATAAATCAGTCATAATAACAGGCCGTAAATTCAACTAAATACCTACGACTAACAATTACAAACAACTTAAATTGGAAAGAACACATAGAAAATCTAATAGGGAAAGCGAACCAAAAGACTACGTTTAGTTGGCAGAAAGAAGAAGCAACAGCTCAACTACAGAAACTGCCTACATCACAGTTGTGCCTCCTATTTTAGAGTATTGTTGCTCATTGTGGGAGCGTCACCAAGTGGGATTGACAGGGGACTTAGAGAAAGAACAGATAAGTGCAGCTCGTTTTGTATTATTGCTTTATAGTGGGGAGAGTGTCACGAAAATGATGCAAAGTTAACTGGAAATCTTAAAAGAAAGGCGTTACACGTTGCGACGAGATCTATTCGCGAAATTGCTTTCCACAAGTTTCTCTTTTGTAAGCACTCACCTACATAGGTAAACATGATATTCAAAATAATATAAGAGAAATCAGAACGAAAACGGAAAGATTTAGATGTTCCTTTTTTCTGCAGGTTATTAGAGAATGGAACTATAGAAAAACATCATAAAAGCGGTTCGATGAACCCTCTGCTATGTACTTCAATGTGACTTGCAGAGTATATATGTAGTAGATGTAGATGACAGATACAGAGACACGTTTATTTTTAAAGATACAGATTTCATCACTTTATCAGTTTCAATAAGTTAATAATTTCGTATAACTTACTAGCTGTTATCACTATGAGGACCACTTCACACAGCAAAAACTAATTTATCATTGAAGAAAAGTATTTCTTCACAGTAATTAATTAGAAATTACTCCCCACCACCAGCAGGCGTTTGAAATGTAATTTTTAGAAAACATGTCTTACCCACTACTACCAGGCGAAGAGGAAGACTCTTATTGGATGTAGTACAGTTATGTCATATGATACCCACACGTGGAGTTGTAATGTGGCACCTATCACCTTGCCAGAGTGTTGTGATGGGACGTAGTTTACTTTTATAGTGTGATATGCACGGTGGGGGAATATGTGCTGTGATTGGACGTAGTGTAATTGTGTAATCTGATACCTGGAAGGGTGGGGGGAACCATGTTACCTACCCCTCCCCTCCTCCTGACACGTGGAGCTCTTACGATGATACCTATGACCTTGTTGAGGTCTAAGTGGGCTCAGGAGTATCTAAATACTCCATTCGTCTCATATGCCACTCGCAGTTTATATTTTCATGTGTCAACTTCTGCTCAGTATTTCTAAACATTTCATGCTAAAACATTATACAGTTCCATTCTTTGTGCAAAATGTTCCGTAAAATCCGTCACTTTAACCGTAACATTTAGTTTTCTTCTTTTAGTAACTTTAAAAATGACTACAAGACTATATTTATATTTGTAGTGCTTTGCATGTAGCTCTCACCCATAAGAGAACTTCCGTATTAATGGACTCTTAAAAAATCATTAATTTTTTACTTGAAATAAGGCATTCCTGAATCGAATAAAAAGCCATCAGATTTTCGACACACAAACTTTTATATTCACTTGAGAACAGCCCCCACTGTTGACGCAAAACACGTTCGTGCGTAAAACAGAAATCTGAAACTGATCGCGAAGCTCTGATGAGATATTCGTTCGGAAGCTGTGACGTGCGTCAACCCTCTCACCATCAGTGTAATCGGGAATATCAGATGCCGCCATCCGTGCGTCACAGAGATAAAAATAATAGCCTTTAGGTCGCTGATAGGAGGACCGCACAACGCCAGATGGCTCTGATAGCACTGCCAATACTGCTCTCGTTTTCCAACAAAAACAATACACCGCAAAAGGGTTTTGTATTTTTTTACAGGAAACAATCGACTATTTGCACAGCTTGCATGGCAGCGTCAGAAGCGGCAAAAATTTTTAATTTATCTCTCAGCTCCCTAAATTCTTGAACAGCTGTATGACCTCTCTTTCCCAACACTAATAGAAATCCTTTTGTTGAAGTATGTGGCTATGATTAGAAATCCTGTATATAGGCTCTCTAGCTATGATTTTCATCTACGAAAATGTTCGGATTCAGTAAACTTATAAGCAGGGCCAGGAGACAGGGTAGGAATTAACCTGTAAATATTTTATTTGCTGAAGATTCTTTTTCTGTAGTCATAGATGCGTACTATAACTGATACGCTGAAGATTGTGCATGATGTCTTACACTAAGAAAAAGGACTGAAATGGTTTAATTATATTTTCTGAAAACAGGACTAGTATTATCATTATTATCATTAATGATGTATTACGCTAAGAAAAAGGACTGAAATGGTTTAATTACATTTTCTAAAACCAGGACTATTATTATCATTAAAGGAATTACGCAACAGTTTCCAAGTCGGACACGGTTCCTCATAAACGATTATTTGGAACCTAATGACATGAATAGAAAAAAAAACAGTTTCTGTGATGAAGCTTCAACGTCTTGACAGACCACCTTCGACTCGCAACAAAAAGTACATTCAAATAGTTACGGCATGTATCCAAGGAGAACCAGAAACATCGGTGAGAAGGCACTATATATAGAAAATGATTTTGTTATGAAATCTTCCTTTTACGAGGGCAAGTATTTAATGAACGAGGGATTCATACAAGAACCTGTCAATCATAGATCCGCAACAGCAATATTTATTTACATCATCGTCTGTACGAAACACTAATCAAGCCACTCGGTGTGGAATTCTAAGAACATTAGCTCCTTGGGAAAGACATTCTACTGTTTTGTTGATGTTGCCAACTTAATCATGAGACGACGCCAGGGATGGTAGGAAAAATATTACCGTTACGTGCCGTTAGAGCGGAAGCAGTTACCTGAAAAACGCTAAGAGGCACATTTATAGCGGGCATTCTATTGAAAGAAAAGACGAAGTTGTTCGAAACAACAATGAAAACAAAAAACGTTATTCATTAGTTTGTATGTCAAAGCAGATTGTAGATTTCGTAAGAACTCTCAAAAGAATGAGGATACGTGGTATTCACAATAAACAACACCTTTATAATGACCATATTACTGAAGGAAGTATGGTCATTATAAATTGGTAACAAGTTAATAATAACAACAAATGAATGCAACTCATTACTGTATGTTTCAGCTGAAAAAATGATATCCATGCACTGTACACGAATTTCCCATATGTCAAAACTTTAAAGACAGCGTAGTTCGATCACACCATCCGTATTTTACGTCTATTCTTTTGTAATAACACACACGACTGCTTACACGCTTATAGAAATATGGCGGGGAGACTTCACTGCCGGCCGCGGTGGCCGAGGGGACTGAGGCGCTCCAGTCACGGTCTGCACGGCCACTACGGTCGGGGGTTCGAATCCCCCCTCGGGCATGGATATTTGTGCCGTCCTAGTTCGTAAGTACTTCATAAGTAGTTTGTAAGTTTAGGGACTGATGATCCCGTAGTTAAGTCCCATAAGCTTTACAAACATTTCAACATTTGAAACTTCACTGACAGCAATGATACTGTATACGGCACCGCCAGTCTAGTAATATACGTTCGTTATCCATGTTGTATAGAGATCAATGCAAATATTGCAATCATATATCAGAAAAGCTTTCAAATACCTGTGAAAAGATCATACGTTTGCATGACGATTAATATCTTGCAGACATAATGTAATATAATAAATTTACGAAAGAAAATTTACCGCAAAATAATTCGTCAAAATGACTACTACAACAGCTATTCAGACTATTAGGTTGCTGTGGCTTATAATGGTACAATTACAAACAATACATTACGAAAACCTATATTTTGCAGGCATTAAATCCGAGGCTGATGCTCTGTTGAAATGAGCAACTTGTAGTGTAAACACACGCATTATTACAGTTAAAAATCTTCCGGAATATCATTAATTATTATGTCAATTATGATGTCGTTGCACTGAGCACCGGAGACATCAAAAACTGATAGGGTTGAGTTGAAGATGCTGAATTATCCTTGGATTACATACCAAGAACTGATGTTACTGTTTATTGACGAAACTATTCATATGGTAATGAGGTTCGACTCACATAATAAGTTTATGAATCAGTTCATTATTTTCCCTGGATAACTCTTCGATGGTAATTGAAAAATTATGGCGCAGTTTGTTGTTTCATTTCCGGCTGTATGTTGTATGGAAATGCATTTAAATAATGTGTAAAATTCTCTTTAAGATGCTTGGAACCTTTCTATTCCGAAAGAACAGACGTAACTTCTGATCTTGTAGTTGTTATTGTTTTCATATTCACAGAATATATGACTTCAGGTGCGAATGGACAAAGCTGAAAATGTGTACCCCGCCGGGATTCGAACCCGCGTCACCTGCTTCCTAGGCAGTTGCGCTGAGCGCTACACCACTGGGGACGCAGTGAACACCGCACCTGCAAGGACTACCTAAGCACGCCTCCCGTCAGACACAAAGCTTTATCCTGTCCACCGTACTCAAACTCGTAGTCACTATGTACTAATTCCCGTAAGAGCACTGGCTTCAAAATTGCCCACCGGCATAGACGTCATATATATATATGCCAGTGACAGGCAATGATCCTTTCGTTAGTGGGGAGGGGTTCATCTATTGTGTATTTTATTGTATTGTGTATTTTACTCATTTAATTAACTGACTAGGATGTTAATTAAATTATTTAAATTGCTATGTATGTTCTTGCCCCAAACATTTATGAGTATTTTCCTACAATGCGTGTGTATTTGTATATTTGTATGAATGTGGAAAGTTGTTTTAACATTGAATAATTGCTGTGCAATGGCTTGCACTCAGTGCTTCGAGCTTTAGAGCCTCGTTTTGTAGTTAGTAGTGCATGACCTCATTCATCGTCTACTCAGCCTTCTGCTAATAATAATAATAATGTGGTTCTCTGTTCCATAGAACCTAATTGAGGAGTGAGACTCCATGGTCATGGAACAGGTCAATACATGAATTTCTACACAAGAATGGTAATAGAAAATTTTAAGTAGTCCTGTGCACACGACAATGTTAAGACAAAAAGAAAAGGCAAAGACAGTGTTTGTAGAGATGATGGCTGGTCGTTCTTGTTCCGGTGAGGTTGTGCAACTTTTGTACACCTGAGTGGTTACCTGAGCTGTTAGGTGAGGTAAAAGTGTTTCCCTGGTAGCTTAAGAAAAGCGCTGAGCCGGCCGCGGGGGCCGAGGAGACTAAGGCGCTTCATTCACGGTCTGCACGGCCACTACGATCGGGGGTTCGAATCCCCCCTCGGGCATGGATATTTGTACCGTCCTTAGTGTTAGGTAGTTCATAAGTAGTATAAATACGTAAAATACGGATGGTGTGATCGAACTACGCTGTCTTTAAAGTTTTGACATATGGGAAATTCGTGTACAGTGCATGGATATCATTTTTTTTTTCAGCTGAAACATACAGTAATGAGTTGCATTCATTTGTTGTTATTATTAACTTGTTACCAATTTATAATGACCATACTTCCTTCAGTAATATGGTCATTATAAAGGTGTTGTTTATTGTGAATACCACGTATCCTCATTGTTTTGAGAGTTCTTACGAAATCTACAATCTGCTTTGACATACAAACTAATGAATAACGTTTTCTGTTTTCATTGTTGTTTCGAACAACTTCGTCTTTTCTTTCAATAGAATGCCCGCTATAAAGGTGCTACTTAGCGTTTTTCAGGTAACTGCTTCCGCTCTAACGGCACGTAACGGTAATATTTTTCCTACCATCCCGGCGTCGTCTCATGATTAAGTTGGCAACATCAACAAAACAGTAGAATGTCTTTCCCAAGGAGCTAATGTTCTTAGAATTCCACACCGAGTGGCTTGATTAGTGTTTCGTACAGACGATGATGTAAATAAATATTGCTGTTGCGGCTCTATGATTGACAGGTTCTTGAATGAACCCCTCGTTCATTAAATAATTGCCCTCGTAAAAGGAAGATTTCATAACAAAATAATTTTCTGTATATAGTGCCTTCTCACCGATGTTTCTGGTTCTCCTTGGATACATGCCGTAACTATTTGAATGTACTTTTTGTTGCGAGTCGAAGATGGTCTGTCAAGACGTTAAGGGACTGATGTTAAGGGACTGATGACCCTGTAGTTAAGTCCCATAAGTTATACAAACATTTGAACATTTTGAATAGCGCTGAACGCACCCCAGCGGAAGTGCAGCCAGGGAGCGTCCTGCGGGTGGTTTGGGATTTATTTCTTCCTTTGGCCTTCGCAGTGAGTACTTGTCAGGGATCATGCTGAGAGGAGTGCATCAAAAACTTTTCCAGATTGCTAGTTTTGTACTTAGAAATTTTGCGCGGTCGTAACGGTCTGTGTCGGGCTGCAGCCATGAGAACCAGTTACTTCTTTGCTTGTTTTATTGTACTTACTTGTTTTAATTTGTAAATAGTTTTTTTCTTATCTAATTCCACACGTTTATTTTGTAATAACATTAATACTGTTGTGCAGTTAGTTTCTTTGTTCGGTACTGCACGTGCCATTTACTGATTTTGCATGTGCCTCCTCCAACATGAATCCTCTAGGGAATAAAATAAATAAATGAAATGCAGCAACCAGTTGCTTGTCGTTATTTATTTTGAACTTCAACGACCGGTTTAGGGCGCTTGAGTGGCCTTCTTCTGGTCTCTATACAGACAAACAAGTGCAAACTAGTGGAATCAATGCTAAGTGCAAAGATTATGGAATGAATAACAGTAGGCTGGTAACAAAGTATCTATGGATGAGGCTTATAGTAAAGGATTAACGATAAAAAAGGGAAAGAAGGCTACGGGAAAACAGTAATACTCAAAGTAATTGAAGAAAAGCATAAAAAGAGGAGCAGGTGACTGATAAACCAGTCGCTTAGCAGATTAAAATTCAGTAGTCTAGAAGTACAATGATAAGTGGCGCCATAGGCGGAATATTTCAGAACTACCAGCTGACACAGTAGTGGGATACTTAGAACGTCACTGTCAGGGCATCTGTCAATATAAAGAATTTGTCATTGTGTCTATGGCTTCAAAATTTAATGGGGATAGATTGATGAAGTGATTGTATGATAATCACTTAGCGTTGATACCACTAGTAGCATGTTTATTTATTAAGCAACAGTACAAAAATGTAAGTATTAATTTTATCCCATTATATGAACTAATCTTTATTACATTCTGTTTGGTTCGAAACTGCTGCATATTTCTGTAATCGACTTCTATACGTTATATAGCCTTATTGTATACAAATGCACTTGTTTGTCTGTATAGAGACCAGAAGAAGGGCACTCAAGCGCCCGAAACCGGTCGTTGAAGTTCAAAATAAATAACGACAAGCAACTGGTTGCTGCATTTCATTTATTTATTATCTTAACAGTTGCTGTAATGGATAAAACACTTCCTCTAGGGAATGTTTAATTTTATCTTTGTAATCAAGACGGCCGCCATCTCTCCTGCTGCTGCTAGCATCGCCGTTGTAGGATTGCAGTTTGAGTAAGTGTCGCTAACCATTGGAGTGTGAGTAAGGGATTTTTTATGTTGTTTTCTTCGTAAATTCCTGTGTGTATGAGAATGTTCTTCAAATAGCTCCACGTTCATATACGGTCAGATTCAAGTTTTATTATAGGCAATAGTAATAGTAACTTCAGTAACTAAATTGTACAGGTGGTACAGTTCTTGTAATTTATCTGGTCCTCCCAACCCGTATGTTTTCCTCAGAATACAGAGAATATCACACCTCTCATTTATCTTAATAATGAAATCTGTGCTTTTATTATGTTTTTACTAACATTTGGCGGCTCGCTTCACGAGTTAAGCCAATAAATTTGCATTGCGCTGAAACAATGGCTAATTTAATTTCTGTTCATGGATCAGCCATTATTAAGTTGTCGCCATTGCCAGAAAGTGAGTTTAATCTTTTGTGTGCTGTAAATGATTTTATTTGGCGACGACTATAGTAATTTATTTAGGTGGTTTGTGATTGATAGTGTATTTGAGTTCTATTTGCAGTCGGATTACGTATCTGGGTGACACAGCCAGGTTATTTCGTGATAGATTGTTGTTGTAGTTGTGGTCTTCAGTCCGTAGACTGGTTTGATGCAGTTCTCCGACCTGAGAATACGTTCGGCTACCTACATCCTTTTGAATCTGCTTACTGTATTCGTCCCTCGGTCTCCCTCTACGATTTTTACCCCACACGCTTACCCCTTCGAATGCTAAGTTGACAATTTCTTGATGTATCAGAATTTGTTCAACCAATCTATCCCTCCTCTTAGTCAGGATATGCCAGAAACTCTTTTTCGCCACGATTCGGTTAAGCACCTCCTCATTAGTTACATGATCTACCCATCTAATTTTCATCATTCGTCTGTAGCACCACATTTCAAAAGCTTCTATCATCTTTTTATCTGAACTCCTTATCATTCACGTTTCACTCCCATACAATGCTACACTCCAGACAAATGCTTTCAGAAAGGACTTCCTGACATTTAAATTAATATTGAATGTCAGCAAATATCGCTTCTTTAGAAACGCTTTTCTTCCCATAGCCATTCTGCATTTTATATCTTCTTTACTTCGGCCATCAGAAGTTATCTTGCTACCCAAATAACAAAATTCATCTGCTACTTTTATTGTCTCATTACCTAATCTAATTCCTTCAGCATCACCTGATTTTCTGGCATTGCATTCCATTACCTTCGTTTTACGCTTGTTAATGTGCATCTTATATCTTCCTTTCAAGACACTGTCCATCCCATTCAATTGCTCTTCCAGATCTCTGACAGAATTGCTATGTCATCGGCAAACCGCAAAGTGATTATTTCTTCTCCCAGCACTTTAATGCCTTCTCCAAATTTCTCCTTCCATTCCTTCACTACCTGTTCAGTGTACAGATTGAACAACCCTGTCTTACTCCCTTCCCAACCTCTGCGTCCCTTTCATGCCCTTCGACTCTAGTAGCAGCTGTCTGGTTTTTGTATAGGTTGAATATAACTCTTCGCTTCCTATATTTTGCCCCTGATACCTTCAGAATTTGGAAGAGTGTATTCCAGTCGACATTGTCAAAAGCTTTCTCCAAATCGACAAACGCTAAAAACGTAGGCTTCCCTTTCCTTAGCCTATCTTCTTAGATAAGTTGTAATGTGAGTATTGCCTCCCGTGTTCCTAGAATTCTCCTAAATCCAAACTGATCTTCCCCCAGGTCGGATTCCACAAGTTTTTCCATTCGTCTGTAAATAATTCGTGTTAGTATTTTGCACCCATGACTTATTAAACTGATAGTTCTGTAATTTTCACACTTGTCTGCACTTGCTTTCTTTGGAATTGGTATTACAATATTCTTCCTGAAGTCGGAGGGTATTTCCCCTGTCTGATACATCTTGCATACCAAGTGATACCATTTTTTCATTACTGGCTCACCTAACGACGTCAGCACTTCCGACGGAATATCATCTACTCCAGGGGCCTTGTTTCGACTCAAGTCCTTCAGCGCTCTGTCAAATTCGTCTCGCAGTATCAAATCTCCTATCTGATCTTCCTCCACTTCGTCTTCCATTTCTAGAATACTGCCTTCAAGTTTATTTCCTTTGTATAGGCCCTCTATGTAGTCACAGTTCACATTCAAATGTTTGTAAAGCTTATGGGACTTAACTACGGGGTTATCAGTCCCTAAACTTACAAACTACTTATGAACTAGGACGGCACAAATATCCATGCCCGAGGGGGGATTCGAACCCCCCGAACGTAGTGGCCGTGCTGACCGGGACTGGAGCGCCTCAGTCACCTCGGCCACCGCGGCCGGCTCCACAGTTCAGATTTCCCCTCTTGGCTTAGTACTGGTTTTCCGTCTGAGTTCTTGATATTCATACAGCTGCTTTTCTTGTCTCCAAATACCTCCTTTGTTTTCCTGTAGGCGGTATCTATCTTTCCCCTAGTTATGCATTCTTCTACGGTTCTGCATTTGTGGGAAGGAAGGAAGGAAGCTTAGGGTTTTACGTCCCGTCGACAGCTTGGTCATTAGAGACGGAGTTTTGGGTAAGGATTGGGAAGAATATCGGCCGTGCCCTTTGAAAGGAACCATCCCAGCATTTGCCTGGAGTAATTTAGGGAAATCACGGAAAACCTAAATTTGGATGGCCGGAGGTGGATTTGAACCACCATCCTCCCGAATGCGAGTCCAGTGCGTTACCACTGCGCCACCTCGCTCGGTTTCTGCATTTGTCCTCTAGACACTCCTGCTTAGCCAGTCTGCACTTCCTGTCAATCTCATTTTTCAGACGTTTGTACTCTCTTTTTTCTTGTTTCACTTGATGAACTTTTATATTTTCTCCTCTCATCAATTAGATGAGATGATAGAATATTTTAGGTAATTTGTTTACTACGAGTTCAGTTAGAAAATTAGTTACAGCTAACTTGTAATTTATAACCACCACAGCCGACATATTTCAACTGTATCGCTGGAAAAAACCTTGAAAGGAGTACTCAATATAATTTTCACATAATTTTTGCCTGTCATAGAGCATTGAGCATGTTTTTTTTATAATAACTAAAGCTATAATTCTGCAGAAAACAAATTTATGTATATTTTGTACCATTTCACTAATTAGAACATTTTTATTACATTGAATCTATATGGTAATTGTTGTACAAATAGGCACATTATCAAGTGCAGTGATCTTGATATCCAATTAATATCAAATATCCTTGTTTGGCATCCTGTTAATTCAAATAGCAAAATTATCACTGTAGTAGCACTTTCTGTTCGCTCTCGCAGTAGAATTATACATGTATAGTCTGGCTGCTGGTATATGGTGCACGCTAACAGATCTGAACATTTCATTTGCTCACATTGTTTCTCACCCACGAGATTAATGTGTAGATCAATTACGAGTTTAATTATGTTGACTTATTAACAACTGTACAATTTAAAGTGTTATCCATTGCGCATCAAACTAAACCACATTTACGTGAGAACATTGCATCCCATGTCAGTTGCAATTTATTCTAACAGGGCAAAGGAAAGTACTAATTCTCATTGCTTAGTCAAATTATTTCGTTGCCAAAACCACAGCAGAACATTTATTTGGGAATTTTAGCTGGGACGGTCTCTTAACAAAAACAGTGACACGCTCGCCCCACAAACACATACTACTGTTCATTTCAAACAAACACACACACACCACTTTTAACCTCAAGACCTATACTACAACGCATGCAAATTTTATTAAAGTAAATAAATTATTTGTATCTCAAAGAAATAATTAAACTCCTGCTGTCTGAGTTAATAGAAATAAAACGTCTTTGACCTCAGGGCCACAGAGACTCTGCACTTCCGGTGGCGCAGTTGCGCGCCAGCGCCACCTTGATTAGCCTGAGGGCCAGCTGCAGCCCGGCTAATCCGGCAGCTGCTCCAGACGTCCAGTCCTGGAACTGGAGGGCGCTCCAGCTGGAGGGCTCTCCAGGGCGGCCGCCCTCGCCTCAGGCCATCCTCTGCCCTCTGCCCTCTGCCCTCTGTCTGCAGCCCGCCGGCCTGCGAAAAGCCCTCCTTCCACCTTGCACAACGTACATGCGTCTACATCTACATGGGATACTCTGCAAATCACATTTAAGTGCCTGGCAGAAGGTTCATCGAACAACAATTATACTATTTATCTCCCATTCCATTCTCGAATAGCGCGCGGTAAGAAAGAACACCTGAATCTCTCTGTTAGAGCTCTGATTTCTCGTATTTTATTCTGATGATCATTTCTACCTATGTAAGTGGGAGTCAACAATATATTTTCGCATTCGGAGGAGAATGTTGGTGATTGGAGTTCCGCAAGTAGCCCACGCCGCAGCGATAAGCGCCGTTGTTGTAATGATTCCCATCCCAGATCCTGTATCATTTCCGTAACGCTGTCTCCCCTATATCGTGACAATACGAAACGAGCTGCCCTTCTTCGGACTCTTTCGATGTCCTCCGTCAAACCCACCTGATAAGGATCCCACACTGGGCTGCAATACTCCAAAAATGGACAGACAAGCGCAGTGTATGCAGTTTCTTTAGTAGTTCTGCTGCATCTTTTAAGGGTTCTGCCAATAAAACGTAGCCTCTGGTTCGCCTTTCCCACGATATTATCTACGTGTTCTTTCCAGTTTAGATCTGAAGTAATAGTAATTCCTAGGTATTTTGTGGAGTTTACGGCCTTCACATTTGATTGATTTATGTTGCAAACAAAGTTTAACGGATTTCTTTTCGTACTCATGTGGACGACTTCACACTTCTCATTATTTAGAGTCAATTGCCAATTTTTACACCATACTGATATCTTATTCAGATCGTTCTCCAGTTGGTTTTGATCTTCAGATGATTTTACTAGACGGTAAATGACGGCGTCATCTGCAAACAACCTAAGAGAGCTACTTAGATTTTCCCATAAATCGTTTATGTAAATAAGGAACAGCAGAGGACCAATAACACTACCCTGTGGAACGCCCGATATCAACTGTGTTTTAGTCGATGCCTTACCATCGATTACTACGAACTGTGTCCTCTCTGACAAGTAATCAACTATTTCACTTTCAAAATCGCTATTACAACGATTCGAAGGTGTCAAAGACATTAATGATAAATCTGAAGCGGTGAATTAAAATTTGTGATGCAACCGGGAATCGAACCCGGACCTCAATGCTTACCGGTCGCATCACAAATTTTAATTCAATGCTTCAGATTTATCATCGATGTCTTTGACATATTTGAGACGAAAATCCATCTCAGGGGTAATGTATTTGTATTTACATTGATATTTATATCACCTAAAACAGGAATGTTGCAATATGTCCGTTGCCGAGGTGCTATTCCGCTGCATGCAGAGCCTTGGCAGTAGTGGCAATGTTGTATGGAACACAGAAGCTGAATTAAAGTTTGTGACGTGAAGAAAATCATGCCTAGACTATTCCAAGGCGCATAAATCGCTAGTGAAGCTGTGGACTAGTGTATTTAGCCGGGCGCCATGGCTCAGCGCGCCCGGACAGAGGACGCACGTCCTCTGTAATAAAAAAGCTGAGCCAACCCTTCAACGAACAACCACGATCAAACTGAACGAACGACCGCGAACAAAAAAAAATAATTGTAAGACGTCTGCCTGGTAAGGTTGGAGGTCTGGGTTCGATTCCCGGTCGCATCTCAAATTTTAATTCAATGCTTCAGATTTATCATTAATGTTTTTGACATATTGGAGACGAAAATCCGTCTCAGGGATAATATATTTGTAGTTACATTGATTCGAAGGTGATTTAGGAATATTTCCTAAATATTCTGGTATGAGTTAGATCTGGTCTCCAGTCTCTCCTACGAGAATAAAGCGAATAAAAAAATGCTTGTAAGAGAGCGCAAATAAGGTGAACATGTGCCTGTCGAAGATGTGAAAGAGTTGAAACTGGACTCTTAAAACAATTCACAGAAGAAATCTCGACATATTCGCGCATACGTAAACTAACACGACTCATTATGAAAAACAAAACATATTTTATTAATTTCAACAAAGCTGTATATACAGGGTGTTACAAAAACGTACGACCAAACTTTCAGGAAACATTCCTCACGCACAAAAAAAGAAAATATGTTATGTGGTCATGTGTCCGGAAACGCTCAATTTCCATGTTAGAGCTCATTTTATTACTTCTTTTCAAACTACATTAATCATGGAATGGAAACACACAGCAACAGAACGTCCCAGCGTGACTTCAAACACTTTGTTACAGGAAATGTTCAAAATGTCATCCGTTAGCGATGATACATGCATCCACCCTCCGTCGCATGGAATCCCTGATGCGCTGATGCAGACCTGGAGAATGGCGTATTGTATCACAGCCGTCCACAATACGAGCACGAAGAGTCTCTACATTTGTTACCGGGGTTGCGTAGACAAGAGCTTTCAAATGCCGTCATAAATGAAAGTCAAGAGTGCTGAGGTGAGGAGAGCGTGGAGGCCATGGAATTGGTCCGCCTCACCGAATCTGTTGTTGCGAAGCGTACGAACACGTCGACTGAAATGTGCAGGAGCTCCATCGTGCATGAAGCACATGTTGTGTCGTACTTGTAAAGGCACATGTTCTAGCAGCACAGCTCGATTATCCCGTATGAAATCATGATAACGTGCTCCAGTTAGCGTAGGTGGGAAGAACATGAGGCCCAATCAAGACATCACCAAAAATTCCTGCCCAAACATTCACAGAAAACCTGTGTTGATGATGTGATTGCACAATTGCGTGCGTATTCTCGTCATCCTACAGATGTTGATTGTGAAAATGTGCAATTTGATCACGTTGGAATGAAGCCTCATCCGTAAATATAAAATGAGCTCTGACAATGAAATTAAGCGTTTCCGGACACATGTCCACATAACATGTTTTCTTTCTATGTGTGTGACGAATGTTTCCTGAAAGTTTGGCCGTACTTCTCTGTAACACCCTTTATATTATTAGGCTTATGATACATCTATATCCCTATAAATACTCTGCAAGTTACATTGAAGTGCGTGGCAAAGGGTTCATCGAACCGCTATTACGCTATTTCTCTACAGTTCCATTCTCTAATAGCCCGCGAAAAAAAAAGGAGCACCTAAATCTTTCTATTTCCGATCTCATTTATCTTATTTTATTATGATGATCATGTCTCCCTTATATGTGGGCGTTAACAAAGTATGTTCGCATTCGGAAGAGAAAGTTGGTGAAAAAATTCGCAAATTGATCTTTCCGTAACGAATAACGCATTTCATTTAATGATTTGACCCCAACTCGTTCACCATTTCCGTGACACCCTTTCCCCTATATCGTGATACTACAGAACGAGCTGCCTTGCCTGAACTTTCTCTAAATCCTCTAACAGTTCCACTAGATGGGATCTCCAAAATAAGACGCACGATTTTAGTGTAGATAATTTTTTTAGCAGAACTGTAGTATCTTCTAAGTATTCTGCTTTCCTTACTATATTTTCTATGTGTTCTTTCCAGTTTAAGTTGTTCGTAGCTGTTACTCCTACGTATTTATCGTGTAAATGAAGTTTAACGGATTTCTTTTAGAGGTCATAAGATTTTTTTTTTTTTTTTTTTTTTTTTTTGCTGTGGGACTTAACTACGGGGTCATTAGTCCCTAAACTTAGAAACTACTTATGAACTACTTACGAACTAGGACGGCACAAATATCCATGCCCGAGGGGGGATTCGAACCCCCGACCGTTGTGGCCGTGCAGACCATGACTGGAGCGCCTTAGTCCCCTCGGCCACCGCGACCGGCCATAAGAAATACGTTAAACTTTGTTTACAAGATAAATCAATCAAATGTGAAGACCGTAAACTCCACAAAATACATAGGAATTACAATTACTTCTGACTTAAATTGTCGTGGGAAAGGCGAACCACAGACTGCGTTTTATTATCAGAATCCTTAAAAGATGCAACAGAACTACTAAAGAAACTGCATACACTACGCTTGCCCGTCCTTTTATGGAGTATTGCTGCCCAGTGTGGGATCCTTATCAGATGGGTTTGACGGAGGACATCGAAAGAGTCCAAAGAAGGGCAGCTCGTTTCGTATTGTCACGATACAGGGGAGAAAGCGTTACGGATATGATACAGGATCTGAGATGGGAATCATTACAACAACGGCCATTATCGCTGCGGCGTGGGCTACTTACGAAACCACAATCGCCAACATTCTCCTCCGAATGCTAACATATATTGTTGACTGCCACTTACATAGGTAGAAATGATCAACAGAATAAAATACGAGAAATCAGAGCCCGGACGGAGAGATTCAGGTGTTCATTCTTCCCGCGCGCTATTCGAGAATCGAATAGAAGATAAAATAGTATAACGGTGGATCGATGAACCCTCTGCCATGCACTTAAATGAGATTTGCAGAGTATCATTATTAAAGGTCAATTGGCAATTTTAGCATCATTTAAATGTCTTATATAAATTATTTTGCACTTGACTGTGATCGTCTGATGACTTTACTAAGCGATAAATGTTAGCATCATCCGCTAACGGTCTAAGAGAGTTACTTAGCATGTCTTCTCAATTGTTTATAAAAGTAAGGAAGAGTTGGGGTCCTGATCTCGAAAGCTATTTTTTAGACTGTCCCGTGACTCTCGTCCTGGGGGGCCTCCAATTCTTTTTTATTGTAATAAATGTATCTCCAAGTGTTCGGGAGGGCCTCATTTTCTTTCGCCTCCGCCCCGGGCCTCAAACAGCCTTACTCCTCCACTGCCTATAACACTTCCCTGGGGAACGCCAGATATCGCTTCAGTTCTACTCGATGACTTTTCGTCAGTTACAACGTACTGTGTCGTATGTGAAAGGAAAGCGCGAAACCAGTAACAACTGTGGCGATAGTTCATAAGCACGCAATTTAATTATAAAACGCTTGAGAGATGTAGTGTCGAAAGCCTTCTGGAAATCTAGAAAAACTTAATCTATCTGACATCCTTTGTCGATTGCACTCATCACATGATGCGAATTAAGGGCTAGCTGGGTTTGAAAGGAACGATTCTTCCTGAATCCGTGTTGTGTACGGGCTAATAGGTTTTCCTCTTCGATGTAGTTCATAATATTAGAGGAAAGTATATGTTCGAAAATCCTGCTGCAAACCAACGTCAATGATATAAACCTCTAATTGTGCGCGTCTCTCCTATTGGAATGATCTGTGCAACTTAACAGACTGTCTGATCGAGAGGTTGTACATGATAGTTACATACGGTGCTATAGCATCAGCATACTCTGAAAGGAACATAATTGGTGTACAATCGGGAGCGGGTAAATTACTTTCGTTAAGTGATTTGAGTTTCTTTAAAACTCCATGGGTATCTACTTCAAAATTTTGCTAGCTGGCAGCTGTTCTTGATACGAATTCTAGAGCATTTGCTTCGTCTTCTTTGGTGAAAGAATTTCAGAAAGCTGTGTTAAGCAATTCTGCTGGTTTTCACAGGAACGATACTTTCTGAATCTGTGTTGTGTGTCGGTCAATAGGTCATTCTCTTCGAGGTAGTTCATAATATTCGAAAATCTTACTGCAAACCGACGTCAATGCTATAGACCAGTAATTGTGCGTGCCACTCCTAGTGCCTTTCCAAAGAAAGGCAGCTTTACAGTCTATGGGTACGGATCTATTCTCAATTCTCTATCGAATTAAGTGACAGGGATTTTTGGGGAACTATTATAAGTTACTTGCATTGAAGTTCGATCCAAATATAGAGTTTCTGTAAAAGACTGCCAGTCTTAAGGAGTTCGTGTCCATTCAAATTTGGCATGATTTTTTTCTCTGGTTTTGCAAGAGTGATCAAACCTGTTTTGTGTACCAGGGCGAGTCGGAACACTCTTTTCGTAATTTTTTTGGTACAAATCTGTCAATGGTTATCGATATTATTTCTTTGAATGTTAATCTCTATATATAAAAGGAAGTGTCCCGATTGACTGACTGACTGATTGACTGACTCATCATCGCCCAGCCCAAACCACTGAAGATAGAAACTTGAAATTTGTGGAGGGTGTTGATCTTATTCTGTAGGCGACATTTAAGAAGCGATTTGTCGACATTCCGTCCGTAAGGGGGTGAAATAGTGGATGAAACGTTTTTTGAAAATACGTAGCTATTTAGGCAATTTTGAAGCTAGAACTACAGAATTTCGGATTTTAATTCAAGGTTCGAATTTAAAACACACGTGTTTCGGCATTTTTTGAAATTCGACAAATAAGGGCGTAAAATAGGTAACGCAAAAAATCGATTTCAAAAATATGTTGCTGTTAACTCTAATTTTAAGCTACAACTACGAAACTTCGAATATGGAATCTTGGTCAGGATTTAAAATCCATGATTTTTAGTATTTTTGAAAATTCTAAAAATAAGATGGTTAAATAGAGGATCAAAAATTCTTTTTGAAAACACGTTGCTATTGATACAATTTTGAAGCTAGAGCTGCAAAAATTGATATTTGTATAGTTGGTTAGACGTCAAAAAATACGCGTTTCGATATTTTTGGAAATTCAACCATCAACGGGGTCAAATTGGAGAGGGGCTGATTTTCGAAAATATGTTGCTATTTAGGCAATTTTGATGTTAGAACTACAAATTTTCGGATTTGGATTCGGGGTTCGAATTTAAAAGACACGTTTTTCGGCATTTTTTGAATTCAACCAATAAGGGGGTAAAATAGAGGACGCAAAAAATTGATTTTCAAAAATATGTTGCTGTTAATCAAATTTCAAGCTATAATAACGAAACTTAGGATGTGGACTCTTGATCAGGATTAAAAAGACACGAGTTTCGGTATTTTGGGAAATTCAAAAACTAAGGGGGTAAAAGAGGGGATCAAAAATTCTTTTCGAAAACACTTCTTTTCGAAAACAGGCCGCGGTGGCCGAGGAGACTAAGGCGCTCCAGTCACGGTCTGCACGGTCACTGCGGTCGGGGGTTCGAATCCCCCCTCGGGCATGGATATTTGTGTCGTCCTAGTTCGTAAGTAGTTCATAAGTAGTTTGTAAGTTTAGGGACTGATGACCCCGTAGTTAAGTCCCATAGACTATACAAACATTTGAACATTTTTGAAAACACTTTGTTGTCAAGACAATTTTGAAGCTATAGCTGCAAATATTGGTATTTGTATTGTTCGTTATGATTTAAAAAATACGTGTTTCGGAATTTTTTGAAATTCAACCATCAAGGGGGTTAAATTGGAGAGGGGATGTTTTTCGAAAATTTGTTGCTATTTAGGAAATTTTGAAGTTAGAACTACCAATTTTCGGATTTGGATTTGGGGTTCGAATTTAAAAGACACGTGTATCGGTATTTTTGGAAATTACACTAATAAGGGGGTGAAATACGGGATGCAAAAATTGATTTTCAAAGATATGTTGCTGTTAACACATATTTCGGGCTATAACTACGAAACTTAAGATATGGGTTCTTCATCGGGATTAAAAAGAAACAATGGTGCAGACCAACCAGCATGCGAAGCAACGGGGGTTCAGCTAGTTACGTATAAAAGTAATTACAAAGAAACATTTCTCGTACGGCACATTGCCTACCATTAGGAGCGCTAGTCTCGTGCAACTCTCAGTTGCTAATAGCTTTCACACCAGTGAGGATCGCGACTGCGTATGTTTGGTACTAGCAACATGCGACGCTATCCTCCCCTCTGGTGAAATCGGTGTAATCCTATTCTGCGCTACAGCAATCCGGCGTCCGCAACTTAGCCGCAAAATGAGGTGCGGCTGCGTCATTTTACTCCGCCGGAAGACGGGCTTATAAGACGGACGGAAGGTGGGGCGCGGCGGAGAAGGTGGTGGTAGCGGGCCAGCTGATAACGACGTAAAATAAGTTTGACTACATGACTTTAATTTTCCTTCTCCTTAAACTTATAATTAAATTTTAAAATTACTTTATGGGAACTACAAAATTACAACAGATAACTCTGTCAACTTAAGCTGAAGGGAGGGGCCGGAAACTTTGTTTAAGAGATGAAACTCATTAAATGGAGCGGCGAGAGCTGCGCACGCGACGGCCGGCACGCTGCTCGTGGCGTTCGAGTCCCGCCAGTCGGCCCCTTGGGACTCGCCTCCCTTCGCTCTTTGGCACTTAAGCTGCTGCCTGGTGGTCGAATATCCGGTTATTTCTCCTCACCGACGGAGACAAAGATTCGTTGAGCATACAGAGTGGTCGCGCGGAACGATCGCGTGGTCTGGGCCGTCATGCTGCAGACTGAGCTGCAGTTCCCGCCGAAGGCTCGAGTCCTCCCTCTGGCATGGGTGTGAGTGTTGGCCTTATGGCCATTCCGCACCGCACATGGCGTGCGTACCCGGTGCGGCGGAACGACCTCTTCGTGCGGCGAAACGTGTGCTAAAACCTTATCTTCAAAAGCACTCGTTTTGTATGATTAGGGTTGAATGTGGCCGTGTCAGACTTCGTAATCCTTGAGGTGTCCACTCGCCCATAAAAATTTATATAAAATTAAAAAAGATATGTTCATGTAAAATCTTTATACGTTGCAATATTTCAAAATCAGATTCTTGCGCCGAGGGAAGAAGTCTTTAACAGTCACTCTTGTTAAAATATTTCTAAGTTCTCTCGTAGATAAGTCGGTCAAAATAAATTCTTCAGTTTGTGGTCGTTGCTATAGCCACAGATGAAAAAAATATTTCTTCAATGATTATCGACCGATGTGTATGATCGATTAATCAAAGCTCTAAAAGAAACATTTATCGAAGTCTTCTTGACGTAACTTTTCCACCACTAAAAATTCATAAAAAAAATCTTCCTTCAGATTGAAGAATATTTAAATTAAATATTCTTCTCGTTTCATTAATATATTATTTATCGTAGAATAATTCTTCATAAATGATGTACTCTAGTTTAAACACGCTAACATTTATTGCTTTCCATGACATTACATATGTAGTCATTGACAGACAAAAGGGAATTGACTTTTAAAATTTGTTGTTTTAACATGAAACTTCGATAATAACGACAATCGCAGAGATCAACATCTTCTTGCCTCCTGGCCGTCGACCCGCAACTTGATGTGGCCGGATATTTGCTCCTTGGAATCGGCGTCGAAGATGTTGCCCTCGTAGGTTGAGTCGCTTCACAGCACATGAAACATAAAAAGACATACAAAAAACTTCTTTAAGAATCATATAACATTAAACATTTACATAAAAATCATTTAAGAACAGAAATATAAGTATGTTATCCTGCACAAACTGAGCTGACATGAGATACGTAGCGGAGACAATAATCCGTCCCACTACACAGGGCGTACTCTGGCTACTTCTAAAAATATCGCTTCTCTTGTTATCAAATGAGAATGTTCACACTGCAGGACCACGACCACGACCACGTGCTACGCCAACTACGCTGGACCTTCGCCTCCAAATAATATAAAGCATACCCACTAGCTTCTTACCTCTAGTGAGCAGTGTCGCCGCTGTGGTTCCAACTTCGTCCGCTGTTGGCGCCAAAAGCCAACCACATTCTAAAGCTCTGTATAGGGAAAGTACGGCCATCCTATTCCGCGCCCTTATCCGCCTTCTTGCAGCTCATGAATGGCTGAAATTGAGCCATGTCGGTCCCATATGTTGCTTCGCTGCCATAGGAAGTATTGTGAATATTCGTATATTTGGGTTTGAATAATGCTACAGTGATGGACTTTAGGGTGTTTTATTACAGTCAAGAAGTAGTTTCATCTGAATTCAGAAACGCAAGGAGAGGAGTCGGACTGACGAAAAGTTTCGGAGAAGCGACCCATCGGTTCTGTAATGAAAATTAATATAATGAAATAAATCGCAATTTGCGATCGCTTATGGCTTCACTGTACTAGGTTTAGATGTAATACCAATTTGCGGCAAATGAAAATTCGTTCCCGGCCGGGATTCGCACCCGGGATCTCCTGCTAATTAGGCCCACACTTTGACCACTGCGCCACCGAGGACACAGTGACCAAATCGACTGCGGAGGACTCTTCCCTGCACGTCTCCCGCCACACCCAAATCTCCATACGCCACACTGTCTCTTTCCTATTACCACAGCCTCTTAATTCTGTAATGCTCGCAGCCACAATACTGTATTCCTGCATCAGAGAGAACAGACCATGAGGTATCGAGACACAATTAATTGTCGTCTGGAGCCGAGCCTCGGCTTGTATACAATTATATATTTTTGACGACGTTACAGCGTTCATTTTTTAATTAAATAAATCGCAATTTGCGATCACTTATGACTTCACTGTACTAGGTTTATATGTAATACCATTGTGCGGCGAATGAAAATTTGTGTCTGCAGTCGGGTTTGTCACTGTATCCTCGGTGGCGGAGTGGTCAACGCGTCTGATTAGTAAGCAGGAGATCCGAAGTTCGATCCCGGCCGAGCGCAAATTTTCATTCGCCGCACATTGGTATTACATCTAAATCCTAGTACAGTGAAGTCATAAGTGATCGCAAATTGCGGTTTATTTCATTAAAAAATGAACGCTGTAACGTCGTCAAACGTATATAATTGAAAATTGATATATTAAAGATTCACTGTCGATTGGATCACGCATCAGGTACCTACATGTTTTTTAACTTCAATAAATTCGTAAAGAAAATTCCTATATAATGTCCTGACGTTAAATTATTCACGCTTCGTCGGTTTCATTTGCAGATAATTGCTGAAAACACACAAAACTTTGAGACGTAATTCAGTAAACTACACAGATTGTCGTAGAGATATGAAATTATTAGACACTTCCTGAAGCAAGCTTTTCTCATTCGTTTACACGTGTTTAGTGCGTTATTACAGGAAAGATAAAAATCAGGCAACAAAAATATTAGACATGCCGAGGTAATTTGTATTGTATAAGCACTTTTGTGTATTTTTGCTAAAAAAATACTCATCAAAATGTACGAAAATACTCATCAAAAAAATGTTCGTTATCTCAATTGTTTGCTCCGATGAGAGGAGGTAAACCGTTTGTTTGAATACTGGGCTACGCTACAAGTTAGTCTGAATGGATAGTTGGACTCTTTGTATGTGGAGCCACAAAACAAACTTTTTTCTTAAAATCGGATGACAAGTACTTCGTAGAGCCGGCCAAGTCCGCATGGACAGAACTGCGCGCATTCCCCGTCTGTCCGTGGGATATAATACCCTATAGCTCGATAATGACATGAGTTATCGTTCTACTGTCTGTCTTAAATAAAATTTCGATATCTTACCTACATTTCGTCCGCAGATTTGTATGTGCGAAAATCAACCATACGCAAAGTCTATGCAAACCGATTTTCGTCTGCGATTTCTTCAAAAGTTTGGGCAGTACTTTACTTAATTTGACGTATCACAGTAACTACACAGAATAACGAATAGAAAGTCAGATCGCCGGCCGCTGTGGCCGCGGGGACTAGGCGCTTCAGTCAAGGTCTGCACGGCCACTACGGTCGGGGGTTCGAATCCCCCCTCGGGTATGGATATTTGTGCCAGTCCTAGTTCGTAAGTAGTTCATAAGTAGTTTGTAAATTTAGGGACTGATGACCCCGTAGTTAAGTCCCGTAGACTATACAAACATTTGAACTTCGAACTTTGAGAAAGTCAGATCATTCGGAACGTTGTAGCGGTCAATGTGCAAGCAGCAGCGTAATAGGCCCAGCGTGGCTGACCCTGTCAAGCTGGCCGTACTTTCCCTGTACAGAGCTTCAACCTCATTCTGTGTCGCGCCTTACGGCAGATGTATAAGAAAAAAGACATAAAAATATCCGTATAGCACAACGATTTATTTGGGGCACTGATGTCGAGAACAATTCATCTCTTACCAACGAAAAAATGTGTTTCTTTGTATTATCGTATTATAATTAAGGGAAAAAGTGCATCCACTGATGATTAGGCCAATTGATAGGTTACAGTTAAAATATAAAAGTGGAAAAATAGCATAATTGTTGTTTTTATTTCATGACCGGTCATAAAATGAAAACAACAATTTTTCTATCTGGACTGTTTTTAATTTTAACCATTACATCAAGATCGCTTTTTTTCCCATTGTACTTTCTAAAATTACTGATTGTTGGGAACTATTTGCGTATTTTCCTATAGAGCTTCTCTTTTAAAGTTTCTTTCGCTACGCAGCTAGTCTGTCATGTCGCTTTTTGAATTAGTTGCGCCGCAGAAATTTTCGCAATGTTCATTTGCTCAGGAGCACTGCATTAGAATCCTTACCGCACGGTAACGCGTTGGCCGCGCTGGAGCAGCCGAGCGGTCTGGAGCGCCACGTTCCGGATCGCGAGGCCTCCTGCGTCGGAGGTTCATATCCTCCTTTGGGCATGCATGTGTGTGTTATCCTTAGGTTGGTTTAACTTATTTTAAGTAGTTTGTAAGCTAATAACCACGTAGCTGAGTCCGACAGATTTACAAATATTTGAACATTTGGTAACGCGAAGTTACGACTAATACTGTAAGGTTCCTATGGTCCCGACATAAGTCGGTTTTCTGTAATATTTTTAACATATGTAAACTTGGCCACAGATGTATATTGTGAGTGGCACAGTAATCTTGGGAAGTTCGATTGTACAGTAAGCGCTCTGGTTGCGAGAGACAGCAGTTAGTAGCACGTCAGTTGCGAGCTGTGTTGGGAGTTGCCAAGTGTTGCCTGTTGGGTGAGGTAGCGCGAGGACGATGTTGGAGAAGGCAGTCGTTAAGTATATGTTGCAGCACGCCTTTATTGTAATGCATGATGTTAATTTCAATTTTCTGTAATATTTCCTTTTTCAATTTTTTTAAGAATATAGAATTTCCAACATTCAATTTGCGTTCTGCGTCCTCATTTGGTAGTTAGTTTCCCTTCCTTTCATTTTCTTCATTTATGATTATTTTTGGACTTAATTACTACCCACATATCATTTTAAAAAATTTTAATACTGCATGACGCGAGCTGCTTGCTGTTTCCAGTTTTGTAATAAGAAGATACCAGGTAAGTCAAATTTTATTTTTTATCTGTGTCGCAGTCAGATTGATTCCCCCCTTTCATTATTCTAGTTCATCAGTTTCGTTATACGCTTTGAGAGTACTTTAGACAAGGCCATAAATTCTAGTGTTTGAGTTTCCCCATTTCCCGGGCGTGTCCGTTGCGCATATTATTATTTTTTTTTTAAGGGTTACCTCGATGATCGTAGTCACCACATTGTTCGGTTTTTAAAAAGTTCAGTTTTGCAAGTACGTAGCGCTGACCAATTTCCATTAAACATTAACCTTCGGGATACCTTTTAAATTTATATAAAATTAATTTTATTTATTTAAAATTTACCGGGAAACCTTGCAATATGAGGCAGAAACTTACGGTTTGTAACAGTGTGAACGGGACATTTGGATGGCCTATGATTGTTTCAAGTGCCTCATTCGTCACCGTTCTAGTCTTGTCGGAACGTATCGAATGTAGGTTCAACGCGTCGGTGACCACCTCTATTTCCTCTTATTAAAGCCATAATTCTTTGGAGACGAAGTTCTACAGTTCTGAGCTTGTAAACACAGCCCTCAAAATGTGTATTTTCTTCGAAAAGGCGTACAAAATATCATCAACATACACAGCGACAGAAGCCGGGATTCCGTTGGTTTCCTCTAAAGATATTTCAATCTTGCAAGCATCCTTGAATTTGACACCGGCAAAGAAAAATTCACGATTTTCTCATTTTGTGACATACATTTTGACGGCATCGAGATACAACATGTGGTAAGGGTATCCGGCCACTCTCTAATTATTAACACATGCCAAATCCGCGTTTGACACAGTGCCGACCCTGCATGTGCGTGAGAAGAACCAAAGAGATAGATAGAGATACAATCTGTGGTATCAGATTTTATGTTTCCAGAAAATTATAAAGAAATTACATAAGTAACTATATCAATATTGCGTGCTGTGTCTTTTTAACGCTTCTTGCAAATTGTCTTATACAACTAATCAGGCTGTCCACTTCTCCAGAGGAGAATATTCTTGTTAGCACGAAGTAGAAACTATTCTGCACCAGGGTTTTAGAACATATCCTCTATTCAAATACACTATTGGCCTTTAAAATTTCTACACAAAGAAGAAATTCAGATGATAACCGGATATTCATTGGGCACATATATTATACTAGAACGACATGTGATTACATTTTCACGCAATTTGGGTGCATAGATCCTGAGAAATCAGTACCCATAACAACCACCTCTGGCCGTAATAACGGCATTGATACGCCTGGGCATTGAGTCAAACAGAGCTTGAATGGCTTGTACAGGTACCCATGCAGCTTAAACACGATATCACAGTTCATTGTGGCGTATTGTGATGAGCCAGTTGCTCGGTCACCATTGACCAGACGTTTTCAGTTGGTTAGAAATCTGGAGAATGTGCTGGCCAGTGCAACATTCGAACAATTTCCGTATCCAGAGAGGCCCGTACAGGATCTGCAACATGCGGTCATACATTATCCTGCTGAAATCTAGGGTTTCGCAGAGATCGAATGAAGGGTAGATCAACGGGTCGAAACACAACTGAAAAGTAACGGCCACTGTTCAAAGTGCCGTCGATGCGAACAAGAGGTGACCGAGACGTGTAACCAATGGCACCCCCATACTATCACGCCGGGTGATACGCCAGTATGGTGATGACGAATACACGCTTCTAATGTGCGTTCACCGCGATGTCGCCAAACACGGTTGCATCATGATGCTGTAAACAGAACTTGGATTCATCCGAAAAATTAACGTTTTGTGCACCCATGTTCGTCGTTGCGTACACCATCGCAGGAGCTGTTATGCAGCGTCAAGGGCAATCGCAGCCGTGGTCTCCGAGCTGATAGTCCATGCTGTTGCAAACGTCGTCGAACTGTTTGTGCAGATGGTTGTTGTCTTGCAAATGTCCCTATCTGTTGACTCAGGAATCGAGACGTGGCTACACTATCCGTTACAGCTACGTGGATAAGATGCCTGTTATCTCGACTGCTAGTGATACGAAGCCGTATTCTGCTAACAGACATTGTGTCGTGGCCAACGCGAGCTGCAATGTCGCTATACGATAAACCGCAATCCCGATAGGCTACAATCCGACCTTTATCAAAGTCGGAAACGTGATGGTACGCATTTCTCCTCCTTACGCGAGACATCACAAAAACGATTCAACCGGCAACGCCGTCATACAGCTTGTGTATGAGAAATCTGTTAGAAACTTTCCTAATATCAGCACCCACCGGCGCCAACCTTGGGTGAATGCTCTGAAATGCTAATCATTTGCATATCACAGCATCTTCTTCCTGTCGGTTAAATTTCGCGTCTGTAGCACGTCATCTTCGTGATGTAACAATCTTAATGGCCAGGAGTGTGTTATGAATTATCTCGAACAAGATGATATGCTTCTACATCCATACTCCACAAGCCACCCGACGGTGTGTGGTGGAGGGTACTTTGAGTACCATTATCGGTTCTCCCTCCTATTGACCCAAGGTCAACACGGATTTAGAAAATATGGGTCATGTGAAACACAACTAGCTCCTAACTCACACGAAAAGATGAGTGCTATCGACAAGGGATCTCAGATTGATAACGTATTCCTCGATTTCCAGAAGGCTTTTGACACCGTACCTCAGAAACGGCTTTTAATCAAATTGCGTTGTTACGGAATATCGCCCCAGATTTGTGACTGGAGAGAGGATTTCCTGTCAGATGTGACACAGTTTGTTGTAATTAGCATCGACTAAAACAGAGGTGATATCGGGCGTTTCACAGGTTTGTGTTATTGGTCCTGTGTTGTTTCTTATCTAAATAAACGATTTTGGAGGAATCTGAGCAGCTCTTAAGTTGTTTGCAGATGAAGCCTTCATTTGTCGTCCAGTGAAGTAATTTGAAGATCAGCAACAACTGCTTAACGATCTAAATGAAATTACAGTATGGTGTAAACATTGGCAACTGACTCTAAATAAGTAGAAGTGTGAAGTCGTCCACATGAGTACGAAAAGAAATCCATTATACTTTTTTACAAGATAAATCAATCAAAAGTGAAGGTCGAAAACTCCTCTAAATACTTACTTCAGACTTAAACTAGAAAGAACACGTAGATAATGTCGTGGGAAAGGCGAATCATTTTATTGGCAGAACCCTTTAAAGATGCAACAGAAGTACTAAAAGAAACTGCATACACTACTCTTGTCCGCCCTTTTTTGGAGTATTGGTGCCCAGTCTGGGATCCTTATCAGGTGGGTTAGACGGAAGACATCTAAAGAGTCCAAAGATTGGAAGCTCGTTTTCTATTGTCACGATACAGGGGACACAGCGTCACGGAAAAGACACAGGATCACTATAACAACGGCGCTTATCGCAGCGGCGTGGGTTACTTACGAAACTCCAATCGCCAACATTCTCCTCCGAATGCGATAATCTATTGTTGATACCTACTTACATAGGTAGAAAATATCATCAGAATAAAATACAAGAAATCAGAGCTGGAATGGAGAGATTGAGGTGATCTTTATTCCCGCGCGCTATTCGAGAATGAAATGGGAGATAAATAGTATAAATGTGGTTTGATGAACCCTCTGCCAGGCACTTAAATGTGATTGGCAGGGTATACCATGTAGATGTAGCCTGTAATTTTAGAGGAGTACTGGCTGAGTTCCGTAAGCGAAAAACAATTTCTTACAAAAAATTAAAACTTCACATTAAACAGGATCCTTGATATTTGAATGAATGACGACCCAAGAAATCACAAATTCCCTCGAGTTGGTGGGCGGTATGAATGAACGATATCAAGAGCTCAGTTTTCTTCGCTTTTAATGCGCGTTATTGCTGTCCAATACACATGCTTCGATTCGCGCAAGGGAATATCAATCGTGCATCGTCTTAATGGGAGTGTCTATCGGCTCACAAACGAGCCAAGGACATGATGTCTAAACGACGTGGCTGGCCGCTCTTGTCAAACATTCTGAGGTTTGTTGGAGTCAGGGGTCCAATCTCTGTCCTGCAGAGACTCCATCTTCCTTTTCGGAGTTTTCATGATTTTCTCCTATAACTATTTGATAGTAACAGCAGACTGAAGAGGTACGAAAAACATATAGTTCTTAGTGCGATTAATTATAAATGAGTCAATAAATGCCATATTGGTGGGTATTCCTTGATATTGGTGTTAATGCGGAACAGCGACATAACATGAAAATATTTCTGTAGCGTAGTGGATAAACGCGTAGTGGATAAACGCGTTCCGGTCCCCATTATTTATTTTTACCTTGACTCCTAAGCCGCGGTGGAGTAGCCGAGCGGTCTAAGGCGCCTCGCTGCGGAGCACGCGGTTGCTCGCCGTCGGAGGTTCGAGTCCTCAATGGGGCATGGGTGTGTATGTGTGTTGTGCTTAGGTTAGTTTACCTTAGTTTACGTAGTTTGTAAGCTACGGACTGATAACCACGCAGTTTGGTCTGATAGATTTACAAACATTTGTACATTTTTTGACTCCTAAAAGTTTTCTTACACAGTTATTAATTAAAAGGAATTTAAATTTTGTGACATTTCGACATATTTAAATATACAAGCGCTTTCTGTAAAAACTGTGAGTGTTCTCTTTAGTGAAAATGCCGTGAAATATAGACCAAAGAATTGTAAACATTGTCTCCAGAAATACCTGCGCATTAACGGATGACACACTGTAATAATTAATGTTCTGAATGTCATGCTGACGCAAATAATTTTATATATAGATCACGTACTAGAGTTCTGTGGCAACTGTCGTTTCTTAATGAGACTGAAGTGCCTTCCTTGTTCCATTTTTACAGCAGCTATTATACACGTTCTTGTGTTTGGTACGCGCTTTTTATAATTGCGTTAATACTGTAGCCATTTCAGGGATCTCAAGAGCTGTGTCTATATTCTGTAAACAATGTATGAAACTATTTGTGTCAGCATGTCATTTTCAACATTCACTATAACAATGTGTCCGCACTTTATGTGCAGGTATTTCAGGAGACAATGTTTACAATTCGTTGGTCCATATTTCACAGCATGTTCACTAAACAGAACAGTCGCACTTTTAACACAAACCGCTTGTATACGTAACTACGTCGGAATATCGCATCACGTAAATTCTATTTACTAAATGTGTCAGAAATCTATTGGGAGTCTAGGTGAAAAATATAAATATTGTCGGAAGCGGGAAACGAACCACCGCTCACACACACACACACACACACACACACATACACACACACACATCTTCACGCATTTATCCTCTGCACTTACTACCGGTAGTACATGAATAATTGAAATGGTGTCAATAACGATTTGAAGGTCGCGAGTCTGCAGCTTAAGATCAGTTAAATTAAGATTTGTTTCTAAAGTGATTGTAATATTTCTGAAATGAAATAATGTGTGCTTCTTAAACTTAAATAAACAGTAAAATAACGCTCAGTATTTGCAGTGTAATATCCAGTAAAATTCTAGGTTTATCTGTCCAAGTTCGGTAACCATAATAAAAACACACTAACTAAACCTTCAACTTCGTTTTTTAAAATAAGAAATAACTTGACGCCTGGAATGACAGGTTTTTTACTACCAACGGGAGATCGCAAATTTAATCTCATGTTAAAGAGTTGGAATTTATCTCCATACCGTTAGTTTCTTGCGAGTGAAAACGAAGTTACCTGCCATTATCACGATGTTGACCGCACACTCATATAAGAGAAAAGATATTTCTTTAAAAGTATAAGTACATTCAAATGTTAAATAATGTGCCGTACTTGACGAATTTCGTATTTATATATGCAGTTTACCAAGGTTTGGACGGTACATGAAACCACGCATGAAAGATATGTACAAAACTCCCATTTTAAGATAAGGTTTATTTTAATGAAGTACCGAGCACTGTGATAACGATGTATAAAAACCAATTCCAAATTGTCAACTCAATTAATTTTATTTGATAATATTCCTTTGAATATCAAATGTATGTTAGCACTTACAACACTAATCAACATCAGACGAAAGCAAAATGTGTTAATTATAGCTACTTTGGGTTAAATTTTACTTACCGTCTTGGCGGCGTCGCGTGATAATGTTGGCAGTCGTGATAAGCCGGTATTAGCTAATCATACGACAACGTAAATGTTTTGTCATCAAATCTTCCTTTTACGAGGGCAAGTATTTTTACGGGCCGGACAAGGGTACATACAAAAATCAGTCAACCGTAAAATAGGAACACCATAATTTATTTACTTCTTCATTTGAACTAATCAAGTCATTTTTTGTAAATTTGTAGGAATATTAACATCTTTGCAAAGATTTTCTGTCGCGTTGTTGAGGTCGCCAACATAATTACGTAAGACTGCCGGGATGGTAGGTAAAATTTTACCGCTACATTCATAAAAACCAATACATTAGGCATAAAAATGTCATCCCTCAGTTAATGGAAAAGCCGCAACGTTAATTTTTGTGAAAGCAGTGCAATTGGTGGAGGAAATTTAAAACTGCTGATGTATTTGAATAATAGTTTAATTTTTTCTACAACATTTGCAGTTCTCGCACTATGTCTGTTGTTCTATAGCAATACTTATAAATTAGACATTGACGACGGTGCAATAAACAGGCCCATAGTGTTACAAAAAACACATTATTTCATGGTTGCGTAACAAAAGTTTCGAAACATTATACAGTACGGTTTCACTTGTTCCGAAACCGTCAGATTTTTCAATTTTCCCATCTCTTCAGTGTTCATATACTAGTAAGTATAGCTGAATGGACTACCACATTCTCGATACAATTTGTATGTTCCGTCTTCCTGCATTACTGGTCTGAAACACGGCTGTATTGAAACAGTGAACCGATAGGACGAAACAGTTTCATTATCGACCCAGAATGTGATCCTAACAGAGCAGAATGAAACATGACGGTTTCGAAACCGTGACACATGGCTGTTTTGAAACACAGAAAGAGTTCCGCGTATCGACACACTGTTTAGGAACAATAGACAACTCTATTTGACACTAATGTTACTAGTTTTCCAGTAGTTTCGCAAATCAACCCCTTCATACCCCCGGACTTACTCGACATCATATTTCTCCAAATGGTTAGCCATAAACACACCAAATCCGTTTTCTTGACAACACGACGCTGCGACTGTTAAAAATTCCGTACCAAGAACACACGACCGGTTTCGCAAATTAATTTTGCATGATCAGGAGCTTATTTCATTCAGGTCATAACCATAAGTTACATTGACTTTAAACTAGTTGATCCTCATCATTCATCTTGAGGTGTAACCAACTTACCTATAAAACCATCTATAAAATCCCTTTTGTCCAAAACGTGGGGCTCCGTCAATTATGTATTAAAAACCGAATAAAATCCTATACCTAAAACAGGAAATTTTCATCAGCCAATGGCCTACATCTGATGTAGGCGGAAAACTTCTATGAAGAACGCATACAACTTGTGACGTGCTATGACAAGTGCCTACAAAATTTCGGAAGCTAAGTAGAAAAGTAATTTAACAGTTGTAGATTTTTATACAATAAATATTTTTCTGTATCTGTACACGTTTGTTTTATATAACCAAACGGAACTTACTTTCTGGACGTACCTCGTAAAATCCACCCAACGACGAATAGGTAGTTTGCCTACTTTATCGTATATATACCAAGTAAAGAATTTTTTTCTTTATGACCAATTATGTAGATAACGATACGAGACGTATATATTAAAATAACCTTATTGCAATGACGAATATCTTTGTTGGAATTACGGATATTGTTTCGTAAATTAAAAAATAAACCTTAATTCTTAATTTTCCTCTTCAGTAACCTGCGCGCATAATACTGCAAGGAAATTCAACGCACTTGTTAAATCTACTTTATCAAAGGCTCAAGTTGACCTATAAATGTTATAATAAACTAAGATTTTGAAGGTCATAGTTCATAGAGAAACATCAAATTCGTGTGCGCATTCCTAAAATTAAAATTAAATTTATTTCCTTGGAGGCACCAAAACACCATGGAACGCACATATTAATATTTTTTATAAAATGTATTTAATCTACAACTTATTTTACACATACAATTACACAATAGAAACATAAAATTTATGTACTTAAGTTGTGCAATTACGTTATACCATTTACAAAACTTTTTTCAAGTATTTATCGAAGAGCTAAAGGTATACTCCCCGCTCTGGTTCTTTTGTCCTCTGAGAATGCCACTTGGAAAAAAATTCTTCTTCTTGTGTTCTCTTCAGTCTGGGGAACACTGTATATATAGCTACCGCCAAGGGAATAAATTTAATTTTAATTTTAGAAATGCGGACAGGAATTTGATATTTGTCTATGTACTATGACCTTCAAAATCTTAGTTTATACACACACACACACACACACACACACACACACACACACACTTGAAGGTATATATATATATATATATATATATATATATATATATATATATATATATATCGGTGCATGCAGTGAGTTGTCTTTCGTAGGAAGTTAACGAAGAGCTTCTTGTAGTTTCTTCTCTTCATAAGGTTTTGGTGTTGTATGTTGAGGTACAGATGGAAGTCTTCCTAGCTTTTGGCCACCTCCGTCATGATGTAGTGTATTGCTTGTCCTTTAATCTAGTTAAGAGCATTTCTTTTCATGGCTGGGTAAGATACGCCACTCGGATTTAGAAGGTCTACTGGTGTTATGGTATGTGGAGCTGTTCGGCTTACTTTGGCTAAAAATTTCCTAATGATTTCTCACATTTCATGTACATCAGCACACATTTATAGATGCTCTTCAATGTCAACTAAACTGCAAATAGAACAGTTCGGTGAATCTGTAAGGTGAATGCGGTGTAACTTAAGAGTTGGTGGATGTTTTCCTATTGACAACCTTGTACCATGTAGCTCTGACGTTGGTTGGTATTTTTCCAGCTTGCTTTCCAGTTGTAAGCGGGATATTTCTGTTCAATAACGTTTCTATATTTTGTCTTCATCAATTCTTCGTACATAGTTTTCACTGCAGCCGTCTTTTGCACTTTCATTGTTATGGGAAGGTAAATAAGTTCAACTGCGAATTGTTGAAAATTATAAAACCTCATGCGTACATGCCGTACATCTATAGGCGGGGTGAAATCTGTAGGTACTATTTCATCTAATAAGTTGGCTGTAAAAGAGTTAGACGTTTCCTTCCAGAGCTTAAGCAAACTGCATACAAATAAATTTTTGGATTTAATTAAGATGTTGGTGAGGTTAAGTCCCCCATTTTCAGCTGACAGTGTCAACGTGTCGAACTTTACTTTGAAGAGATTCCGATGACTCATAAAACTGCCTAAGGCCGGCATTACTCCGCCAGCAGTATCACCTGACATTGGTTAACATGCAACATAATTGATTTTGGCGACAATACAGATTTTAACCAAGGTTGTATTCTGGATTTCATCAATGTGACTCATTCTATGTTGTCTGACTTTTGCTCTCACAGTGGAAAGTAGGTTTTTTTTTAGTTCACAGTCAAAGTGTGTTTTATGTGGCATCGATAATCAATCCCCAAAACTTTCATACTGCCAACAACTTTGAGTTGTTGTGCGCTCTGCACTGGCAGTCCCTGACCAATATTCGTATTTCTAGATTTCTTTCTGTTTAATTTCGCACCAGAAACCAGATCATACTTGTTGATCATGTCTAAAGCTCTTCCTATGTCATTATCATTCGTGATAACGAGACCAACGTTATCTGCATATGCCTTGCAGTCAAATTTTGACCATTCATGCGCAGTCCTTGTAGATGTTGCTCCAGTGCTGAATGCAAAGGCTTGATAGCAATGACTAGTAAAGTGATCTCTGTCCTCACTACTTTACCAGTACCTGCCTCCTCGCAGTGTGAAAGTTTCATTGTGGAAACGACTTTTTTAAATTATGCTGATATTCGATCTCTTTTTTCTTATCTGTAGGCCTATATTCTTCGTAATCAGTACATGTACCAACGAAATTCATTTGCCTTTTAAGTTAATCTGGTGTACCAGTATTGTATGTCACTGTCAGTGATCTCTATATTATATTATAGAGATAAGTAGACACTGTCTTGCGTAACTCTGGCATGCAAAGACATTACTCCAGCATCGCTGAAGGACGTTATATCCAAGGAGGTTGGAATAAAGAGGGGGAGGGGGGGGGTGTTACCTAAGCCGAGAACAGGCATTGCTCGAAGCCAGGGGGCCATGATTTACCACTTAAAATCCTATGTCAATAAAGCTCTATTTATGAAAAGCTACTAAATTGATAGTCACATCGGAGTATTTACTTATATATGAAATACATTTCAATGACTAGAAATACTTTACCACACCGTCCGACCAATGTTTTGGGCACAAACAAATGCCGGAATGCGCAGTTTGCTGGATTCACTTCCTCAGTGTTAGGGCATCTCCAGTAGAGCTTGTCTAAACGGTTATTCTCCCATATCAGTTATAACGGTTATCGTTTTTTTTCTATCAGTTAATTTTAACGGTTATAAATAACTGCCCATTATTTCTCGAATTAACTTCCAGATGGCGATGCTGCAACATACTAGCTTCATTCGAGTTGCGGTTGCAACCACTCTTAAGCAAAGTTCAAATGTTTGTAAATCTATCGGACTCAACTGTTTGGTTATCAGTCCGTAGCTTACTAACTACTTAAACTGAGGTAAACTAACCTAAGGACAACACAAACACCCATGCCCGAGGGGGGACTCGAACCATCGACAGCGAACGGCCGCGCGAAACGCAGTACGACACTTTTAAAAGCGTTCAAGTTGCGGGCGCCACCGTTTCAAACTAAATATCACTGTCAGCAAGGCGTTCGAGTTGCGGTGCGAAAAGAGTTGCAATCGTTTGTGACCGTGAGAGGAAATTCTTTTCACCGAATCCAAAGCGTTTAATAACCTTGCACTAAATAGATAAACCAGCACATGTGCAAAGTGTTTTGTAATGGAGCTCGTTCCTTTTCCTTGAAGAAAGATAGTGTGAAATTCTGGTTATTCTTTTAAATGGGCGGTACATAGCAGTCTCGAGAAAATTTAATACATTATAATATTATTTTATTCCATTTAGGGATTTTTCAGCAGATATGACATTTATGTACATGTAATGATATCAAAAGTAGTAGTTCACTTTATAAATTAAATTTTGCTTCTTCCGCACAAGGATCATATTACGAAATCCAACAACTGTGGGTCACTATTAGTGATTGGCCTACTATAAAAAGTTTGCCCTGTGCAATTTTCAAAGAAACAACTGACCGCTGTTTCTTTTTAAATACATACAAATAGTTTTCATATTCATTTCTCCTAATGTGTAAGCAGCTTCTTTTATATACGAAATACCTCTAACACCAGCCATACGTTTTCACAGTGGACACATTGCAGACTCTTCCAATGAAATTAATGAGTTAGAATACTTAACCTTTCTTGGAATTAGACAATTTAAAGCATTATTTACGTTTGGTCAAAAAACATTTTAGTTCATCAACAATGACATTAAATAGCACATAATTAACAACAGTCAACGGCGAAATTTATGACAAAAATGTATGCCACAGTTTAATTAAATTTGCCCATTTCCTTCAATCTAAAAATGTAAAGTAAAACAGGATATTCAGGGGAAACTGTTGTCCTTAGTTATTAAGTACTTTGTTTAACAATTTGACATGATTTCACTCAATATAGTTGATGGCTTTAGATATTCAGTACTTAATGAAACACTGAAAGAGATCTGCATGTTGTTATGCTTTACATGACGCTTATTGAGTAGGCTGTTTCTCGAGATGATCAAACATTTACGTACCGTACGTAATGCAGGCGATTTCTGTGATTTAACTGCCTCTCTCACACTGTAATCAGCTTGAAATTATAAAGTAGTGTCTCCTCTTACACACACACACACACACACACACACACACACACACACACACACACACACAAATACCACCACTGTTTTCCTCCATATGGCATTTTCAGTGATGTGGTATCGTATAAAACACGATACAGTACGGATCGAAATCAGCAGAAAAGTAAAAAAAAAGTCATAGTGCTAAGCATAAAAAATTGTTGCTGATTTTGTGTTTCATTATTTAAATCATAAACGTTTCTTCCACGCAGCTGATAGAACAATCGAGTCAACTAGCGCTATAGGTGGCTAAACCACGAAACACGAGACATTGGCGTTCGAGCTGGAGTTTGTAGTTGCAACAGCCGCGCATGCGCAGTAGCTATAGTGTGCAGTTATCGTTATGAGTATTCCGTTATTTCTACTAGGTAGAGAGACTGTGCAGTTATTGATACTACGTAGAAATACTGTGTAGTAGGAATAACGGACAGTTATCGTTATTTCTACTCAGTACTAATAATGATGTTAGTGGAATCTATCAGTATAGTGTATCATGTGTAATTATAACTGCGGCGATGTGTAATGGCAACAATATCGTCTGAATCGTGTCATAAACATATAAAAAGCCAACTATCAAGTATATTTCAGCTGATATACGAAGGTTTATTTGTGTCTAATAAAATATTGCCTGTACTGTATACAGGTTATTCATTGCTACCGCAAATGTAGCCCTAATTCTCGAAGCCCCAACAAAAAGCATATGTAAATAAATGTGGATTATTAAAGACGTGCTTAAATAACGTGTGTAAACTGAACATTCTAGTTAAAATTGTTAACGGTGCTTTGATAAATGTAGGATCATGATATTCAACACAAAAGTAGTAGACATAATGCTAGGCTTATAGTTTCGGTTATTTCTCTATAAGATGTTCCTTTTGAAAAACGGTTTGATTTCTACAAAATATTCTTCAATTAACGACAGCGTCATTTGTAAGTGTGAGAGTAAGTAACTATGTTTATCCAAGCCTCCAGTGTTGTTACGTTCAGCATTTCGCTATACAGAACGCTAGTGAATGAATAATTGATGTGTAAGCTTCACATGAGTGATTGTTTTAAGTGTACCAAAAGTAACTACATTTTTAGAGTCAACTGAGGCTCGCGATACCCTCTGTCGCTTTGATCCCTAACGTCAGTGTGTTGTTGTTTGACCTGGTCATTTTGTTTGTTGCGAATGTGACATTACTTTTTACAATAAAAACTGACCAACTTACGTTTGCAGATCCTCCTACCCGAACCCCACGTCTTAATAAAAATGACACAAAACACTTGAAACATTATTTGTAATGGCAACTGCTTGTCAGAGAAAAAAAAAGTGCGTACTATAAAGTTTTATTTTACGAGTATTGTTTTTTGTTTTGGAATGTTGCTTCCCATATTTCTTCCATTCGTATGTCAGCGTAATTGACATCATAGGTCAAAGCAGACAGTTGGTATCAGACCCTTCAGTATTGCCCATTTTATACTAAATTCTAGAGTGGACCCCACTGATCTTGTTAATAGAATGGTAGTCAAATGGTACCGGAAAATACGAAATTTAAAAAACTTAGTTATGGCAATAGGCTGATCTGGAGTAAAGCACAAGAGGCAATAGTTTGCTTGTGAGCTAATGAAGCAAAATAATAAGAGTCTACAGAACCTAGTTGTGGTTAAGCACATTATGTCAAAGTCCTGTACTTAGGTATTAGTAACACAAATCAGCTGTTCCACCTTAAATCCACATCACTACGAGCTCCGTTGTTTTCCTCTGGAAAACTTACTCTGAAGTCAACTACTGTTCTGTATTAAGGAAAGTTATTAAAAAATCCAAAAGCATGTGCATCATGTCTGAGATTAGTACATCAAATAATAAAATTAAAACAATCTGGAATATTATAACAAGGGAGACAGGGCAACCAAGAACACAGGAAGACAGCATTACCATCAAAGTGAATGAAAAAATTACAAACAAAAAGTCAGAAGTCGAAAACACTTTTAATAATTATTTTTTAAATGTTGTGGAGAATATAGGATCCAAATGTTCATTAGAAGAAGCTAGGCAGTTAATGGAACAGGGCGTACCTAGACAGTTTGATGCAATGGAAATCCCACCCACCTCTCAATCTGAAATTAGGAAATTAATAAACTCCCTCAAGAGTAAAAGCTCTCATGGCATTGATGGCATATCCAGCAGGGTATTAAAAGCTTGTTCCCAAGAAATATGTAGGATTCTTAGCCACATTTGTAATAGCTCACTGGAGCAGGGTATTTTCCCTGATAGACTGAAATATGCTATTGTCAAACCACTTCATAAAAAAGGTGATACATTGGATGTCAACAACTACCGCCCAATCTCACTTCTGACTGCTCTATCAAAAATTCTTGAAAAAGTAATGTATTCCAGAGTAAATTCATATATTAATAAAAATAAAGTTCTAACTAAATGCCAGTTTGGTTTCCAGAAAGGCTTTTCAACAGAAAATGCAATACACAATTTCACTAATGAAATATTAAATGCTTTGGATAACCGTAAATCACCCGTTGGGATTTTTTGTGATCTATCAAAGGCCTTTTATTGTGTTAACCATGGAATTCTTCTAGATAAGCTTAACTACTGTGGTATGGGTGGGAAAGTGCACAAATGGTTTAAATCATACCTAACTGGAAGAGTTCAGAAAGTTGATATAAGTAATTCACATAATATACAAAAAACCGCCAAGTCCTCAAACTGGGGAACTATCAAGCATGGGGTGCCACAGGGTTCGGTACTGGGACCTTTGCTGTTCTTAATATATATTAATGGTTTGCCTTTCTATATTCATAAAGATGCCAAGCTAGTTCTCTTTGCTGATGATACAAGTATCGCTATCACACCCGATTCACAGGAATGAACTGATGAAATTGTCAATGAAGTATTTCAGAGAATTATTAGGTGGTTCTCTGTAAATGGACTCTCTTTAAATTTTGAAAAAACACAGTATATTCAGTTTCACACAATAAATGGCATCACACCATTAATTAATATTGACTTCAACCAGAAATCTATAGCTAAGGTAGAATATTCAAAATTTTTAGGTTTATGCATTGATGAGGGGTTGAATTGGAAGAAACACATTGAAGATCTGCTGAAACGTTTGAGCTCAGCTACTTATGCTATTAGGGTGATTGCAAATTTTGGTGATATACAACTCAGTAAACTAGCATACTATGCCTATTTTCATTCTCTGCTTTCTTATGGCATCATATTCTGGGGCAATTCATCATTTAGTAAGAAAGTATTCATTGCCCAAAAGCGGGTCATCAGAATAATTGCTGGAGCCCACCCAAGATCATCCTGCAGACATTTGTTTAAGGATCTAGGAATCTTCACAGTAGCTTCACAATATATATATTCACTTATGAAATTTGTTATTAACAATCCAACTGAATTCAAATGTAACAGCAGTGTGCATAGCTACAACACTAGGAGAAAGGGTGACATACACTATTCAAGGTTAAATTTAGCTCTGTCACAAAAAGGGGTTAAATTTTCTGCCACAAAAGTCTTTGGTCACTTACCTAGTAGTATCAAAATTCTGACAGATAGCCAACTAGCATTTAAAAATGAATTAAGAGAATTTCTGAATGGCAATTCCTTCTACACATTAGATGAATTTCTAGATAAAAGTTAGTACTTTAGGAAAAAATTTAAAAAAAATATTTAAAAAAAAATAAAAAAAAAATAAAAAAAATAAAAAAATAAAAAAAATTAATAAAAAAAAATATTCAAATATTGAGTGTCATGTAATATTATGTATAGACACACTTCATTTAACTGACACGTTCCACATCATTACGAAGTGTCGTATTCATGATCTATGGAACAAGTATTAATCTAATCTAATCTAATCTTCTCTCCATTCATATTCTCTACAAACTCAGCTTGTGAGATTCTCAACATACACATATAAATCATACAGGGAACACAAATTTAGTTGATAGTTTTTTATCTGATAAATTTCTGAAGACTAATAACAATAACATACTGTCATGAGATACTCATCTAACTAACTCTGACCTCTTTTATTGTAGAATCATGACTTAAATATCTGTAAATACATAAAGGCCTAAACCTCAACCCTAGTAACTGTGCACATGGCAGGAAGTGAGCTCTTTAAAAAGAATAGTCTATAAAAACATGCCTTGTACCTTGTAGTATGCATATTTGCTACCCACAATGACAACTCTGTCTTGCTACTAATTAAAGTATGTGACTTAACTGTTGTAAGCATAGAACTTGTCATTCACAATACACCTCCATGACATGCAAAATTTGCCATACACAGCCTGTGTCCTAAGTGTGAATATGTCATTGTACAGTTTTTGTGTGTAACAGTGATGTGCTCAAACACCAGACATATAGTGTGTTTTGAGATTTTTGAAGACTGCCTACAATTTTAGGTCACCGTCACATACATTTTGGTATGCGTTATGTCCCCAAAATAAATTTAACACAATGCATTCCAGTATTTTTTACAGTACCTCATAGATGTATAGGCCTGCTACATAGTTGGTAATAATTATAAGAAAAAGTCATTATTCCTCTTATGTTTATTAAATGCTGTCATTAAGACCATTCAGAATAAGCGGGAGTTGCAATGCATGACAACAATCTGAAACTTGGTGATTTCAAAAAGTTGCTTAATGGAGTGTATGCTCACTTAAATAAGGTACACAATTTGAAAAAGTATATGTTCAATTTGTTTTTGTAGCTTGACTGTACTACACAGTAATACTAAGAATTTCTTAACACATCACAGTAGTTTATGAGGAAGGACAAAATGGGATAACATGTCAATAGAGTCTGAGTACAAATTCTTATTGGACAAGAATGGAGAAAGGTGTATCTATTAAAGGGATTTGGCTATCATTAAATAATAATAGCAGAAGGTATCTGCTTCAGTCCTCACTAATACAATCATAACCACCAAATGGTGACATCTGTAGCTTTGCAGATTGCCGAAACTGTTTTGAAAACGGATTGTGTAATGTTAAGTTTGGTCGCACACTGTATGACACTTCATTGGTTAGGTAGGTAAACTACACTGAAAGTCTGAAACGGATGCACTGACAATCTAATACGATAAGAATTCTATTCTTCAAGGATGTTCTTTTTCTTTTTAAACGGTAAAATTTTACTTATGGCAGGAGGATATGTATAGTGTGCTGATGTTGGAACGACCTTTGAAAGGCCACACAGAATGGGGGTGAATAATTATTAGTGATGTACATGCTCCATCGATAATGACAGGTTCTTGCATGTATTCTTATCCGGTCAGTAAACTAATTATCCTCATAAAGTGAACACTTAGTTGCTATCATTACCACACTACTACTCTGAAGAGGCAAGGAAAATTTAGCCCTTCTGATAGGTGAACATTTTTCTTGTTGACATCTACAGTACCACGCCAAACGGTAACATGTCCGGTTTCTTTCCTCATAGCACACATTTGGGGGTTAATTAACAGAATGTAGATAGATACCGCTATGTATTTACTTATTTTTATGAGTGTGAACATTAAATATGTTGAGAAAATGAGATGAACATGTATGAATAACACTCACAAACAACCTATAGCATTTATTGCTGTCGACACAAATATTTTACAAGAGATCTTAAATTGCTTACGAAAGCATATTTCTCACTTCAAATTCTCGTTTTGTGGGGTATTGCACTCGTGTGTTCTAAATGAATATCTGTAACGAAGCCAAATGTGTCACATTACTGGATGAAACACGCATTCGAGGCCACAAAACGTATTAAACTGCTATGTTTACACTATTTTATTAACATAATGTAATTTTTAGTATAAATAATAATTTCGTGTGCCTCATTAAAAGTAGATGTTACACGAACACGACAAATTAAGAACAAGAAGCATTAGTAAACGGTAGTCTTATTAAACGTTTCCACGTTTTACTCCAGTAGGTTATAATCGTCTGAGCAAATTTCCAACTCCTAGTAATGATAGCGGAAATTAATTACAATTCTCTTCAATAATCAGTACTGACTACAAAGTAAATAGTATGGCGGTTATCGTCGTCGCATTCCGATAACTGCCACTGATATTTCTACTGGTTTCCAATACTCAATACTCCTTACAGTATCTACGGTTATCATAGTATCACGAATTCCGAATGGTGACTCTATGTAGTTAGATACAAGTTTTCCATGAGAACGTAGTACACACTTCCACCAACAGATGGATAATCGGTTAAACAGTTATTACCCATGATTCTTATGCGGTTAATTCCGTGGAATGTAGAACCAACACGTATTTGGACAGGACCCCTGGTCGATACTGTGGTCGAATCACTGGTTAGTACCCACCTCTGTGACCAGATGGCGCTACGTACAGTTATTTCGATAACTGCCAGTATTTGATGATCGGTTATTACAATAACGGCTCCTTGTGAATTACCGAGTATTTTATCAGTTATCGTTATTTCTGCCCAGCTCTATTCTCCAGAGATTCTAACCTCCTTGGTTATACCACAACCACAGTCTAACATGCAGTCGCGACACTCACTGCTGTAACATTTTTTATCAACTGATAGTTGAAAGGACTCTAGCGTTCCTAGTGGTGAACAAGGCGCCGTAAAACGTTTGTTAATAACAAATTTTCTACGTAAATAACAAAATAGTTTATGTAACTCAAAAATGTTCAAATGTTTGTAAAGCTTATGGGACTTAACTACGGGGTCATCAGTCCCTAAACTTACGAACTACTTACGAACTAGGACGGCACAAGGGGGATTCGAACCCCCGACCGTAGTGGCCGTGCAGACCGTGACTGGAGCGCCTCAGTCCCCTCGGCCACCGCGGCCGGCTTTCTGGTTGCATTCAATGTATTAGTAAAATAACGAGAGATAAATAATCGTGGCATAAATGTAAAGACAAATATCCTTGATTCACTGATATAAACAACAACTAATTCATGAGGCAATATTCACGAATATGTGTATATTTCCAGTTTATTTCTCTGAAAGTAATAGAATATAAACATATGAGAAACATAAATTCCTGTTACGGTCTATTCTTACATGACAAGCACTTTATTTGACATGTAACAATTCAATGTGCAGTCTAACGTTTCGTATATGTTTACAGTATAATCGTCGTCGTTTAAAAGCGTTTACTTTAGAATGTAATTACTTTTGCTTGTAAAACGAATATATTGAAGATTTTTAATGCGTGCGGTTCAGATGTACAACAGTAGTGGATCTTTTTCTGTTTTGTTCCGAAACTTTGGTGGCCAATGTGGTGCATTAAATAGTATAGGTATTGCATTACATATACGTTTCTTACGTTCAACACACTGATTTGAGTGGAATTGTAGTGAAGTAACCTTCACTTTCCAAAGTAGAAAACCAACACCTTTCAGGTCTTCTGTTGTTTATTGGTCATTTTTGTTCTTTATAGAAAATGAAATTCTTCATTCAAAAATCGTAGATTTCAAGAGATTCTTAAACAAACTGTACCATGTACCGTTTCATACCTTGATATGGTTCTTAATAAACCTAACAAGAGAAATGTGGATTTATTGGCATTTTTATAGTACTATATAACTCCCTACTGGAAAAAAATACGTTAAAATCAATTTAAACGTTACTATTCGCACTCATCCGATATCGTAGTGAGAAATGCACCTTTCCAGCCGCTTGGAGCGCTGCTGTCCCTGTGTCTAACAAAAATCAAACGCAATTCCAAATCCAGTTTCATTGCTCCATGGAAAACGAAAAAGCGGCTATATGACAGTTAATATGTAGGTAAGCCACAAAATACATGGAACGAACCGTTGTTTTGCGGGTAGAGAGATTCGTATATAGCTTCAATAGTATCTTAGATGAAGGCTATGTAAAAGATATAGCAACTCCTTGCCTGCATTGTTTATTGACTGTTTACGGCAATCTTTTTTTCGGCCGAGGTCTTTTTTTTTATCTTGTATTCTTCTTTACCGCCGACGTGCGTCGATTCCAAGATTTAACGTAAGATATAACACTGTTTTTATATGTGTTCTATATGTTACATTTTAACGTACACTGTAGCTAAATCTACACCTGTCATAAATTTCAGAGTATAACACTGTCACTTTCATGTAAACTGATTCATACTGAATCCTTGATATTTCTCCAAAAGTATTAATTTAAGTAACGATTATATCAAAATATATCTCTTGTTAGACCTGTAGTCTGAGCTAAATGACTATTTTAGTGGATTCCAGTTGTGATTTCTTCGTGGTTAGGTCAATGTCACATGCAAAGTTGTTGTTCCTATAGACCCTATTATTGCATGCATTCCTCGCATTGCAGAAATTAGGATATAGTTATGCTAACAGGGCTGAAATACGAAAATACGCAGGATCCATCTACAAGAGTCATTCATGTATTTACTGCAGTTGTAGGTTTCATTGTTTTCAGTGCATTATTAATAGGAGTCCTAGTTTTCTTTTGAAATGAAAGAGACTTGTAGAGTCTGCGGATGTTTCAATTCGCGATTTTTTCGCAGAGCACGGCTTGGTTTATTTCATCCTCATATCTCTTTTTTTTTCGAATTTAAAATTTTGTGATGTCAGTTTCTGTTTCTCATAACCGTGTTGCTTCTATCAGAAAGTAGCTTTGACATCTTTCTTTAGTTTCTGGCATACTTTCTAACCGTCGAGATATTCCCTCTACGATTTTTCAATGTTCAGTAAGCAAATACTTCGGTTAAATTGTACGACGCTTCTCGTCGGGCTGCAGTGATTATGTTGGCACCAGTGGTAATAGCGGTAACTCAGATGACCTATAAATGTTTTGTCTTTACAACTTACAACGAAATTTTTTTCTGATCTATGGCGGACAAGTTCCATTATGTACCCATCTCCGGTCTGTAAATTAATTATCTTCCTAAAGCTACATTTTGTTGTAAACATTAGCACACTATACGGCCTCTGCAGTTGAGTAATATTTAACTTCAATTTCTAAGTTCGTCCCCTGTAGTCTACTTCATGACCAATGTAAGCTCACTTAATAAAGTCGCCTGGAAATAGTTTTGTCATCGATATATAGATTGAGGCCCGGTGAATTCGATTGAAAACACCGTTGGGAATTACCGAGAAACTCTGGGTAAGTTTGAAGAAGAGTTGCACATCGCATTGACGGCCTTCTGCCGATACGTATGATGATGCGAGCATGGCAGTGTCGAAAATATGGACGTACTTGTGAAAAGTGCTTCACCGTTTCTTCGTTTGTTTTCTTACAAGGATTTAACCTGTACTCTTAGATTCCTGCTAGCCAGATCCTTTAAATTCATGACACATTCGTACAAAATAATAAAGTGCTGCTGTCAGTCGGAATATACGTCTGCAGTCTAAGTTGTCAAAAGCATCTCACTCCGGCCTAATACGACATATTCGAAGGAAACAACGAAGTATTTTCGACAAGCTACACCGTAAATGTCTGTCCCGATTAACAGCAGTACTTTACTATTTTGTTCGAAAAAAAAATCATCATATTACAGGATGTGTTTTGGCGGAAACCTAAGAGTACAGCTCAAATTCGGTAATTGTGAAGGACGCTTGCACGGATGCTCGTTAGGATAAATCTCGAACGCGCTACCACACTTCGATATGTGGTGCATTTCGATATGTTCCAAGATGGCGGAAGGGTTAAAGTGTACTGTATGTAAATGTCACTTCTAGGTACTTTACATCAACATACCTTGCAGTAATAGATAGATCTGTGCATCCCATACATACATATATATATACTCAAACATTTTTGGTACCGGTTGAACTAACATTAATCTGGGCAATCCTGTAAATGCAGTAAAAGATAGATTTGTCTGCATTCAGTGATATTTTTTAAAATAAACTGTAACATGTCAAATTTATGGTTTTATCGTTAAAATAATGACAGTATTAAAAGCAGATGGGTGTTTTCCTGTGCTTCACATGCCACTGTATTGTCAAACCATGCCTATGGTTTACTACCCACTAATTTAGTACCAGTGAAATTTATATACGGTAAAACTTTGAACTTTGATTTGTTAATGTACGAAACAGTCATCAGTATCGACTTTTTGTAGCCACTCTTTATAATTTTCTTCCTGCAACCATTCTTCACCGAACGAACTTAGATATCGTCTCTTCATTTCACTGTTATTACTCACTAATCTGAGTTAATGTACGCTTGTCTGTTCTCACACGATTCCAAAAATTGCCGGTAAACTGATAACAAACAATGAACGAACGAACACAAATAATAGACGTCGCCAGTTGACACGTTGCCGCAACAGTGTTTGCTTAATAATGCGCTAGCCGATTACTACCGACGCAACAATGAAAAGTTTTCAGAGGAAGAATAGAAAAGTAGTGTTTTGTTGCAATAAGAAATTGACATTTATATAAAGTTATTCATAATTACTAGACAGGAGCCGGCCGGGAATGGCCGAGCGCACTAAGGCGCCTTGCCACGTTGCGCGAGGCTGCTCCCGCCAGAGGTTCGAATCCACCCCCTTGGGCATGGATGTTGTGTTCGTCCTTAGTTTAAGTTACGTTAAGTTCGATGTAGATCGTCGCTACATGAGCATAGTACTTAAAAAGCGTCGCCCGGAGATCTGGCAACCCAAGTTAGGTGTAGGTTAGTAGGTTAAACGAGAAGGTTTTTTTTTTTTACCTTCTCTCTTAATTAATGTTTAAGGGGCTTCCAGAGTCTCTCAATATTTTGAGTATGGACGGAAGGGTCGTCTGACTACACAACTCAACCGAGTGGTTAACGAACTCGTGATCGAACCCTTCCGCCTTCAGGGACTTGTAAGGCGAGAATCCATCAGTGATGATTTTAGTACCCGGTAATGTGAAATGTTTTATCAGTCCTACGAGTGTCTTATTCTCCCTTGATAGGACACGCACGATAAAACACTTAAACGGGATTCTCGTTCGATCCCGCTAAACACCCACAATCATCCCACCTCGTTCTTCAGAGGTCTACCACGTTGAAATTTCCTGGTGCAGATGTGGGACTCATCGATCTCCTCAACTTTATACGGACCACCGATGGGAACGCTATCATGAGTTACTATGACGTAGCAAACTTCCCTACAAATGCCGTAATAGTCCACAACAGTTCGAGATAACCCAGTTTCAGATGCTGCGGCCTCTTGTGTATACTACCGAACCAGCACGCAATGAAAATAACACTCTTGTCTATTGATATTTTACTATTATCAAACCACGTATTCTTTCTTACTGACGTGCGTTTTTACAGTGTTTACAATACAACTGATAGGGATATTCAGCGTCTGCACTCTTCTTCCCCAAAATTACACTATTCACAGACTTGCAATCAACATAGTCCATTTCCTCACCTCCTGGCAGTAAATTAAAGTCTGTACAAAACTTTCAGCATTCTTCTACCGTTGCTAGACACGGAATGAAGTTCTTCCATGTAAGGGTAACACACCACTTGCATTCATATTTCGTTGAAAATCATATAACTCAAACTCACATTTGCTACCTTCGCAACACAATTTGAATTGTAAATAATTCCCGCTATAAGCCACTATCGATTGTAGGTCGTCAATGCGATGTGCAACGCTTCTACCAAATTAACTTTCTCTGTTGTCAAAAAAATTTTGCTGTTTTCTTCGAATATTCTATGATTTATCGAGTACGTGACTAGGCAGAAATCTAATAGCACAGAGGTAGTAGTACAACCACAACGATGAATTATTTAAAAACCAAAAAACCAAAAAACATTCTACGGTCTGGGGTTCGAATCCCCCCTCGGGCATGGATATTTGTGCCGTCCTTAGTTGTAGGTAGTTCATAAGTAGTTTGTAAGTTTAGGGACTGATGACCCCGTAGTTAAGTCCCTTAAGCTTAACAAACATTTGAACATTTTAAAAAACATTTTCATATCCTTACTGTATGTGTCTCTTGATTGGCTGTATTCATTTCCCATCGATCTTCGCGTACTTACCAACCGCTAAACAACAGAGAAAACGCATAAAGTCGACATTTGCATTGTTGTGCACTACTTGGTTAAATTTTTCTCACCGGCTCTTTGCATGTTGGCAACCAATCGTTATTGCCGGGAATCGTGTCACGTTCGCATTAGTCAACAGCATGATAGTAACTGGTAACCAATCGTTAAATTTTTAGCGGATTATAAAAAATCATTTCGTTTTATATTTTTTCCTTTACTTGCATCTTTGCAAGCCAAATTTTTCATACTCACGCAGATGTTTCCCAATGAAATCGTCGCTTTACGCTTTACTGGACAGACAACGATACATACGAGAATCTGTCAACCATAAAACACGAAGAACATTAATTTCTTATTTCAAGGTTTGCAGGAAAAAAGTATTCGAAGCTCGGCTTCCTAAGACTATTACATGCTGCCAAATACTTTCTACACAGCGGGGAAATGGCCGTGCTGCTTTGAGCGTCACCTTATGGATTGCGCGGTCGCTCGCGTTGGAAGTTCTAGCACTCCATCTTGCGTAGGTATGTGTGTCGTATTTAGTATAAGTTACTTTGAGTAGTTTGTAAGTCTACGGACCGGAGAACAGAGTAGTTTGGTCTCTGAGAAATAGAAAGTCTGAGTTGATTTCCTAGCGTGTTATTGATTATAATTTAGGGAATCTCTAAGAATGCTTGCAATCGAATTATCTCGGCCTGATACGAAATATATCGAACGTGCAACTCTAAATCGAAAACGCCGGCATTGATGCGCCAGGTACCAAAATATGAATGTTTAAATAGTAATAATTTTGACCCATGGTAATGTAAAGCTGCGTTGACGTGAATATTTTTACAGCAGAATCGTGAAATGTTCATAGGAATTTCCGTACAAATTTGTTAAATGTTTCTGATGATAAACATTGTAATATCATGTGGCATACACGTTAGGTCTCCATACAGTATATATTTTTGAGATGAGCAAGGACATAAGATCAACAACTTTATTGGTATTAACAAATGACAGTTTTACATACGACTTTCATCATATAATAAATCGCTGCAGAATATCTTCAGAAAGTACTTCACGAACGAGTCACAAAATGGGTGGGACAGTTTTCCTTGTGTAGGTTTGACTATGAAGTCTTTTGAATCATAAAATAAATAAAAAAAAAAAAAAACTTAACCGTCACTTAAGACCATAGAAACAAATCAAATAAGTTTCCAACACTACGAACAAAACATACTTCTTAAGTCGTGCGTGAATAGCTGGGTAATCGACTTAGAATTTCATGTTCGATATATCTCATTTCAGGCCGAGCTACTTCGATTTCAAGCATTCTTGCAAATTACACAATTTAGCTTGTCAGAGACGTATGTGTCTCTGTATGCCATTGTCATCGCACTTGTGAGTAAATTATTATTTTAATTTCAAAACACAGGTTATTCTCGTAATACTGCACGGTTATAATTACAAAGACTTTTCCCTCGATGACAGTCTCACTGGCTTTTGTATTTAAAAATAAAATATAACTCAGCAACATTTTAATGTGTCGGACACGGTAACATTCTGTGCGTTTTCGTACGGACAATGTGCGAATGCGTGTGATTTCTGGTTTCATTCACGGGACATCAACGTAAATTTCAATTAAAACAATTACGAGAGATTGGTATAGAAATTTTTAATGCTTATACTTATTACCACGAAAGCACACAAATTTCAATTGTCGAACAGAACAAGCAATGAATCAAAAGCTGCGACTGTTTTATGTACCTCTTCGTGGAACTGGCATTACGGACGAAAATAATAATGAGAATTGTGTTTATTCTCTAGGCAAAATGTTTATTACCGTATATAATCTGGCTGCCTGCATCTGCCTCACGATTAGTCAATTGACTACCCGACATTCAGTATCCGTTGCCAACTTTATCACCCGGGAAAGGCGAGCCGGTAAGTAAAGTTTTACCCTTTACTTGTTATAGCGGCGACGTAGTGCTCCTACATTAGCAAAAGCTGATTTGTGGCAGAAATTACGCGACGGTAATGTCAGCCAGTCGAGTGATTGCATACATTGACATTCTCTGATTTGTTTTGATGGTTTACATGAATGCTTAACATTTACTTTAGAGACTAAAGTTACTTGGTTAACAGAGACTTTAATTTACATCAATTAACCAGTCATCCACAAAGCAAGAACGGCATCATGTCCTTCATGAACATCACAAAATACTATTACAAATTACCAAAAGAGGTCTTAAAATTTTTCACAAACGGAAAACTCTCGTAAACTGCTTGACTGAAGTGTTCATGGACTGCAAATAAAGCCAAGGCGTTACAATCATTAAAATCGTGTCCGTAGCAGAATAAACGCTCAATTTTAGTGTCGTGTGTTACATATGCTAAGGAAAAGTCTTATTGAACGCTTGGAAAATGTATGTGGAAACCTAAGTACCCAATAGTACAAAAATGATGCTCTCTGATTTCCATCAATAAAAGATGTATAGTAATACTTTTTCAGCTATACAGTTGTACTTTTGGTGCTGTCGTTAAACTAGAGTAATTATTTTTTCTAACCGTGGAGACATTCAGAGAAGAAACAGCCGTGAAACTTTTGTGTTCAAATGTTTGTAAATCTATCGGACCAAACTGCGTGGTCATCAGTCCGTAGCTTACAAACTACTTAAACCTAGGTAAACTAACCTAAGGACAAACGCACACACCCATGCCCCACGGAGGACTCGAACCTCCACGGCCGGCCGCGGTGGCCGAGGTGACTGAGGCGCACCAGTCACGGTCAGCACGGCCACTACGGTCGGGGGTTCGAATCCCCCCTCGGGCATGGATATTTGTGCCGTCCTAGGTCGTAAGTAGTTCATAAGTAGTTTGTAAGTTTAGGGACTGATGACCCCGTAGTTAAGTCCCATAAGCTTAACAAACATTTGTTGTTGTTGTTCCGCAGCGAGACGCTTTAGACCGCTTGGCTACTCCTCCACGGTAAGCTTTTGTGACTAGGAAAGTTAAATTAGCAAGTTACTCGAAATTCATTACCAAAGTATTAATAACAACGTTCCATGACGACAATAAAGAATAATTATTGCTATTCTGGAGTACCTATGGTTGACAGGTTCTTAAGTGTACCCTTGTCCTCTCTCAAAATTTATTAAATCTCGTAAAGTGAATTTAATGTATTTGTATATTCCGAGAAAAGCGAATATAGGCTCTAATTGGGTAACTATACTGTCACCTCATTGGCTAACACCAAACTCACATAATTACCAGTATTCACGTTCACACAGTAAACCACCGTTACGGTAATTAATATTTTACGTACTGTACCATTTAAGTTGTACCCTTCGGTCCCTACTAAATCAAGTACTCTAAATCGTAATATTTTAGTAGAAATAAGAGAAATGTTTTTGACAAGCGAGAGAGTGAATATGATTGCTGGGTCTGTAGCAAATTACTCTAGTGTCTTGGATTCCCGCCTAACCGCACAATCGAAAATTGTAAGATATTCCTGGAAATCTGTTAAGTATTCTACGGAGCTAAGTAAATAATAAATGACATTCTCATAGATTCCCAAAGTATGCGTAACCATGACAAAATTGAAACAAACGCGATCTTCATTATAGGAAAGAAAAAGGAAATTTAGAACAAATTCCCCATCGGCTGTCTGTACATGACTTCTGATTGGCTGTCTTTACTTCCCATCGACCGTCCTAAGTTTATGGACATTTGTACGTAACGTACAATTCGCCGTCACTGTAAGTGCATTTTACACCCGTTTGCTTGTAGTGGGTGCTGATTATAAGAGGGTAAAATTTTACTTACGGCGGTGTTGTATGATTATGTTTGCAACGGCCGCTAAATGCGCCTTCAAAAATAAATAATTAATGCTAACCTAGCTGAACGACTTGCGCTTGTATGGATACATATTGGGTCAGTAAATCATTTATCCACGTAATGTGAACATTTTCTTCGCAACATTACCACGCCATTCAGCCGCTTACACAAGTAAAATGTAACGGATAAAAGCAATACTGTTATTACTTCGTTGCCCTGAAAATTGCGTTCAATATTGCTCGGAATTTCTGTGGGGGTTCAATTTTACTAATGACATCATCGGCTTAATGTGCTCTGTTGGAGCCAAAATATTTGCTTCACGAGGATAATTAATTTACTGAGCAGAAAATGGTATATAAAACAACCTGTCAACAAAAGCAGTAAAAGCATTACATAATTACTTCACGGACAACACGATAATTTATTCCTTCTAATTCTATGTGACAGTTTTCAAAGAGCATTCAATGGTCGCTGCCATCATCAGCACACTAATACGCCGATACCGTTAGTGAAAGTTTTCCCTTATAGTGTTACTTGTGGGTTTCCAGCTATAAATAATAGTACCACATACAGGTTTATTATTGAAGAGCTGGCCAACATGCTCCATGTGTATCAGTTTTCTGAATGCACAAACATACATTCCTATATCTGGGCCACCGTAATATCACTTCACTGTCACCCAACACATGATTTAAAGTTGGTACTAAAATTGATAAATAAATGAAGAATAGAAGGAACTGAATTTCTTAATCAGTTGATTGAGTGGTTACAGCACCACAGTCTAACATATACAGCACGGCATTCCCACTATCCCTTGTTATACACAGCGACAGCAGCGCTCCAAGCGGCAAGCAAGCTACATTTCTGAGAACGATATTGGATGAGTGTGAAGAGTATAGTTTATATTGATTTTGAGATACGTTGTAGTTTAGGGAACGTAAGTAGTGCTATAACAATAGGCAATAACTGAAAAATAGTTCCAAATTTGTTCTAGGTTTCATAACATCTCTGACAATGTGTTAACGGTGCATTACGGGACACCTTATTTACAATTATCTTGTAACCTACCGGTTGTTACTGAAAACTTTCATCTTGTATTAAAATAAAAAAAAAATGGCTAGAAACACGAGAAGACCTGCCCAGTGACAGAAAGACGTCGCTTTTCTACTAAGATCCGTTAAGGTTTCTTCACTACAATTCCAGTAAAATCAATGAGGGTGAAACATAGGAAACGTATATGAAATGCAATACGTACGGTATTTAACGTACCAAATCAGCCATCATAGCTGTAGCTTAAGGGAAAAAAATCGCACTGTCGTGTTTTACAGCACACTTTAGATTTTCCTGTAGTTCTACAATTTTTTGCAAACGTATCGGACTAAAATAATAAAAACATAAATAATAAAAAATATAGACGATACGATTACGACTCAACTATTTCGATAATATCTATGTACACAACACGTAATATTCTTACTGTCGGTATTTTAACAGACGGCCATAATTATTTGATATTTGAGTTTATCTTTGAAAAACATAACCTTTTTTGAGCTTCTACCTCTTTAAACCATTGTTTTAATATATACCACATTTTCATCACTTTTTTCCGTTAAAATATTATCACCTGTCTTGCTTTGGTAGGTTGTTCTAAGGTTATTTTCTTGGCTTCTACTCGTTACGAATGACAATAGCCTGGAATGAACGTTGCGTACATTTGGCGTTCGGAAATCTTTCACGTGACATACCTCGCCCGAAACCTTGCCAGAAAAACTCTTTTGCGCACGCCATCTTGCTATGTGTATTTGATAATTTTCTTATTATAACTCAAGCTTTGTTATTTCAAGGCGTACTGAAGGAATGGCGTACTGAAAATCACCGAAAACACGTCGTTCTTAGGACAGTGATTGACAATCAGTTGTGTAAAAATGTCATGTTTGGAGATAACACCTACCATCGATGGTAAGAGAATTACGGATTACTCTCGCAGTTGTTCGGCGTAGTGTAATGGGCAACGAATTAGGTTGTGATGCACGAACATGTTAGACGGTGATGGTTCGAAACTTGCCAGGCGCGGTGGCTCAACGCACTCGATCAGAGGGTTGCCGGTGTGGTAGCTCAGCGTGCTCGGTCAGAGGGGTCGACGCCCTCTGTAACGAAACAACTGATTCAACGACGAAACGATCAAAATAAAACAAAAATTAACGTCCACAAAGGACCTATCAAACCGAAGAAGCAATATCAGCAGTTCCTCTTTCAGTGCTCTTATCAGATTCTACTCGTAGTATCGGATCTTCTATGTCCGTTTCATCTACGACCACTTCTATTTCTACAAGTTCATTTCTCTTATATAGGTCCTCTACATACTCCTTCCACCTTCTAGCTTTCCTTTTCGTGGTTTACCATTTGAACTGTTAATGAAGCTGCAGTTGCTTTCTTGTCTCAAAACGTCTCATTTATTTTCCTGTAGGCGGTATTACCTTTCCCTCTGTCACACATTCTTCAATAGACTTTCATTTGTTTTGCAGCCATTCCTGCTTAGTCAATGTGCACTTTCTGTCAACCTCATTTTTTAGCCATCTGTATTCCCTTTTGCCTGTGCGATTAAATGCTCGACTGGGCTTAGGTCGAAAAAGTTTACATTGTGTATGGTTCATTTCAAGCTATATCTTGTTATGTGGGGATTGGTGTAACTTCTGGTAAATCAACATCTAGAATAGCAATAATGGAGCAACCTATGGATCACGCTGAATATGAACAGCTGGACTCAATTACTTTGAACGCTATTGATTTGAAATTAAGTAGAGCAACAAATTATAAGTTTGAAGCAGAAGTTAAGTCCCATAAGCTTAATAAACATTTTAACATTTTCATCAATTAAATTCAGTCTTATTCAAGAATCTCTATTAGGCCTTGTCCATCTACCTATATCATCCTCTGCGGCCTTCTCCATATCTCAAAGCTACCTGTTCTTTTGCTGTATTACTTTCCCCCCACTTTCTTTGCGTAATACTCACTCTGAAACTCTAGACTACCTCTTCTTCCTTCAATTTATCGAAGAACGATCTTTTTACTTTTCTACCTTTTGCAGTTTCTCAAGTTTATCTCAGCAGTTGATAATCAATAAGTTATAGCCAGAGTCTATATCTGCCGCTGGTTATACCGTACAACTGTTTAAAATCTTATTTAAATATCTCTGGTACCTTCCGGTGACTCCTTGTCTTGGCCAGGTATACAAAGGTCTTTCATGATTCTTAAACCAAGTGATTGTGATAAGTAAATTATTTTCTGTGCACAACTGTTTTGGGTGATCTCATTCACCTACTGCGCTTCCTGCTCTTTCTCTGCCTACTACCAAGTTCCAGTTCCCCCATCACAATCAACATTTCCTGTCTTATTTGTCTCAATAACTTATATTATCTTCATCATAATATTTTTCAGTCTCCCATGATGGGCAGAAACCATTAGTTCTGTGGTCGGTATTTGCTTGCCTATATTTGCTGCGATACTGTGTTCATTATGCTGTTTATAGTTACTTAGACTCATCATATTCTCTTATTCATTAGAGTAATTACTCTTTCTTTACCCACAAACGATTTTCTATTTACAACCGTGTACTCATCTGACTAGAAATTCTGTTCAACCTTCCACCGAACTTCACTAATGCCAACCACATCTACCTTCAACTTATTCATTTCCGTTTTCAGATTTTCGATGTTACCTACCCGATTAAGGTATAGAGTATTCCACCCTCCGATCCTAAGAATGTCTGGTTTGTTAGTCCAGATAACGCCATCCTCATGAGTACTATCTTAGGTGCAGAATGGGAGACTACTTTACCTGCAAAATATTTTACCCTCAAAGACGATATCATTTATATATTCATACAGTAGAGCTGGATGTACTTGGAAAAAGTATCGACTGTAGTTACCCACAGCCTTCATCCTTTCGGAGTAAGTGCATACAAAGCTACGTTAGCAGGCCAGTACATTCAATTATTCAGACATTTGCCCCTATAACTACTGAAAAGGCTGCTCCTTGTCTGAAGGAACCACAAGTTTTTCTGGCCTACACTGTTGTTCTACATACCGTATGGCTAACTGTATCGTTGAGGCACACAAGCTACCCCGCCTCCGGAAGTATTTGTTATAACTGTTTTTTTTTTTTTTTTTTTTTTTTTTTTTTTTTTTTTTTTTTTTTTTTTAATACGCAGATGATCAATATGGTAGTTAAACATTACTCAATAATTTGGATGACTCGATAACATTCTCCAGTATTTTTGCTAGAAGTATTCATCTTTTTTTTCCACATATTACTTTCAGAGACGATATTCGATATCATTCAGAAACTTTCGGATGATTGACTGAGCTGGCCTTGTAACATCAGCTAATGTGGCTTTGCCACACAGTTACTGCGAACGGCTGAAAGCAAGGGGAAACTACAGCCGTTACTTTTCCCGACTACATGCAGCTCTACTCTATGAACAGATGATGATGGCATCCTCTCGGGTAAAATATTCCGGAGGTAAAATTGTCCCCCATTCGGATCTCCGGGCGGGGACTACTCAGGAGGATGTGGTCATCAGGAAAGACAATACTGGCATTCTACGGATCGGAGTGTGGAATGTTAGATTCCTTAATCGGGTAGGAAAGTTAGAAAATTTTAAAATGATTATGGATAGGTTGAAGTTAGATATAGTGGGGATTAGTGAAGTTCGATGGAAAGAGGAACAGGATTTCTAGTCAGGTGAGTACAGGATTATAAATACAAAATCAGTTGGGGCTATTACAGGAGTAGGTCTGATAATGAATAAGAAAACAGGACTGCGGGTAAAGTACTATGAGCAACACAGTGATCGCATTATCGTAGTCAAGATAGATACGAAGCCAACAGCGACAACAGTAGTACAGGTTTATATGCCAACTATCTCTGTTGATGATGCGGAGATGGAAGAAATATATGAGTAACTAAAGGAAATTATTCAGACAATTAAGGGAGAGGAAAACTTAATTGTTATGGGAGACTGGAATTCGGTTGTAGGACAAAGAAGGGAAGGGAAAATAGTAGGTGAGTATGGTCTGGGTAAAAGGAATGAAAGAGGAAGCCGCGTGGTAGAATTTTGCGCGGAACATAATTTAGTTATAACAAACACCTGGTTTAAGAATCACGAAAGAAGGTTGTATACGTGGAAGAGACCAGGAGATACTGTGATATACCAGATATATTTTATAATGGTAAGACATAGATTACGGAACCAGGTTTTAAACAGTAAGACATACCCAGGGGCAGATATAAACTCTGACCATAAATTATTGGTCATGAATTGTAGGCTGAAACTGAAAAAACTGCAGAAAGGTAGGAAAATAAGGAGATGGGACTTGGATAAACTGAAGGAACCTGAAGTTCTTGAGAATTTCAGAGGGTGCTTTAGGCAACAATTGACAGAAACGGGGGGAAATAAAAAAGTAGAGGAGGAATGGGTAGCATTGAGAGATGAAATAGTGAAGGCAGCAGAGGACAAAGTAGGTAGGAAGGCAATGCCTAAAAAAATCCTTGGATATCACAGGACATACTAAATTTGATCGATGAAAGGAGAAAATATAAAAATGCAGTAAATGAAACAGGCAGAATGGTGTACAGACGACTAAGAAATGAGATTGACAGGAAGTGCAAAATGGCTAAGCAGGATTGGCTAGAATGCAAATGCAAGGATGTAGGAGAATGTATAAATAGGGGAAAAATAGTTACAGCTTACAAGAAAATAAAAGATATATTTGGAGATAAGAAGATAAGAGAAACAGCTCTATGAATATCAAGAACACAGATGGAAAACCATTTCTCAGCAAAGAAGGGAAAGCTGAAAGGTGGAAAGAGTATATAGAGACATTAAGGAATCGTGGATTTAGCATTGGAGGGAAGTGTGTGGGGTAAAAACCGCAGAGGAAGACCAAGAGATGGATACAGTAAGCAGATTCAGACAGATGTAGGTTGCCATTCTTATGTGGAGTTACAGAGGCTTGCTCAGGATATGGCATTGTGGAGAGCTGCATCAAACCAGTCTGCGGACTGAAGACCACAACAACAACAACATTTTAAATAAATTACGTGTATTACTTTGCCGCTTTATATTTGACTGATTGAACGTTAGATTTGATCAGAATTCGCCCATGTGATTGGCATCATTGTTACTACAAGCGGACTGTTGCATCGCAATCCATTGTTAATTTTAAAGTTACATCATTTCAGTAGTAATGGTTGCTCGCAAAACACTCCTGCTGAGATACGGTGTGTTTACAACGTTCTAAATATTGTTACGTAAACGTGAATATTGTGTGCCTTAATATTACTATTTTATATAAATTACGCTTTGTATTGTAGATACACTGATAATGGCTGGTAATCTAACCGAAATCGGTCTGCAATAAACAGTTTATCGCGACTTGCCGATGTGTTTTCTTCAGAGATCAGTATCTGTTGCATTGCTGTCGGAATGAGTGCTATACAGTCATTTTATCATTCCATATAGTGTCGCAAAGGTGTATTAACGTGTGAAACTGAACGATATATGAGGAGCAGCTTTTCGAAACGCACGATGTCCACTGGTGGAAAAAACAGAGTTTGATGTGAAATCCGGTATTTTATTACCCGCTCTAAACACTCCTGCAATCAGATCGTGTCAAAACGAATTTTAATGCCTTCAAAAAGATCGCTGAAAAGTAATCGATGCATCAAAAAGCATTTTATCCTCTAGTGTGATTGAATAAAACCGAATTAAGTTCAACAGTTGTCTTTATTTTGTTTTATTAAACTATGTTGGCAGCAATGTAAGATTCGTGGAATAAATCGAAACCATTTAACTGACCAACAATGACTAGTTAATATTCGTTTTCAGTGATACGGCATTGTTGTGTATAAACGTTTATCATTCTGTTAAACTTAAAGAAGTCACACGTAAAGACGTTGTTGTGATAAGATGGAGAGTGTTATAGCGACTGAATGTGTGACTGTTGGAGAGGAAATGAATCGTGGAAAGAGAAAACGAATGAAGACAAAATCAAAAAGGAAATTAGAGTATGAAAACAGGTAATAGTAAAGAGGAATAAAAATACAGTTATTGCAAATCTATACAAATTAATCTATTTGTAGCTACCTGTTTAATTATTTCCCTATTAATTTTTAACGGTGAGATATCGGGGAAAGCTGGGAAATATTTGATTTCAAGGAACTAAGTACAATTTTGACTCCTGTAGATAAGATCAGTGATCTGAAAGGATCCATCTGAAAAATATATGTTAGGTGACAGGGTAACTGATTTGAAAATCAAAACGCACATTACCTACTATTCTGATGATCCCTCAAAGCCCTTTTTGGCATTAGTTAAACGTGGATACAGCTTTAAAAATGTATCAGATATCTCCAAAGTTTCATCACTGATGAAGCTGAAACCAAACATGAAAACGATGTGAAAAACCCAAGTCTCATATTTGGAAACAACTGGAGAGCAAATGAAATACTTGAATTTTTCACATCCATATAACGAACTTATTATCCAAGTTAATATTTGTGATTGTTTAGAAGAGGAGCCTGGTCTTGCAAAACTATGATTATCTTTTCTGTGGTAAATAAAGCACATTTTCGTTTTTGTTCCTACGTTTGGTGTTAAAATGTTTCACTTAATGCTAAAAATTGTATTTTCAAACAATAAAAAGTATTTTACCAGTTCTATATCACTGAAACTAATCAAAACACATTATGTCCAAAATAGTATACATCAAAAGACAGATTGTCCAATAGAACCCAACAAAACGCACTTTGTCCATCACCAAAGTGCTCATAGCCTGAAACTATAAAAAGCAATTTCCTTGTATTAAACATATTTTGATCAGTATCCCTACCCGAGTATGTGGTGTAAAATTCGGAGTAATTAAGCAAATATTGTTTGCGGTAAACGTTTTTCGCTTCTCTTGGAAAATTTACTTTTTGGGACATAATGCGTTTTTGAAAAGAAGCTCCTCACATCTAGATCACAAGTAAACAATAAAAGAGAACTCTTGCTTGCTAGTCAACCAAAAGTTATCTTGTTCTATGCTTATAAACTAGATATGTTGTTTAGTGCCCATTTTTAAACTTTTTCGAAGAAATCATGTGACAACCTGAAGGTAGCTAGCGTAGATTAATGCCGTAATAAAATGGTCATCTATAACTGTGAGCTACAAACGCCACCCGCTGAGGAACGCGTGTTGCGCTAGGAGCGTGGATTCTCCTTGTCACTCGGGCCATAGCACGCCGGAGGGGTCGCGGTCCCCAGCGCCAGGCCTGTTAGGCACGGGCCGCTGGTTCGATGCTCCGCGCGGAATCTCCATCTGGCTGCTAATATGCGTCGCATTCCCACGCGGCGCACCTCCTCCTATTCAGATGCCACGCCCTCCTGAACAGGACGTACGTACGTCCCGGCTGTCAGCAGAACCTCTCGGCCTGGACGGACTGTAACGATAGTACGCAAAGACAAGATGTGACAAGCCCGAATGTTTAGCCACTCAAGCGACATACCACAATAGTGAGCTGAATCACAGTTGCTAGACTTGACGAAGTACTAAGTTCGATAACGGAGGCATTCCAAACTTTTATTAGGTGTATCACATGCATCAGTAGCAACGTACTGATTAGTAGACCGTGAAGAGCCACCTAATTTCCAATGTTTCGATTCACGCAGTGAGGTATGGCAGACTGTGATGGTGCCTAGATGAATGGTTCCCGAAGTGTGGGCTGCTGGACAGCTTTTAAAACATCTAGGTAAAATATATCTATTTAAGATTTATATTTCGTAAGTCCTTACAATTTTCATTATTTATGTGTCTTCCAATAAAGTAAAACTTTATTGCTACCACATATTAATTTACAATGATAACGGTTAAGGGTTCATAGATTAAGCTTTTACGAACTGATGTTCTCATGTAAATATTACTTTAAAGCAACCGTCAGCAGTAAGTACGAGGCGCGTCCAGAAAGTAAGTTCCGTTTGGTAATAAAATGAAATTGTACACATACACAGAAGAAATTTTTATTGCACAAAATTCTACAACTCTTAAACTAATTTTCCACATAACTGCCGAAATTTTGGGGAAGTCCATAGCGAGAGCACTAATTGCAAACATACTGTTTTCGTGGATCTTGTCATCAATCGCGTGAACCAGTTCTTCTGTAACCAAAGATGGACGCTCATTTCGTTCTTCATAGTGCACATCACTACGCCCGCCATTGAACTGTCGGACCCATCTTCTCACCATCGAATCACTCATCGCATTTGGTCCGTAAAACATCGCAAATTTGCCGATAAATTTCACTTGGTTTCACTTTCCTCGCATTCAGAAACCGAATCACCGACCTGATTTCACAGGCGGCGGGATTTTCAATCAACGCCGACAACAAGCACAACAAAGCGTACGTAACTGACAGCGATCTCCAAATGTCGCACGTTCTTCTCCTTGATTCACATCGTCTACAGCGCATGTGTGGAACTGCAATCGCAGCGCTGCAGCGGAGATAAATTGAAACGGAAATTACTTTATGGACGCGCCACGTAAATTAATATCGATAAAACGGATTTGTGCTTGTATGTATTTACCCTATGGTACTGTAAGCCCACCGCGAGACATAACTTCAATCCAACTAAGATGTCCAGGGTCTGTTGGAGGACTTAAAATATCATTAGAAGGTGTTTCCAGAGTGTTGTCCGTATTCTTTGCACGATATACGACATAACTAGGCAGGTACCGAAATCCTTCTGCAGAGCAGTCGGCTCCCTCTTTGACAGCAGATTATTCTCGTACAGTTTGAACATTGAGGTTAATACTTTGCGGCTCTCGTTCTCCAGCGCTCATTACTAGTGCTTCATTCATGTCACGCAAAATTCCTTTGAACAGATGTGACGTTCAAAATCCGTCACTGTCATCTGCCTTCACTGAAGATCCATTTGACAGAAGAATATTTTTTGCATTATGACACAAGAGTAGCAGCCGCAGTCGACGTTTTACCTCCGTTGGAGAGGGAGTCAAATTAAAATGACCGATGCCTCTTATCTGTGAGAAAAATTCTCCAATGCGTCCTGGTTTAGTCGTGCTGTTAAAATATACTTGAAAAATGTTCAAATGTTTGTTAATCTATCGGACTCAACTGCATGGTCATTAGTCTTACAAACTACTTAAACTAAGATAAACTAACCTAAGGACAACACCAACACCCATGCTCGAGTGGGACTCGAACCCCCGACAGCGAACGGCCGCGCGCACTGCAGCACGGCGGCCCAGTGAGCACGGCTAATTCGCCGTAGCAAAATATACTTAATCTGCAGGTCTGTAAACAGTCCGAATAAGGAACGAATTGTGGTCATTATTTCTTTCAGAAATGAGGCAAACTATTTTTATTGGCTGCACGCAATTTTTTCACACACGAGTACAGATCCCTTAAATTTCTTTCCTGTACATCCTTGTGCACCGCATAAGCACACGATAATGCCTTCTTGTTGCCTCTTCAGGCGTTCAGGATGTCAAACCCATCATTTACAAGTGTGTGAAATATAGCGAATAAATTGTTAACATTGCAACATAGAAGCGATCTTTCCAGTACGTGTTCTTAAACTGGAAAGAACACGTAGATAAAGTCGTGGAAAAGGCGAACCAGAGACTGCGTTTTATTCGCAGAACCCTTAATAGATGCAACAGAACTACTAAAGGAACTGCATAAACTACGCCTGTCCATCTTTTTTTGGAGTATTGCTGCCCAGTGTAGGATCCTTATCAGCTGGGTTTGACGGAGGACATCGAAAAAGTCCAAGGTAGGGCAGCTCGTTTTGTATTGTCACGGTACAGGGGAGACATTTCGTAAATGATACAGGATCTGAGATGGGAAGCATTACAACTACGGCGCTTATTGTTGCGGCGTGGGCTACTTACGAAACTCCAATCGCTAACATTCTCCTCCGAATGCGAAAATGTATTATTGACTCCCACCCACATAGGTAGAAATGATCATCAGAATAAAATACGAGAATTCAGAGCTCGAACGGAGAGATTCAGGTGTTCTCTCTTCCCGCGCGGTATTCGAAAATGGAATGGGGGATAAATAGTATAATGGTGGTTCGATGAACCCTCTGCCAGGCACTTAAATGTGATTTGCAGATTATCTCATGTAGATGTAGACACTGTCTGAAGCTGAATGTCTTTCGGAAACGAATGATAGCTTACATCCGCTCCTTTTGTCTTCGTGCTGTAAGACAGGCACCCTTTTGCAGCACAGCCTTGCATTTTAACATAAAAATTATGTCTAAAACCACAAATAACACCACAAAATCAAACGAACAACAACAGGCAACAAAACTACTCTGCTACTGTGAGATTACCGCCCAATAGAAATACTGGTAATTAATAGCATTTGATAAGTACACAGTATGAAGTTCACTGCAAACATTGACCATGCCAATGCACTACATGTTACACAATTTTAATCTTATTAATTATGGTAGCAATGTATGTACACAGTTGGGTGACAACATTTATAGTTAGGCCATAGGTAGAAATTCTCCACGTTGAGATTTGCGGTGTGCTTGTAGCTGACGGGAGGCCAGCGAGCAGGCCGATGTTGGTGGCTTGTCTCAACTTAGGATTTTACAGTTCGTTTCCGGTGAGGGGAGAGAGGGACAATGGCGAGTGCCAGGCACAGTGCAGTGCACAAATATTGTAATACTACTGGCATTTGAAGTAATACGATGCAGTTAGGAACCTTTAAGGCCCTCATTACAAAATAGCCTGTTGATAAATAAACAATACATTAGCTGATATAGTCACATCTAACGTAATATGTTTAATTGACAATGAAAAGTAATAAATTACCAACGAAGACAAGACAGTTACACAACTAGCATGGCAATGTTTGTTTATAAAAATAATATATTAACTATTTCTCATTTTATTTTCAATTAATCTTTTGTATTTTATCTTGAAGTATTCAGTCAAATCACTTATCTGTGGTATAAGAAATTGCACAATTATGATAAACAGTACAAAGGATGTTTATATTAATATAAAAACGTAAGAAAATATTTGTTTAATGTGTAGTGTAATTATTTTGATTTTAAGTAAAGTTTTAGAAATGTATTGGCTGAGCGCTGTACGTTGGCAAATCGGTTACAACAGCTTACATGGGGAAGTTGATGACATAGGGGAAAAATCCCCGGCAGTTGAGTTCTGGCGCGCGCGCGCGCGTGCGCGAGGGCAGGAAGTGAGGACTCCAGAGAGCACGTGGTGTGGCTGGCCTGGCGGCGTCGCTCTGCCTCTGTCGGCAAGTGGATCTCGAGGTGGTGACTTGAGATTTGTCTGTGGCGATCGCCACGTGTGGTTGCTCGTCGTAGACCGCACCAAGTTAAATCGAGTGCTACTGTGTGTTTGTGAATATTTAGCCGGTGGAACAAGGTGTGCATCGCATTGAATTAAAGTGACTGTTATTTGTTAATGTAGCACGTGTCGTCGCATAGGCATGAACATAAACGGTGTTTGAGACAGCCACGTGGTGTGAAAACAATTCGCGACAAATATTCATTTTGTCTGGGGGCTCACGAGCTATAACTTCATTTGGTAAATTTACCGACGTACAGACGCGACAGCCACAGGGATCAAAGATTGTGAAATAAACAACATAAAGTGAACTTTCACGTGTTTTCAAAAATACTAGTTAGTACAACCTTTTCTCTCATGAACTTGAATTTATTATGAATTTGTTTTGTTAATCATATGCAGGGAAGGAAAGCTGCGAACGTGTGATATCATCCCCTAGAAAACGAGTCAAACAGTCGCAATAACAGTTCCGGTGTTTTTGCATGTTTAGGAATTTGGTTCGCAGCTGGTGGTTGTTAGTTTCAAACATTAATCTTTCCCTTTTTTAAACTCTCACCCCGACCTTCACGCTCGCATTTGGGGGCTCGTCCGTGATCAGTTCACGTTGGACTTGCTCGGACGGAGAGATTAGGGTGTGTATAGGACAGTGAACAGTTACGAACAGTTGCAAACAAGTGCGCGGACGCGACGGACAATTTCAAGTGTGTGTGGCGGCTGGCAGCAGAGAGCGGGATAAGTTCACGTTGGACTTGCTCGGAAGGAGAGATTAGGGTGTGTATAGGACAGTGAACAGTTACGAAGCAGATACGCAATTGCAAGCAGATACGCAATCGCGTCGCGCGGTTAACGACTGTTAGTGACGCAAAGTTTGGGCGCGGGCATCCGTAACCGGCGGTCGACGGCGCATCGGACCGGCAGCAGTGAGCGGTGGCGCGTGGGTTCAAGGCACTCAAATTTCATCTTCTGCAACGGACGGCAGTGATCGTGGGGACTTCGCAAGTCGTCAACGGAGTGTCGGGGCCCAGCAGCTTCGATTCTACAAAGGATAAGGGATGCAGTGAGGACATATTCCAGCCACAGCTTCTACAACAGACGGCAGCGAGCGTTGGGGACGTCGCCGCTCGTTGCAGCAACTTCTGGCTTAAAAGATAAGTAAAGCAGCTGGCGCTATAAATTCTTGTGTGTTAATCAAGCTTTCTTGTGGCATACAAAATGGAGCAGGTTTTTTTTTTTTTTAAGAGGTCGCCAAGCGACGTAGATTCAGAGAGTAGCATACCAGAAAGTCCAGAGAGGGTAAATACTGGGGGAATGTTGTTGACACCGGAGATGTTAGCAGCCATGTTAGCGAGTTTTAGCTCAATTTTAGAATCAAAAATAGAAAATTCAAACTCAAATTTAAAATCAGAAATACAAAATTCAAACTCAAATTTAAAATCAGAAATACAAAATTCAAACTCAAATTTAAAATCAGAAATAGGAACTGTAAAATCAGGATTGAAAGCAGACTTTAAGGCAGACATTGGGGCACTACAAAATTCAATGTGTGCATTAAAGGCAGAAATAATCACAGACATTGACAAAAAGATAGGAAGTCTAACAGAACGGTTTGATAATAGGGAAAAGGAGATACATGCCAGAATTGGTGCTATTGAGACTGAGGTGGGAGACAAGTTAGATGCTGTGAAACAAATATGTGATCACAGGATTGAGGGCACTATGCAGGCGTTGGCTGAGGTTGACAAGAGGATGGTGGCAGGTATTGAGGAAACAAAAACTTTGTTGTCAGTAAAATTAGAGAATACAGAATGTAACTTTAGGAAAAAGATAGAACAAGTAGTGACAGTAAACAATACTGAGATTGAGAAGGTGAACACTAGAATAAATAATCTAGAATTGGGTACTGCATCAGGAAACACTAATTGGTCCATGGTGCAGACACCTTATGGCAAAAAGTTTTCGGGAGTGGGTAATTATCATCCAGTAGATTTTTTGGCTGCATGCAAGGACCAGTTTGTGCCTGGTATGTCAGACCAGTGTAAAGTGAAGTTAGCAAAGAGAATGCTTGACTGTTCTGCTCAAACTTGGGCAAATCAGTGTGCTAATAAATTTCTAACTTTTGAGGCATTTGAAAAATTGTTTTTAAATAAGTATTGGGGGGAGGCCAAGCAAGCTAAGATACAAAATGAATTCTTGAACGGGCCAAACTATGTGAAAGGGAGACAGAGCATGAAGGAATTTTGTCAGGAGGAACTTGAGAAACTAGTGCATTTAGATACACCTTTGAGTCTTTTAGCAGTAATCTCCACTTTGTGTAGGAGGTTACCTGCAGATTTGCATTGGCAGTTAATTTACCATCCCACAGATTCAGCTGAGAATTTCATTGAATTTGTAGAAAAGATAGACCAGGGTTTAGTTATGGAACGACAGCTCAGGGGAACACAGCATGTGAACCACAATGAAAACAGAGGCAGTAGAAATGTGGGTCATAACCAGGGAAACCTCAATAGAGAGAGGAATTTAAATGAAAACTGGAGAGGTAACAATAACAGAGGAGACAACTGGGATAATAGAAGCCAGAGGGAAACATGGGAAAATGATAGGAGAAATCAAAGGCAGGAAGGTGGAAATAGGAATGGGGATAACAGTAGGAGAGAAAATCTGAGACAGAATCAGGGAAACTAAGATTTGTTCCAAATGAGGTCCGTTTTGGGACAAGGAGCTATTCTAATAACAGGACCAGAAGATGGGATAGCAGGGGATCAAATGACCATAATTACAGTAGGAATAGAGATGGGGAGAGAAGGGAGGAAAAACTATGTCACATGGAAAGAGATAATGATAGGAAAGAGGAAGTAGGAGTTCACAAGGGCAAGGATAAAGAAAAGAGAGACGAAAACATAGAGTAAACAAGGAAAGGGAGAAAAGAGAGGAAAGTATGTGTCAAATGGATGCTGTTATAGGTAGTGAGGAAATTTTTGGGGATTGGTTTAGGCAACATGACAAAAGAAAGGCAAACAGGAGGAGGAATGATAGAAACAAGGACAATAAAGGAGAGTATAATGTAAGAAATTTATTTCATAATAACATTAAAGAAGATAAAAACAGTATTGGGTTAGCCTTAGTTTTGGATAGGTCAGAGGCACAAGTGTTGACTGAATGTGAAAGTGAGAATGTAAATATTGATGGTACTGGAGCCAGCATAGATGGTGTTGAGTGTGTGAATGAGAATGAATGGAGTTCTGAATTTAAAAAAAAAAAAAAAAATTAAATGTGATCCAGTAAAAACATTAAATGGCACTGGGTCTAGTATGAATAATGAGAGAAGTGTGAATGTTTCTGAAGTAGGTGAAATTGTCAATGCTGATGTACACCCAACTGTAACTGATGTGTTGGGACAGGACAGAGGTATTATTGAGAAGATAAAGTGGATTAGGAAGTGGGCACCAGATGATTGGCTATTACACAAATATCAGTATTTGGACCGATTTGGGAAGCAATTAATAGGGATCAAACTTACTATAGCCTGGTAAAAAACTTAGTGAGTGGGGAGAATGAATACAAAGAATTAAGGGGACTAGGCATGTGTGCTGTAGGCCAAAATGAAGTAGATGAAGGATTTGGTGTATTACAGGAGGGGATAGATAATAATAATGAGTGTACAAACTTTTGTAGTATACAACAATGAAAATTGTAAGGAAATGGATTGTGATGGTGTAGGAGCAGGGTGGATTGATAAAGAAGTAAGTGATTATGGTCCAGATGATTGGGTCCATTTCCTTCGACATTTAAAATCAGTGGAGCCAGTGACATGGATAGAAGAGAAAAATGGGTATGCAAGGAAACTTGGGGAGTTGAGTGCAATAAACCCAGAATTTGGGAAAGCATTCAGTGAAATATTTGAAAATGATGAGGACATACAACCATATTTTTATGTAGGGGAAGTAAATACTATGGTTAAGAACTGTATGCAAGAAATTGAGGAGGATTTGTTGGCAGAAAATGAACTTGAGGAAGATGTTATTGAAAATGTACAGCCCATTATAAATGTTAAGGTAGAAGAGGTTAGTGAAACTGCATTGATTGATACTGGAAGTACAATTAGTGGTATTTCAGAGGATTTCTACAATCAAATCAAGAGTACAGGGACAGTAGAGTTTCCAGTTACTGGGGTACGGATAAAGAATGCTACTCGCAGTTATAGCAAACCAGTGAATAAGGAAGTACTGTTAGACTTGATGATTGAGGATGAATTATTTAGTCAAGGTTTACTTGTCATAAAGGGACTTTGCTTAAATTTAGTGTTGGGAAATGATTTTTTGTGCAAATATGGGGCACAACTAGACTATAAGGACAAGGCTATAAAATTGAATGTAGGGGTCATATGAAGAAGATTAAATTTAAGAACTCTGTTGATAAAAAGAATCTGATGGCATGCATATAGATAGCACAATGTGTTGTGAATGAAGCTGAAGTTGAGGAAGAAATACGGAAGAAGGTAGATGAGACAAAGGGGATAAGTGAAAGTCAAAAGGGGGAATTGTATTATTTATTGTCTAGGTATAAGAATGTGTTTTCTGAAAAGCCAGTAAAAATCTTAGATTTTGAATATGAAATTAGGGTGAAACCACATGAACCAGTTAAAGCTAAGCCTTATGCTATAGCCATATCTGAAAGGGAATCAGTCAGAACTGAATTACAACGGATGCTGGACTGGGGCATAATTGAAAGATGTAGAAGCGAGTACAGCATTCCCATGGTAGTGGTAAAAAAAAGGACAAATCTGTGCGGTTAGTGTTAGATGCCAGAAAATTAAACAAAATTATAGTTCCTGAAACAGATCATCCAGAGAACATGGATGAACTGATTCAAGGGTTCCATAATGTGAAACTTATGACCAGCATGGATCTGACTGCTGGATTTTGGCAGGTGCCGCTGGCTGTTGAGAGCAGGAAATACACGGCTTTCTTATTTGAAGGCAGGGCCTATCAATATAAGGTTGTTCCTTTTGGTTTGTGTATTTCTGTTGCTGTTTTCATTAGAGCTTTGAGTTATGTGTTGGGAGATGGACTGATGAGAAGGCTTACAATTTATGTGGATGACATATTGGTTGCTACAGCTACTGGGAAGGAGCATTACCGTTTATTGCAGGATGTTTTTACAGCTTTACTTGCAGGGGGTATGACACTCAAGCTTAAAAAGTGTGAATTTGTGAAAGCAGAAATAAACTTTTTAGGTCATGTGTTATCTTCAGAAGGATTTATGCCTAATGGGGATAAAATTAAGGCAATAGCAGAATGTGCAAAACCTAAGAACCGGAAGCAGTTAAAATCGTTTCTCGGCATGGCTAGTTTCTACAGAAAATACATAAGTAATCAAAGCCTGAATTCTCCAAATTTGTCATGGTTATTGAAGAAAAATGTGTCCTGCGTGTGGTCTGATGAATGTGATAGGGATTTTGAAAGAATCAAAACCAGCCTGTGCAATAGCAAACTCTTACATTACCCAGACATGTCTCTTCCATTTTACTTAGCCACAGACAGCTCAGACTATGGAATAGGAGTTGCTCTCTTTCAAAGAAAAGAAGTGGATGGTGAGATTGAACACAGAAGCGTATCATTTGCAAGCAGGGTCCTATCAAAACATGAGCGGAGATATGGTATTTCGGAGAAGGAACTTTTGGCTATAGTTTGGGGTTTTCTGAAATTCACAATTTACGTGCAAGGTCATGAGACAATTGTTATGACTGACCATAAGGCATTGAGCTATTTGCAGGATTGTAAGTTACTAAATCAAAGGCTGGCACGTTGGGCACTAATACTCCAACAATTCCAGTATAAGATAGAATACATAAAGGGAACTGAAAACGTAGTTGCTGACAGCCTGTCCCGTTTGCCTATTAAAGGGGATGAATCTATAGAACTTGAGGGTGAAGGCACTGAATTCCACATGATGTACATGAAAGGTGTTAATGGGGAAAAACATATTAGGGACATCTGTAAGGACATGAGACGGATACAGAACACTGATCCGATTCTCAAACTGGTCAAAACAAACATGAGTCAAAAGGGCACGAAAAATTAGATAAATATTACAAGATCTATAAGGGGGTATTGTTTAGGAGAAAGAATGTTGACAAAGAAGAATGTCGGGTATGTTGGCCAGAGGAACATGTCCAGTCATTGATAGAATATATACATTTGTCACATGGTCATTGTGGACCACAAAAGTGCTTGGAAATATTACAGTATTATGCTATTTTTAACAATATGGATAGAAGTGTTAGGAAACAGTTAGGTGCTTGTGATAAATGCCAGCGTGTGAAGCATATCACTGTGGCTAGCCGAGGTGAAATGCAAAGCATTTTACCTAAGGGTGTGGCTGAGTTGTTGGCAATTGACCTTTTTGGACCACTGCCAGCAAGTAGGGGTGGACAAAAATATGTCATACTTACTGTTGATGTGTTTTCAAACTATGTAAGGCTATACGGTATCAAGAAGGCTATCAGCAAAACAATAATCCGTAAGCTAGAGCTAGATTATTTCAAAAAACATGGAAAACCTAAGGCATTGCTGTCAGACAATGGTTCCCAGCTTACATCTAAGGCATGGGAAGATTTTATGCAACAGTCAGGTGTAAAACATATAAAAATTTCAGTTTACCATCCGGCGAGCAATCCTGCCGAGCGATACATGCGTGAGTTGGGACGGTTATGCCGAACATACTGTAGTAATAACCACAAATCATGGGCAGAGTACATTGTTTCCTTTGAGGATGTCATGAACAGTGTTAAAAGTAAAGCAACAGGATATACACCATATGAGATAATGATGGGCAAAAAGGCACCGAATCTAATAGGTGAGATTGTAGATTTCCCACCAGGGAATCAGGTGACACCACAGGAACAGATAAAGCTGGCAACTGAGCAGATGGCTGAGGCAGCAACTCAGAGGGAAAAGAGACATGACAGTAGGTACAAGCCAACTAAGTACAAAGTCAATGACCTAGTACTAGTGAAAACTAAAATAAAGTCTAGTGACATTGATGGAGAAATAAAGAAACTTTTTGAGTTATATCATGGGCCATTCCGGGTAGCAACATGTCCGTACCCAAATGCTTACCGGTTGGAATACCCAAAGTCTGGAAAACCGTTGGGGTTAAGAAATATTACTGAGTTGAGGCTATATAAGCAACTGGATTAAGCCAGTTTGCAGCCTCATGTGAATATTAGGTTTAGGATCTGTATGTATTTTTTTGTGACTTATGTATGTCTAAATTTAAGAGTTCTTGTGGAGTAACTTGACAATTTGATAATTATTTTGACTTGGTTTATTCTCTATTTTCGCCTTGCTTTATTTTTGTTGTTTATGTATGTGTGTTGGTGAAAGGTGCAATTGTTGCCAGGACTCATTCCTAAAAACAGCAGCTGAGAGGGATATTGTGTTTATTGTGTCATCATAATTTATGTATGAGTAGTGAAACTATTTATTTAGGTAATTCTAAGAATAATAATTAAATTGTTTTTATTTTTGTTGATACATACTAATCTGAAATCAGGACTAGAGGACGTATATATATTGTATTCAATTGATGTTCACACGCTGCAGGAGTTGTAGTTACTGTGAAGTATAGACGTGCTAGGATTAACTTAGGATAGTATCGGCCAATTAAATCTCACACCAGCAAAAATAATTTTTTTTTGGTGCGAGGAGGTAGGATTTGTATTTATGTTTGTAGGTGTCATTATGATGGAAGAGAAAATTTTCTATGATAACATTCTTTTGGTAGTATTATTTGAGCTTTAAGATATATTTTTGACACAGGCAGGTTGTTGATTTATATTTGATGGAGTACTACTCCAAGTAGTCCACATATTCTCTTGTCTGTTTCATCTGAAGCTATGGCTGATGAGAGGGCAGGCATGGTGGTTTGGGTTAATCTGATAATGACTAACACCAGCCACTTTCAGTTCTTAATTCTGTTGATCTACATGTTACTGTACATGTCTCAATGCTTAGTTTCAATTGCACCAAGTCTGGATGGCAGGGGGGTGGGATACAAATCCAACCGAATCCTGGTGTCCAGACAATTTTTGTCTATGTTGACTCATGAGTGCCTTCTGCTCTTCCTGTTCCATGTAGGGTGCATATGACGTGTGTGAATAAGAATGCTTGATCCAGTGCCATGAATCTAAGCTGCAACAGCATGTTGGTTGAAATGACGGAGACATAGGACCGTACACCATGGACCAGAGTTGCTGCAACGATGACTCTGGGGTTCTCAGTGTCAAAGTGGTGAGAGATTTCCTTCAAACAAGTGGAGTGTACACCGTCAAAAGTTTTTATAGTGACAATTCTAGTTTTTCCATGTAGGACAAGGTTCTCTAAAGACTAAAGTTTAATAATATTATAAATTTGGTGCTAATTCTGTATATAAACAATAGGCACACTTAAAATTCATGGATGTATTTAGTTATAGGATCCTTTTCTTAAAAGTATGCACACACTATACGTGGTCTTAATGGTACAAATATTGGGAAATTATCTCACTGCCCTGTTTATTTTTTTATTTATCTATTTATTTAGTTTTTGCATTAGTTGAGGTCATAATTGGCATAGTGTTTGAGCCAATCCGATTCAATAATTTTGTAATTTAAAAATTTTGTTCATTTGAATGTATTAATTTTGGTGCTACTTGCGCCATTCTGCACATGGTTTGGACGCCGCAAGTGGGGGTATTGTGAGATTACCGCCCAATAGAAATACTGGTAATTAATAGCATTTGATAATTAAACAGTATGAAGTTCACTGCAAACATTGACCATCCAATGCACTAAATGTTACACAATTTTAATCTTATTAATTATGGTAGCAATGTATGTACACAGTTGGGTGACAACATTTATAGTTAGGCCATAGGTAGAAATTCTCCACGATGAGATTTGCGGTGTGCTTGTAGCTGACGGGAGGCCAGCGAGCAGGCCGATGTTGGTGGCTTGTCTCAACTTAGGATTTTACAGTTCGTTTCCGGTGAGGGGAGAGAGGGACAATGGCGAGTGCCAGGCACAGTGCAGTGCACAAATATTGTAATACTACTGGCATTTGAAGTAATACGATGCAGTTAGGAACCTTTAAGGCCCTCATTACAAAATAGCCTGTTGATAAATAAACAATACATTAGCTGATATAGTCACATCTAACGTAATATGTTTAATTGACAATGAAAAGTAATAAATTACCAACGAAGACAAGACAGTTACACAACTAGCATGGCAATGTTTGTTTATAAAAATAATATATTAACTATTTCTCATTTTATTTTCAATTAATCTTTTGTATTTTATCTTGAAGTATTCAGTCAAATCACTTATCTGTGGTATAAGAAATTGCACAATTATGATAAACAGTACAAAGGATGTTTATATTAATATAAAAACGTAAGAAAATATTTGTTTAATGTGTAGTGTAATTATTTTGATTTTAAGTAAAGTTTTAGAAATGTATTGGCTGAGCGCTGTACGTTGGCAAATCGGTTACAACAGCTTACATGGGGAAGTTGATGACATAGGAGAAAAATCCCCGGCAGTTGAGTTTTGGAGCGCTCGCGCGTGCGCGAGGGCAGGAAGTGAGGACTCCAGAGAGCACGTGGTGTGGCTGGCCTGGCGGCGTCGCTCTGCCTCTGTCGGCAAGTGGATCTCGAGGTGGTGACTTGAGATTTGTCTGTGGCGATCGCCACGTGTGGTTGCTCGTCGTAGACCGCACCAAGTTAAATCGAGTGCTACTGTGTGTTTGTGAATATTTAGCCGGTGGAACAAGGTGTGCATCGCATTGAATTAAAGTGACTGTTATTTGTTAATGTAGCACGTGTCGTCGCATAGGCATGAACATAAACGGTGTTTGAGACAGCCACATGGTGTGAAAACAATTCGCGACAAATATTCATTTTGTCTGGGGGCTCACGAGCTATAACTTAATTTGATAAATTTACCGACGTACAGACGCGACAGCCACAGGGATCAAAGATTGTGAAATAAACAACATAAAGTGAACTTTCACGTGTTTTCAAAAATAGTAGTTAGTACACCCTTTTCTCTCATGAACTTGAATTTATTATGAATTTGTTTTGTTAATCATATGCAGGGAAGGAAAGCTGCGAACGTGTGATATCATCCCCTAGAAAACGAGTCAAACAGTCGCAATAACAGTTCCAGTGTTTTTGAATGTTTAGGAATTTGGTTCGCAGCTGGTGGTTGTGAGTTTCAAAAATTAATCTTTCCCTATTTTAAACTCTCACCCCGACCTTCACGCTCGCACTATGCAGCTCGATAGATATATGTCGTCGCGCACATCCTACTACGGTGACGTTATGCGCAGAACGGCGAAATGTTCACCGATTAGGGTAGACAGTTTCCGCCCCCCCCCCTTCCCCCTAGTTTGTACCATGCCATTCTTCTGTAATGGAAGTGCTGTCGCTTGGAACACTTTTGTCGCCGGCCGCGGTGGCCGAGGGGACTGAGGCGCTCCAGTCACGGTCTGCACGGCCACTACGGTCGGGGGTTCGAATCCCCCCTCGGGCATGGATATTTGTGCTGTCCTTAGTTATAGTTAGTTCATAAGTAGTTTGTAAGTTTAGGGACTGATGACCCCGTAGATAAGTTCCGTAGACTCTACAAACATTTGAACATTTAAGCACTTTTGTCACTTCCGTGATTGTTCGTGTTGATAGTGCCGATACAGTTGACTCTTTCTCTACTAAGGGTGCTACAGTCGTTCCAAGTGCCAGATGTAATTTTTACATGTTCGTTGGACTATGATATTGGTATGTAAATGTAGACTGGAGACTGTGTAAGCATGGTATGAATTGAGTTTAATAATATTATGTAGAACACAGCAAACAATAAAATACCATCACAATCACCTTTGTAAAAATGGAATATAAATTCCAATCATGCGAAGCTTGTGTGTGTCCATAGTATTTTATAGAACTTGCTGCTTATTTACTGCTTAAAAACAGCCGATAGTTTGTTATTCATAACAGAATAATGCTTTAATGCTTTTATGTGAAAACTGTTTCACTAAAAATATCTTCTCACAAGACTATGGTTATCGCTCGAAACTAGTGGCGTACAACAGGTAGTGTCAAAACAACTTAGCCGGCCACGGTGGCCGAGGAGACTAAGGCGCTACCGTCAATTTGAAAACAACTGACAGGTATGCTGCTGGGTGATATTTCGAAAGCAGCGCGCCCTTCCAATTTTACAAGGTACAACTGCACCCAAGAAAGAAATGTGCAATCGAATTTAATACTTCGGTGTGCAAAGGGTAAATAAGAAAGATAACACACACAATAAAAGTAACCGCAGAGTCAACACACCCAAAGATGACCAACATCAGAAATATCGATAGTCACTATTAACCCAGATAGCCTGACCTCCTTCCAGAAGGACGAGAATGGTGGCTTAGTGTACCATAGTTGTAGTTACAAATTCGTACACAGTGTCGTATTTTATTTCGTTGAGTCTCCTCCTATCATTTTAGATAAGTTTTCGTTTGTACTGTTGATTGCAAAGTTGAGGACCATGCAGATGATATTGAAGATTTCTTGAACATTCTTTAATTTTTGCGACATTTATACGTATATATTTCATTGTAAATAGTGTTTTAATAATAATGATTCATCACATAATAATTGTAAAACATTCATTTTGACGTCCTTCCAAAAAGATGGGCAATATTCCAAAACTAATGGTGTGTTTGTGAAAAAAAAAATCACTGGTCACGTTTTTGTGAAGACATATAAAGATAATTTATACCTTTTGAAATAAACTTAAAACCAAAAATAATTCCACGCTATCTGGGTTAATCACCAGGTGAAGCAGCATAAATTCTGTCCCTGTTTTTTAACGAGAGACACTGCCGGATTTCAAGCAGAATTTAAACAAAAACCACCATCTCAGTTTATAAGGCCGCTTGCTAGTTTAATTTCAACAACTTCCTTAATAACATTATTCCAATAGGTGGAAGTGCATGCCAGAATCTCCGTGTTGTTGTATTCCATAGGTTGACCGGTGCCAAGACAGAGTTCCTCTGCGGCGGATTTGTTTGGTTGCTGTAAGTGTGTGTAAAGTTTGTGTTCAACACACCGGTCTTCCACAGTCCTGATTGTCTGATCAGTATTTGACATGCCACAACTGCAAGCCTTACGCAAACCAAGACCCCAACCAATCCCAACAGGAACATTATCTTACAAGGTGGTCGAAAAACACATTTCGCACCTTATTTTCGCAAAATACGACCAATCCTGTTGGAAATTATTCCTGCATGAGGCAAAACAGGCCATAGATTGAAGTCACTTCGTTACTATCGACACTCACACATTGCACAGTTGGCTGATAGCGCAACGCTCGTTTTATTTACCTCTCACTACAACCGTTATGACGAAAGGTGAGCTCGAGATGGGAAAACTCAGCTGACAAAATTTCAGGGTCTGAAATGAAATGTGTTCTGTGAACCAAGGTACGAAGTACGCCCTTTCGCTGAGCTGGATGGTGACAACTATCAGCTCGCAGATACAAATCAGTGTAGGTAGGCTTTCTATAAACAGCATGTTACAATTTATCAGAAACCTATCTTCTGACTAACACGTCATGGAAGGGAATGCAGACATTCTTTGAAAACTGCATAGTGAACTGAATAATAGGGTGGATTGAATTTAGTTGTTCCAAAAAGCCGTTTAAATTATCACTACCAACAGGCTAAACGACAAAAGTATCGTCTACATATCTGAGAAAACACGCAGTTTTCAAAGTCGCTGACTCCAAAGCACGTTCCTCGAAATCCTCCTTAACAAACCGGCCACAAAAGGTGACGATGGGGCTTCCCTTTGCGACTCCATCAGTCTGTTCGTAGTATTGACCATTTAATAAAAAGTAAAAGTCGACTTCAGCGAACGTCGAAATAGATTAGTTAACTTGACACTAAAGTTAAGTAGCTGCAACGAATCAGACAGAGGAACGCGAGTGAAGAGATAAACCACATCAATACTCACTGAAATATCACTCATTCAAACACAATTTCTCAAATGGACGTAAGAAATCCCCGAGGTCGTAATGTGGCGTTCACACCTACCTACTATCGGACTCAACAAACTAGCAATATGTTTACCTACACGATATGTCGGAGCACCAATATCAGATACTATAAACTTCAAAGAAACGTTCTCCTTGTGGATCTTAGGAAGGCCATATAATCTAGGCCGTAGAGCGCAGTAATAATTAAGACTCTTGATAGTCTCCTGTGACAAGGGACTTTTCTTCAGGAGGTATTAGTCTTTCTCTCAACACTGTTTCTAGCGTAAGCCCCGATTCGACGATATACCGTATCAGAAAGTAGATGTGGCATCTTTTGAAAGTAATCGTCCATTTTCAACAACACTGTGGCGTTTCCATTGTTTTCTGGCAAGATATCGATATCAGGATCCATTGTGAGTTAACGTAAAACATACGCCCCCTCAGCTGCTAATATTTACAGTTTGGTAGACGGTCCTCAGTTAACACACGACAAGTTTCCCTCCTAGTCCCTTCCGCAGCGTCGGAAGATAGTTTAGAGACAGCCTGTTCAATAGCACTTACGAAATCAACGACCAGTAAACCCTTAGGCATCGGTGCGAATTTCAAACTTTTCTCAAACACAGATTAAGTTGCGTCGTCAAAAGTCTTTTCCTTCATATTGATCACAGAATGTGCAGAAATAAAATTAGTACTAAACTCTGAGCGAATGAAACGTTCAAATTTCTCCGAAGCCGAGCAGTTACAGATTGAAATTCCCAGCAAGACTGTAACCAAGTGGCACTATCCAGCCAAATCCAAGAAAATTCAGGAACATTCGAAGCATTCATTAAATGAATCCCAAATAACTTTGGTCTCATGGCAGGATAACTGCATTCTCACTAGAATTCCGAGTGTTGACATGGTTATCACTAACATTATAATGGTAGAGATTATAAGAGACAATGCTGGAAGGAATCGGGCTATCATCACTGTTGAATAGTAAGCACGGGGGTTGTCCTAGCTAGGTACTGCCAGGGTACATTGTAATAGCTGTGGTTGGATGAACATTGGTGACGTCTTCATATTAGATGATTCCTGGTATGGGACGTTACCAACAGGCAAGTGGCAGCGACGATTAACCACATCAATTTAGGCCCAGTTAATATACACTGATCTACCCTTGCGATACCTAGATTATAAATATGTATGTAAACATTGATTTACTGACAAATGCTGTGTGTGTTCCCTTTTCCCGCCAGGTGGTACATTTCCGGCCGGCATGCTGCGCGTGGCGGCCACACTCCTGGCGTTGCTCGCCGTACTTCCGGCGGCGACGCCGCTCATTGGTGGCTACAAGGCCTTCTTCGAGTGCAGGTATGTGGGGCCATTATTTCTTAGGTAAATACATAGAAACTGTAATTTATTTGAAGAAAGCTATTTAATATTGCTACACATATAATCTCACAGTTTTGCCTCGGAAGGTACGTATGTCCACCTTTATCCATAAATAGGATTTTACCGCCATGGAATTGAATGAAAATTTGTTTCATCGATGGGGGCAATAATCAGACATGGCCACGGTACGAATTTATAACTACTTGGAGTGCACTTATTTGGGACACGAACAAGACAATTCCAGTTCTTGTATTTTATTTCATTAAAAAGTTCTCAGATTGTTCCATATGAAATAACTCGAGATGTTTACCGAGAGCTGTTTTGCAGCCTCTTGTTTATCGCGGCATCAAACGTCCTGATAATGAAAAGTATATTATTTAGAAGAATTGCGCTTTGAATAATCCCATTTTCTTTGTGTAAAATCACATATATATCCGCTCCAAACTAAATATAAGAATTAAACAAATATCAACTTGTTTGGTAGAAAGTATATGCCTCAAACATGTTATTTTATAATAAGTTACTCTGTCACAAATGTTTATATATGCAGCCAAATAGGCATATATATATATATATATATATATATATATATATATATATATATATATATATATATATATATATATATAGTGTTTCACTAAGTGTGTTTGCCTCTGTAACTTATAAAATAATAGGTGATGGGAAATTTTAATGCGGTAGGTCAACACAAGAAATGTTACACTTTCTGCGGAGCTTTATTGTATCATTTTCCAAAGAGTTACAGCACAAAGATATAATTTTTTAAATGGAACAATAGTTTTTTTCTATCATGCATTGGATTCGTTGAAACCAGCTGTGTCCAAATCAATTTAAACTACATTCCAATCACTATTAGTTTGGGAGCTACAACCCTTCAAAGTTTAGGGGACGGAGGCTACGACAGCGTATCTGACTGGCTGGTGGTCATGAGACAATGGGCCGTGCCCCAGGGGATAGCCACTCGGCCAGTTAGCTACGCTATCGCAGCCTCCGCCCCCGGAACTTTGAAGGGTTGTAGCTCCCAAACTAACAGTCATAGGGCTGTGGTTTAAACTGATTTGGACGCAGCTGGTTTAAACGAATCCAATACACGATACAAAAAAGCTATTGTTCCATTAAAAAAATTATATCTTTGTGGTGTAACACTTTGGAAAATGATACAATAAACTATGTTCATATCTCCACAGAAAGTGTAACATTTCTTGTGTTGACCTACCGCATTAAAATTTCCCGTCACCTATTATTTTATAAGTTACAGAGGCAAACATACTTATTGAAACGCCCTGTAATATATATATAGACTCGAAGGGCATGAAAGGGAATCATCAGTTGGGAAGGGAGCAAGACAGGGTTGTAGCCTTTCTCCGACGTTATTCAATTTGTACATCGAGCAGGCGGTGAAGGAAAGCAAGGAAAAATTTGGAATAGGGATTAAAGTTCAGGGGGAAGAAATAAAAACATTGCGTTTTGCTGATGACATTGTAATTCTATCAGAGACAGCAAAGGACCTAGAAGAGCAGTTGAATGGAATGGACAGTGTGTTGAAGAAAGCGTATAAAATGAACATTAACAAGAGCAAAACAAAAATAATGGAATGCGGTCTTAGAAAATCAGGCGATGGTCAAGGAATTAGATTAGGTAACGAAACAATGAAGGTGGTAGATGAGTTTTGTTACTTGGGTAGTAAAATAACATGCGATGGTCGCAGAGGATATAAAATGCAGAATGACAATGGGAAGAAAAGTATTTTTGAAAAAGAGAAATTTGCTAACATCGAATATTAATTTAAGCGTAAGGAAGTCTTTTCTGAAGGCATTTGTGTGGAATGTTGCCTTATATGGGAGTGAAACATGGACGATAAGCAGTGCGGACAGGAAGAGAATAGAGGCTTTTGAAATGTGGTGCTACAGAAGAATGCTGAAGATTAGCTGGGTAGATCGCATAACTAATGAAGTATTGAACAGAATTGGTGAGAGAAGGAATTTTTGGCATACCCTGACTAAAAGAAGGGATCACTTGGTAGGACACATTCTTAGACATCGGGGAATCGTAAATTTAGCATTGGAGAGAAGTGTTTGGGGTAAAAATCGCAGAGGGAGACCAAGAGACGCGTATAGTAAGCAGATTCAAGTGGATGTGGGTTGCCGTTCTTATGAGGAGATGAAAAGGCTTGCTCAGGATTGTGTAGGGTGGAGAGCTGCATCAAACTAGTCTCTGGACTGAAGACCATAACAACAACATGTAACAATTTCTGGCAGTATTTTAAACTCGAGATAATTATGTATGTTTACAATATATAGGAACGGTTCTGATGCTGTCCTAAACGTAATAAGTGAACTTACTGTATGTTTGTACATCCCATATGTTCTTGCAGTAAGTATATCTTTTCCCATATAGGCACATAATCAATAATCCTTACTGCTCATACGTTTTGGTTTTCAACCTGTTTTGAAGATAATTGAAGCTGATGGGGCAGGACATAACCCATGGTGAAGACAATCGATGATCTGCTGACAGGCACATAAATTAAACTCACTTAAATTTTCTGTATGTTGTACTTGCATAACTGGGACAAGGCCTTTTTCGTTCTTGAGAAATTATTGACATTCAAAACTAGAATATCATTTACATCTACCTGTGTGAATGAATTTTGTTATGTTTCAGTTTTATTTAGTTGCTTGTTTTAATGCTTACAACTTCTTAATTTCATTTATTTTTATACATTATAATGTGACTCAGTGAACGAGTTTTATTATTTGTCTTCTGCTGTTGATTTTTGCTTGTTGAGAATGCTTTCATTTTTACTTATGGCTTTCTGCATTAAATATTCATTCTCTCCAGTGTGCAATCCTTTCTATATCTTTCTTATGGCTTAAGATGTCCACATCTGTTTGGTTCCCATTGAGGTATTGATTTTCTCATACTTAATGTTCCAAAGCATTATGGTCTGTGCTTTCACTTTTCTGTGGCAACTTACATGATGCAGTGTAATGATGTACCTCAGAGTGTTCCTGAGCCATCACATGACGTTAATTGTTGTCCAGCTATGCTGTGCTCATAAGAGTTTCAAGGTAATTTTTTCATGTGCTTAATCGAACTTCAACTCTCAGAGTACCTTCCATTTAAATAGATACTTTAAATGATTTTAACTGATATTTAGGACAGAGTTTTATTAAAATTCTCAACACAACTGACTTACATCTTTCAAACTGTACAAGATACATGAATTACCAATTGTGATACCAGGCAAAGGAAAGGCACTGTCACATTGCTACACAGATATGACATATATTCCATGTACTTGGTGCTTCTTGCTGATATATACTTCCCCATGTCTCTCAACCACTGTGTTTGGTCAGTTCAGAACCTGTACAGAGTTCCCAGCTCAGTAAATGCCTCCATAAACTGATAAATCACACAAGACAAATTAATTTGATTTATTGGGCTGAATGTAGGAGATGTTTTGTAACCTTTTGCATTGCATATCCCCATCCCCCACTCAAATATTGTTGTAAATCTCTGACTCAACTGCTTAGCTATTAGTCCCCCCCCCCCACTCAGACACAAGATATTAAATCATTTATCACATTTAGTCACAGTTGTTTTACACCTTACATTTCACTACAAGGAAGTAAAAGTGGAGTAAGCACCAACGGTATGTATCTGGATTATATAGAATGTTGGGAGAACTTTTATCTCAGTGGTTAATATACATTAACCTTTTGAAGTTAAATTAATTCCAGCTTCTTCACACTAATAGTTTAATATCACTATTAACCCAGTGAGATCCAGGAGGGGTGCACTTTAGTTGTTGCAATAGATGGATTTATTACATGAAAGGAAATAATAAATATTTTAAGTAGATATTTATCTGGGAACTTCATGGGATAGACATAGGAGTAGAGGTCATATATTTTATTCATTAGTCCACTAGCAAACTTAAGAAAAAGGCTATGGTGGAGCAAGCTATGTATTGACTAAATATCAAGTAATATCAAACACTATGTTTATAACTACCTCACCACAATAGTTCAGCACCTTTCTGTAGGCTGCTGATGAGTAGCAACCTCTTGCGACCTTCCTATCAGTACTCCCCAATAAGAACTGGGCAATACATAACTCAGGATAGTAAATTGTTTATGGCTTGTTGTCTCTCTTCATAGAGGTGAATTATGTATGTCACCTTCTATGCTCTAAACAGCTACCCAATCTGTTTAAACAAGATCAATAATTAATCTGTACGATAGCCAGTCTATCAATCTGCATGTGATGACATGAAAATATATTTTAGCGAACATAAATTACACCTCTGAATAACTAACAAAATGGATTCTAAGGTAAAGAAGTGATGCACTCACAAAATAGTTGTTTATAAATAGAGTTTATTTCTCTTTCTGGACATGAAAATACAGAGGTGGTCCTACTTTATACATCAGTAAATAACTGAATATTTCCCCAATTATTGTTCATGAGAGGCATTATAAATATCACATGCACTCAAGAGTAAAAGTTCCAAATTATCACTCATACATTAGTGAAGTTCCAAATTAATCCATGATTACAGTATTCCTCACACGTGTGCACAATTGCTGATTTATCACAGCTCCACTGCCCTACTGCCATGCATAGTTTACCACTTTTCACCAGGGAATAAGTTTTGCAGTAAGAGTCCCGTAAATTTTCTAAGTCTACAGATCCTATCTCTTCAAATCACAAGTTCGTAACGCGGCTTCTGACCGCCCAGACTCACAATCTTTCACCACCACATCCAAGTTACGAATCCCTTCCCAAGCGTTCGAAAGTGTGCTCTACCTGCTCCCAAATTTGTATCCTTCTGCACATCCTAACGCCTCATCTTTAAAATACAATTTCCCTTCCAAAATATTGTAGATTCGAATATCACAGAATTAAATGCTTTGACCACCTCCCTACAGATATATATTTAACACTACTAAAACCAGCTGAGACTGAAGCTTATTGCTCACATAACTTCTCACTGTTCAAATATACTGCTGCCATCAAAATATAGTTACGCAATTAATATTTAATTTATCATGGCTTTTTATGTAAATATATTCAGTTCTTGTCCACAAATACATTGTTATTAATTAATTGTTTAATTGTTTATTAAAATATTAATTATAATTAACTGTTTATATATAAATTATCTGCTGCATATCTACTATTTTTTAGCTGGCCATGAAATATTTAAGTGGCAGAATATTATTAATTATAGTTAAATACATATATAAATGTAATGCGCTTTGCTGTGTTCATGTTTGTGTTTCTGTGGAGGAATATATGTTCTGTCCTAAGAATATTATTACCGCAATGAAAAGCAGAATAAGAGAGTAAAACAAAGTTTATTGAAAGAATATGGAAATAATGTGGTACGTCTTTTAAGATAGATAGCGTGGTTCAATGCAGCCCATTTGCTTCTTAATCTGTTACTGATAAACACTATGTATCATTAATTGTAAATATAAGTCTTATAATATTATTATTATAGTACTGAGATTTATCTGATTTTTATCTGTAAGGGATATTGAAATTATAATTACGGCGTTTGATTCTCCCAAGTCTCCTGAATCCATTCACATAATTACATTTGCAGGATGATCATTTCCCGATTTTACATGGATTTTTAGAATAATGTGTGTGGCTATATTGTATTTCAGTTGCAATATGGGAAAGCTACCCTCGCTCAACCAAGAGCGTCGTTTCCAGTTTCTGAAAACATTAGGAAAACCCTGACTACCTGTATGCCATTCACTAGGTCCAAATTGTTACCTGGCCATCTGGGGAACCCAACAGCCTGGCAAAACCCGCCTTTCACATGGAAACAATTAGCTTCCTCCTCTATCTGTAATATCACACTCTTTCATGGGTCTGCCTACCCTTTTGCAAAGCAACATCCTCTCTCTACCTTAGCATTTACTAAGGATAATATTTTATTGTTACCTCCCTTCTCCTTTTCGTTTTTGTCCCTTTTTGTCCCATATTAAATATATTCTCCTTCGTTCATTCATTTAAATTTATGAATGTGCACTCAGCAAATAAATATTCCTCCCTATTTTCCTCGGACCTCAAATGATTGTACATCAAGAGAGAGGTAAATTTATATTTTCCTGACAAAAAAGAAAAATACCGTTTAATAAAGCACCTCCATCTCCATGTAAAATAATCCTGTCAATGTACTTACCAACTAAACCACATGTAGGTGTATGTAAAAAAAGTATTGTTGTATGTTTTACATTATGTACCCTACATATTATTTCTGATTTGTGTTTTTGTGGCTGTTCCATATCTCCCGTATTATTTATCCAAAATTAATGATTGAGATATCATTTTCAAGGTTTCGTTCTTTACTAATGACGAAAGATACACAGATAATTTAAAGTTATTGTTGTCACGAAAAACGCTATTTTCAAAACAAAAAAAAATTAATGTTCATACAATCTAAGTACATATACATCGAACGGTCGTAAATGGGACATTTAGTAACGCTCCCATCAGCCACCACGCCGAGCACACTATTAGTTTTCTCGGGTGTTATAAAAGCAATGTAGATGGTGCCATCTATTGACAATCTGTTTAACTAACATGAACAACAGTTCCTGTAGTTGTTTAGATTTCTTACGCAAGCTAAAGATCTTCTTTTATACAAGCATATTTTATCACACGATTTCGGTTATACACGCCGATGTAACGACGAAAAGTACACAAATAATGTAATTTAACTAACAGGCACGACAGCTCTTGCAGTTGTTTAGATTCTTTACGCAAGCGTAGCTTATCACGAGATTTATGTTTCACACGTCCATGCAAAATAGCTGTTGGAATTGTTCACTTAGTTCAAGCAAGCGTTGTGTACTGCACGAATGAACAGTATTACCTTAACGTTCATTATCACAAGTAAGTACTGCTTACCGTTATAACTTATAATGATTTATTTAACTTTTAATTTAATTAATTTTAACGGAGACAGGAACGATAATGATTTTAAATTTCATAGAGTGACTATTTGGGTTTGAAACTGTTTGAACCGTTCATGTCACAGTTCGACAGATCTCAGGAGTTTTGTAAAATAGACAAGTTTTAAAAAATAAAATAAACATAAAGAAGTCAATATCTGTTTTTTATATGTTTCTCAACCAATCTTATTGTATTTAACCATATAAATTTTCTGATAAAGAAAGTAATATTTGTTACTACTATTCAAAGTTTATCATATTTTATACATATGTACTGGCATCTGTCTTTTCTCCATTACTATCTTACCTGTCTGTGACTGATCAGGATAGAGTGTGAACTATTCACACGGGTCAGCTAATAAGTGAAAGTTAAATGTGTCTGTATATCTATTTGTATGTTTGTACTTGTATCTGTATATGTGTCAGCAGGTTAGACCTCTGGCATACTTGCAGTGTAAACACCAGGCTTATAAGTCAAGCACACACACACACACACACACACACACACACACACACACACACATATATATATATATACACATGCACACACATACAAAATCGTCAGATGTGGAAATGGAGTCTTATCGATAAAGACATTTGCTTTATGTAAAGAGGGATAAGAGACAGGCCCTCATATAGAGAAGTATGAAAGAAAAAAGAAGAAACGAGATATTTGAATAAGAGAAGATAAAGATGATAGCCCCACCGATAGGAAGCCATTCCCACTATGGACTGCCAAGGGCGAGTGAATAACATCGCTCCTCTACCAAGTGTGCATGTGTGTAATAAATGTGGATGTTTCACTGTGTATGTTCGAAAATGTTTAGCTGCCATTAGTTTGCAGCACACTGAACTGCAAACTATACAAACTACCCATATAAAACACGTTCCTCAGATTTATCTCTGAAATATAACATACAATGTAGAAAACAAATCGGTAAAAGAAATTATATTTATTGTGTCAATGAGTCGGTCTTCCTTTTTGGAGACCAACAATATCCATTTGTACTTTTTACAGAACGAAAGGATTCAATTATTATAAATCACATAAAAAAGAACCTCATATTACTAAGTGCAAAATATAAAGACAAGAAATAAGCCATTAAATTTTAAATCATATGTATCTATCATTATTCTGAACTATGAATGTAAAAATAATGATGTGAGATTTTAATGTCAAATCCATGAATATCTTTAGGACTGTCAACCACTTTACAATATCTACTGTTAATTGCAAAGTACTGTATCAGTCATGATATTTAATTGAATGCAAGTATTAATCTTCTCCCTGATCAGCATATTCTGGAGTTGATTCTTAATTTCTTAATCTGGTAAATTTGCTAGTTGAAGATGACCGATAACAGTTAAAAGTATAGAAAAAGAATGATACTTCTCTCTTAGCAGAAACGAAAAATAAATATTAACCTTTATGTACACACACTGCTTTTGGTAATGTACAGGCAAATTTGGGGTCTAGAAGTAGCCCAACAGATTGCAGGCATGTTTATAAGTAATTATTGGAAATACGTTGCGTATTGATATATTTATATAACAAAAGACAACGTATATGTCATTTAAGTAGTTTATTGTACTTATAATAATTAGTGTTAACAGACACTGTAAGTCATTTACAACAATGTGTCATGTTGCTTTTCTGATCCTATACTTCAGTTACCATAAGATGAAAATCAGCTCAGAAACACATTCTTACTACAATCATGGGTTGTTGCATGCATTAGGAGCATAAAATGAAATTGTAACTATGAAACAAAAATAACTAAAAACAAGAAGAAATGATAGCACACTATTATGTATGTACAAAGTACTATAGGATAAAAGGTGAAGTAGATGGGGTAAAGTCTTCAAAGTTCGAGAAAATTAATTATTTATCAATGAATACGAACGTTTCCAACTTTTTCCCTTCTTTCACACTCAGTCCTGTTAACAAGACACATAATGTCAGTGTTCCTATTTGTGATAGAAAAATGCACTGCACATCAGGGACCATATTGCTTCCTACCTTGGCAGGGTATGAAGACGAGAGTTTCTGTTCACTAACCTGGTGTCTTCTTTCGCTGGTCTTGTCCCCTGTACAGAAGCAGCACTCATGTGATGGATCCACTGTTTCTCAATGCGAGGCTGAAATAGTAGTATAATGTGGCTAGGCTTTTGTTCTAAAATGAAGTATGTCACACGAAAAATCGGGATGCCAGTGTATTTTCTTGTTTTATTTATAATTCATTGTTCCTTTACACTTTACAGAAAGCCACACCTGTATCAGGTGTTAACAGTCTGAGGCGCTTAGCTCGACTTACACAGTTGTTAGCTGTCTGAGGCCTCTCGCTCGACTCTTAACATGTTAACAGTCCGAGCTGCTTAGATCGACTGACTCTGGCTACATTTTGGTGCCCACGGAACATTCTAGAGTGTTAGGCCATTCATCTATTAAACTAATATTTAAACAAAAGTAATTCGCTTCCATTGGGCTCAGAGTACAAACAATAATCGATTGTGTGATTCTTGAGTTTCTCCTGGCGTATTTGATAATAAAAATATCCGTGAGTGTGCCTGTTGGCCACTAAAGACAGGCACTATACCCATGGATATTTTGATTAATAACTCATTGTCACTGTATGAGGCTTACAAATGTATTTATTTCAATATTTAGTTACTATGGAGCTCTATGCAATATATTTAGACCTTGGGAAAATTAACACCTTTGCCTTTTAGAAATACTAGAACCAGGCTCATCTTAATTACATGCTGATAAACAATTTGCTGTTAAACAATTTGCACGTAATTTCCCTTATATCTTTGATCGGATTTGAGTTATTTTCTACTCTGCAGCAAATGTATGGCTTTACAAGCTTCATTACAATGGAATTCATGTATTCTCTATGGCTCTTGTTCTTTCTTTCTTTTCCTTTGGATTAGAACTGACATAGAGAACATATCCGTTAGCTAGAGAAATTTTTAGTAAAGCAGCAAAAATTGCATTCTACCATCTCCTTGTTCTCCGTGAATACGAGTACTTTGAGCATTTCAAATCTAAAGTCTCACTCCTGCTTTAGTGTCACTGTAAAATTCCATTATTTCAGGTTTCGTAGACTATTTATTTACAGACACTACAATTGCATACTTCTTTGGAACGAATAACACCAAGGTCTTCTCCAGACAAATGCAAATAATAATCATACAGAGGTATTCTTGTATTAGGCAGAAACTAACGAGGAATTTCCCTTTTATTTTCGTACAGTACCAACATCTGTTAGTCCTCGTTTCAATAATTCATCTACTAACTTAACAGATACAAACCAACTGTCTCCAATGACATTGACCATAAAATTGCTGCGCAAGTCTTAGCACATCCTGTGTTGACACTGTGAAATGACTATTATTTTCTTTGGGTAAGCGATCTTACAGAGTACATAACACCAGTATATAAGTAATGAGTTGTCGCATCGCAAATACAACGAATTTTCAGGCCATATTTTCAAGGTTTATTTTAATAAAGATTCTGAATGAGCACCTTCCTCGAAATTTGTTAAACATTTTGCTAACACATTAATATAATAAACAAGATTAGTTTGCCCTAAAAATGCTAATAAACTTTTCAAATACTTCTCTTGCCACAGCCAGTTCATCAGTAGATTTCCTTTCTTCTTGCAAGCTGATATCATCAAAGTTTACTTTGAAATGAATGAATGGAAATGTGTTTACTCCCATCTCTACCAATGGAATCAGTTGCTCATAGCGATCTGACATCTTCATGATTTGACTTTAATATTGAAGTAAAAAGAAGTAATACCAGATATGCATGTAACTCGCAGTAATGATGGAGCAAATATTTGTCCTCAAGTTTTTGGTTGGTATAGTGCATGGTAGTCTGAATCACATTACCTTCTCAGTCCTGCATGTTCTCATAAAATATTGTGTTGTCTTATAAGAAATTAAAGTTCGTTAGATTTACTCCATTTCCTAAAAATAGTTCTTAGGACTTTTTGCTTATTTCTCATTACTCTAAAAGAGCCTTCAATTTGCTGAATCTCGATTCCTGAAACAGAAAGGTATTCACAGTGTGTCGTTTCATAATCGCTAAAGTCATCAATTTCTTCTTTTATGTCTTCAGTTTCTGAGTAATTTCCTGCTACTAACAGCAATGAAATATCATCATCATGGAGAAAGCTAGACATTGTTATAACTGTACTGAAATAAAAACAAATTACTCTATTAACTTATTGTAAATATTTACTACTTAAACTCACTCATATGATCTATGGATAGCCTAACTAAGTAAAAAAATAATACGTAAAATCATGTACGGTGTCTATGGATACCCCAACAATGTACAACAGGCACTACTGAGAATGCGGCGCACATCCGCCTACTGCAAGCTTCTGCAGCACACCGAATGCGACACTGTTGTGCACCAACAATGGAAATTATAAATTAAAAATATCTTGGGTGGTCTGCTTAGACCCTGCCTCTGTCGTTAAAGGTTAAGACAAAAAACTGTGACAAAGTGTGTGAATAATTATTAAGGGCACGTTTAATTCTAGTCCTGGCTCGCAAACCAGAACTACGAATTATGACTGTCTCAATTTTAAAACATAAATGAACTTAAATTTGCATACCACATGAGATAATATTAAAACAGTGTATATGTAACTTTCCTCGTTATCTAAACTTTGTAAATCTACATGGGATACTCTGAAAATCACATTCTCGAATAGCGCGCAGGAAGAAAGAACATCTGAATCTCTCTGTTCGAGCTCTGATTTCTCGTATTTTATCCTGTTGATCATTTGTACCTATGTAGGTGGGAGTCAACAATATATTTTCGCATTTGGAAGAGAATGTTGGTGATTGGAGTTTCGTAAGCTGACTACACTGCAGCTTTGGTATCTGTTTAGACCTGGCTTGGCCAACATTTCCACCCGGCGGGTGCGTTCGCACCCCCGGGCTTAGTATACTTGTAGTTGACCATACCATCTGCGACCGTGTCGCTAGTGCCCCACACACCGCTGCGCACAGTGTGTGGGGCAGGGGTGCGGAAAAGGCCGCCCACAGATGGCGGCGCGGACACGGCGAGGGCGCCCGCGCCAGAGGGGCGGAGTTTGGCCATGCCTGGTTTAAACAAATTTATTTTCAAGTTTCTGATTATTACATTTTAACTTTGGCTTAGTTTTCTCTAGTTTAATTCAATACTTTCAATACTTTCAATACTGTTAGCATGTTATTTCTGAAACAAGACCTGTATTCTCCTTTTCTTGGAAACTTTGGCCTCTTTCCCCTATATTTTACTTCTGTCCTCTCTTACCAGGTAGGAAGTTCATTGAAAGATACATTTGAATATAAAAAGTAGAAATCTCTGTAATATATCTATTTTAATTTTGGTTTCTATAATCTTTTGAGCAGTGAACCTCGTTTGCACAGTGACAGAGTACGAGACTATAAATCCAAAGGTCGCGCTTTCGATCCCCGCCAGGTCCTGAGATTTTTGTCTGTCACTTTCCACTTCATTCGCCTCTGGCAGTATTGCTCATGTGAAAAATAGCGAGTAACACCATGGTTCGGAACCCACGTTAAACTGTAGGTCCTCCTACAACTGGCTGGGTAAGTCAGTTCGAAGGTTGGAGGAAGGCAATGGCATACCACTTCCAAACAGGACCATGCCTAGTGAAGTTCTGTGGTGTTCAAACCAATCTTCGGATTGTTGACTGCTTTACCTTTAACCTTTTGAGCAACATTTAATATTTCAGATTTAGAACTGAATTCTAATATTTCCATTCTTTTCTTTATTGACTTCAAACCGTGATATAAGTGTTATAATTTTAAAGAAACTTCCTCCTTAAGGGTCTTACAGAAATGTATTTTCTTGTATTTGGACCAGAAAGTCCTCTTTAAGAATATTCTAATCCAATTCCAGTTGATCTTTAACTTCTTGAGTCGCAATTTCTACAAATTCGTCTTTGGAAACGAGTAAATGCTTAAAATTATTAAAATCCTCTTTGAAATAAACGTTTTGTTAATTTTACCATCGTAATCTTTAGCTGTTCTTCATTTCTAGTCCTGATCACAAGTCATCTCTAAGGTGTGTCTGTTCTGAATGTAATTCCTCTCTAACTTCTATCTGTTCTGAACGTAATTCTGATCTAAGTTGTTTGTTCTGAACGTAATTCAGATATATATCAGTTTTAAGGTCCATTGAGGTGTATCCTCAAATTTATCCTGGTCCTTAATGTGTTGAGTAGGCATTTACTGAATACCACTAAAAGTTTAACTCTTCAAACATTTTTCTAAATACGCATACTACCGATAATTCAAAACAAACTTTTACGCTCATCACAGAAAAAGCGACCAGCTACCCCAGGCAGGTGATGAACTCATTGAGATGACCGCCTGTTGCGTCGACAGTCAGGATAGGTGTAGCGCAGTGTCCCCTATACTTGGCGCAGCTAAACCCCCTTGAAATAACATAGCCCTCTAGGAAGAAGTAGTCTGAGATGGTTATTGCATTCTTTTGGTGCTCGTTCCCAAAGGTAACGCTTTCTAATTTTCGTCATTAATATCCATAAATCTTCAAATTTCAGATATTAACTTTCTATGTAAATTATTGTTCTTAAATTCCTTTATCAGATTTGTATCTTCTTTCAGTTTGAGTCCTGTCATAGTTGCCATAATATGCGATGTAACTATATACGTGAGTATTCCTGAGCTGTCACATATTTCGTTTCTAGTTCATTTGTTGGTTCTTCATATGATGTACATTTTTTAATTTAGCTCTTGCTATTTGTGTCCAGCTATGCTGCGCCCATAAGCAGTTCAAAGTTATTTTTTCATATATTTCATCTAACTTCAGAAGTGCCTTCCATTTAAATAGATACTTTAAATTCCTATAAAATATGTAATCAGATTTTCATGGCAAATAAAACTTTAATTCAAATGCTCAATACAACTAACTTATATCTCTCAAACTGTACAAGATAAATGATTGATGTCAGACAAAGGAAAGGTACAGTAACATTGTTACACAGATATTACGTGTCTTCCATGGACTTGGTGCTCCTTGCTAATATACACTTTCACACAACTGTCAACTACTCTGCTGTGGTTCCTCTGTCAACCCATAAACCCTACAAGACAAATTAATTTTATATCTTCGGTTGAATGTAGAACATGTAGTGTATCCTGTTACAGTACAATGTTCATCGTTTCTGGTGTAATTTCTTTCAGTCATATCAATATATTTGGAGCTGCAGCTATTACATGTTAATTCATATATTCGTGAAATGAGGCATATATCTATCCATTCTGCCACAGTTGATAGTATCTTTTATGTTGTGCTACTTGTTGATTGACAATTTCCTTAGTCAGCTTTCATGATCCTTGATCGATATTTGAAGTATATGGCAGAAGCAGTGTAACTACAAAAGGAGGGGAATAAGCACCTTCCTATATGGAAGAAGCTGTAAGTGCAAGAAACCTACAGTAAGTGCTTTTAGCACGATTCTAATAGGAAGAGGTTGGCAAATTGAAATAATATTATATATGGCAAGTGAGCTAAAATTGCCAAAAGGATAGCTACATGCCTAAATGAAATCATACATAGTGCAATAAATAAACTATTTGTGTATTATACACCACTGTATTTGAAGATCATTTAGTAAGTCTGATGATGAGGAATGAACTTTTCAGGTTTAAAAGAAGCGAATTTTCATACCTATATGATGAAGCAAGCAGCTTCTCACCAACCTAATCTCAAATGCCGTATTTTCTAGAAAACGGTTTGTATTTCTTAAATGTTGTAATTCAAATGTTTGTTAAGCTTGTGGGACTTAACTGTAGGTTCATCAATCCCTGATTTCTGAAAGGTTCTGATATCAAGAAGGCTATTTACACCTACAGTGAGAAAGTACTTAATTCATTATATAATACGTTACTTGCAGCAGGTATTTTCTGTGATTTGTTAAAGGCATTTAATTGTGTGAACCATAGCATTCTCTTAAGTAAATTACAATTCTATCGTGTCACGGAAATTGATGGAAAATGGTTCAAATTGTACCTCACTAACAGGAAACAAAGGGTGTCAGTGAAATGGGCTAGTGAATTAAGCCATCAGTCATCATCAGATTGGAAGGAAATTACATGTGATGTCCCACAAGTATCCATCTTAGGGTCATTGCTTTTCCTTGTGTTCATTAATGACCTCTCATCAGTTACACTGCCAGAAGCAGAGTTCGTTTTGTTTGCAGATGATACGAGTATTGCAAATATTGCATGTCAAACCTAGTCCTAGAAAGATCTGCTGAGATATTTTCATGAACATTAATAAATGGTTTAAAGCCAAATCATTGTCATTAACCTTTGAAAAGACTCACTACATACAGTTCATAATATGCAAGAGAATTTCCATCCAGAATATGCATAAAGTATGAAGAAGAGAATATACAGGAGGTTGGCAGTATTAAATTCTTGAGATTACAGCTTGATAATAAATTAAATTGGTAGGATCACACCACAGAACTGGAGAAACGACTTAACAAATCTATATTTGCAGTATGAGTGTTATCAGACATTGGAGACATAAAAATAAAAATGCTTGCGTGCTTTGCTAACTTCCATTCCATAATGTCTTTTAGTATGATATTGTAAGGTAACTCTTCAAGTCAAGCAAACTTTTTCACAGTCCAAAAGTGTTTAATACATGTTATTTGTGCAGTAAATTCACAGACATCCTGTAGAAGCCTCTTCAAAGAACTGGGTGTGTTAACTACTGCCTCTCAGTATATTTGTTCCTGAATGGAATTTGTTCAAAAATAATATTGTATCCCTTTTCTATACAAGGACTTAAAATCACTTACTTTAGTTCAAATTTTGAATAATTTACCTGCGACTATAAAAAGTGTAGCTGCAATTAAAATTCCGTTTATGAGAAGCCTAAAGGACTTTCTAGTAGTCTACTTCTTCTACTCCATTGATGAATTTTTAAATAAAACCAAATGATGTATGTATCTGTATTCATACTGTTAGTAATATTATATTATCAGCTTGTACAAAAACGATATATATCTGTGTTAGTATTATCATATTAGCAGCTTCTAAAAAAAAGCAAATCACATCCTCAGGGATCTCCTCAACATGAATCTATTGAACGAACAACTAACCTAATCTACCTACGTGAAGGATGAGTGAGCTGATGCTACATGAGTGTCATCAGAAGGAGAAACACACTTATCTTGTTATTAATATTCCTGACCTAGCATTCTTCATTACAATAATTCTCAGACACCTTATAACAGTCTGTATTTCTTAATAGTTAGACATTGACTGAAGAAAAATTAGGATACATATATATGTAGTTAAAAAAAGAACATACACATTCTTTTCCCAGATTTAAGACATTCAGGACAAGTATTTGTCCTTTCTGATAAAGATTCTACAACTAGATAAGTTCAGTTTAATATAAACACTCTATTCATGTAATCCTCTATTCATATAATCCTAATATGAAGTATAATACATACAGAACTCAGAGCAGATATTTGCAGTAACTATATTCATTTAATAGTAAGGTCATGAGTTTTATTGTTGACAAAATCTCTGTGCTTTTACACATGTTTGGTATTATGTGTATATACAAATGTTGTTCCTGATAATGAAGGCAACCCATATACATTTCTATCTTGGTCTTCCTTTGCTATCTTCACCCCCCACCCCCTTCCACACTTCAGTCCAATGCCAACTTGACCATTCCTTGGTGTCTCAGAATGTGTCCTACCAATTGATCCCTTCTATTAGTGAAGATACACCTCAAATTTCTTTTCTCCCTAATTTTGTTGAGTATCTCCGTATTAGTTACACTATCTTCCCATCTAATCTTCAGCATTCGTAGCACCACGTTTCAAAAGCATCCATCTTCTTCTTCTCTGAGCAGTTTATCGTCCATATCTCACTCCTGTTCCAGGCTACACTCCACACAAATTTCTTAAGTGAAGACTTCCTCAGACTCAAATGAACATTAAATGTTAACAAACTTCTGTTCTACAGAAAAGCTTTTCTTCCATACGCCATTCTGAATTTTATATCGACTATACTACGGCCATTGCACGTTATTTTACTTCCCAAGTACGTAATCTACTTCCTTCTGAATCACTAGAAACTTTTACAATCAATTCCATTACCTTTGTTTTGCTCATATTAATGTTCATCTTACACACTCCTTTCAAGACACTGTCCATTTCGTTCGGTTGGTCTTCCATGTCCTTTGCTGTCTCTGACAGTCCCATGATGTCATCAGCAAAACGCAAAGTTCTAACTTCTTCATCCTGAATTTTTATTCAATCACCAAATATCTACCTGCTTTCCTTCACAGCTTGCCCAATGCAATGGTTGAATAACATGGTGGGAAGCTACAAGTCTATATTTCTCCCTTCACAATGACTCCACCCCTTCATGCTCTTCGATTCTTATAACTATAGTCTGTTTTCTATACAAGTTGTAAATAACCATTTGTTCTTTGTTTTACCTCTGCTAACTTCAGAACTTGAAATAGTGAATGTTACAAATATTGTCCAAAGCTTTCTCCAAATCTAGAAAATCTAGGCAAGTAGGTTTTACGTCCCTTAACCTACTTTCTAATATACATTGTTTAGTCAGTGTTGCCTCACGTGTTCCTACATTTCTCCTAAATCGTAAATAATCATCCCTGTGGTTGGATTCTACAAGTGTCTCCATTCTTCTGTAATGAAATCGTGTTAGAATATTACAAGCATGACTTATCAAGCCGAGTGTTTTGTAATTTTAACACCAGTGTTCACCTGATTTCTTTGTATTTGGAACTATGAAATTTTTTGCCTGTCTCATACTTACTTCACTCCAAGTGGAATAGCTTTGTCATACCTGTCTCTCTTAGAAGGTTACATAGGTGTGAAGGAATGTCGTTTGATCCAGGAGACCTGTTTCGACAGAGGTCATTTAGAACTCATAAAATTCTTCTTCCTGCGTGGTATGTCCAATCTCATCCTCATCTATATCCTCTACCCTTTCTACAATACCACTTTTATGTTCATTTACTTTGTGTAGCCCCTCTGTATATTCCTTCCTGCTTTGACTTCCCTTTTTTGTTAGATACTGATTTTCCATATGAGTTCTTAATGTTCATACAGTTTCCTACGTTGTCTTGAAATGAACATTATTTTCCTGTAGACGTCTCCTATCTTTCCTATAGTTCTCCCAGATCTCTGGCATAGAAATTATCACTTTCTGTCAATTCAAATATCATTTTTAGTAGTATGAACTCCATTATGTACATCTTTATATTATCATATTTTATCTGTTATATTCTCTCCTATAATACTCATGGATTTTCTCAACTGTTGTCTTCACTATTTCATCTCTAAATGCTATCCATATATATTCTACTGTAGTATTTCTCCCCATGTGTGATGCAAAGTTATCTGCTCTTGTGTTTGATTAATAATCTGTGACGGTTAAAACATGAATGATTCATACCACGACTAATAAATTGAAGTATGTGCAGATCTGAAACGTTCTTTAATGCAGCAACTATTCTCCATGATTAACATTACCAGTTATTGTGAACTGGTGAATAATTTTACTTGAATTTGCACAAGATTTAGTGTCAGTCCTTCTTATGTGAATGAGGAATGATTAGTCGGTACTCAGCTGGGCTATAGCTACAAAATTTGTATGCATGATTGGATTACATCTGTGCTTTACTATTATAAAAGAGAAACGTTTACTTACTGAGTACATTTTTACTGTTTTAACGACACTTCAGTAATTATCTTTATGTAGTTCATCTTGTCTGTGTTGCCTTAACGAAATGGTGTATATAATTGGGTTGGTGTAAATAGTATGCTTCTTCAGTTGCAGCGACTTCATTGGGTAGTTATTACTGTCTAGTCAATAATGTAAAATATTTTTACAGTGTGTACATCACATTTTCAAATTGAAAAGCCTTCATTTTTTTTCTCATTATGGACTACGTTATTGTTCATCCAACACACAATACTTGGCAATAGCTAACTTGTAAAAATGTATAGACGTAATGAGTTCTCAACACATATAATATTAACAACAGTTATCTTTTCATTGTCTGATGTTACCAAAATGGGAACATGCTCGCCACCAAGATGTCGGGCTCTGGCATGCTGAATTGGACTGGATGAAGGCAAACACTTTTGGACAGATCTGTGCTTCCCGTGCCTGCATGTTCCACCCTCTTCTTGGTACATCTAACAGGACGATAGTAGTAGTTTCTAAACCAAACAGTCTTTTGTCGTCTTGAGTTTGCAACACAGGGAACCTAAGCCACATGAAAGAGTTTCATGTGGCTTATTTATTCTTTGTTATTTTTCTTGCTTCAATTCTCTGATTACTGTATTAATAGACTAAACACATTTACATGAATGAGAAAATCTTTCTTCGGGAGCTGTATATTAATTTCGTATCTGAATGAGTTATAAGTAATTTCTTTATGTTTCAGTAATTACCTAAAAGTAAAAGCAACGACTCATGAATAATTTAACCTCACGATATTATTTGGAATTTTCTTCCCAAAATTGATTAAAGTTAAAAAATGTGTAGGTACAAAGTAGCACATAAATGAAACTTCATCTTTCAAAACCTTCTATTGTTAGGTTACCACATCCCAAGTTTCACTTTCGTTATAGCTTTAGTCTCTCATATATAATACGCCAAACCTTGGAAGTTTTCCTTGGGCGCCGAATTTTTTGAGCAACTTTGCTTGAACTTTTATTGCTAAATTATATATAGCACGTAAAATTCTTTTCAGTATTATTCCTATGCAAATGCATACAGTTGTACATGAGAGGTAAGTATCATATCTTTCAACGAAATATTGCCCACGTCATAATGGCTCAATGTCAGTATTGCTTCAACAAATCTTAAAATTTACCAATGAGCATTGGGGACTTGTTAGAATACTCACATAAAATTTCCGTGACGGTCGAGCTGGAAAATATTCCGAAATTAAGTGATCTGACATGGAATGACTCAGGAGTTACATGTTAGCAGTGTAAGACATGTACATTATGTCAGCCGAGCAATCATTTCCATATTCGAAGCAATGGAACAAGTATCCAGATATACTGCACTTATTTATAATGTCAGCGAGCACACCAACTGTGAGACTGTGCGCCGCAACGGCAGGCCTGACTCCGCCCGTCAGACGTGCGGTACAACACTCAAAGGTTTGATTATGAAAAATTCAATTGGAATGTGAATAGTGGCAGATAAATAATAATGCACCATAAACAGGCCGCTGAGCTACTGAATGGCATGAAAAATCGACAATCACAATCACACAACTTAAATTTTCGGCCGTCACCTTCACCAGAAAAAGATACACATACATTCACACAATCACTCAGACAGATATATACACACAATTATCATAACAGGCTACTCCAGCGCCACAAGCATCTATTTCTTTAATACATTATACATAACCTGTATACATATGACTATTGAGGTTCTTTATAACTGATACACATCTGAAACTTAGCATTCACTTAGGAGCAGATAGAAGGACCAGACCACATTAATTGAATACCATTCATAGCACAAACGTATTCGCCAGTTAATTAATTCAAATAGTTGTGTAACAGTAAGATTTAAGAAATTTAATTTGAAAATTACAAGCAAAATCAAGTTCAGTATTTAATGAAGCAGAAGTAAATTTAAGTCAACTGATATTAATGCTCAGTAATTGATTCATTTTAGAAGCCAGAAAACCAAGATCATATTTTACCAAATACAATCGGTTTTAACCAATGGTCCACAAACCGCCATAATGTAATTAAACAAATTTTACAACACTCTCTTGAAATTATTCAGCAATTTCAAACAGAACAGCGATCATTACTCAGACAAGCATTAATATTTTAAATTATACATTAAAAAACAGTAAATGTTGGAATTGGATGAGGTAAAGTAATTGAAAAATATATATAAACATATAAGCAACAGGGCACCACACCTCATCATGCAGCGTTCTCTCTTAGACGACACACTCCACAGACCCCATGACTGAGCAACATGAGTGGCACAAGCTTCTAAAACACATAAAGATTCATATAATTAACAACTGGACAGTGGTCACTAAACTCCTGAGATTAGCATGGATCGGAGGTTAACATGTGCCTGCGGTAAAATAAAACTTTATTTTACTCAGAAAATAATTGCAGAAAGCCCAGTGGTTACAGTAAGGCAACAGTAACACGTTTCTACGATGGGACAATTGGCGTGCTTAAATGAGTTCCCAAAATAGAGGCTTCTTAGTACCAATCGGCAACATTATGAATTGAGTCCGTTTGAGTGGCAAATTCTTCTAAACAGTCAAGTCCATCATTTTTCTTTTAACATAACACACAGACCACTAAATGAGCCTCGATATTCTAAAGGCAATCATAACCAACACTTCAAGGGCTTGGAAACACAGTACCCCGGTAATAGAACAGATCAATTGAACAACGTGAGTGCAAACGTAATTGCAGACACTTAATACAAATCGGGTGTTCAGCAATAACCACATACCCACAATCAATTGTAAGCTTATTATTTCATATAACATCAAACTCCAGTGTGTGGTGCTGACAGACACGACAAAATAAAAATAATGAAAGTCCATTAGTTACATTTTACAGGGAATAGTGGATAAGGAATTTTTCCTTAGGATGCTGAGCAGAACCACATCTCATTAAGAATCAAAATCCCGATCTCACAACACAACACACAACTCAAACCGGTGGGAGAGCGCACTTCCAATACCGTCCCAGGGTAACGTTCAAGTTGACAGAACACCAGTGCTATAGGTAGGGCGCTGCCATAGTACACAATGTCAGATATTCTCACCGGGTTTTCTTTTCATGGCAACAAGATCGCCGACATACATTAGGCTTGTAAGCCAATGACATCCCTTCACTATGGGTCTTTAAACGGTTTGAATAGCGATTTCCTGTTGCTGTTAGGTGTGCACACGACTTCTCACTCTACATAACCCGGTTGTACGTGGCTCTCGATGTCCAACAAAATCCAAAGCGTCCCACTCCGTCGACTGTCAACCACCAACCCCCAACAACTCACGTCTCCCTGCGACCGTCCTTGCTCCGCGCACCACACCGCCTAGCGGCGATTTTATAGGGAGAACCTCACTGACTCGAAGACGGGCCACGATCTATCGAGGAATCGTGGCGCGGCTCATGCTAATCGCTTTTAATTCATTAAATTTCTATATCTTGTGTATACTACATACACAGCAATGTATTAGATTCAAACATGCACTTCGTTTTTACCCCTCAACAATAGTCAAATTTTCAGCTTTGCAACACTTAATCACATGCTGTTTAGCAAATACCGTGAATAAAGAATAAATAAATAAAAGCTTGACCCTTCATCAAGCAAAGTTATGAGGCTATAAAATAAAAAGTTTTCATCAAATAACTACCTTAAATTCAGTTGGTGAGGATTTCTTAAGCGTCTGCCACGCCAGAAGATTACAGACTGCAGTGGCATTCTTTGTGTAGCAGTACTGTCGCCTGACAAGCAATGGAATCGGAATAGGTTTAGAAAAAGGTGATAATGTGAAACCCAGTTCGCGCAATTCGTCCACGAGACTCAGAGGGCCATAGACATGGTTTCTCAGATAGATGCCGTGTTCCTTGACTTCCGCACGTTGTTTGATACCGTCCCCCCAAAGTCTTTTAATGAACAAAGTAAGTGCATATGCTCTATCAAACCAATTGTGTGATTGGATTGAGGAGTTCCTAGATAACACAGTGCAGCATGTCATTCTCAATGAGAGAAGTCTTCCAAAGTAAGAGTAATGTCAGGTGTGCCACTGTGGAGTGTCGTGGGTACGCTGCTATTCGCAATATATATAAATGACCTTGTGGATAACATTTGAAGTTCACTGTGGCTTTTTGTGGACGATTCTATAGTATATATAGAGGTTTTAACAATGGAAAACCGTACTGAAATGCAAGAGGATCTGCATCGAATTGACACATGGTGCAGGAAAAGGAAATTGAATCTCAGTATAGAAAAGTGTAAGGTTTTACGAGTAAATTGAAAGAAAGAGCCTTTATTATTTAGCTACACTATAGCAGGTCAGCAACTGGAAGCACTTTAGTCCATAAATTATCGGGGAGTAGGTATAGGAGTTTTAAAATGGAACGACCGTGTAAAATCAAACGTCGGTAGAGCAGATGCGAGACTTAAATTCATTGGAAGAATCCTAAGGAAATGCAGTTAGAAAAAAAGGAAATAGTCTACAGTACACTTGTTCGCCCTCTACTTGAATACTGCTCACCAGTGTGGGATTCATACCAGGTGGGGTTGATAGAGGAGGTAGAGGAGATTCAACGGAGAGCAGCGCGCTTCGTTACAGGATCATTTTGTAATCGTGAAAGCGTTACGGAGATGATCCATAAACTCCAGTGGAAGACCCTGCAGGAGAGACGCTCTGTCGCTCGATACGGGCTTTTGTCGAAGTTTCGATAACAGTATATTGCTCCCTCCTAGGTACATCTCGCGAGGAGATCATGAGGATAAAATCAGAGAGATTAGAGCCCACACAGAGGCATACCGACAATCTTTCTTTCCGCGAACGTTACGTGACTGGAATAAGAGGGAGAAGCGATAGTGGTACTCAAGGTACCCTCCGCCACACACCGTCGGGTGGCTTGTGGAGTATGGATGTAGATGTAGATGGGTTTCAGATGGCAGTGGAATGGGACGGCTTCTCTCTCGATGCAAATGAGTCAAATCACTCATCACTCTGGATTAAAATTTCACTGACCACTGTATCCTGCATGCTTACGAGGATATCTTAAGGGCTATCTGTGGAGAATCTTATGTTGCACAAATCTACAGTTTTGATCCAATCTTTTCCAAATTTTGTACATATATGCATCAATCCATGACGACGGTCCCCGCAAATGGAAGTTTCATGTACGATACATAGTTCACGAGATATGACGTCACAAACAATGAGATGCGCGAAAAACTACTGCATTTAGCGACAATGTTGCTGATTTTCTCCTAAACCGCTGGACCGATTTCTATCAAATTTGGTACAAACATTCCTTAGCGCGAGGTAACAATTGCTGCAGGATTAAGAATCACCTATGGTTTAGAAGATATGACGCCATAAACAACAGGAATCTCAAAAAAGAACTGACATATAATGCGGCAAGAATTTATAAATACTCTGTATGCGAATGAGAGTACTTAGCGACTTGCAACAAACTTTAAACATAATTTCAAACCTTTATTAAACTTTTTCTCACTGACAACCATAGCCAAATTATGAATGAAAGAAAAGTTTCTCGCTTACTATTTTTCCGCTATTTATGAAGTAAAACTACGGCATTCGGTATGACTTATAATTTATAATTTGTACACAAAGAAAAAGAGAGATTTGTTAACATCGAATATTGATTTAAGCCTAAGGAAGTCCTTTCTGAAGGCATTTGTGTGGAGTGTTACCTTGTATGGGAGTGAGACATGGACGGTAAACAGTGTGGATAGGAAGAGGATTGAGGCTTTTGAAATATGGTGCTACAGAAGAATGCTAAAGATTAGGTGGGTGGATCGCGTAAGTAATGAGGAGGTACTGAACAGAATTGGGGAGAAAAGAAATTTCTGGCATACCTTGACTAAAAGAAGGGATAGATTGGTAGAACACATTCTTAGACATCAAGGACTTGTGAATTTAGCGTTGGAGGGAAGTGTGTGGGAAAAAATCGCAGGGGAAGACTAAGAGATGGATACAGTAAGCAGATTGAGACAGATGCAGGTTCCGTTCTTATGTGGAGATGAAGATGCTTGCTCAGGATAGGGTATTGTGAAGAGATGCATCAAACCAGTCTCCGGACTGAAGACCACAACAACAATGCAACAAATTGTAGCCGCAGGTAATTTTACAGATAGCATACACGCATATACTTGAGAAAAACTTCGCAAGTGTACCACAATATGACACGTAGTTCATGAGATATGAGTACATAAACAGTAATGTTCATGGAAAACCGCCCATCAAGCACCAAGTTTTAATCTGTTTCTTCTTTACTACCAATTATATTCCCAAGATATTTTTGCCAGACATACAACCCTTAAACAAACAAATATATACCAGAAAAATGGCAGGAATAAATAAATACCCAGGTAAATCCGGGTTCTCAGCTAGTGATTAATAAAACGTAAATGAAAATGAGAAGAGAGGGTGCATTACATAGAAATAGCTCTGGTAACACTTTCATTTAAACTTTTGCATAGTATGTTTATTTATCAAATCATCACTCTCACTGGTAAAAGCACTGTATGTTGGTATATCTAACATAGCTCGTGAGCCTCCAGATAAATTTTACTTTGCCGAACTGCACGAAATCGATCCACTAGCCTGTGCCTGACTGCGAGTACTTTGGCTTTAGATTCACTCGAATCACAGTTCCTTTCTACATCTACATGGGATACTTCGCAAATCACATTTAAGCGCCTGGCAGAGGGTTCATAGAACCACCTTTATACTATTTATCTCCCATTCCATTCTCGAATACCGCGCGGGAAGAGAGAACACCTGAATCTCTCCGTTCGAGTTCTGATTTCTCGAATTTTATGCTGATGATCTTTTCTACCTATGTAATTGGCAGTCAACAACATATTTTCGCAAACTTCACAGAAGTAGGAGGTGAGGTAGTGGCGGAAGTAAAGTAGTGAGGCGGGATCATTAGTCGTGTCGGGATAGCTTAGTCAGTAGAGCGCTTGCCCGCGAAAGGCAAAGGTCCTGGTTCGAGTCCCGGTTCCGGCAAACAATTTTAATCTGCCAGGAAGATTCATATCAGCGCACACTCCGCTACAGAGTGAAAGTTTCATTCTGGAATCATCCCTTAAGGCTGTGGCTAAGCCCTGTCTCCACCGTATCCTTTCTTCTATGAGTGATAGTCTTGCAAGGTTCTCAGGAGAACTTCTGTGAAGTTTGGAAAGTAGGAGGCGAGGTACTGGCGAAAGTAGAGTTGTGAGGCGGGATCGTGAGTAGTGTCGGGATAGCTCAGTCTGTAGAGCACTTTCCCGCGAAACGCAAAGGTCCCAGGTTCGAGTCCTGGTTCCAGCTCACAATTTTAATCTGCCAGGCAGTTTCTTGTGTGAATGCTCTGAAAAACTAATCATTTGCATATCACAGCAACTTCTTCCTGCCGGTTAAATATCGCGTGTGTAGCACGTCATCTTTGTGGTGTAGCAATTTTTATACCTAAGAGTGTAGTTATCTTGCATTTGTTGAAAAACACAATATTATTGAACTGATATCTGCAGATATCAGTGGAATGAATGAAAGTTTATGAAACTTAGCTAACACTTCCTAACGAGAATGCACTTTTATAACCAGTTTCCAACAACTTGGTATAACCGTTCTGATCCACGTAAATTTATCGAACTGACAGTCTGTAAACTGCACATGCTACAATATTCAAATTCAACATATCACTTGCGTCCCAAGAAGAAACCGTGCAAGTTTAAACATTAACTCGCCATACTCGCCAATTCTTCTAAGTTAGACTGAACTTTCCGCCCTCTGACAACTTTTAAATTTTCACTTTTTCGAAAGTTGCGATACACACCGGTATAGTTTCGCCATCACGATGCTAGCCAAACACACACTGAGCCTACCACCAAGCCTTTATATCTGTCCTTCGGAGAAACCCCTATGTTACGAAATTCTCCAGTTGCATTCCCTGGCCAACATGCAATGCTTTGCCAAGTATACCGTACATTCATACATATACATCTTCAAACACATACACTAAACACAAATAAATATGAAACTGATCGAAGTAATTAACATTTCATTTCTCCTATGGAGCGATTCATATATCAAAATCTACTCTCCCGCCATTTGCATTATTGTTGTCATCTTTGAAACTTATTTATGTGATAAACCCTGTTGCCAAATTCTGTATGCAACATGTTTTTACATATTGTTGGCTTGCTCTTTACAATACAACAAGCTGTTTTGGTGTACCATTTATGGATGATTATATACAAATTAATTATTTAAGCAAAGAAAACATGCATTAGTAAATTTGAACAATGTGATTTTGTGGTATTATCACTGCTAATACGTGATCTACGAACCATGCTGGTATCTGTTTTGTACTTTATGTTACTAAGTAATTTATCAAATTGTATTAGTGAATTAGGTTTCCTGTGATCAATATTTATCTTACGTCGAATGTAAGCTTATTAGGTGAGACTTTTTATATGAGCCCCCGTGCACCTCTGTATGTTAAATGGTTTACAAGTTATGAATTTTTAACTAATTACTAAACTTCCATATTTTCATTCTATTAAAACTTTTTGTACTTTATCGGAAAGATGTATGTGAGGCAGCAGATGTGTCATACGAATCTCTTTCAGAAACTGTGCTGCACTTCACTGTTTCAGTTATGTCTTATTCTTAAATTTAAATTTATCATATACAATAAACTGTCGCCCTCCTGGATGCACAGAGAATTCCTCCGACATCATGGTCTTTCCAAGCATCAGGTACCCCCGGGTCGGCCGTTTCTGCGTTACACACAAGCTCGCTGCTGGCCAGCACACTACGAGCCCTGGCCACGTGGCTGCTCAACAGGATTTTTTTCTAAATTACATATTTATACAAATAATTCTTTCCCATCAATGTCACCTGTCTACATATATATAATGCTACCAAAATTAATTAAATAGAAGAATGTAACAATTTTGTGCATTGGCAAGAGCAGTGTTTGCGGTGCTTCTAATTTATCTTGGCAAATTAAGCAGGATTATGGCTGTCAGTTTTTCAATCATAATGACTGAGTGCTACTCGTTGGGCAGTACTTTCACAGGCTACAGTATTCTAGAAGTTAAGGCTTCATTTCTTCACACCATATTTTGTCAGGTCTGCTAATGAATTCCTTATATTTTTTACACTGTAGGTAACAAACACATTTAAATATAGAGATCAAATTTCAGATACTTTTATTATGTTTCTAAGTCTAGCAAAATATTTCCATTCACCGCAAGCGATAAAGTTCTGTTGAATTTTCCACAGGAATCTAACGCATCTCGGACCAGGGAAATGGCCACCACCTATGTCCAAACCATATAACTTTACAGGACTTTTGGTAATGCCCGAAGTTACGTGTTCCTGCTCTCTTGTGACTGCGACATTCCTGCTGAGCTGCAGTCTGTGCAGATTCTGGAAAGGTACGTCTATGAGCAAATACTCTGTAATTCTGTCGATATAAGATAAGCCTTTTTCGAAGTCGAGGGACCTGTGAGAAGTTGCTTTTAGGAGCTATGGACACAGTGGAAGACAGCCGCAAAAATGTCACAATTTTTGTAAACTTGAGGGACCTAAGGAATTGTAGATGTCATCGATCCCTCGACTTATAAGCCACTTGCATTAATTCACACCATCTTATGCAAGGACAACAAACTTCTCTGACGAAATCGCCTGCAAAATCCCAGATGTGCCCATTAGACCTAATTCCCGTGCCACAAGAAGTCAAGTAACAAGTCTTCACTAATGAATAAACCAAATGTAGTATGCAGCATTGTTCGTTACTAGATTCTTTATTACTCTATTAGCAGATATATTCGATCACATAGTGACCATCTTCAATGCACCTTCAAGCTGGCGTTGTGAATGAAATCGCAATGCAAGTTGAAATAACATATACAACTGCGATACGTTGGACATGAATTTCCGAACATTACAATACTAGGAGTTTAAATGGATCACTCCACAATTGTATATGTTATTTCAAGTTGTATTGCGATTTCATTCACAATGCCTGCTTGAAGATGCATTGAAAATGGTCATTATGTGATCGAAATCGTCATTGCGTGGCCATTGAGCACAGTCTTCCTGCAAATGGAACCAAGTTTCAGATATTCACTAAGCCAAGAACTTAAACCTTGGGAAGCGTCAGTCGTAAGCTGCACGAAACGAGGTGTTGGAGGCTGAATGGCGAGGGCTGAGAATAAGAATGGGACATATAACACTACAGCCATACTTCATAATACGCGAATAGCTGGACATGGTGTTTATAACCACTCAAAAAGCTAGCCGGCAGCGGTGGCTGAGCGCTTTGTGACGCGCCAGTCACAGTCTGCACGGACACTGCGGTCGGGGGTTCGAATCCCCCCTCGGGCATGGATTTTTGTGCCGTCCTTAGTATTAGCTAGTTCATAAGTAGTTTGTATGTTTAGGGACTGATGACCCCGTAGTTCAGTCCCATACGTTCTACAAACATTTGAACATTTGAATTTCAAAAAGCTACGAAAAAACATTCTAATATGAAGAATTGAAGGAGGGACATTGGATTAAAATTTGTGTTGCAGAAATGAGTCGAACCTGAGACTTCCTGTTTACTAGGCAATGTCTATAACAAATAAGCCACAGGAACGGAATGGATACTGTGATTGCAAAGACTATCTGATATCATATCTCCCTCCAAAATACAGACTTCAATTCTGCCTCACGTTCCCCTACCTCCATTACGTAATTGTGGCTTAGTTGTTATAGCATTTGTCTAGTAAACAGGAGGTTCTGGGCTCTAACCCAAGCTGTGGCTTAAATATTATTTTAATGCCTCTCCTGCAGTTATCGCCTTTGAAATATTAAGACAAAATGTCTCTCTGGGCATTGTTTTGTTACTTGATATTTATGACAATGTTACACTCTGTTGAATGATTATGTTTTGAATATGTCATATGATTTAATCAGTAAGGAATTGTTTCTGTAATGATGCTTCTGAAAATTACTATGTCAAAAGACAAGATAAGCAGACTGATAGACAGCAAATCAGGATCGCCTGAATGTGTAGCAATCTGCAACCAGTTCATAACATGGTCACCAGCCTAATTAGAAAAAAATTAAAAATGTGTACCCAGTTCGAATTTATCAAAAATTAGGAAGTGAACATTTTTAAGTCTACACCTGGTATAAAGTAGTTAAACAGTGCATAGAATGTATTCAGTTAGGACCAAAGTAATTAACCTAATCTTATTTTGTTTATAATCTCTACTGATAGTTGCTTCAACAGATTGAAAACTGTAGTACTAAATCAAGTACTATATACCCGAATATGATCAAACAAGGGGCTTCTTTGTAATATTTTGCCTTAATGTAAATAAAATGATATTTTGTACAATGGCATATTACTCACAACCTGAAACAACTACTGCAGTCGAAATCAAGCCTTATTTATGAGTTTTATTTTAATATAAAATCAACAGTGTGATAATATCCACTTACACTGCAACTATACCACTTCATCACTAGCACCATCGAACTTCTCCACACTGCTTTTTCACTTTAGATAAAGCGATAGCCTATACAAATTTTTACTAGGAGCAATCTAGCATTTAAGCCTGCACAGATTCGTAACTTACCTGTATTAAAACATATCAAATTCAGACTAATTCCTTTTTCAGTTTCAGTGTTCAGTATTAAACTTGTAATGCCTAGATTCTAAATAACTGAGGGAACTTCAGTCTGAATTTTCTTTCATAACTAAAATTGAAGTTTCTAATTTTGAATTTGAAGTATAAGAGTATGTGTCTTCGAAGTGCTTAGAAGTTCTGATAGTCACAAAATGAAGTCGACTGATTATAAAATCCGGGCTATGTGCCCAAAATGAAAACGCTCTTTTTATTGTCATAAAGTGGGCTATGTGCCATTGCTTTTGTTTTTAGTTTGAGGTTCGATTGTGTTTGAGTAGCAGTGATTAGTCCTGTATATTCAGTTTACTATTGTGTTTTATATGATGGATGAAACAAGAAAACGTCGGAAAAGGTGTACAGCTAATGCTTCCCAAATAAATAAGAAGTTACGAGCCGAGGGAAAACCATATAAGCCGAGGGAAAACCATATAGCAACAATGATAAAGTTACTCTACCTAAAAAAAAACCTCCACCTGATGAGGTAAGTGTATGTGACCACTTTAACACCTTAGGACTAAGGCTCTTTTGAAGAGCTTCCTTGATTATGATTTTTCTGTGTCTATTTAAGCTAATCTATATTTACATTATGCAAACCGCATGCAGAGCAGCAAACAAACAGGTTATTCATGGCAGTCACAAATTATTTAGTGCTTCTAATTTCCGTGTTTGTTTGTTGTAGGTTTCATGCTGGTGCCGATATCAATGTAGAGACATTGCATTTGAACAAAAATTAAAAGTATTCAATCAGTTTACGAACTAGATGATAATGTGAAGCAAGACTCTTATTTGATGGGAAACGTAAATGTATGCAATATTAGAAGAAGGCGTCATGGTCTTTACAAGGAAGCTGGGGAGAGTTGTAGACTGGCTGATATTTTTTATACAGTTCCTGATGGAAAAGGTGGACATTTTCAAGTTTGCAAAAAAACGTTCTGGAAATATACAAAATTACCAAGCGAAGAGTGAATACCTTGGTAAAAGCAAAAAGGGTGCTGATGTTACATACATTGAACATAGGAGAAATAAAAACAAAGAATGGAAATTTACAGCTGATGATGTAAAACGTATTGTTGAACACATCGAAAGTTTCCCTAAGGAAGAAAGTCATTACTCAAAAGCTAGAAGCTCCCTTCTATTTTTAAGCCAAGATTTAAATTACAGCGGAAAATATGAGGCTTTTGTTGCACTTTATCCAAACAAAAATATTAGATATTTGAACTACAAACAGGTACTGAAAGAAAACGTTTCTAATCTGAGACTTCACCACCCAAGGAAAGATACCTGTAACACATGTGATCTGCTTAAAAGTAAAATGTTGAATGACTCAATCAATAGAGCTGTACATCGTAATTCACTAGAATTGCATCATAGATGTGCTGAAAAATGTTAGAGGAGAGATGAAGCATGAAGAGAAGAGATGAAGCGTGAACTTGTAGATTCTACCACTCCTACAAGTGATACATGCACAGTATCAATAGATTTACATCAGGTTTTCTCTTTGCCAACATTGTCACACTGCCAAATGTATTATTTATGTCAACTTTCTTGTTTGATTCTTCTTTGGTTTGCATATGGCAGATAATAATAAAGGTTTCATGTTTCTTTGGCATGAGTGGCAGGGGAGGTAACGAAATAGCGAGCTGTATGTTAAGTGGGATTAAAAGTAAATTTGCTCAGGATAAAAGTTAATAGTGTGGTCTGACAACGCCTGTGACCAAAACAAACAAACAAAAAAAATTGTGTTGTTCCTATGGATCTAATTGGTCTTTAATGTTGGCTTTGACGAAGTTCACCCCAAGTTTGTCGTCTCTGGACACTCATACTTAACCTGTGTCTGAGACTTGGCTCTAATTGAAAAAAGAAAGAGTAGAAAATTGTGAGGTTCCTATGAATCTTGTAAGAGTTTCGTGTAGTGCCAGTAGCAAACATCCTTTTCTAACCACAATGCTGGACGATTATGATTTTTATGACTTCTCCATAGTAGCTAAAGAACACCTCAACTCAAAGAACGGTATGAAGATGGAAACCATAAAAGGTTTATATGCACCCCAGCTTGAACTTACAACCAGATTAAAAACTGAGAAGCAGACTGAGTAAACCCTGCAGCTGTTTATAGACTGTTACATTGTAATATTTTGCATATAAAATAGCGGTAATTCTTACAAAATGTAACTTTTTTAAACTTTGCAAAAGGCATTTATTTTGAAATAAAACTTGTAATAACACATTAAAGTGCTTGATTTTTTTTTGTCATGTAACTACTTTGTTACCTATCACAGCACTCCTGTAGGCCTAACTGACGTTTCAAAATATAGTCATTATAGAAAAACTGTAAACAGTAGCTTCAAGATTATTATAATAGTAAAATTATTATTATTATCCTTCCCACACCCTTTTATTTATAGATATAAGTAATGGACTTAGCCCCATTTTTATGTTAGAGAAGTTGGCACATAGCCCTGGTTTTGCTTTGTTCCATTAAAATTCTTTTGTTGTTGTTGTACAGTAATTTTACTCCATAAAATGTTTATAGATTAACTGTCTTCATTTGTTTACACTATAAAAATAAGGATATTAAAAATTAATGCTTTCTGGAAGTTATTTGCGATTTCCTCAAAACAGACGTTTTTGCACTTATTATGTATTCTATAATTAGTCCCCAAATGTCTAACATCTATCTGTCCAAGATGCAATTAAGAAATTTAGATCAACCACGCTCTTTGAATACTGATTGTTTGACTGTTTTTACAAATGATAAAACACAAATAAAATATTAAAATCTCACTGTTCTATTCAGATCACAAAAAATGACTGATTTCAACTGATGTGCCTTTATAAAGTTTACACAAGTACTCTTCACTTCTGTAGCAACTACAAACACACTGCACTAGGCACAAACTAAATCAGGAACAGATTATCCAACAACAAATTCGGATACTAGTGTCTCTGAACACTAGGAAGGGACCCAGACTAAGTACAGCGAATAAGAATAAAATCAGTGTTCAAAAAGTTACTTAGAATGTAAATAGTAATTATCTACAAAAACTGCACAATGCTGGTTCATGCATTATTACAAGTCTAAGAGGTAGTACTTGATTGACATGTGGCAATGACAAAAATATTTAGTGACAACAATATTTGTGGAAGGGCTGGTATGGTTCATGACTACAAGCAGCTCATAGAATCTCTTCTTAATGGCAGAATTTAACCAATTATATCTCCAAACAAATTTTCTGTACAATACACAGTGCCACAATTCGACATCTGCGGCATTCGTCAAGGAAACTGCAACATGCCTTGCTTTCAAAACTTTCTACCTATCACTGTAACTTTAACACAACGATGTCTCACATACCACACTTGTCTGACTGTATCCCACAACAAGGACCTCAAACATTCACTTTCAAAACCCACCCTTTACATTCCAACCAACACAGTTCAAAAATGGATGACACTCCGACACCTTTTATAGTGTGATGATACATGAGGCAGGATACATATGGGCAAAAAGGAGAGCGGGAGCAATGGATTTTTCTTTAATTTAAGAAAAGAAAATTATAATTAATTAATTTACTAATTAATTTACCATATTTATTGTCAATTAAAAACATAGATAATTCACAAAGTGATTAATTAAAAAAACAAAAGAGGAGTGCTTCTTTATTATGTTTTAAAATGTAACAGTAGAGTTAGTTTGTCTGAAATGATGGAAGCAAGACACAACATATAATGTAACAGTGTGTAAATTCCTTTACTTAAAGTGAGTTTTTATAATTCTTAACTTGTGTCTGAGTTTTCCTTTTATACTTTAAGAACTTGTACTGGATTGGCCAAAATAGAACCTGCATGCTCTGAGTGTCACCAAAAAGAAAAAAAATGTCGGTAATTTAAATACTTTTAACTTAATTCCTGAATACATTAAAACATTTTCAATTCAAATATTATTTACACACCCACACACACACACATGTTGTAACAGTAAACCATGGTGTTCGACTGGGTGGGCAATTGTTGTACAATATGGTAATGAATGTTATCTTTCTTTACATGCACTGACACTATGCCTCAATTGTAGGAATAAAGAGGAATGAAATAAAATAAAATAAACAAGAAAAAAGGAAAATAAGTAGTGCAAAGAAGATGGCGGTCACTAACAATGAAAAAAAAACAAAAAAACAAAAATATCTTGATGCATGGCAGACATTAGAATACTCCACTTCTCTGTTGAATTTCTTACAACATACTTTCCTTTTGTGGCAGTAGACAAAATTTCCAAAACTTTCCCCTCTTCAATAGCTCCAGTAAAAAATGTTCAAATGTCTGTAAATCTATCGGACCAAACTGCATCGTCATTAGTCCATAGCTTACAAACTACTTAAACCTAGGACCTAGGTAAACTAACCTACGGACAAACACACACACCCATGCCCTAGGGAGGACTCGAACCTCCTTGGGGAGCAACTGCGTGCTCCGCAGTGAGGTGCTTTAGACCGCTCGGCTACTCCACCGCGGATAGCTTCAGTAGTTAGTGAGTGCATTCTTTGTAAGCCATTATTGTATGTCAGAATATGACAGTTGTTGATAAGAAAATTCTTTATGCAGAAACAACATTTATTTATTGCTAAAAATTTAATAGTTTCTGGCATATAATTTTCCCTTTTGATAAAATTTAGATTCTGGGTGTAACTGTGAACAACTGATGAGTGTGAAGAATTTGTCATTGTTGTTGAGGCCGTAATTAGCCAAAGTGTCCAACAATAGAAAACAGGATATCCATTAAGATAAATCATCCATATCTGATGAAGAAATTAGTTTTAACAATCTATTTTCCTTTAACTGCTAACAATTACCCCTTACTGAATCCTATTCAAGTTTCTCCAATTTCGTTGTCATAGGAATCTTCTTGAATGTCTGAACATCTTTGTGAGGCGGATAATGAGCCCTCATAATACGTGAATATGATTGTGTTAAATGAATGGCAAACTCCTGTGTCGACAGACGGCAGGTCTCACATAATATCTCAACTAATACATCACACAGGATAGGTGCAGAAATAGGAAGCCCATCTGCTGTTGTAAGTGAGCCCAATTGGGGAAAACAGTTATTTGAATAAATTGCCAGCCAAATACCAAAGCAACTGGCAACGAATGAATCTGTTGCCAATTTGTGGGCAAATATGCAAGAACAGTTACCACACATGCAGGCGATTTAGATCAACAATTGGATAGAATAGAAAAGGACTGTGAAATCCTCAAAGCCCTAAAACAATCATTTGGACAAAAAATTAATTCAATTGATCAGAACTTGGTGCACTGAGAACAAAATAAAATAAAAAAGAAATAAAAATAAAAAAAAGCAAACAAAAAAACACAAAATTTTGGTAGATCACATAGAACAATTGTCGTGAGAAATTGGTTCATTAAAACTTGAACACAGAGGTAGTAACACTGTGATAACAGAATGTAACAAACAGACGTAGATACATGATTACCAGTACCGATATGCTCGCTAAATGCAAACACAGTAGCAGAATTAAAAACAAACTCTTCGATGTTATCTCATTTTCACTCACCACAAACAATACACTTTCTAAAACGATTCGAGCAGTATCAAATTAAGCAGCAGAAGTTAGTAAAAATGTAACAATACGTATGCAAAAATATGTATTAGATGTCAGTCCACTATAGCAAACAACGAAAATGCGAAAATTTCATCTACTAACAAGTGTAATCAAATTCATTTATGATGTGGGGGTGTATAATTCATTTTCTGTAACGTTACACACAATTACTTTGCAGAAACTATAAGTAAAAACCTCAAAAAAACAAGGCTAAATTAAAAAACATTTCCACCAACAAGTAGAACACAATTCAAGATTATAATGGTGATTGCTAATTCGCTCAACCCATTTAGTGGAAATCCAAATCGGAACAAATTACATTGCAGTTTCGTAAATAAGGCAAGACATGCAACCTTGTCGCAAATTTCTGTCTCACAGATTGGAAATCAAAATCCACAACATCAACAATCAAGAGTATTTGACAGTGGTGGAAAAGAATTTTCCTTATTGTGTCTCCCAGTATTTAAGAATACCATGGGCAACTCATTTAACACCAGGACATGACACAATGCTTTGGACAAAAACATGCTACATGTCTGTGTCTGAACAGTACACGCCCTACAAAGTTAGTATAAGCTCAATTGCACTAAGACGTTACATTTTAGTTAGCAGTACTGTTTACAAACATTGAGTCATGGGAGCGAACAACTAATGACTCGTTGGCAGCTGACAACTGAAAAACTCATTTGCCAGCAAAGAGTTTAATTAAATGTGGTGGTGTGGCTGATCTGACATAGTACATGTAAACAGAGTAAAACAACAAAATGAAATACCCATGGAGGTAAAAAGAGGGGAGTGGGCATGATGTCACAAACTTGAAGCCGGCAAACCTAGCTCCGCCATTACAGTTTGTTCAAAACATTAGTTTTCTGCTGAGCTGCTGTGTTGAGTTGTCGAAGAGTTGCAGTTGATAATGCCTGTGTGTGTTATTTATGGTTGTATTAACAGTTTTGATATCATTAATAATGTGAAGAAAATCACATTCCATTATGGTCTGTGAGTCTTTTGAACAAACAAACATGGCTGCTGACTGGCTTCAAACAGAAGTACAGCAGACGCCAGTAGTGGCATCTCCCCTCTTCTTACCTCCATGGAAATACCAGATATCCATTACTAAACAAAGGGTAATCATAAACTGAGTATGTTTAAATGTTATATAGGTAGTGTAAACAAAAATAAATGATTTGCAACATATGTACACGAAACTAAAATATTTACATGATATATTTAAGTCTGATATATATATATATATATGTACAATTACTAAACTTGAAGTAACACACAATCTAATACTAATTAAAACTAATAGCGCCCTTTTTGACTTAACATATCTACAAACTATAACAATAAAACTAATTACTAAAACGATCCCAAATAGCTAGCCAGGCTAAACTACCTTAAAACTATATACACAGATTACACTAAGAGCTAGAACAGAACTAAATAGTATCGATGTCTTAATCTAACAAACAAATTACCAAATGTATATATTTACTAGCATGCCACGAGATGTACAATTAAATTTAGTGGAATATATATATATAATAGAAAATAAGGTAACCTATCCTGAGTACCACACAACAGGTTTGAAATAATGGTAATAGTAATAAGAGCTAGAGAGAATAGAGATATGATGGCTGTAAGTAGAGGTACACCTGCATATATAATTTTAGGCGTAAATAAGGTTGACCATCCTATATGTTAGCGCGATCTATTGTGGATTTTGTTTGAGATTCACTGCCTGGCGATGCAGTGAGTCACATGATACGTAATGTGCTTTCATTATTAGATTTATAGTGCCATAGCATGTGACACCTGTTTGCGTTTTTGTCAGATATTTGCGAGATCGTATCTAAAAATTGATTATTGTGGCCTCTGAAAATCTCACAGTTCTTTTCTATGATTGTAGTCTGTGATTACGATTGTGTGAGTTATAATGAATGTGAGAGGTACATCAAAATAGAAAATTATATGCCTACCAATATTATAATAAATTACCTTAAAACTGAATGGGATAAGCTGTTGAAGAATGAATGACAAACAATCATGGATTACACAAATATCTGAGGTCATTCTAAACTTACAATCTTGATTTAGTAAGGGAATGCTATATAAGATAAGTACACTTTTCTCAAGACGGAGACTTAAAATAAAACACTCTGATAGATAATTGGTTATCTGAACCAAATATTGGACACAAGTAGTATCCCCTTATTGCACAATTAATACTAAGTAAATGACACAATATAATAATATATTTAGTTACACTTGTGCTATATATTTGATTGGAGTTGTGTAAGTCAGTTACTGATAGTATTTTATTGTGTCTGTAAATACTTGTCCAGCAAGTGAAATGTGTAACACTTTCTGGAAGCAGATTCATATGCTTCAGAATTTGATAAACACTTAGGCTAATTCGTAACAGTCCACACAAACACTTCTCTATCAACTTATCTCTCTAGTATTAGGATACGTTTCCTGCTTCATGGAAGTGATTGGAGGGTGTTACAGTTGGTCCTGTATCAGAGAGAGGACGAAGACACAGATTGAGTCCATTCATGTTTCTTAGACTGAAAGGGGGTTAAAAGGGGATGTGATTTTCCTCATTTTTTCTAGCTATGATGAGGACGATGTCAAAAACAATGGCTCATATTAAAGAACTAAAGTAATTTTACAATTGTATGTAATGCTTCAAATGTAAATTCAATATACAATAACGAATGGAAGGAAAAGATTGTACATATTACTGTAAATAGACTTTATTGATAATTAGATAATGAAATGCTCTTATGAGAACTGATAATTTTATGTGCTGTTGTTAATCTGATAACTAACCTTGTACCATTTGTTGTCACTTTCAAGTGATATGTATGTATTTACTCTCATAAGGAAATTGACAAAAGAATTTCATCCATTAGATGTTTACAAAATTTAAGCAAAATATGATAAGACAACGGTAAATGGTTTAAAATGTGTGGAGACAATAGTATTGTCTGTTGTAGTGAACCATATATATATATATATATATATATATATATATATATATATATATATATATATATAGTGCTACTGACCTAAAGCTCATAAACAGAAGTTATAGTGAATGTAGCAATATCATTTATTTAACGAAAGAACAAAGGATGGGTATATGATGTGTGAAACCAGTAAACATGACGAGCAGTTGGGGTTGTATGATGGGTGCAGTGTTAGAAGATGTTACATTGAGTGAATCACAAATTGGGGTCACCTATATTTACACCTTGTTGCATGGCAGACGGTGTTGGTGAAGTCATTCTTGATGAGTAATGCAGACAGTAATCCAAGCGATGGGGAACATCAAGCGACACTGTCAACATCCACGTCCAATTGTGTTACGATGTGCACACCCAGGCTGTAAAGTTAAATCTGGTGCACCAACCCAATACCATCACATGGTCTGGAGGTATTCTGCCAACTTTGGACACTAGTAGACATTATCTCTGGCACATAGTAGAATTTGAGGTACCAATACTCGAGAGTACAGACAGAGCAATGCCTCTGACAGAATATATTCACTATCGCCCATAGTTGCAAATAGAAATTCCTCCTGGTGGGGAATCTAAACGTAAAGAAAGTCCCCCTTTGCAAGTAAACTGAGTCTTGGCAAAATGCCTTGTTGCAGGTGCTACATAAGGAACACAAAAACAAAGTATAAAGAAATTTCATCCTACATAAGAAAGCCAACATGAGATTCAATATTGATAAAATTCCTGTTATTCTTTATGAATCATTGTTCAAATAAATAAATAAATAATAAAGACCTACCACTTCTTATCCAAACATACTTCTGCCATATGTGGCACACCTGCCAGAAGATTAGGGGCAGATGTGATGACACATGGGACAGGAAACATATAAGTAAAAAGGAGAGTAGGGGCAATGGATTTTTTCTTTAATTTAAGAAAAGAAAATTACAATTAATTAATTAATTTATGATATATTTATTGTCAATTACAAAACAACAGATACTTCACGAAATGACTGGTTAACTCAGAAAACACACACACACACACACACACACACACACACACACACACCCACACACACACACACACACATATATATATATATATATATATATATATATATATATATATATATATATATACCCACAGAAATATATATATTTGGAAATCTAAATTATGTCTATTATTTATGGATTGTGGATTGGCCAAAATATAATCTACATGTCCTGAGAGTCACCAAAACGAAAAATCGTTGTTGATTTAAGTACTTTGAACTTAATTAGTGAATACTTTAAAAAACATTATTTACACGCACATATTAGTGTAATATTCAGGCGAATTTACATAGCCTAAGTGTGTCGCAGACGTTGATAATAGAACCTTAGCATTACAATTTTCATAACTACATCAACTTAAGAATTTACTTCGCAAATAATACATCTTAACAAAAGTACATAGAAATTGCATAAATGCAATAAAACATACGAAATATACAGCATCTGAAATCGTCACAAAGGTATTATACTACATACTATAACATGAAACTAATCTATAGAGTCACACATGCCCATGTATTTGCAGGAAATACATAACTTTTCTAGTTTCTTTGAACATATGGTTTCATACTGTAATGGATGTAGTCCTAGGGAAACGATTTCTCTCAGTTAATAAAGTATTCGATGCACTTTATAACTCTGTATCAACAAGTTGAAGGTCCACAATGGTATGGATGTTTTATGAATCCATAGGTTTCTGGTACTCAGACACTATAATTTATGTATACCATAATTACTGAGACAATCCTTTACTGACAATAATTTATTTTCATTCGAAATTGCTCACAAATGTAGATAATAATACAGTAACTAACCAGATTAATTTTCCAAATACTAGTGGAGTAAGCATTTAAGAGCACTGTCCAGAACTAAAAGTCTATGACATTGCACAATTACATTGAATTGCAAATATTGATACAAAAGTAATTTAGCTTCTTATCCATGCTCTGTTAAATTATTTTTGTTTAATTACAGTTTATATAAATCTTGTACTAATGGTAATATTGTTGTCTTGTAACAGAATGCAATTACTTGTATTACAAGGTGCGTTTTTTAAGTAAGTTCCATTTGAACAGAAGTACACAACGAAAGGTTATTTCAAAAAACTAAATTTATTTTCAGATAATAATACTTTCCTCCATTTCAGGCCATAGTTGCCAAGTTTGTTCAAATACATTACTCTCAAGCAATTTGAAAATGCCCTCTTCATACAATCTTGCTGCCTGTTCCGATAACCATGAGTTCGCTGCCGTTTTGTAAAGCACTGATCTCGACATGTAGGGAAATTCGTTTGAGAGACCTATCATCATGTAGCTTCTGTTCTCACGAATCCTCACTTCAGCTGAAACCTCCAAACCAACTGTAATCGTTGAAAAATATTCAAATCTTTTTTAAGCTTATGGGACTTAATGATTGGGACATCAGTCCCTAAACTTACAAACTACCTTATACTAGAGATACCACAAACATCCAAGCTCGAGGGTGGATTGGAAACCCCAATGGGGAGTGGCCTCGCACATGGGAGCATAGCGCCTCAATCCGCTGTGGCTGTAATTGAAGATGGGCAACCGGAGTGGTCCTCCTCAGGGATGTTATTACATTCATCTTCGAATTCTCGTACCCACTTACACACTTTGTCTTTACTCATAACAGTATCATTGTACACTTTGCAAATCTGCAATTTCTGCAGCAGAAGGTTTCTCGGTGACAAAAGCCACATCACTGAGCGAACCTCACGCGGCAGGCGAGTTGATAGTCCCAAACATTTTGAAAGCACAGACTGGGACCGTACAGATTAGCTACAGAGCTGAAACTGAGCACAGTTGTTCCCGAGGCATGCCGCTACACGATGCAGGCGCTCGTTTCAGTATGTGCGCGAACTACTAGTGTCTACAACAAAACGCAACATACTTAAAAACACGTGTCGTATTATAAGAATATGATTACTACGATTTCCTGAATTTATCTAATGTATCCTACAGAGTTTGACATAATCAGTTAGTAACGAAACTGTACAGTTGTTTTATTATTTAACAATTTCAATTTTTTAAACAAACCAAAAACGCACTAATAGTATTTTGGTGTATAATTTTATCCAATCTAAACATATCTGTAAAATTGTCTACTATTTTTAATGCATAATGTGATGTATATATTACTTGTGAAAGACATATAATTTAATTACGGAGACATAACTCAGGAATGTGATTGTACAAACGTTTTCTTGAACTTTCAGGAACCTACAATATCTATAAATATGAGTGTGCTAATAGTTTTAGTATGTCTCAGTCTTTGTTAGCACATACTTTTGTTGGCTCAGTCTGAGTGATTGTAACACTATGTTGTAGTTTATGTTTCTCTTTCTTCTTTCATACCAATGCTGTTTACTTTTTCAAGATATAAATAGTAGTCAAACATGTAGCAATGGATTTCCAGTTACTACTTAAGAATGTAGGTTGCCACATTAAATAGGTTCAGGACAATATGGATACTGCAAAGAATCTGATCAACACAAGAGATTTCTCTACATCAGCAAAGCAGGTGATAAAATTTAATACATTATATGTATTAAAACGTTTTGTGTCGGAGTTTTGGCAGTACTGTTATAACTAATAGTTAGGATCATCGCAATATACAATATGTTACTACCCCTAATGGTTTCTTAGTTTTTGCAGAGGCAAGATAGTACACATTACTGTGAAGGAATCATTGGACATCAAATGGACCATTATCAATAAATTCCAGTTTGAAATTTCATGAGTCAACTCTTTTGATTTTTGCGACTCCTTAGAAGGGCAAAATCTCCTGTCTTTAACTTTTAGTTACCTTAACGTATTTACCATGTCTTTTGATGTGCCTTCAGACTCTTGTGTCAATCTATCTTGAACTAAAGTCTTTCTACTGTGTTCAATTTAGGGATTGACTTTCCTCATTCCCTGTGGTTATGTTAACAAGTGGTTATGTTAACAAGTACTGCATAGTCTACCTATCTCACATGCAATGTTCAGTTGGACTCCTGCCTGTCTAGCAGACTGATATATTTATATATAGCTTGTACTCTGTGTCTTTCCATCCCGTCTTTCCACATCTTTGAAATAAACTGAGGGTCATTGTCTGACAACAATGTTTCGTATTTACCTACTGCAATGAAGTACCCTATTGAATACCACTTTTTCTGTCCCATTTCTGATTCTGTACAACTTTACAACTTTTCAAAATATTTCTAAAATTACGAACATATAGAAACAGTTACCAGATTTCTTCAAAAGAGGTTCACAGAAGTCGACAAAAATGAGGTCAAAAATTTCTTCTGAGATACTGTTTTTCATAGCAACTTTACTCATTTCATTTAGTATTTTAACTCTTTAAAAATCACAAGATCTGTTTCCTCTACCACTCTTATAATAATATATGATGACTACTATCTCATGCCATTTCTCAATACATTTCTTGGAGTCACAGGGCCCTAGTGACATACCAAATTATCAACTACTTCTACTTCAAACTGCGAAAGACAACAAACGTGCAATTTTTCTGAATCTAATGATTTTTTAAACAATATACTATCAAATATGTTTGAATATTTAACAGTCTAGGGGAAATTTACACTTTATTATTTATGTTTACTGAATCGCAAATTTTATCCTTGTTTTGATAATACCTCATTTTTTATCTACTACGCTTAATTTTCCTTTTTAAATTTACTTATTTCATAAACCTAATTAGGAAAGTACTGCCTTCATTTTTCCCTTGGGTATACAGCTCAAACATTCAGGTTTGTGAGATCGGACATCATCAATGGTGTTGCCTAATACTTTAACCACAACAAATTTGGAATCTGATATTGCTGAAGCATGGATCAACGATTTAGCCTGCCAGATAGCAATCTTAGATTGTAAGGTAAGGGCTTCATGAATAGTATGGATCACTGCTCTGTTTCCCATCATAGGGGGTGTCCATAATTAAAGCTACACTTTCAAAATTCTCTGCAAAATGAACCACAGTGCAGACTGACTGCAGATTTTAACTAAATATTTTTAATGATGGGGAAAGCGCAATGCCATACACAAAATATAAGAATTAACAAGGGATGGTGCTATAAATGGCATAAGGAAAGAGGGTGCTGACATAGCCATTCAGGTGAAAATGCGCTTCATCTGCCCACAAAATATTCCATGCCCAACAATTAACCTCTTCCATACACCAAGAAATTGAAAAGTGAACGTTCTTTTTTCTGCCTTGGCAGTAGGAAGCAACTCTTGCAGATGCGTAATTTCATAGGTATATCTACCCAAAATATTCCGTAGAATTTTACGTAACGCGTTCGGACACATTTCTAACAGTTCGGGGATTCCAAGTGCACTGTAGTCTTCCTCCTCCCTTTCTCTAACACTGAGGCCACATCTTCTAAAATGGTCGAGGTGATTAATTACCTCCCTCTGTCCCATTGCACATTAAACGATACTGTTTCTTCAAACTTCTTCATCATATTCTTCAGTGCCTTCACAGTCATCACACCATAGCCTTTTCTCATGTTATTTAATGACCGGAATCTCGTTAAAGCTGGAACTGCAGAATTGTCACGATGAGAACACTCTTCTTCATTGAGAGCGCTCGGCCGTTCCACTGCGGCAGGTAGTTCCTATTTCTTGGGATCAACGTCAGTGTCCCCGGATCCAATTTTGGCATTACCTTGTGTTGTTCTGATTCTATCGTCTCATATTCTACATAACCGTAGTCACTTGACTCATCATTATCTCTATTAGGTTCTAAAATGAATGTTTTCCTTAATAGTATGTCCATCTCTTCCGCTGGCCTTTTCTCAGAACGTGTATACAAATTATGAAATGCTTGTAAAGCTAAGTTAGTAACCTAAACTTGTACTAAGGACATGTCACAAAAATATAGCCTAAGCGAGCGGCCGCGCAATGCATAAACGTGACGCCCCAGACATCACTGATATTCCCACTTGTGTATATACAGTCAACATGCCCATCAGAAATTAATATTTCGCAAAATGCCTTTAAACGTGTTACGACCTCTCTGATCCCGGCAGTCCTTCAGAACTGAATATTTCGTACGATTTAATTATGTTGAAAAATGCCTCATATCCTCTCATGTATTTCTTTTTCATGTAATCCCTCCGTGACATTCGCCCTATGCTTGTGATGTCCCACAATTTGCGCTGTAAGTGGTTCAGCTTTGCACTTTAAGAGTAGGCCACTGTACGAAATAAAGCTCAATTTTGGGAGGAGGTATTCACATAAGAATTTCTTGTTATGAAAAAGCTTAATTTTAGCAATAAAGTTAGTAAAAGATCTGTGTGAGGTACCGGTTACTCCCTGCTACAAAACCTTGTTCCCTGGCCCAAATTGAGAACTGATTTGGTTCAAATTATTCTAATAATACGTAGCAGCTCACACGAAATTAAACACAGGCATTAATAATCAAGCCATCACAAGTAAAGTTGTCTCATAAAGGTGGCTAAGAAAAACATTTATGGCGCAACTGAACTTAAACTTAAAAAAGTTGCATCTGCGTTTGTTCTCAGCACTGGTGAAAACCAGTATTAAATAAAAGGGGGAAGGTGCTCGAAAACTACAAATTATAGGCAAGTTCAGGTCGAACGCAAGCAAAATGGGGAACCAATTTTAATACAATAAAAATGATCTCATTACCTAGTCTACTACTGACGATGCCCAGCATTGAATTTAAAATAAATTACACAGAGCTTCACGCTACTGGGGGAAGGATTTACAAACGACACTCACTCGCTCACACATACACAATGCAACAGCGAAAGTCACCTAAATCAGGCGTTGCTTTCGTAGGCGAAATTTAGCAAAGCTGGAGGTATCATACAATACAATATACATCTACATCTACATGCATACTCCGCAATTCACCGTAAGGTGCGTGGCGGAGGGTACACTGTACCACTACTAGGCATTTGCTTTCCTAATCCACTCCCAAATTGAACGAGGAAAAAAAGAATGCCTATATCCCTCCATACGAGCCCTAATTTCTCTTATCTTGTCTTTGTGATCTTTACGCGAACTGTAAGTAGGCGGCGGCAAGATCGTACTACACTCAGCTTCAAATTCCTGCCCTCTAAATTTACTCAACATAAATTCACAAAAAGAATGTCGTCTTTCTTCCAGCGATCCCCAATTGAGTTGCCGGAGCATTTCAGTGACACTCGCACATTGGTCGAACCTACCGGTAACAAACAAATCTAACTGCTCGTCTCTGAACCGCTTCTATGTCTTCCTTTAAACTGATCTGCTGCGGGTCCCAAACACTTGAGCAATACTCTAGACGTGGTCGTACAAGCGTCTTATACGCGGTTTCCTTTACAGGTGAAGTACATAACAATAAAACTGCGAAGGTAGCTCTAGTCTTTCGTGTCTGATTCGAGACGTTGCGTGAGTATAGCAAAGTTAAGTTGCATTTAGATTAGACCGCGAGCAAACACGCTAACGGCGACACACAGATACGTTACATGATCGCACCCCACTGAAGGTTAAATGGTAAAAAATCGGATTCATTGCACAAAATCACAGCAGGACGGTTAAGTTACAATGTGAGAGTAAACTATCTAGGCACTGGTTTTATGAGAAGTGGCGTGAATTCAGTTGACTAGCTGTAAACCCCTGAAGTCGGAGTTCGGACCCACGTGGTTCCAAAAAGCGATAAAAATGTATAAATTCAATCTCCAAAAAATAAAGAAAATTAACCACGGCATACAGCCCCTAGAACTGTTTAGAATTACAAAAGGAAGCGAATGAAATGCAGCTACAAGCGATAGGGGGCGATTGCAGAGACAGAAAAAGTCAGTCTCAAAACCCAGAAAAGTGGAATAATTACGAAGTCAGAAAAATAAAAACTACAGCATGCAACTCTTACAAATGTTTAGAATTTCGTAAGCAAGCTATTGAAGGAGGTTGCACAAGGCTCAGAGAGAATTACTGACTAAGACAGAGTGCATACTACAAGTTTGGAGAAGAAACAACAAAATTAAAAATAGGCAGGGAGAGAAGATTGCGATATGTTAGTGGCAATCAGAAGGGTACACACATATTTACTTGCCTGATGGGGATGGAACAAATAATAGTGGAAGCTGAAGGCTTTGTTCTAAGAAGCGACCACATGGAACACATATCACTCACCGAAGGAAACGATAAGAAACATTTTTACATGCACTGTAAAAAAATGAACATATCGTCTGTTAGAAACTGGGTCCCACAACGCTAGAAAGAATTTACACAGAGTTCGTACACCACCACATAATCACAAAAGGTTTGAATATACCAGGCCATTATCAAACTGCAAGTAGTAACAGATACACCACGTTTATCCATTGGAAATGACTGGATTGAAAAACTAGAACACATTTACATGCACGATCGGAAGGAATATTCCAAAAAATTAATCTAAGTTCAAGAGTCTAAGTTAAACAAGCTAGACAACGAATCACTACCATCTCCGCAGGCACAAGAAAAGAAACAACCTTAGATTTACCACACTCCCAGCACAAAGTGAAGACCTAGCGGTCAGGAGGCGTGGGAATGCTACCGGAAACTGGTAAATACATGGTAACAGCAGTGGTGGGGAGAGAAGATCGCGAGACTCGCCCTGGAGAAGGCTTGTTGACTAGCTTGTAACCAAAGGGTGTAGAAACCTCTTTGGTCACATCAGCAGCAGGGGCTCGTAATGACTAACTATCGACTCTGAGCCAGAGAGAAACATGCAAAGCGAGCTATTGCTACCCACATTCAGACAGCCATTAGATTCCCGCACATCCACTTAAAAGTAAAACAAGTACACATTCTCACAGGGAGAATAATAAATTATTAAAGTAACAAAATCTGGGGAATATTAACTAACATTTCAGAAACTAATATTTTAACATATGAAATAAAATGCCATTCCTAATGCCTTGAAAAGAGTGGGGTTCTAGTTTGAACAAAATTCTAATCTAGCAACATCAAATAAATTACAATTTTATAAAAAATATATGGAAGAATACAGACGGTCGTCTTTCAACTGGAAGTCTGCAACTCTGTGACAAAACGCCCATACATGCGAAAATCGTAAATGTATGTTGACAAGTAGCCTACTGGCTGTTAAGTGACGTATTTTGATAGCTACTGAATCGTCTTAGTTCAGGGAATACTCAGGACATGGCGGCACTGGTCATCTGTCAGACGGGCATGTGGATGGTCGCGTGTCTATAATCAACTAGCTGGGAAACCCCGAGTGGTTACAGTCCGAATGGCGGAAAGCGGGAAAGCGCCCATTTGGCCTTGGTGAAAAAAGCAAAAAACCTACTTAAAATTAATAACTATTGATACATATATGGTACAAAGGAGCAGCTAGGCTTATTTTAAAGATAAAGACTAGATGGGTGAGCTGATATAAGTGCGCCTCATGTCACGTTAATAATTTTTGAGTTACAATAAATAAAAAAAATCATTATAAATTAACAAATTGGAAAACGATATATCTTTAAAACAGCTTAACCAAATATTACGTACAAAGTGTCAAATGATAGCTCTAAGAGAGAACTACTAAATGTATGTTCAGGATTTTCGCAAATAAGATAGTTTTCAATTAGAGGCCAGTAACATAGTTCCCAGGTATAAAAGCTGGAATTGTAATAAATAAACAATAACTGTAGTGCTGTAGCAATTGGAGCTCGAGTCAACTGTAGAAAATAACTGAGAAAATTGTGCACAATTTTATCACCCTGCACAGAATAGAATGTTTTTCCTAGTTTATTTTTGGAAATATCGTGTGTAAGCTCGCAGTGCCTAAATGTAATTTTGTTATTGGGAAGTGGTATGGAGGGAAATTTTGCTGGATGTCTAAATGTGTTAGTCCTCAGCAGTGTAGAACATTCTACGGCCAACCACTGTCCGAGACAGGTGGCGCTGCTAAGGCGGGGATGCGAAGGGAGATATTGTGAGCAGACTGGATGATAAGCAGGGGATCGCTTGGTAGACTGCATTTGTACAGAACCACTTGGTAATTTTCTGAAAGACATCATTTACAATTTCATCAGTTAATTCCTGTTTGTCAGGCGTGATAGCTATGCTTGTATCATCAGCAAAAAAAAGTAACTTAACATCTTCGTAAATATAGAATGGCAAGTCATTAATATATATTAAGAACAGCAAAGGACCCAAGTTCGAACTTTGTGGAACCCTATTTTTGATAACTCCCCAGTTAGAGAAAATAATTGTTTCTTCTGAATCATGTGATCTGCTTATTTCAACATTCTGCAATCTTCCAGTTTTTCTGATTTAAACTATTTTTGCACGGTCACACATACCAGAATACTTAAGCTCATCAAGAAGAATCCCATGATTTATAGGATAAGCTTATCTAGAGAATCCTGTGCTATACACAATCAAAAGCCTTTGCAAGTTCACAAAAAAATCCCAACTGGTTATGTACAGTCATTTAAAGTAATGTATTCTATAGTAGTTTGACACATAGGTGCAGTGCAGTGCAACTAAAATCACTTAACAAGTCTTTTGGTCCGGACTGTGCAACCATTAGATTTATATCAGATTATGCTGAAGCCTTAGCTCCTTACTTAACAGTCATAAACAACCGCTCTTTCAAAGAAAGATCTGTAACAAAAGATTGGAAAGTCACATCTATATTCAAGAAAGGCAGTAGGAGTAACCCACTAAACTACGGGCCTATTTCATTGAAGCCAATTTGCAGCTAGGTTTTGGAACATATCCTGTATTCAAATATTATGAATTTCTCGAACAGAACGATCTATTGACCCAAGGTCAACACGGATTAAGAAAATATCGTTCATGCGAAACACAACTAGCTCTTTACTCACATGAAGTGATAGGTGCTATCGACAAGGGTTCGCAAATCGATTCAGTATTTCTTGATTTCCAGAAGGATTTTGACACTGTACCTCACTAACGGCTTTTAATCAAATTGAGTGGTTGTGGTACATCGCCCCAAATTTGCGATTGGATAGGGGATTTCTTGTCAGAGAGAACACAGTTCGTAGTAATCGATGGTAAGGCATCGACTAAAACACAGGTGATATCGGGCATTCCTCAGGGTAGTGGTATTGGTCCTCTGCCGTTCCTTATTGACATAAACAACTTAGGGGAAAATCTAAGTATCTGTCTTGGGTTGTTTCCAGATGACGCCGTCATTTACCATCTAGTAAAATCATCTGAAGATCAAAGCCAATGCAGAACGATCTGAATAAATCACTATGGTGTTAAAATTGGCAATTGACTCTAAGTAATGAGAAGTGTGAAGTCGTTCACATGAGTACGAAAAGAAATCCGTTAAACTTTTTTTACAAGATAAATCAATGAAAAGACAAGGCCATAAACTCCACAAAATACCTAGGAATTACTATTACTTCAGACTGAAACTGGAAAGAACACGTAGATAATGTCATGGGAAAGGCGAACCAGAGGCTGCGTTTTATTGGTAGACCCCTTAATAGATGCAACAAAACTACAAAAGAAACTGCATACACTACACCTGTCCGTCCATTTTTGTAGTATTGCTGTCCAGTGTGGGATCCTTATCAGGTGGGTTTGATGGAGGACATCGAAAGAGTCCAAAGAAGGGCAGCTCGTTTCATATTGTCACGATACAGGGGAGACAGCGTTACAGAATGATACAGGATCTGGGATGGGAATCATTACAACAATGGCGCCTATCACTGCAGCGTGGGCTACTTACGAAGCTCCAATCACTAACATTCTCCTCCGAATCTGAAAATATATTGTTCATTCCCACTTACGTAAGCAGAAATAACCATCAGAATAAAATACGAGAAATAAGAGCTCGAACTCGATTCAGGCGTTCTTTCTTCCTGCACGCTATTCGAGAATGGGACGGGAGATAAATAGTATAATGGTGGTTCGATGAACCCTCTGCCAGTCACTTAAATGTGATTTGCAGAGTATCCCATGTAGATTTAGATGTAGATGTAGATGTAGGTAAAAATAAAGTTCTAACAACCGGCCGCGGTGGCCGAGAGGACTGAGGCGCTCCAGTCACGCTCTGCACGGCCACTACGGTCGGGGGTTCGAATCCAACCACGGGCATGGATATTTGTGCTGTCCTTAGTCTTAGCTAGTTCATAAGTAGTTTGTAAGCGTAGGGACTGATGACCCCGTAGTTAAGTCCAATAAGTTCTACAAACATTTGAACATTTGATTTTGAAAGTTCTAACAAAATGTCAGTTTGGTTTTCAGAGAGGGCTTTTCAACAGAAAATGCTATATATACATTCACAAATGGAATATTAAATGTTCTGAATAACCGGACGTCACTCGTTGGGATTGTTTGTGATTTTTCCAAGGCATTTGATTTTGTAAATATGGAATTCTTCTGGATAAACTAAAGTATTGTGGTATGAATGGGGCAGTGTACTAATGGTTTAAATCATACCTAACAGGAAGAGTGCAGAAAGTTAACATAAGTAGTTCTCATAATATGAAAAAAAACAGCTGATTTCTCAAACTGGTGACAATTAAAAATGGGGTGCTACAAGGTTCGGTCTTGCGCCCTTTGTCGTTCATATACATCACTTGCCATTCTATATTCATGATGATGCAGAGCTGGTTGGTTTTGCTGATGATACCAGTATAGTTACCACACCTGACAGACAAGAACTAACTGATGAAATTGTAAACGACGTCTTTCAGAAAATCGTTAAGTGACTTTCAGCAAATGGACTATCATTAACTTTTGATAAAACACAGTACATACAGTTCCATACAGTAAATGGAAAGACTCCGGTAAAACGCATAGACTTTGATCAGAAATCTGTAGCAAAGGTAGAATATGCAAAATTTTTAGGTGTATGCATTGATGAGGGGTTGAACTGGAATAAACACATTAAAGATCTCAGTTAAGCTACTTTTGCTATTACGGTAATTGCAAATTTTGGTGGTATACATTTTTGTAAATTAGCTTAATATGGGTATTTTCGTTCTCTGCTTTCGTATGGCATCATTTTCTGGGGTAATTCATTATTCAGTAAAAAAGTATTCATTGCACAAAAGCATGTAATCAGAATATTTGCTGGAGTCAATCCTAGATCATCCTGCTAACAGTTATTCAAAGAGCAAGGAATCTTCACAGTACCTTTACAGTATATAATTACATTCCCTTACGAAATTTGTTATTACCAATCCCACCGAATCCAAAAGCAATAGTAGTGTACATAACTACAACACCAGGAGAAAGAAGAATGATCGTTACTATTCAAGGTTAAATCTAGTTTTGGCACAGCAAGGGGTGAATTATGCTGCCACAAAAGTGTTTGGTCACCTACCATAAAGCATCAAAAGCCTAGCAGATAACAATTAGCATTTAAAATAAATTAAAAGAATTCCTGAATGGTAACTCCTTCTATACTAAAGATGAATGTTTAAGATTTAGATTAGTAAATCTGAAAGAAAAAAAAATTAAAAATTTGTCTCATGTAATATTTCATACAAAGTAATAATTTGTAAAGACACATTTCATTAACCTGACACATTCCACATAATTAAGAAGCATCGTATTCATCATCTATGAAACAGGTACTAATCTAATCTAAACTAATCGAAGCATTTAATATTTCATCATATATAGCATTTTCTTTTGAAAACACTGTTTGAAAACCAAACTGACATTTTGTTAGAACTTTATTTTTACTAATATATGAAGCTACTAGAGAATACATAACTTTTCCAAAAATTTTGGGTAAAGCTGTCAGAAATGAGATGGAACAGTAGTAGTTGACATCAGACGTATCCCCATTTTTATGCAAAGGTTTAACGATAGCATGTTTCAGTCTATTCTGGAAAATATCCTGCTTAAAAGGGTTATTAAATATATGACTAAGAATCCTACTTATCTCTTGTGAACAAGCTTTTGATACCCTGCTGGGTATGCCATCAATTCCATGTGACCTTTTCTCTTGAGAGAGTTTATTATTTTCCTAATTTTTGAAAGAGAGGTGTGTGGAATTTCAATTGTATCAAATTGTGTAGGTATGGCCTCTTCCATTAATTGTTTTGCTACTTCTAATGAACATTTCTCTACATCATTTAAAAATTAATTATAAAAAATGTCTTCAACTTCTGACTATTTGTCAGAAAACATTCCATATGGTTTCATGGTAATACCCTCTTCCTGAGCTCTTGGTTGCCATGTCTCCCTTTTGATTATATTCCAAATTTTTGTAATTTTATTATCAGAGGAACTAATCTCAGACATGATGCACATGCTTCTGGTTATTTAATAACTTTTCTTAATGTAGTACAGTAGTTTTATAATATTTGATTGTTTACGGGTTATTACTCTTTCTTGCTGATAGATACAGTTCCCTTTTTTAGCGAGTGCATATTGTTCTTAAGTTAATTTCAGCAAGCCTCTTCATCTCCTCATAAGAACGACAATATACATCCATTCGAATCTGCTTACTGTATTCATCTCTTGGCCTCCCTCTGTAATTTTTACCCCACACACTTCCCTCCAACGTTAAATTCAAGATTCCTTAATGTGTCCTACATATCGATCCCTTCTTTTAGTCAAGGAATGCTAGAAATTCCTTGCTCCTCAATTCTGTTCAGTACCTCCTCATTAGTTAAGCGATCCAACCACCTAATCTTCAGTATTCTTCTGTAGCACATCATTTCAAAAGTCTCTATCCTCTTCCTGTCCGCACTGTTTACCGTCCAAGTTTCACTCCAGTACCAGGCAAAACTCCACACAAATGCATTCAGAAAGGACTTCCTTACACTTAAATTAATATTTGAGGTTAGCAAATTTCTCTGTTTCAAAAACGCTTTTCGAACCATTACGAATCTGCATTTTGTATCTTCTGTTCTGTGGCCGTCACAAGTTATTTTACTGCCAAAGTAATAAACCACATCTACCACCTTCATTGTTTCGTTACCTAATCCAATATTTTCAAATATAAAAAATGTTCAAATGTTTGTGTAGTCTATAGGTCTTAACTACGGGGTCATCAGTCCCTAAACTTACAAACTACTTATGAACTACTTATGACCTAGGACGGCACAAATACCCATGCCCGAGGGGGGATTCAAACCCCCGTCCGTAGTGGCCATGCAGACCGTGACTGGAGCGCCTTAGTCTCCTTGGCCACCGCGGCCGGCCCTAATATTTACAGCATCGCCTGATTTTCTTAGACTGCACTCCAATACTCCTGTTTTTATCTTGTTAATGTTCATCTTATACGCTCCCTTCAAGACACTGCCCATTCCGTTCAACTGCTCCTCCAGGTCCTTTGCTGTCTCTGACAGAATTATGATGTTATCGGCGAAACGCAAAGTTTTTATTTCTTCATCCTTGAAACACGTCCACCGAATGTGTGGTCGTGTTGAATTTTTTTTATTCTTCAACCTAAAGTGTTTCTGCACCATTAATGTTATCTATCTGTGTGGTAATTATTTTATTATTTTTATCAATGATCAGCGGCCCATATTTATATACGTTTGCCCCATATTTATATATGTTTCCACCTGTGTGATTGAACTTGTGTGTTCATGTGAATGCGGAAGGTTGCTTTTAATATATATTGGCTGACTTCCGCGCAATGGCTTACAGTCGCCGCCTCGCACTCTAGGTCGCGTTTTGCTGTAGTTAAGAACGCAAGGCTTCCTTTTTCATCTGTGCTGGCGTCTGCTGGCCGGCCAGACACAAGCTTACTGGGCAAGGTGGCGAGATTGCCGTGTTGTTAGTGAGGTGCCATCTAATCTAGGACGAAAGAGGTGACAGGAGACCTCTCTGGGAGCTGATGTAGAGGGAATTGTCTTTTATATATGTTTATATTATGTTTTTAACATAATATATTTATCAACAATACTTTCGTACTTATCGGTTATTATACTGAAACTAAAGAGGGCAAAACTTTCCTAACATTACTTGTGAAACATAGTAATACCTACTTTCACATTATGAGAAAAGAATTTACTTAGTTTTATCAGAAATACTAATTAGCATACTATCTGTACTTAACAATATATTTCTGCCATGAATTAATTAATATTTGCTGACTAAACAAGCTTCTGCAAGAGGAAATAACAGTAAATACTTCTGCTAGACAAGTTAGAAAAAATGTTTTGGAAAATAAAATGAAAATAGAGTAATTATATTCGTATCTATTATTATGCAATAGTGGTACTTGGCAGTTCAGTAATGTCAGCAGATTGGAATAAATCCTAACATGCTTCATTAGAAGATGATTACGAAACTGTAATGGCAGGTGCTGTTAGACAGACATTATCACAGTGCAGCCTCTGTCAAAGTTCAAATCAAATTTTCTGATGAAATAAAAGGTTTCCGCTTGGTAGGCGATGTGAGATGTTTCTTTTATTAAACTTCAAAACATATCGGTTTCGTCCCTATGATGGGATCATCATCAGTGCCGAATTGCAAGTCATGATGACCTATGTGCTCTGCTAAAAACATTTTTATCAGTCATATCATAAAAAAAACATTTAAAAGGTCTTGCCGGTACAAGTCACAAGAATAAAATAAAAATGATTTTATTCTTGTGACTTGTACTGGCAAGTCCTTTTAAATGTTTTTTTTATGACATGACTCATAAAAATGTTTTAAGCAGAGCACATAGGTCATCATGACTGGCAATTCTGCACTGATGATGTCCCATCCTAAGAACGAAATCGATATGTTTTGAAGTTTAATAAAAGAAACATCTCACATCGCCTACCAAGTGGACACCTTTTATTTCATTATAGTTCTGTGGTGGGCTGGCACAAAATGGAATCTAGTTACAAGAAAATTTTCTAATGTTTGTAAAGCTACATGACCAAACTGCAGTGGTCATGAGTCTCTAGACTGACAAACAACTTAAACTAACTTATGCAAAAGACAACACAGACAGCCATGCTTGAGCGAGGACGCGAATCTCCAATGGGTACCAGCCGCCCACTCTGAAGCAAGGCGCCTTAGCACGCACGGCCATTCCCACAGGGTTGTGAAAGTTGAGCATATGTTTCTCAAAGAATCATCAAATATATTGCTTCCTCCTACTATACATGGCAAAACGATCACAAAAATAATTTAAAAAAAAAGGTCCACACCAACAATTGTTTTGGCACTAAACATATGCGACTGCAATAGGAGTAGGAAGGGACAACGGTAAACACAGTAACCTCCGCCACATACCTTGAGGTGGCTTGCAGTAATGAATGTTGATATGTAAATGCTTTAGCTGTTCCCAGTGACCATACTGAAAAGACAGAATAACAGATATTGCTAGGCTAAACCAGTTAATCATACAGACTACTCCCCAGGGGACACACCATTCTTATGTGAGTACATGCGTAGCGAGCAGAGGGCCCCTCCTTCTTTGCTCCCTGGGCTGCATGTCCTACCCACTCCCCTCCTTTCCTATTCTCACTCCTTCCGGTCCCCACCGGGGGACTGATAACCCTAGTAGTTTTGTCCCCCTATCCCCACCAACCAACCAACAAACCATCCAGACTGTTTTTCCTTAAACTTTTGTAAAGGATGCTGTCCCTCATCAGGAACCAAACATTTCCTAGTCTTCTCCACAGATACCCCTCCGCTATGGATGCATCTACAGTCTGTTTCGCTGACATCTCAGCAATGTTTTTGATTCATGGGATAGCCTCGCAAACTATATTTGCTAAAACTCACTTCGAGAATATGGAAGAACCTTGTCCCCACTTAACTACAAAGGCAGCTTGCCAAAGAAAAATAATGATTTCGAATCATTCGCGTAATATTTAGCGAATTTATGAATTTTAAATTCTGTCTTATTCCACTCTTTCAGATGTGTAATCTTTAATATAATACCACAAGCAATACAATTGGCAACTGTGTAATTTTCTTCATGGAGGATGACTAACGATTCGTAAACCGTGTTTACATATACCACTAAAACGTCTTAAAAATTTATTCATATTTTTGGAAATAAGACGTCATCAACTTTGACTGCCTGAAAAACATGGTCTTGTTTAAATTTTGTTGCGGTCATGAGTCAATAGACTGGACTGGTGCAACTGTTCACGCTACTCTTTCCTGTGCAAGACTGCTCCTGCAAACATCAGCAGCGGTCTACCTTTATTTCATGCTTCTTTCAGTATTACTCCCCTGCTCCCTTCCAGAGATTTAAACCCTAAACACATCCCTCTAATACTAAATGAACTATTACTTGATGTTTCAAATTGTGTCCTATATACCTACCCTTTCTTTGAATAAGCAACACCATAAATATTTTTTCTCGAAGTCTATTTAATGTCTCCTCATTAGTTACCTGATGACGCTATTGTATATTCAGCATTCTTCTGTAGCACCACATTTTCAAAATGTCTGCACTTGATGTTCAGTGTTATTAGTCTCTGAGTAAACATATAGGGCACAAGTAATATAACTGAAGAAGGGCAATAATTGCCTGAAACCGCTTATTATTAAATCTGCAACCCTTCAACTGGTGGCTGTTTTCTTTTCAACCCATAAACCAAAATTACTGCCATGGATAAAACATTCCATTTTCGAAACTTCTGTTCTCTGGTTATCTGAACGGTCTACCATCCATGTTTCATTCCCAGATCACAGTACTCTGTAAGCAAATGCTTTGCGATTGGCTGATAATGGGAGGAGTTGGAGACTAAAAATGAGAGAGTCCTCCTTTGTAGAACATGCCTTCAATGAATCTTATGCTTTTGACATTAACTGTGATGTATTCAACAGAGCGTTCTCCACAGAGCGAATAAAGGCAGAAAGATGACACTGCATGACATTCTCTCTATCAACAAACACCAAGCTCAGAAACCAAATGTAATTCTCAATGATCAAACAGCTATTAGGTATAATCCTGAAACTATGCTTGTTGAAATTGTGTAATGTTTGTCACCCAGATTGCAATGTCTCTCCTTCCTTGTCCTATTCTCGCTATTCTTGAGAAAACCAGCAAATTTTAGTAGAGGTTATATACTTTAATATGCTCGTTTGTTCCATATTCCAAACATATGTAATTGTCTCCAACACACGTTTCAATTTCATGTCTTTGTCACACACCTGTTTCCCTACTACAGTTGTTCATTTAAAGTTGACATACTCTATGACTGGAAGCATTTATTAGTTAAATCTTTGCAGTCTGAACACAGTAGCTGTTGTGTTATGGATAATCTGCAGTATTAAGTTGATGGCCTAAGAAGCCAAAAACTTGTTTACAACAAAATAAATATTGTTGTAGAAAAATTGCATAGTGTATTACAGTTATTTAATAAGACTTCATACACTTCAATGAACATTGTTTCTTAACGACTTTTTCTTCTTTTGAAAAATTTTTGTTCTTTGCCATTTTGCATATTGTAATTTCCCTACTTCTGCCTCTGTAAGTTAGGTATTTTACGAACAAAATAAAAGAACTCACCTTCTACTTTTATTGTATCGCATTGAATGATGTAATTCGAATACCTACCATTAACCTCGTTTTCCTCTGGTTTATCTTCATCTTATGCCCATCTTTCAAGGCAGTGTCAATTCGGTTAAAGTTCTCATCCAGATGCTTTGCTTTCTCTGACAGAGTTACAATGCAACTGCAAACCACAAGAAAAAAAAGTTTTTGCATAATAACCGTAATGAAGAATATATGCGCCAGTGTTATACGTTACCTTATTGCTTAAACATAATCCATTCAAATTACACAACATTCGCGAATACGATGCTGCAGGGAGGTATCTATAGGACGACATTTAGACGCTACAAGGGGTCACGTCACTTTTTCTTCTTGCCCGCAGAGACAGAGTATTTCCTCCCAACCGCTCAACACCTAATAATGAATGCCTATTCCGAATTGTCCTTAATGACAAGGCTATGTGTAGTCGACGACTTATATATATATATATATATATATATATATATATATGTATATACATACATATATATATATATATATATATATATATATATATATATATATATATATATATATATATATATATATATATACAGGATGTTTCATTAAGTGTGTTTGCCTCTGTAAGTTATAAAATAATAGGTGATGGGAAATTTTAATGCAGTAGCTCAACACAAGAAATGTTACACTTTCTACGGAGCTATGAACATAGTTTATTGTGTCATTTTCCAAATAGTTACAGCACAAAGATATAATTTTTTAACTGGAACAATAGTTTTTTTCTATCGTGTATTGGATTCGTTTAAACCAGCTGCATCCAAATCACTTTAAACTACATTCCTTTCACTGTTAGCTACAACCCTTCAAATTTTAGGGGGCGGAGGCTACGACAGCGTAGCTGTCTGGCTGGTGGTCATGAGACAGTGGGCCGTGCCCCAGGGGATAGCCACTTGAATCAACTGCATGATAGATACAACTATTGTTCCATTTAAAAATTATATCTTTGTGCTGTAACTCTTTGGAAAATGATACAATAAACCATGTTCATAGCTCCGCAGAAAGTGTAACATTTCTTGTGTTGACCTAAGGCATTAAAATTTCCCGTCGCCTATTATTTTATAAGTCACAGACGCAAACACACTTAGTGAAACACCCTGTATATAGTTGACGCAAGAGAATTTGCAGTCTATTCTGATCAGCCACATATAAGTACGATAGTAATGGAGAATAGCTAGCTGCAAGTACGTAATGTATAAAAGATAATAAACTTTGAACAGTAGTAAAAATATTACTCTGATTGCAAAATATTTGTAGGCCTATAATTGAATACAATGTGATTAATTGTGAAACATAAAAAACCAGATATTGACATTTCATGTTTAGTTTCTTTTGAAAAGTTGTTTGTCTTACAAAATTCAGTTTATTCGTGCAGTTGGTTGAACAAAGTGAAATATTCCAACAGCTGTTGTGCATCAATATGTGAAACAGAAAACTCATGGTAAGCTACTCCTGCATAAAGAATCTAAACAACTGCAAGAGCTGTCTTGCCTGTTAGTCAATTAAATTATTTGTATATTTTTCGTCGTTACATCAACTTGTATAACCGAAATCGTGTGATAAACTATGATTGCATCAAAGAAGGTCTTTGGCTTGCATAAAGAATAAAAAATCTACTCAACTGCCAGAGCTGTAGTTTATGTTAGTTAAACAGATTTTCAATAGATGGCACCTTCTACATTGCTTCGTATATCAGCTGCGACAACTAAGTTGATACTCGGTGTGGTGGCTGATGTGATCAACTCTAACCACATGTCCCATTTACGATTGTTCGTTGGGTATCAACTTAGGTTGTATGAACAGCACATTTTTTTTTCAAAATATAGTTTTTTTGTGAAGCCAATAAATTTAAACTATCTCATTATTTTAAATGTGTTTATTTCAGTCAACAGTTGCAATAAAATTGTTTAATGACATGTCTCGATCACTTGGATTATCTTCAGATCTGAAAAAAAAAGTAAAATAGCAATGTACAATTTGATAAATTTACTAAGGATTAATTGACAATAGTTAATTTATACATAAATGTATAGATTTTTCTTTACCTTATAGTTGTGACTGCAACTCGTCTGGCTGAGTACTAATTGGTACTGAGTTTTACAGTTCGATGTAGGTATTTTTAATTTGATTGCAGGTGGTGGTGGGGAGGGAAAGAGTAGGTGGGGGTGGGAGGGGTGGAGGGATTGTAATGGCTAGGTTGAGCCCTAATATATCGTACAATTGTTTGCTATATATATATTTCTAAAAGTGGGGTTCTTTAATATATCCAGACATAAAAATTATAAAACTGTATGTGATATAAGTGTAAAAATATGGTACGATAATTAAAAAATGCATACGATATTTAAAACATTGAATGTGTAAAACACAGATGTATAAAATTACATATGTCATACTTTAAAATTTTTTAAACGTCAGTTTGTTAAAAAATCATTAAAATGTTAAAATATAAAAAATATATAAAAATTTATAAAAAAATTATATAAAACAGTATGGTATGAGCGTTAGTTGCCTTTGTCTCTACTTGGTGGCGTTGTGCGGCGCGCAGTTTTTCTTGTACGTTCGGAAGCCAGTCTGCACGCCGACCTGCTGCTAGGGCGGTGTCTGGGCCGACGCGCTGCCGCCGCCAGCCACCGGAAAGTGGGGCCGCCGCTCCAAGGCGTGCTGCGTCGAGGACGAAGGTTGCAAGAGGCCTTCAAAGTTTTTTAAAAAATGCGCTGTTATTAAAATCATTTAGTTGGTTGAGTGTATTTCCAGGTTCTTGAAGCCGGTGTGTGAAAATTTCTATTTATTCTAGTGTCGTTAGGAGGCGTCCTTTTGGTTCCCTATGTAACACTTGTAAATGAGTGTTAATTGTTCCAACCGTGTGCTTTTCTGTCACTAAATGCTCTCCAAAAGCTGTTTTATTATTATGAAGAGAGCAATGCTCTTTAAAACGTGTTTCGAACGTTCTGCCTGTCTGACCTACGTAGATTTTTGTACAATCTCCACATTTGAGTTTATAGACGCCTGCTGCCGTGAAGTTTGAGGATTTTTTGTTCACACGGTGTCTCAGTCTAAATCGAGTGACATCGTTGGTCTTAAATCCGATTCGTACGTTGGTGTTAATTTTGGATAAGTAATACGGGAGATATGGCGCACCCACTAAGAAACACCGATGAGAAATAATATATATGATATGCTCTTACAAGATCGACTGGCGTTTCTTGTAAGTAAATCCGTTGCTTCTTATTCCATCATCTTCCTATAACAGCCCGATTTCTCCTCCTTTCTGCAGGCCAAGAATATTTCCATCATTTTGTAAATTCTATACATTTTTTGTGTTTTCTTAACACATATAACTGCACTGTTGATGTTTTTCTGTTAATTCTTTTTATCGTTATTATTATTTTTAATTATTTTTCTTTGCGTTGTAAATGTTGTTTTGAGAATATTAAAAAGTAAAAATATAAAAAATAAAGTAAAATCCGAAATGAAATCAAGAGAACAAGAAAGGTAATTGAACTGTGTGAGGGATCCGATCAGCAACACAGATGACGAGGCATCATGGCTAGGCTTCGGGACTCAGTATAAGATGGTTCTGGGTGACCACAATCTCTATCTATATAAAAGCGAAAGGACACTCATTCACTCACTAACTCATTGACTAAACAAGAAATCTCGAAAACTGCTTCAGCTATGAAGCTGATATTTGGCAGGAGTGTAGTTTATAAGTAGAAAACGTCAGCTAAGAAAGGATTCTGCGATACGGCGGATAGTTTAGGAGATATGACGTCATAAAAAATTAAAACTTCCCTGTCTTGCAGCATGAAATAGTGTGACTTTATCTGTCCTCTATTTGAGAAGGAGAGCACTTAGCGACTGGAAACAAACTTTAAACAGTATTTCAAACCTTTAGGAAACATTTTCTCGCTGACAACCCCAGCGAAATGATGAAAGAAAAAAGTCTGTCCCTTACTACTTTTTCGCCGTTCATGCATTAAAATTACGGCATTTGGCACGACGTTACAATTTATTACTCGTACAAACTGCATTCGTAAGAAGTGTTACAGTCAGCATACACGCATACCGTTGAAAGTACGTTAGAAATTTTATGATAGTACGACACACAGTTCATAAGATATGGAGTCATAAACAATTATGTCAATGAAAAACTGCCTCATAATGCATGACGTTTTGATTTATTACGTCTTTCCTACTAGCTGTATTCGCGCCGTATTTTGCAGACATTTTACATATACACCACTGAGTTTACCTTCGAAATAATACCGTATTACGACATATATAGGTCAGATGGTATGACGTCAAAGACAATTAAATGCATGAAAATTCGCACTAATAAGCATGAGGTTGTTATTTACTGCCGGTACGTCTTTATACAACCAACTCCATTTAAATTTCGTAAGCACTTTCCTAGTATTCCACACTATGAACCTGGTAAATTATGTTTATGTAGAACACACAATTCAGGAGGTATTACGTCATAAACGTGACATCCGTAAATAGGTACTGTATTATGTTTGACATTTTGTTAAATCTTTATTACTCTGTTGACAGCATATTCCACACACAATATCCAAATATACTACTGAAAGAAGCTACAATATTACATCACTGACCAACATATTGATTAGCAGATACGATGTCATAATACAATAAATGCGGAAGAAGCTCTCTCAGTCACGATTTCACGACTAAACCGCTAATATATTAATGGAAGTGGATATAGAGATAGTTTGAACGCTGAAGAAGAACATAGGCTACTTAAAAAATTGTGTAGTTCAATATATTTGTCGATTTTCAGTTTATTAAATCAAATCAAATGTTTGTAGAGCTTATGGGACTTAACTATGAGGTCATCAGTCCCTATACTTACAAACTACTTATGAACTAGCTAATACTAAAGACGGCACAAACATCCATGCCCGAGGGGGATTCGAACCCCCGGCAATCTGGTACGCATGGGTAATCTGCCACAGCTTTAAGTTTATAACTCGAAATATGGAAAAACCGAGCATTAATGATTCTGTTATAGCTTCTAATACGCTTGAAGACTCCTTGGAAAAGCTATTTATTCTTGGAAGTTTGAAATTTGTCACATTTTAAAATACTTTTAATGATTGGTGTCTTGTACATAATACTATTCAACATAAATGAATACAATGCTTATACAAGACGTCAACGTCTTCAAACCTATGAACCGATTTCAATGGCATTTCAATCCTGCATAATTTAAACGTTGTGCAACGTATAGCATCTTTAGTCAATGTTTTACTTAGGAAGTAATTAACAGAGTTTCTTTTCGTATTAAATAATCTCTTGATTTTGAAAAATTACAATTTGTTTATAATAATCATTAATTTAAATAAGGATAATGGTAGTAAATTGAATGATCTAATATATAAAGCAGAGTGTCCGTATTTTTGTACGTGTTGCATACAAATCTTTATGACATTTTGTACAGGTAAGCTTCAATCCATGAGGACGGTCATCGTAAGTGTAAGAATCACATACGATATATAGTTCATGAGATATGACGTCATAAACAATGAGATGCGCGAAAAACTGCTGCATTTTGCGACAATGCGACATTGGACCGGTTTCAACCAAATTTGGTACACACATTCCTTAACATATGGTAACAATTGCTGCGTGGTTAAGAATCACATACGGTACATGGTTCAAAAGATATTACGTCATAACTAATATAAATCGCAAAAAATGCCATATAATGCAGCGAGACTTTCGAAATACACTGTATGAGAATAACAGTACTTATCAACTTGCAACAAACTTTCAACATAATTTCAAACCTTTATTAAACTTTATCTCGCTGGCAACCATAGTAATATGATGAAAGAAAAAACGTTTCTCGCTTATGACTTTTCCGCTGTTTATGGAGTAAAACTACGGCTCTCGGTATGACGTTATAATTTATAATTTGAACACTACAAATTGTAGCGACAGGAAATTTTACAGACGGTATACACACATATTGTTGAATGTAACTTCTAAATGTTCATGAGGTAATGAGCACATGAACAGTAATATTTATGAAAAACCACCCCTTCCTGCACCAAGTTTTAATCTATTACTTCTTTACTGCTAACTGTATTCCCAAGAGATTTTACAGACATACAGCCCTTATAAAAATGAATATATACCTGAAAAAGACAGGAATAAATAAATATATACACAGGTAATGCCGGGTTTTCAGCTAGTAAGTAAATAATTAATTAAAGCTTCTACAATATTCAAGATTTTTTGTCCATAACTGAATTAATGTAGAATTTTTTTATAGTTATGTAGTTCAGTTACTGTTGGGCTTGTTTTGTATAGTTTTTTGAGCTCCAACTTACTTCTTTAAAATATTATGTAAAAGAGGAATTACTAGTATATTAACGTTTTTAACGAAATCATTTTATCTTTTCTACTGACTTTATGTTATTGATGCTGCAGCAGATGTAGAAAATGTCAGGCGTAAGTCCAAGTTTAAGGCCATTCCATAATACATGTGTTATCTCCTCTTCAATTGTGAATAAAACAGTACAATTCCAATCAGTTAAACTCCAATAATATTTTTAGAACGAAAAACTTTACATTTTGTACTTTTCACTTCTTACATTCTCGAACAGCTATGAAAATCATACTGATAAGGACTAATAGGGGAAAAAAAAACTGTATATAACCTTCGCTTGTTCTATTCATTGACATCTGAAAGTAATTCTTACACTGTTGACGTTATAATTGAACCTCTTTGAAGAAAATACATTAACATTAGCTTTTTTATCATGAATTAATTAATCTATACATGAATATACAGAAAGTAAAAAAAAATGTACACTCGTTACATCAATTTTGAGAATGAATATTGTAAGAAGGCATTAATTCTTCTACCACTCTTAATGTATATCTTTTCCCTCCTACCCCTATTCATCTCGTATTTAGCTATTCTATGCGCTGTTCATAGTTAAACTGGAAAATTTGAAACTTTTAACCTGATGATCCTGGTAATGGTTTAAGAACAAAATTGCTAAATTATTTTCCTTAAATTGTCTTTGACATGTATGCAAGGACATCAACACGAGCGAAGCCGCGGATAAAAAGCTAATACTTTAAATGAGGACAAAAGTTGTTTTTGGCCAAATGTGTGTACTCATGGCACATTTAATTGCAACTAATTACTCAAACATATGACAAGGATTACATAGGAAGGTACTAGAGTGCCCGGAAGAACGCCCATAGGTTGCGGACATGGCGGATGGAGCAGGAGAAGTAGGGAACGTCCGTCCTGAACGACGGCTGATCAGGAGGGCGACCGGTTCTGCGAAGCGCGCCTCTGGGCCGCGCTACACCCGCCACATGACCACTCCCTGCCTCCTGATTGGAGGGTTTGTTAACTTACCGTGGTGCAGGGGTGGGAAGGCGTCCCCTTGTCATAGGAAATTACCGAGTGTAGGCGAGCACGTGAACACGGTATGGGCGCGTGGTGAACAGCCACGCTGGTGTGGCCGAGCGCATTGAGGCGCTATGCCCCGAGTGCACAAGGCCGTTCCCTGTTGGGGGTCGAATGCCCCCTCGGGCATGGATGTTTGTGCTCTCTTTAGTATAAGGTAGTTCATAATGTTGACAGGAATAAACTCTTTCAAATTCTGAAGGTAACATGGGTAAAATATAGGGACTGAAGAGTTATGTTCAACTTATACAAAAACCAGACAGCGGTTATTTGAGTGGAGGGGAATTAAAGGTTCGCAGAGGCAGGGAAGGGATTAAGACAGGGTTCTAGCCTTTCCCCACTGTTGTTCAATCTGTACGTTGAGCAAGCAATAAAGGAATGCAAGGAGAAATTTGGAGAGGGAATTGAAGTTCAGGGAGAAGGTATAAAAACTTTGTGGTTTGCCGAAGACATAGTAATTCTGTCAGAGACCACAAAGGATCTGTAAGAGCAATTGAATGGAATGGACATTTGTGAGGTTATTTAATGGGGAAACTTTTATTAATTAACACTAACAAATTTACTGTACTAAGTTCTGCTCTGTATATGGGATGATACAAATTCGTCCACAGTCCCCTACTGCAAATAATTAATTAAAACACAACGAAAATTGCGAAGAAGGATGAATTACATACAAATAACTGTCTCAAAACTTTTGTTTAAAATTATTAAGTAGTCTGTTTATTTATCGGATTAAAACTCTGTCACCGGTAAAATCACTGTACGTTGGCGTATCTAATATAGCTCATGAGCCCCCAGAAAAATTTACTTTGCTGAAAATATTTTGAATTAGCCTACTAGGCTAATGTTAATTGCATAAGAAATGTTCCATTAGTCTGTGTGCCTGGTCATGAATACTTTGTCTTACACATATAGAATGAATGAATGTTTATGAGAACTCAGTTAACACTTTCTGGAAAGATGCACTTTTACAATCAGTTTGCAATAGAAATGTATTGAAGTCACAGTGCCTTAACATCACACGCTGCAATCTTCTAATTTACCGTAGCACTCGGCAAGTCAAGAAGAAATCTTTCAAGTTTAACAGTAACTCGCCACACTCAATTTTTTTTTTTTTTTTTTTTAAGTTTCGACCGCAGTTTTACACTCTAAAAACTTTTAAAGTCTCACTCTTCCGAAGGTCACGGCACAGACCGGCATAGCTTCGCCGTCTTGATGCTAGCCAAAGACAGACTGCCCCACGTTGGCCTACCGCCCAGCCTTTATACCTGTCCACCGGAGAAACCCATGCGTCACGAACTCGACAACCCTCGCCAACGTACAACGCTTTGCCAAGTATACCGTACATTCTTACACGTACATCTTTAGACACTTACACTAAACACAAATAAAAATGAAACTGATCATCGTAATTTACATTTCATTTTTTCTATGGAGGATTAAATACAAATTAATAATTTAAAGAAATAAATCATGCATAAGTAAAGATGAACAATGTGCTTTTATGGTATAATCATTTTCTAATACGGCACGTCTGAACAAACACTGCCTCGCTCACCTCTGTATCTTACGTTGTTCACAAATTAAGAAATTTCTTTTAACTAAATGCTAAATTGCCATATTTTAATTCTGATAAATCTTTTTATATGTACGTAACAGGAGAGATGTCTGTGTGTTACTAGACATGTCGTACGAAACCCTTTCAGAAACTGTGTCTTAATTATGTTTTATTTTTAAACTTAACGTTATCGTATAAAATACATTGTCGCCTCGCTAGCTGCGCGGTTGATTCCCTCTGACATCATGGCCTTTCCGAGCGAACGCTAAGCTAATCCCCCCCCCCCGGCCGGCCGTTTCCGCATTACAAACACATCAGCTCTCCACTGGCCAGCCCAGTATGAACCCTAGCTTCACTGCTGTTTAACATGATTTTACCAAATTAAAGATTTCTACAGATAATGCATTCCCATCAATATCACCAGTCTACATAGTTATAATGCTACCAAAATTAATAAAAGAAAAGAGTGAAACAATTTTGTGCATTGGCACGGTCAGTTTTTTATTTATTTAGCGTATGTCTACATCACAAAATTTACAGTTTTTTGATGTTTTAATAACAAAGATACATATAATATTACACGTGTAGCGAACTACAAACTAATATCAAGACCATGAATATAGTCCAGTGATCCCTCCGTAACCTTCAGGAACTCTGTTTGGTCGCCAGCGAAAGCTCTCAGGGGACATTCTTCAACCACATGGTAGACAGTCTGCTTTTCAGCGCCACAGTCACAGCATGGAGAAGCTATTTTCTTCCACTTGTACAGAAGGTCTGCACGCCTTCCAGTGTTGGTTCTTATTCTGTTAAGTGCTGACCAATCTTTGCGCGGTAAATCAAAGCCAGGTGGCTTGATTGATATGCACGGCATCTTCAGTTGTTCTGGTGTGGCATTAATCTACCATGTTTGTCTCCAGTAGTCATCGGTATTAAGGCTGTTGGTAACTAAAGTTCTTGCAGTCTCAAGGGGTGGATGACGAGAGCGAAGCCTTGCTTTTCTTATGCTTGGTATGTCTTCATGCACTGGAAGGTGGGGATTCTTTTGCAGCTTTTTGTACTCGGATACTAGTGCATTTTTCCGCAAGGTCAGTGTTTGTGGTGCATTTAACTTATCTTGATGAATTCCTCTAAACATAATGACGGACTGCTACTCATTAGACGTGTCTTCAAAAGAGGGTATAAGATGAATATTAGCCAGAGTGATAGAAGGATAATGGAATGTATCATCAGAAAGTCAGGCGATGCTGAAGGAGTTAAATTAGGTAATGAGACAATAAAGGTAACAGACAATAAAAGTAATAGTTGAGTTTTGTTACTTGGGTAGCAAGATAACTTCTGATGGCCGAAGTAAAGAATATATAAAATACAGAATGGCTATGGGAATAAAAGCGTTTCTGTTGACATACAATGTTAGGAAGTCCTGAAAGCTGGAGTGTAGCATTGTATGGAAGTGAAACGTGGACGATAAGGAGGCCAAACAAATAGACGATAGAAGCATTTGAAATGTGGTGCTATAGACGAGTGATGAAAATTAGATGGGTAGATCACTTAACTAATGAGGAGGTGCTTAACCTAATCGGGGAGAAAAGGAGTTTGTGGAATATCCAGACTAAGAGAAGGGATAGATTGGTAGGACACATTCTGAGACATCAAGCAATCGTGAACTTAGAATTAGAGGGAACTGTGTAGGTTAAAAATCGTAGAGGGAGACTGAAGGACGAATACAGTAATCAGATTCAAAAGGATGTAGGTTGCCGAATTTATTCTCAGATGACGAGACTTGCACAGGACAGGGTAGCGTGTAGAGCTGCATTGAACCAGTCTGCAGACTGCAGATCATAACAACAAAACTAGTTTGTAAGTTTAGGGACTGATAACCCCACAGTTAAGTCCCATAAGCTTAACAAATATCTGAACGTCCTGTGAACATCGGCCAAGACAACGCTCTGTGGCTGCGTAGGATGCGATACAAGCGGGTAAAAGATTAAAAATTTAGTATCGTTAAATGAAGTCCTTTGAAACCTGTCGGCCCATCATGCACAACATTACGTTTCTCCATGGTGTAAATAGAAATTCAATGTGAGAATGCTTCTGATGTATATACGCAAAATATGTGTAAGAAACTTCAATTAAAGTCAGAAGTTGAAAACTTTTGTCACCATAATATCTAACAAATTAACAATTAATGAGCAGCCCAAATGTTTTAGCACTAAAAACAAAGTTATCAACCTTTTTCACTAATATTTAATATAATTATTTGCTTCTTCAAAAGTTGGTCTTACGAATATACCATTAACGCGAAGATATGTTAACGCACATCCCATAACTGAACTGCTGCGGTGAAGTGGTCGAACGAACTAAGGCGCTGATCTGCAGAGCGCGCCACCGCTCGCAGTCTGAGGTTCAAGTCCTCCGTCGAGCATAGCTGTATTTTTTGTCCTTAGCATAAGTTAGATTAATCAATTAGTGAGGGACTGATGACCAGAGTAATTAAGTCGTATAGATTTACAAACATTTGAAAATTTTGATAATTGAGATACACTACTGATGGTACATAGTGATACTTAAGGTGTTTCTCCGTTTCATTTCCAGAGAAAATAAACTTCTTAAAGGACATAGAGGAGGATGGCAGCGAGGTACGACTTGGCACTATACAGGGCGAGGTCTCGCCGCATCTCTACCAGCGTCAGCTTGTCAAACGATACTATCATTGTGAAAAAAAAGAAGAAGAAATCGTCAGAAATCCTCTGATGCTCATTGAGGTCCAGGAGCCCTTTGATGGGTGGTCTGAAGAAAATTATCCGGGATATTATCGACATACACCGTGAGTATTGTTGCTCCATATATTTGTTTCATGTGTCTGTATTATCTTCAGGATTTACAGTTTAGGTATATTGTCATGTTGAAATCTGCAAGTGGTCCGGAATTCGAAGGCGATTCGTAAATAGAGCACAACACTTTACACTCAGAACACGTTTATTGCTTACGCAAGCGTACACTCACTACAGTCTGACTCCTGCTTTGATTGTTCCACTATTTATACATAGAAAGAATTTTCTGGAACTTGTATCAAACACAAAAAACATGTAGGACATCCTAGAAATGTTAAATACAAAGAAATAAATTATTTTCTGTCCTTGGCGGGATTTGAACTGTGTACCGCAAGCACTGCGATCTACAATGATAACCCTTGCGTCACAAGTGCTGTCTGAACACTGGCGGTATCGCTCCACTTCCTCAACGAACAGCGACCCGCTGTTATGTACCCTTTACAGCCAGCTGCAGTGTCCTGGATCTTGTCATGGGTCTTCTGTATGGCAGTTACTGGGAATCCTTCCCTTCTGCCTGCACGCCTTCCTTGGGGTGATGATGATCGGCGCCAGACCCTACTGCCGTGGCTCATCACTTTACACTTAGAACAAGGTCTTCAGAGTCCTTAAAAAAGAGCCAGTTCCTGTCTATTTGTTCTTTGGGATCGTTGTAAGGATTCATACAGAGGACGTGCACAATGTTTCTTCGTTTTTTTCGGTTGAAGACGGTTCACTATCCTCGACTTCGTATGTGACGTCTGACAAGCGGCGTGTGACACGATACGGACCAAAGTATCGCTTCAGTAACTTTCCCGATACCCCAACTTCCCGTGCAGGGGCAAAAATCCACACCAGATCTCCTGGGCTGTACACAACAGGTCGGTGCTTGTCGTTATACCGCTGGCGGTCTTTCTCCTGGGCGTCCAGTGTCCGTATGCGTGCCAGCTGTCTTGCTTCTTCGACCCTGCTGATGAGCTGTTTCACATAATAATCATGAGTATCGTCCCATTGTAATGGATACAGCGTATCCTTGTCGTCTCAGCCTCACGACCATGTAACAGGAGAAACGGCGTGAAGCCTGTGGTGTCTTGCCTTGCTGTATTGTAAGCAAATATCACGACTGTCAGTATTGTATCCCAATCCTTCTGCTCAACATCGACGTACATCGACAAGTTGTCTGATAACGTCTTGTTATATGGTTCTGTAAGACCATTTGTCTGAGGATGACAGGCAGTTATTCTGTGGACAATGTCGCAACGTGACATTACCTCTGATACTAGTTTCTTCATGTATACTTTTCTTCGATTAGATATCATCACACGTGGTGCACCATACTACAAAATAATCTCTTCTACAAATAATTTTGAGATCTTTTGGGCTTCTGCAGTCGACTCAAGTTTCGTGACAGCGTAGCAGGTGAGGTAGTCAGTGCAGACTTAATATCCATCGGTTACCAGCTGTTGACTTCGAGAGTCTATCTAAAAGAACGATTCCAATCCGGTGGAATGGAGCTGCTGCGCTCGCATAGTGCTTGACAGATCGATAGAGACATTGCCAGTAATACTTGAGTCTGATTCTGTCTAGGGTCTTCACGAATCCCAGATGACCAGATATTGGAGAATCGTAGAAATACTTGAGAATAGCTGGTCGGAGATGAACTGGGACAACCAGTAGCCATTTGGGGTCCAGTGAATCGTAGTTGCTCTTATACAATTTCCCGTTAATAAATTGAATCTTTCCTTTGGTTGGTTCCCCTTTCTCCAAGGCCTACATTGTTTGTAATAATGCTGGATCTTCCCTGTGTTCAGCTGTAATGTCAGCTGACTCAGTAAGGGCCCATCATTACATCTATTCTCTTGTGTTTGTCTAATGGATTCCTCGAAAGGCAGTCGGCGTCCTTGTGTTTGTGCCCGTTTGTGGATACCACTGTGACATCGTACTCTTGGAGTCTTAGTGCCAATCTTGCTGGTCTACCTGATGGATCCTTCAAATTGCTCAGCCAACATAAAGAATAGTGGTTCGTCACGACGGTGAATGGCTTACCGAATAGATATGCCCAGAACTTGTTGATAGCCCAGATAAGGGCGAGACATTCCTTCTCGGTTCTAAAGTATTTTATCTCGGACTTTGAGAGAACTCTTGATGCATAGGCCTTCATCTTTTTAGCACTTTCCTGAAATTCTACAAGCACTGCACCAATCGCAAAACCACTAGCGTCTGTGGGAAGTCCAGTTTCTGCATCCTCTTCGAATAAGGCCAGAACTGGTTCGGAGACCCAGAAATCTCGTTCTTTCGTCTCATCCAAGTAAAACTCGACGACAGCGTGAGCACAGCCCGAGGCAACTTCTCACATCACAGATGTGTCGTACCAACCTAATCTTGAGGTGACAGGAGATCTCTCTGGGTGCGGTTGTAGAGGGAATTGTCTTGGACAGGTAGCAAGGGTTGGTAAACACTAGTCTCCGAACGCACTCTGCATTGAGGGGAGTTTCTTCTAAGGCCTTAGAGCTTTAGTCTTCACTCTTAATACTGACTCCGACAACTGTGGAAGTAACTACTATGCTGAATCATGGTGAGGGGAAGGCATGCTGTTAGTACTTTGATCTCTTTGTCATCAGGCAGTCTTGGTTTTTCAGAGATAGTTCTCTTGAGTAATTCATTCGCTATGCGAGGAAAAGTGTTTCTTAATTTACGGAACTCGAGTAAATTCAGTGTAAATTTATTATCTACATTTTCATTCCAGTCATGATTTTGTGTCCGGTTTTGGTCAAGTTAGAATACATGTGTGGGGCCTTCAGCCTTTGTGTAAACCTAATATATTTGAATTTTCATTGTGTTTTTAACTATCTTTTCATGTCACATCTGTATCGGCGAGTATGCTGAATATTTCTCAGATTTTCTAGATTGAGTCCATATTTCCTGTATTGTATGACCAATTGCACCACATGCTTTCATAACGGTCGTTACTACAGCCTTCAGGCATGCTTTTGTTAATACTAGCTTTCTTCTATACGAATTCTCACATGTGCTTTACTCTCTTATTCTAAATTAATTTCTATTTGTAAATGCTGTGAAATTCGGTGTGGTCGCACACCACATGGTACTTAAGAATAGTGAGCCACTGCCTCCCCGAACATGAATTTGTTTAGTGCACAGTGTACTTAAAACTAGTATTCGAGACACCTTCAAGACGTCGCCAATGCCTTGTTGTGCCACTGCTTTCAAGTGTTCCTGGAGAGTAATGTACCACCACACATTATGTGCATGTCTGTGAATGAATGAATGTGTTTTCAGCTACCCATTGTGTGTTTGCAAATTTCCTCCCACGTTACGTCCATTTTCATAAAGGACAGAAACAATTTTATTACAGGCAGTAATTTTGAGATTTAATTCACTTTTTGTACAGGTGTGTGCTTAATTTGGTCGCCCCACATTTATATGCTTGTTTATTTTACTGAATAGTTTATGATTTTAAAGTATGAAACCTCTGCTTTATGATTTCATGCTCCCATGTTCAATTATCTATTTATTTATTTTTATCATTGGTTTTGTGTTTGTTAAAACATTGGATGCTCCCTTAAGGAGTGAGCAGTTAGATAAATTTCCATTGTGCATGTAATATGGCCACTCATAAAGTAATTTACAGCAGCAATAAGCGTTTTAACTTACATTTGCAGATCTCAACTACCCGAGATCTTGCTAATTTTAATAACACGCTATTTTCAACCTGTCTTCATGACCATGGTTGAGAAGTATGTAGCTCCTTTCAGACAGTCTAACGTGTTGTCAACGCACATCAATGGCTGACATCTTTTTTAATGATTTTGTTCAGCCGCCGATAATCGACGCAGAAACGCTATGTGCTATCTTTCTTCTTCACAAGGACCACCAGAGACGACCAGGTACTCTCTGAAGGTTGAATAATGTCATTGAGCAATATCTTCTCCACATCTTTCCAAATTATCCGTCTTTCAGCTAGTGACACTTTGTACGAATGCTGGCTAATTGGTGGACGGTCCTTAGTATTGATACAATGTTTTATCGTGGGCATTTTCATGTGGCTCTTCTCTGAACTGGCCTGGAATACACCTGAAAATTGGTGTAGTATGGTTAACACCTGCTGACGTTGTTCCTGCATCACACTGGGCCTTATATGCCATGCCAGATCAGTTTCCTCTAGTGCATGGTCGATAGTAACAGCACAGCATGAGACTTCGTCCCTGCGGCGGAGTGGCCGAGCGCAACGAGGCGCTATGCTCTGATGCGTGAAGCTGTTTCTTGTTGGGGGTTCGAGTCCTACATCGGGCATGGATGTTTGTGTTGTCTTTAGTATAAATTAGTTCATAAATAGTTTGTAAGTTTAGGGACTGATGACTCTGTAGTTAAGTCCCAAATCAAAATGTTCAAATGTTTGTAAATCTATCGGACCAAACTGCGTGGTCATCAATCTCTAACTTACAAACTACTTAAACTGAGGTTATCGAACCTAAGGACAACACACATACCCATGCCCCAGAGAGGACTCGAACCTCCAAAGGCAAGCAACCATGCGCTCTGCAGAGAGGCGCCTTAGACCGCTCGGCCCCTCCACCGCGACAGTTAAGTCCCATAAGCTTAGCAAACATTTGAACATTTTTTGAGACTTCATCGATGACACTGAGCACACTCCTGGACTGGTTCAGCTGTTCCAATACACATTCATTTAGGAATGAGTTGCGATTGTTCGTGAAAATTAGTGATCCAAAGTTCTCAACCACGTGTAATGCATATAATAGCCGCTGGTATGTAGATTTCCTATGTTATACTGATTAGCTTTTTGCAATCGAGAAACATTTCACCGACCATCTGAACATCTCGGCTGCTGACTGGAACTCTTATCATTGTTAAAGGCAGGATCGCAACATTCTCGACAGCAAACAACCTTCCATGGAAGTACATGTTACGTGTACTCGTTGGAACGGCTTTCTCAGTGTGTAGATCAAATCTTCCACAGTCGTTGACAGACTGAGATGCCTGAAGCAACTCCCACCCGAGGTTGACGTTATGGCCATATTATGTTAAAACGACTAATTCAAAAGGCTGCGTCCTGTTGTTGATAGTTACGCTTGTGACACATGTTCCTACCGGCTGGACGTATTTTCCATTAGCGACCATCAGAACAGTTGCTCTTGTATCACAGAACATTATCTCTTTTAGATTGCGGAGGTAGTCATTCGACAATGTAGAGAAGGAAGCTCCTCAATCGACTAGTGTTTGGACAGGTGGCCGTCGATGATGACTTCAGTGAGATTTCCCGACATCTTAGCGACTGTCTTCCATGGCGCCTTTTCATCTGCGGCGGCCTCACTTCCGTAGATGGTCTCCTCGCCTAGTTTTCCTGAACACAGCGGCACAGTGGCTGGTATCTCTCTAAGGTGACGGTGAATGCCGGCGGCGTGATGGAGAGCGACCACGTCAAGAATACGGCGAGGGGCTTCGTCCTATAGGTCGAAAGTAATCATCTGCAGTTGACTGCCGTTGAAAGGACTGCTCCGATGGTTGGCGTTTTGCTGCATAATAATTGTTAAATACTGTATTCTCTCCCTACAGTACCATATGACATGTCCTGGAAGGCCACAGTAAAAACACTACGGCTTGTTGTCTTCTGACCTCTAGATATCTGTCCCCCTCCGAGGCTTCACAGTTGCTGGAGGATTTGGTTGTGGTCGTGTCGGTCGGTTTCTAAGCTGCTGTCTGGCGGCTGCGGCGTAATTCATACTAACCAATTTAATTTTGTCTGTATCAGAGTACCTATTGTGTCTATTACTAATTTTCATTCGAGATATTGTTATTTAGGCTTGGCGTCAAAACTGCTCTAGCTTTCTGGCTTCCTGGACAAATATTTTTATTTAATTAGGATGTGTAGCTGTATTTGTGTTTTCTTTATAAACGGAATTAACGAAAATTCCTTCTTTAACTTATTATGCTATGATTTTAGTTACTATGCATATTTTTTGAACATAAATGTTATCATAAAACATTGAATTTGTTTTATAAATTAATTTGTTAATTATACAGGTATTAACATTGATTGAAATGGAATATTTCCCTCTTTTTTAATTAATATTATCCGTATTTTGTACAAAACTTGTTTTTATTCATTTAAACTCTACGCTTTATCTACTACTCTACAATTTATTTTCTGCTTTATGTCCTTTCGCGCTTCTCTTTACATCTCATTGGATGAGTAAAAGTCATTTTGTTTTTTATGATGAATATATTAGTCGTCTTTTTTAATGAAAATCGTTTACCTTTGGGGAGACAACTAAATTTGACCACCGAATTGCAGTTGAGAGTAATAATAGATTAATTATACAGTTAAGTTTCTGCTTCATTTTCATGTTAGCGCCGAGGCGTGCCCACAATGAATGGAGTTCAGCTGTGTTCCATCGCTGCCTCTCGGACCCTTCACCGTCCTCTGTCCCGCCGTTTTCGTGCGGTCGGAGGTTATTGTCTGCTACCAGAGGGAGGTAGTCTTTCTCCCCCCTAAAGGTACTCCCCCCTAAAGGTACTCGGCAGCGACCTACACCCTCTCTCTCTCCTTCTCTGCAGGTGTTCACTCTTCCACTGGCCGTGACCCAGTGCTGTCAGCTGTGGTGTGAGCAGCCTTGCATCGGTGGTTCTCTCTTGTCCTTTTATTGCCGATTGCTTCACTCTTCCCTGAATATTGATGTCCAGAACGTCTGTTTCGCCATACGATCTTGCTGATATTTCTTCAATTATAAGTGACTTATTGTTGCAGTGCAACAGTTTTACTCTCAGACTACAATCAATTATCAAAAATATATGTTAAGTTTAGCCACTACGACGCTATCTTGTAGATCCCCTGTTGCCGTTTTTTTGTTTGGAAGACAAAAAATGATGTTTTTAAGGCTACCGTTGAGCCCTCAAAATATGCTCGCAAGCTTCAACTACTAGAATGAGCGTATAAAGTCCCAAACACGATCTGCATGTATCATAGCCAGACGAGAAGCGTCAGACTCAGCACTTGATACCGATAGGCTTATGGGTCACCCTCAGAGCACACGCGATCGCTATGCGTTGTTCCGTAATTACGGAAGTACCGCTTTTAATGAAGCAACAAGTGTTCTACAACGCCTGCAGACAAACGATCTATTTCTCCGACGACGAGCATCAACTCGGCCGCCGAGATACAGTGCATACGCTGAAGCTCTAGAGAGAGAATGAGCCCTTCACGACGAGTCGCTGGGTGTATGTCTAGATGTTACTACGCCGTAGGCAATTCAGAATCACTTCCGCCAATGAGAAGATTCCACGTTAGCCGTGCTACACAGGCCCTCCAACCAGCATGCAACAACTCTGGAACTCCTGTCGTCATGTGGACGAGTCCATTGTGAGGCCTCCCCTCTAAAAAGCCAACGCATAGAAGGCCAGTCCACCTCCCTGACACCCCTCGAGCCGTGCCCCGTGCGGGCGGAGGAATTTGCGTTATCTCGGCCAGGCTAAGAACCGACCAACATAGCAGCCCCACTAATGTTACCGTATGAATTTATCCCAATGAAATAAATGTGAGGGTGCTTGCCCAGTTACAATAGTAGGGCGAGGCCATTCTTCACATCGGGTGCAACTGGCGGGGCTGACAGGCGCTAATATTTCAAATACCTCTTCCTCGGCAGCGTCGGCTACCTCCTGACATACAGGACTGTCATCCATGGCCATAATCTGGTTCTCACTTGGTCCAAGTTCATAAGTAGTTTGTAAGTTTAGGGACTGATGATCCAACAGTTAAGTCCCTTAAGCTTAACAGACATTTGAATATTTGAATTTAGTATTTTCTGAAAGCATTTCAGTGCAATGTTGCCTTGTTGCCGTGAAACACGGAAGATAAATAGCTGAGACTACAAGAGGGCAGATGATTTAACACAGTGATACTACAGAAGAATGTCGAAGATTAGGTAGGAAGATCGGGTAACTAATGAAAAGGTACGGAATAGAAGTTGGTAAGAAATACATTTCTGACACACCTTGTCTAAAAGAAGAGATAGATTAGAAGGATAAAATCTTAGAAATCAAGGAATCGTTAATTCAGAATTGGAGCGATGTGTGTGGAGGGTAAATAGAGTAGAAGGAAGCCATGAAACGAGGAAGCAGGTTCAAATGGATATGGCTTGCCATTCTTAGGAAGGTTGAAGAGGCCTCCTCAGGAATGAATAGGGTGGAGAGCTGAAGACTGAAGACCACAACAACTTTGACTGATTTAAGCGCTTTTCTGTGCCAACTGTGCAAAATTCTCTTGGGATTTAGTTGAGACTGCTAAATATCAACATTTCACGTGTCACCATTTAAATGAAAATTCTTTCTTGGGGCATGCTAAAAAGTTTCAAGGAACAGTACTATCGTGCTCGGGTTATCCTTCCCTGGATATGCTACTAAATTTCTGGAAAAGAGAGCTAACACTCTTTCTGCTGTCTTCATAAATCAGATACTCCTATATTTATTCCGACGCTGTATTGTTGTGCCATTTTCAGTTAATATCACGCTTTTCTACCATACAATGACTAGTGAAACTCGAGTCCACCGTCTCTCTTCGAGTTTCAGGTTACTTTACTAGCTTTACTCATTTCACCTACTTCGACCAATCTTCAGAATTGCATCTCTTCTCTCCATGTCAGTTCATTAACCAATTAAGAGTTTTACTTTAATTAATCCTAGCCTGGAAGAAATCTTTGACTGTACTTCATAATGTAACTTTCAATCCTTCCAGAAACAGGTACTTTATCTATTCTTCAATAGTTTCGATATGATGTACAATTCATCACTTCTTTTGCCTTTCTTCTGATATGATTGCGACATCCTAACCTGGAATCTCCAGAGTATCCTACACAAAAAATTTCCTTCTTTCTCTTTCACACATGACAACCGTATTCCTCTGTCACATTGAAGAACCGAATCCATTACTCATTTACCTCCCTGTGATCACATTGTCTATCATCACTTTCCCAGGCATCCACAAAATCTACTACTCATTCATTTCCTTCAGTTTTTATATCGTTATACCGGGTATCCATTTTATTTTCATCCATATATTTTTTCCATCTCACCTAGAAATTAAGCTTTCTTGGCTACCGTCCTTCCTTCGGTTACTGCATCTAGCTTTCTAATTTCCACTACTTCTTAGCTCTTATTATTACAGCCGCCTGATGTTACTTCCCACTCGTCGTTGCGTCGTTTCATGCATCCTACTTCCCCAAATTATCCTACGTGTGTAGTTGGTCCCACCTTCCATGACGCGGTTGAAAACATAACGCTTTCACTAAGAAACATATTAGTTTGTGAAACTGGAGGATACATTTGGTCCTCCTCCTGGATAATTAAGAAAGGAAGATAGGATCAAGAGACAGGACTGCTAGGATAAAAGAAAGAAGATATTGTCTCCAAAGACCCTCAGTGCAAGCGATTCCACCTGCCTAAGATTCTTCCCCATGGCGCCAGAGGAAGAAGATGTTTTGCATTCCCTACAGAAACGACTAAGCATGGCTTCAAAATTACAGTTTCAGAATATGACCTTAACATAACCCAATGATGAGCATTGAAACTGAGAACCGCGTGTACATCAGTTGCCAATTTGTCAGACATTTCCATATTCCTCTGCCTAGTTTGTCCTTAAAACTTATATCGACATGCATCCCCTATAATATATTTGCACCAACCAATATCATTATAGACCTTATAAAATCTAGAAAACTTACCTAAACAAACTCCTCCTAACTCTGCACACATGAATGAGACATGCACACAAAGTGCACATCATCTCGTAATTCTACAGTTTATTCCATTGACTGATGTCTTCAGGTAGCCCCCGCCCCTCCCTTGTATTTCAAGAAGACGTCTTCCTTCAATGGTTTTTTACTTTTACTTACCTAGACTGGTTGGTCACTGACCTTCCTTCACCCCTTCAAACTTGACAGAGTTAGCATGCACACAACACGATCACACTGAACATAACCCTCTAGAAAAACACAAAACTCCTCCAATCAAATACTTTGTGGTACAGTTAATGTGATACTTCTTTATTACTCTTTTTGAAACGTTTCCATATTTGTACAAGGTGTAAACCTTTTCCTTTCATGTTTCTATTTCTACCAAATATAAAGTCTTGGAGTGTGTAATTTCTTCCATTTCGTAAGGGCCACTACAATTAAACAAAAATTTACTAGTTTTATCTTTACGTCAGAACTGTTGGTGGTCTTCAATATTAAATCTCCTCCGCTAAAATTTGGTGTTTTTACTTGCTGGTACCATAAGAACTGCTCTGCACATTAACGTATATTTTCACTAACTTGAGCTTACATATAACTTTTCTTATACTCCTGGGGCTATGGCTCGTTAAAGTATTGTCATGACAGTTCTCCAACGAATAGTTTACTCACAGTTTCTTCTGACTCTAAACCCTTTATCAGTTGCGGTAATTCATTTAAACTGGTTCATACCTCTGGGATTAGTTCTGTGCGTGATATGTGTTTTGTGGAACAATAGGTTCTTCATACTCCCAAGGGGCTCGCAGTTCTTTCGTAGGTACGTGTGTGGCGAGCAAGAGGCCCCGATCTAATGCAGCATTTCTTCCTTCTTTAATCCCTCCACTGCATTTCCTTTCCCTTCCTCTCCTTTCCAATCATCACTGCTACCCACCCCGACAACGTGGAACTGATGATCTTACCAGTGCCAGAAAAACCAACCAACAATAGGTACTTCACAGACATGATATTTCTTTCGTATCGCTCAGGTACTCAACATTCATTTGTTGTGTTCCGGCTTCGTGAACTCGGGGTCTCTGAAGTCGGAACTGGTAAGCGCAGAAACCTCTGTGCATATGCGTGCTTCAGAGACGGCGACGGAACAATGTGTCAACGTGTTTCTCAGGTAATTGGGATCTTGGCTTGACCGCCTACGTCGCCAGGACCGTCATAACCACTACAAAAGGAGAAACGACCTCAACATCAGGTGTACTGTGCGCTGATGAACTGCATGGCTGTTGAGATGGAAAGTCGCTAGCAATCAACTTCTGGGGATACTACGACTCAATTTTATAAGGCTTGCCTTGGCATACGTGGCTGTCTAGGTAGAGACAAATAGTTCCCTAGCTGCTCGTGACACTGGGATGGGTCCTTAGACATTTTCTTTGTCACCACCTAGAAGGATGGGTGTATCAATGGTACTATCTCAACATTAACGAGGCCTTATATTTCACCTACTAAGAAAGAAAATTTCGCATTCAGTAACAGAAGACAAATAGCTCCACATATCCTATTTATAGCTATCAAAAGGAAAGAGTGTGAGAAGATGAGCCCTTTCTACATTCAAAAGGGACACAAAGAGGTAAGTGTATTTCAGAGTACATATCGAAATTATTCGGCATAGCAACCTTAATTACAGTACTGGATAGTAAAGGCGTTACGTGTCGGGATGTACTTGACATTCGAACCTGAGAACTTAAAAAGCCATTGGTCTCACGGCGGTTTCGTTTATGTCAAAAATATAATAAAAAGGGTTACTTGGGTTCTTATTAAATATGACTCTTTCAACTGTCTCAAGCTTCCACAACATGTTAGAGCAGGCTTTCTTGGATGTCCCGAAACCCATGTGCTGAATTAAATGCCAGCGCTTTCGGTGTCCTACCGTCGCTTGCAAGAGAGAATCCAATTGTACACAAATGTTGAAATGTGACTTACGAAGATACCGATTACTGGTGGTCAACTGCAAAGTATGTGAACAATTTTGAAGACCACACTGCTTGGGGACGGGACTGCAGTGTGTAGCACGAGGGGAAGAAAATATAGGAGATTTAGGCCGCTAAACGGATATCATATGAAGATGTTTGGGGCCGTCCAACCTTCTGCATTGGCCATCTCTTTCGTTTCTGATCTACAAAAGCCTATTGCCAAAGCAGATGACTCAACACAAATTGAGATTGTTGATATAGTATCGCGACTTGTATTTGCCATGGCATGTCTCACGCAGCAGAAACATCAACGCTCATAGCCCCTCCCCCCACTCTCCCCAACAATAGATGAAAAATGTGTGTGTGTGTGTTGTCCTTAGGTTAATTTAAGTACTTTGTAAGACTAGTGACTGATGACCATAGCAGTTTGCTCCGATATGTTTACAAACGTTTGAACTATACATATTAACATCAACAACTGGCTACTCTGCCATTCTACTAAAATGCACATCAACATCAATTGTGTGTAGTCTCAGGTACATGTATCAACAAACACACAAGATAAAGTCACAATAGCCCCAAAATTATTACAACCCTCTACAAAAATACTAGATAAAGGTAGTATGACCTTATTATTACGAACTTCGACTGCATCTGTTTCAACTGCAGCATTGCACTCCAGACACACTGTCTGAACATCACAGAACCCCTTTCCACACTCAGATTGGGATTCTGATGTGTTCGAAACTGAAGCGAAACCAACACTCTCATCCCCAGATATACAGTACTGACTTCTTTGCTGAATAATTGAGAGACATAAATCTCTCCTCAATGACAGATTCTCGAAATATTTATGTGCATATTTTTTCCATTACCAAAAAAGGCCTCTCATTCATTCTCTTTACTCAAAATTCCCGTCATTCCACAATTTTTTTTCTTTCTTCTTCTCTTTATCAATATTGCAATAATTTCTTCTGAGGAACCCTCCTTCGCATTGTTAATGATTGTTGCTACAATTCTTGATCCTATTCCTAAGATCCTGCCATGTACCAAGGGGATCCCTTTGGGACCTCTCTTCTTTTCCTGAATTTTGTTCTTGTTCTCCAGCGTTCCTACAAGCTCCTCTCCTAAATCAAATTCCTTGCACTGTCCTTCGCTCATTTTGGTTTCAATTTCTTTTGAACTTTCGTTCATTATTTCCTTAATTAAGGCTTCCTCTGTCTCCTCTCCAATTTTCATTCAGATTTATATCCTTGTTCACATTCTTCTAGCCGATTCCCTAGTTCCTATAACCTTGTCCTCATCATCATCCCTCTTATTAATTAAAAGATTGTTTTGTTTGACAAAGCCATACCATTCTTCCAATAAAACATAAAAGTTTCCCGTTGAATCAGTCGGACAATTTATAAACTCTCACTTTAAATTTTCTGGCAGACAACTCCTTGTAGTAGGAACTTTGGAAATTACCCCAAAGGTCTATAGAGATTCCTACCGGTCTGTCCGTTGGTCCATTTAAGAATTCATTGTGTAGTCTGCTCTGTATCGACTAGTGCAGATGCTTCAGAAGAAACAAACAGTTCTGCTCACTGGTTTCTCCATACCAGTGCATGTCCATCCAACAATATCCTTACTTTATGCTGGTCACACATACAAAGCAGTCAAATCAGGCTTCGGAACTTGCATGAAAATTCATGAAGTACAACTTCCATTTCCCTGCGAATTTTTACCGTTGGGGAACTGTATTACTGGCCATCCACCATTGGTATCAACACTACACAATTGCAAACTACTTATTCTATTGTTTTTTTAATCACCTCACTTCTGAATTTTACAGTAACTGCTGCTACCTGTTCTTTTCTGCGTGTACTTCCTGTGATTTCCAATTCACCTTTGGGCATAGCTTGATTCTCTTCGTTTCAAACCACAGTATTTCCATCAATTTTCACTAAATAATTCCTTGTCTCCTCTCTTAGTACCACACTTCCCTGAATAAATGTCTTCTATTTAAATTGCCTATTTCGTTATTTTTACTAATAATTTTACTGTTTAACAAACTTACAAATTTCCAGTTTAAGTATTGTAAGTATTTTTTGTTGAATGTGTACGAGGGCGACGCCTGCCCCTACGGTTCATAAGAATGGGAAATAGAAATTTGAAATTTTCATACGTATTTCGCTCAGCCTGGTTTGCCAGACAGATCACGGTAGTGCCACTTGCCTGCTGTTGGAACTTTGCGCACGCATGTTCCCGAAATGTGCATGTTTGATCGGCATTCCTTGATGGCTTGGTTCTGCTGACGAGGGTACGCCACCCTTGGAGATGGCAGAACCCACCCACCAACCACGAGCAAGACTGGTGATCACGTGGACACACTGTACCCAGACCTGAATGACAATCTAAAGAAAGGACGCTCTCTTGCTCCACGGCCTCCAATCTGACTAGACTTGCTCCCTTGAGCTCCGATCCAACCAGAACTATTCCTCTATTCCTCTAGCGGTATACTTCAAGTTCCCCACGGATCCCATTTAGCAGTCTGTAACAACATTCGGCCATGAAGCCAATTTTGATGTTACCATAATGTCACGCCATTCTCAGTTAACTCCATGCCCACTCCTCCGCTCAAACATCCTGGTCAAATGTTTTAACTCCCTATTGGATTTTTGTGTTATTTCCTACCTAATGTGAGGAATAGACCTCATGTTGCTCAGCAGACAACAGGCGTCGTGAACCTTGGTACCCTGAGCTAGTGATTGGTAGGCGGCGCCATTACTCTGTCACTGTAACCACTGGGCACAGTTCAATTATCAACCTATGGTCTGTCTCATTTACTGGGGATTTTGAATTGAGCACCCAGTTCGCTAGTAAGGAACCTACATCTCTATAAAAAGAATCTCAATCTTAAGGTGTGTCCCGTGCTTTTGAGATACATAGCTGTTCAGGCGGAGACGTCGCAAGTGGACAACCTCTGAGGATACTGCCGAACGTCATTTTCAGATGTTTACCTAGGAATATGGTGCTCTGTCTAGGGGGACATCTGATTCCCTAGAAGCTCTTGGTACCGAGACGGATCTTTCAACTTAAGTTACTGCAGTTACCCAATGTGCCAATGTTCTGGTCGGCAATGCCGATGCCCCACACACCTCTTGAACACATTGATGAAACTGACACACCGGCCGCGCGAGAGTAGCCGAGCGATCTGGAGCGTCACGTAACGGATCGCACGGCCTTCCACGTCGGAGGTTCGAATCCTCTCTTGGGCATGGATGTGTGTGTTGTCCATAGGTTAGTTCAACTAGTTTGTAAGGCTAGGGACTGATGACTAACGTAGTTTGGTCCCATAGGATTACAAACATTTGAATATTTTTTGAACTAACACTCCATTTTATATAGATCTAGCTGGAAATTCGCCATTGCTCCAGTATTTATTTATATATTCATGCCTTGAGTTAGTATTTCTGCTATCCCTACTTTCTCTCCCTCTTTGTGTGTGTGTGTGGGGGGGGGGGTCCACCTCCATTTTTAATCATATTATAATTACTGGAGAATATATGAGAAATAAGAATGGCTTGCACAGTGTCCAAAGTATAATTACAGTATCCAAACAAAGAAAGGTAGTAATCAAAATACAAATGATATATAACCTTTACACATTTATTAAATTGAAAACTTGATCATAAGCAATATATTTTCCTACTTGTCCAGGATCTAATATGATTAAATTCTTTGGTGAGTCCACAACTGATCAAGCGACATAAAGTTGTCCATGTGAGATACGTGAAGATGTCATATCCACTCCGCAGTATTAACAGATTTCCCTGTGATTTATTTATCGTAGTAGAAAATGCAAGTCTCACTGGAAACTGCAGTCTCTTGAAATTAAAAGGTAGATCTGCAGAAAAATTAGGCATTCGTTGGATGTATACTGTTTCATTCTCTTCCTTTCCCTGTAGCTCTCTAGAAGTCTATTGTTTTCGCATACAGCCATGGCGCTCCACACTTCAAAGTTGGTTCAAAGTTGTCAGCAGCACTGTCAGCTTCCAGGAACTTTCTTAAATTGACTGGAACACAGACGTGTCTTAGTAGTACATATGAAATGTATTGAAACGTCGTGGACTAACTGAATGGTTTTTACACATTGAAGTAGGCCTATATAGGAGCCCATATTTCTTGAATTATCCATTGTACCCTTGTATAATTTTGCAGGTAGATATTCTTTTGTATAAGCGCTGTATGTCTGTAAAATACGTTGCGAAGAAGTAATAGATTTACATGTTGTAGGTGATTAGGCGCTTTTCCTTGAACATTCTCATATCTCGTAACTACGTGTCATACTGTGATACAATTACCAGTGTACATCCAGCAATTATGTGTGTTTACCATCGGTAAAAATTTTCTGGGAGTATAGTATGTAGTGTCGAATCTATAAATTATAACATACCGAATCCGTAGTTTTACTCCATGCACAGCGGAAATGTACTAATCGAGAAACTTTTTCCCTTTCATCATTTTGCTGTGGTTGTCAGCGAAAGTAAGTGTAATAAATGTTTGGTATCATGTTTAAAGTTTGGCTGCAGTCGCTAAGTACACTCATACTCATACAGTGTACGAATAAAATGTAGTTGCATTATTTGGAAATCGGTTGTGCGATTTAAAAGGAAATGTGCAATATTGCCACACCATGCAGCATCTACTTGTTTATGACGAAATATCTCCTAAAGCACGTGCTGTACGTGATCCTTACACTTGCGGTGAACGTGTCTTCTAGGTTTGAAGGGCAAGTGTGCTAGCTTTCTTGAAGACTGGAACAAAACTGCACATTTGTATGAGATACGTATACACAAACACATGGGTACTCTATATTAAAAGACTAGCTTAAAATACGGCGTTTCTCGGGTATTTATTTTTCTGTAAAAGCCTTGAGTTAGTACTTCTGTCCATTCTCTCTCTGCACATCTTCTTATTCCATTTTTTTTCTTTACACATGTTATATTTATGGCAACATTTGCAAAATTATAGGTATAGCAACCAAACAAAGAAAGGCAGTCTCCAAACTACAAACTATGCTTAATATTCATACATCATTTAATTCAAAACTTAACTATAAACAATACTTCTTGTTAGTCGTCCAGGAGATAGCATGACATTCTTTGGTGAGCCCACCAATCAGGAAACGTTGTCCGTGTGAGACACATGGAAATGTCAAATCCACTCACAGTATTGATAGATTGTCCTGTGATTCAGTAATCTTAAAAGAAAATGCATGTCTCCTTGGACATTGCAATATCTTTAATCTATCGGAAATAACGGATATTCGTTTTATGTACACTGTTTCATTCTCTTTCTTTCCTTGGAGTTTTCGTCTGCAACCATGTGTGCATCGCACTTCCGACTTGTCAACATCATTGTCAGCTTTCAGCAATTTCCTTCAGCTGACTGGAAAAGGATTGTCTCAGTTTTAGCCGCGGCGGAGTGACCAAACGCTTCAAGGCGCCTTGCTGCGGGAGGCTGCGTTTGTTCGCAATCGTAGGTTCGAGTCCTCCCTCGGGCATGGGTGTGTGTAAACCTGGTGAATGTTGGGACGGTTTTCCATGGACGTTATTGTCGATGTTCTCATATCTCGTGTACTACATGGCGTACTGTGAATCACTTTCACAGATACATTCAACTGTATGTGTGTATACTGTCTGTAATATACCCTGCGACTTCAATTTGTAGTGTAGAAATGATAAATCGTAACGTCATAGTGAATGCCGTAGTTTTACTCCATGAACAGCGGAAATCTAGTAAACTAGAACTTTCTTTCCTTCTCATCATTTCTCTATGGCTATTAACGAGAAAAAGCAAAAGTTTGAAACTATGTTTCAGGTTTGATGCAAGACGCTAAGCTGTATGTGGTTCTTACGCGTATAGCAATTGTTACCCCGTGGTAAGGGATGCATGTGCAAAATTTGTTAATTCGGTCCAGTGGTGTAGGAGATGTGTTAAATGTTTGTATAGCTTATGGGACTTAACTACGGGGTCATCAGTCCCTAAACTTACAAACTACTTATGAACTAGCTAATACTAAGGACGGCACAAATATCAATGCCCGAGGGGGGATTCTAACCTCCGACCGTAGTGGCCGTGCAGACCGTGACTGAGGCGCCTCAGTCCCCTCGGCCACTGCGGCCGGCTAGGAGATGTGGAACACTGTCATGTGTTGCAGTAGTTTATATCGCATCTTATTGTTAATGTCCTAAACTGTGTGTTGTATGTAACGGCGACATGTCTCTTGTTTTGAATATTATTTGTGAGAAATTTCATTACGAGTGATACAAAACTATAGATCTGGGTGCAATATAAGCATTGGGAGACTCTATATATAACTAGCTTAAAACTAGGCGTTGCCCAGGTGTTTATTTAGTCCACACTGTTATTTCTCCTTCCCCTTCCTTAGTCTGTGTCCATTTCTTCCTTTCCCATTTCTCTGTTTTTGTCACCCTCCTCTTCTCTCAGTCCATCTATTCACTCTTCATTTCATATCCTCCTTCCCCCTTCTATCTTCCTTTTCTGGAGTCTTTTTACTTTTGTACGACTTTTGTCGGCGTGGTTGGCTATGAAATTGGCATTGTTTATATTAATGGCTGGCCAGATGTACTTACTGTGTCATATTTTGTTTCGTCTCTCTGTGAAAGATAACATGTATATATCACGTTTCGTGGAGGACAGTGATATACGTCAGATTTATTTAAATGTACCAACGGTCATGTACCATACGGTAGATTCCTGCAGGTGAATTATATAAAATTTTATCAAGATCATAACAGAAATGTAAATTTTGGGAAAGTCCGTATGTGAAGGACCCTTCGCCATGCGGCATATGAGGCTTTAAGTGGACAGTGGTCTTCTTCTTCTTTTAAATGCCAAGAGTGGAAAATTTCATCATGATCGGAGCTCACGTGTGAATTGCGTCAAAGACTATAAATAAGGTACCCTCTGCCATCCACAATCAGATTTTATGTATACGGTAAGTTTCTTTTCGCTTTGAAGGTGAAGTGTGTAAAATTTTCCCACATTTTTGTCTAACTCCGTATGTTAATTACCCTCTGGCATGCACCACACGAAATTTTATATTGACAGTGACCTTTGTCTTGCTTTGAAGGTTAACTGTGCGATTTTTACTCCACACGCTTCCCTCCAATGCTAAATTTACAATTCCTTGATGTCTTGATGTGTCCTACCAATAGATCCATTCTTTTAGTCAAGGAATTCCAGAAATTCCTTTTCTTCCCAATTCTCTTCAGTACCTCCTTATTACCTACCCACCTAATCTTCAACGTTCTTCTGTAACACGACACTTCCAAAGCCTCTATTCTCTTCCTATCTGCACTGTTTATCGTCCATGTTTCACTCCCATACAAAGCAACACACCACGCAAATGCTTTCAGAATGGACTTCCTTATGCTTAAATTAATATTCGATGCTAACGAATTTCTCTTATTGAAAAATCCTTTTCTTCCCATTGCCATTGTACATTTAATAACCTCTGTACTGCTACCATCATATGTTATTTTACTGCCCAAGTAACAAAACTCATTTACCACCTTTATTGATTCATTACCTAATTTAATTCATTCAGCATCGCCTGATTTTCTAAGACTACATTCCACTGCCCTTGTTTTGGTCTTGTTAATGTTCATCTTATATGCTTCTTTCAACATACTGTCCATTCTGCTCAACTGCTCCTCCAGGTCCTTTGCTGTCTCTGACAGAATTACAACGTCATCAGCAAAACGCAAGGTTTTTATTTCTTTACTCTGAACTTTAATTCCTTCTCCAAATTCGTCCTTCCTTTCCTTTATAACTCGCTCAATGTACAAATTGAATAACATTGGGGAAAGACTACAACCCTTTCTTATACCCTTCCCGACCTCTGCATCCCTTTCATCAACTCTGATAACGATATTGTCAAAAGGTTTCTCCAAATCTACAAAAACTAGAAATGTAGGTTTGCCTTTCCTTAATCTGTCTTCTAGGATAAGCCTTAAAGTGAGGATTGCCTCCCGTGTTCCTACATTTCTCCTGAATCCAAACTTGTATTCCCGAGGTCGGCTTCTACCAGCTTTTCCCGTCTTCTGTAAATAATTCGTGTTAAAATGTTGCAACCATGACTTATTAAACTGATGGTTTTGTAATTTTCACATCTGTCATCACCAGCTTTCTTTGGAATGGGGATTATTACATTTTTCTTATAGTCTGAGGCTATTTCCTCTGACTCATACATGTTACGCACCAAGTGAAACAGTTTTGTCATGGCTGGCTCTCCCAGAGACTTCAGTAGTTCTGAGGGAATTACGTCCACTCCAGAGGCCTAGTTTAGAATTAGGTCTTTCAGTGCCCTGTCAAATTATCCTCTCAATATAGTATCTCCTATTTCATCTTCATCTACATCCTCTTCCCTTCCTCCAATATTGCCTCTAAGTTCATTTCCTTTGTAGAGCCCCTCTATATACTCTTTCCACCTTTCAGCTTTCCTTTCTTTGCTTTCTTCTTCCATCTCAATTCTTTATATTCATTCAGCTGCTTTTCTTGTCTCCAAATTTCTCTTTTATTTTCCTGTAGGCTCTACCTATTTTTCCCCTATTTATACATTGTTCTACAGACTTGCATTTGCCTTCTAAGCACTTCTGGTTAGCTATTTTACACTTCCTATCAATCTCATGTCTTAGTCGACTTTATTCCATTTTGCCTGTTTCATTTACTGCATTTTTATATTTTCTCCTTTCATCAATTAAATTTAATATTTCCTCTGATATCCAGGGATTTTTTGTAGGTCTTGCCCTTCTACCTATTTTGTCCTCTGCTGCCTTCACTATTTCATTTCTCAATGCTACCCATTCTTCTTCTACTGCCCCCCCCCTTCTGAGAATTTTTGCCTAAAGTGCCCTCTGATATTTTCAAGAAGTTCAGGTTCCTTCAATTTATCCAGGTCCTATCTCCTTATTTTCCTACCTCTTTCCAGTTTTCAGCCTACAGTTCATGACCAACAAGTTATGATCAGAGTCTATATCTGCCCCTGGGTATGTCTTACAGTTTACTATCATAAAATCTATCTGGCATCTTCCAGTGTTTCCTGGTCTCTTCCATGTATACAACCTTCTTTCATGATTCATAAACCAAGTGTTTTTTATGATTAAATTATGTTCCGTGTAAAATTCTACCAGACGATCTCATCTTTCATTCCTTTTGCCCAGTCCATATTCACCTATTATTTTTCCTTCCTTTCCTTTTCCTAGTAGCGAATTCCAGTCTCCCATTACAATTAAATTTTCCTCTCCCTTAATTGTCTGAATAATTTACTTTACCTCCTCATACATGTCTTCGATCTCCTCATCATCGGCAGAGCTAGTGGGCATATAAACTTGTACTACTGCGCTCGGTTTTGCCTTAGAATCTTTCTTGACTATGATAATGCGATCACTGCGCTGCCTATGGTATTTTACCCGCATTCCTATTTTCTTATTCATTATCAGACCTACTTCTGTAATATGCCCAACTGATTTTGTATTTATAACCTGTACTCATCTGACCAGAAATTCTGTTCGTCTTTCCACCGAACTTCATTAATGGCCACTATATCTAACTTAAGCCTATGCATTTCCCTTTTTAAATTTTCCAACTTTCCTACCCGATTAAGGGTTCTAACATTCCACGCTCCAATCCGTAGAATGACAGTGTTGTCTTTTCTGATGATCACATCGTCCTAAGTTGTCCCCGCCCAGATATCCGAATGGGGGACTATTTTACCTCCGGAATATTTTACTCGAGAGGATGCTATCATCATAAAGTCATATAGTAAAGCTGCATGTTCTCAGGAAAAGTAACGGCTGTAGTTTAACCTTGCTGTTAGCCGTTTGCAGTAGCTGTGTGGCAAAGCCACATTAGCTGATGTTACAAGGCCAGCTCAGTCAGCTTTTGCCCTTGTAACTACTGAAAGGCTGCTGCACCTCCTGAGAAACCATACGTTTGTCTGACCTCTCCACAGATACTCGTCCGCTCTGGTTGTACCTACGGTACGGCTATTTGTATCGTTGAGGCACGCAAGCCACCCCACCTCGGCAATGTCTGTGGTTCATGGGGGTGGGATTCCTAGATACCGAATTTACAGCCTTCAGAGTTAAATAACTTGTCATGTAGACGAAGTTCAAAGTACATTTCTAAGTACATAAATTTATACGGCTTCGTAGTATAATTAATATTTAAATGATACTTGAATTTAGATATTCCATACGAGGGTGTCCCGAAAGTACTGCAATGGTGGGCGTAGGGAAAGTGACAAGAAATCGGAGGCCTTTCAGTTTATACTCTTTGTGTAAGTCATCCTCTAGGAATTGGCACTATTCAACATAGTCTCCATTAAAAGCGATATATTTCCGCTATCGTTGAATTACACACTGAAATTCTCCTTGGAAAAAATCTGGTATGTAGTGTCGTATCCACTGCTGCACTGCAACTTTTACTGATTTGTGTCCTGACGTGACACCCCCGACAGAAGGTTCTAAATGTTGCCATCCCAAGTGGCTAATCTCATGGATCGTGGCCATAGTTTCGCATTATTATGATGAATTTGGGTCTGTTTCTAATTCTTGTTTAATCTCTTTTTCTTACGGCTTCACGAAATGAGTGTTGTAGTGCAGCTGTTGCTGTTCACGGTACAACCATTTTCCATTAAATCAACGACAATGACTACATCTTAATATATAACAAAATTGAGGTGTCTGTGGTTATATTTCACTCCGCAGCCAAAACTACACATCGCAAACGAATACTATTTGTATGTGGTAGTAGGTCAGTCTCCAATTGCGCACTATGGTGGTAGTGGACTGATAACGATAAGAGCGTGGAAGATATGGGAGTTTAAAGTTACCGACTTCTATAAAATTTTACTTGTGGGTGTCAATATTTTGCTCTTTAGCAGAAACTACACAGTAGAGTTTAACGATCTCACTTTGTTGTTGTAATACTAAGTCTCCCGTTGTAAACCATAGCAGTTCCGTATCGATATCTATAAGAGGGTGGAAGATATAGTGGTTGAAAGTCGTCAGCTAATATTAAATTCGGTCTGAAGACAAGCGATGACTTTTGACACTGTAATAGCAAAGAGGTTATATACAGCGAAACGTGATGTACAGTCTTTAGTTGTTTTTCTGCAACAAGCGTACGAATAAAGAAAAATAAGTGCATATTGCGGTTTGAAAAGTAAAACTGCCAAGAAAGATGCCAAAGCGTAGGAAAGAAATTTCACGTTCTCGATCCATTTCTAAAAGACAGAAAACGGTGCTGAAAAGTGAATCTACAGAGAATAGAAACTTGAAATTTGTAGACGTTGTTTATCTTACACTGTAGACATCAGCGATTATTCCATATTCCCATCGCTAAGGGGTGAAATTGGTGATGAACGGTTTTTTGAAAATACGTTGCTTTTCAGGCAATTTTGAAACAAAAAATACAAAACTTCGAATGTAGATTTTTTATTTAAATATTAAAAACACGTGTATTTTTGGGAAATTCAACAAATATGAAAGAATATTTTAAGGATGCTACTAAGACTATTTTGGTGCTAGAAATGCGAAACTTTTTATTTGCAACCAAAGTTAGAATTAAAAAAAAAGTTTCGCGACGTTCCTGAATTTTTATTTGGTTACTTCTGGGGAAAAATATACTTTCTTACATCTGTAATAAATCACCCAAATGTTGCAACATTAATTTCACACGAATTGAATCCTTAGTCACAGCTTAATAGTTCGACCTTCTGGAACGAAGTAAAAATGAAAACACAAATGTTACATATTAGATATAACATTTAATTGTGAAGGCATTCATATGTTTCTGAATTATAAAAATACAATGGATGTGTAAGTTCTTACCCAAATTCATGAGTTAACTAATATATTGTTTCTAAATGCCTATCTTAGAAGGTGACAAATGTAGAATAATGTGCTAAATCAATTATTATAATTATATGCATGACAATGATCGACATTCAAATGAGAGTTCGGTTTTGGAGAAAGTATTATATACCAAAAGGAAACAACTTGTTTAAATGTTTAAAAAATGAACCACCATCATTCTGGAAGGATGTTAGGATCATCTGGATTAAGATATTGTATATATCTCTGCAAATTTATATTGTCATTCGTACTGACTCGGTAGATATCTTTCAGCCTCCTGTGGATGTCAGCAATCCGCACCGTTCTGTTGTCAAGAAATTAATGACTGCACGCATTTCACCTTCGAATCCATATGCATATCCTACTAGATATCACGTAATATGAGAATCCAGGAAGAGCTACTCAACTAACATTCGAAATTTGATCTAACATACGTCAGTACATAAACAAGTTATACCCACCGTTGCATCGCTTTAGTAATGGCTTTCGTTTTATAATAAGTGATATGATGATACGCGTGCTCTGCTTGGGATTTAGGCACCTTCCAGCACACAGTTGCCCATGCAGGTGTACAATTAAGAAATGGTAGCTAATGAAATATCAATTCACTCTCGGAAGTATATAAGTGATTTTTGGATCCATTATTGATATTGTGAGTACGTTATCTCTGCATCTCATCGAGAACATCTACAGTCTTCATTTCCGTCTCAATACACATCAACGAGACTGACATAGAACAGCAGCATTACCACCCGACAATAACGACACACGCATCAATTCTAGCTATGATTTAGTGGCGAAGCAGCAGATAATGCCAGGACTGTGTTTGGGGGATGCAAGTTAGAATAGGTCGCAGATTGTTGCATACATTAACGGCGCAATGCCCGATTCATGGTTAATTTGTTAATTTGAAAATATATTTTCATTTATGCTACGACAGCAGTTAGAAAAATGCGTAAAACATAGTATGTCGTCAAATTGTTGATGCTCCTAGCGTAGGCGTTTTCGAGGAAAAGGTAGCCAAAGTGTGTTGTGACTCAAGCTTTCAGTATTTCGAAGATTTAAACTGTGTACAGGTAACTAAACCGTCATACACCATACGGTAATTGAAATTGATTGTGTCGAAAAATATGTGGTCGGCAGGTGAAAAAGACGCTGCTAAACACAATGTATCACTTTCAGATATGTTCAGTAACGAAACACCTCGCAAAGGGGCACCAGGAGCAAAGCAAAGTGCAATTACAGAGCCGCTCCTCACTAATGCAAATATCCAAAATATGAAAAATTGATGCCGGATTTGTGAATCCGGAACAATGAAGTAATGGGAAAAAGTCATTTGGTCTAATGTTTGTGGAGCCGGCCGCAGTGGCCTTGCTGTTTGCGGCGTGCAAGTCACAGTCTGCACGGCCACTGTGGTCGGGGGTTCGAATCTCCCCTTGGGCATTGATGTTAGTGGCGTCTTTAGTAAAAGCTAGTTCATAGGTAGTTTGTAGGTTTAGGGACTGATGACCCCGTATTAAGTCCCATAAGCTCTACAAACATTATTCTAATATTTGTTGTTTCATATTCCTGTCCGAGAATAGGTCCCAATAGTGTAAGATGGCGGAAGTTATGTACAGGCTTCCATATAATTGTGTTCATAGTTCCGAAGGGTACTCTGGAAGGTCGTATAATGTGTGTTATATTCTCGCTTTGGCTCATCGCATCCATTTTGTATAAAATTGTGTGGTGGTAGGGAGGGGGACTGGTGGGATGACGCAAACGTTGTTTCTGGCGGTGGGACTAGGGTCCAGACTTTACTCAGGTTGGAGGCGTAAATGAGACAGATTTAGGAGAAATGTATGAACACATGAGGAAGTACATTACCACTTATCTTAGAAGATAGCTTAAGGAAAGAAAATGAAATGTTTGTAAGTCTATCGGACCAAACTGCGTGGTCATCAGTCCGTAGCTTACAAACTACTTAAACCTAGGTAAACTAACCTAAGGACAAAGACACACATCCACGCCCCAGGGAGGACTCGAACCTCCACGGCGAGCAACCGTGCGCTCCGCAGCGAGACGCTTTAGACTGCTCGGCTACTCCACCGCGGCTTAAGGAAAGGGAAACCTACGTTTTTAGCATTTCTGGATCTGAAGAATCCTTTTGACTATGTTGACTGGAATACACTCTTTCAATTCTTAATATAGCAGTGGTAAATACAGTGAGCGAAGAGTTGTACAAATACCAGACAGCCATTATTAGAGTCGAAGGCATGAAAGGGTTGCAGTGGTCAGGAAGAGAGTAAAACAGGTTTGTAGCCTTTCCCCAATGTTCTTCAATCTGTACATTTAGCAATCTGTGAAGGAATGCAAGGAGAAATCTGGAGAAGGAATTAAAGTCCAAGCAGACGGAATAAAAACATTGCAGTTAGCTGGTGACATAGTAATTCTGTAGGAAATAGCAAAGGACCTGGAAGAGCAATGAAATGGAATAGACATTGTCTCGAAAGGAAGATATAAGATGAACATTAACAAGAGTACAACTAGGGTAATAGAATGGAATGTCAGAAAATTGGGCGATGCTGAAGGAATCAGATTAAGTAATATGATGATATAAGTAGTAGATGAGTTTTATTAATTAGATAGTAAAATGACTTCAGATGGCCGAACTAAAGAACATATAAAACGCAGAATGGCTTTGGGAAGAAAAGCGTTTCTGAAGAAGAGAAAATTGTTGACACTGAGAGACGGCACTCCATCTCTCATTTTTATTAGTTTATTTAACGTAAGAACATTCATGCAATTACTCCATTACACGCCTTATGTAATTGCCGAAGTTGGAATATTGTTGCAGGGTGATTTTGAGTGTGAAAAGGGAGATTTGTTTGGCTTGCTCGATGTGGGTCCTTGAGCCGGGCGGGAGGAATTCTAGGGTGGCCGTTTCTGCGTTTTACCTGCAGAAGCTGCAGGAGGCCGTGAGGGTGGAATCTCGCCAACAAGCTTTCCAAATTGTGGAAGCAGGCGGTCGAGTATTGTGCACAGTCTTACGAGAGCCGTCCTCTCTGATTTTGAGAAAGATACGGTCGGCCAGGCGAGCTTTACCTTCGAAATAGATAACACCACCATGGGCCGTGGAGTTGATTTCATACACCCATGTTTCTCACACCGACAACTTCATGTGACTTGCTCAGGGGTGGCTTCACCAAAGAAAGTACTTATGTTAGATCCTCAACAAATAACAAGAAATATGGTTTATAGTAAAGTTGTGAATTAAATTAATGTATGAATGTTACATATCATTTGTATTTTGATTAATATCATTTGTTTGCATACTGTGCTTAAAATTTTGTATATTATGCAAGACAGCCTTATTTATTAAATATTCTTTGATAAATATAACATGTTATTAGAAACAAGGAGATGGACAGAGAGAGAAGGAATAGGAGTACTAACTCAAGGTTTGAATAAATAAATAAATACCCAGGCAACGTCGGGTTTTCAGCTAGTTATGTAATATAAATAAACATAATAGAGTGCATCGTAGGATAATTCCTGGAAGGATGACATCACCATTCCGAGAATGACCTCTGGGTAGGGGCCAAGGTTATCTAGAATGAGCAGGCATTGCATGTAGGGGAAGGTAACTGTTTAAAATAAATTTGATTTTATAAACAGCCACAAGTCGCTACAGTTATTTGTTCAATTGACCAGTTTCACTCTATACACACGAGCATCGTCTGAATAGATATTGATACAACAGAACTTTTTAAAATTAATATTACATCAATTATGAATTACATTTCTAATTTGGAGATTTAGGTTTGATAATAATTGATAGCTGTCGATTTGTATAATCATATGTCACTCAGTAATTTAAAATAGGTGTAGTGAATAATGGGATGTTTTCAACAGCTGATAGTGACAGCGGTAAAGATATAATTTCGTAGTATTTGTAACATCCATGGTATCATCCGTAATTTACATTTTAATCACCTTTCATGGGCGTGTGTAAATTTTTTATATATAATATTATTGTTATAAATAATCCATTAAAATAAAATAAAAAAATCATTCCTAAAAAGCATCATAAAAACATTTAAAAAATCATTCCAATGTACATGCATTGAAAATTATTGTAATACAAAGAACTATGCTGGGATAAATACAGGAGTTTAGCCTCTTTTTAGTAATTAGCTTACAGGATTTTGTCAAATAGTTGAAGAAAGCCATTTAAATGAAATTCATTCTGGTTGTTCAATAAATTCTGAGGGTTTTCGTTTCTCTCTACAAAATCTTCCTATTGTTCTAAAATATTTTATTTTATTTTCTGTGTGGATAATCTTAATGCTGTCTTGAATATTACCCAGTGTGTGCCCACGCTTTCGCAAATGCTCACCCATTGCTGAATGGTACGATTTTAAATTCCAGTGTTCTTTATATCGTATATTAGACGTTCTTTCCGTTTGGCCTTTGTACATGCTCTGACAATTTCGACACTCTTAATTCATATACTCCCGAATTACTGTATTTATCCTTCTGTAAATTTTATTTGTGTTTACGTTTGTGCCTATTTGAACAATTAATTCGAAAACCAACTTTTACATCATGTTTGGGGAAATATCTAGGAATTCGATTCGTGATAGGACCTTTGTAAGTCAGTGTAATATATTTCATATTTTGCTTTTGCATGTCTATACTGTTAGGAGCCTTGAGTTTAATTTTTCTTTCTATAGCGTAGTATAATTTGATCACACCAGGTACTTTGTAACTGTTTCTTATTGCAATCTTTTTTATTGTTTGTAATTCAACAGCTCTAACGTCATCAGGCAGTGGCAGTTGTAACGTTTTGTGTACAGCTGAGTAAAAATAAGCTTCCTTGTGTTTGGCTGAATGATTCGAATCATTTCTAATAATTATGACTGAATATTTAAGTTTCTGTAAATGTAAAAAAAAAGGCTTGCATTCGATCTATTAACTGTCAAATTAAGAATATTTATGGTATTGTCACTTTCGTGTTCAACTGTGGATTTAATTTTCGGGTGCATTTGATTAAGTTTGTCCGTTACTTCATTTAGATCCTGCTTGGTTCCTTGAAATAATCCGATACTGTCATCAACGCTCAGAATTTATTAAACGAGCAGAATGAATTTCATTTAAATGGTTTCTTTCAACTATTTGACGAAATCCTGTAAGCCGATTACTAATAAGATACTAAATTTCCGTATTGCCCTGGCACAGTTCTTTGTATTATGATGCTTTTAGGAATGTATTTTTGTTTTCACTGTAATAGATCATTTATAATAATAAAACTATATAAAAAATTTGTACACACGCCTGTTAAAGCCGCAATCGAAACGTAAATTACGTCATACGTCGAAAGATAAAGTTTATGAATGAAATCAAGGATGTTAGAAATACTAAGAAATTATATCTTTGTCCTGTATCTATCAGCTGTTGAAAACATTCCATTCTCCAGCTGTCATACTACAACTTTTTAAAATTAATGTACAGATGTATATAAATCGACAGCTATCATTTATTATCAAACGCAAGTCTCCAAATTAGAAATGTAATAAGTAATTCTGTTATACCAATATCTATTTTAAGAGCATTCTGACGATGCTCTTGTGTATAAAGTGAAACCGGTTAATTGAATAAAATCAAATTTGTTATCTAGAATGCCCTCTGCCTCCTTCTTACGGTATGGCCCGCCTCCTTTCGCCCATACCACGTTGCTAGCAGAGTAGGGTGCTGTTGCCTTGCGCTGTCGCTTCCTCCTTCCTACCTACAGGCTGTTGGGCTCCACGTAGAGTCGCCTGGCGGTTGCTGGTGACGACTGTCAGGGCCTATTCTGTCAGTTCTAGCCCTACATCTGGACCTGGCAGTGAAGTGCAAATTATGGGCTTGTTCTAGATAAGCTTAAGTATTGTGGCATGAGTGGGACAGTGCACAAATGGTTTAAATCATACTTAATTGGAAGAGTGCAAAAAGTTGAAATAAGCAGATCACATGACACAGAAGAAAAAATTAATTCATCTAACTAGGGAATAACCAAACCTGGGGTCCCACAAGGTTCGGTCTTGGGTTGTTTGTTGTTCTTAAAATATATTAATGACTTATCATTCTATATTCATGAAGATGCTAAGCTAGTTCTTCTTGTTGACGGTACAAGTATAGCTATAACGCCTCATAAACAGGAATTAATTGATTAAATTGTAAATGATGTCTTTCAGAAAATTATTAAGTGGTTCTCTACAAATGGACTCTTATAACACTTTGATAATACCCAGTATATACAGTTTCATACAATAAATGGCATGACAACATTAATAAATTTAGACTTTGCGTACAAATCTGTAACTTAAGGTAGAATATTGAAAATTTTTATATGTTTGCATTGATGAGGGATTGAATTGGAAGAAACACATTGAAGATCTGCTGAAACGTTTGAGTTCAGCTACTTATGCTATCAGGGTCATTGCAAAATTTGTTGATGTACATCTCAGTAAATTAGCATATTCATTGCACAAAAGCGTGTCAGAATAATTGCTGTAGCCCACCCATTATCATCCTGCAGACATTTATTTAAGGATCTAGGGATCTTCACTGTAGCTTCATATATATATATAATTTCTTATTAACAATCCGACGCAATTCAAAAGTAATAGCAGTGTGCATAGTTACAACACTAAGAAAAAGGATGATATTCGCTACTCAAAGTTAAATCAAACTTTGGCACAGAAAGGGGTGAAATATGATGCCACAGAAATCTTCGGTCACTTACCAAGTAGCATCAAAAATCTGACAGGTAGCCAACTGGTATTTAAAAAGGATTAAAAATTAATAAATAGATAAATAAAATGATATAATGAGAATTTAAAAAAATCCTTAAAATAACGTCATGTATAGACATCATTTATTAAACTGAGACGTTCCACATCATTACGAAATGTCGTATATATGATCTATGGAACAAGTATTACTCTACTCTAATCTAATCTACTGCACTGCTGTCTCCCATGCTCTATTGAACTCACACTTTCCCCCCCGTATTTATTTGGTCAGGCTACGCATGTCTGAGGTTCCTCGGTGAGTTTCCAAACTCTTGAAGGCATGCAACATTGCTTAAAGTGCGTCACTCCTCGGTCACGTTGTGGCACACGGTTGTTGTGTTTCGATTTCCGTCTGACACATGTGAGCCACGAGGGCTGCTTCTGGCTTCCGTGTATACATTTAGCGTTGCTTCCTGTTTGAGACACAAAACACTTAACACACTGCTGAATATTCCGGGTTGTATGGTCTTGGTCGAAGAAATATTTCTCCTCCTGAGATAGGCTGGTTTATATATATATATATATATATATATATATATATATATATATATATATATATATATATATATATATATATGGTGGAACAAGGTAACTGAAGTACCATCGTCATGGACGATTTACACTTCACAGTTGAGGATATGGGGGTTAACTGTAACTTTATTTATGACAATAAACTTTAGGGGTTAACTTGTAAGGGCCTTTATTTTGGTCCGTAAGGTACCCCTCTCGATGTATTAATGACAATTTCAATTAAACTTTGTATTTACATCTAATTTAAAACTTTAGCGATTAGTCAATGCCCGTGGCACTTTGTATCTATGCCATGGAAGTGGCATTGTCCTCCCCAATGTGCGGATGTTGTGTACAGTATCCTGTAGTTGATCCCACTTTTTTGGACGGCTTCCATGATAGTATCCATGTGAAGCGCCTCATGGATGTCGGTGTTCCGTGTGTACCTGTTTGCCCTGAGGATCGATCGTAAGGTTTTGTTCTGTATCACCTGCAGCCGTTGAATTTGGGTAGCACTGGCCAGTCCCCAGACTGAGCTGCCATAAAGCATCTTCGATAGAACAGTGGCTTTGTACAGGCGTAATTTGGCGCCAGTACTCAGGTCAGTGCTCAAGAAGAAAGGCATTAGGCTCTTCGCCATTTATTCGCTTTATTCCGCAAGCCGTCGACGTGTGTATGAAAGAAAAAGTGCTTATCTAAGGTGGCCCCTAGATATATCACCGTATTTCCCCATGGTATGTTTTGTCCGTAAAGTTTCAGGTTAGTTGGCAGTCGTGGACGCTTCTTAGACGAGTCGGGTGTCGGAGAGCGGTATAAATGCTGTCTAAAAGGGGCGTGGTCAAGTTTTCAGGCGCGCACCTGAGATAAGCCTTGTCAAAGATAAAGCTATAACTGTCGATAGTCGATGGTCAAAGATAAAGGCGTAACTACCTACTTTGTAGAACCACTGCCCATATGTCACTAAGTTTCATAGCTTCTTCCTTCCTATTAAAATTGTCCCCATGTTTTTATATTTCGATTGTTTCTCTGTACAGTCGTGGATAATAGTTCGTCGTTGTAGATAAAATTTCCATTTAGGAAAACTTCACTTCATGATTTCCTGATTAAAAACATGTTCAGCTACAGCTGATTTCTCAATTTTACCCAGTCGGCAAAGACTTTTGTGTTCTTTTAGTCTTGTATTCACACTCCTTTTTGTAGTACCAACATAAACGTTTCCACAATAACACGGAATTTTGTACACTCCACTCGTAGTAAAATGTGAGCATGACGAATTCTTTCAGGTACTTTCATCTCCAAAACCTTTGTTCCTCGATATCATTTATCCATTATTATTTCCTTCAGAAAAAAGGCTGCGTGAGCGCTGTACGCCTCGATAACTGTTGTCTGAACTTTCAACTGTTTTACAGGAATTATGGTGTAAGGTTACTTTATAAAAACGTACAATATCTAAAACAGTCCTTTTCGTGACTGTAAGCTGTTTTCATTGTCATTGGTTTTGGTACTCCTTCTGGATATTTAATACTTTTTGAATTTTGTGGGTGTGTTGTGAATTTCTGTATTTTGAGTAAGGGTGACTGTCATCCAGGGAATGGATGGTTAACAGTTGCTGTGCTTCGATGCAATGGTGCCACTGTTAAAGCACTAGCAAGATTGGAGAGTGCTAACAGTAGGTACGTTATTGGTTACCATACATGGAATGACCACTCCCATGAACCACAGACATTGCCGAGGTGGGGTGGCTTGCGTGCCTCAATGATACAGGTAGCCGTACCGTAGGTGCAACCACAGCGGAGGGGTATCTGTGGAGAGGCCAGACAAACGTGTGGTTCCTGAAGAGGGGCAGCAGCCTGTTCAGTAGTTACAGGGGCAACAGTCTGGATGATTGACTGAGCTGGCCTTGTAACATCAGCTAATGTGGCTTTGCCACACAGCTACTGCGAACGGCTGAAAGCAAGGGGAAACTACAGCCGTTAGCTTTCCCGAGGACATGCAGCTCTACTGTATGAACATATGATGATGGCATCCTCTTGGGTAAAATATTGCGGAGGTAAAATAGTCCCCCATTCGGATCTCCGGGCGTGGACTACTCAGGAGGATGTGATCATCAGGAAAGACAATACTGGCATTCTACGGGTCGGAGGGTGGAATGTTAGATCCCTTAATCGAGTAGGAAAATTAGAAAATTTAAAAAGGGAAATGGATAGGTTGAAGTTAGATATAGTGGGAATTAGTGAAGTTCGGTGGTAGGATGAACAGGATTTCTGGTCAGGTGAGTACAGTATTATAAATACAAAATCAGTTGGGGGTATCACAGGAGTAGGATTGATAATGAATAAGAAAATAGAAATGCGGGTAAACTACTATGAGCAGCACAGTGATCGCATTATCATTGTCAAGATAGATACGAAGCCAACACCGACAACAGTAGTACAGGTGTATATGCCAACTAGCTCTGCTGATGATGAGGAAATCGAAGAAATATATGAGGAGCTAAAGGAAATTATTCAGACAATTAAGGGAGGGGAAAACTTAATTGTTATGGGAGACTCGAATTCGGTAGTAGGACAAGGAAGAGAAGGGAGGATAGTAGGTGAATATGGTCTGGGCAAAAGGAATGAAAGAGGAAGCCGCCTGGTAGAATTTTGCACAGAACATAATTTAGTTATAACAAACACCTGGTTCAAGAATCACAAAAGAAGGTTGTATACGTGGAAGAGACCAGGACACACCGGAAGATACCAGATAGATTTTATAATGGTAAGACATAGATTTCGGAACCAGGTTCTACAGTGTAAGACATACCCAGGGGCAGATATAGACTCTGACCATAACTTGTTGGTTATGAACTGTAGGCTGAAACTAAAGAAACTACAAAAAGGTAGGAAAATAAGGAGATGGGACCTGGGTAAATTGAAGGAACCTGAGGTTCTTAAGAATTTCAGAGGGAGCTTTAGGCAACAATTGACAGAAACAAGGGAAAATAAAACAGTAGAGGATGAATGGGTAAAATTGAGAGATGAAATAGTGAAGGTAGCAGAGGACAAAATAGGTAGGAAGGAAAGACCTACAAAAAATCCTTGGATATCACAGGAGATACTAAATTTAATCGATGAAAGGAGAAAACATAAAAATGCAGTAAATGAAACAGGCAAAATGGAGTACAGGCGACAAAGAAATGAGATTGACAGGAAGTGCAAAATGGCTAAGCAGGAGTGGCTGGAAGGCAAATGCAAGGATGTAGAAGAATGTATAAATAGGGGAAAAATAGATACAGCCTACAGGAATATAAAAGAAACTTTTGGAGATAAGAAAAACAGCTCTATGAATATCAAGGACACTTATGGAAAACCAGTTCTCAGCAAAGAAGGGAAAGCTGAAAGGTGGAAAGAGTATATAGAGGGGCTCTACAAAGGAAATGAACTTCGAAACAATATTGTAGGAAGGGAAGAGGATGTAGATGAAGATGAAATAGGAGATACTGTACTGAGAGAAGAATTTGACAGAGCCCTGAAAGAAGTAAGTCGAAACAAGGCCCCTGGAGTAGATGATATTCCCTCAGAGCTACTGAAGTCTCTGGGAGAAACAGCCATGACAAAATTGTTTCACCTGGTGTGTAAGATGTATGAGACAGGTGAAATACCCTCAGACTTTAAGAAAAATGTTATAATCCCCATCCCTAAGACAGCAGGAGCAGACAGGTGTGAAAACTACAGAACCATCAGTTTAATAGGTCATGGTTGCAAAATATTAACGCGAATTATATACAGAAGGATGGAAAAGGTGGTAGAAGCCGACTTCGGGGAAGATCAGTTTGGGTTCAGGAAAAATGTAGGAACACGGGAGGCAATACTCACTTTACGGCTTATCCTAGAAGATAGATTAAGAAAAGGCAAACCTACATTTCTAGCTATTGTAGATTTGCAGAAGGTTTTTGACAATGTTGATTGGAATAAAGTCTTACAAGTTCTGAAGCAAGCAGGAGTAAAATATATGGAGCGTAAGGTTATTTACAACTTGTACAAAAACCAGACAGCGGTTGTCAGAGTTGAAGGGCATGAAAGGGATGCAGTGGTTGGAAAGGAAGTAAGACAGGGTTGTAGTCTTTCTCCATTGTTGGTCAATTTGTACATTGAGCAAGCTATAAAGGAAAGCAAGGAGAAATTTGGTGAAGGAATTAAAATTCAGTGGGAAGAATTCAAAACATTGCGTTTTGCCACCGACATAGTAATTCTGTCAGATACAGCAAAGGACCTGGAAGAGCAATTGAACGGAATGTACAGTGTGCTGAAAGGTGCATATAAGATGAATATTAACAAGAGCAAAACTATGGTAATGGAGTGCAGTGTAAGAAAATCAGGTGATGCTGAAGGAATTAGATTGTGAAACGAAGCAATAAAGGAGGTAGATGAGTTTTGTTACTTGGGCAGTAAAATAACAAATGATGGTCGCAGTACAGAGGATATAAAATGCAGAATGGCAATGGGTAGAAAAGCGTTCTTGAAAAAGAGAAATTTGTTAACATCGAATATTGATTTAAATCTTAGGAAGTCATTTCTGAAGGCATTTGCATGGAGTGTTGCCTTGTGTGGGAGTGAGATATGGACGATAAACAGTGCGGACAGGAAGAGGACTGAGGCTTTTGAAATATGGTGCTACAGAAGAATACTGAAGATTAGGTGGGTGGATCGCGTAACTAATGAGGAGGTACTGAACAGAATTGGGGAGAAAAGGAATTTGTGGCATACCTTGACTAAAAGAAGGAATAGATTGGTAGGACACATTCTTAGACATCAAGGAATTGTGAATTTAGCGTTGGAGGGAAGTGTATGGGGAAAAAATCGCAGGGGAAGACCAAGAGGTGGATACAGTAAGCAGATTCAGACAGCTGTAGGTTGTCGCTCTTATGTGGAGATGAAGAGGCTTGCTCAGGATAGGGTATTGTGGAGAGCTGCATCAAACCATGGAATGGAATGTTTATTCTGTTGCTAACAAGGATTATGGTAAATGCCATCTGTCATCTAATACGCAGCCTTGTGATCGCCTTGCCTTATCATGTTTATTCAGCTGCTGCGGCTACTGTTTATCGCTGAGTTACTGCTTTATTAACAAACCAACAAGCACACGCACTGCTAGTACGACTACTGCGCGCGTACGCTCTATCCATTCTTCGGACTAATAAAATTTTCGCACAGGCTCAAGTCCAACTCTTATGCAAGCCATAGTGTATATAAGGCATGAGTTAGCACCTGTAGCAGTTGGCCTGTGGTTCACTGCTAAGTAACATGCCTCACACAAGGAGATATAGAATAAGCCGTGCTACTGTGTATAAAGGAATTGACAATTTAGAGGTTGACAGTGAAGCTAACATCGGTGTTCAAGTTATTCTACTAAGTCCAACTATATTTTGTGGTTGTATTGTGAATTTCTGTATTTTGAGTAAGGGTAACTGTCAGTAAGGGAATGGATGGTTAACAGTAATGGTGCCACTGTTAAACCACTAGCAAGATTTGAGAAGGCTATTGCTTACCGTACTTGGAATATTTATTCTGTTGCTAACAAGGATTATGGTGAATGTTAGCTGTCATCTAATATGCCTTTTTTTCGTTCTACTCGTATTGAAACAGAAGTTTTTATAATTGCAACATTTGTGATTTTCAATTTCTTTTCGGAAATTAAATGAAATATATTGAATTAAGGAAAGGAAAAAGTTTAATGTTCAGGACATGTATTGGCCTCGTCGACTCACTCAGTAGAAAATAGTCTGCAGAGCGCTTGAATATGTCGATAGGATTGTCGCTTAATTTAATGCACAAAACTGTTATTCTGAAAACTCATATCTATTGATTTCAGTTTCTCACAATCGAGGGTAGCAATGATCGTCGATGTGGTTGGTTACGAGCATTCGGCGAACTTGCCAATTTATCATCAGGCAGCTTTCGACGCTACCATCGTAGTGTATAACGTAAGTCACCAAAAAGATTACCTTGTTTTTGTATTGTTATATCTTGTCTACAAGTAGATTATTTTATTCGATAGAGATTTAAGTAATATCATGGTTTGTGGACAAAAAATTATATTTAATGCAATTATTTTATTGATCTCATGTTAAAAGAAATCTCATGTGATGAAAAACAAGATAAAATACTATCGTATACTTAGTATATATAGTACAGCTATGCCAATTCCAGCTACATTTGACTAACTAAATGTACATACTCTTGATATCACACTCTTTGGATGTCTACATGTAGGAGCAAGTGAACAGCCATTTGCCTTGAAAAATAGATGTCGTCATTATCATCGCCCCACTGTCTTCCAAGTCACAGCAAAATGTTAATCTGCCATCATACAACCCTAATACATCTTTTACAGAAAAGTTTCTGTTGTTTTCCTTACTACTTGACACTAGGCCTTGTCATGCCTATGCTACCGACAATAGCGAGTAATTAAACTTTAGAATGACCCATGTTTCTAATGAATTAATTACCCAGATAAGGCTGTCGGTGGTGAAATCTATAACGTAATGGAGGTTACACACACAAACGATACTTCGCGACCTAATTCACAATGACGATCGTTTGGCGAGGAAAATTTGGAATAAATGTCTTAAATTTAATAAATCTGGTACAAAACTGTAACGAGTGATCAATTTTGTATAGGTAAATAGACACGATCGCCAGCACGATGTTAGAGCAATAAATTTATTTTCTGGAAATATACTATGCAGTAGCTATAATCACTGGAGGGTTAATTTAGAAACAACGCGGTCAAAGATGCATACTAAACGTACACACCACTGCATCAGGAAACACAGAGCAACATAAAATTAGTAAATTTAGGTTACTTATGCAATGGGCACAATTAGCACAAATTCCTCTAAAGAACATAAAAGTTGTTATAAGAAAAAATGGATGCAACAATTCTATGTAAAATCAAACCATCACCATAATGTTTGCTAAACCACTTTACCTTGATTAGCAATAGTAACTGAAACAGTTATGGTTGAATCGTATCTACAATGACTAGCTGACTGATTACGTGAGTTATATATTAAGACATTATGCAATTAACTTTTCTTTAACAAAATGTATAAAACGTTATTTTTGAGAAGTGAAAGTCTGCCATGAACTGTTGTTGCATATAATATCAACAACTAATCTGCCATCAAACATTTTTTGCTGCATAATTGAAATGTTCATTTTAGAGCTTTGACCAATTTTAGCGCGCGTAAATTGAATATCTACTACAAAATTAATATTCAATACTTTTTTTATTGTTCAGTGATTATACTTCATGCTGATAGTCAATTATCTGCACCTGTCACTAACTTTTAATTTTTATAATGGTACTATTTGTTTTTCGTTCACTGAAATCTTATGAAATTCTACTGATTTTAATTAGATTTACATGAAGTCTTTTATTGTTCAGGTCGAGCCTCGGGATATTAAAGGTAGCGGAATAGGAGCCAGTTTGCATAGTACCGTGGGTGGACACAAATTAATTTTACTCAAGTTCGATTTTGACGCTTTGCAAAACTAAACGTTGTGTTAGCATTGCCCACCTAACGACGGTTAATTGTTGGATCTTACTTTGCAGCGGTGGTGTAGTGTAGCTGATGATTGTTGCTGGCACTTTATAATGATTGGCAAAAATGGGATCTTCTTGGTGACGAAATATTGATTAAACATTGGGTCTTCAAGTTTTAACGCTGTGCCCATGTTAATTATCTGCCAGTGCCCTATTGCCAAAGCTGCTACTACAGTTTGCTGCAGCTGTTTAACCTTTTTATCGTTCACCTCGACAGCTCAAGAACAACACTCTCACGCATCTCGCCAGACTGCTCTCAGCGATAACAAATTCTCTACGCAAAGATGCTACGAACATTGCCCTCTCTAAGCCAACGTATCTACTAGAACACTTTACAATTCTGTATTCTTTGTACAAAATGCAACCAGTTAAACATTCGTAATTCGCATAACTCACTTACACTGGAGAATTAATCAATTTACAAACGATTTATACACACATAGGTTATACATATTTCTCATACTATTCACTATCATTTATGATGATCGTGCCGGCCGCGGTGGCCGAGGGGACTGAGGCGCTTCAGCCACGGTCTGCACAGCCACTACGGTCGGGGGTTCGAATCCCCCCTCGAGCATGGATATTTGTGACGTCCTTAGTTGTAGCTAGTTCATAAGTAGTTTGTAAGTTTAGGGACTGATAACCCCGTAGTTAAGTCCCATAAGCTCTACAAACATTTGAATTTTTTTTTATGATCGTGGTTACAGACGCAGGCACTGCCTTTGGTCACAGTGTTGTTGCGTTATAGTCTGTCAGAGAAATTCTAAATGAACATACAAATATACGCAGTAGACGCTCAGTGTTTATTGGCCTCTATAGTTAAAAAGTCGATCAGTACGTAGTCCCAGATTAATAGACTTGAACATGTGTAGAAGTATCAAAACGACATGAATTGCGTGAACTGGATACATGTTCCAACGACACGAATCACTTGAGAAAAATATTTCTACATCTAAATCTACATCAACATACATACTCCGCAATTCACCGTAAGGTGTGTGGCGGAGGGCACACTGTACCACTACTAGGCTTTTCCTTTCCTATTTCACTCCCAAATTGAACGAGGGAAAAAAGAATGCCTATATGCCTCCGTACGAGCCCTAAATTCTCTTATCTAGGCTTTGTGATCTTTACGCGAAATGTAAGTAGCCGGCAGCAAGATCGTACTACACTCAGCTTCAAATTGCGACCCTCTAAATTTACTTAACAGAAATTCACGAAAAGAACTTCGTCTTTCTTCCAGCGATCCCCAATTGAGTTGCCGGAGCATTTCCGTGACACTCGCGCATTGGTCGAACCTACCGGTAACAAATCTAGCTGCTCGCCTCTGGACCGCCTCTATGTATTCCTTTAAACTGATCTACTGCGGGTCCCAAACACTTGAGCAATACTCAAGACGTGGTCGGACAGGCGTTTTATACGCGGTCTCCTTTACAGGTGAAGTACATCTTCCCAAAATTCTCTCAATAAACGGAAGTCGGCTGTCCGCCTTACTCACAACTGTCCTTACATTTTCGTTCCATTTCATATCGATCTGCAATGTTGCGCCTAGATATTTGAAAGACGCGACAGAATCAAGAAGCTCACTACTAATGATGTATTGGAACATTATAGGATTGTTTTTTCTACTCATGCGCATCACCTTACATTTTTCTACATTGAGAGCTAGCTGCCATTCTTCACACAACTAGAAATTTTGCCTAAGTCATCCTGTATGCTATTACAGTCAGTTACAGACGACACCCTCCCATACACCACAGCATCATCAGCAAACAGCCGCAAATTACAATTTACTCTGTCCATTAGATCATTTATATAGATAGAAAATAATAGCGGTCCTATCACACTTCCCTGGGGCACGTCTCTGATGAACACTCGCCGTCGAGAACAACGTACTGCGTTCTATTACTTAGGAAGTCTTCCAGCCAGTCACAAATCTGTGAACCTATTCCATAAGCTCGTATCTTCGTTAGCAGTCTGCAGTGTGGCACCGCATCGACCCCTTTTTGAAGTCGAGAAAAACACAATCCGCCTGTTGCCCTTCATCCATGGCTCGCAAATGTCATGTGAGAAAAGGGCAAGCTCAATTTCACATGAAAGATGTGTCCTAAGCCCGTGCTGATTCATGGAAAGAAGCTTTTCCGTTTCAAGGGAATTTACTATATTCGAACTGAGAATATGCTCCAAAATTCTACATGAAAGTGATGTCAACGATATTGGTCTGTAATTGTGTGGGTCAGTTCTCTTTCCTTTCTTATAAACGGGTGTCACATGCGCTTTTGTCCAATTACTAGAAACTTTGCGCTGAATTAAAGATTCGCAATAAATGCAAGCTACGTAGGGGGCCGATGCCGGACCAGCAGACATTTTCGTATTTAGCTCTCTCAGCTGCTTCTCTACACCGGAAATACCTATTGCTATGTCCCCCATTTTAGAATTGTATAGTCTACAGTACTACCACATTTAAATAATTCTATTGTGTGCTATTTCTGTAACTCAAATAATTCACATACACATTTATGAGTGTGCAAACAACATGTCGGCAAGTATTTAAAGCAATTGGAAATACATTACAGCAAAGAGACATAGATCACAGATGAGTACTGTAGAAAGTGCATCTGTTTCTTACTAAGCTGTAACAGCAGTTTATCACATAATCTCATATTTTCACTGTAAAGTCAATGAAAATATTTCGGTTTTAAGTTAGTACTTTACTTTTTCTAACAAAATTTTAAAGTTCAATTAGTTCACAGAAATCAGGCGACCCAAAAACGTTCACATCAGTTAGTCACAGCCTGGTGTTAAAATTTCGAATGAACTGGTATTAAGATGCACGAAGAGAGACAATTCCGAAGTTGAGGGTTTTCTGGAAGATAGTTTGCGCTTTCCGACTCTCAGATTGTGAGAATGTGTGGACCACCATAAGATCATCTTTGCTATGTCAGTTCAGCTTTATGGATTTTGATTATTGAACATAGGCACATTAATACTGTTCCTCTTAAAACAGCTTCTTCTTGCTCAGGTTCGAACAGTCATCACTGAAGGCAGCATATGATAATGAAGAAGGCGACTTGTATCTATGAAATAATTATATGCACCAATAAATCAAAACACTTCAAAGTTTATAGTTCTGAATATAACATAAGGGTTTATCTGAACCCAACTAATACATTTCAAAGGACTAAACTGTTTATAACCGGTCACTATACCTTTCTGAATAACATATTCATTCCAAGTCCATAGCTCAATATAATAATCAGTATCAAGCAAAAACCTATATGTCCATCGATCTCACACAGAACTCGTGTATAAATATATATCTTCTTAGAAACAGAAATTGCTCCTTGTGGAGATCCACTTCCTCATTATGTCTGGCATATGTCATGTAAATGCCTGGACGTCAACCTGAACAAACAAAATATCCGTGGCAGGACTTGTCCTTATAACTTCTGAATTACCCCAAATACTAATTGTTTTGTCATCTTTGATCGTTCAGGAGAAAAGTAGGGTAACCTGTTACACTACACAGTGTAGACTCAGACACGAGGTGCCAAATTATTTATTACAAATTATAAAATCTTATTTCACTAAGTTTAGTTTCCATTATAAACATGGGTAGTACTGATAGTATTTTAGATATATCCCTTTGTGGTTGATTATGGTAAATAATAGGTTTATACATATTAAATGAGTACTTGATTCAAATGAATACAGGACTAGCATCTCTATTAAATATGACAAAAACCTGAGCAAAAGTTTTTTCACCCATATGTAAACCTGAACTTCACTGGTACTTTGAACATTTTGGTACGTGAGGTTATCCACATTCATTTAACAAAAGTGAGGTCAGCGTCCATTTTTCCTTTGTGAATCAACCAAATGAGGACTGGTTATCGACATTACAAAGTAAAAAGAGTAAGACGAGGTCCTCTTAATCCAATATAATAGTGGTTAAAAAAGTGACAGCAAGTTCCTACTTGACTACCCACCCCAACATCTATCTGGGTTAGGCCCTCTCATTAGGTACCTACACCACATCAGACCCTTTATTAGGCACCTGACCGACAGTAATAGCCTCATCTGTGGGTCTACCTATCCTCACCAACAACCTCTATCACCTAACTCCAAACCAATATAGACCACACTTGAGGCCACCTCCATTTTCTCTCTATCAAAGTTACTCCTGTCTCGTAATTATTTCTCTCTACATCATGTGTTTTACGATTGTGCGCTCCCATATAACACTTCACACCTACTTTACCCCCTCTACTCTAAGTGAGCGTACCAATGAGTAAAACAACCTTTCTAGTAACAGTAAAAAAATTCTTCACTGATTATAAGTTACTCCATACCATTCTGAAAAAAATTATAAACTTGTACTAACTTTCTTTAGTCTTTCGTGTAATTAACCTATTATCTAAATACGTATATGCATTTAAAATGTGTACTGTTATAATGTACGTGTTATTTTGTGTGACAGTGTAGGTTAAAATGTTTGTATATGTATATGTGTTGTGTGTGTGTATTTGTAAACGTGTTAATCTTCCGGCGAACCTCGCAGTGTAAACATTGGGGTCTGAACTTAGGGAAAAAAATCTGATAAAGACGTATGTGTTGTGGATAGGGGAATGGAAGACAGGTGCTCTTAAAGAGTAGTATGGAAGGAGAAGAAAAGTGTTACAGATTGGAGCCAAAGAAGAATAGAAGATACCCCAGAAAGACAGGGAACATCCGCACACCCGCCACCCAAGGAAACCACTGGTCCTTTCTGTACTTCACTACGGCACCAGAGGGCAAAAGAGGGCAGGCCATAGCTTCTCGTCCAGGATCCCCCAAAGAAAAGCTCCAATCTCACTCTGCAATGCCAATGGACAGAGATCAATTACGCTTGTTTGTGCAGTGTGCATGTGTGTTATATGTGTATGTGTAATTATGTGTGTGTCCAAGTGCACATAGTTTTTTAGCAATCCCTACTACAAACTAAAGATCCACCCCTAATAAATCGAATAATAACCCTTTCCCAGAAATGGACGTAAAATGTAGGAAAGAAACGTAAATAAACTATTACCAAGTTCAGAACTTTTTTTATAAAGCCTTTCTCTTGCTCTGGAGACCAATAGTATTTCCTCTGTACTGACCAGAAAATACTCAATTGTCACTAAGTACAAATATAAAATCCTTGAGTTTCATTAAAATTTAAATGAAATTTGGTCGCGTGTATATATCTTTTCGTGTTGTAACTGTCTAGTCCATATTTGAAATGTCATATCCATGTATTTGTTAATACTCCTGTCAACTTTTTAACTAGAATATAGTAAGAAGATCAGAAAAAAGAATGGTAAAAGAAAAAGGAATTTGTCTTGCAGAAATCGAATAGCAAGAAAAGGACAAATAATTGGTTTCCTTGTGGGCGTTAAACCACCTAAATAGCAAAGAGAGCTAATCAGCCTGAGGGTTCTTATACAGTTTAAGCACATTAACATTATACAAACCTTTATCGACTTTGGTATCAGGATCTTGTAAATATGCATCTTTACGATTAGATAAGTCCACTATAACAAAAGGACCACACCATTTATGAAAAAAAATTACTTGTCAGCTTCTTTATACCTGAACTAAGTTGAAAATTCTTAGCAAGTACCAGATCACCTATTTTCAGTTCCGTAACACAAGCTTTCTTGATGTATTGTCAGGGCTTGTTGTGGGCTGTTCCCTTTAGCGCCTCTTCCACATTCGTTTCCATTTGTAAACAACCTACCCTAGCACATGGTGGCCAAGCACGTACCTTAATAATGGTTCACCTACAAATTTTTTGTTCAGTATCTCTAAAGGTGCCAATCCAGTTGATAAACGAGGCAATTCGGTAAGTATTGTTTGGAATTCAGGTATTAAACTAACCTGAATTGTATGCTTATGAGAACAATATGTTCTACATAAACGCGATATTTCTTTCATAATTCTTTCAGATGGGTTTGATTGAGCATTATATTTAGAAATGGCTAAATGCCTTATTGCTCAGTGACCGCCGGCCAGTGCACACGTGACAGCAGCAGCTCTACATTGTAAGGTAACTAGCTTCTTAATAGAAGCGACTTATTTTCATTTCGTGTGTGCTTTCTTTTACAGTTCTTCAAACATTAGTGTGTTCGCGTGTTTATTTATTAAGAATCGCGTTTAGTTGCTAGTTCAGTTGTTCATATTTTGATTTATTAGCTCGCGCATACATTTTTTTCTGATTCGCCGTTAATAAACAGTTTAGTGTCAGACTCATATTTTTCGAAGCTCTCTGTTTATCAAACTGACCTGTCCTCAGACGTACTTACTTGGAAGATACATAGGTTCTTAGTATGGCTAGAAACTGTGACTGCTGCGAACCGATGGAGGCAGAGTTGATGACTCTTCGCCCGCAGCTTCAAGCGGCTTTGGCTTCGCTGGCAACGCTTGAGACTGCGGTGGGTGGGCGCCGCTGTTTTGGGCCGCTCGCGGGGGTGCAGCAGACGCCCAGTGCGTCTGTTGTGCCCTCCGATCGGCCTGCGGCTGTGGCCAGCCCGCTCACTGCCCGAGAGAGGGTCGCCCCCAATCCGTGGTGGATTGGGAGGTCTCCTCAGCGCGTGTCAGGCAGGGAAAGACTTCCCGGGGGACCGAAGTGGAGGTCTCCCAGGTTAGTCTTACGAACAGATTCGAGGCGCTGTCTGTGGCAGAGGATGTTCCTGACGCAGATGGTGTCGCTTGTCCTGTACTCGCCCCTCTGCCTGCAAGATGCGAGGGGTGGGTTTGTTAGTAGTTGGGAGCTCCAATGTTAGGTGGGTGATAAAGCTCCTTAGGAAAATGGCTGCTAGGAAGTGGAAGAAGTCCAATGTGCACTCTGTGTGCATACCGGGAGGAGTCATTCCAGATGTGTAATGGGTCCTTCCGGATGCCATGAAGAGCACAGGGCGCAGCCAACTGCAGTTGGTGGCTCATGTTGATATCAATAATGTGTGTCGCTTTGGATCGGAAGAGATCCTCTCTGGTTTTGAGCGGCTATCAGAAGTGGTAAAGACTGCCAGTCTTGCTTGCAAGATGAAAGCAGAGCTCACCATCTGCAGCATTGTCGGCAGGACTGACTGTGGAACTTTGGTTCAGAGCCGAGTGGAGGGTCTGAATCAGAGGCTCAGGCGGTTCTGCGATCCTGTGGGCAGCAGATTCCTCGACTTGCGCCAAAGGACAGTGGGTTTTCGGGTTCCGCTGAATAGCTGAATAGGTCAGGAGTCCACTATACTCAGGAAGCGGTTAAACTGGTAGCGGGGGCTGTGAGGCGTGGACTGGGCGGTTTTTTAGGTTAGAGGGCCTCGGGAATACACAAAATGGGTTTCAGTCTCAAAGGTTGCAGGTCAGACACAGGAAGAAAGCAGATCTAGAAACCATCGGTGTAACAGATGTAAATTGTCGTAGCTTTATTGGGAAAGCTCCAGAGCTCCAAGCGCTGATAGAGAGTACTGAGGCACAAATCGTTACAGCTTCTGAAAGCTGGCTGACGCCCCAGAGATAAGTTCGGCCGAATTTTTTCAAAGGGCCAAATGCTCTTCAGAAAGGATAGAATAAATAAAAAAAGGGATGGCGTGTTTATTGCTGTTACAAACGGTTTACCCTGCGGCGAAATTGAGGCAGCTACTTCCTGTGAGTTGGTATGGATAGAGGTTATACCTGACAACCGGAAAAATTAATAATTGGACCTTTTTATCGGGCCCCTGACACAGGCGATGCAGTTGCCGAAATGTTCAAAGAAAGCTGGAATCACATTTCAAATAAGTATCCGAAGCATACTGTTATAATCGGTGGCGACTTTAATTTACCCTGGATATGTTGGCATAATTACGTATTCAAAACCGGTGGCAAATATAAAACATCGTCCGAACTAGTTCTGAATGCTTTTTCTGAAAACTACTTCGAACAGTTAGCTCATGAGCCCACTAGAACAGTAAGTGGTTTCGAAACTACCCTTGATCTCCTAGCAACAAATAATCCTGAGCTAGTAAAGAGCATCAAAACGATACAGGGATTAGCGAACATCGAGTTGTAGTAGCCAGATTAAATGTCGAAATTCCCAAATGCACCAAAAATAAACTATATAAAGCAGATAAAAATTCGCTTCACGCTTTCCTGAGTGATAGTCTCCAGTCTTTCACAACTAAAAATGCGAGAGTAGATCAGTTGTGGCTTACTTTCAAAGACATAATGTCACTATCAATCGAGACATTTATACGAAATCTATACTAATAATAAATCTGTAAATGTAGGCCTGTCGCTGTTCCCTTAAATCTTCAAAACTACTGGACGAATCTTCATGCAGTTTTCATAGGAAACATGGGAAAAGTTTGGGTCAACATATAGGCATAATTTTATGAAAATCAGATCACGGAAACAAAAGATATCGTAACTTTATGTTTTCTGTAACCGCCATGTCTGTTTGTTCAACTATTAAAAACCTTTTATCTCGAAAACTACTTCACCAATTTGCATGGGATTTTCACAGGTAACTTGAGCGTAACTCGGGGTAACATATAGACTTCGTTTCATAAAAATCGGATCAAGGAAAAAAAGAATATCGTAATTTGAAATTTTTTATCTACAACCGTCATGTCTGTCTGTCTCTTTGAACACGTTTATCTCCAAAACTAATTAACGAATTTTCATGGGGTTTTCACACGTAACTTGAGCATATCGTGCGGTTTCATAAAGGCTTCAATAATTAAAATCGGACCAGAGAAAATAAAGATATCATAATTTAACCATTTGTTTAAAAGCCTATGTCTATTTGTTTAAGGGAATCTCCAAAAGTACTACACGAACTTTCATGGGTTTCCACGGGTAAATTGGGCATAGTTTGAAAAGTAACATAGGCTACATTTCATTAAAATCGGATCAGAGGAAGGAAAGAGATCGTAATTTGAAGTTTTTTGTGTATACTATGCTTATAAGTATGTTGTAGTTCAGCAATTCTTCAAGAATACTATTCGAATTTTCGTGGGGTTTCATAGGTCAACTGAGAATACCTTGGGGCAACATATAAGCTTCGTTTCATCAAAATCAGATCAGGGAAAGAAGAGATTTCGTAATTTGTAGTTTCTGGTGTATGCTGTGCTTGAATTGCAGCGTAGTATAGCAAAGATCCGATAGAGGCGCTGCTACATAGCATACCAAATAATTAATAGATGGTGATGCTGCGTTAGAATCCTTCTTGAAAAATTAGTCACGTACGAGGGGAATAATTCTTTATGCTGATAATGAAATAAATAATTGTTGAAACTTCCTGGCAGACTAAAATTGTGTGCCGGAACCGGGCCTCGAACCTGGGACCTTTGCCTTTCGCGTGCAAGCGCACTACCGACCGTGCCATCCCGACACGACTCACGATGCCGCCTCACAACCTTACTTCCATCAGTACCTCGCTTCCTACTTTCCAAACTTCAAAGTTCATTGTTGTTTCGATCAATAAATTAATGATCCCCCTACAGCTAAAATTTCGTTGCCAACGTAAACATACTAAACCGCTACCACTGCAAGCAAAATTTAACCCATGCATACCTCATGCCTTGCAATGGCGTGGAAAGAAAAATAGTGCTTCTTTCCGCAGGTATCATTTGAATTTAAAACATAAGACGTTCCTTTACGTCTATCGATGTTTTAATTTACTAAGATTTCTTTGCAAGAAAAATCGAATTTATGTAGTTCCCTTTCTGATTTCGGTATATCCTCATTACATTTTGAGTGCGTTCTCTTGAGGAATACTCGAAAACGCCATAGTACACGGACAAAGTGAGGCGACGTTAGTTACACAGTACACCAAATAAATAATTATGGTGTTCCTGCGTTTTTTCATTCCCATAACTATGGTGTAATACACTACAAGAAGTGGTACATTTTTACTTACGGCGGCGGCCTTGTGTACTGATGTTGGCAACGGCCGTTGAATGCTTTTCAAAAATCAGTCACGTAGAATGAGGTGAATAATTATTTAAGTTCACGATGAAATAAATAATTTATGCTGTTCTGGTCAGTAAATTATAACATCTAAATAAATGTGTCACAGAAGCAACAAGAAAGTTGAGAAAGCCATTTACATATAGTCATCCGTCTTAACCGAACACAAAAACACCAAGATAAAGTCAGCGATTAGCAGATTTTTCCCAATATCACAAAACATTTCCATCTTATTGTTGAGTATACAAAGTCTGTTTGCGTATCTGAATGCTCAATCCAGAGATATTCCTGCTCTGTGCCTGCCACCAGAGATAATATACACACATGAGCCACAATCTCAACAGAAACATCTCTGCTTTCATAATTGTTCGGTACAATATTGTGATTAAATTTTGTAATTACTTACTTTTGGTACGGACTACATTAAGATAGAGAAAGACATCTTCTTTTGCGGAGACAACTGTACTTAGAGTTATAATCCGGCTTCTGAATATATAGTTCTCTTACACAAGGTCGATTTCAACTTCGTGCCTTAATTCAAATGTTCAAATGTTTGTTAAGGTTAAGGGACTTAACTGCGGGGTCATCAGTCTCTAAACTTACAAACTACTTATGAACAACCTTTTACTAAAGACGACACAAACATCCATGACCGAGGGGGGGGGGGATTCGATCCCCCGACCGAAGCGGCCGTGCAGACTGCGACTGGCGCGCCAAAGACCGCTGGGCCACCGCGGCGGGCCGTGCTTTAATACGTGGGAACATTTATTAGCGGAAAGAGTGGCCGATGCTGCTGACACAGTGAATTCCCTGGAAATACTATATTTAATGGAAAGTTGTATACAGACGATTAGCTGACGCCATTCCTTCAACGATCACCCAGACTTACTTTATCGCACATTGACACCACCATGAGGTCGTATTTAAACAGACATGAACTGCTCTGTAGATTTAATTACCAGACTTTCGGCGTTCTTTGAGTTTTCGATAATGGGGAGCAGTACATACAGAATAACTACATTGTCACCAGTGCAACATGCAGTAAACTAATAATTCACCATGCACTTACCGTGGGAGATAAACAGTTTAGTACTACACTATAGAACCAATACATGGCGCTGTTATTATACATCTCAACGATAGAAGTGTTTTCAGAAGTTTACTCCAAACAGACAATTACACACCGCAGTTTTAACTTTGTGAACACAAGCTAATATTGCCGAGCGATGTGGCGCTCGCGATGTGGACTCGCATTCGGAGAATGGTGGTTCAAATCCACCTCCGGCCATCCAGATTTACGTTTTTCGTGATTTCTCTAAATCACTCCAGGCAAATGCCGGGATGGTTCCTTTCAAAGGACACGGCCGATTCCCTTCCCCATCCTTATCCAAAACTCCGAGCGTTAGCTCCGTCTCTAATGACTAAACTGTCTACGGGACGTTAAACCATAAGCTTCCTTCCAAACTAACATTGAATTAACATCGTTCCTTCCAAACTAACATTGAATTAACATCGTTCCGGAGTTTGTACTGAAATTAATTTCACTTTGGTATGAAAAACCTTATGAACATTCATCGTATACGACAATGATTTCTACTTACATTTGACATCTTGGCTAGGAGAACTGAGTTTATTGACAGAGCGCTCCAACAAGGAATCTGTTTTTGCTGACCTTGGTTCGGAACCCTAATAAACAATAATATACACAGGTCCCTCTTTAACAACCGTTGCGAAGCAAGGGCATATAAGCTAGTAAATTAATAATAGAGGGGGCTGACCCTCCGTGGTACACAAAACAGGTCAGATCACTGTTTCAGAAACAAAGAGAAACGCATGCAAAATTTAAAAAGACACAGAATCCACAAGACTGGCAATCTTTTACTGAAACTCTCAACCTTGCGCGTACTTCAATGCGATAAGCCTGTACTAATTACAACAACGAAATCCTGTCTCGTAATCTTGCAGAAAATCCAAATAAATTCTGGTCATATGTATAGTACACTAGCGGCAAAACACAAACAATACCTTCACAACGCGATAGCTATGGTAATACTACCGATGACAGTACTGCTAAGGCAGAATTACTAAACACAACTTTCCGAAATTCGTTCACCAAAGAAGACGAAGTGAACACTCCAGTATTCAATCCAAGAACAGCTGCCAGCATCCGAAACTTAGAGGTAGATGTTCCTGGAGTAGTAAAACAACTTAAGTCACTAAACAAAAGCAAATATTCTGGGCCAGATTGTATACCAACTAGATTCCTCTCAGAGTATGCTGATGCAATAGCTCCGTACTTAGCTATAATTTACAACCGATCACTCAGCGAAAGATCCGTACCCAAAGACTGGAAAGTTGCCCAAGTTACTCCAATATTCAAGAAAGGCAATAGGAGTGACCCCCGAAATTACAGGCCAATCTCATTGACGTCAATTTGCAGTAGGATTTTGGAACATATACTTTGTTCGAATATTATGTACTACCTCGAAGAGAACGACCTATTAACCAATAGTCAACACAGATTCAGAAAGTATCGCTCTTGCGAAACACAGCGTGCACTTTATTCACATGAAGTATTAAGTGTCATCAACAAGGGATCTCAAATCGATTCCATATTTCTGGATTTCCGGAAGGCTTTTGACACTGTACCCCACAAGCGGCTTCTAATGAAATTGCGTGCTTATGAAATATCTCCCCAATTGTGCGATTGGATTCACGATTTCCTATCAGAAAGGACGCAGTTCGTTGTAACTGACGGTAAGTCATCGAGTAAAACAGAAGTGATATCTGGCGTTCCACATCCGCACAGGCTCTTTGGCTCGCTTTAGAAAAAACAAGAGCAGTTCGGGTGTGTTTCCAAGGAGTAAGTTCCAGCCTCGATTTTCTTATCACACTTGCGACATGATCTCGTAATATGCATATCAAACTGTAATTATTATCGTTAAAAAATTCCCATACCCCATCGAGTATATTTTGACGAGAAGAATGTTACTCTAAGATCAGAATATGCAGGAAATGATAGGAAAACTTGACTCCTCGCATATCCCTCCCCTAGTGAGAAAATGTTTGTCTGAAGTTTTGTAAATGCTGAGGAAAACATTAACAAAAACAGGTAAAAATTACCGTTTCATAATTATCATTCAGTCATTCCTAACAATTTTAGATTTTCTTATTTTCTATATTGAATTACCTACTATTTACACAATTGTGTTTTGTTTTACAGCAGAAATTCACTTCCACAATATTTTATTGTGTCTTCGTTGGCATTACGTGTTTCCGTCTTTCATAATTCAGCTTTACAATTGATTTATTTCTTCAAACTCATTGACGTACAGTGTTAGTGTACATGATCTTTTATGGTATAATTATTAGTTATCTTTGCATGAAGTCTGCAAGAGCTTTTTGTTTTTCTCTGTTTAATTTTAGACTTGTTTTTGTTTGTTTGTATTTCTGTACTTCATTTAAGGAATGAAGAAGCTGTCCTAGCCTCTTCACTAGTTATTTTCAAAAAATGTTACAATAAAAATGTTAAACAACTTTACAAAAAACAATAAAACGTAAACTTTAAATTTACATACAAATCAATACCATAACTTATATATATATATATATATATATATATATATATATATATATATATATATATATATATATATAGGGTGTTACAAAAACGTACGGCCAAACTTTCAGGAAACATTCCTCACATACAAAGAAAGAAAATATGTTAGGTGGACATGTGTGCGGAAACGCTTTATTTCCATGTTAGAACTCATTTTAGTATTTCTCTTTAAATGTAAATTGAAATAATTCGTCCGGACAATTGTCAAAATACCAAATCGTTTTGTTAGTATGTACTGTACTTCCTCGATTCACCGACAGTTGGCCCAAGTGAAGGAAGGTGCCTGTGTTGACATGCGACTCATTGCTCTACAGAACTAGCATGAAGCACATCAGTACATAGCATCAGCTGGTTAGTGCTCATCACGAACGTGGTTTTGCAGTCAGTGAAATGTTTACATATGCGGAGTTGGCAGATGCTCATTTGATGTATGGATTAGCACAGGGCAATAGACGTGGCGTGGTACGTTTGTATCGAGACAGATTTCCAGAACGAAGGTGTCCCGATAGGAAGATGTTCGAAGCAATTGATCGGCGTCTCAGGGAGCACAGAACATTCCACCCTATGACTCGCGACTGGGGAAGACCTAGACCGACGAGGACACCTGCAATGGACGAGGCAATTCTTCGTGCAGTTGACGATAACCCTAATGCCAGCGTCAGAGAAGTTGCTGCTGCACAAGGTAACGTTGACCACGTCAATGTATGAAGAGTGCTACGGGAGAACCGGTTGTTTCCGTATCATATACTGCGTGTACAGGCACTATCAGCAGCTGATTGGCCTCCACGCTTCTCAACAACAGATTCGGTGACCGATGGATTGGTAGAGGCGGACCAATTCCATGGCCTCCACGCTCTCCTGACCTCAACCCTCTTGACTTTGATTTATGGGGGCATTTGAAAGCTCTTGTCTGCCCAACCCCAGCGCCAAATGTAGAGACTCTACGTGCTCGTATTGTGGACGGCTGTGATACAATACTCCAATCTCCAGGGCTGCATCAGCGCATCAGGGATTCCATGTGACGGAGGGTGGATGCATCTATACTCGCTAACGGAGGACATTTTAAACATTTCTTGTAACTGTTATTTAAACTATCTTTCACCTTTCTTAAGATCTCCATAACGGCATGTCCTCCAATAATCTCTCCTGTCGAATTGTATGTTCTCGATCTCCTATTTTCTATTCCATCATTCGTGGCATCTTGTGTCTCGTATTGTGAGGTTGACAAATCGGTTAACTGTCATGTTCTGTGTTGCCTTACACTGTGTGTGTACTGATGTCTCGTTGCATCTGTCACTGAACTCTGTAGTGGTGCATGTGACTCTACAAACTGTTCTCGCTGTTCTGTCTGTCTTAAATGTTCAGGTACTGTTGCATTTGTTACAGAACCATTACACGGCACTTGTAACAGCTCAAAATTATTCTGTCCCTCTTGCTGTGGCATGTTGGTGATATATATGATTGGTTCTACAAATTCACATTCCTCGTCTTCACTATCAAATCCTCCTCTCTCATCACCAAACCGCCGTGCATAGAGTTTCCTGAGCTCTACCTGTTTCCCATCTTTTACTTGGGCTGTGTGCATCTGGTTCAGAGACTACTTTTTGCGAAGTTACAAATTCTGAAATATCTTGAATGGTATTTTCCTTGCTCTGCTCCATCAGGCCTACTTCTATTTTGTCTAAATCGTCTAGATGTTGCAAACTCTGTTGCTGTCCTCCCAACAATTTTCTACATTCTCTACTGTCTCGTCCATCAGTCTATTACCTACTTCTTTGCCCCCCTGCCCCATCATCTCTACATGTTGCTGAGTTACATGAAGCTTTTGTGCCCGTGATCTTGTTAACACAAATCTATCTATTGACATAACTTTAAATCAATCACAACACCTATCTAAAAACTGTGCGGTGACTTACCCATTGGTTGAACAAAATAAAAAAAACGTCGTAAATTTTTTTCTCTTAATCTCCTGTGCTACAATATCCAACTTTTCAGCTGTGAGCTTGCAGGGGACATAATCATTAATCTCTTAAATCTACGTAGGTTGGCTGTACCAGCATCAGTCTGCATCTGTACCTTCCAGCTGAAGTCCCTCCATCCTAATACTTATTCAAAAATTATGAAAATCAAAAATTTTCTTTTTTAAAATAATGCTATCTGACCTTTTTCTTTACAATTATTCCCTCTATACAATCGATCTTTGACCTCCTATTGTTTTTCTACATCTAATCCTTGAAATACAAATTTTTCAAACTGCTCGTCAGTGGGATAATGCACCTTTCAACACTGATATCTCCTAAACTCCTAAACTTGTTGCAAATATTTCACTCAATATCTCTTTACCTAACCTAGTACTAGAATCCTCCTTACTCCTCTACTTTACACAAGGGGGGGGGGAAGTTTTTCGACTCTCACTAAAACTGACTATAACGACTCAGCTATCTATCTGCCGATTACCTATCCCGATCAGTTATCCTAGCAGGGTGCCATTTTCTGCTATGATTTTGATACGACTCTTCCAACTATTAAATAACTATAAATTTTGTAGTGTACAATGGACAAACCTGACCTTTTAATGTACCTGTGGCTTCTGCAAGGAAGATACCAACAGCATGTCATGCAGAATTCAGAAAGATGCTCCTTGACTACCTACAATCGGCGAAACTTTAGCACTTATGTAAAGACAAACGTAATGACATCTCCTGTAAGAAAAATCTTAAAATTAAGAATGTGTAACTTCTTGAGGATCAGTTCAGGTACTAAAATGATGTCGCTAGTAACTGAAATAAACAATTGATTGTTAATTTCATAGTTATTATATTCTTCAAGAAAACTCAAATTGATAAAGAGACAAATTAACTTTAAATTTCCAAGTTCTGGATAGGCTGATAGCATTAAACTTTGAGAAAACTTATAAACAATTTCAAAATAAAATAAATTTGGTAGAATGGTTGAACAACCGCGACTACTTGACTTTAAAAATAATTCAATTTCGTTAGTTTACGATCGAAGCTGTCGCGATGTCAGAAATGTTGCACATTAGTAAAAATTTTATTTTTATTACTGCTTGGGGAAGGGTGAAGTTCGCCTAAAGCATTCACACACAAAATTGTTAACTGCACCGATGGCTGCTAGCTGCGTCTTCGCTGGAATCTAACCGAAGTATTATGTCTTGATAGACTACTGCCGATCGCACTTTCCCTGCATCTTGCAGAAGACAAGAACGACCTGTAAATCCTAGTCTGGCTATATATTGGCGTGATACGTCAATCTCAGACTACTTCACCATGTTGCCACAGGAAAATACGCTCGCAAGTGTTACCCACTGCACTCTGTCTATGAACACACAGGATATTAAGTATGTCAGCCAACACTATGAATAACGCGCAATCCTTAGTACTCTCCACTGGAGATTCACTAAGATCTGCCCAACAACAGAGGTACTCCTTACAGTGCAATGCTATAAAAGTGGGGAGCCTATTGCCCACCTGCTTATTCTCACCACTCACCACCGTACGGGTACTTTGCCCCGCTTTAGGATAAAAAAGAGCTCCTCGCGTGTTTGTTCAAGGAGTTATCCACAGTCTCGTTTGTCTTGACGCACTTGCGACATGATCTCGTAATTTGCATATCAAACGGTAATTATTGTCGTCAGAAAATGCCAGTACCCAATTGACTTTACATTCAAACGATTCGTCTTGATGAGTAGAATGTGATTCTAAGATCGTAATATGCAGGAAATGAAAGTAAGGAAAACTTGACTCCTCACACAGTGTGACCATGAAACATTTGGCATTATTCATTTTAATTTTGCAACGAGTCCAGCTGTATTACCAGTCATAGATTTAGTACCATTACTACAAATTGAGATACATTTTGTCCAATCAATCCAGCAATCAGAAGTACTTTCTTCAAGCATGTCATACATACACTGAAAAGTAGTGTTCGCAGGAAATGCTTTGCAAAATGAAATCTCTTCCATGATACTCTCATCTTCTACAAAGACCAGAAATACCATAAAAAGCAAACAGTCTGATGAATGGTCGATTCACCAAACTGCTAAGCAAAGTATAGACTCTTCATTAATTTTTCGAACAATTGTTCTTGAATGTCAATGGTCATATCGTTTATTCTACGTTCAGCTGTATTATAAGTTAGTGGTATGCTTTTACGCTTGTTAGCCTCCTTCTTACCGAACATAATTTCAACCATATCCAGCGCTGTTGGCGAAGTAAGATTATCGATATATTTATGCGCTTTCCTATCTTTTCGAACAATTGTTCTTGAATGTCAATGGTCATATCGTTTATTCTACGTTCAGCTGTATTATAAGTTAGTGGTATGCTTTTACGCTTGTTAGCCTCCTTCTTACCGAACATAATTTCAACCATATCCAGCGCTGTTGGCGAAGTAAGATTATCGATATATTTATGCGCTTTCCTATCTTAGTGACTTTGTATGTGACTTGGTAGCTAGCTAAAAATGCTGTTTGGCCGCAGCGGATTAGCCGTGCGCATTGGTTCGCCATGCTGCGGTGCACGCGGCCGTTCACCTTGGGGGCTTCGATTCCCCCCTTGGGCAGGGCATGGGTGTTTGTGTTGTCCTGGAGTTAGTTTACCCCTAGTTTACGTAGTTCGTAAGCTACGGACTAATAACTCAGCTGTTGATTCCGATAGATTCACAAACATTTTTTGAACAATGCTTTCTCGTTGACACTGGATACCTAAAATCAAATAATAATATTGTTACATCAGAGAAACAAATGTCTCCTCATTAATATAATATTATTTTTATCCAACAAATAACAATACTATTTTATTCAATCAAATCTTTGTATAGTCTATGGGACTTAACTACGGGGTCATGAGTCCTTAAACTTACAAACTACTTATGAACTACTTACGAACTAGGACGGCACAAATATCAATACCCGGGGGGGGGATTCGAACCCCCGACCGTAGTGGCCATGCAGACCGTGACTGGAGCGCCTTAGTCCCCTCGGCCACCGCGGCTGGCTACTATTTTATTACCTGAATCATAGTAGTTTGTTAGTAGTGAAGGATTTTCAGTTTCCTCTCAAAGAAACCCAACGGTTTACCAGCTTCCTTATGTAAGATATATCGTACACCAGATAAATTAGGGTCGCCACTGTTTTACGAAACATAGAAAATACATTACTGACCTGACTGGAGAGTGGTGTACCCATAGCAGAATGTACAAGTTAGGAAACAAGTAAAATAAATTAATTTCTTGCAAAAACATCAAAATTAAGCAATTAAAAATAATAAAGAGGCACATGAGGCGAGAAATAAGAAAAATGCAAGACTGAATAATGACCACCATGTCTCACTTGTTTGGTTGAGATATGACGCATAAGCTTCGCCAGCTTCATACTCTCGCGCGAAAATACTTCACCGCAAGTATTACATATAGAAGTTTATTGTTTGTGATAGTAAAACCATAATCCAAATAATTATCATCGTGCATTCTATTTTATTTCACTTTGGTTCGCTTCCACCACTGCTATGTGGAGGGCGGCGTGAATCTTTTTAGAAACCTGTCCGTATTTTGCTCGCTCAGAACAATGTGCAAAGAGACAACAACGACTACCACACTCAGACAGGTGTCCGAAGCGAGCGTAAACGCGCTCCTATGGGCTAACTGACAGCCCTCTCCTCTTTCCAGAATCAGCCTCTTCCGCAGTGCCCTTGGTTTCTTGATTACTATAATATCAATAGAATGAAAATTAAATGACTGGCATTTGAAATCATTGATGTAGTTTTATTAAGGCACTGGGGTAGCCAAATTTTTTTACTTCTAAAAGGGCTCACGTAGTTGAAAATCTTGAAAAACATTGTTCTAGATGATCATCTCTTCGCGAGATTTGTTCCAGTCTAGTATTCAGATGGTAGAATTTAGCATTTAATTCGTCCATCTCGTCCTCTCTCATAGTTTACATGTCGTTATGTAGTGCTGTCATTTATGTTTTCATACAACCTCTGGCAATGACGTCCGGTTTTAACGAAGATGAACTATGAACTACATTTACCTCACTGTCCTTCGATGTAGTTACCATCCATAATTATGCACTGCTAAACTCTGCAATATACAACGTCTGGCAGTGAAGATTGGGGAATAGTCCTGCAACATTAATGTAGATGAACTATGAAGTACAGTTTAACCGCGCGGAATGGCCGCATGATCCAAGACGTCTTGCTACGGACTGGACGGCCAGCCCCGCCCTCCTTCAAGCATGTGTGTGTGTGTGTGTGTGTGTGTGTGTGTGTGTGTGTGTGTGTGTGTTTGTGTTGTCAGTTTAATTATTTTATAACCGTGGCAGTTTTGTCTAATAGATTTACAAACATTTGAACTACAGTCTACCTTTCCTACGAAATAGTGACCTCCAATAACTACGATACCTGAGCTCTGCGATACATGTCCGCGAAACTTTGCACGAAGCCTTGCTTTGGGATGGTGTTTAATAGCCTCACCTCGTTTTGTTGGATATCAGAAATATCGTCAAATTTCTGTCCTTTCAAACCGATTTTGAGTCGAGGGAATAGTAAGAAGTTTGGAGGATTGAGATTAGGGCAGTGTGGTGATGTTCAAGTTGCGTGACACCGTTCACCCACACATGCACCATACTCTCCAGATCTCAATCCTGCAGACTTGTTCAAAATGTTCAAATGTTTGTTAAGCTTATGGGACTTAACTACGGGGTCATCAGTCCCGAAACTTACAAACTACTTATCAACTACCTTATACTAAAGACGGCACAAATATCCATTCCCGAGGGGGGATTCGAACCCCCGACCGTAGTGGCCGTGCAGACCGTGACTGAAGCGCCTCAGTCCCCTCGGCCACCACGGCCGGCCCTGCAGGCTTCTTCCTATTCCTTAAACTCCAACCAGCTTTGTAAAGTAAGAGATTTGTCAATATTTCTAACATGCAACGAAACCTGACGAGGCTTTATAACACCGTCCCAAAGGACGACTTCGTGAAAAGTTTCCAGGACATGTATTGCAGTGCATGGTTATGGACGGTGACTATTTCGAAGGACAGTAAGGCAACTGTAGTTCATAGTTCATTTACATTAATGTTACAGGACTATTCAACGAACTTTATCATCAGAGACTGTGTAATCTTCCGTCATCATTCTTGTTCTTGTTCTTGTGAAGTAGTTCAATACCCAATCGGGCATACCGTCATTCCTATCTTTACGTCTGTGTCACGATGTCTGTCCAAACTCCGAATTCCTTTTAGGTGCCGTATTTCCGACTGTGCCGTATGAGGAGTCTGCAATTGGCAATACTAGGAAACAGCCACTCATTAAGCACTCCCATGTCCACCTCGCTAACTATCCCATTCTCCATACCAGTATAAGTCCCAAGTACAGTAATGACTTTTATCTGTTAATAGCCAGCAGATTATTCGTGCTTCGCGTCAGAATTTGATCACATTTATTTCGGGAATTGTCTGATATCCCATTAATACTACCGTGCCTCCTGTATGTAAGACATTGCCTGTTCACTCTCACTATCATTGTTCGTGTTGGGAAACAATTTCTTCTTGGTAATTATCTCACCTCCAACCGATTTAACGAATGTCATCCCAGAGACATTAAACGATTAAAAATGATAGTCACAATCCTTCCGATAAAATGAATATGCAGACTTGGATTATTGCGACACACAAACGAAATACCTTATTTGTACTAACAACAAATATTTTTAATGAAATTTTTATCTATCTGAATGTTACCTTTCAGGTCACTGATGATAAGCATTTAAAAATGGGGAGACAATAACATAGCACGCTACAATCCCGCAACAGCTACGTAAACTAATAAGGTGAAGTATGTCGTTAAAAAATGCTTGACGGAAACAAAATACTGTGGTCTTCATTACTTAGAGGTACAAACTACTTTAACTGATATTAACCCAAGGACAACACACAGACACCCATGACCAAGGAAGGACTAGAACATCCAGTGGGAGCTGCCTCGCAGTCACTGAGTAGGGGCCTAGAACAGCTCGGTTACTCCCGTGTGGCGAAGTACCAGTATATCATTTCTAAAATATTAAAAAAAGGTAGTAAATTTCGTAAAACAGGTATTTTCTAGAAGAATAAAAATGAAACAACTTGTCTCAGACCAGATCAGATATAATAAGTGATAACTTCTCATTACTAATAGGTTCTCCGTAACATAGTTGAAAAATTTCCATTTCTTTTACCCATCTGGGTCATTCCATCTCGAATCAACTAACAGTCTGAACCTTGACCTCTCAGATTTGGATGACATTTTTTTGCAGGTAATGTATCCACCAACACTAATTTAAATTTTAAATTTCAAATTTTTCTGACATTTGGTTTTTTGAGTTTCAAGGGTATGTAGGATTAAAAATTTGATCGATTCATAGTTGCTTTAAAATGCTATTGCTCAAAAACTATACGACATAGAGAGCTCAATCTTGTACCTTCGTTTTCCTCTAACAATTCCCTTGAATTTGATGTGTAACATGACTATGCTACCTAAATCTGAAAATTAAAAAAAAATATTTTCCAAAATACGCACCCTCGTATTTTATTTTACAGAAGATATATGTGTTGTCCAATGTAACTGATTATGTGCACACAAAATTTCAAGATTAATCTCAATGGGTTCTTGTACAAAATATTATTTTAATAGCGGAATACGCACTAATGAGTTGAAAAGCAGACTATTGAAGGCTATGAATACTAAGGCAGACCTACATAATACTAACCAACTTAAATTATTAAGTTATCCTTTTTATGTAACATTGCCCTCATTGTTTGTTAACTCATTAAATGATATTTTAATGCCAGTATATATACAATAAAAATAGCAACTTAAGAATCTTATGCTTTCGTCTTACATTCGCTTTTTATTATAAAAAGAAAAATACCATGTGATTTACAAATGCTATTAAATGTGTATAAAGTTGTTGGGAACAACTGTGATATTTTCCAGTGCTACACTGGATATCAAAGCTACACTGCTCCTCTCGTCATATATTATAAATGGGAAAGAAAACTAAAACATCTGCAGTACGTATTCATATCAGATTGCCTGGAACATAATACAGTCGCTTTCTACGTATTCCAGAAAAAACTGTTAGAAATCTGAAAACAAACCTTGCCTTTTGCACTCAAAAAGATTACTTATATTTCAGATGGCTGTGCTGCACAATATAAAAATAAGAAAAACTTCCTTAATTTGTGTTTGCATAAAACTGATTTTGAAATTGAGGTAGAGTGGGAGTTCTTTGCAACATCCCATGACAAGAGTGCATGCGATGAACTCTGTGGGACTGTTAAGCGGCTAGCTGCTAAAGCCAGCTTACAAATGCCATATGACTAACAAATCTTAACACCCAAATCACTTCAAATATATTTGCCACGGACAACATAAAAGACAATGAAACTGAGTATTGCATAACAGAAGAGTATGAAGAGACTAAAGAATACTTACCCCCTCAGTTCAGTGGATCAAAAGCAGTTGCGGGAACAAAAACGTTTTACTCATATAAACCCTGCACAGAGAGTCAAATTACTGTCAAGCGTTATTATTTTAGTCTTCATCAGTCTCTTGAATATGTTTCAACAGTAAATCAAATAACACTATCAGATATGGAATGTATTGCTGCTGGTTTTCTGACAGTATATGATGACTGTGATGACTCTTGGTGGGTAGGATACATTGAAGAAAAATACAATGACATGTTCCAAACACATTTTTTACACCCCAAAAGGTCCAGCACATTCTTTTTAGTATCCACAACCAAGAGATATATTAGACGTCTCACGAAATACTCCTTTACAGACAGTGGATCCAACTACAGCTACGGAAGAACCTACACTTTCAATTGTAAAGAAATGAAGTTGTCTTCTATTGCTTTGGAAAAATATCTTAAAAGATCAGAAAGAAGCACATTTAAATTATGTTACGCCTACCCTCACTATACATTTACTTGTATAAATACCATGCATATTAATTGAATGAATTATGAATATGAATTGTAATTAGAAATATAGTTTTATATGTGCAAATATCAACAGGATAATATTTTTCTCAAGTGACATTACTTTTGCGAATTTCTAATATAAGAAACACTGGAAAACCAAGGAAAGGATAAATTTAACTTTTAGCATGTATATTACCAATTATAATGTGTTCACTTCCTTCTGATGCATAGTTAAAAGAGTCATGAAAATTAAATTAAAACAACAGTATTATCATTTAATGAAATAAACAATATAATGGTAATGTTACATAAAAAACTAACTAAATAATTTACGTTTGTTAGTATTATGTTGGCCTGCTTCAGTATTCATAGCCTGGAAATAGTCTGCTTTTCACCTTACTATTGTGTATTCTACTAGTAAAATAATATTTTATACAAGAACCCATTGAGATCCCCATCTTGAAATTTTGCGTACACATATTCAGTTACACTGGACAACACATATAATTTTTATTTAAAAAAAATCCGACAGTATGTATTTTGGAAATAATTTTTATTTATTTTTAAAAATTTTCAGATTTAGGTAGCATATTCATGTTACATAACACATTCAAGTGAATTTTAGAGGAAAACTATGGTGCAAGATTGAGCTCTCTATGTCATATAGTTTTTGAGCTACAGCATTTTTTCATCCTACAAACCCTTGAAACTCAAAAACCAAATGTCATAAAAATTTGAAATTTAAACTAGTGTTGGTGGGTACATTACCTGGAAAAAATTTCATCCAACTCTGAGAGGTCAAGGCTCATAGCATATAATATAATTGGTTGATTTGACATCGGATGACCCATCTTCCATTTTTTTGATTGGTTCCTCCCTTTTCTCAAAATCCTTTCTCCATCTTTTGAAATCTGACTAGGGTACATTAACAAATGTGAATTCACAATTAGTATATAACAATCAAATGTAACAATACAGGTCATTGTTATTTCAGGTTGTTCCGTTGGCCACCGTTTTGGGGTGGTGGAGGATGGCTTGAGGGACAAAATGAGGTAGGGAAGCAATGTCCGGAAACGTCACCCAACGGCACTACCGAGCGCCAAAATTATAGGTGCTGGCGGCTGCCGCCAGGTCACTCCTCCGGTAGCTTGTGTGCAGTTCTAAGCGATCAGACGTCGCGTGCCGCGGTGGAGTAGCCGAGCGGTCTAAAGCGTCTTGCTGCGGAGCGTGCGGTTGCTCGCCGTGGAGGTTCGAGTTCTCCCTGGGGCATGGGTGTGTGTTTTGTCCTTAGGTTAGTTTACCTAGGTTTAAGTAGTTTGTAAGCTACGGACTGATGACCACGCAGTTTGGTCCGATAGATATACAAACATTTGAATTTGAACATACAGATGTCGCGCTACCTTCCTAACAGCATTCCAGACATTAGATGGCGTTTAATGCGGCCAGTTCCATATACTAGAGGCCGCTAACTGTGGTACTGGCAGAGGGGAACGACAAACATACACAGCAGAAACTAGGGGTTCAGTCGTAGTTTGACGTGTGCTGGTGTGTACATCATGGAGAAGTTCACCTAGGCCGAGAAGCGCGACATCAGCGAGCAGAGAATACATAGAGAAGCTATTCCGCCTACATCAGCGTACAAACTGTCAAGCCCGGCAGCCATCTTGGTTGGGTGTAAAAACGGAGTTGGGCAGATAAATGCGTAGTTCTTCACGTGGCCCTTGCCTTAATTACATTGCCACTTGAACCCCTTAGGATAAGAGAAAAAATTATCAAAATTTTCACGTAGACAGGTGAATACTGAAGAAATGCAACAGTGTTCTTAGCAAGTACAATACCTATTGTTTTGGTATAAAAATAATAATTGAAACTGTTACGTTCATATGCAATAAAAATTGTGACTTTTATATAAAAATTGTGACATGAAAAAGTTAGTCGTCTGCCACTTTTTTTTTTATTTTGTGGTCAGGAAATTTTCGTCAGTGAGAAAGTTGTAGATAATGAAATGAACTTTTCTTTTTATTCAGACAACGTTTGTAGCTCCCCTGGTTTTCTCACAAGTATGGATATAATAGAGTGTTGGAACTTTTCAAAATCTACTCGTTACTTTCAGCGAGCTTGCCCACATGCAAGCATAGATTCTGTTGCCCACTCACCTTGTACTTTGTGCCCAATATTGATAGACATTTGTAATTTGCGATACAGTTTTAGGTATCCAATAATTATGACTTAACACTTTTTATTTATTTTATTACTAACTAGCTGAGCCACTCCGGCTTTGCACGAGTAATCTTTAAACTACTTTAACTTGAGAACTGCAAGAACGTATCGCGATGCGGTTTCCTCCAATTTCTTCGGTATAATCCTGTGTTCAACGTAGGCTGAATTAAATGCCAATAAGAAAATGATAAATAATTGAAATAAGCGAAATAACGTAGAAATGGTTTACCACTTCAACACTTTCGTGTCCTTCGTAGAGTAAAATATGAGACCTAAAAAAAAAAGGGGGGGGGAGACCGGGAGATCATGTGTGAAACTTTGACAGGTCTCCCACAATCACTGTATCTGCAGTCTGAAGCCATCTGGCACCAGCGCTTTAGAAAAGAAAAATGATAAATGTGGTTCACTCATAAACGTTAGACACATGCTACCGCGGTTGTTTATTATTATCATTTCTTTGTAGATGTTAGTGAGTTCTGCAAGTTTATACTATGTGCACTGGCCTAGCTCTTATAGTTTAGGTTCCAGAGCTGACAAAAGTGCAGAAGCAGTATGTTATGTCATACATTCCGTGAATATCTTATTTTAGTTTTTTTTATATCATCGTATTGACATCCAATACAGCCTACAATTATCCCCGAATTCTAAAGAAGAAACTAAAAGAAACCCCATGACGTTACGTTCAGTACTCGTCGAGTTATAAAAGTTTAAAGAGACAGACAGAGGAAAATGTCCTTCTATTTTATATAATAGTGTGATTTTCTATCCGTAACTGAAATTTGTAATTATTGATGGCAAAAATAGATTGTCAAAAAGGAACGCCTTAAAATATATGAATAAGGAATTTACAACAGAGAACTCAGAAAACTACCCTGTTCTCGCAACTGTGGCCGGGTGGCGCTTGGCCATCATGTTGGTTGGGTGTCGCGCTCTCAGCCGGCTTCATTTCACTGTCAGTGTGAGGCCTCTCTATGTTACTCTGTGCTCGCTGCGCGACATCTACTTCGCGTACTGCGAGGCAGGTGGCAGCGTTAAACATCTATGGATAGACACACACGAATAGGGTCACCCACACCACTAAAAATGTTTAAATACTTTGTTAAGCTTATGATATTTAACTGCTTATAAACTTACACTAAAGCAGCACAAATATCCATGTCCAAGGGGGATTCGAACCCCCGACCGGCAACGCCCTCGCGCCACGGAGCATAGAGCCTCAATGCGCTCGGCCACTCCGCTACGGCTACCCACACCACACCGCGTTTGCGCCCATCCATCAGCGTCTGCGTGAAACTGTCGTTTTGCAGGGCTTCACAACGATAGTGGTCGCAAGCGAACCGTACGCACCCTACACTTTGCGGAGGACATACTACAGAGACTCAACGATGACCCATCCGTAAGAACACACTACAGAGGTTCCATTCCTTGTGGTGGAGGGTGCTGCGTGCTTCCGTACCATCTTAAAACACACAGGCCCACGATTTAGCTCTGCGTGTGGAATTCTGCTAGTGGTTCCTGCAGCAGTGCACCAGGCATCCCTATTACGCTGCGGATGTGGTATTCACAGATGAGGCGTCCTTCATCCGTGAGGGTGTGTTCAACGCCCATAACAGCCATGTGTGTGCTGTGGAGAACCCCCACGCCACACTCATAAGAGGTCATCAGACAACGTTCACTGTCTATGTATGGGCTGGCATCGTCCACGATTACCTGAATGGCCCAGACATGCTTCCCCCTCTCCTCATAGGTGAAAGCTGCATATTATTTCTCCGGGCAAAGCTGCCAGAACTACTGGAAGACGTGCCACTTCCAGTCCGACAACGTATGTGGTTCCAGCGCGATGGAGCACCCACACACATTAGTCGAGCTACCAGAACTCACACTGGATGGATATTTGGGGATCACTGGATTGGTGGAGGTTGCCCTGTCACGTGGTCACACCATTCTCGTGACCTCAACCCACTGGACTTCTTCTTGTGGGTCCATCGGAAGACTGTTATGTACGACACCCCGGTGGAATCAGTGGAAAATCTAGTGGCGAGGCTAAATGCAACGTTTGAGGCTGTTCGCACCACGCCCCGTATCTTTGAGTGAGTGCGGCAGTCAGTGAGACACACATGTCAGGCATGCTGTAAGGCTGGTGTAGGCATTTCGAACGCCTACTTTGTAACGTACCCGTCGCCGTTTTTAATTTTTATTTGATATATCCTCGTAAGATAAACACTATATGATGTTAATCATCTGTATGGGCCTCCTACCAAGTTTCCAAAGAAGACAGGTTAATTTCGTCACTCGCAAGGATATGGAAGCAAGGAGTTTCCTCTGATTCCCCGCTATGATTTAGCACATTCACACAAGGCATGCAAAGAAGAATTACTGCGTGAGCCATCAAATTTGAATCCGCCCGGCCGTTGCGCGCCAGGGGCAGCAAAGTGGTGTGAACGGACACAAAATATTACCTGTGAATGGGATTTGCATTACCAACCTCCTGATCATTGCTAGAACATGACAGGGGATCACAAAACATTACAATGCCCGTCTAAGTGGTGAACTTACGTGATCAGTGTGGCCCCCACACAAAAACCAAGTAACTGAAATTTAATTTAAAATAATTACTACCACGCTGAATAATTACTATAACATTATTGCATGAGCAGGGTAAGCAATTGCAACAGACCCTCTGTTACCAGACTTACTTTGTACTGACCACCACGTGACACAACGTACACCCTGATCACATTGCACAAAGCAAACCGTCACTATTCAGAGATTAATCCTGCACATTTATGTATTAAACAATCTAAAACACACGAGAAACAAATTATAAATAATAAAAGACTACCATTGCACCAACTGGACTCACATACTACAATTTATTCACTCCTAGGTAGAAGGAAAGTCACTGTAAATTTGAATATTGACCCTCAAAATGAATATTTACCGGAAACAAATACAAAAACACGTTCAACGAACTGATACTCCCCATGATAATGTAACCAATAACCGACTTAGCAGCAACTTTAACCCACGACGAAGCACACACCATCTCGGTCTGATTATATCACTTGAATTCACCAAAAAATGTTAAAATTTACACCTATTGATTGCGTCCCCTAACAACCGGTGGTGAAAGCGTCGCCATGAGCAACATTGCTGAATATTCTCACCAAATCGTTACCAAAACCTCCGCGACACTAGTGAGCAGCTCTCCTCACGTCCGCACTCCGCCAGGCCAGGAACCGATCTCTTTTTCTCCCTAGGCGCCACCCGGGCCAACCATACCCTCTTCAAATTCGGGAGGGCGGAGCGCCCCGATTGGCTGGACACCGAGGGTCCGTCACTCCACCGCCTTCGCAACCCCTGGCTTGACCAGATCGACCCTCTACTTCAACCCTCAAACAAAACCTTTGCTGCAAGGCAGTCCTTGCTACAACTACATAGCCACAACCAAAGATTACAATATTGCCCATGTTACCAACACCGAAAGAAATATCAATACATTCCACTCGCACTCCATAGTATACAAGGATGGGGAAAAGAGGAGAGTGACTTATAACAGGAAAGATATAAAATGCACACCTTCGCCATCTCTGTTTCTACAATTGCTCTTTCAGTTTTCAACACCTGCCACAAAGTGTTGCAACCCATTCCCAAGTGAATCAATTCCAATTTCATTCATTAAGTTGACATAATGAGACATCAGAGCAATGACGCGAAATGACAGTCTCGTTTCAACTTTAACTGTACAGTGTAATTCACAGGTCGTGCAAACTTTTCAGGGAGCACAACCGAGCTGATTACCTCCGTTAAACAAATGAGGAAAACAATCTTGATTGCCCGAGTACATTTAATTTGTGACGTTTAATCATATTTTGTTTATGTTGTACAGTGTCTTAAGTATCCTGTACCAGCGGCATTAGTAGTAATGTACACTCCTCCACACCTATCGTGTCATGAATGTCGATGTCTTCACTCACTGCTCCTCTTCATTTCCTTGCATTTATGGTATTCATCCGTTAAATGTAATAAAAGCGTGGACATTACGAAGTATTTACCGTAAAAATCAAATGTCTGTAAATATATCGGACCAAACTGCGTGGTCATCAGACCGTAGCTTACAAACTACTTAAACCTAGGTAGACTAACCTAAGAACAAACACACACACCCATGCCCCAGGGAGGACTCGAACCTCCAAGGCGACCAACCGCACGCTCCGCAGCGAGGTGCTTTAGACTGCTCGGCTACTCCACCGCGCCTATTTACCGTTATTCATATCATGTGGCCCATCGCTGCATACTCCAGCAGCTTAGATGGTGATGGCTACTGCACAAGACGACCTTAGTCTACAAAACACAACATAGTACCGCCGTCATTCTCTTCAGTTCCATCCATTAGACTATGCTATAGCGTACAACATTGGAGATTGTGTTGGAGGTTTTGAGAGGCAATAAACCATGGGGAGAAGCTCAAGTACGTCAACATAGCCATCACGGCAAGAGAGCATTGCATTTATAGGAAACAGGGCGAGCCCATACAGCTACTAGCTCCATCTTTTCCATCGATCGCTGCAATCACTCGCAAACCACGAATATGAAAAACCACGTATTACAGACCTGTGTGTGCATAAAATGTTCAAATGATCGTAGAGCTTATGGGACTCAACTACGGGGTCATCAGTCCCTACACTTACAAACTACTTATGAATTATCTAATACTAATGACGGCACAAATATCCATGCCCGAGGGGAATTCTAACCCCCGACCGTAGCGGCCGTGTAGACCATGACTGAAGCGTCTCAGTCCCCTCGGCCACCGCGGCCGGCGTGTGTGTGCATAGAACGACGCTTTCGCCACCCGAGGGGAGGCCTAGCGGCAGGCGCCAGCACATATGGACCGTGTTAGGCATCACAAGACCAAGCGCCGTTACTTTATATTTCTGATGTGAGCGCAATTACTGCTGTTTAGTAGTTATGTACAGTGAGATTTCACTACTAAGTGAAAGTTCACTAACTCTTCTTTGGTACAAAAGGCTGAGAAACATTCATAAATAAATATATTTTAAGAACATGTGAAATATAGATTCCATTATTCAGTTATGACATATGGCGCTTCGACTAGTGATGCATAACGCCGTCCATATAATTCTGACGTTCGGTAGCGCCCTTGGCTGAAGTTTCCGGATAAGGGTTCGCTACCTCATTTTGTTCCTCACGCCATCCTCTAACACCCCACGAAGTTTGTCATTATTATTTACAAATACCCTATATATAATTAAAATTGTTATTAAAATAATGTCAAATTGTACGTAAATGTAAATGAAGTCATGAAATAATTCTATTACCTGTTTTATGTTAAAGTTGTAAAACGAACAATAGGAACATAACAACTGTCGGGCACAAATTAATAATTTTCAGTTCCTCCCTCGACGGCTAGCTTATGGATGATACATTGTCTCTTATCTTGTTAGAAGGAGAGGAGAAGGTACTCAAGAAAATTGCTAACATCAGCTAAGCTATGACGAGATGTACGCCGAGTCCTTGTGGTCTCTCTCATCCATATTCTTTTAAAAGGATGTGAAACACGAGGAGTAGCTGAATACCAGAAACACACACACATTCCTAACATGTCGACGTGTAGAACTGCTGACTCTGATCAATGAATGCCATCAGATGACATTTTAGCCTTTCCCGGCCGATATGTTGCAGGTATTATTTCCGGATTTGCAGTGGTAATACTGTGTATACCCCACTGTGTATGCACATCTTCAGGTGTTAGTAGTTCCTGCTGGTCACTAATACAAGACACGACTGACAGTAATTGCACGGCGGTGTCGGAGATGTGGGGTATACACAGTATTATTCAGTGGCAAACCCGGGAAGAATATCTGCAATGTAATCAGCCCACCATGTGGATGCTAACCTATTAGCAACCCTTTCCCGCTTAAACAGCTGGTGACAGAACTACTACAAGTGACTCAATCATTGTTGTCATACTGAACCCATGGAATACATACCAACACTGCATAGCATGTGGTACAAGGAGCCTGTGTGTAACAGTTGTCTAACGTAATCGGTTAACCGAAAGGAAAAGGAAGGGCAATTTTTCCGTTATACAGTTATGTATGTAAACTTGTAATATGAAGTTAATTACACTCTTATCTTCTGAAAACTACAGTAGTTGTTCGGTTTATTTTCAATAATACAGCATCGTGTAAGTAATTATTACAGATACATTATGCAAATTATTTTAAATTGGAAGGAAATCTGAACCGAAACGTATAAGAGATGTGAAGGTAGTGTTCCAATTTTATAAGGAAGAAACTATGCTGTGGAGAAAACGAAGAAACTTGAAAATACTTTATTATGGTTCCAGCAAAAGAGGTTCCTAAGACCAGGTAGGCCCTGAACGAATTATTGACATTTATCAAATTTGTTAACCAATTTAACTATAGTAACAATAGAGTAATTACTAAAATTTCCGTTTTGATTATGAAATTACTGTTATTTACTTTCTTGGAATCATCACTTTCCAAGACCTATGTACAATGAAATAATATATTAGAGAATATTCCCTTTTCAGCTGTGTTACTAATGTCAAATTCAATGCTGACAGCTTCATATCACAAGAAACGTAATTTGTTTAATTTTTCGTATTTGCTAAGACACGCAACAAAGGGAAATTTTTATGCAGTTTCTGATATACATGATTTAAAAGTTAAGAAGTTGAAAGTAGATTGATTAGATTTTTTTATGTAAGATCTTGGGCAGTAGAGATCTGCAAATGCAAGTTAAAACGCTCACTGATGCTCTAAATTACTTTGCAAGTGGCCAACGTTTTCACAAACAAAAAGTGAATGTTACGAAAGGGAATAGATAAATAAACATGGAACGAGGAGCATGAAATTATAAAACAGAGGTTTGATACTTTAAATCATCATCTTCCAATAAAATGAAGCAACAAATAAATGTGGGTAGACCAAATTAAGCACAATAAAGCACATACCTTGTATAAAAGTGAATTAAATCTTAAAGTTACTGCCGATAATGAAATTGTTTCTGCTCTTTATGAATACGGAGATAACATGGGAGGAAATCTGCAAATACATAGCAGATAAAGGAAAGCACATTCGTTCACACACAGACACATGCATAATGCATGCAAATCATTACTGATGTGGCAGCACTTGTTAGCAGCAGCGAAACGAAGTGTCGGCGGCTTTTCAACAAGAATGTGGGTGTCTTCAAGCACTAAAATAACAACGAACTATGCACCAAACGAACTCATGTGTGGGGAGGCAGTGGCATACTGTCCTTAAGTACCTCGTGGTGTGCAACCACAGTCAGTTACATAGAATAAGCAAGTAAAACACATGCGAGAATTCATATAGAAGAAAGCTAGTATCAGTAAAAGCATAGCTGAAGGCCAAAGTAAAGACCGTTATGAAAGCACATGGTGCAATCAGTCATACAAAGACAGGAAAGATGGAATCAAACCAGAAATCGCGTTCCACAAAGATGGAAAGAAGTTAACCTGAGTTCATATATGGCCAGCTAGTCTCCCACAGGTTACTGACTCCCAGCCATTATCAAGCCAAATTAGTTGCATATTTACTGCATTTACCTATGCAAAATGAAATTGAATATATTTCTGTACATGAATGGAGAAACTTACCCAGAAAAATGAACCTAAGATCTGAAGTCTAGCAAACCAGACAACGAATCGCTACCATCTCAAGGAAGGAAGAAACACCAACTCAAAGCGCAGGCACCGAATGTCCAGATGGGCCATCCAGTCCCCTCCATCACCGGAAATCCACTGGAAATCGGAAGAGACCCTTGGAAAAACTGCGGTGGTGGCAGAGCCTAAACTTGTGTGTCTTCTTGAAGCTTGCTAACTGAGCATTGCCAACCCAACTTGTAACCAAAGGGTGGAGGAACCTCTTTGGTAGCATCCAAAGCAGAGGTTGGTAACGGCTATCTATCAATACAAAGCCAAAGAAACACTAGTAGTGAGCAACCAGCAGCTGACGACGAAAATTCTCATACATATACTCAGACTCCCATGCTAGAAGGTACTCATACATGCACATACAGAATAAAGCAAGTACACATTCTCACAGGGATAGTGGCATAGCGGAGAAACCGTTCATCTTGCCACACTCATAGACACAATGGTAAATTGTTAGCATAATAAAATCCCAGCAAAATTAACACAGAATTACAGAAACTAACATTCAAAAATAGAGACACAATGATCAATTATTAGCATAGTAAAATCCCACCAATATTACAGAAACTGACATTTAAAAACATTAACACAACGATAAATTATTAGCATATTAAAAACCCAGCAATATTACAGAAACTAACATTTTAAAAACATGAAATGAAAAGCTATTCCTCATGCCTCCAAACGAGAGGGGTTCTCGTTTAGCAAAAAAGCCGTTTAGTGACCTTAGATAAATTACAAAGTTAAAAACCTAGGGAAGACGCAGACAGCCGTCTTTCAAGATTCCAACATCCAAGTAGGACCCAAGGATGTGGAATTCCTCAGTGCCGAAACATGGAAGTGTGTTAAGCAAGAAGATTCAATTAAGTCTTCCGTCACTCACAAAGTCACAGGAGTGCAGAGATGAATGTTGGACCAGACCCATTATAATGTTTTCCTGTGTCAGGGACCAAATACGGAATTGGTAAGATCACTAGAAAACTTGGAAACATAAGGTGGGCAGTGCCATGGCATCAATCTCTAAATACTTGCAGCAACTGGTCTGGTTTTGACAGATGCCAAACATCTGTGTTGTGCCCCTGCCGCTCTCGTTGAGTGGCATGCAGCAGGATGTGTGTTAGCAGCCGGTCCAGTGCTGACCTCGCCTTCGAAAGTGGCCCAGTTGTAACCGCAGCTGTATCTGAGGGGTGTTGCCTACCGCCTTGACAAGAGCGTGCGTCATCCATGGTCAGAACTATCGGAGCATGTGTGGTTAGGCGTGCAGCATACGCCCACTTCGGCGGCTAGGACCACTGGCAGCCGCCGGGGCTGGCGAAAGCCACCTGTCAGCCGCTCGGAGGCGTGGTGGCTGTGGAACAGTGACAGCCAAAGGGAGTGTGACCGTGCACAAGTTACTCCCCCTCCCTCACCATGGGCAGGAAGAGTGCCGTCAGTGATCCGCGATCTGGCGGTGCCCAGAAGTGTGGCGGAGTGTCTTCAAGCACTAAATTAAAAATCTACTATGCACCAAACGAACTCATCTGTGGGTAGACAGCGGCATACTATCCATAAGTACCACGTGGTGTGCGACCATGGTGAATTATATAGAATTTACAAAAAGAATTTAATTTAGAATAAGCAAGCAGAATTCATACCGAAGAAAGCTGGTATCAGTAAAAGCATGGCCGAAGGCTGAAGTAAGGACCATTACGAAAGCACGTGGTGCAATCGATCATACCAAGTCAGGAAAGACGAAATCAAACCAGAAAATATGAGAAATATCTAGCATACTCGTGGATATAGACATGACACGAAAACTTTAGTTAAGAAGAGCAGCAAGAAAAATCAAACATACTAAGTTTACACAAAGCCTTAAGGCCATACACGTTCTAACGTCCATCACTCCTTTTCGGAATGACTCAAACTGAGCCCTAACATTTTCCTGAATTACGGAAAGTTTTGTTAGTTCACAGTCTACAACAAAGTCATTCCACTGTAGGTGAAGTTGAACTTATCTTATATGCTAGCTGAGGTCCATTGCGTTGTGAGCTGTTTTCGGCATTCACTAAAGCATTTGATTTTACAGGATCTTTTCATAAATTAAAACCATGTCAGTTGATATGGAAACGATTTTTATTTCCACTTAAACGTTGCACAATCAAGAAATGCAGCAGCAAGCCAACAGAGCTGCTTACAGGTTTCTGGCCGCTAGAATACTCAATAAAACATGGTTTCTCTCCAACATCTTTCTGCATAACCACATAATAATATTGATGACAAAGTTTTGTAATTCACAATTGAACAGTATTCTTTTATATTAAATATGCCAAAATACAGAAATTAAAACATTACATTTAAGCTTTGACTATTTATCTCAATGTATGTACTTGTTTCATGAAATTTGTATTTAAATATGGTACACAAATTTAAAGTCACCCTTTTGACTAGTGTTTAGTGTGCTTAAATTATTTACATTATGTGAGTTTTCGAAATGCACACATATTTGTTTTGCCAATATTGTGTAGGCGTAATATTATTGTGACATGGAATTTTAATGTGTTTCAGTTTGCGCTCAAATTATTTATTAATACGGATGTGTATATGGTTGTCGTAGTTTTGTTAATTTGGAAGATAGTTTCTTAGTACCAAACGGATTATTAATTTTAGTGCATGAAAAATTATCAGTATTTAATTTAGGATCTAGTGATATATAAAACATGGTTTGCCCTAATTTATTTAAACAAAAGGTATATATGAAACCATGTTGTGCAATAGTTATAACATGTAGCATTATTGTTTTTATACAAATTAGTATCTATATAGGTTCAGCAATTTCCGAAACTAAGTGTAATGCATTTTTAGTGTTTGCAGCTATTATTTACGAAAGTATTAAAAACTGAAAATTACGTAAAAGGTCAGCCAAAGTTATATTTAAATCAATGTACTATATTTTAAAGGTATTTTACTAATAGTGTTAATAGAATTTCGAACAGAAGGCGAAAATGTGTAATATCACATGTCCGGTAATGAAGTTTTACTTTAGGTGTCAGATATTTCGTGTTTCTATGTTGGCAACTGATTTTTAGTAGTTTGCAACATAGCAGAAACGTTACACACCCCCTACATAGTGTACCTGAAATGTAATGTAGGGTTCACTGTGTACTATCATTTCAATATGTTGTGATTTAAGTGTTCATAGTGAGTCTGTATTAGTTTAAGCTGAAATAAAATAAAAAAATTGTATGTTGATTGTATTCTTGCGAATGCTGGTGATTGTTGATGTTGCATGATGCACTGACATTGGTGTATCTGCAAACTGCTGTTGGTGTAGTGGCTCGCAGCTCCAGATGACTGTAGATACAGGCATTCAAGACGGTTCCTACAACATGGTTGTATCTTTCTCAGAACCACATACTATTTTTTCCTAACTGCATACATAAATAAGCATACTGTTATCAGGCTATTGGAAAGAGTAATCAATTTTATCAATATGGTATTTTAAACAAATTCATATTATGGGTTCAATTTAACCCTCAAATGTTACTGAAAATTAACGAGAAATCTCTCTAATTTACTTTAGTTTGAATAATGAAATAGCAAGCTTTTACAACTTTTTTTTTCTCAAAGAGTATTGATATTCATATTGTAAACAGTTATGTTTGGTATTAATTCATATAAAAAAGTATTTTACTCAGAATAATTTTCTTCTACGTGTACATGTATGTAAATGCCATTATGTGAGAACTAAGCTCCTAATTCCTCTAGAAAGGGTGTTGTACATTGTAATAACTTCAAAATATATAGTCAATTTACTAAGTGAAAGAATGACATAATTAAATAGTAAAACAATGGATAGAAACAAGCTCTCAGTGAGCACATCAAACAATTATCATTCAAAATTATGGTATAGTTCAAATGGTTATATATACAGAAAATGTAATCTTGGTTTTGAAACTGTGGGTATTGAATATTTCTCACACAGTTTGAGATTAGAATGAGTAGTAGTAAAGAGTATAAACAAATTAGATCATAGTATTACATAATATTTTACTTATTAAAAAACATGCATTAATAAAGATTCAAAAAACCAACCCCCCTGCGAGTATTTAGCAGTGGCAATGGTTAATCTCATAGCTCAAATCAAGCATGGAAATTAAAGTAATAAGTGTCAGTTCTCAACTGATCCACCAAAGTGTCAAATTTTTCCCAAATCATGGAAAAATTTAAAGAAAAATGAAAAAGTTTTTTAAACTGCCAAACTACACCCACTCTCAAGGCAGTAATGAATAAAAAATTAAAATTAAACCTTGCATCAGCCAAAGCTGTGTCTTACATACAATAATATGGTCATCTTAAACCAGTATTAAATATTTTCCTATTAAGCTGTAAGTTCAAGGATAGAAATTTAATTTTACATTGGTCAACACTTGTGTGGCCTATGTGTCCTCCCATGCTTATAGTCACTTTTGTACTAATTGTTAGCAAGTCCCTCTTGACACATCAAAGTACAACCCAAAATTCAACCAACAACACAAAAATACTAATGAATGACTAACAAGAGTGAAAAGACTTAAAGAATTTGAATTGTAATGCACTGTGGACGTGATTAATAGAAAAATCGCAGTACATAACTGAGGTAAGCATTTTCTCATATACAATGACATTTCAAGCCATAAACAAATAATGAACACTTCAACATACCTTTGACTATGCATATGAGGTTAATAAATTAATTATTGTGTGCCATATTCATAAATGGTATCAATATTATGAACAAATATTTTCCCTATAGGTTTCAGAGTAAGAGCAAGGTAAACTATTCACAAGACATTAACTTTTCTGTAGGTAGGATTTAAACGTATTAATCTATCTGAGACCGATCAACTTTATGGATCGTGAATAAACAAAACTATAAGCATACAGCTAAGGTTTTCAGTTAACTTCAAGTGACTCAATGTATACATGTAGGTAAACTTGAACTCAGATCTTAACAAATGGACTACACTCATAGTAAAACATTACTTGGTTTTTCAGGTTCATTTAATAGATTTTTTAAACTTCCTCAAAATTCATGTTCATGTTACTAGAATCGCAACTTACGTTGACAAACAGAAGGTATACTTTTAGATTTGCTTTCACTTAATTCTTTAACTAATATTTTGGTAGATGACTTAACACTTATCAGGGTTTGGAGCTAACATTTTCAGTACACTTAACACTATCATTTTGAGATTCCTCAGCAGTATTCAAGCAATTCTAACATCTTGAACTGATGGTTAACACCAACCTACATATTTTTTGTTCATATATTCTCAAAAATTCCAACTGGTAATAAAGTTTAGGTTTCTCATATTTTAAGTTTCAATAAGTATATAGCAAAAATGTATATATCAAAAGGTATGTCTCAGCTGTTTTCATTTGTCAGTGGTAATTAAAACATTATGTCAAATAATCATAAATATTTAGAATCATAAATATTTAGAATAATTATAATAATAATAATATAATTATTATTTATTATTATATTTTATTATTTATTTATTTATTATTTATTATTATTATATTTTATTATTATTATATTATATTTTATTATTTAATAATAATAATAATAATAATAATAATAATAATAATAATAATAATTTATTTATTTTATTTATTTATTTATTTATTTATTTATATTTATTTATTTTATTTATTATTATTATTATTATTATTATTATTATTATTATTATTATTTATTTATTATTATTTTATTTTATTATTATTATATTTTATTATTATATTTTATTATATTTATTTATTATTATATTTAATTATATTATATAATAATAATAATAATAATAATAATAATTAGAATAATCAATAAAACATGGTTTTTCTCCAACATCTTTCTGCGTAACCACGTAATAAGATTGATGACAAAGTTTTGTAATTCACAACTGAACAGTATTCTTTTACAGTAAATATGCCAAAATACAGAAATTAAAACATTACATTTAAGCTTTGACTATTTATCTCAATGTATGTACTTGTTCCATGAAATTTGTATTTAAATATGGTACACAACTTTAAAGTCACCCTTTTGACTAGTGTTTTGTGTGCTCAAATTACATTATGTGAGTTTTCGAAATGCACACATATTTGTTTTGCCAATATTGTGTAGGCGTAATATTATTGTGACATGGAATTTTAATGTGTTTCAGTTTGCGCTCAAATTATTTATTAATACGGATTTGTATATGGTTGCCGTAGTTTTGTTAATTTCGAAGATAGTTTCTTAGTACCAAACGGATTATTAATTTTGGTGCATGAAAAATTATCAGTATTTAATTTAGGATCTAGTGATATATATAAAACATGGTTTGTCCTAATTTATTTAAACAAAAGGTATATATGAAACCATGTTGTGCAATAGTTATAACATGTAGCATTATTGTTTTTATACAAATTAGTATCTATATAGGTTCAGCAATTTCCGAAACTAAGTGTAATGCATTTTTAGTGTTTGCAGCTATTATTTACGAAAGTATTAAAAACTGAAAATTACGTAAAAGGTCAGCCAAAGTTATATTTAAATCAATGTAGTATATTTTAAAGGTATTTTACTAATAGTGTTAATAGAATTTCAAACAGAAGGTGAAAATGTGAAATATCACATGTCCGGTAAGGAAGTTTTACTTTAGGTGTCAGATATTTCGTGTTTCTATGTTGGCAACTGATTTTTAGGAGTTTGCAACATAGCAGAAACGTTACAACGTGTATTCCAACTTGAGAAAAACCGGACACAAAAATATCACCGGAATGAGAATGCAAATTTAAACTGAATTACTCGAGTTCTGTAAATGAAGAAACACTTCACCTCACAAGTCGAAAGACCTACTCAAGAAAACTATCACAGATAAACCAAGACTGCCTGGTCACGAACAAAGTAACGTTCTAACAGCATGCCATCCCCTCAGCATGATTCCATGATATACCCACTTCGGTGGTCGCAGGAAGAGTGAAGCCTAAGGCCACGCCAAAAGCCTTCCCCCAACACACTGGATGTATGGTGCGCTAAAAGCCCTGGAGAGTGCGTTCAGAGCATAGTGTTTACCAACCCCCGCTACCCAAAGAAGGTAATACTATCTTCTAGAGCTCCAGAGAGCTTTCTTTCATCACCTCTTTAGACCATGATTATGTTGGTACTACACTTAGAACAGGCCACCTCGCCATCTTGCCAAGTAAGCTTTTCTCTGGCCACCCAGCAGACGCCAGTGGAGACGTCTTACGAAGCCATGCGTTCTTAAGTAAAATAAATGAGGCCTAAAGCGCGAGGCGGCAACTGTAAGCCATTGTGTGGCAGTTAGTCAATATTAAAAGCATCCTTCCATATTCACATGAACACACAAGTTCAATCAGACGGGTGGAAACATATACCGAGTGATCAAAAAGTCAGTATAAACTTGAAAACTTAATAAATCACGAAATAATGTAGATAGAGAAGTAAAAACTGACACACATACTTGGAATGACATGGCGTTTGATGAGAACAAAGAAATGTTCAAGAAAAGTCCGATAGATAGCGCTGGACAGCAAAACGTCAGTGACTGCACATGAAAATCATGTATAAAAGGAGTTGTAATGAGAGAGAGATTCAGATGCACCAGCAGTCACAGCATGTTGACATTACCTGAAAAGGCGCTTTTAGTGAAACTGTATTATCAGAATGTGGAATGTGCTAGTTCAACATTAAGATGCTATCACCATAGGAAGGGGATTCGAATGGGTAAGGTCCGTTTACAAATGCAGCTGTGGCAAGAATGATTTCGAAGTTCCAAGCCATGGGTTGTTTAGACAATAGACGCCATAATGCCGCGGTGGAGTAGCCGAGCGTTCTAAAGCGTCTCGCTGCGGAGCGCGTGGTTGCTCGCCGTGGAGGTTCGAGTCCTCCCTGGAGCATGGGTGTGTGTGTTTGTCCTTAGGTTAGTTTACCTACGTTTAAGTGGTTTGTAAGCTACGGACTGATGACCACGCAGTTTGGTCCGATAGATTTACAAACATTTTTTGAACCCCATAGTGGCCGACCAAGCACAACCCGTAATGGTGTTGAGACATTTCAGAAAGAAATGGAGACTGTAAGTTGGAGTCAACAATATATTTTCGCATTCGGAGGAGAATGTTGGCGATTGTGGCTTCGTAAGTAGCCCACGCCGCAGCGATAAGCGCCGTTGTTGTAATGATTCCCATGTCAGATCCTGTATCATTTCCGTAACGCTGTCTCCCCTGTATCGTGACAGTACAAAACGAGCTGCCCTTCTTTGGACTCTTTCGATGTCCTCCGTCAAATCCACCTGATAAGGATCCCACACTGGGCTGAAATACTCCAAAAATGGACGGACAAGCGTAGTGTATGCAGTTTGTTTTGTAGTTCTGTTGCATGTTTTAAGGGTTCTGCCAATAAAACGCAGTCTCTGGTTCGCCTTTCCTACGATATTATCTACGTGTTCTTTCCAATTTAAGTCTGAAGTAATAGTAATTCCTAGGTATTTTGTGGAGTTTATGGTCTTCACATTTGATTGATTTATCTTGTAAACAAAGTTTAACGTATTTCTTTTCGTACTCATGTGGACGATTTCACACTTCTCATTATTTAGAGTCACTTGCCAATTTTTACACCATACTGATATCTTATTCACATCGTTCTGCAGTTGGTTTTGATCTTCAGATGATTTTACTTGACGGTAAATGAAGGCGTCATCTGCAAACAACCTAAGAGAGGTACTTAGATTTTCCCCTAAATCGTTTATGTAAATAAGGAATAACCTTTGTCAATAACACCCATCACTTCGTGTAAATAAAGAGCTAGTTGTGTTTCGCATGAACGATATCTTCTAAATCCGTGTTGACCTTGGGTCAATAGATCGTTCTGTTCGAGATAATTCATAATATTTGAATACAGGATATATTCCAAAACCCTGCTGCAAATTGACGTCAATAAAATAGGCCTGTAGTTTAGTGGGTTACTCCTACTGCCTTTCTTGAATATAGGTGTGACCTGGCCAACTTTCCAATCTTTTGGTACAGATCCTTCTATGAGAGAGCGGTTGTATATGACTGTTAAGTAAGGAGCTATCGCTTCAGCATAATCAGATAGAAATCTAATGGGTATACAATCCGGACCAGAAGACTTGTTCTTGTTAAGTGATTTTAGTTGCTGCACTACTCCGATGATATCTACTTCTATGTTACTCATTACGGCATCTGTTCGTAATTCGAAATCTGGAATATTGGTTTCGTCTTCTTTGGTGAATGAGTTTCTAAAAGCTATGTTTAGTAACTCTGGTTTAGTAGCGCTGTCATCGGCAGGATCGCCATTACTATCACGTAGTGAAGGTATTGTTTGTGATTTGCCCCGAGTATATTTAACATATGACCAAAATCTCTTTGGGTTTTCAGTCAAATTTCACGTTCCGAGGGTCTTTCAATGCTCACAACTGCAGAATTTTGGCTACCGAAAATCCTAGAACTGTCGTAGAAACTCCATTGCACGACGAGAAAGTCACGGTATGGGTTGGATTTACCACATCTACCGTCATCGAGCCTGTTTTCTTCAAGGAACTGCATGATGCTGCTTTTGTAACTGTTACTGCGACGGGCGAGAGGTACGTTGATGTGTTACAGAATCGCATCATCCCCAGCCTTGCTGATAAACACCCACTGGAACGTACGATTGTTATGCAGTATGACGCTCCACCCCATATTGCTAGAAGCGTGAAAGCTCTCTTGCGCGCGTCGTTTGGTGATGATCGTATGCTCAGCCGCTACTTTCGTCATGCTTGGCCTCCCAGGACCCCAGGCCTCAGTCCGTGCGATTATTTGCTGTGGGGTTACCTGCAGTCGCATGTCATTCCAAGCATATGTGTCAATTTTTACCTCTCTTTCTACATGGAACATGACCACACATTCAGTGGCCGTGCTTCAAGGTGTATATCGTAATCAAATTATGATGCCAATGCAACTGCTCAGCTTTCTACTGAAAAAATTGCTGAACAACGGGTAATATCAAGGTCGGGAGAAGAAAATACGCGCAACACGTGGTCTGAGGATGAGAGAGATGTAATAGTAATACAGAATTGATCATTTTGTGAAGTTTTTGGTTTGAAATATGAATAGTTCAGATATTAGCACACTTGAAGGAGAGTGTTGAGACAGTCTCTTAAAAAACTGGATTGTAGTTCGGCAACTTAAACCACAAACCAAACCAAAGCAATGAAAGAGGAGAAAAAACATAAAACATTCAAAAGAAGGTAACAGGCTGATTGATGATGAACGTCATACCAATGTTAAAAATAGACTTTTCTGGGAGGAAAATCATCTTATGTAATGACCTTTATTTCCCTATATTCAATGAATCAGAAATGTTTACATTTCCACTGCCATTCAGCATGTTATAATTATTTCATGTACTCTGCCCGTCATAAGTTATTTTACTGTACAAATAACTGAATTACATTGCCATCGGGAAAGCGATAACTTTTATTTCTTCTCTGTGAACTTACATTCCGTTTCCAAATAGTTTTCCTTCATAGCTTGCTTAATGTACAAAATAATCACATTGGAAAATGGCTCCAACCCTCTCTTTCTTCCTTTCACATCACTACTTCCTTTTCATGCCCTTCGACCCTTGTAACTGCTGTCTGTTTTTTCTACAGTCTGCACAATAATTTTCGTTCCTTGTATATACCTAAATACGTATTACAGTGAACATTGTCGAAATAGTACTACAAATCTTTAAAGATGTACGTTTGCCTTTCCTTAACCTGTCTTCTATGATGAGCCGTATAGTCTGTCAGTATTGCTCCATGTGTTCCCAGATTTCTCCCACATTTCTTCCTGTTTCAGCGAAACCTTGCCCAATGTTTGCTCTGAAGCTCACAATAACCTCAGCCCCCTTAAATTTATCCGATTACCATCTTGTTAATTTGCTACCTTTTACAGTTTACGACGTTCACATATCATACAAGAAAGGTGTTTATTATCTACGATTAGAGTTATACAAATTGACACAATCGGCTGTATATTGAAGGAGTTACTGAATCAAGCTTGTTACATCAGCAGATTTTGCGGACAGCTCCTTTTTTCTCATGTTGACAGTGTTCTTGTCTTATAGAATTACTCAGTAGATACCGTGCAAGGTGGTGAGAAATGTTGGGCCGTCAACCAGTCACCTCTGCATCAGATCTTGATTCGTTGCATGACGCCTCGGGAGCACATGACATACACAGACTGTACCAGCGAAATGTTCTACTTGTAATTCTTTGCCCAAAACTAATAAACTCAACAATCTGTTCTTCGTCAATTATTAGAGATTGTTCGAGTACCAATTTCACCTTACTCTAACTTGTTCAGTTAAAAGTCTTGTAACCTCACAATCTGCATGTCCTTCCGAAAAGACGTCAAATTGTGAACAATAGATAGCTGCTCATAGGAGAGTGAAGACAATTCTGATATTCGGAAGATATAACTACTTTAACTGCCCAGATAAACCATGATGTCCTCAGTGAGACATGGGCAAAAACCATGCGTCAACTATTAAATGCAAAAATTAGTCTGAAGTAATTTTTGTCGTCCGTCACAAATTACATTTAGAGCCTTCTACCTTTCGACTTGGTGAAGACAGCGAAAAATTTGGGTGTAATTAATAGAGGTTATTTAAATATAATATAATACAATACAGTCACTGTGTACCAGAATATCTCCACTGGCCTCCATAATATGACCTTATTAGTCCTTCACAAACTTATTGCAGTGCCTACAGCAAAACAAATTATGTTCCTTCCAGATACTGTGTCTAACCCATCGACTGCCCAGTTCAAAAGAACTGCAGTATCTCACGATATAATTTAAACTGCTTCATTCATTCATAATACTGTTCAGTATATTTAAATACGAAAAACTGTCATTTACCAAATAAACAACTGTCTTCCTTCGACAATTTTTGGAGCCTCTAACATAGAATTTTGGGTTTAAGTGGGTCTTTCGCCGTCTTTCGTTAGTTACGACATTATGAACTTGTACGCTACAGGACCACTCAGGTGAATGGTGTTATCACCAGCAAATAATTGAAAAAAGTAGAGATTGTTTCCCCACTTGGAGGGTAGTCCAGATTTGTTCCCTTTGGAGCAGTCATAGTATGCCTTTTTTTTGGGGGGGGGGGGGGAGGATAGTAAGTGGTATTTAACAACATAGAAGAGTCACTCTCTTTAGGCTTCTTAGTAATATTATGAAAACATTCAAAATTAAATAACTGAAAGAAGTTACCTAAGTAGTGGGGCAAGGCCGGTTCAGGACTACTGAAAAACGACCGTCGATGATAGTGTCAAACGACGCCAGGCACACCCGCCCCCCCCCCCCCTCTACACTCACCAATTGCCCGACCTCTGATCACCTGTCCTTCCCAGAAGTACAGAAAAACAAAAGATTATTGACAGCTTACACGTAATTGCCCTTAACACTGGTGCACTTGTAGGGCATATAAACACCTACCTGTATGCCGCCACCTACGCCGCCGCCAGGCTGGTGGCACCTCCTCCTTGGCCAGTTGCCTGAGCGCCAATTAAAGGACTCTGCCACCCACCCTTCCCAAAGAACAAACAATGCGGTGATTGTCATGACCGCCTCCACAGACCGCGCACTTGTGCAAGGTCTGCCCCCGCCCCCACGCCATCCACCACTGCCCCCGATTAATTTTATTTAAGTTGCATATCAATTTAATTGTAACGATCTATGTTTTTAACAGTAACAAGGGCAACTGACTCCACAAGTAAGCACATGCGTGAGCATAGCCACTGCCCCTGCCTCCGCCACTGCTACCACTCCCAACTTCACCCCACTGACAGCCCTAACGATTGCCACCCCGTGTGACCCAGTCTGGAACTAGAACCCTCGCCCCTAGAATTTTTTTTTACAAAAGTTCTTATTTATAGCTGTACACCAACATTGGAAGAAAAAAAAAGAATCCAATTGGACAGTACAATTACTTGGAAGAACATCGAACATGGGTGCCTCCACAAGTAGATACTTTTTGCGAGTGCCACCCACACTTCCACCCCCAGGCCGTTGACCACCACTCCCTATTATTTTCTGCATATAATTTTAATTTATACATTAACTATTAGAAAATTCCATATTAAATTTGCATATCGATTTAACAATTCCCATGTACTGGTGGAAATAACAAAAAAAAAGACATCTTATGATTCAAGCATAAATCCTACATAGAAACTAAACATCTCAGCTTCAGACGTCTAGACATGTTATGAGTCACTTGAGTACATCACGGCCGCAGTGGAGTAGCCGAGCGGTCTACAGCGTATCGCTGCGGAGCGCGCAGTTCCTCGCCTTGGAGGTTCTAGTTCTCCCTGGGGCATGGGTGTGTGTGTTTGTCCTTAGGTTAGTTTAAGTAGTTTGTAAGCTACGGACTGATGACCACGCAGTTTGGTCCGATAGATTTACAGACATTTTATTTTTACGGTAAACACTTCGTAATGTCCACGCTTTTATTACATTTAACGGATGAATACCATAAATGCAAGGAAATGAAGAGGAGCAGTGAGTGAAGACATCGACAGTCATGACACGATAGGTGTGGAGGAGTGTACATTACTACTAATTCCGCTGGTACAGGATACTTAAGACAATGTACAACATAAACAAAATATGATTAAACGTCACAAATTAAATGTACTCGGGCAATCAAGATTGTTTTCCTCATTTGCTTAACGGAGGTAATCAGCTCGGTTGTGCTCCCTGAAAAGTTTGCACGACCTGTGAATTACACTGTACAGTTAAAGTTGAAACGAGACTGTCATTTCGCGTCATTGCTCTGATGTCTCATTATGTCAACTTAATTAATGAAATTGGAATTGATTCACTTGGGAATGGGTTGCAACACTTTGTGGCAGGTGTTGAAAACTGAAAGAGCAATTGTAGAAACAGAGATGGCGAAGGTGTGCATTTTATATCTTTCCTGTTATAAGTCACTCTCCTCTTTTCCCCATCCTTGTGTACTATGGAGTGCGAGTGGAATGTATTGATACTTCTTTTGGTGTTGGTAACATGGGCAATATTGTAATCTGTGGTTGTGTGGCTATGTAGTTGTGGCAAGGACTGCCGTGCAGCAAAGGTTTTGTTTGAGGGTTGAAGTAGAGGGTCGATCTGGTCAAGCCAGTGGTTGCGAAGGCGGTGGAGTAACGGACCCTCGGTGTCCTTTTCCCTGGGGCATGGGTGTGTGTGTTGTCCTTAGGTTAGTTTACCTTAGTTTAAGTAGATTGTAAGCTACGGACTGATGACCACGAAGTTTGGTCCAATAGATTTACAAACATTTGAACATTTTTGAGCACAGCTCGGTCTTCAATGCGACCACAAACACACAGTGTTCTCTTGGCAAGCTACATAAAACAATTCTATAAACTAATGCTAAATGTTTATACAAAATATCATAACGTTTTATTATCTTCAGCTTTCTCTCTCCAAGCTCTTCACATAGACTACATATACAACAGCCGACAGTCGTGTTTAATAATAGCATACATATTAGATAATAAGTGGGATGTAATGGTAAACTTGTGTATCCATCTTAACCAATACTCTTTCGATGTCCAGCCGACGAACGTCTTAAAAATAGCGTGCGTTACGTAATAAAAGGAATATAATGGTAAAGAACGTTAAAAACTTGTTTGTAAATCTATCTGATCAAACTGCGTGCTTACAAACTACTTAAACTAAGGTAAACTAACCTAAGGACAACACACACACACACCCATGTCCCAGGGAGGACTCGAACCGCCGACGGCGAGCTTTCGTACACTCCACAGCGAGGCACCTTAGACCGCTCGGCTACTCCACTGTGGCACTTGTATGTCAAACACTCTGTTGATAACACAACAGCAGCAGAAGACATATTGTTTATAAAATAATTCTAATTTACCGGTGTTACTGGCGGAAATATCGATAATCAGCAAAGACATCTAGGACAACGTCTGCGTAAAAACTAAAGATTTACAACACTGCAGCTTACACACACGGCATTTTACCGAACATAGCGAAATCTGCTCTGTCAGCCAGCCACCTACATACCAGGACCAAGCTGTCATGAATGTGTCTAAATATACATCTGAACGCAGACCGAGGAGTAACACACACACACACAGTGCTCTCTCGGCAGGCTACATAAATCAACACTATAAACATATGCTAAATGTTTAATATCGTAACGTTTTAAGCATTCTCTCTCAAAAACACACCTAAGTTACATATGCAAATGATCTAAGAGGCAACAAAACCTTCTACGCAAGACCTCTGAGGACACCACGTAGTACGTAATGCATTTAAGAAGCATTTATTTAAAGGTGCTACGATGGAGCTGACCAAAGCCGAAGGTTCTGAAATTTAATACTCTGTTTCTTTAGCGAAAATACCCTTTTACGCTTCCTTAGATCTAGGTATCGCTGTCTCCATCCAGTATTTCGACAGGTAAGTATTCGGTCTTTCTGTAATCCCTGAATAACCAGTTCTGCACCTCCCGAAAACTCCGTGAATTCGGGTGGTTTAATTTTACCTCTTATTGCCTTGCTACAGCAGTACTCATCTTCTTGTGTATACCCATCTAAAAATAGGAAATGGGGTCTCTCTAGTGACCATGTCCTGTTACAATGCAAACGATTCTTTACAACATTTATCTGACACGGGTCAAATACCGATAATCGAGCGACCCAAAAGTCATTTAAACCCTATTGTGCAACAGAGAGTCGCAATAAAAAATGCGTGAACTAATTTACGGGTTTCCGACCGTCTATACTAAAACTTTTTTATTCTCGAAAGCATTAACCTATCAATACCCTTCTTCAAAAGACACCCGACAATACAGTAACCGCGGAAATGAGGTAGTTCGTTACTCACCCAATAGCTAGGAAGCAACACACAACAGATTTTCAGTTCTGTATAACAAGTTCGACCTGCACTTTACCCACAATATAGGCACAAATTCATACCCCAAACACAAATCTACACCTACATCTACATGGGATAATCTGCAAATCACATTTAAGTGCCTGGCAGAGGGTTCATAGAACCACCGTTATACTATTTATCACCCATTCCATTCTCGGATAGCGCGCGGGAAGAAAGAACGCCTGAATCTCTCCGTTCGGGCTCTGATTTCTCGTATTTTATTCTGATGATCATTTCTACCTATGTAAGTGGGAGGCAACAATATATTATCGCATTCGGAGGAGAATGTTGGCGATTTGAGTTTCGTAAGTAGCCCACGCCGCAGCGATAAGCGCCGTTGTTGTAATGATTCCCATCCCAGATCCTGTATCATTTCCGTAACGCTGTCTCCCCTGTTTTGTGGAGTTTACAGCCTTCATTTTTTATTCATTTATCTTGTAAACAAAGTGCAACGGATTTCTTTTCGTAGTCATGTCGACGACTTCACATTTCCCATTATTTACAGTCAATTGCCAATTTTTACACCATAGTGATATCTTATTCAGATCGTTCTGCAGTTGGTTTTGATCTTCAGATGATTTCACTAGGCGGTAAACGATGGCGTCATCTGCAAACAACCTAAGAGAGCTTCTTAGATTTTCAGCTAAATCGTTTATGTAAATAAAGAACAGGAGAGGACCAATAACACTAACCTGTGGAACGCCCGATATCATCTCCTGTGATTTCTTTTTCATTCCACTAAACCGAACTCGGACCTATCCTTCCACTACCTTCCCACTTTCAACTACCTTTCTACTACTTTTCATCATCATGTTGCAAGTAAACACCTACGTGTATGCCACCCGCTCGACAGATGCACCGCAAACGAAGATGTCTAGAATGCTAATGTATACACCGCAACAGCATAAAAATCTATAGCCATCACCGCAAAACACCAACAATCCTCACATATGTTCCATCCTAATAATAATAGCAGACAGTGCTTAAACACAACGAAATTAGAGCCTCAAGAGGTAAAAACATTCATCAACGAGGTCGTCTGAGCTATCAGACTCTCTCGAAATAGTATGTGTAACAAAAACGTTTAAACCAACAACTTAAAGCTGAAAGTAGGACACCTTAGGTGTCTAAAACGACAGCACACAGTGCGTTAACAGAGTCAAAGACCGCAAACATACAATTGGGCAGAAGAGTTCGCTAGATTTACCGAAACACCAGTGTTCTTATTAACCAGACAAACAATTTGCAAAAGACAACAACACGACTGCTCTCTAAGGAATTTGTTATCCGAGGTCACATGGATGGGATTGACACACAGTACAAAGCTGCACTTTGTAAATATTTGCTATCCTCTTTTCCAATCCAGTCTGTAACTGTATATTGTAGCCTCCAGTCTGGTAATGCCAAACGAAGAGGTAAAAGTATCCCGCAAACCCATGTTATAAAATCAATGTGATTATCTGTAAATTTATTATGAGGTACAGCCAAGTGATTTGCAGATGTTCTCCAATGATTCCTTGCCGACTTTCTCCAGTATTCAGAGTGCTCTCACAACGCAGCCAGAAGGGAGGAGAAATGGTAACTTCGCCGTGGGCTGCAATGATGAACTTGTTGAATTTACTACGCATGTATAAATTAAAAGATCAGCAATAATCCTAAATCTACTTCTTTATAGGTTTATCGCTACACAACAACGTCCACAACTGGAAACACACTGCATCACATATTTTAAACACTTTTCACTTACAATCTATCCCAACTAGCCTGTGATACTACGTAATAACAACCATCTCTAACCCAACGACCGAACTACCGCAAAAGGATGTAACCAGTCCAGCTCTTTTCTACTAAAGTTCTAAACTAACTAGCAAACGGCTCCTCGGTAACTCTGCGTCGTTGATGGATCCCTCTCGAACATCTAGCCGATTGATAATGCATATTTTTGCATTGCATACTTCACCCCTGACAGTATTTCTGAATCGTTTCTTATCAGTCACTAGACCACATATCTAGCACGATTGACAATCACTCGAGCTCAATCAGTCACCGTATTCCCCCTTCTAAGAAAAAAAATACTCTTGATAAACATCTGTAACACACCCAATTACATCGTAAAACTGACTGACACACATAGAACAGCTAACAAAGAACGACCCAGATCAACACCAAGCTCTTTTCTTATATGTATAATGCATCCCTGATCTATCTACGGGAGTCCTACAATTCTCCACTTGATAATGCAGATCCAGAAATCTGCAGCCATGACTGTCACAAAATCGGCGAAGCCTCTGATTCAGACTCTATTTATTTAAGCGTGCTACGACGGAGCTGAACCACGCCGTATCTATGCACAGATGCTGGTACATCTTTCGAGGGATTCTCAGCGCCGTGTTCTTGCCATCTTCAACCGCATTTAGGGTGGTGCTGATTTTCCGTCCCAGTGCCGGGAAGACGTTGTCTCCCGGTGCTGAAGCCTTCTAGGGACCCACTGGAGATCGTCAGTTACACCCCATCTGCCAGACCAATCTTATGTGCAAGTTGTTCTAACATGTGGTGGCGTGGCGCTAGAATTGGGTGCTTGAGTCACAGGGCCTTCTAACATGGTCACAGGGTGGAATTTGACAGGACCGTTCGACTGCTGATAATCTGGTGTGCCTGAAGTCTGCAGACCGCAAAGCCTTTTCCTGTCAACTGCACCTCATTGCAGTCTTCCTTGAACTTCAGAACGCCTGTGATGAACCACATCCTCGCCACACTACAGGAGTGGGGCCTTTGGGGGTCACTCTCCATGTTTATTCGAAATTTTCTCCAACTCCACTCTTTTCAGGTCAGACTCGGTGTTGCTCATAGTTCCCTCCATATCCAGGAAAATGATTGCTGCAGGGCTCTGTCCTGGGCGTCTCCCTGTTTTTGGTGGCCATTAACGGCTTGGCTACGGACGTGTAATCGTCGGTATCTCCTTCTCTATAAGCCGATGATTTCTGCATTTCTTTCTGTTCCACTGCAACGAGTGTTGCTGAATGCCGACTCCAGGTGACCATCTGCAAGGTGCAGGTATGGTCCCTTCCAGTTTTCCGCCGCCAAAACTTGTTTGATGCATTTCTGCCTGCGTCTTACAGTCCCCCCCACCCCCACCCCCATCCCAACCTATATCCTGATGGCGTAATATTTCCTGTAGTGGAAACTCACCGGTTCCTGGGACTGCTCTTTGATGCCTGGCTGACTTGGCTTCCTCATACACATCATCATTTTACAGAGGGTTCATTGGTTAATGGCCGCATTGGCTTTTCCTGTGTTCATGGTGACCACGTTGAGCAGCAGTCCTAGCCAGATGGCTGCAGTATTTATACAGCAGAGCTGGTAGCCATTATCTGTGCTCTCGATCATATGTGTTTGTGCTCAGGTGAGTCTTTCCTTCCCTGTATCGACTCCCTCAGCAGCCTCCGCACTCTGGACCAGTGTTACCAATATTCCCCCACGTTACCCGCATTTGCCCTTGATATGGCTGGTCGATCTGTGGTATTTCTTTGGTCTCCTGGTCATGTTGGCATCCTGGGCAATGAGCAGGTTTGCCAAGCAGGCTGTCGATGTGTCCATTTCATAGATCAGGCTCCCAGCTTATGATCTCCAGTCGGTGCTGCGACATAGAGTTCAAGAGCATTGGGGTTCTGAGTGGTGTAGCCTGACCATGCCCAACAATCTCAGGTCTATAAAGGAGACTACGGCTGTGTGATGTTCCTCCATGGTCTTCCCAGTCGGACTCAGTAGTCCTGTGCCAGCTCCACATTGGCCACACTTGGCTGGCTCATGCCCATCTCCTCCTTGGTGAGGATCCATACCAGTGGCATCCACTTTACTGGCACCAGCGACAAGAGTTGTCAGTGCGGCATGTTATTCTGGGATCTCTGCGACAGACAGGGAGACGAAGGGTGCGGACCAGGGGGAGGGGGGACGGGCAGTTCTGACCAAACGGTTATCTCGCCAACTTGTCTATTAGCGGGGTCTTGATACCGCAATCACCAACATGGTCGCACCATGTACTCCATGCAAAAGTAAGTAGGCAGCACTGCCTCGCCGTTTCTTGCCTTGGCCACAGTCGGCAGTGCCTTTACTTAGATTTTGCATGGTCTTTTTTGGGACACACGTGGCTCATCGCTGTGGACGCTGGTACTGATTTTCCCTGTGTTTCCTGCAGGTCTGTTACCTCTTCCAACACTATTCGTACTTTGGCACACTTTCTTTCTATAGAAGGTCTTCCTGATACTCTGGTCATGGATAAAGAGCGCAGTTTACATCCGACGAATTTTATTCCTTTTGTGAAAATAATGGCATCCAGGTCAATTATACAGCTCCGTTTCACTAGGCATCCAATAGCCTGGCTGAACGTTATGTTCGTACTTATAAACAGAGTTGGCGAAACTTTGGTCCCATCATTTTGTGGACGAAGCCCTCTCATTATTACTGGCATCCTATCATGCCAAACTGGAGGATGGCAACTTGCCAGATGAAAAAGTACATGGGCGACCTAATCAATCTAAATTGTTGAACATCCATACATCTCGTCCTAATCCCTAATAAGAGGATCAACTTCCCCGCCGTTATGCTCTTCGGGATCCAGTCTGGGCCCTCGTTTTTCCCAGGGCCGACAACAGTGGCTACCAGTTACAGTCACCGAACTCCTCGGTAGTGCTATAGCAGACGTCACTCTCTGCTCTGGGTTGAGCTTCCACAACAATGTTAACCAACTACAGCCTCAATTTGCAGCAACCCAGCATGTGGGCGCCTCAGGTCTCTTCCTGTTCCAGCGCCTCCGGATGTTGTGCAACCACCCTGGGCTGTTTGAAGCTCCCTTGCCACAAGGCCCACGCCTGGTACTGCGCACCAGCCTGCAGTTCTATGTCCGATGACCATGGAGATGGAAGCTATCCCAGAATCCTCCCAAACAACTGACGTCGCTCTAGAGCCTCCTAAAAACGTCGACATAAGTTGTTCCCTCTCTGCCTCCCCCATGGGGAGGGAGGAAGGGGAAGAATGACATGTTGATGCACTCAGCCTGTGCGACTGGCAACCCACCAATCAGAGGAAGACGCCAGGTGGCATCAACAGCACAGAGAGAGGGCGCGCTGCGAAGGAACTACTAGTGACCAGGAACTACACGTGACTAGGAAGTAGTTCCTATGGTATCCTGCCACCCGCGGATACTGAAGCCCAGACATGGCCGAGCCAGGGCAGACGCAGCCGTAGCCAGGACTTCGGCTCTCCACGATGTCGCCGCCGCCGACGCCTGGCTGCCGACGAGGCATCTGCAGCATCGCCTTGAGAATACTGGTGACTGTGTTTTCTCGTCAGAGAAGGCAGATTGTGTTTGGTCTTTCTTATTAACTGCAGGAACATTACTTGTTCTGTTTTCTCTACGCAGGATGGACTAGCCTATTGTTATTAGAGCTTAATACTGGATTTGTACGTCATTGTAGACGGAACATTTTGTACAATAAACTATATCTTTTCTTTTGATGAATTCCGTGTTTGTGTGCCGCTTGGCGAATTCTTCTGTTGGTATTCTCAGAGACAAGATTGCGAAGCTTAATTCTGTCACAGACGTACGCTTACTTGCTGCACTACTCCTACGCTAGACTTGTTACGCAGCAGCGGCGTCTATTAGTTCTTTGATGCACTACGGCGCATCTATCGCTTCTTTGTTGTACTACGCCATTCATGCTTCAGGCATAACATACGTATAAAAATATTTCCTTGATCCCACTTTTATGAAAAGAAGTTGCTCCATGCAAAATCCGTGAAGTAGTTTGGGAGCTTAGGCATTTGTAATAAATAAACAGACAGATATTTAACGAAAACACTTAAGATTACGATATATATTTTTTCCGTGACCTCATTTTGATGAAATAAAGACTATATGTGGCCCCAGGCTATTCTCAATTTATCTGTGATACCCCATGAATGTTCATTTAGTACTTTCAGATATTTGCCGTATTACATATCCTTAAAATTACAGTGTGCACATAAAACTTCAAAGTACAATATCTTATCTCCTCCTGATTTGATTTTGATGAAAATAAACCTCTGTTATGCTCAAAGCTATTCTAATATTACGTGTGAAGCCTCAGGAATGTTCGTGTAGTGCTTTTACAGATTACCCTCTACAAATAGACACTTGGATTGCTTTCAGAGAAATTTTTAAAATTTGATAACCTTACTTTGTGCGCCTCGGTTGCACAGTGGTAGAGTACCAGACTACAAATCCCAATATCGCGGGTTCGATCCCCGCCAGGTCCTACGATTTTAATCTGTCACTTTCCACTTCTTTCCCCTCTGGCAGTAATGCTTATGTGAAAAATACCGAGTAGCGCCGTGCTTCGGAGCCCACGTTAAACTGTAGGTCCCCCTATAATTGGCTAGGTAAGTCAGTTCAAAGGTCGGAGGAAGGCAACGGCATACCACCTCCAAACAGGACCATGCCTAGTAAAGCACTGTGGTGTTCAAACCAAGCTTCGGATTGCTGACTGTTTTCCCTTTTTTTAACCTTAGTTTCTCTGATCCGATTTTATGAAATGAAGCGTTTATTTAACTGCACGATACTCTCAGGTTACCCATGACCAAAAACCCTGAAAATTCATCGATTTGGTTTGGAGATTAATTCGATGAAAGAGAAAGACAGACATGACGGTTGTATGAAAAAAAAAGTGAAATTGTGATATTCTTTTTTCTGTGATCCAATTTTTATGAAACAAAATGTCTTTTTTGTCCCATGGTACACTGAAGTTACCTATGGAAACCGCATGTGAATTCGTGAAATAGTTTTGGAGAACAGACAGACACGACGGTTACTGACAACACTTAAAATTACGTTATCCCTTTTTTTAACTTTATTCTATTTTGATGAAATCATACCTAGATCCTGAGCCAATCTTCGCTTATGTTTCCTGTGTAAATCGTATAAAAATTCGTCTAGTAGTATTAAAGATTGAAGTGAAAAGCGACAGATATACAGTTACACGTTTATTATTAGTATAGATAATCCCAATAGCTAGTGGGTTTGTTTCTCCGTAACAGATTTTTACATCGTTACTTTGTAACAAACGTCTTTCGTGGTTTGTAATCAGGGACCGGGAAGAAAAGAGTGTCATAAGTTGTCGATGCAGTAGGGAAGTAATTTCAAAAATGTTCAAGTTCATATCTGCGAAAAAATATTGTGAAAACTTCGAAACTTCGATCTTTTTGCGTATTCAGGTATGACGATCTTGGTTGTTGTCGAGTCTCGTAAAGTTCGTTAGTTATGCTTAGTTAAAACACATTGTACGTGGTGGTTTCCATTCCAGAACCAGAACAAGATAGTTTCTCATGTCAGATCAAGTTCCAAAAGCTTTTGCGACAAAACCTGATTTCAGTATTTCCTTCACACCGTTAGGCGATGTGCCAACAGAGAAACTAGTACGGTGTATTTGTTATGCATTAAGCAGACTATCATACGGTTGAATTGTAGGGCGATAACTGACAACGGTAAAAGAATTGTCGTCATTCTTTATTAAGCAGACCTCGTAAATCAATCTCCACATACTGTTGACTTTCAGGGCGTGGTGTCACAATAGGTTCATAAAATGGAAGAGAAAATACAAGCCGGCCGCGGTGGCCGAGGGGACTAAGGCGCTCGAGTCACGGTCTGCACGGCCACTACGGTCGGGGGTTCGAATCCCCCCTCGGGCATGCCGTCCTAGTTCGTAAGTAGTTCATAAGTAGTTTGTAAGTTTAGCGACTGATGACCCCGTAGTTAAGTCCCATAGACTATACAAACATTTGAACATTTTAGAAAATATAATTTATATCGGGAAAATTCATTTCAAGCTGTCCCTAAGTGCATTTTTTAAAACATTAAGTTCAATTAAATTTTTTTCTTACTTTAAAAGTTATGCGTTGATGTACTTTGATTTTACAAGAAACAACAGTCCTCCATGTACGTGACAAAACTAAGCGTCCGAAATCAATTGAGACAATTCCTGTCCTCTAAGCTGTTACACATCCATTTGTTAAAGACATGGCACAGTCGGCTATGACCTCAAAAATAATTTATAACGACTTGATTTCGCCTTGACTAATAAATATACACTGCTGCTAATTCTACATCCCTACTAATTTATTTAACGTACAACACACTAAAACATCTATACTGAGGGCGTTAACGAAGGACAGTGCATCTTCTTATAGGTACTGACAATATTATTTATGCGATAATTACAAGTGGGCATGTAAAATAGTTGCTTTAAATGAAATACACTTCATTAATTAATCACGTCTGTCTACCATCATTCCCTAGTGAACATAAAGACAGCGAAAACAAGTCGCACAACTCTGGAACAACATTCCCTACGTTCTGCAAACACGTCATACAATTTGTGTGAAAATGTCGCAGAACATGTTGTCTTGGTATTCTCTTCGCATTGACCACGTTGTATTTAGAGGTTCTCAAATAGCACTATAATCAGTTCTGACGGCACCGCCACGCTGCCGGTGCGGTCGTCTGACAGTGATCAGCAGTGTATGTTAAACTAGTGACAAAGCGGAGAAAGACTTGCTTGCTTCCCATCCATAATACTGACACTGTTTATCGAAAGTCGGAAGAATGAAGCGATGTCTTCGCTGTTATAGGAAATGTGTAACGTTACATGACAGTGATGAACATGTATAAATATTTCATAATGCTACTTATCAAGGAACTTTAGATTAATGACTCATTACCATATTTATTTCATCAGATTTACTCTAGTTTTGTAAGAAATGCTGTTTCTGTCATTGCAGACGCATTGCAAGAAGTTCGGTCAGAGAGTATGGAATTTAAGTTCCGACGCTGCTTGCACATGGGACGTCAGTCCTGTGCGGACTGTTTGCAGCATGGATAGAGGCGGACCTATAGTCGCAAAGAGAAACGTAGCCGGCATAATACTTGGTTTCGTCGATGACACACCGGTAAGATACAGTAACATATTCTTTTAATTCTACTTTTAAGGTAATATTGTTACATTTCATACAGAGATTGTGCGTGGCGTAACTTGATAACCAAAAAAGAATCATGCAGTAGCTGCACAAATATTCATCATCTCCCTTAGTAGTGTGTCACTCCAAAAATTGTTTTGACGACCGATGTAAAAAAGACATCAGAGTCAGGACCCAACAAACCACAACGCTTGCAAATCTCTCAAGTCGTTGAATGTCAATTGGGACAGTTGTTGCATGTACTCCCAGAGAATTTATACTTCACTGCGCACTAATTTGTAGGATGGCTATTGAACGTATCCCTTCATATTCGGTTACAAACGTAAAGCAACACAAAGGAAAATTGTCAGCTTCGACAGCAGAATTGAGAATTATAGATGATTCTTCCGGGTTGTATGGTCGTATTCCACGAAACATTTCTGTTCCTAACGTTTCGTCCAGAGCTACGCTGGACATCGTCAGAAGTGCTCTAAAATGGTTGTGGTCAGATTTTCAGATGATCTGCAGAGATAACCTTTTCAAACATGAAACTTAACTATCGATTGCCACAATATAGAAAACACTCCTGCCTATTCTGAAGAGCCACAGTCCATATATCATATGTATATTGTTGACTGACCCAGAAGAATTTTCACGCCGGAGAGCCAAGACTCCGAATTGCAAAATGAAAACATGTTCATGTGTTCGTCAACCTATTGCACCAAACTGCTGTGTCTTCTGGCCCTACGATTAGAAACTACTTAAATTAACTTATAACACAGGACAACACATGCACCCATACCCAAGGAAGGACTCGAACCTCCGACGGGAAAGGCCGCCCAATCCATAACATAATGCCTTAGACCACGCGACCATTTCGCGTGGCAATTGCAACAACTTTCGCGAAGAATGGTTATTCGGCAAAGACGTTCTGCGAACAAGCAACGGTAGGCCAAAGAATAACTGTCAAACACAAAAAGAAAACGGTTTCTCTCCCCTTTACCAGAAAGGTTACTGATCAGATCGGAAAGATTTTACAAAAACATTATATTAAACTGTTTTTTAGGGCAACTAAGAGAAATCAAGCACTCTGGTCCTTAAAGGATATACGCCCACTCTGTCAGCATGTATATGTATAAGATTTCTTGTACTTGTGGAAAAGTGTACATCGGAACTCGGAAGAGAAGGGTCAACACATGACTGAAAGAACATAAGTCTTTGCTGACTAGTGGAAACTGAAAAATCATCTGTGTCTAAGCACGCACTTGAATCAGGAGATAATGAAGTTTTCCAAAACTACATTGTTACCTATAATGACGACCTTTTATCCATATTTGTATAGAAGAACAATTGAAATATATAAGTACGGGGACAATTTTAACAGTAATTAAGAAGACATGTAGCTTATTTTGAGTGTGGCTTTTCAGAATAGGTAGACGGTGTAAAGATTCTCTTTATAGAACTAAACTGTTACAATGATAGACCAACGCAAAGAGCTATTTGTTCATTATCTCAGTATGGCGGCTTTGATTTAAATTGCACGTCACCTTAAAAAATGATATATTCCCATGTAAGTAGGAGCATAACATCCACTGGTAGCTTGAATCCTCTTGTTCTTAACATATTACGCTAGACTTACTGAGGTCAGTAGTAAACGTGCTCATTGACATTTGATTTGTGAAACTATATTTTCTACCCATTTTGCTTTATGGAAGGCCATTGTCATTGAAATGATTTTTAATGGAAGTGCTAGGAACTACTTACTTGAAAGACGATAGGCATCAATATTGTAATATTGTGATCTTTGACATAAACATCACGAATTTTGAACACAGTTAATACCCACGATTTCTTAATATGTTGAATTCACGTGATTTTTGCATACAATCTACAATTCTAGTGACCATTATAATATTCAGTTATATATGGTATATGTCTAACATAATTAATTTGTGGTTTTAAAACATGTACAAGAAAGAAAAGGTTTCGCTATTTACGAGGACAGACATGTTGCTACTTCTGGGATAGAGATCGGACTATTGGTGGAATTTAAGCTCTGGCACTTCTTTCAGTTAGTAAACAGCACATTTCAAGTGGGTTAAGTTAAGAAATTAACTAGAACGAGTCTACATCAACATCTACATGGGATACACTGCAAATCACATTTAAGTGCCTGGCAGAGGGTTTATCGAACCACCATTGTACTATTTATCTCCCATTCCATTCTGGAATAGCGCGCGGGAAGAAAGAACACCTGAATCTCTCTGTTCGAGCTCTGATTTCTCGTATTTTATTCTGATGATCATTTCTACCTATGTAAGTGGGAGTCAACAATACATTTTCGCATCCGGAGGAGAATGGTGGCGATTAGAGTTTCGCATGTAGCCCACGCCGCAGCGATAAGCGCCGTTGTAGTAATGATTCCCATCCCAGACCCTGTATCATTTCCGTAACGCTGTCTCCCCTGTATCGCGACAATACGAAACAAGCTGCCCTTCTTAGGACTCTTTCGATGTCCTCCGTCAAACCGACCTGATAAGGACCCCACTCTGGGCTGCAATACTCCAAAAATGGACAAGCGTTGTGTATGCAGTTTCTATTGTAGTTCTGTTGCATGTGTTCATCGAAATGCGCTTGCGTCATAAATATGGGTACTGATTGCTTTCAGTTGCTTTTTTTTATCTGTCGCACCGATCTTAATGACAAAATTGAACTTGGCCAGGGTATTTTTTTCAACACAAAGATTTATTAAGCATATAGATCTTATCTAAGAGTATTTACAGGCATTAATTTTACAATAAGATTACGATATTTTACATAAAAATATTTGCATGCATGCAACTACTGACAGACGTAACGAATAGTTGTTATGCCAATCTCAGTTATGTCATCTGCTAGTCACGGTGAATAACTGGGAGATTTATCAACAGTACATTTATTTCGTATTTGTGCAGCAGCAGCATATTACTGTTTCGTTTATTACATTTCGGTTTTTATTTTTGCATGCTAGTTACCACGATCGATAATGGTTGTAACAGAGTTTTGAATGAAATTCAGTGCTGTGTTTTTCATAAACGAATTAAAGGTTTGTATGTAGTTGTAGTGGTCTTCAGTCCGCGGACCGGTTTGATGCAGCTATGCACGCTACCCTGACATGTGCAAGTCTCTTCATTTGAGAATACGTTCGGCAACCTACATCCTTTTGAATCTGGTTACTGTATTCGTCCCTCGGTCTCCCTCTATGATTTTTACCCCACACACTTCCTTCTAATGCTAAGTTGACAATTCCTTGATGTCTCAGAATATATCCTAACAATCTATCCCTTCTCTTAGGATATGCCAAAAACTCCTTTCCTCCCCAATTCGGCTAAGTACCTCCTCATGAACCACAAACATTGCCGAGGTGGGATGGCTTGCGCGCCTCAACGATACAGATAGCCGAACCGTAGGTACAACCACAGCGGATGGGTATCTGTGGAGAGGCCAGACAACCGTGTGGTTCCTGAAGAGGGCCAGCAATAGTTACAGGGACAACAGTCTGGATGATTGACTGAGCTGGCCTTATAACACCAGCTGACGTGGCTTTGCCATGCAGTTACTGCGAACGGCTGAAAGCAAGGGGAAACTACAGTCGTTACTTTTCCTGAGGACATGCAGCTCTACTGCATGAATATATGATGATGGCGTTTTCTTGCGTAAAATATTCCAGAGGTAAAATAGTCCCCCATTCGGATCTCCGGACGGGAACTACTCAGGAGTATGTCGTCATCAAGAAATACAAAACAGGCGTTCTATGGGTCGGAGCGTGGAATGTTCAAACCCTTAATCGTTTAGGCAAGTTAAGAAATTTGAAAAGAGAATGTATAGGTTAAACTTAGACATGGTAGTGATTCGTGAAGTTCGGTGGCAGGATGAACAGGATTTCTGGTCAGGTGTATAAGAAAATAGGAATGCGGGTAAGTTACTATGAACAGCATAAAGAGCACATTATCGTAGCAAAGACAGACACGAAGGGTGAAAGTTTATATGCCAACTAGCATAGCCGATGATGAGGATATCGAAGAAATGTATGAGGAGATACAAGAAATCATTCAGAAAGTTAAGGGAGACGAAAACTTGATTATGATGGTGGACTGGTGGACTGGTGGACTGGAACTCGGTAGTAGGAGAGGGAAGAGAAGTAAATGTAGTAGGTGAATATGGACTGGGAAAAAGGAGTGAAAGAGGAGATCGCTTGGTGGAATTTACAAAGCAGGTTTTAAACTGTGAGACATATCCAGGGGCAGGTATAGACTGTGACCATAACTTGTTGGTTATGAACTGCAGATTAAAACTTAAGAAACTGCAGAAAGGTAGAAAAGTTATGAGATCGAACCTGGAGAGTGTCAGAGGGTGCATTAGGCAAGGACTGGCTGAAACGGAGGAAAGTAATACAGTAGAAGAAGAATAGGTAGCTCTGAGAGATAGGGTAGTGAAGGCAGCAGAGAATCATATAGGCAGAAGGACAAGGCCTAATAGAAATCCCTGGATAACACGGGATATAATCAACTTAATTGATGAGAGGAGAAAATATAAAAATTCAGCAAGTGAAGCAGGAAAAAGGGAGTACAGACGTCTGAAAAATGAGATTGACAGGAAGCGAAGACTGACTAAGCAGGAGTGACTACAGGACAAATTCAGAACCGTTGAAGAATGCATAACTAGGGGAAAAATAGATACCGCCTACAGGAAGATAAAGGAGGTATTTGGAGACATGAAAAGCAGTTGTATGAATATCAATAACTCAGACGGAAAAACCAGTACTGGGCAAAGAGTGGAAAGCTGAACTGTGGAAGGAATGTATGGAGGGCCTATACAAAGGAAATAAACTTGAAGGCAGTATTCTAGAAAGGGAAAACCAAGTGGAGGAAGATGAGATAGGAGATATGATACTGCGAGAAGAATTTGACAGAGCGCTGAAGGACTTGAGTCGAAACAAGGCCCCTGGAGTGTATGATATTCCGTCTGAACTGCAGATATCGTTAGGAGAGCCAATCTTAAAAAAAATTTTCAACCTGGTATGCAAGATGTATGAGACAGGGGAAATGCCCTCCGACTTCAAGAAGAATATCATAATTCCAAAGCGATCTAGTGCAGACAACTGTGAAAATTACAGAACTATCAGCTTAATAAGTCATGGTTGCAAAATACTAACACGAATTATTTATAGACGAATGGAAAAACTTGTAGAATCTGACCTCGGGGAAGATCAGTTTGGATTTAGGAGAAATGTAGGAACACGAGAGGCAATACTCACATTACGGCTTATCTTAGAAGATAGGCTAAGGAAGGGCAAACCTACATTTTTGGCGTTTGTGGATTTGGAGAAAGCGTTTGACAATGTCGACTGGAATATACTCTTCCAAATTCTGAAGGTAGCAGGTGTAAAATATAGGGAGCGAAGAGTTATATTCAAACTATACATCGGTTATTAGAGTCGAAGGGCAAGAAAGGGACGCAGAGGCTGGGAAGGGAGTAACACAGGGTTGTAACCTTTCCCCAACGTTGTTCAATCTGTACATTGAGCAAGCAGTGAAGGAATGGAAGGAGAAATTTGGAGAGGGAATTAAAGTTCGTGGAGAAGAAATAAAAAGTTTGCGGTTTGCCGATGATATAGTCATTTTGTCAGAGACTGCAAAGGATCTGGAAGAGCAATTGAATGCAATGGACAGTCTCTTGAAAAGAAGATATAAGATGAACATTAACAAGAGTAAAACGAAGGTAATGCAATGGAATGTCAGAAAATCAGGGGATGCTGAAAAATTAGATTAGGTAATGAGACAATAAAAGTAGTAGATGAATTTTGTTATTTGAATAGCAAGATAACTTCTGATGGTAGAAGTAAAGAAGATATAAAATGAAGAATGGCTATGGGGAGAAAAGCGTTGCTAAAGAAGCGAAACTTGTTAACATCCAATATTAATTTAAATGTTAGGAAGTCCTTTCTGAAAGCATTTGTCTGGAGTGTAGCATTGTATGGGAGTGAAACATGGACGATAAAGAGTTCAGACAAAAAGATGATACAAGGTGCCTAACCGAATTGGTGAGAAATGGAGTTTCTGGCATATCCTGACTAAGAGAAGGGATAGATTGGTAGGATACATTCTGAGACATCAACGAATTGTCAACTTAGCATTAGAAGGAAGTGTGTGGCGTAAAAATCGTAGAGGGAGACCGAGGGACGAATACAGGAAGCAGATTCAAAAGGTTGCAGGTTGCCGAACGTATTCTCAGATGAAGAGACTTGCACAGGACAGGGTTGCGTGGAGAGCTGCATCAAACCAGTCCGCCGACTGAAGACCACAACAACAACACCTCCTTATCAGTTACGTGATATACACATCTAATTTTCATCATTCGTCTGTAGCTATAAATTTCAAAAGCTTCTATCATCTTTTTCTCTAAACTCCCTATCGTCCACATTTCACTACCATACAATGCTACACTCCAAACAAATGCTTTCAGAAAAGATTCTTACGATTTAAATTAATATTGGACGTCAACAAATTTCGCTTCTTCAGAAACGCTTTTCTTCGCATAGCCATTATGCATTTCATATCTTCTTTACTTTGCCCATCAGAAGTTACCTTGCTACCTAAATAATAAAACTCATTCACCACATTTATTATCTCATTACCTAATCTAATTCCTTCAGCATCGCCTGATTTTCTGACGCTAGATTCCATTACAATTGTTTTACTCTTGTTAATGTTTATCTTATCTTCCTTTCAAGACACTGCCCACTACATTTAATTGCTCTTCCATGTCATTTGCTGTCTATAACAGAATTACTACGTTACCAGTAAACCACAAGGTTTTTATTCCCACTCCCTGGTCTTTAATTTCCTCTCCAAATTACTCATTGCATTCCTTCACAGCTTGCTCAGTGTACAGATTGAACAACGTTGGGGAAAGGCTACAACCCTGTCCCACTTCCTTCCCAACCCCTGCAATCCTCTCACGCCCTTCGACTCTAATAATTGCTGTCTGTTTTTTTCTTACAAGTTGAATATAACTCTTAGCTACCTTTATTTTACCCCTACTAACTTCAGAAGTTGAAAGAGTGTTTTCCAGTCAACATTGTCAATTCTTTCTCTAGATCCACAAATGACAAAAACGTAGTTTAATGTATTTCTATCCCAATGTCAATCAAATGCTGAGCGTAGTATTTTTAGGTATCCTGGATTTTCAGCACTTAATGCTGTTTGTAAAGGACAAACTCACACACCCATGCCCCAGGGAGGACTCGAACGGCGAGCAACCGCACGCTTCGCAGCGAGGCGCCTTAGACCGCTCGGCTACTCCACCGCGGCATTCAGCACTTACTTGACTGAAAAGATTAGTTTGCCTGTGGATATGTTTTGCATTAATTTTCCATATGGAAAAGTATATTCTGCATTCCACAGATGTTTAGCGTAATTTAATTTCCTGTTGTGTCTAGACAGCGCGTATTTCAAGTAGTTACAAGCCTGTATATGTTAGGGTGCGTTTATATTTGAACAATTTTAGCGGTTCTTTTAAAAATAATTTTCTATACGCATCACTTAAAATGTAACTTACATGATTTAATATAGTGTTTATTTTCAGATAGCGTGTAGTTCATGCATTACAGTTCTGCGAAAGTTAGGTTACATTGTTATGATAATGATTATTTACAGTAATTTGTACTGTTATTAGGCCTGGAAACAGCTATGGAGTACTTACTTTAGGGATGATTTCGAGTGGCCTTTATGGCTGTTAGACCCCAACTGGAGTCGTGTTCGGCTTGCCTGAAGCAAGTCTTCTTAGCTGATGCCACTACGGAGACTTTCGTGTCAATGATGAAATGATGATGAAAAAACACCCAAATCCTCGACCCGACCGGAAATCGAACCCCTCTGGGGCAACCAACCACGCTTTTACTTTAGGGATGTTGCTCAATAATTCTATAGTAACGTGAGATGCGAAAAATATCACGATTTTTACATGAAGTCTATACTTCTAACTAGCACTGTAATATTTCTTAAGTATCAAATCGGTGGAAAAAAGTTAATTTAGCGTTCACGAGTACTGACATCAATTGCTGCTTGTGATGCAAGGATGAGTCTAGTGATGGAATCTCCATCTCTTTTAGGTTGTAGAAAGCTCAGGTTAGGTCAATAAATTACCGACAACAAATCTTTAATCTTTCTGGAAAGACCTTAGCGTCATGAATGTGAGGAAAATATTTCTTAGTGTTTTAAGCCATAGAATGTACATAGAAAACCCAAATATGAAATTATTTAACCTGTGGTATAAATATATCAAACTTCCAGGTAATTATAAACTTGGGTAGGTTATGTTTTCAAGGCAACAGTTTGCTTTCAATGTAAAGTTTCGAATTTCAGCTGTTTAAGAATAGAGATTGTAGTAGTGTTAAATTTACAACAACATTAAGATTTTCGACGTACACATCGGCAGGCTCAACAAATCGTTGCTACTACTATCTCAGTTCAATCATCTGCTCTTAGAGGCGAATAATAGATTAAGCATGTCGCGCTTATTTGGCACTTGTTCAACAGCAGCACGGGACTATTTCATTAGTTACATTTTATACGGAGTTATCGGTTTTTTTATCGAGGTTTCGTTACAATATTCAATAATTACTTTTCCATAAACACAATTTTGGAAGTTAGTAATGCTGGGGAGCGTGCTTGGATGACGAAGGTATTAAGGTGAACACTCCCGGAAATCGGGAGATCCGGGTTCGTATCCCTGTCCTGTACAAATTTTCAAGTCCTTCTAACGAAGAGCAACTGATATCGGAAGGTATCGCTATTAAATATGTAGATATATGTGAACCTACGATCGGGGAAAAGATATGAAATATCCGCAAATTTCCCCGTTAACGCGTATCGTTGGTCAGATATTAGCAGCAGTCTTCCACGAAGACCACTCTATAGACTGCATTTAGAATGACTGTCGTCTACCAGTATAGCAACAAAATGAGAAGACGTTCCATTCTCCATTTGTTTATGAGAGCTGTGACCCATCGGATGTGAGTTCAGGTAACAACTGTTACTTTACAAACATTTTGAGTCTTTACAAGTTGTCTATCCTGCGACTGTACAGTGGGCCAATTTTTAACAAGGATGATGACCATGGAATCCGAGAAGGGGAGGGACAGTATCATATCGATAAGTGTCATACTGTCAACTTCTTTGTCAATCCAACTCACGAACGTCATCATCGAAATAACATTATACATACTCTTAACCAGTAAACATTCATTTCGTATCCCTTAACTTTTTAAGGTGCTTTTTATCAGGTAGTAATGTATAGTATGTTTATTTGCGAGGTATTCTCGCATGTATACTGTAACCAATTATTATTTAATATACACCAATCTTTATTCCATTTTTCTTTCAGATCTCAGAACTATACTGTGGCGCGGGTCGCATGCACTACAACGTCTTCATGATACTGGAAAATTACATAGATTGGATTAAACAAATTACTGGCGAGAAAGCCAAAATTGTTAACCTGGTGGATGGAAGAGTCATCGAGGATTGCGAACATGATTACGAACAAGGAGGGAAACCTGTAGCAGGAGTGCCACCCAGACGCACCACCAAGAGACCATCAAAAGGACGAAGCGGAGCTGAGAAGCAGATGCCGTCAGCATCGCCACTGCTGCTCGCAGCTGCCGCTACCATCGCAGGCCTCATGAATCAATATTGATCGATATGTGAGATTTTGTATTTGCAAAAGATAATGTGAAATAAATTTTTGTGTCTGTGTTTCTCTGGATATTACTACATTTGTACACAGTGAAATATTCAGGGCGCTTGGAGCTCTGTAGCTCCCATGTACAAGGGGTGCCCATGAAGGTCTACATTACCCTGTTGGTTGTTTGGAGGTACATGTATGTGCGGTACTCGCAGTACTCAGTGAGATCCCCGCAAGACTGATCTCCAGTCATCTGACGGAGGAGCCAAGGCGAAATGCAGCCTAGTGGGCAAAAAGCCAGTCCATGCCAGACGGCTAAAGATATACTCTTGAATAGACCAAAGCACCTGACGAAAGCGGCATTTTGCTTTGGCGCCTCTACCGAGGAGTTCCGCTATTGTCACGGTGATATTGCTACGTGTAAAAGAAATGCAGACATGAACCTCAAGACAAAAAAAAAAAAAAAAAAAAAAAAAAAAAAAAAAAAAACACTTAATTTCCTTGATTTGATGATTAAATTGTCATGACTACCTTCGTTAACAGTAAACTTATTTATAAAGTCTTTATAAAAAAAATAATAATAAAAATTTAAAAAAAGGTAAAGCAGTCAACAATCCGTAGATTGGTATGAACACCACAGTGCTTTACTAGGCATGGTCCTGTTTGGAAGTGGTATGCCGTTGGCTTCCTCCGACCTTCGAACTGACTTACCCAGCCAGTTACAGGAGGACCTACAGTTTAACGAGGGTTCCGATCCACGGTGCTACTCGGTATTTTTCACAACACTGCCAGCGGTGAAAGAACTGGAAAGTGACAGATAAAAATCATTGGACCTGGCGGGGATCGAACCCGCGACCTTCGGATTTGTAATCTGGCAATCTACCACAGTACTACTTTTTTCTTTTCTTTTCTTTTTATTTATTTTTTTCTTTTCTTTCATTTTTTTTTTTTTTTTTTTTTTTTTTTTTTTTTTTTTTTTTTTTTTTTTTTTTGAGGAACTGGGATTTTTGTTTTATTTATTCATTGATATAGTTTATATGACATTTGCCTTTCTCAGCTTCCTTCACGAAGGTAAATAAGGAAATGATTTTCCCCTCTAGCGTGACGCATAATTTTAAACGTCATCACTGTGTGGAGTATATCACACACTTCTCGACCTCTTAAGGGGCATACAGTATACAAAAACAATGAAAGCCAACTTAAAAGCCATGGAAAATAATAATTATCAAATGAAACGGAGCCGCACAAAACAAAGTATAAATGAGGGACCGAGTACCATGGGTCCTTTTAGCACAGCGTTGGTAGACCTACTGTAAATGAAAATGTGAGACTGAAATGTAAAATGTGGGCCTACAGTAAAGTTGTAGGAGGATCGCCATAATATCAACACACCTCATTCGTATGTTCAAATGCTACAAACTTAGAATCGAAGATATTGAGCATTAAGCCTATTTGGTATCCGCCATCTCAAATCATTTATTTGTGCACTGGTGTTCATGATCAGCTCTTTAGGAATCATACAGAAGAAATAATTAGCAAAAATTGAAGGTTGAAATTAAGGTTTCAACGTCGGGAATTGAAGAAAATGCAGAGTATAAATGCGTTACACTGACTATAATCACACCAATGTTTACTGCCTAGCAATTAACAGAGAATTTTCGCCAGAAAAAAAAAAAAAAAAAAAAAAAAAAAAAAAAAAAAAAAAAAAAAAAAAAAAAAAAAAAAATTGCTCACCTTTGCACTATTTTTCGAGCACTGTACAGTTTGAGAACCTAGACGAATTATTCCAAAGGAAACACGAACGTCAGTAACGACGAAGGGAATGTGTATTTTATCGTCTAACTGAATTTATGTCTTCCTGTCGTGAAGTCGTCTTCAGTTCGCTAGCGCTACAGGACACGCCCATATTAGTGGCTTCAGAGATGTCAGTTCAGTCACATCAATTCATGGTTTCATTACGAAAGCGATCATCGTGTGTTTTCAAGAACAATAGAGTAACTGAATCTCTCTCTACGTAATTAATAAAATATACTTTCTGTATTTGCAGTATGTCGTTTAGTTTAACATCCTCAGTGAATATACGCTTTGCAATTTTGACATATTGTGAAAGGTTAATCCAAAACACTGTAATTAATTCTTTTCTTATATAACAAGATATCTTTCGCGTTAAGTGCCATCATCAGGTGTTTGCTATTTAGAGGCCTTAAGTGCTTCACTCACTATTTATTAGGTGGCGCTTTATATTTCAATTATGAATTATAGTCAGTAAGGACCTGATGATGGCACTTAACGCCGAAAGATATGTTGTGATATAATGAAATAATTAATTACAGTGTTTTGGCCTAACCTTTCACAGTATGTCAATATAATGCATCTCTAACACTGTGGGCCCAAGATATAATAAGTCTTTGCAATTTTGTTACAGGTGTTACACTACTTCATACACTTTCAAAAAAAAAAATGTTCAAATGTTTGTTAAGCTTAAGGGACTTAATTACAGGGTCAGCATTCCCTAAACTTACACACTACTTGTGAACTACCTACAACTAAGGACGGCACAAATATCCATGCCCGAGGGGGGATTCGAACCCCCGGCCGTAGTGGCCGTGCAGACCGTGACTGAAGCGCCTCAGTCCCCTCGGCCACCGCGGCCGCCCATGCACTTTCGTTATCCGTTGTCAGTGTGAGCGTAATTTCGTACTAGCAATGAAGTTGGGATCAGTAGGTAATGTATTTTCATTGCAGGTATAAAATAACGCTCACACGGCCAACGTGTAAATTTGTAAAAGTACGTAAAGTATCCACCCCCAATAAAACACACATGACTGAGATGTGGTGGCCGCCGTGCCTCAACGATACATATAGCCTTACCGTAGGTGCAACCAGAGCGGAGGGGTATCTATGAGAAGCGAGATAAATGTGTGGTTCCTGAAGAAGGGCAGCAGCCTTTTCAGTATTTGCAAGGGCAACCGTCTGGATGTCTGAACTGCACTTGTAACATCGGCTAATGTGGCTCTGCCATACAGTTATTGCGAACGGCTGAAGCCAAGGGGAAATTATAGCCGTTACTTTTTCCGAGGTCATGCAGCTCTTCTGTATGAATATATGGTGACGGAATCCTCTTGGGTAAAACACACCGGAGATAAAATAGCTCACACTCGTATCCCTGGGCGGGGACTACTCTGTAAGCATTTTTATATACCTACATCAGCTTTAAATATTCCGATTCAAAGCGAGCCGTAGTTCAGTGAAAACCGGTATAAGAATACATTTGGGATGTTTTGTAAAATTATACTTCAAATTATTTTCTTCAGCAAACTTGAAGGTTGTTTTCCGCATCATCTGTTTGCTTAAACGGTACTATAGTTCACTACGTTTAAATGTTTGTACTCCCAAATACTTTTTATCTCCACAAAATACAGTCTTTCGTCACGTTAACGGTTGTTGTATGACTTCTTTCTTAACGTAGCCTGTACAGTCTTTTGGAAATACAATAAGTAGCAGCTGCTTTTCCTAGTGAAAGTGGTTTTAATGGCCCTTTCTAAGTCTTCAAATTTTTATTTGATCTCCGTCTTCCTTTCGTCATTTGGTGGCAAATGACAGGTGAGATAGATTCTTTATGATTATGTTTGGATGCTGGGAATCGCCCCAGTCACATCGCTCAGTATTATACAAAGATGTACGATAACATACAACAACATTTGTATTCGACGTTAGACTCACATGATGCATGCATCCAAACAAACCATCCATTTTTGGAGCTGAAAAAAGCATCACAGGGAGATGGAAGGAATCTTCTAACAACAAAATTAATAAACTGCATTTTAAAGAGAGAAGGGGGATTTATTAATGAAAGAAAACAATGAAGCACACACATAACTTTATGACAGGAATATCGCTGTTAGCTATCACAAAAAATTGCAAAAGCAGTGTAATTGCTGATAGATATTAACTCGTCCAGAAAGGAATCGAAATTTCCACCTTCATATATTTCTACAGAGTTAATGGAAAAAATGAATGTCAATACAAGAAATGTCTCTGTGACACATCGCAGATAATTACAAATTTTATGAAGTAACAATATAATTTTATCAGTGAGTGGACACCGTACTATTACACGACCCCCTTTGAAATGGTCGAGGTAATCTATTAGCTTCAGAAATCCATGGCAAATACAGTGTATAACAGGTTACATAAATAACATATAGTGAATAATGTAATAACATAATAATGAGTGAAAGGTTTTACAAATAAAATCAAAATTTTGATACACCATATTATTTTACAGAATATTCACCGGACACTGGTAGAGTTCTGATTGTACAGTATTATTCTGTTCATTTCATTTATAAAAGAGGGTACATGAATCTTTGAATTTTTTATTTAAGCATTGTTTTGAGGCGAAGTTTTATTTGTGGCGTCGCAGAGCTGACGTTGTTGGGTTGGTATTGGAGGCGGCAGCAGTGACGTATCACGTTGCTGCGCACCATGGCATTCGCACGAGCAGTAACAGTAGGTGGTGAGGATAGCATCTGTTCATCGCCCGTCTCGCACTGTCTCATTCCACCGATTACTCATTAAAGAAGTCAAATAAAAATAAAATTAGCAATTTCATATAAGCTATTGCAACTATTAGATTCTCCTCGAAACAATGCACATTGCAGTTACTTATACCCATTCACACGTTTGTTTAGTATCCTTTGTAGAGTGTATATTCGCGTAGACTATTGCGTTTTTCTAAGCGAGGTTTATAAACGACATGATGCAAGGGGTGTGTGTGTGTGTGCTCCTTTTGATTGGAAAAAATGAAATGAACCCAACTGATATGAACATACGCCAATCACTGACGAAGAGTTCAATTCGAAATTAAATGCAAATGTCGTATGTCCATAGTTAAATTCAAAGCAAGCTGTTTACAACAGATATATGAAGAAAATTTCAGAATGAAACTTCACTCTGCAGCGGAGTGTGCGCTGATATGAAACTTCCTGACAGATTAAAATTGTGTGCCGGAACCGGGACTCGAACCTGGGACCCTTGCCTTTCGCGGGCAAGCGCACTACCGACTATGCTATCCCGACACGACTCACGATACCGCCTCACAACTTTACTTCTGTGAAGTTTGGAAAGTAGGAGGCGAGGTACTGGCGGAAGTAAAGTTGTGAGGCGGCATCGTGAGTCGTGTCGGGATAGCACAGTCGGTAGTGCGCTTGCCCGCGAAAGGCAAGAGTCCCAGGTTCGAGTCCCGGTTCCGGCGCACAATTTTAATCTGCCAGGAAGTTTCTTGAAGAAAATTATTTACATGTCTTTTAATGAAAACTTGCTAAGGATATTTAAAATTATGTCATAATGTGCCACTCAAAGGTGATAGATTGGTTGAAATATTCAAATAGCTCATTATATATATATATATATATATATATATATATATATATATATATATATATATATATATATATAATATATATATGTGTGTGTGTGTGTGTGTGTAATGGTATTAAGAAATAGGAGAAAGTTCTCCTTACAAGTAAATTAACGGGGTTTGATTGACATTAATGTTTTAATCCCAGCCATACAAGCAATCTTTGTTTTAAGCAACACAGTTCAGCAAGATTTCACCCATGTTTTGGCATATTTGAGTTGTTAATCGTTCGTTGAATACGGCGTTTGTAAGGTTTGTTTATCAGTGCGCGCTCAACAATGGTTGTTATGCAGCATATCGCACCACTAACTCAGTCTGTAATGTCGTTTCGTCGTGGCGGAAACGCGTGATTGCACTTGATAAATTTCCATCCATACAACCTCACACAGTGTTACGACTGGAATAAAGTGTAGTCCATCTTGCAAAGGAAGAGTACAATTTTCACTCGGTTGAAGTACACACTACACTGCATTTGGTGAGTACAGCTCTTCTACTATTTAGCTGCGGCAGGCATTGTCTATGCACGTTTTGGTTACCACAGCACCTACTGGCGTCGATACTCGTCATACGGCATTGTCCTGGTGGCGCATGTGCACCTGTTTATGTGATTTCCTCCTTACGTGCATACGTGCGTTGTCCAGAACCTTGTTCCCTGGCCCAAATTGAGAACTGACTTGGTTCAAATTACTCTAATAACAGGAAGTTAACGATGCAGTAGCCAATATACGTAGCAGCTCACACGAAATTACACACACACGCATTAATAAACAAGCCATCACAATTAAAGTTATTTCCTAAAGGTGGCTAAAGAAAACCATTTATGGCGCAACGGGACTTAAACATAAAAAAATTGCATCTGAGCTTGTTCTCAGCACTGGTGGAAAATAATGTTAAATAAAAGGGGGAAGGTGCTCGAAAACTACAATTTATAGGCAAGTCAAAATTATACTGAACTTAACTTGTTTATTCAGGTGGAACGCAAGCAAAATGAGGAACCAATTTTGTTAATACAATAAACATGCATCCAATTTACATGAGGTAATACTGAGGATGCCCAGCATTGAATTTAACATAAATGACACAGAACGTAACGCTGTTGGGGGGAGGATTTACAAACAACACTCACTCGCTCACACACACGCAGTGCAACAGCGAAACTCACCAAAATTAGCGTGCTGAAACGAGGCAGAAGAAGGCGCTGCTATCGTAGGCGAAATTCAGCAAACCCGGAGGTACCTATTATAGGGCTAGGCGGGGCAGTGCCCGGGGCCCCCGAGCTCAAGGGGCCCCTCGGCCTCCGTGAGCAAAGTTCGGAAAAAGTTACAATAGAGCGTCTTTTTTTTTTTTAATTTTTATTTATTTATTTTGTACCTTCCCACCCTACCGTCCATCAATTCCCCTTCCCGTCAAACTAAGCTGCCCACAATAGCCGCACTGGGCCACAGGGTGACGGAACATTGCTCCTAGTGGGGCCTGCTGACAGGCCAAGCCGACAGTCGCTGAGTACAACAATCGGCACACTCCAGTCGGCAGAAGTACAGTAGCTGCAGCATCAAAGCTGCTCACAGCAACAGCTGTACCTTGTAAGTGTTGCGCCGTGCAATGTGAATGATCGCACGACTCCAAATACTGTATGAATACATTTACTGTACAGTACTTCTTATTGGCAAGTAGTAGTGTACAGTTCGATTATACGAATAATCGGTTTTCAGAACATCCATGTCCCCCAATTACACTTCGGATAATCGACGTTCTATTGTATATAATATTTTAGCTGAATCAAGGATTTTCGAGTTTTTAAGTTCTTGAACACTGCCAACAAACGTCAAACGCACGAAGTGAAATCCAAAAGTTATCCCATCTCAAAATATAAAAAGGTATTACTTGTCTGCTAAGACGTGCACCCTGCCATCTGCTGAATTACTAGCAGTGTGTGACAGTACTGTTCATGGTTTGATTCGCGGCAGGGGGCCATATTTTCGTGGTTGAGTAAAACTTCATTGTTCATTTTTACTAGCTTCTGCCTGTGACTTCATTCACCTAGTATGGGGCAACTTCGAAAACTATTCACTGGTAGTTTTATCTGTATGTCTACCCAGGTCCAATTCTATCCCTCTCCAAAATTCCATCCAAATCCACTCAGTAGTTTCTGCTTGAAAGCATAATTAACTTTCACAGTTATGATTATATTAGAGACTACGATTAAATATTATCTGCTGCGTGACACACAGTAATTTACTGAAGAGTAGATTTGCCTTATTATGTCTTCCAGTAACCGGTAAGGACCTGATGAAGTAGTATTGCATCTGTATAGTTCATAGGCGCCAAAATTAGAGTGGGTATGCTTGGTATACCCCACTGAAAATTTTGGTATTAATTTTTTCTTTACGTTATATTTCTTGATTGTAATTAAATTCGACTCTCTCATTCCACTGATGGGCGGCTGGCTTTTGTAATACACCGCTGTAAAAAGATTACCTAAAACAAACAGGTGATTGAATTCGTAGGCATTAAAATTCATGTTGACATGTGAGTGAAGTGATCATTTTCTAAATAGTCCGAATGTTAACGGAATGCTGCTTGTAAGTTAACTGAAGGCGGTAACCTTTAATTGTTGTACCAAATAACTATAAAATGAAGTGGGTTTTGTACTATACGATGAAAATGGCTATACCACTAATTTAACGTTTATGTATTCTCTTAGAAGTCAATTGTCTTAAAGGAATCGTGTTAGTGTTAAGTCGTGACATTTTTCATCCTGTTTACTGAATTGATGTGTGATGTAACAATGAGTTGTGAACCTATTGATATCGACAGACATGGTATGACAGCAGAAATGGTTATGGACTATTTTCGTAATACAGACTGTGGTAATACTGTATAGAAAATAAATCTGCATAAGAAAGAAGGCAGGAAGACCATTCGATGTTAGTTTTTGCGATAATGAACACAGTATTCACAATGCAGTCACATCATTATCCGATATGCTTGTCTAAGAAGACGAAAACTCTGAAAATGACTTCAGTAGTTACTACAACGGGAAAAACAGTTTAAAATGGTCGCAAAAGCCGCCCAGTAGTTCTGAAACGTGGAATTGAAATTAATGGCTGTTAATTTCTTTACTGTACGTTAAAAAATTAGTTTTCTCCTTTCAGAAATTAAAATGGTCCTAAATTAACACCAGATGAAGCAAAAAAGAAGAAATACTACTAAAATAAAACAAAATTATTACTTTACCTTTGTACCTGGAATTGGAAAGATATAATAAAGTTTTTTTTTTTTTTTTTAGAAATACCTGTCGAGAGGGGGGGGGGGGGGGTTGCAGGCCGGCAACGACCTCCCCCCTATTGGGAACGCCACTGAGCATACCCCAAGATTTTCAATAGTCGGCGCCTGTGGTATAGTTTCAGTTTAGAGATGGCCCCAACGTCTTTTTTGCCCCGGGCCCCTGGGTGTAGTAGCTACGCCACTGACCTACAACACAATATACAATAAAACTGCGAAGATGGCTCTGGTCTGTCATACCTGATTCGAGATGGTGCGTGAGTATAGCAAAGTTAAGTTGCATTTAGATTAGACCGCGAGCAAACACGCTAACGGCGACACACGGCTACGTTACGTGATCGCACGCCACTGAAGGTGAAGTGGTTAAAAATCGGATTCATTATACAAAATCACGGCGGACTCTTAAATTGCAATCTGAGAGTAAACACTTACTTTCAAAATAGATTAATCCTTCTGTTGCTGTAGTTGATGGTAAAATAACCAACCACTCTTTGCAAGTCACTCATCTTTGTCTGTTGCAAGAGTAGACAAATAACTCAGGCGTTCATCAGACAATGATTTTCTTAAATAACTTTTTACACGTTGTATACAGGAAAATGTTCTTTCGCGTGATACAGATGATGTTGAATCAGTCACTGTTATTTGACATGAATTGTGGAAATCATGTAACACAAGGTTATAGCGCACTAACAACCGGAGCAATGCAAATAAATTGTCATTCGTCACCGCGGTTTGCTGTTATGTCTTATGGTAAGATATTTTAATATCCTGATTTCTGCCGGTAACGTTTTATCATTGCGTGAATAATTTTGTAATATTGTCCAACAATAAAGATTTTATTTTATGGGTTTAGACAAGTGATTACACTCAAATTCATTGTCGATTGTATTAAAACTACATTAAAATTAACTAATTTTACTATCAGTTCCTTGTGAAACATTTGCAATTGAATAAAATGAACCACACTTACTCCCTTGTTTCAGAAAACGTTATTTTACTTTTCACGTCCTAGGTTTTGGGTCATGAGCCCATTTTGTTGTACCGGAATCAGTAATGTACTATAAAATGAGCTCATAACCTACGCAAAATCAAATGAAGTTTTATGAAAGAAAACAATAACTGTGATTCAGTTTATTTAACTAAAGATATGAAATCAGTTATCTCTACAGGTTCAGGACTGTCTTTATTCGGCAAATCACGAAGATAATCCCCAAGATGTTTCGTCAACTTCCAAATTCTACCAAGAGAAGAGGAACTGTGGGAATTGAGCACTTGTTTTCTACTTTTATTTCGTTATCAGTAAACATAATTTCTTCTACTTCTACCAACACCAGATTCTGCAGTTCCAGACTTGGACGTTTTCATGTCATCATCTATCTAATATATAAAGCACCGTGTCCGTATTTTTGTTTGTGTGTACGTGTTGCATACAAATCTACAGTTTTGTTCCAATCTTTATCAAATTTTGTACACGTAAGATTCAATCCATGAGGACGGTCGCCGTAAGTGTAAGAATCACGTACGATAAATAGTTCACGAAATATGACGTCATAAACAATGAGATGCGTGAAAAACCGCTGTATTTACAGGGTGCCCAGAAAAGAATTCCCTGATTTCAAAATTAAATATATCGAAAACAAAGATCGATAGAGGAATGCAGTAAACGGTATGTTTATTGTGAAACCTGTAAGAAGTTTATGCAGCAGTTTGAAATAATAGTTACAGAAACTGCTAACAAATGGCGCTGTAATCGCCATACGTAATGCCTAGTATAAATAGTGATCCGAAGCCCAGAGCGATCAGTTCCACATAAAAAGGAGGTTGGCGTACCGTAGGAAGAGATTAAAACTATGTACTTAAACGAACAACGCGGTTTTCTTGTGCTGGAGTACCACAGGTTACAAGAGAGTCCTACGGCAACAAGGCGAAGCTCTCAAGCACGATTTAATGTTTCTAAAAGACCCGATGCGAAAACCATTCATATGCTCTTCGCAAAATTTCAACGAACAGGCAACGTAACTGCTGATCTAGTGGGGCATGTTGGCCGCAAGCAAACCGCAGTTACGCCTGAAAATATCGCCACAGTTTCTGGAATTATTCAGCGAAATCCAATGTCATCCGTCCATAGAATTGCGTCTGAGACTGTTTTGAAGCGTTCCAGCACGCAGAAAATCCTGAGAAAGAGCCTACACATGTTTCCATACAAAACTCAAACGCACCAGGCCATACCCGTACGAACTGTGCAAGAAAGGGTTGCCTTTGCTAATCAGAGGCTCACAATGATTGATAGTGAAAGATTTGATGTTGGCAGATGAAGCACACTTCCACCTGAACGGATATGTGAATAAGCAGTACTGGCGATTTTGAGGTTCCGAAAAGCCATATTGGTGTGAAGCGAAACCCATGCATTCTCCTAAAGTTACTGTGTGGGCTTCAGTATGAAGCAGAGGCATTATTGGCCCTTTTTGTTATTCGAGAAACGGTCACTGGTGCACTTTACGTTGCCATTTTGGAACAATTTGTCGCCACACAGCAAGCGTTCGAGGACCGACCAGGTACTGAATGGTTTATGCAAGATGGAGCCCGACCACATCGGACCGAACAAGTGTTTCGCTTTCTTGAGGAATACTTCGGGAATCGAGTCATTGCTTTGGAATATCTCAAATTTACTGGTGCAGGCATGGATTGGCTTCCATATTCTCCGGATTTGCCTCCCTGTGACTTTTTTTTTGTGGGGCACAGTGAAAGACATGGTCTACCCGAAGCATCCCGCCACGCTGGACGAGCTTGAAACGGCGATCTCTGTGGCATGCGAATTCATATCGGTTGAGACACTACGAAATGTGATGACGAATTTCATTCTTCGTTTGCGCCACCTCTGTAGTGCCAATTGTGAACATTTTGAAGACATTGTGATGTGATTGTTTGCAAAGAGTGTTATCATACTATTATTTCACTAATGTATGCTGATATGAGCTGTACAGTGTACAGCGCAATCTGTTAGCAGCTTTTGAAATTATTATTTCAAACTGCGGTATAAACTTCTTACAAAAATGTTCAAATGTTTGTTAAGCTTATGGGACTTAACTACGGGGTCATCAGTCCCTAAACTTACAAACTACTTATGAACTACTTACGAACTAGGACGGCACAAATATCCATGCCCGAGGGGGGATTCGAACCCCCGACCGTAGTGGCCGTGCTGACCGTGACTGGAGCGCCTCAGTCACCTCGGCCACCGCGGGCGGCAAACTTCTTACAGCTTTCACAATAAACATACTGCATTTCTCTATCGATCTTTGTTTTCGAGATATTTAATTTTGAAATCAGAGAGCCCTCTTTGGACACCCTGTAGCTACAATGCTGCTCGTTTTCTCCTAAACAGATTTCAACCAAATTTGGTACACACACATTCCTTCCCGTGAGGTAATAATTGCTGCAGAGTTAAAGTCACATACGATCAGTGCTATTTTTCTAAAAAAAAGTTTGGGAGTACTCAGATATTAGATATAATGAAGCGAAAATTACTCATACCTGAATCATGGGATACCATCTGTCGACCTTCACCCATGACATCATCAACATATCTAACTACGAAAAAAGGTATCGGAGTCTTCACATATTTTGACCTATAAAAAAACACCACTATAAGACACAATAGAACAAAAACCATCCACACCTATCAACAACAATAAAAATCTTTTGTAACCTTGTTTGGCTCTGGAAATAGTGAAGATGGGTGGTGTCCCGTGATTCAACTGATTCAGTTTTTAATACACCTGATAATTTAACTAATAAACTACAGTGTACCTTACATTAATAGTGGTGGATTTTTTAAAGTTAAATAATTAGGTACTCAGGACTTTAAAGTAATACTCTATTGAATTTTTTTATTGGTAACAAAACTTCCCTACAGAGTTGTTTAAATAGTAAGTAAGGTCTAAATATGTTAATTACTTATTCATCTAAAATTGATAAACTAAAATAAATTTTAATGCATTGTACTTCACATGTGTCCCACGTGTGACATTTCCTTGTCCCACCCATGATACTCTTTCATTGCAATTTTTATAAGTTTTTAATGATGTAACCTTTAGTGGTGTTTCATCATGCAGAAAATTGTTTTATCAGTGGGAACTCAATGTTTTCAAAACGGACAAAAAATGCAAAATTCACAAGATTCTTGTAAAATGTTGGTGGACATTCAGTGCCATGTTCATTTGCTGTCCCACCAATGATAAATTTATAAAGACTATTATCAGCTCACATTGTAAATTACTGATATTCAGATTTAAATAGAAGTTAAAACAACTGTTCATATGATCACCAATTAATTTGTTTCTATTTACACTTTTTATTACGTTTTGACTGTTGAAAAATTAGGGGCCCAGTGGAAACGGGGCACATACCACCTGTGGCATCATTTTGTTTCCAGCATAGTGACATGTGCCCATTCATTGAAAAAGAGAGCATATTACATTTGCTGTTTTTTGAGGACTGACACATTCCCAGTGGAAAAGTGTTTCGAAGTGCCAATGATATGCTACGGTCAGAGGTTCGAATCCTCCCTCCGGCATGGGTGTTTGTGTTGTCCTTAGCATAAGTTAGTTTAGGTTAGTCAAGTAATTAGTGTGTAAGTCTATCGACTGATAACCATGAAGTTTTGTCGCATAAGACCTCACACACATTTGAACATTTTTGCCAATGATACAAGCTGCAAAACTAGCATAGTCAACATTGAATGAAGAACAGAGGGATGCAATATTTACTGAGCTTTATCGGTTAGGAGATTATAATAAGAAAAATGCTTATTTATTGTGATTCTGCTAAGGCACATGATAACACCGAATCCACAGACATCAAACTACACCTTGAGAAAGCTGAAGCTGCATAAGTGCTCTGGAAAATGAGGCAAAACAGGATGGTTGGGACGCACACGTTTTGTGCATAGACTTACAACAAGCATTCCCAACACCATATACTGTATTTTTACTTTGGACATATAATTTCTGTATCCACCGTTGAATTGATGAGAAGTGTTTGTGGTCCGAGAATGTTGCATCTAGAATGGCCGATGAAGTAGCTAACTGCGTTTTAAAGGCTTTATAAAAGGTGAAGGAAGAACTTCATCAAATGCTCATCATTTATTCTGATTCATGTGTTGGACAAAACAAAAACTATATTATCCTAGGTCTGTGGTTGTACCTCCTAGATAAAAAAGTTTTTATGTTGTAGAGCACAAATTTTCCTCCCTCGTCTCACGTTCGATAAATTTCAGGGAATTTTCAGTTATTGAAAAACTGAAAAGAAAGACACAGGGCGTGTGCACTCCAGCAAAGTGGGTTAAATTTATAAAAAAGAGCAAGCAAACGAACCCATTAATTGTGGCTGAAATGACGGAAGAAGACTTAATGTCTTTGTCGTCTGTAATGAACAGTGTCGTCATACATAACGTTTCTGTTGACAAAAAGGCTGCAGACATCAGAAATACAATCGTGGTTAGATTAGTGAGTGGTGAACATTCTGTATATATAAAATATTCATACAATCAAACTGAGAAACCTGTGGGAGTTAGTTTAGATAAGTATCGTGAACAATTTACAAAGCTTGCAGACTGACAGTTATATCCAAATGGATATAAAATTAAGGCTGAAAAGTTCAAGGACCTTCAAAGCTTACTGCAATTTGTACCTCCAATACATTCGAGTTTGATAAGGAGTTTGACTATTAACGACATGCTACGTAATTTGTCTACACGTCAAGGATTTCATTTTCTGTACTTGAAATTGTAGTAAAGTGGCCTAATATTTAATATTATTTGTAGAACATCATCTAGTTATTGTAACAACTGTTGGTATCACAGCAGCAGTTCACATTACTGTTTCTTAATTCCCATTTCCTGCTGGGCTCAAGATGTCTGCTTTTTGCTCTCCTTTCAAGTGTAATTCCTCCGAAGTTCAGCTCTTCTACTGCCTTGAGAGCCTCGCAATTCTGGAACGTCACGTTGTGGATCGCGCGACCTCCCGTGTCGGAGGTTCTATAACCCTCCCTCGCACATAAAAGTTTAGGGGGACACGTCCCCCCGCGTCCCCCCAGAAAAAGAGCACTGCACGATACATGGCGTCATAAACAATAGGAATCGCCAAATGTCACATAATGCGGAAAGACTTTATAAATACACTGTGTGAGAATGACAGTACTTAGTGATTTGCAACGAACTTTAAACATAATTTCAAGACTTTATTAAAAAATTTCTCGCTGATAACCATAGTAAAATGATGAAAGGAAAGAAGTTTCTCGCTTACTACTTTTCCGCTGTTTATGGAGCAGAAGTACGACAATCGGTATGACGTTGCAATTTATAATTTTTACACTACAAATTGTAGTACCAGGGAATTTTACAGACAGTATACACATTTATAGTTGAAAGTACCTTCGAAATTGTATCACATTACGACATTTAGTTCATGGGATATGAACACATAAACAATAACGTTTGCGGAAAATCGCCCCGTCACACACCAAGTTTTAATCTATTACTTCTTTACTAACCGCGAGGTTGCCGCGCACACACACGCTTTTATACACAAGAAGTATTTTTAAAGAATGCGGAGCGCCCGGCGTAAACACCAGGTGGTGGGAAGTCCTTCACACCCCAGCGAGCAACGAGCGACAGATGGCACTGTTAATTGTGTGTTGTGCATTAGCAGTCCCAGTTAATTGTGCGACAGCAGTCTTGTAGTCGCGGCTGACGCACCCGAAAACTCCATGCTGCAATAATCGACAAGATTTCGAGTTGATGTAACACTTAGCCTAGTGACGATACGGCGCACGCCGGTGGCGGGATATTTAAAGGGAGAGATGTGATTGGCTGTTCCCCCAGCATAACCCTCTCAGAGAAACGTTTTGATTCGTAGATGAAGCGACACATGCGCCACACGTAGAAAAAGACGAGAACTAGGGACAAGGAAGCTCCGGAAAGCAGCGAGAGGCTTCACTTCGTTATGGTGGGCGGCCATAGAAGGTGGTAGTCGTGTGTGCTGACGCCATCCTCTGTGTGGGCGAAGTCTTTTCACGGACTTTCACGTGAAGAGCAGCTCTGTTGGTGAGCGAATCACAGTATCTTCTAGTGAAGTACGTGTGATTACGCATTTGTTCGAGTGTTGAGTCGTGATACTTCATATCTGGCTGTGAACAAGCGACAGAGTGGCGATAGTGTAACGCTCGCGAGCGCATATTGAGTGGCATCGCGGTGGGTTGGCAAAGGCCGACATAACACGTCAGTAGAATTAACGTAGGGCTTGTAGCTATCTTGACTTCATAAAGATTCAGGGACAGTGCGATCGGCGGTGGTCGATCAAAGAAGTAAAGAAGTAGTTTGTGATGCAGTGACAGAGCCCAGCGGCAGCCATCTTGTCGTCAGCGCAGTAACAACGTACAGTGACGGTGAGCAATTTGCGATAGGCGAGTTCTCCCAGACCCCTGAAAGCATTTACAGGTTTCTCACCACAGTTCACGACATCGTGACACCTCGTTTGCCAAACTGATAGTGCGGTAAATTGTGTAAAATCCAGTAGGCACGATTTTTAGCCATTCTATCATCCTACTACAGTTATCATTTACTATCCAGTCTATACCTATCCTATGATTTTTAAATGAACCGGGAGCAGTACAGAAACTATGTATATAAATTTGATTTTTATCTCACTTGTTAAAGTAAAATAAACCAATCATCTTTTAGTAAAACAACTTATTTTTCTTGTAGCTAGAGGCATTATAACGTACCCTTATTGAGCCCCACTAGTTACTAGCTTGTAAGCTTTGTCTTTCAGAAGTTGCCAGCGACAGTGACAGTGAGTGACAGCGGCACACCAGTGTTGGCATCATTAGATAAGTGTTAGGGCAGCTCTCTGATTTCAACGTGTTCCTGCTGTAGATGTCTTCCTTGCAGGAGCCAAGGATACATCACGAGTCAGATATCTTGCGCATTTAATATTAGTTGGAAGCATAATTTAATATCACAGCAACGACTCACATGTTAGATCCTCTTTCTGCTTCCCGTTGAATTATCACCAACAGAAATTTCTTCCTCCATAATCAAAAACTACTGTCTTACATTAAGTTGACAATATAACTGTGATTACTGAATGCATCGCCTTGTTGAAAATAGCGCGCCAGCTGTCAGCATATCCAGCACAGCAAAGTGACAATACTGCTTCACGCTGATCACAATGTGATTTGAAACACACGATACAGTGGACTGAATATGATCTGAAACAACAGCTACTTTACAGACGCAATTTACGCTGTTAGCGAACCCGATTTGTTACATTCCGATTTCACAGCATGAAAGATCGCTATTGTGGTGAATCCAAACCTCTCCCTGAATAACTGCCACAGTGCAATAAAATTATAAATAAAATATAATCTATAAATAGGGGAAAATAGATACAACCTACAGGAAAATAAAACAGGTATTTGGAGATAAGAAAAACAGCTCTATGTATATCAAGAACACAGATGGAAAACCAGTTCTCAGCAAAGAAGGGAAAGCTGAAAGGTGGAAAGAGTATATAGAGAGGATCTACGAAGGAAATGAACTTAGAGGCAATTTTGTAGGAAGGGCAGAAGAAGTAGATGAAATAGGAGATACTATACTGAGAGAGGAATTTGACAGAGCACTGAAAGACCTAAGTCGAAACAAGGCCCCTGGAGTAGATGACATTCCCTCAGAGCTACTGAAGTCTCTGGGAACCATACATGAAAAAACTGTTTCACCTGCTGTGTAAGATGTATGAGACAGGTGAAGTACTCTCAGACTTTAAGAAAAATGTTATAATTCCCATTCCAAAGAAAGCAGGCGCAGACAGGTGTGAAAACTACAGAAACATCAGTTTAATAAGTCATGGTTGTAAAATATTAACACCAATTATTTACAGAAGGATGGAAAAGCTGGTAGAACCCGACCTCAGGGAAGATCAGTTTGGGTTCAGGAGAAATGTAGGAACACGAAAGGCAATACTCACTTTACAGCTTATCCTAGAAGATATTTTACGAAAAGGTAAACCTACATATCTAGCTTTTGTATATTTGGAGAAGGATTTTGACAATGTTGATTGGAATAAACTCTTCATGTTTTGAAGCAAGCAGGAGTAAAATATAAGGAGCGTAATGTTATTTACAACTTGTACTAAAACCAGGCAGCGGTTGTCAAAGTTGAAGGGCATGAAAGGGATGCAGTGGTTGGAAAGGGAGTAATACAGGGTTGTAACCTTTCTCCAGTTTTATTCAATTTTTTATTTACATTGAGAAAGCTATAAAGGAAAGCAAGGTGAAATTTGGAGAAGGAATTAAAATTCAGGGTGAAGAATTAAAAACATTGCGTTTTGCCAACGATGTAGTAATTCTGTCAGAGACAGAAAAGTACCTGTAAGAGCAGCTGAACGGAATGGACAGTGTGCTGAAAGGTGCATATAAGATGAACATTAACAAGAGCAAAACTATGGTAATGGAGTGCAGTCTAAGAAAATCAGGTGATGTTGAAGGTATTAGATTAGGTAACGAAACAATAAAGGAGGTAGATGAGTTTTGTTACTTGGGCAGTAAAATAACAAATGATGGCCACAGTACAGAGTATATAAAATGCAGAATCGCAATGGGTAGAAAAGCATTCTTGAAAAGAGAATGTGTTAACATCGAATATTGATTTAAGCCTAAGGAAGTCCTTTTTGAAGGCATTTGTGTGGAGTGTTGCCTTGTATGGGAGTTAAACATGGACGATAAACAGTGTGGACAAGAAGAGGATAGGGGCTTTTCAAATGTGGTGCTACAGAAGAATGCTGAAGATTCGGCGGGTGGATCGCATAACTAATGAGGAAGTACTGAACAGAATTGGGGAGAAAAGGAATTTTTGGCATACCTTGAATAAAAGAAGGCATCGATTGGTAGGACACATTCTTAGACATCAAGGAATTATGAAATTAGCGTTGGAGGGAAGTGTGTGGGGTAAAAATCGCAGAGGGAGACCAAGAGATGAATATAGTAAGCAAATTCAAATGGATGTATGTTGCCGTTCTTATGAGGAGATGAAGAGGCTTGCTCAGGATAGATTAGGTTGGAGAGCTGCATGAAACTAGTCTCTGGACTGAAGACCACAACAATAACAACATTGTTGAAAATAGCGCACCAGCTGTCAGCATAGCCAACAGAGCAAAGTGATAATACTGCTTCACGCTGATCACAATATGATTTGAAACACACGCTAGAGTGGACTGAATACGATCTGAAACAACAACTACTTAAAAAGATACAATTTACGCTGTTAGCGAATCCTATTTGTTACATTCCGATTTCACAGCATGAAAGTCCGCTACTGTGGTGAATCCAAACCTCTCCCTGAATAACTGCCACAGTGCAATAAAATTATAAATAAAATATAATGATAAATTATGGAAGTAGGCGGGTAGCGACATTTGATTGAAGGGATTGATTTGAGAATATAACAGTTCACACATAGGGTTACCACATGTAATTTAGTTTTAGTTATTAAAAGATTTGAAAACAGAAATCTCTCAGGGCCAGTTTGACTGTTCATGGACACGACTCAGGTATGGACGGGTAAGGGGAAGGTAATGTCTTCCTATCTCACCAACACCGTCTCGACGTGGGTGTCAGGCGGTGAATCGACGCGGTGCTGTGTCAGTGTTGCCAGCCCCTGAAGCTAAAATGTCCCATCCAGGAATTCAGAATGTCCCTTTTCAACGTAAAGTGTCCCACAGCAAACAAGTTATGTTCAAAATTTATATCTACGAAATGAGGCCGCGCGACCCTCGTACCAATTACGTGCGTAATTTGCGAGGTATTGACAGAAGCTAGAAATCTCCAAAAGTTCTTCACCGAATGTTTTGAAATTTTGACACAACTTTCTACTGGAATAGAACAACAATTAGCTACGTTACAACTTCATTGCCAACTGCCCATGCCACTGACAGTTGCGTGCTTACAAAAAAAAGAAAAACAGTAGATGTTTGCTTAACGTCTATTGTTGCTCTTTGCTGGCGCCTCGCAGTTGGAAGCGAAGTGGTTGGGGGGGGGGGGGAGGGACAAAAAAAAAATTAAATGTTTGTTAAGCTTATGGGACTTAACTACGGGGTTATCAGTCCCTAAACGTACAAACTACTTATCAGCTAGCTTATCCTAAGCACGGCACAAATATCCATGCCCGAGGGGGGACTCGAACCCCCGACCGTAGTGGCAGACCGTGACTGAAGCGCCTCATTCCCCTCAGCCGCCGCGGCCGGCGGGGAGGGACACACTGTTACTTTGAGTCATTGGTATTGGCAGCTCAGTAACGTCGTTTTGTTGCTTAGCGACTGCAGGTAGCCAGCCAATGAGGGACGGAGATTGTAGATTGCGGATCTAATTGATCTGAAAAATTCACCTACCACTCGGCACACTGAAAAGTCTCCCACAAAGTAATTTTAGATTGGGTATAACTGACATTCAGTGATTCATTGTTTATCCGGGGATTCGACAATGTTTCACACGTGTCTCTATTTCATAAATATGGTGTATTCGTGAATAAATATAGCTACAGTGACTGTACAATGGGATTGCGGACTGCTGTGTCGTTTGTTTTACCTTATTATCGCGGCATGTGCCAATCACACCGACGTCTTGTGTAAGGAAACCATAACAGACGAGAAAAAAAAGAGGCACCGAAAAAATGTCCCATATTCCTCTCAATTTTTGCAAAAAAAAAATCCCTTTGTTCCTTTCCGAAAAACAATTGTCAAAATGTCCCACGATAAGGGACAAATACCACGGACTGGCTACGCGGCTGCCCTGCTCTGCGCATGCGCGGCGGGGCCCCCGAGCGAAGGCGTCAAAGTCCCGCCTCTGCCCAGGCGGGAGCTGCCAGCATGTCTTCTCGCTTCTCCCGCGTCGGACCAAGTTTCCTCTTCGGTGGTTTCTCACCAAGTCCTTTTTTTCTCACCAGCTACAGCTTCTTCTCGCAATTTGCGTTTCTTCTTTGGCTCTCTGATTGGTGGGTTGGTTTTGCAGTGTCATCCAATAGCTGATCACCGTTTTCACAACCACGCCTCTCAGTCGCCGGTGGAAATTTTCTGTGGGCCGAGATGAATTTCGCGAACTGGCGTCTTTCCCACGTTTCAAGCGTGTTGTCTTTATCTTCTGCATTCCTTCTTGGTTCTAAAAAACCAGTTCTTTGTGGCAGCTGCGTGTGTTAGGACTGCCTGGTAAGCCATTTATCAGTGTCTTTCTCCCCGTCTAGAAACATTATTTTGGTGGAACCACTTTATCTACAGGGTGTTACAAAAAGGTACGGCCAAACTTTCAGCAAACATTCCTCACACACAAAGAAAGAAAATATGTTATCTGGGCACTTGTCCGGAAACGCTTAATTTCCATTTTAGAGCTCATTTTATTACTTTTCTTCAAATCACATTAATCATGGAATGGAAACACACAGCAACAGAACGTACCAGCGTTAATTCAAACACTTTGTTACAGGAAATGTACAAAATGTCCTCTGTTAGCGAGGATACATGCATCCACCCTCCGTCGCATGGGATCCCTGATGCGCTGATGCAGCCATGGAGAATGGCGTATTGTATTACAGCCGTTCACAATACGAGCACGAAGAGTCTTTACATTTGGTACCGGGGTTGCGTAGACAAGAGCTTTCAAATGCCGCCATAAATGAAAGTCAAGAGGGTTGAGGTCAGGAGAGCGTGGAGGCCATGGAATTGGTCCGCCTCTACCAATCCATCGGTCATCGAATCTGTTGTTGAGTAACGTACGAACACGTCGACTGAAATGTGCAGGAGCTCCATCGTGCACAAACCACATGTTGTGTCGCACTTGTAAAGGCACATGTTCTAGAAGCACAGGTAGAGTATCCCGTATGAAATCATTATAACGTGCTCCAGTGAGCGTAGGCGGAAGAACATGAGGCCCAACCAAGACGTCACCAACAATTCCTGTCCAAACGTTCACAGAAAATCTGTGTTGATGAGGTGATTGCACAATTGCGTGCGGATTGTTGTCAGCCCACAAATGTTGATTGTGAAAATTTACAATTTGATCACGTTGGAATGAAGCCTCATCCGTAAATAGAACATTTGCACTGAAAACCATTCTCAGAAGTGTAACCCTGGAGGCCAATCAGCTGCTGATAGTGCCTGCACACGCTATACATGGTACGCAAACGACTGGTTCTTCCGTAGCACTCTCCATACAGTGACGTGGTCAACGTTACCTTGTACTGCAACAACTTCTCTGACGCCGACATTAGGGTTATTGTCAGCTGCACGAAGAATTGCCTCGTCCATTGCAGGTGTCCTCGTCGTTGTAGGTCTTCCCCAGTCGCGAGTCATAGACTGGAATGTTCCGTGCTCCCTAAGACGCCCATCAATTGCTTCGAACGTCTTCCTGTTGGGACCCCTTCGTTCTCGAAATCTGTCTCGATACAAATGTACCGCGACACGGCTATTGTCCCGTGCTGATCCATACATCAAATGGGCATCTGCCAACTCCGCATTTGTAAACATTGCACTGACTGCAAAAGCACTTTCGAGAGGAAGTTGATGCTACGTAGATGTGCTTGATGCTAGTACTGTATAGCAATGAGTCGCATGTCAACACAAGCACTGAAGTCAACATTACCTTCCTGCAATTGGGCCAACTGGCGGTGAATCGAGGAAGTACAGTTCATATTAACGAAGCAACTGGGTATTTTCACAATTGTCTGCACGAATTATTTCAATTTACATTTAAAGAGAAATACTAAAATGAGTTCTAACATGGAAATTAAGCATTTCCGTACACATGTCCACGTAACATATTTTCTTTCTTTGTATGTGAGGGATGTTTCCTGAAAGTTTGGCCGTACCTTTTTGTAACACCCTGTATATTGCAGGCCACACTTTCTCCCACACACGCATGTGTGCGCTGCACGGGTTTGCTTGTCTTCTTCCCGTCTGCAGGGGTCCACGTTTTATCTGCGATGGCGTCGCTGTTTTTTGGAAGCGACCCTCTGGCGTCTGCAGATAAGGGCTTTCTCTGCCCTGCGTCCATAGTAGCCATTTACCTGGACGCTCCTAAAGCCAGGCTGGCTTAGCCAGGTTGCCCCCTGTCACAGACAAATATATACAGACGGGAAACCTCCGTAAGGGCCCGGTCCCACGCTTAGGGGTGCGGGGAGGGAGGGTTACCAGCAGTTCCGTAAGATGTCCCATGATGGCGCTGCGATCAGAAGCAGCCCTTTAAACTGGCCAGAGCAGTCGGCAGGTAGCCGCCGTCCCCACCACCACTTCCCCTCAAAAGCCGGCACACTGGACACAGCCGTGTCCCCTCCACGCTACCCTCAGGAGCGCCTCTAGTCTGGTCTACCAGTACTAAGCCGGGGAACCGCCTGACACCTGCTAGCATCTTACGGAACTACGAGGGGAGCGTAGGACAGTGGTTTAGGGGGGCTTCCTCTCTGTATAAGTTACCCTGTGCCCCTGTTGGGAGAATACAGGGAGACGGCCAGTGCTGTAGGTGAAAGTTGGGCCGGTTCCTGCTAGCTGCCTCAGGCCGGTCTCTCTCCAACCCCTGGTCCGGCGAGCCACTGGCATGGCGTGTGCGAAAGCTTCCATCGACAAAGTTCCCGAACAGAAGCGTCCCAGGTCGCAATATTACACTATGTAACCTATACAAAACTGTATCAAACTCAATTTTAATACGATTTGAAACGATGCTCCTCATATGAATTTATCCATATTATGTGGATTGGTATGAGGTCTGCGACTGTATAATAAACTTTATGAAATAGTGTATACCGCAGCAGTCATTTTTAATACTATTTTTATTAGCACGAATCGCTACGGTAGCATGCCGCCATCATTGGGTGCATTTCACAGTTACAGGTTTCCTTACTGTTTTGTTATGTTTTTGGAGTTGTGGATGCCAGTGAGGTTACGGTTGGACGTTTTAACCTGTACCAACTGAACAGGTTAAAACGTGACGTTAATGCGTTGCTCCATTGCTCCATTGCTCCATTTTGCGCTACAAGTGGCAATGACACGAGTTCTCACACTGGCCCTGTTAGTTGGAGCTGGATCGCAGCATGTACCACCGCTTCACTGCAATGCTTTGCATTATAGGGAGCGTTTGTTTTCATGTGCCTCAATGTATATGGGCGAGCACTTCATTCTCTCCAACGCGGCTTGTAAAATATTGGGAACATTCACCAAACTTTCCGGGTGCACCCTGTGTATACCACACGTCTATCATGATTCTATAAAACTCTTCTTCACGATGGTGTTTATGTTGAAGACAATTGTGCAGATTTGGGTATGTAGCTGGATCAGTCATTTCCATGCGTTAAATCAAGGAAAAGTTACTATTTATACCATCTTATATCTTGTGTACATATTTTGTTCAAATCAAGCCTCAAAATCAGAAAAACTAATTCCTACAATATTTCAATAATTTGCACATAGACTTGAAATCTCTTACGTCAAAGTAACAACTTGCCGCGGTGGAGTAGAGGAGCGGTCAAAGCACCTCGCTACGGAGCGCACGGTTGCTCGCCGTGAAGGTTCGAGTCCTCCCTTGCGCATGGGTGTGTGTGTTTGTCCGTAGGTTAGTTTACCTAGGTTTAAGTAGTTTGTAAGCTACAGACGTATGACCACGCAGTTTGGTCCGATATATTTGAAGATATCTGAACATTTTTTTTAATTAATAAAGTAAAATGTAATTTTTCTCAGAATGAACTTCGGTTGTGCTGTGCCGTTAGTATTCGAAGCGATTCATTTTTATTGAATTAATGTGCCTTTTATTTGCTGTTGTACAAAAAGGTTGTTTTTATCGTTACAGACATTTCTATTGTAATAATGTGCCTTATGTTTGTTGTTGTACAAAAAGGTTGTTTTTATCGTTACAGAAAGAATGCAAATTGTATGGTCGCACAAAATGGGATTTATCGGATGAAGCGATTTGTACATGGGACGTGAGCCCAGTGCGAACCGTTTGCAACATAGACCGAGGCGGGCCAGTGTTGTACAGGAGATTCGTCCTGGGTATCATTGTTGGCATCGTCGATGATATGGAGGTAAGAACAGCTGCTTTTAATATAGTAAATTTCCCTATGATAGACATATTTTCCCTTTGACAACAGATACCTAACGTAATGTTCTTAAGGGACCAAACTGCTGAGGTCATCAGTCCTTAACTTAAGTAATACTTAAATAAACGTATGCTAACGACAAAATAAGGAACTATGCCTGAGGGAGGACTCGAACATCAGATGGGAGCGCCCACGCAACCCATAACATGGTCATTCCCGCGCTACAAACTTAACAGTAATCAATAATTACATATCATTTCGAAGCTAACCAGACAGAAACTGGTCATTTGCCTTCCAATAATGCGTCATGCTATCGCATGTGTTGTAACTGATATCAGATGACGTGCAACAGATGCTACACACTGTAATTGGCAATAATAGCACATATGTGACACAGAAACCGGCTCAGGACATTAACTGTGCACTGGGATAGTTCTATTAAACCGCGAAGTATTTCAGTGATGTTCAGACACGAAATATTTGTTGAGCAGTGTTGTTGTTGTAGTTTTCAGTTAGAAGACTTGTTTGATGCAGCTCTCCACCTTACTCTATCCTGCACAAGCCTCTTTATTTTCTCTTCAGAGCACCAACACAAATTCATTTCAATCTGCTTACTGTATTAGTCTCTCCATGTCCCTCTGTAACTTTTACCTCTTACCCGTTTCTTTCAATTGCCTAACGTTCCATCTGAAATATTAAAGAATTTCAGGTCCCTTAAACCTGTCCAGGTTCCATCGACTTAATTTCCTATTTCTTGCAGTCTATTAAGTTTTAATCTACAAGTCCTAACCTATGAGTTATAGCCAGAGTTTTTATTTGACCCTGGTTATGTCTAACAGTTTAGAACCTGGTTTCTAAACCAAGATCTTACTACAGTAAATGTAATCTGGTACCTTCCAGTTGATACTTAATGATGATTAAATTAAGTGCTTGTGATGATTATAACTGCGCACTGTACAAAATCTTACCAGGCGATCTCCGCAGTACATATTCACCTCCTAAATGTCCTTGTCTTCTGCTTCCTGCTGCTGAGTTCCGTCCCCTTTCACTGTCTGCATAATTTATTTTATCTCGTCATCATTTATTTGATCTCCTCTCATCATTTGCTGAGCTAGTTGACATATAAACATGCAGTACAGTGGTCGGTGTTGGCTTCGTATCTATCTTGACTACGATAATGTGATCACTGTGCTGCTCATTATAGTTTACCCACATTCCCGTATTCTTATTCATTATTAGATCTACCTCTGTAACACCAATAACTGATTCTGTATTTATAACCCTGTACTCACCTGTCCAGAAATCCTGTTCATCTTTCCAATGAACTTCATTAATTCCCACTGTATCTAACTTGAAACTATCCATTGCCGTTTTCAAATTTTCTAACCTTCTTACTCGATTAAGTGATCCAACATTGCATACACGGATCCATAGAATGCTAGTGCTGTCTTTCCTGATGACGACATCGACGTGAGTAGTCCTTGCCCTTAGATCCGAATGGGGGAGTATTGTACTTATAGGATATTTTACCCGACAGGATGCACCATATATTCATCCAGTAGAGCTGCATGTCCTCGGAAAAATTTACGTACAGTTTGCTTTAAACCGTTCGTGGTATCTGTATGGCAAAGCCCCATTAGCTGGTAAAACAAGGCCAGCTCAGTCAATCATCCAGACTGTTGCCCTGCAACTACTGAAAAGACTGCTGTTCCTCTTAAGGAATCACACATTTGTCTGGCTTCTCCACAGATACCTCATCCATTGTGATTGCACCTACAGTACGACTATCAGTCGCAAGGAACGCAAGCCACCCCATCTCGACAATGTCTGTGGTTCATGAGTGTAGTATTGAGCAGTGTAATGTGCAACTAGTTTTGAACTTATCCCATATTATGGTGACACATATTTAACTAATTTAACACAATATGTTGCGTGTCAAACAACACGTCCCAATACTGTTCTTCATATCAGTATGGCTCTTTTGATATAAAGTGCATATCACCTCAAAAAAATACCCATTCCCACGTAAGTCTCAATATAACATCCCCCAGTTACCAGGCAACCTAATCAACTGATTCCTTCACTTCTTGGAAGAATCCTTCCTGGGGAGAGCGATGAAAATGAACTGGTAGTCATGGTTTATCAAGTTACATATTAGCCTCCCTACATTTCAAATGCGATTGCTCATGAAGCACTACAGAATCGGCGTCTTTATTGGAAGCAGGGTTTTGTCTCATGTCTGCGACTGCACTGCAAATAAATGGCGTCTCAGAAATTAAGCATCAAATTATACAGCTTGTTAGGTATGCAACTTTTACACAGTTCAAAAATAACTCGTTGATTCGTTCGAATAATTCGCACTCTGTCCTGATCAGTCACAGCTAGGTAAGATAGTTATGGATAAAAGGTAGATGCAAGTACATAAGTAAAAAATATAATGAATTTTGTATAGAAGTAACAAAGATTATCTCATTGTAAGAAAATTCATACAATTAAATATAATATGATTAATTCTGAAACATATAAAAAATCATATATTGACTTTTTCATATTTATTTTATTTTTTGAAAACTTGGTTATTTTACAAAACTTCTTTGAAAAAATTGTTAGCAGTTAAAATGTGTCTTTAGCGCAAACATAAATATCACTGAATGAGCGAACTCGTGAAGAAACCACGTATAACTGTCCATGCGAAAAACAGGTTCTGGTAAATATAATCCTGCCCTTGAAGCGTCTGACCTTGTGATTTATTTATGGTGATAGCGGAGGCTACTTATTGGGAATTGACTTCTTATCATTTGGAAAGGCATGGTTGGATCAGAAGGTGTGAGGTTAATGCGGGGTTTTAGCACAATTAAATTTAGCAGTGGTGATGTACTCGCCTAAATGAGTCACCACTAATCTTGCAACATTAATTAGTCCCTGATAAGCGTTAGTATTTCTGATTAACATAATTATACACGGCGCGGTGGCTGATGGGAGCAACCGTAAATACATGTCCCAATTTCGACTGTTCGCCGGGTATCAACTTGGATGGTATGAACAGTACATTTTTTTATAAAGTTTTTTGTGAAAACAATAAATTTTTTGTCTTTAGTGGAGAACGAAACATTGAAAATGACACCTCAACCATTAATTTTGGGTAAGTAATACGGGAGATATCGCGTACCCACAAAAAACATCGATAAGAAATAATATATATGATTGGAAAAGAGCCATTATATTCTTTATTGATATAAGTATCGTATAAAATTTAGGAACAGCTTAAACCCGTAGTAATTTTTGGACTTGTCCACTGCCAGTCTTAGATCACGCAGAAGAAAATAATGATTGATAAGTTCAAAACTGTTTGCAATCTCCCCTCTGTAGTATGCCACTGACATATTTATAGGTACCTAAAGGTAAATATCTGACCATAACTTAAGCCCATTGGTCATGAATTGTAGGCTGAAACTGAAAAAAAAAAAACTGTAGAAAGCTAGAAAAATAAGGAGGTGAGACTGGATAAACTGAAGTAACTTGAAGTACTTGAGAACTTCAGAGGGAGCTTGACAGAAACGGGGGAAAATAAAACAGTAGAAGAGGAATGGGTAGCAATGAGAGATGAAATAGTAAAGGCAGCAGAGGTCAAAATACGTAGGAAGGCAAATCGACAAAAAAAAATCCTTGGATATCACAGGACATACTAAATTTAAACGATGAAAGGAGTAAATATAAAAATTCAGTAAATGAAACGGGCAAAATGGAGTACAGACGACTAAGAAATGAGATTGACAGGAAGTGCAAAATGGGTAAGCAGGAGTGGCTAGAAGGCAAATGCAAGGATGTAGAAGAATGTATAAATAGGGGGAAAATAGATACAGCCTGCAGGAAAATAAAAGAAACATTTGGAGATAAGAAAAACAGCTCTATGAATATCAAGGACACTGATGGAAAACCAGTTCTCAGTAAAGAAGGGAAAGCTGAAAGGCGAAAAGAGTGTATAGAGAGGCTCTACGAAAGAAATGAACTTAGAGGCAATATTGCAGGAATGGGAAAAGAAGTAGACGAGGATGAAATAGGAGATACTAGACTGAGAGATGAATTTGACAGAGCACTGAAAGACCTAAGTGGATACAAGGCCCCTAGAGTAGATGACATTCCCTCAGAGCTACTGAAGTCTTTGGAGAACCAGCCATGACAAAACTGTTTCACCTGGTGTGTAGGTTGTATGAGACAGGCGAAGTGCCCTCAAACTTGAAGAAAAATTTTATAATCCCCATTCCAAAGAAAGCCGGCGCAGGTAGGTGTGAAAACTACAGAACCATCAGTTTAATAAGTCATGGTTGCAAAATATTAACAAGAAATAATTTACAGAAGGATGGAAAAGCTGGTAGAAGCCGACCTCGGGGAAGATCAGTTTGGGTTCAGGAGAAATATAGGAACACAGGAGGCAATACTCACTTTACGGCTTATCCTAGAAGATAAAGAAAAGGCAAACCTACATATCTAGCTTTTGTAGATTTAGAGAAGGCTTTTGACAATGTTGATTGGAATAAACTCATTCAAGTTCTGAAGCAAGCAGGAGTAAAATATATGGAGCGTAAGGTTATTTACAACTTGTACAAAAACCAGACAGCGGTTGTCAGAGTTGAAGGGCATGAAAGGGATGCAGTGGTTGGGAAGGGAGTAAGTCAGGGTTGTAGGCTTTCTCCAGTTTTATTCAATTTTTTATTTACATTGAGAAAGCTGTAAAGGAAAGCAAGGGGAAATTTGGAGAGGGAATTAAAGTTCAGGGTGAAGAATTAAAAATATTGCGTTTTGCCGACGATATAGTAATTCTGTCAGAGACAGAAAAGGACCTGGAAGAGCAGTTGAACGGAATGGACAGTGTGCTGAAAGGTGCACATAAGATGAACTTTATCAAGAGAAAAACTAGGGTAATGGAGTGCAGTCTAAGAAAATCAGGTGAAGCTGAAGAAATTAGATTAGGTAACGAAACAATAAAGGAGGTAGATGAGTTTTGTTACTTGGGCAGCAAAATAACAAATGATGGCCGCAGTACAGAGGATATAAAATGCAGAATGGCAATGAGTAGAAAAGCGTTCTTGAAAACGAGAATTTTGTTAATTGATTAATCCTAAGGAAGTCCTTTGTGAATGGATTTGTGTGGAGTGTTGCCTTGTATGGGAGTCAAACATGGACGATGAACAGTGCGGGCAGGAAGAGGGTAGAGCCTTTTGAAATGTAGCTACAGAAGAATGCTGAAGATTAGCGTAACTAATGGGGGAGGTACTGAACAGAACTGGGGAGAAAAGGAATTTCTGGCATAGCTTGACTAAAAGAAGGAATCGATTGGTAGGAAACACTAATAGACATCAATGAATTGTGAATTTCGCGTTGGAAGGAAGTGTGTGGGGGTAAAAACCGCAGAGGAAGACCAAGAGATTGATATAGTAAGCAAATTCAGACAGGTCTAGGTTGGCGGTCTTATGTGGAGTTGAAAAGGCTTGCTCAGGGTAGGGCATTGTGGAGAGCTGCACCAAACCAGTCTCTGGACCGAAGAGCACAATAACAACAACACAAAGTTGAATATGTCTTTAGCTTGATCCAGAACCATGTCCTGAAATTCTACACCACCATTAGACGATCCAGTTGTTTGCTTATTCTGTACATTTCTTTCAGCTGCAATTATTCATATTGCGCTAGTTTTCTCTCTAAGTTTTTTCGCCTTTCTGACACTATGTAGAGCCAACTCTCATACTGAATACATTTCTGCGAGACCCTTAATGAGAAATTCCCAAATTTTATTACCAGCCATGAACTATAAACTGCCCCGAATTCCACGGCGTAAGTAGTAATAGTCGATTTATGTTGATTCGCTGGTGCTTTGGACAGTTATTTTAAAAATAAAGAGAAAGTTGACTGATCCGTGGCTCTCATCTACTGACTCATATTGTCTTAAATTCTCATGTTAGACAGTTGCTTCTCTGTTTCAAAACAGTCATCTTAGTATTCCAGACCATGAGCCTTATTTATATGCTAACGTCTGTGACAATTTGTAGTATTTCGTGAATCGGATCGCGCCGTCGGTCATTGAAAGTGAACCTAATAGTGTACACTTCCGAGGTGCATCAGTTAACTCAACGACGTCCGCAACGCTTAGTACCCCTAAATTCCGACGCCCATTTCTGTCACTAAATAACACCAACGCTTCTTCCTCCGCAGGCTACTGAGACCGCTGTACAGCAGCATCCCCGTGGAGACCTACAACTCTAGACCTAGACATGCAACAACGCTCCTTCTTCGATGAGGTCGAGGTCTATTTTGCATGAACCAAATCTTGTCGAAATCAGAGTCACTTTGAATGATGGGCACATAACACAATCATCCGTTGAATGTGTCAAGACATCCCGATCGCATTTTTTTATTACTGACGAACATATTCAATCAAACTGGACCTGCCACGGTGGAGTAGCCGAGCGGTCTAAAGAGTCTCGCTGCGGAGCGCGCGGTTGTTCGCCGTGGAGGTTCGAGTCCTCCCTGGGGCATGGGTGTGTGTGTTTGTCCTTAGGTTTAAGTAGTTTGTAAGCTACGGACTGATGACCACGCAGTTTAGTCCAATAGATTTACAGACATTTGAAACTGGACTTCATCGGTAAAACATAGATACTAGCGTATGCATGCTCATACTAATTTCCACAAGAATACGCTGCCACCTGAGCATGTTGAACCTCCTAAGGCTAAATGGCAGCGTGTTCTAAGGCGTCATGCTACGGACTGGCTGGACGTTCCCGCCGGAGGTTCGAGTCCTCCCTTGGAAATGAATGTGTGTGTGTGTGTGTGTGTGTGTGTGTGTGTGTGTGTGTGTGTGTGTGTGTTGTCATACGTGTAAGGTAGTTTAAGTAGTTTATAACTCTAGGGACTGATGACTATAGCATTATTTTCCAGTAGGTCTACAAACTTGACATTATTAACTCTTAATCGTTCAGAAGTTATGACAGTTTATTTCATATAGTCCACTAAGTGTCTCCGTATATGCGAGGCGGTCTCATACAAAGACGAATATTAAAAAAAGGGAAAAGAGGAAGAAAATGTGAAACAGGACGGAACGGTGCAGACAGAAAAATGACATTCTAAATGTATCAAGCAGTTCAAGCAAATCCTAATACCTATTCTGAAACAAGCCTGTGAAATATGTTGTTGACAGCAAATTGCAATCGATCCGCAGATATATATCGTGCAAAAAATAACTAGTTCATTATTCGACTAGAAGGCGCCGATTCTGGTGACCTGATCACTAACCATATTTTACTTCATACTCTCGTGTATTTTCTGGCGACGTATTTTTAGTCTATTCAAGAATTTCATCTCGCTTTTCGAGTTACAGGACACAGTTACATACTTGTTAACAGTGTTTTCGGTGCAGTGGAGATACGTGATCGGAAAAGACCAATATTTATAACAAACGATGCATATAATGAGGCCTTCTAGTCAGTGGGTGAAGTAAGAAAGCTTCATGTAGACTGTAGATAGATAGATATGTCATGAATCGAATTTTCATAAACGTGGGCGGAGCAATGCGTAAAACTCAGAAGATGTGGTAAACACTACACTTTACAGGTGCCATCAAGATGTGCAAGAGAGGAAATATGTTCTTAAACACCGATGGACCATTGGACCATTACTAAGCTGTTTTCTTGACCAGTCATGCGATCTCGGATGAAAAGAGGAAACATTTTGACAGATTACTAGAAACAATTAATAAAGAAATTCACTAAACCAAGAGGAATTTAGATGCTACCATTCCATCATTGATGTTATACCCGTATCATTTCGATGAAATTGATTTTGACTACTTATAAAATGGTTTCTTATAATAGATAATACGATTGTTACATCAGTTAGAGGGGTATCTGTGGAGAGGCCGGACAAACGTGTGGTTCCTGAAGAGGGGCAGCAGCCTCTTCAGTAGTTACAGGGGCAACAGTCTGGATGATTGACTGAGCTGGCCTTGTAACATCAGCTAATGTGGCTTTGCCACACAGTTACTGCGGACGGCTGAAAGCAAGGGGAAACTACAGCCGTTATTTTTCCCAAGGACATGCAGCTCTACTGTATGAACATATGATGATGGCATCCTCTCTGGTAAAATATTCCGGAGGTAAAATAGCCCCCCATTCGGATCCCCGGGCGGGGACTACTCAGGAGGATGTGATCATCAGGAAAGACAATACTGGCATTCTACGCGTCGGAGCGTGGAATGTTAGATCCCTTAATCGGGTAGGAAAATTAGAAAATTTAAAAAGGGAAATGGATAGGTTGAAGTTAGATATAGTGGGGATTAGTGAAGTTCGGTGGAAAGAGGAATAGGATTTCTGGTCAGGCGAGTACAAGATTATAAATACAAAATAAGTGGGGGGTATTACAGGAGTAGGTCTGATAATGAATAAGAAAACAGGAATGCGGGTAAACTACTATGAGCAACACAGTGATCGCATTATCGTAGTCAAGATAGATACGAAGCCAACACCGACCACAGTAGTACAGGTTTATATGCCAACTAGCTCTGCCGACGATGAGGAGGTCGAAAAAATATATGAGGAGCTAAAGGAAATTATTCAGACAATTAAGGGAGAGGAAAACTTAAGTGTTATGGGAGACTGGAATTCGGTAGTAGGACAAGGAAGGGAAGGGAAAATAGTAGGTGAATATGGTCTGGGCAAAAGAAATGAAAGAGGAAGCCGCCTGATAGAATTTTACAGAGAACGTAATTTAGTCATAACAAACACCTGGTTCAAGAATCACAAAAGAAGGTTATATACGTGGAAGAGACCAGGAGACACCGGGAGATACGAGACAGATTTTATAATGGTAAGACATAGACTTCGGAACCAGGTTTTACAGTGTAAGACATACCCAGGGGCAGATATAGACTCTGACCATAACTTGTTGGTTATGAATTGTAGGCTGAAACTGAAGAAACTACAAAAAGGTAGGAAAATAAGGAGATGGGACCTGGATAAATTGAAGGAACCTGAGGTTCTTAAGAATTTCAGAGGGAGCTTTAGGCAACAATTGACAGAAACAGGGGAAAATAAAACAGTAGAGGATGAATGGGTAAAATTGAGACATGAAATAGTGAAGGTAGCAGAGGACAAAATAGGTAGGAAGGCAAGACCTACAAAAAATCCTTGAATATCACAGGTGATACTAAATTTAATCGATGAAAGGAGAAAATATAAAAATTCAGTAAATGAAACGGGCAAAATGGAGTACAGACGACTAAGAAATGAGATTGACAGGAAGTGCAAAATGGGTAAGCAGGAGTGGCCAGAAGGCAAATGCAAGGATGTAGAAGAATGTATAAATAGGGGAAAAATAGATACAGCCTGCAGGAAAATAAAAGAAACATTTGGAGATAAGAAAAACAGCTCTATGAATATCAAGGACACTGATGGAAAACCAGTTCTCAGTAAAGAAGGGAAAGCTGAAAGGTGGAAAGAGTGTATAGAGAGGCTCTACGAAAGAAATGAACTTAGAGGCAATATTGCAGGAATGGGAGAAGAAGTAGACGAGGATGAAATAGGAGATACTAGACTGAGAGATGAATTTGACAGAGCACTGAAAGACCTAAGTGGATACAAGGCCCCTAGAGTAGATGACATTCCCTCAGAGCTACTGAAGTCTTTGGAGAACCAGCCATGACAAAACTGTTTCACCTGGTGTGTAGGTTGTATGAGACAGGCGAAGTGCCCTCAAACTTGAAGAAAAATTTTATAATCCCCATTCCAAAGAAAGCCGGCGCAGGTAGGTGTGAAAACTACAGAACCATCAGTTTAATAAGTCATGGTTGCAAAATATTAACAAGAAATAATTTACAGAAGGATGGAAAAGCTGGTAGAAGCCGACCTCGGGGAAGATCAGTTTGGGTTCAGGAGAAATATAGGAACATAGGAGGCAATACTCACTTTACGGCTTATCCTAGAAGATAAAGAAAAGGCAAACCTACATATCTAGCTTTTGTAGATTTAGAGAAGGCTTTTGACAATGTTGATTGGAATAAACTCTTTCAAGTTCTGAAGCAAGCAGGAGTAAAATATATGGAGCGTAAGGTTATTTACAACTTGTACAAAAACCAGACAGCGGTTGTCAGAGTTGAAGGGCATGAAAGGGATGCAGTGGTTGGGAAGGGAGTAAGTCAGGGTTGTAGGCTTTCTCCAGTTTTATTCAATTTTTTATTTACATTGAGAAAGCTGTAAAGGAAAGCAAGGGGAAATTTGGAGAAGGAATTAAAGTTCAGGGTGAAGAATTAAAAATATTGCGTTTTGCCGACGATATAGTAATTCTGTCAGAGACAGAAAAGGACCTGGAAGAGCAGTTGAACGGAATGGACAGTGTGCTGAAAGGTGCACATAAGATGAACTTTATCAAGAGAAAAACTAGGGTAATGGAGTGCAGTCTAAGAAAATCAGGTGAAGCTGAAGAAATTAGATTAGGTAACGAAACAATAAAGGAGGTAGATGAGTTTTGTTACTTGGGCAGCAAAATAACAAATGATGGCCGCAGTACAGAGGATATAAAATGCAGAATGGCAATGGATAGAAAAGCGTTCTTGAAAAAGAGAGATTTTTTATAATCGAATATTGATTTAAGCCTAAGGAAGGCCTTTCTGAAGGCATTTGTGCGGAGTGTTGACTTGTATGGGAGTAGGCATGGACGATAAACATTGCGGATAGGAAGAGGATTGAGGCTTTTGAAATATGGTGCTACAGATGAATGCTTAAAATTAGGTGGGTGGATCGCGTAACTAATGAGAAAGTACTGAACAGAATTGGGGAGAAAAGGAATTTCTGGCATATCTTGACTAAAAGAAGGGATAGATTGGTTGGACACATGGACATCAAGGAATTGTGAATTTAGCGTTGGAGGGAAGTGTGTGGGGAAAAAATCGCAGGGGAAGACCAAGAGATGGATACGGAAAGCAGATTCAGACAGAGATGAAGATGTTTGCTCAGGATGGGGTATTGTGGAGAGATGCATCAAACCAGTCTCTGGACTGAAGACCACAACAACAACAACACATCACTGTAGTCTGCAATCGCAATATCAAATATATTAAATACGATCGAAGTAGGAATAAAATCAAGACTTTTGGTAATGCAGTGAAAAGGATTATGAATGTAAGTTGACAATGGAAAATCCAGGTTGGAATTCAACGATACAATTATGATATTTAAGTTAGTTGCTTTTGGATAAGGATCTGCCTTGAGCAAAACACTGCTTTAAACTGAACAACAGAAACTATTTTTAGTTTTTCCAGTTATTACAAGTTCATCTTGTTAATTATAATTATGTACAAGAATCTATAAGTGTAAATCTATTACATGTAGGATTGGTTGGTTTTCCTAGATTATCCCTGTAGGTCTTCGCTTTGTCATCTGCAACAATATGGCACTTATTTACAAAACTGTTTCTTGTCGAAATATTTGACCTGCTTCATTGTTTTTTTTTTATGTTAGGTCTACTAGTTAATGTTATGTGAATGGCATCCTTGTGTGTTTGTGTGTGTTTTTATTGTTTGCAAATGAAATGTGTTCAGCTTCCATTTGTTGGTGTCTTCATCGGTGGAGTATAGAAGCAGAATAGGAGAACTTTAGTGTTTACTGTTACTGTTACTGTTTGTAACTGTTAATAACAAGATGGAAGATGGAGTAGACAGCTGACTGTGTTTTGAGTGGGATGTTTGAATCTTGGCAAGATGGTGGGTGGAGTTGACAGTTGACTGTGTTGAGGGTGGGGGTTCGAATTTTGATTCTGTGTGTAAAGGTGTGTGTTTTATTGATTGGTGTTTTCTGCCAGTTCTCTGAGTGCAGGGAATATAGTTGCATTTCAGAGAGCTGTGTATTCATTTAATATTTGTTTTCCTTCAACCACGACTTTCTATATTTGCTAGTTTTCATCAGTTATTAGTTTATTAGCTGCATTTGAGGATTTTTAGATCTGTGTTGATATCTATTGGACTGTGTTTCATGTTCATTAGATGTTATGCTAATGTAAAGTGACAACTGTTACCTTTTAGTGCTCTTCTGTGTTCTGTATATCTTGTGTTAAAGTTTCTGCATATTTGTCCAATGTAAATTGATTTGTAGTCCGGACATGTCAGTTGATGGATACCAGATCTGTTGTATTTGTCTGTGTTTGTTGTTCTTATTTTCCTCTGTATTGAGTTGTCAGTTCTGTAGGCTATTTTTAATCCTTGTTCTTTGAGTATGTTGCCTATTCTGTGGGTTGTTTTGTTGTTGGGTGAGAGTGTTCCATATGTTTGCTCATTGCAGGTGTTTTGAGCTGATAACTGTTTGTGTATCTGTTCTCTCTCTCTCTCTCTCTCTCTACATCTACATCTACATCTACATGGGATACTCTGCAAATCACATTTAAGTGCCTGGCAGAGGGTTCATCGAACCACAATTATACTATTTATCTCCCATTCCATTCTCGAATAGCGCGGGGGAAGAAAGAACACCTGAATCTCTCTGTTCGAGCCCTGATTTCTCGTATTTTATTTTGATGATCATTTCTACCTATGTAAGTGGGAGTCAACAATATATTTTCGCATTCGGAGGAGAATGTTGGCGATTGGAGTTTCGCAAGTAACCCACGCCTCTCTCTCTCTCTCTCTCTCTCTCTCTCTCTCTCTCTCTCTCTGTGTGTGTGTGTGTGTGTGTCCTGCATGTTTCTACTTTGTGTGTGTGTTGGTATTTGGTGTGCCAGTGACAGGCTGTTAATGGTGATCTGCATGCTTTTGTGCGTTAGGTGTCCTCTTAATTTTTGTTTTAATTTTGTGATTTAGGTTGTCTACAATGTTTGTGTCATACACATTCTCCACATCAATTTGCTTGATGGTTTGTAACTCATTTTTGTAATCATCTCCAATGAGTGGAATAGTTTGCAAATAACATTAACGAAGCATGTTGATCCGAAAATGGCACGTAAAAACTACACTAATTCACAAGAAACTTAGCTCTTGTCCATTAGCCTTCGTTAGATAAAAGACACATAGAATCATTCACACAATGACACAAGCACACAATACGGTGATTGTGTGAATGATCTGATGTCTGAAACGCTGACTTCTAAATATTGTCCGGGTGGCGGAGCGGGTGCGGCAGAAGTCATTGTATAAGGTACAACATTTGGCAAATAACTTTGTGTTTGTGCATTTGCACCAGACGATTTATAGGCAATGTTCAAATGTTTGTATAGTCTATGGGACTTAACTACGGGGTCATCAGTCCCTAAACTTACAAACTACTAATGAACTATGCTTTGGTGAGGCGAGAGTCAACAGCCGTAATATATTTCATAAAATGCATTTTTATAAAAACCATCAGCTGTTTATTAAAAACCTTATTCATCTACTAGTTTCGGTCATGGACCATCTTCAAGGATAAAAAGGTGTTAACAGAGAATGGTAAAATACATCAAATAAAATAATACAACTGAGATAAACAGGAGTCAGTACAACTAAAAGTGTAAAAAATTGCTATGGTCATCTTAGATAAAATCTAACAGTCAAACATGACATAAAAGGTGAGAACGGTCTATCCATTAGACCGTTCTCACCTTTTATGTCATGTTTGACTGATAGATTTTATCTAAGATGACCATAGCAATGTTTTACACTTTTAGTTGTAATGACTCCTGTTTATGTCAGTTGTATTATTTTATTTGATGTATTTTACCATTCTCTGTTAACACCTTTTTATCCTTGAAGATGGTCCATGACCGAAACTAGTAGATGAATAAGGTTTTTAATAAACAGCTGATGGTTTTTATAAAAATGCATTTTATGACTTATGAACTACTTACGAACTAGGACGGCACAAATATCCATGCCCAAGGGGGATTCGAACCCCCGACCGTAGTGGTCGTGCAGACCGTGACTGGAGTGCCTTAGTCCCCTCGGCCACCGCGGCCGGCAATTTATAGGCTTTCTGAATTCTCTCAATAGGCCATCATATAAATATAATACTAGCATAAATAAGAGATGCACAAAAAATAGCGTTTTTTGGCATTGGGTAAGCGAAATGGCGAGAAACCTAGTTCAATACTTGGTGGCGGATGGCGGGAGGGGGGGGGGTGGTTGAGGGGGGGGGGGGGGGAACATGGAAAGTGCCTAGCTCCTCCGAAGTCGCGCCTCTGAATGTGTGGCCATTTTCTAACTAAAGCTAATGGCTGAAAGTTTAGTAGCTTCTCTATGACTGTTGTTTTATATGCCTATCGTTACTCATTCTACAGTCTGAAACAAAAAAAAAAAATTATCGCCGGCCAGCCGCGACAGTGACTAACTCCTTCACTTCCATCACCGCTCAGAATTCTGCGTCCGGCGATATGCAAGATCTTTCAACACCGTAGGGTGCTGAAGTGAAGGAATCGTTGTCTCCTAGTCGAGCGGCCAGCCAGCTGCACGAGCTTCTGGTCACGTGGGAAGCCTCATACAATTACACTACAAGTTAGCAAGTTCTAATCCACTCCCACCTTCATCAGGTGTGCACAGTGACAACGTCAATCAATCAGTCACGATACATGCTGGACACAGATGAACGGATGAAGACAAATTCCTACGCCACTGCCGAAATCGAGAGTCCCATCCGACAAGCACCGACCACCATACACCATTCGACGTTGTGTGTTGCACAAATCGTTTGCACAACCTCTTCTCAAAAAATTTCCCAATCCAACTACACAGGAGGGATGTGGTGCATAAACAATGCTCCTTGGACATCTGTGCTCCAATACCCGTGTCATTTGTTAAACCGACGTACATCAATGGGGAAAGTTTTAAATTTGTGCCAGATCTGGATTCGAACCCAAGTCTTCTGCTTACTAGGCAGTTGCGCTGCCCCTTATGCCTGACCATCGCCCGCTAGTATACTCCCTGACTACCCACTTCGCAAGGCTTGCGTGTTTTCGAGCGTAAATCAAGACGTTACCGTCTTGGCCTAAACCCGCGCTGCACGAACATTGCAATCAACAGTAGAAACTAAGTAAACAGTGTATTTCTTGTCGTTTGACTGCCAGACTAGCAAGAGTATCCTCAGGTATGATCAGGGAATTACGGTGGATTGATTTCGTAATAAGAAGGTATAAAATCGTAGTAATTGTTATTAGAACACCATTACAAGGTTTGCAATAATAATATATGGGCTTGCTATTTAGATAATTACGTTCAGTCACTTCTGCTCCAATGTTTTTAAGACGACTTTTCCCGACGATGTCTCTCAAGAGCCACTGGCAGCTGGTCTTATATCGCTTTGTGCATTGATTCACGACGACTGCAGGATGAAAATGGTGTTTATTCTTCGGACATGTCTGAATGTTTTTGGCCCTCTTTAGGTCACGGTAGTAACAATAAAAGCGGGCCTTTGCGATCGCCTTTTCACAGCTAGAAATTAAAATAAAAAAATCCTTAAACTTTCATCTAAGATGAAAATTGAATAAACGTATTTGTAAAGGAGAAAATTCTCAACAACTTCGCTCTGTTATGTTATTTTCATAACACGTGCCGTTTCAGAGTTATTTGCAAAAGCAGCGGCGATTTGACACTGTCACTTGATTTTACGTAAACCAGTACAGGAAAAGAAAGTTGAGAAGGAGGACAAAGTACCATGGCAAGACACGTGATAATATTTTAAAGGGTAAAGATAATGAAAACATGGGAGAGTTATTACAATAACAGTTTAAAGAGGTAACATTTCAAAAGAAGAGTATGTTTGTCAAAGCTAATTAAAATATCAAATACTTTGTGTATTTGTTAAAGAAATGAATCGAACCCGTGCGGGCCTCCTCCGTGGTAGTCAGCTACGCTATCGACCTTTTCTTTTCTTTTCTTTTCTTTTCTTTTCTTTTCTTTTCTTTTCTTTGCTCCTCGGTTTTGTTCTTTCTTAGTTGATCGTTGAATATTTGGCTCAGCTTTTTTTTTTTTTAAATACAAACGGCCTTGACCGGGTGCGCTGAGCCACGGCGCAAAATATTCGAAATAGGATCTTAACACAGGACGTCTGCATGGCATCGCCTAAGCTACGGGGGCGGACTGTGTTTGTTGAAATACGCTGAAAGAGAATATAAGGTGTGCAGTGCATAGTTATTATCACAAAAGTAGAGTCGTAATCGTATCGCCTAATTTTTTATTTATATTTTTATTGTTGTTGTCCAAAATGTTTGCAAAAAATAAAAATATCTACAGGAAAACCTAAAGTGGGCCGTAAAATACTCCAGTCCTTTTTTTATTTTATTTTGTTTTGTATTTACAGACTGTTCCGTCGGTTCTTGGCAGAATATTTCATTCATTTTGAGTGAAACACACGAGATAATTGTGCAATATTCTGCAAATTTTATTTGTTACTAACCGGTTTTCGGTAAATATTTGTGCAGTTAATCAATAGACCGTTTTGTTCAATTTTAAATGTTACTAATTATTTCTTCGTGTTGTTATTTATATTTTGTGTCACATATTCTTTCAAAGTTCTACAAATTCAATGATGTAATTATACCTATAACACTAGTCTTCTTTAAGAAATTTTCTGTATACATACTATATGTACAACAACTTAAGATCTTTGACCTGTGAACTTCTAAGCTGCATAACTATATCTGTGTAGTGTTGACGATGGCGTAACTGCCGAAAAGCGGTAAGTAACAAAATAAAATTTGCAGAATATTGCACAATTATCTCGTGTGTTTCACTCAAAATGAATTATATTTCACTGTAAGGTTTTTAAATAAACGCCTTTTGCTACTGCGAATGAAGGGATTTATTTTTATATTTTTAAGTCACTCATACGCGTCTCGCCTTTCTCTCAAGGCATCATCAGTGGGTGTCCTGAAATATTTGCATCCTTTTGTTTACACATATAGGTTAGGTCTCTTACATATCTACAAAACATTTCATTCCTGATTTAAAACAGTTCGTTTTTTGGTATAAAATGGTGTACTTACAGCACTTGCTACTCCACTTCAGTCTTATTCTGGCAACCAGGTCGAAATGTTACACTGTTTTTTGAAATACATTGCAGTTTCTCAGTTTAAATCAGAAATGAAATGTTTTGTAGCTATGTAAGAGACCTAACCTATATGTGTAAACAAAAAGATGTAAATATTTCAGGACACCCACTGATGATGCTTTGAAAGAAACGCGAAACGCGTATGGGTGACTTAAAAATATAAAAATAAAACCCTTCATTCGCAATAGCAAAAGGCGTTTATTTAAAAACCTTACAGTGAAATGCAATTCAGCTGCTGCTCAAAATGGCCACTGCAAGCAACGCAAAATGAATTATTTTGTTTTATTTTTTTCTATCAGGTAGTAATGTATAGTACGTGTCAACTTGCGTGATTTTCTCACCTGTATACAGTTACCGCTCGTTGTTTAATGTACTGCACTCGCTATTCCTCTTTCCCTTCAGACACCAAGCAACTACTGTGGTGAGGGACGCGTTCACTACAACGTCTTCTTCCAACTGCGGGAGTACGCCGACTGGATGAAGGCAGTCACCGGCAAGAAAGCCAAATTTTTTAATCTGATAGACGGAAGGATTCTCGAGGATAGCGCTGATGACTCCCCGCGAGGAGGACTGAAGCCTGAAGGACACTCTCCGCAGCCAATGCGGAGCGCCAGGAAACCGTCCAGAGGGCGAAGCGGAGCTGGACGGCAGTTGTCGGCGGTGGGACCGCTGCTGCTCACGACTGCCAACGCCATCGCAAGCCTCGCGAATCAGTACTGACAACCGATACGTGAGATTTTGTATTTTACACAAGTCGATGAGAAATAAATTGTGAGTATGAATTTTCCTCCGCATACTACAACATTTGTTCGCCCTTAAACATTCAGAGCTCTGCAAGTTTACATGTACAATGGGAATCGAGAAAACGAAACTTCCTGGCAGATTAAAATTGTGGGCAAGCGCTCTACCTACTGAGCTATCCCGACACGACTCACGATGCCGCCTCACAACTTTACTTCTGCCAGTACCTCGCCTCCTACTTTCCAAACTTCACAGAAGCTCTCTTGCGAAACTTGCAAGACTAGCACTGCTGGGAAAAAACGATATGGTGGAGACTTGGCTTAGCCACAGCCTAAAGGATGTTTCCAGAATGAAATTTTCATTCTGCAGCGGAGTGTACGCTGATATGAAACTTCCTGGCAGATTAAAATTGTGTGCCGGAACCGGGACTCGGACCTGGGACCCTTGCCTTTCGCAGGCAAGCACTCTACCGACTGAGCTATCCCGACACGACTCACGATGCCGCCTCACAACTTTACTTCTGGCAGTACCTCGCCTCCTACTTTCCAAACTTCACAGAAGCTCTCTTGCGAAACTTGCAAGACTAGTACTCCTGAAAAAAAGTATATGGTGGAGACTTGGCTTAGCCACAGCCTAAAGGATGTTTCCAGAATGAAATTTTCATTCTGCAGCGGAGTGTGCGCTGATATGAAACTTCCTGGCAGATTAAAATTGTGTGCCGGAACCGGGACTCGAACCTGGGACCCTTGCCTTTCGCGGGCAAGCGCTGTACCCACTGAGCTATCTTGACACGACTCAGTAGGAGGTAGAGCGCTTGCCCGTGAAAGGCATATGTCCCAGGTTCGAGTCCCGGTTCCGGCACAAAATTTTAATCTGCCAGGAAGTTTCAGATCAGCGCACACTCCGCTGCAGAGTGAAAGTTTCATTCTGGAATCGAGAAAGTTCTAACTCTGATATTGGAAAAATTTTGATTCATTTGTATGACTGCTATGTACTTCCTATCATTACAGGACGTTCGATTCTTTTAAACTGTCGGTTTGTCAAATTTATAAATGTTCGAATGCTTTAATTCTATGGAAAAAAATTACGCTGGTCATCAGTTCCTAGACTTAACAAACTACTTAAGTTAAACTAACCTAAGGACAACACACACATCCATGCCCGAGAGAGGATTCGAACCACCGACGCGGGAGACCGCGCTCCAGACCACTCGGATACTCACGCTCGGCGAACAAATATATAAGTAACATGAAAACTGGAACTCTCTGAATATCTCCTTCTACCTGTCTTCTTATCAACTTCCCGTTGCCACTCTCCGGCCCCCCTTTTCTCTCCTATTTCCTCCCTTCCTCCTTCACCTGAAGGGCCCAGATCTTGCGATCCTGCTCCTCCATCAACGTATTCTCCCTACATATCCTGCTGCTCCAATTAATTCGCCTGTAGTAACTACTATTGACGTTTCTCTGGTTCTAATACCCTCTATATTTACTTGAAAAAGGATGAAGTTGTATTGTATTAGCCTAACTATTGTTACAAATTGTTGGTTTTTGTTGCGGTCTTCAGTCCGGAGATTGCTTTGATGCAGCTCTCCACAATACCCTATCCTGAGCCAGCCTCTTCATCTCCACATAAGAACGGCAACCTACATCTGTCTGAATCTGCTTACTGTATCCATCTCTTGGTCTTCCTCTGCGGTTTTTACCCCACACACTTCCCTCTAACGCTAATTCACAATTCCTTGATGTCTAAGAATGTGTCCTACCAATTTATCCCTTCTTTTAGTCAAGGTATGCCAGAGATTTCTTTTCTCTCCAATTCTGTTCGGTACCTCCTCATTAGTTACGCGATCCACCCAACTAATCTTCAGCATTCTTCTGTAGCACCATATTTCAAAAGCCTCAATCCTCTTCCTATCCGCATTGTTTATTGTCCATGTCTCACTCCCATACAAGGCAACACTCCATACAAATGCCTTCAGAAAGGACTTCCTTAGGCTTAAATCAATATTCGATGTTAACAAATTTCTCTTTTTCAAGAACGCTTTTCTACCCATTGCCATTCTGCATTTTATATCCTCTGTACTGCGACCATCATTTTTTATTTTACTGCCCAAGTAACAAAACTCATCTACCAATTTCATCTTGATCTACTTCCTCTTCCCTTCCTACAACATCGTCTCTAAGTTCGTTTCCTTTGTAGAGCTGCTCTATGTACTCTTTCCACCGTTCAGCTTTCCCTTCTTTGCTGAGAACTGGTTTCCCATCTGAGTTCTTGATATTCGTAGAGTTGCTTTTCTTGTCCCCAAATGTCTCTTTTATTTTACTGTAGGCGGTATCTACTTTTCCCCTTCTTATACATTCTTCTACAGATTTCCATTTGGCTTCTAGCCACTCGTTCTTAGCCATTTTGCACTTACTGTCGATTTCATTTCTAAGTCGTCTGTACTCCATTTTGCCTGTTTCATTTACTGCATTTTTATATTTTCTCCTTTCTACGATTAAATTTAGTATCTCCTGTGATATCCAAGGATTTTTGTAGGTCTTGCCTTCCTCCCTATTTTGTCCTCTGCTGTCTTCACTATTTCATCTCTCAATTTTACCCATTCCTCCTCTACTGTTTTATTTTCCCCTGTTTCTGTCAATTGTTGCCTAAAGCTCGCTCTGAAACTCTTAAGAACTTCAGGTTCCTTCAATTTATCCAGGTCCCATCTCCTTATTTTCCTACCTTTTTGTAGTTTCTTCAGTTTCAGCCTACAGTTCATAACCAACAAGTTATAGTCAGAGTATATATCTGCCCCTGGGTATGTCCTACACTTTAAAACCTGGTTCCTAAATCTATGTCTTACCATTATAAAACGTATCTGGTATCTCCCGGTGTCTCCTGGTCTCTTCCACGTATATAACCTTCTTTTGTGGTTCTTGAACCAGGTGTTTCTTATAACTAAATTATGTTCTGTGCAAAATTCTACCAGGCGGCTTACTCTTTCATTCCTTTTGCCCAGACCATATCCACCTACTATCTTCCCTTCCCTTCCTTGTCCTACTACCTAATTCCAGTCTCCCATAACAATTACGTTTTTCTCTCCCTTGAGCTCCTCATATATTTCTTCGATTTCCTCATCATCGGCAGAGCTAGTTGGCATATAAACCTGTACTACTGTTGTCGGTGTTGGCTTCGTATCTATCTTGACAATGATAATGCGATCACTGTGCTGGTCATAGTAGTTTACCCTCATTCCTATTTTCTTATTCATTATCAATCCTACTCCTGTGATACCCCCAACTGATTTTGTATTTATAATCCTATACTCACCTGACCAGAAATCTTGTTCATCCTGCCACCGAACTTCACTAATTCCCACTATATCTAACTTCAACCTATCCATTTCCCTTTTTAAATTTTCTAATTTTCCTACTCGATTAAGGGATCTAACATTCCACGCTCCGACCCGTAGAATGCCAGTATTGTCTTTCCTGATGATCACATCCTCCTGAGTAGTCCCCGCCCGGAGATCCGAATGGGGACTATTTTACATCCGGAATATTTTACCCGAGAAGATGCCATCATCATATGTTCATACAGTAGAGCTGCATGTCCTCGGGAAAAATAACGGCTGTAGTGTCCCCTTGCTTTCAGTCGTTCGCAGTAACTGTGTGGCAAAGCCACATTAGCTGATGTTACAAGGCCAGCTCAAAACAAAAAATACTCTTCTACACATTTCAGGATACAGGGTACTTTTCCGGCGCAATATTATCTAAAAATCAACATCTATTTCTTTCAGACACAGTTTATAATGGATATGATTTACAGATTTTTTGTTTTATCAGGTATTGTAGCCTACGTATTAAACAAGTGAGTAGTATTTTGAATATTTTTGGACATGCTTAGGGTTATTAAAAAAATTACAAAGAAATGGATGCAATTTTTTCCCCAAAATGCTTCCTCAAATTGAGGTACCATTTAATCCTATGTTATACATTTGAAGGATACCAAATTTTTACCAGATATGTATAACATGATGGCTCATCTACAATACCTATTTAATTCCACCTATTATTTGTATTACAATGGTAAAAAAAATCAAATTTTATATTTTAACTTTTTATTTTTTTCTCCTAATAAAAATGTTATTTTTTCTATAATTTAGTTGATTCTGCAATAAAGCTTAGGTTGCAAGTTACTGAAAAGAAAATTTGAGCAATGCTTGATAAACTTTAGGAAATATTTGTACCTGAAAGCTGATAAATACAACTTGCGGGAAACTGCAAATGAAGACATGAGTCCAATTAATCTGTGCATCAGAATATTTCTGAAGCATAGTCTTCATCCTGCAGTATTTCATCATCTTCAAGCTTCCTCTCAGCATTTCTTTTAGCACTTCGTTTCTTTAGTAACTTGCAGAGCGAATCTTTCGGCTTCATGGGCCCGTTGTCTGTCACACGCAACGATTGATCTTCCCTATTGGAGCCTCATTTTATGCCTATATTTCTCAGGTCTTCCATCCTTTTGTATCTTTCCATCATTTAAACATATCACTGTAACTGGTACACCAAATTTCAACGTATTTACTCTCACAAAAGCATTCTTGGGTAATCTTTCCCATATGTAATGGTTGAAACTACCATTTGTTTTCTGAGTGCCCCCTTAAAGACATTTACTAAGCAAAACAGGGTTATTCAGGTCTCTGAAAAATGGTTTTATTTCATTCATAACAGGTTCAGGACGAGAATGCTTATAATGGTATATTTGATCACTTTCTTTTGCTTTTTCGTAAGGGGAGTGGCTGTACATATGATCGTAACTTTAAAATTTGGTATATAAAGCTCATTTGTCATTTGAAACTCTATAATATATACATCAATATAATCAAGAATGACTACAGAATTTAATAAAGTCATAAAAATTTCGTTTTTCTACTGTATAAGGTGTTCTGCAAGATGAAGAAGGATCTCAGTGGGCCACGATTCCAAAACGATGAGGGAGGGAGGAAGAAAAATTTGGCTTTAACCTCCCACTGAGAATGTGATCGATAGTCAGAACTAACATACGGATAAATAATGGAATATAAGAATTCCGACAATAGCAGATGCGGCAGCTGGGCCGAATGACCCATCTAAGAACGCCGTTCGCTCCGGGACAGCACATTAGTGAGATTAACACTAACAGTGTAGTTCCTAGATGCCATCACCTGCGGACCGAGTAAAGTCAGTGTTTTTCTGTAATTCCTTACTATTGTACATCTCACGGTTATTAGATTTCCAAATCATTTTATCTTCATTGGACTTTTTACTCAAATTTAGGGATCAATAACGTAAAATTTGAAGGCACCTATGAATTTTCAAATCAGTATTATTTATTACCGGAAAAATTGAAAAAGAATTACAGTATTGTTTTATACAATGAAACATGAAACTATCTTCTAAAAAATATTTACAAAACATTTGAAATGAAGAAAAGTAGCACTAACCATAAGTTCAGCACACAGTTTAGCATTCATAGTGGACAACGATGTAATAAATTTTTGCGACAGCGGTACATACATAACCTGACATTATATTCGGTGCACTCATATGAGGTGTTCTTTTTCCAGCCTTTCCTATCGAACATTTCTAGACTTACCGCTATTTTCAGACGACGTATAATCATCAGACAGTCCTATTCCACCATCTGAAAACTCGTGAATGACTTCATAAATCATTTGCTCCAAACGGTTGCCCTGTTCACTGAACATATCGAACAGAAAGTCAACACGAAAACACTCATAACGAATCAAACTGAAAGGGTGACAACGCCAGACAATGTCTACGAAGTAAGCTACAATAACAAAGTATTTCACAAACAGAAAGTATTCCACAGAGTTCGCTGCTGCCATCTAGTGCTCGCACTTGAAACTACGAAGCATGCAGACCACTCAGACTTCCCGGGAGTCGTAAATATACTTTTGACACTACAGAGAAACATTGTAACTGCCGCGACGTATGAGCCATTATAACTAGTAAAAAACAGTGTGCATCATTTAAAATGAATTAGTATTGTTATTGTCTAAATGTTGCTACTGTATTAGTGCGTAGCGTCGAATCCTTCCCTGAAAAAAAAATAATAAAATAAATATGTCGAAACCTGTCATTTACAGCGTGTAGAAACTGTGCATAACTACAAATAAGTCAAACCACCTTGCATAGTTTTGAACACCTTGTTGGTATCCATTTGTCACGACGAAAATTATTAACCTTGTTTTACGTCCTTCAGGATTCATTGGAAACGAAAAACAAAACAAAACCCATTTTCTGAACGATTAGAACAATTCGGAGCTCACAGCCCACCATGCTGAAAGCGTATTGACTGTAAAATTTTAAACATGGCTGCAATTCAGCAACGGTGGAACAGGATCCAAAAGTCAACACAGCTTCAGCCGACCAGTTGCATAAAATGGTTTACATTTATAAACCTTTACCTAGGTTTCGGCAAAATTAATTTTGCCTTCTTCAGAAGTATACCTAATGAAACGTAACACACAAATATGAATAATAGTAAAACACAAAAGTGTTTCTAAAATAAGAAATTGAAATTACAGCATAGTCAGTATCATATTAAACATAGTTTCTGCTTGTCAAATTCATTCGCGTCCGCGACTGCGCGCACGCCCATCAGCCCTCTTGGCGCCACCTAGTGCGGGCGCACCTCACTAGGGTTCCTACGCCTCTGCCAGTACGCAGTGTTCACTCGACCTGTGAGTGGACGGGCTCCACAATTTTATGATGTGACATTGTTTTTAAATTTTAATTTTTAATCTATCGACATGGAGTCAGCCACATCTTATTTAACGACTTTTTTAATGTGAGCTTTATGTAAGTACATTCTCACCTATGCTGTAATTTTAATTTCTTATTTTAGAAACACTTTTGTATTTTACTATTATTGCCACGCCTCCACCGTATTCCCCCTGCTCTCCACTTGTCCACCCTCCGGTCCTTTCCCATGGCAACTTCCGTACCCTCCCCCTCTGACCTGACATCTACTCTTCATACCAGCTGTGATCCTTCTCCTTGCTCCCTCTCCCCCTTCTCTCCCTGAGGGCCCCGACTATCCCTCCCTTCCTGTCCCTTCTCCCCTCCTCCGTCCCCTGTCCATCCGGATCCTCCTCTTACCGCCCTCCCGTATCCTTCTTCCCCGTGGCTTCCTGGGTCATCGTCCCCCCCGTCCCTTCCCTACCGGCTCTGTGGCTCCTCCCCACCCTCTCCCACTCCTTTCATCCCCTTCCCCCCCACCACCACATCTTCAATGCTGTCAGTGCCCCACCATCTACGGAACCTCCTTCGTGCTTCGACAAGTGTGGTGTGCTTTAGGTACATTGTCTTATTTTACAACAGTGGACGGCCAACCCGCAGCCGCCACCCTCAGTTTTAACTTGTGTATTTCTCCGAGTGTGTGTTGTGTTTTTTGTTTTAACTCCACAATAGCAGACGGTCTCACCATAGCCACCACCCTATGCTCATTTTAATTGTGTGTGTGCCACTGACATTCGAGCAACTGTTTTTATTCACCACTTTCGCCGTTCCAAGTGTTTTATGTCACCACCGTTTTCCTCCATTTTATGTACTTTGTTTTATCTCCATTTTAAATCTCCGTTTTATGTATGTGTTATCTCCAAAATTTTATCTCCTTTGCGTTTTTATGTTTCTCCGCTGTCAAATTTTACTTCTGTAAGCTGAAGAGCGCCAGTGAGCGCTGCCGGCCCGCCCCTTTTTTTTAGGGAATTGAAACCACAACAAAGAAAAAAAAAGTTTACTATTATTCATATTTGTGTGTTACGTTTCATTAGGTATACTTCTGAAGAAGGCAAAATTAATTTTGCCGAAACCTAGGTAAAGGTTTATAAATGTAAACCATTTTCATCATTTTTTTTTCGATTTCCGTCGTCCTTAGTTGCATATGAAATTGGTGGAGGTGTATTACCGTCTTTAGCAACTAAATGGAAGGCGTTTTGTGTGTGCCATACGCGTTTCGCTTCTTTATTTATGAAGCATCATCGGTGGCCTGGGTTAGAAACAACTTCTGTAGCACTAGCTTTTGGAAAGTTAATTTAATTATATAGTTTTTGGCTCTACTTACGGTTTTCTGTTTTATTCCATGTGTGTCTTCATGGAGATGTTTGTGAGGTCTTCAGATGGATGTGGTATTTTCGGTCTTATGAAAACCCTTGCATCACCACTTCACTTTGTACTCGTTTTTGAACGTTTGTTTACAATAGATATAAAGAACACATAATAAGCTGGAAGTATGAAAATAGCCACTCCACCTTTGCAGAACACCTGATACAACACGGACACGAACCATCCACCATTGAACAAGACATGAAAATTATCAGCACCAACAATCGAGGCAGAAAAATCCTGACACTACAAGAAAACTTTCACATACAGAGAGCCTTGGCAATGAATAAAAAAGTGATCAATGATCAGATCAACATAAGCAACAACTCACTGATCAAGCTGGCCACAAAAACAGTGAAAAATAATAACGAAACATGAAATGCCCTACCTCCTTCTCCCTCTCGCTCCACTCCCCCTACTCCCATATTCACAAAAAACTAACACACACACACATTCCCATACTCACAAAAAACTAACACAAATAACAACACACACACATACACACACACACACACACACACACACACACACACACACACACACAGCTACACAGACACCAACACAAACAAAAAACAGCTCATACACTCAGAGACACAAGGAACACAAACAAGAGACAGGCGGAAAGCGACAGTTGGCAACACTAAACATTGTAAACAAACGTTCAAAAACGAGTACACAGTGAAGTGGTGATGCAAGGGTTTTCATCAAGACCGAAAATACCACATCCAACTGAAGACCTCACAAACATCTCCATGAAGACACACATGGAATAAAACAGAAAACCGTAAGTAGGGCCAAAATCTATATAATTAAATTAACTTTCCAAAAGCTAGTGCTACAGAAGTTGTTTCTAACCTAGTAGATCCGAACTTTAGTAATTGTAACAAGACTGTTAACTGTCATACTGTGAAAAATACCTATAATATTATGACTGTACTACAATATTATACAAAAATAACATGTATTACAGGTCACTGATGATGCTTCATAAATAAAGAAGCGAAACGCGTACGGCACACACAAAACGCCTTTCATTTAGTTGCTAAAGACGGTAATACACCTCCACCGTAAACCATTTTATGCAACTGGTCGGCTGAAACTGTGTTGACTTTTGGATCGTATTGACTGTCCTATTCTACAATCGCGCGTCGAATCGAAGGAACAAAAATGGCGGATGGGCATGCCCGTCTATATCCAGGTGCCCTAGTTAAGCAGAGGAGAAGCCGCGAGCGGCAGCGGCGACGCCGGCCGGACCCTCAGGGCTGCCAACATTCCGCGCCGGGTCGGCGGGCAGATAATTGCGGCCTGCGTTCTCCGCTCGCTAACTCTGAGCGATGTTTATCGAGTTAACGTGACGCTAATGGCGGCCGGCACATAGTTGCCGCCGCCGCCGCCGCCAGGGCCGCAGCGTCCATTTGGCGCACAAAACGCGCCGCCTGCAGCCGACAGCGATCCACTCAATCTCGCCGCCATACCTGCGCCACTGATTGCGTCGTTTACGAGATTAACTCTGCCGCCGGCCGGCGATAAATCGAAGCGACAGCCGCGAGGCTCCACTTTTCTCCGGAATTAACGCCGCTGTCATCAGCTGCGGTCACGTGACACCGGGCTCCATCGCCAGGCGGCTCGTCCTCTCAACAGTTCTTCTCTCCCCATTGCTCTTATGGCTGTGCAAATTGGCAGAGCTGGACGACCTATTTTCTTAGTATTCAAGAGTTTTCAAAGTATCGGCCGAACTAGACAAACTTAAGTTAACCCTAGAACGCTCGGGCTGGGTCTGTGGGACCCAGTAGTTTTATATTCTTATAATTGCTGATTTGACTTGAGCGGTCCGCTAGCTTCCTGAAACACCCGAGGGAAAGCGCTGACAGCTATAATGACGTTTTTCATTGTTTAGTCATTTTTGGCAGTCTTTCAAAAAGCGCGCGGGTCTGTCAGACCCAGCCCGACCGCCTACGTAACTAATTTCTGCCAGTGCGATCCCGCTTATATTTTGTTGTATCGTTGAGTTACCAGTTACTTCGCGGACTATTTGTGATCTCATAACACCAAGCTATCAGTCAATAGTTTATAGTATAAAATGGCACGAGAAAGTCTCTCTTACAGTGAAATATGCAAAATTTTATATGACGATGACAGTGAAGTAAATGATTCCGATGCGGACCCAGACTTTGAAATAAACAGTAACCATGAAAGCAATAGTGAAGTTAGTGGTGATGAAGAGGAAGATGTTCAGCCTTCTGCCAGCATTGATGCACCTACTGTTGTTGATTCAAGTACATTTCAACATTGCAGCTCTGGATGGATATATTGTGTTCAAAGCGAACGGAAATGCTTCAGTTAGAAGAGAGTACCTGAGAACGCTAGGGAAGTCTCTCGTAACACCATATTTGAAAATGCGCACAAGCCAGGCAAACCTTCCGCGCCAAATTCGCAGGCTTGCTTCTAACCTCTCCGGCACCCAAGAACAAGGCATAGTTGAAGATCCACAACCAGGAAGAAGGGGGAGTTGATACGAATGCAAAGACAGCAAAACAAAATACTTTTGCAAAGTTTGCAAGGTGTGATTACGCTTGGCGCATGCAGAAATAGTTTGCGGTGAATGTTTTGAAAAGTGACGATTTTAGACGCTTATACTTCACGAACTATTCATATGTTCACAATATCCATTTATGTAGTGATAATTCAACATTTTTGCTTCTTAGTTATTGTACTTATTCTCATTTATATTCATATTTCAATGAAATTTTCTTGTATATTCTGTTTACTAACATTTGGTACTACAAAGTTGTATGTTTTTCAGTTTTATTTTATTATAATTATTGTACAATTCAGACGGGTAAAATAGTGTCACTGTATCATTTAGTACTATCTGAATAAAATGAAATAATAGTCATTTTATGAAAATATACATTTCGTCACTTATTAAAAGTGTTTTATATATTGGGTCTCTCAGACCCAGCTCGACCGTTCATGAAACTTTTTTCGCCCGACCGTTCTAGGGTTAAAGATTTTCTCCTACCTGCAATCTCTATATATAAAAGGAAGTGTCCCGATTGACTGCCTGACTGATTGACTGACTGACTGACTCATCATCGCCCAGCCCAAACCACTGAAGATAGAAACTTGAAATTTGTAGAGGGTGTTGATCTTACTCTGCAGGCGTCATTTAAGAAGCGATTTTTCGATATTCCGTCTGTAAGGGGGTGAAACAGGGGATGAAACTTTTTTTGAAAATACGTAGCTATTTAGGCAATTTCAAAGCTAGAACTACAATCTTTCGGATTTTAATTCAGGGTTCGAATTTGAAAGACACGTGTATCGGCATTTTTGAAATTCGACAAATAAGGGGGTATAATAGGTGACGCAAAAAATTTATTTTCGAAAATATGTTGCTGTTAAGCTACAACTACGATACTTCGGATATGAAATATAGATCTAGATTAAAAAATCCATGATTTTTAGTATTTTTGAAAATTCAACAAGTAAGAGGATTAAATAGAGCCTCAAAAATTCTTTTTGAAAACACTTTGCTATTGATACAATTTTGAAGCTAGAGCTGCAAAAATTGATATTTGTATAGTTGGTTAGACGTTAAAGAATACGTATTTCGGTATTTTTTGAAATTCAACCACCAACGGGGTTAAATTGGAGAGGGGGTGTTTTTCGAAAATATGTTGCTATTCAGGCAATTTTGAAGATAGAACTACAAATTTTCGGATTTGGATTCGAGGTTCGAATTTAAAAGACACGTGTTTCGACATTTTTTGAAATTCAACTAATAAGGGGGTAAAATAGAAGACGCAAAAAATTGATTTTCAAAAATATTTTGCTGTTAACTCAAATAACAAGCTATAACTACGAGATTTAGGATATGGACTCTTGATCAGGATTATAAAGACACGAGTTCTGTATTTTTGGAAATTCAAAAACTAAGGGGTAAAAAAGGGGACCAAAAATTCTTTTCGAAAACACTTTGTTGTCAAGACAATTTTGAAATTATAGCTGCAAAAATTGATATTTGTATTGTTCATTATAATTTAAAAAATACGTGTTTTGGTATTTTTGGAAATTCAACCATCAAGGGGGTTAAATTGAAGAGGGGCTGTTTTTCGAAAATCTGTTGCTACTTAGGCAATTTTGAAGTTAATACTACAAATGTTAGGATTTGGATTCGGGGTTCGAATTTAAAAGACACGTGTTTCGGTATTTTTGGAAATTAGACGAATAAGGGGGTGAAATACGGGATGCAAAAATTGATATTCAAAAATATGTTGCTATTCACTCAAATTTCAAGCTATAACTACGAAACTTAGGATGCGGACTCTTCATCGGGATTAGAAAGAAACAACTTGTGCAGACCAACAAGCCTACTCATACGAAGCAGCGGGGTTCAGCTAGTCTCTATATATAAAAGGAAGTGTCCCGATTGACTGCCTGACTGATTGACTGACTGACTGACTCATCATCGTCCAGCCCAAACCACTGAATATAGAAAGTTGAAATTTATGGAGGGTGTTTATCTTACTCTGTAGGCGTCATTTAAAAGCGATTTTTCGATATTCCGTCCGTAAGAGGGTGAAATAGGGGACGAAACGTTTTTTTTTGAAAATAAGTAGCTATTTACGCAATTTTGAAGCTAGAACTACAAACTTTCGGATTTTAATTCAGGGTTCGAATTATAAAAGACACGTGTTTCGGCATTTTTTGAAATTCGACAAATAAGGGGGTAAAATAGGTGACGCAAAAAAATGATTTTCAAAAATATGTTGCTGTTAACTCAAATCTTAAGCTACAACTACGAAACTTGGGATATGTAATCTTGCTCAGGATTAAAAATCCATGACTTTTAGTATTTTTGGAAATTCAACAAGTAAGAGGGTTAAATATAGGATCAAAAATTCTTGATGAAAACACGTTGCTATTGATACAATTTTGAAGCTAGAGCTGCAAAAATTGACATTTGTATAGTTGGTTAGACGTTAAAAAATACGTGTTTCAGTATTTTTGGAAATTCAAGCATCAACGGCGTTAAATTGGAGAGGGGGTGTTTTTCGAAATTATGTTGCTATTTAGGCAATTTTGAAGTTAGAACTATAAAATTTCGGATTTGGATTCGGGGTTCGAATTTAAAAGACACGTGTTTCAGCATTTTTTTGAAATTCAACCAATAAGGGGGTAAAATAGGTGACGCAAAAAATTGATTTTCAAAAACATGTCGCTGTTAAATTTCAAGCTATAACTACGAAATTTAGGATATGGACTCTTGATCAGGATAAAAAAGACACGAGTTTCGCTATTTCTGGAAATTCAAAAACTAAGAGGGTAAAAGAGGGGATCAAAAATTCTTTACGAAAACACTTTGTTGTCAAGACAATTTTGAAGCTATAGCTACAAAAATTGGTATTTGTATTGTTCGTTAGAATTTAAAAAATACGTGTTTCGGTATTTTTGGAAATTCAACCATCAAGGGCGTTAAAGTGGGGCTGTTTTTCGAAAAATGTTGATATTTAGGCAATTTTGAAGTTGAAACTACAAATTTTCGCATTTGGATTCGGGGTTCAAATTTAAAAGACACGTGTTTCGGCATTTTTGTAAATTCGGCCAATAAGGGGATGAAATAAGAGATGCAAAAATTGATTTTCAAAAATATGGTGCTGCTAACTGAAATTTCAACCTATAACTTTGAAACTTAAGATATGGATTCTTCATCAGGATTAAAAAGAAACAACTGGCGCAGACCAACCAGCCTACGCATGCGAAGCAGCGGGGGTTCAGCTAGTCTAATATATAAAGCAGAGTATCCGTATATTTGTACGTGTTCCATACAAATCTACAGTTTTGTTCCAATCTTTATGAAATTTTACACACGTAACCTTCAATCCACGAGGACGGTCTTTGTAAGTGTAAAAATCACGTACGATACACAGTTCACGAGATATGACGGCATAAACAATGAGATAAACTTCGAAGGGCGGCAGTCGGAGGTGATGGTTGTATGACTGTGTTGTGTGCCTGTGTGATTGCGGGGGTGTTCTGTTTTCTGAAGAAGGCCATGGCCGATAGCTGAATGTGTTGTATGTGTGTGTCTTTTGTATGTGCCTGTCGCAGCTCATCGCCACGTCGTTGCGGTGAGTTGTAAACTGTCCTCACTATATTATTAATTCCAACCTGGACTTTCCATTATTATATTAATATATGCTTGTTAATAGAGAAGTACGTTGCTTTTTGAAATATAGCTGAACGTATTGTTAATTACTATTTTCTTAGGTTTTTAGAATTTGTACACTTGTTCTTTAGGTAAATCGTAATTAATTTCAAAGAAAGTCATGTAAGACCATTGAAGTTTGTGTGGCTATCTGAAACTCTGCTGCAACTTTTTGACAGCCATTTCCAAGCAGGTACGTTTTTGTTAAATATCTTTGTTCGTAATGCACGTTAATCAGTTGAATATGAAATTTCGATTTTTTTTTCAAGGCAGACAGGGCGAGTTATTACTGTGAACTGCCACATGGTACTTGCCAAAGCTGGACAGCGTTGATCAAAAACTTAACTTCGTTAAACATTAACCCATTACTTAAAAACTTAACTTGGTTAAACGTTAATGCATCACTTTACGAACAGTTTAATAGAAGTTAACGTTAATCGTTAACTCGGAACTGTATTGTGCAGCCATGAAATCTTGCCCTGAGTCTCTGAATTTATATTCGTGTATTGTCGTATCACTGAAATAGAGTAATTCAAGAAAAACATATTACCCTAGCTGATTTAAAAAACTGCAACATTTTAAGAAAAAAATAATGTTCATTACTGCACCCTGTGACCTTAGTGCTGGAAAGAACTGAAGACTTCAGGATAAAGATAAAATATTCCGTTGATGTGTATTAATCGATCACAAACGTTCGGCCAACAGTCGCCTTACCTTCTTGTCTAAGCGGAGCGCGTCTCCCATTCGCCCAGAATTCTCACCAGTCGCACGCTACCAAAGCAGCGTCCCTCTACCATATTCCTCCATGTTCACCATCTGAGATTTCCACACGAGATCCAACAATTTTCTCATATTAGCGATGAAAACTGGAACCAAGAACGCCATCGTTGTATGTGAATACTACTTATATGTTGGTGTGATATCTGTTCTTTCTAAAGACATCACACGCAATAAGTATTTTCAATTAATGTTGATTGTGTGAAAGAGTTGTAGCAGAGATGCTAATTTCGGTAGGCAAACTTGGCATATATGAACCCCTCTGACTTCAACTTTTTTTTTCTCCTAATAATTTCCTGTCAACGTGATCATATTTTCAGAAGCTGCAATTTAAAATTTTCAGCACAGTCACGCATAGTACCGATTAATTTATTTTTACCTGCCCCCTCGAGTGTTACGGAGAGTTTTTCTTCGTAGTTGGTGCTGAGATATTTGCCGTTGAATTGCATATTAAGCACAGTGCTTTCCAAGAGACTTTACAAATACGAATCTTCGCAGTAAGCATAAAAAATGACACACTTGTATCCGAACCTTTTTTTGCTTGCACTGTCTCACAAGACAGATGAAAGGTGTCACACTTAATAGTATTCAGAAGGGATACTTCAGCACACCGAAAAGGACGCGATTGCGAGCGCCAGAGGGGTGGGGGGTGGGGAGGGGCTGGGAGAGGGAAGCTCCGGGCACAGACAAATATATACAGACGGGAAACCTCCGTAAGGGCCCGGTGCTACGCTCAGGGGTGCGGGGAGGGAGGGTTTCCAGCAGTTCCCTAAGATGTCCCATGATGGCGCTGCGGTCAGAAGCAGCCCTTTAAATTGGCCAGAGCAGGCGACAGGTAGCGGCTGTCCCCACCACCACCTCTCCTCAAACGCCAGCAAGCCGGACACAGCCGTGGCCTTGTGGCAGGCGGCACGAGCTCTCCCCTCAGCCTCCCCTCCACACACCCTCAGAAGTGCCTCTACTGTGCTCTACCGTTACCAAGGCAGGGAACCGCCTGACACCTGCTACCATCTTACGGAACTATGAGGGGAGCGTAGGACAGTGGTTTAGGGGGGCTTCTCCTCTGTATATGTTACTCTGTGCTCCGGGACAGCACGGGGTGCTCAAACACTTGACTGCTCTACTCAGAGGGGCCTGCTTCACAACAAACAACATGCGTTGCAGAGAACGTGCTGCTTAAATTCAGGGCACTACATCTACATATACACGGGATAGTCTGCAAATCACATTCAAGTGCCTGGCAGAGGATTCATCGAACCAACTTTTTTCTATTTATCTCCCATTTCTTTCTCGAATAGCGCGCGGGAAGAAAGAACACGTGAATCTCTTCGTTAGAGCTCTGATTTCTCGTATTTTATGCTGATGATCTTTCCTACATATGTAAGTGGGAGTCAACAATATATTTTCGCATTCGGACGAAAATATTGGTGATTGGAGTTTTGTAAGTAGCCCACGCCGCAGTGATAAGCGCCGTTGTTGTAATGATTCCCATCCCAGATCCTGTATCATTTCCGTAATGCTGTCTCTTCTTTGAATTCTTTCGATGTCCTCCATCAAACCCACCTGATAAGGATCCCACACTGGTCAGCAATATTCCAAAAAAGGACGGACAAGCGTAGTGCATGCAGTCTGTTTAGTAGTTCTGTTATATTTTTTAAGGGTTCTGCCAATAAAACGCAGTCTCTGGTTCGCATTTCCCACGACATTATCTACCTGTTCTTTCCAATTTAAGTCTGAGGTAACAGTAATTCCTAGATATTATGTGGAGTTTACGGCCCTCACATTTGATTGACGTATCTTGTAAACAAAGTTTAACGGATTTCTTTTTGTATTCATGTGGACGACTTCACACTTTGCATTATTTAGAGTCAATTGCCAACTTTTACACACTGGTTTCGTCGATTTCGCTGTACGTATCTCGCCCATTTTTATCAGCCAGTCATTAGAGATTTAGATTGCGAAATTCTGAATGTTGGACGACTACCTTACTGGCCCACTCGAAAATGCTCGACGGGCCACTAGTGGTCCGCGGGTCGCAGGTTGAATACCACTGCTTTAGATTATGGTAGTGTAACATTAATGTATATACTTAATACTTTTTGCAAACTATTTAATACCAAATGTTTGTTTTGCTGTAATCGATATATAAAATTTTAGGTATCCATCTGTAATTATTTTCGTAAAATGTGGTATGTATGTTATCTTATTTGGAATATTTGTAGAGTTAAAAATGATTTTTGTGTATCTCGACTGTACGGTATTTTGATGGTAATATTTATTGTTATAAATATAAGAAGATAGTAGTCTGGTCCAAACGCAGGTCATGTAATAAAATACATGTAATGCAAAACCGTTGGTACTTCCCCTTTGCTGACGTGCAAGGCACCAAGTTTTGGCGCATAAGAAAGAGGCAGGAATACGGACAGTGTGGCTTAACGAGAGAGTCGAGTGGTGACCGCCAGTTAGTGAGCACTTATATGGCGAGATGTAAGCGAGGCAGCAAAGCGCAGGCTTGGAATTGTATCAAGAGTTTCCAAAAATTAGCCTCGGATGCTGGTTGACTATCTGTTATATCGTGGCATGGAATTATGGGCACAATGTAAATTTATTCATCGCCAAGAAGAGATGACGATGCCACACAGTAAGAGCCAATATTGACGACGATTCGCCTCTAGTTGTGCAATCAAGCAACTGCTCGTCGGCAGCACGGGATATTTGCCAAGGTTATGTACTTTTAGAATTGTAGTGCGAATGGATCAGACAAAAAGTAGTGATTTGTGATAATAATGAGAGAATTGAACTAAAATTTGTGATAACCTTTGTCTACCCTTATCACGTACGTAGTCAGGGTCCTATGCTAGTGTGTAAATGTCCGAGTGTCCTAAATGAGAAAAGATAACAAATTAAATAATTTTCTTTATGAACTAATTAACAATCTGAAAAGCTTAGTTCCATTTTTGTAGTAGATAATTGATAAGTAGTAAGAAACCTTTGCAATTTGTTTACTTACTAATTAAAGATTGCACCTCATATATCAAATTTAATCATAAACTATTAAAACAAAATGATTGAAATAACAGTTAATAATTTAAAGTGGTAGAATTGATAACTTGGTAATCATAAACTTATTGATTGCATCAAATCAGTAGTACAGTATATGTTATCTCTAATTTTATAAAAGCTAAATTAATTTCAATCGTATTTGTTAAAAGTGATAAACATAGTTTAAAGGAACTGCCATTATAGTTAATGCTGCTCAAAATTAATGATTACATTAGAAAGTACAATATACCAGTTTCAGGGCTAGCACCATATCTTTAGAAAATCCATCAGTAAGGTTTCCGTAAAATTATTTATACAATGATTAATCAAAATGTAGTTAAATATGGGTTTGTGGTTGGTAAATGTGTATAATTTATGTGTGCAATCCAGAAGTGACTGAACTGGGGGCACCTATGTCCAAAAATCTTGCATTGTTTGATCAAGTGCAAACATTTCTTTTATATTCAGGGCTACATTTAGGTAGTAAATCAGTGGCTTGGTTTGCCTTGTCTTACATATTGTTTCCATAGAGGTTATAGTGTTTTTTTATCGGACCATAAACCTAGCGCTTTCTACTTGATGTACCTAGTTGTTTTAATGTAATATTTAAAACAGACCGGAATCAGGTCATGAATAACAAGTTTAAACATTTTATTGCCCAATCAGGCTGGCGACCACATAAATAACATTCAGTATACTGACCAATTCTTGTGCACAGCATTTTGTCACCGTATAGCAAATAGTCTGTCCAAAATCCGACACAAATCAAGACTGTCTTATTCTTAGGTACTCTCACGGACAAATCAAAAAATCCCACCTCAGGTTGTGCCCTTACATTCTGTGACGTTTCATAGGAAATTTTAAAGATTCACAGTTGAAAAACAATCTCATGATAAAACAGTCACTACTAAGATTTTTTTTAAACGAGAATATTGTAAATTTTATGAACCTAACAGTTTGTCTAACAATTATATCAGTTACGAACTATTACGAAAAACTAGAATTGTCATCTATTAAGTTTTGATAAACCATACACCTTTACGAACATTTCTTCCCTTCTAAATTATCGTTACTTTTAAATTTTGGTAAAATGTTGAATTTGAAGATCCATCAGAAGACGTCAGGTGCGGAGTTGTTTGTTGACACGTACTGACGGCTCAAAGGTTATTGTATCACCTAGTGGCCGTGTAGCGAAATACGCACCACTTACCTTTAAATAATTAATTTATTGCATGAAATGTACCCTTTTTTGTTTTTTACCAACTTTTGTAACCATTATATCATTTGTTAACCACTACATCGAACTGTATAAATTTGTTCAAAATTTGTAGTCAATTTGTTTGAAACAGAATTTGTAAACATCACGTCAAGTGTTGCTGTAGTGTGATGGAAGACTCAATAAAAATCCGTTCTAACAATGACTTTATTTTGATAGGAGAACCTTGGAGAATGGACTGCTGTTAACTTGACCAAGGACTTTTTTATTATTTTTTTTTCCTTTTTTTTTTTTTTTTTTTTTTTTTTTTTTTTTTTTTTTTTTTTTTTTTTTTTTGATTCGTTGTGTGGTTTGGAGTGCTTTAGTAACAAGCAATTCTAACGACGACGTAAGCTCCATTCACACAGGCCATGCAAAGTCTCAATTCGCTTCGGACACAGTTATATCATGATTCGTGTGATTGGTAGTTATACCTGGAGGTAAGAGGTTACAGTAGTACTCATCGGTTGTCTCACATTACACATTACGCGATAGTACTCACAAAGAAAGTACTTGGGCTCGAACGAACACATATACACCAAAATCGTATGAGAGATAATGTAGTAGTCCCTTATTGCACCAGTGATTCTCCCGCATCTGCAAAACTCTGCAGTCATCCGTTAGAGGCCTCTGTGTGTGCCTTGCCACATTGCACTTTGACCTGTCGGTTCGCCAGTAGGGACGGTGCAGTGTGCCTCCGAAGTTGTGTGTGGTGAAGCGTCAGTTGGGGCGGAGATTGGTAATCAGAAATCAGTCCTGCTAATGTATTGCGATTGGTTGAGATGAAGTTACGAAGACCCATTCTTGGTAAAGATGGTTTTAGTGTAGAAGAATCATTCGCATGCTTTCTCGTATCTGTTATGGTACAGAATTATGAGCATAAGTTAGATACCGTTGTAACACTAACACTTAATGATCATAATAGGGATGATAATGACGAACAACGCATTACAAGAGGTAGTGCTATGGTAAGTGCGGGAAGATGCGATGGAAGCAGTGGCAGTGAATACCAACAGTCTTCCGAGAAGAAGTTTAAAGTAGCAACTATCATCACGGCTTTTGATGACAATACGATAGATAACATATACGATGATTATTACATAAGTTATAGTTAAGATATCTGCATTGCGCATGTCATCTACAATTACATCTACAGTGCTATCTAGAGCACGATTTCAGAGTTTTGCATAAAAACGACACCCACCAGCACATTGAGGTGTACGTAGAGATCCTGTGACCAAAAGTTCATACAGATATGTTTGATTTTCTCAGGGAAGCCAAAACAGTCTTTGTCCAACCCGCCGCTGCCCGCACCGAAACTAAGTTTATTGTATGGTATCGCTCCCTGTATATCTAGTAAAACCAACCAATGCCCTTGAACAGTGCAAGGAGTCCCTTTACCAGTTCTTTAGTAGACACAGTTTCTTCGATTCTGGTTGTTCCAAATGTTCTGTGCCTTTTACTCTCCAATGCAATGCATTCGAAGTTTAGATGTGATGCAGTTTCATCACCACCATCACACATCCTACATTCAGGGTCCTCTACTGTTATTCCCATTGTACGTAGGTGTTTTTTGAAATTCCCATCGCCTGTCAGCAATCCAACCATGAGTCTAATCTCTCTTCTGTTCAGGCCCAGATTGCAGAGCTTCTTTTAAAACATGGCTTTGGCATCATTACCTTGATTTTGTTGATGGCCTTTGGTCCAATATTCTACGTGCTGTCTTCTGATCCAGTTACATAGCTCCAATTTGATCATTGCCTTGGTGATTGTCAGGACAGGTTCCGGTCCAATAAATGGAGTCTCTGCCCCCATCCTGGCTAATCTGTCGGCATGTTCGTTGCCTCTGATCCCCAAGTGGCCAGGGACCCTCAATAGGTTTACTCTATTGCTTTCCCCTAGCTCCACCAGAACCCTGTGACATTTTGCAACAATTTTAGACCTTGTTACAGGAGCTGCCAGTGATCTCAGGGCTACCTGGCTGTCTGAATAGATATAGATGCTACGATCTTTGTAGCACTACGCAAATTCTCCTCCATACATGCTCTGATAACAGTGATTTCGGCCTGGAATACTGAGGCCAGTTTCCCTAGAGAGATGACGCTCTCCAGTCTTGGCTGCACCCCGTATACCCCGGCCCCAATGTTTGTTCGAGCCCATGTACTTGCCTTGTCAGTGTACAGCAGCGGCGGCAAGACAATGGACAACTAGCGAAGCGGGTGCGCCCTGCTCCCTGCGGTAAGTGGCCTGCGAGGAGGTGGAGGTGCCTTCAGTCGCGACTGGCGAAGCCCGCCGTCTGAAGGCGTCGCGCCTCGCGGAAGTTGGCGCCCAGCGGAGGTCCCGAAGAAGCCGTCGCAGGCGGCGGTCGCGCCGGCCCGCAGCCAGCTAATATCAGCCGGCGAAATTAGGGCGGCCGCGGGGGTGGGAGGGGACGGGGGTGCGCAGAAACCCCGGCGCTAATTGCATATCGATCAGGCGGCTTCTGCCATGTTGCAAGAAATGGGACCGCGCCTCAGAGGCGGCTGGCTCCACTCGTTAGCCGCTGCCGGCGCGTTGCCAAAGTTTTGCTGCTGGCCCGCCGTCTGCCGCCGAGATTGCGCGCTTTGATCTCTGCCCGGCTGCGAGGTAAGGAGCCGATTACGGCCTTCTTAATTAGAAAGTCGGCCCGCCGCGCCGCGCCGCCCCGCGCCCTCCGTTTCGCCGAGTCCTGCGCCGTGTCCGACGCCACCAGCCACCCTGCCGCCTGCCGCCTGCCGCCTCGCCGAGAGGTCGCACCGCCGCCCGCCTACTGACGCCTCCACGCGCGGGCTTGGTGCCGTCTTCGTAGGGACTGAACGACGCGGCTGTGGTAGAAGCACTGGCGGCGCGTCTTATGTCTTCACTCGTTCAGTGAACCCCCAGAAAAAATACCTCATTATCAAAAAGTAGTAAATAAGTAAAAAACATAAAAAGCGTTTTTACACTATCGTTCCTTCGTTTCGTTCTTCTATTAGATCATTTTATATGCACATTCAAAGTATTTTATCGCACGAGGAACGTTTCACGTCGCGGTTGTGAGGATACAGGGTTTTAGGTTAGTAACCTCTTTTGGTCGAACGATAGTTATCATTGATGTGCAGCGAGAGCTGCTGGCAACAATGCTTCTGTTGGAATGTTCTTTGTTTGTTGGCCGGTGTACGGCAGTCTCCCGCCGACCGCAGAGCGAGGCGGTAGCATGTCGGCAGTGAGTTTGTAACCTGCGTTAAGTGGTGGCTAAAGTTTTTGCCATTCCGTCGTATCGCATACGGGTTGCAGTTGCATATTGAAATGTTTCAATGTGCACTTGTAGCCATTCATCGTAGTGGCAAGCGGTTATTAAATCAGTGTGTTTAAAGGGAAGAGTTTGTTAACACTTGTCGTTCCATAATAAAGGAAGTTAACAAAGTTTACTGTTATGGATCAACCTCGTAATTGTCCGCATCCCATACTGTCAAATCATTGGAACAATTATTAAATGATTAAGCATAAAATAGAATGTAACGGCAACTTCGCCCATCGAGGATTAGGTGGACGCAGCTGCGACGTTACACGGTGACAAGACGTATACGAGTGGCAAGGATGGGGCCCTTCCACGCCCACACCAACGTGGTGACCATCACAAACGTTCTACTGTCACCTCCGTAATTTGGCTAGTTTGCTAAGGTTGATCACGGGATGTGGGAACCGCGATGTTATCCGTACATGTGGGCACGATCATCCATTAATACGGTGCATCTGGAGATACAATTGGTCGAAAGGTATACGAAGGGTAAAGGTATGTGAGGGCAGAGGAAATAAAGAGAAATGAAGAGCCAAGGGAAAAAAAATGTCTGTGACAGTGGGGTAGATTTTAAGGGCAGTAGCGGTATGCTAACTGCGACAGATCGTGCAAGGTTTGGTAATATTAGTAAAGGGTATATCTCAGTACCGTTAACTTTGCTAGGTTCGTCATAAAGAATCAGTCCGGTTGATGCGAGGTTCTGCTGCAGCTGAGCACCTGTGAAGTCTCCTGAGTCGGCTGCGGCGAATACCTGTGAACATCGGCTGCGGCAGAATACCTGTGAACATAGCCAAGTTTGTCATGGTAGTTATACAGTTCGGTCATAGAACTGGCTAAGTTTGTAGGACTGTATAGGTTTGTTTGTGTTTAGTGCGCTGAATATGGTTTCCCTGCCTTGCCTGTTGGTCGGCTGTGAACTCAGCTGGCATTGCTAGTCAGTTTGCTGTTCTGCAGGGGTTCGCCATATTCATCGTGTTTGCGAGTTGGTAGTGCCTCCTCTCTGAGGAGAAATGTTTTTGGGCGTTTATGTTTCCACCTATGGTTGTGATCATAGTTTCCCAAGCGTAGAATGAAGGGATTGTTCGAGTGTCTCGAGTTTTTGTACAGTGGTGTGGCGAGTTTCTTGAATACCACCAAGAGGCGCTCTAGGTGGTATTCATTGTGAAGATCCACGAGACGAGTCGTAGCACGGCTGCCTAATATAGGCGGCAGTGGCCGCAGTGTAGCGTGGACATACGTGGCTGAGATTTAAAACTTCTTCTGAACTCCCTGGAGCGAGCATATGGCACTCACGCGACAGGAAGGGGCGAGGGGAAACGCCGATTTTAACATTGGCGTTTGAGTTGGTAGAGACGCCAGCTCCTGGCTACATGAGCTCTGGCGGTTACACACGAATGTTCCCAAAGCAGAGGCAGTGGAGCTACTTCGCACCTAGTCTTGAGCAAAATATATTACTAGAAGGAGGGAACCATGGCGACAAGCGTCACTGACTGATAAAAAATAAGTTAACCTTATTATGTACCGTTACATCCAGATCTTATCCAAGGATAACTTCCACCACTTCCCCCTCCTCGATAACGCTCTCCATCCCGATGTAGCAGTACATTAATATTTTTTTTATTGAAAATTATATCTGCGACACTTGTCGCAAGCATCCGTTCTCTCTGCCAATAAATCTCTGATTATCCTTGTTTCAATTTATACCTTCAACTATTTCAAACGATCTGGAGAGAAAACGGAATCGCTTGTCGTCTTTCGTTTTTCTACCTTTATACTGAGCGGACGTATTTTACTCGGCCTCCCAAAATTTGTAAGTGTGAGCCTTGGTTAGCATCCTTTAACGTAATAAATTTTAAATTTCATTTGGAATTCCTATTGTATTTAAATAATGACTATTTCTCCCCATCTTTCATTTAATTTATTACTTGATTTTCAGCAATATTAGTGAATTGATGTTGGTCATTGTTGCCTATTGTCTCATGATGACAAAAGTAACATTACACCAACATCTATCCTTCCTACCAACTGTAACCCTTTCCCAATGGCTGTCAGTGTGTCTCTTAATGCATCAGTGTATTTTATCAGTACGCCCATCAGTCACAAACAATTGTCGCATATTTCGTTCTAACCAGTGTCTCTGAGTGTTTTACGTCCAGTCATGTGTCCTGGTTTCTCAATGTGATTTTAATGCCACCCTGGGACAAAATTTTTCAACTTGCTACATGTTTTTATCAACTGTCTTGCTATGTGTTCGCCAACAACTTCTAATTGTCCATATTTTAAATCCAAGTTAAATGTTTTATATTTACCATGTTCATTGTTTTAATTTTCTTGCATCTGAAGAGAGGTTTATCATGCTGCTGACAGCCAACCTACTGTATGTTAGTGTGAAATAACAATAAAGGAAGAAAAAGAGCTACCAGCCTTAATGGAGTAACCAGTGGCTCGCCTGTCAATGGAAATAATTCACACTACTCATGGATTAAAGATATACCAATTTTAGTTAGAAATCAGACAACATCATAGCATGGTAAGATTCATCTATTTAAATTGTGTCTACAACACTTTCATTCAGATTGTAAATTAAATACACATAAAGAAGGCTGTTCTAAATATAAATCAGTTAAAATTAGAGTACCTAATAAAGATGAATGCATAGATTTTAAAAATTACAATCATACAATGTGTGTTACGTTTGTTGTATGTGCTGATTTGAAAAGCTTGTAATTGAAGATCGATGCATATCAACCAAATCCAGACGAATCATATACAACGAAATATCAAAAACATGAACAATCTGGATTTTGTTACTATGTGAAATATATTCATGAGAAATACAAAGATACTCTTCTATAGAGAGGACCAAATGCACATAAGTGATTTATTGAGTTGATTAAAAAAAGTAGTCGAAGAAATTGGTGAAAAATATTCACAAATAGAACCAATGAAAAAGTTAAATAGCAATAATCATCAGTCCATTCTAAATCAAGAAAATGTTCATTATGTGAAGAAGCTTATACACCAAAAAATAAAAAGGTAACTGATCATGATCATTTAACTGGAAATTATGTAGCACCACTATGTAATACATGTAATCTTAAACTTCCAACCAACATCTGTACCTATATTTTTACACAATCTAACTGGTTATGATTCACATTTGTTTATAAAAGATCTTAAATATGATGAAAAAGAAATAGAGTTCATACCAAATAATGAAGAAAAATATATCAGCTTTGGTACACAAATACCTTAAAAATGAGATTTATTGATACATTCTGATTTATGCCAAATTCATTAAATAAGTTACCATCTAATTTATCAAAAGAAAAATGCTGAATATGAAACAATTCCTTAATGATGATGTAGTGGCTCTAGTTATTAAAAAAAGTGTTTATTCGTATGATTATATGGACAACTAGAATAGATTTAATGAAACACAATTACTACCTAAAAAAAGCATTCAATAAAAGATTTAATGAAGAAGATATAACTACAGCAGATTATTTGCATGCAAAATTAGTTTGGAAAAAATTCAGTATTCAAAATGTTGGTGAATATCATGATTTATATCATAAAACAGATGTACTATTAGTGGTACATATATTCAGAAACCTTAGAGCTACATGTATGAAAGTGTAGGAATTAGATTCTGCTTGGTATTATACAGCATTTGGTTTATCGTGGGATGCTATGTTAAAATGACTAAACAACTTCTTTAAATATTACATGATTATGATAGAATATTAATGAAAGAAAAAGGAATTAGAGATGGTATAGTGCAATGTTGTAAAAGGTATGTTAAATCAAACAATAAGGGACTGATGACCTAGCTGTTTAGTCCCCTCAAAACCATTAACAACACCAGCAAATAATAAATACATGAAACATTATGATTCAAATAAAGAATCAAATTATTTAATTTATTTGGATGCAAATAATTCATATGGATATGCAATGTCACAATATTTACCATATGGAAGATTTGAATGGGAAAACAATTTAAATATTGATGTGAGGAAATATTGAATAATTGTGAATATTTATATATATTTCAAGTTGATTTAGAATTTCCAATTTAGTTATATGGCAAATATAACGTTTTAGCATTACTCCCAAAAAAATTGTACCAGGAACTAAAGAAAGTAAGTTGTTGACTACTCGAATTAATTATGTAGTTCAATACAGAAACGTCAAACAGTCTTTATGTTTAGCTGTGAAAATAATAAAAATACACAGAGTTTTAAAATTTAAACAATCTGATTGGTTGATAAAAATTTAGGCAACAAACGATTTCGAAAAGGATTTCTTTAAACTTATGAATAATTCTGTCTTTGGTAAGACAACAGAAAATATAGGTAATAGAGTTAATATAAAATTAGTATCAGATGGCAAAAATGTGATAAATTAGTTGCTACACCAAATTTCAAATTTCAAACAATATTTAATGAAAAACTGTTCGCAATTCATATGAATAAAACTGAGATTAAATTTAATAAACCATTTTATATTGGCATAAGCATATTAGATTTATCAAAAGAATTAATCTATAAATTCCATTATGTGAAACCTAAATATGATACAAATATTGAGTTGTGTTATCAAGATATTGCTAGTTACATATACAACATAAAAGTAGAAAACTTTTATAAATATATGAAAGATATGTTTGGACACTTTGATACAAGTGACTATCCACATGACAATATTTATAATACACCACAAATGAATAAAAACGTATTGGGAAAAATGAAATATGAGTGTAGTGGTAAAATAATAACCGATGTTGTAGGATTGGGAGCTAAAATTTATGCTTATAAAGTTGCTAATGAAATAAAGAAAAAATCTAAGGGTGTTAAAAAGTCAAGAGTAAAAAATAAAATATCAATTGATGATTATAAAGAATGCTTATTCTACAATAGTGAACTATATAGTACAATGAATTTAATTAGAAGTTATAAATAGTGATATTAAACAAAATATCTTTAAGTGCAAATGATGATAAAAGATACATTATCAATGATGTAACAAATACACTTCCACTTGGACATTATAGTATATTATAAATGTTATGTTTGTATATTGTAGATATTGTATATAATGTATATAATTACTTAAGAATTACTAGTTTTATATACATATTTACTATTCATTGAAGTGTCTAATTTTTGCATTTCCCAATTTTTGTGAATGTTTCAGGGTAAAAATATGAAAAAAGCTTCTTTGATATCAAATTACCTAAAAATAGCTATAAAAAGGGTTTAAATGACTGATTGTGGACCTTTTGTTAGAATGCTCATTCCTCATCTACTTACTTCTGTGTTTTCCGTCAGTCTCAAGTCAGGCTCCGAAATACACCAAAGTAGGATGGACAAGGCTGGTGTAGACCGATTCTTTAGCAGAACTGATAGATCGTCAATGTATTCTGCCAATGAACACAGCCCCAATTTACTACCTACAGAACCAGCTGGTATGTTGTGTAAATGCCTGTAATTCACAGATATTGTAATGGTGGAGTGGCTTGCATGCCTCAATGATCCAGATGGTTGGAATGTAGATGCTACCACAATGCAGGGGTATCTGTGGAGAGGCCAGAAAACTACCACCTCCTGAAAATGGAAGTAGCCTTTTCAGTAGTAGCAGTGGCAACAGTTTGGATGATTGACTGACCTGGCCTTGTAACAAATTAGCTACTTTGGCCCTGCCATGCAATTCCTGTGAAAGGATGAAAGCAAGGAAAAACTACAACCAGTACTCTTCCTAAGGACATGCAATCTACTGCTTCGAATATATTATGATGGCACTATCTCAGGTGAATTATTCCGACACTGAAATAGCCCCGTGTTCATATCTGTGGGTGGTGAATACTCAGGAGGATGTCGTCATCAGGAAAGATAATGCTGGCGTTCAGTGGATCTGAGGGTGGAATGTTAGATACATTAATTGGGTTGGGAGGTTAGAAAATTTAAAAATTGTAAAGGATAGGTTGAAGTTACATATGGTGGGGATTAGTAAAGTTCGGAGGAGACCCACTTGGTTAGCCATGTGATCTAACGCACCGCTTTCTGAGACAAGGAAGTGTACTGTGCCCAGTTCGAATCTGCCCAGCACCTTGTCATCCAGCCTGAAAGTGGTTTTTAGGCGCTTTCCCAGATCCCCATAAGTGAATAGCGGGCTGGTACCCAAGTCTCACCATATTTACACCGTTTCAAAACGTTTCATAACACTTTACACTTCCACACATATAACACTGTATGCAGACACTTGAGGTAAACATCTACTCCTGGGAGCCATGGAGTGGCGACAGAAAGGACATCTGACCACCCAATAAATATTAACATGCCAAATCTGGATTTAACAAAGCCGACCCTGCATGTGTGGGAATATGGCACAAGAGAAAGAGAGACGAAGTGAAGTTCAGTGGAAAGATGAACAGAATTTATGGTCAGATGAGTACAGGGTTATAAAAAAATCTGTTGGCTGTATTACAGGAGTAAGTCTAATAATTAATAAGAAAATATGAATGTCGGTAAACTACTATGAACAGCACACTGATCACATTACCATTGACAGATACGAAGCCAAAACTGAACACAGTAGTACAAGTTTATACGCCAACTAGCTCTGGTGTATGTTTCGTATTTTCTCTGAAACTACATATGATTAAACCAGTCTCACAAGTAAAAGTGGTGTCTGATGAGGCGATCTGTGTTACCATTTCACAGAACCACATCAGCCAATTAACTGTCGAGCATCTGCTCAGAAGTGTGGTGTAGCCCCATGGTGTTGAAAATAAAAGGAAATCTGTCACCTTCATTTGGCAGTAAATGAAGCAACACTTCTTGTAGCACTTACAGGTAGCCTCCAAGATTTAGCATCTGGTCATTTGTCACACTGCACATCACTGACTGCCAACCAAGGTTCCTACAAGTATGGATTCAGGCACTCCACTATCTGTGGATGTGGCGGTTCAGTTCCCCACTAACAAATAATTTTACTTCATCACTGAACAAGATACTTTGTGAAAAATAAGGTTCTTGTGCTAACGTTTGAACCATAACTGCATATCGAATCTGTTTACAAGAATAAACTTGTCATAAAATTCTGATGTTATCACACAACCCCCTTTCATCAACATATATCATGCTAAGGGGGATGTGCACCACCTAATTTCAATTTCTCATAAAACTTGGTGGGTATAGCAGCTGAACTTTAATGAACAGAAATACTAAAAGCACCGTTTGAAATGTTGATGTTTTACTTTCATTTGAAGCTAGAGTCATCTTCAGTAAGTGCTGACGATTAGATTTTAAGAGATTTTTTTAAAGAAAAAGTATGAACTTATTTGAAATAAGACATAAACATTGGGAATAATTGGCAGAAACATGCACATCATATGTAAATACAAATAATCCAATTCGCTAAAACAAACTGAAATCGTCTTCAGAAACAAAATTGTTTTTTATTGTACACAATGTAATATGAGCCCTGAAGGTTTATCATTAGGTGCCTCTATGATTTTTTGCACATTTAAAGGCCTGGGGGTCTAGGTCTGTTAAGTTCAAAACATAGCTTGTAACAACTTACACTGATATCATAGTACACCAATCGTTACAACAAGCTGCATTCAGATTGAACATCGTCAGTACGTTCGAAACCTAACACACTAAAAGAAGGAATTGATACAATCAAAACTATTGCATCTAATAATGGGTACTCGCAAAAATCAATCTATAAAGTATCAAGAAAAATACAATCCAACATCACCAATAAAAACACAATGAGTTAGACATCACACAAAATACAAATATTTGCCCGAATTTCCTATTTAGACACAGCATCACAAAAAATATCCAACTTAGTCAAGAACACCAATATTACAATATCTTTCTCCATTAAGTACAAACTAACAACAAACTCAGACACCACATACCACACAAAATGAACAAAAAACTCCAATTACAGATCACAGTGGCATATATGAATCACAATGTAACAGTTGCTGCATTTTACATAGGCAAAACTGAAATAACTTTCCACACACATTACAAGGAACACACTGATGCTTTTAGACTTAATCAATTTGAGAAATTCACAATAGCTAACCATTTATACCTTAATAAACACAAAGTAATTGACATCCGCTGTAGCCTAACAGTACTCCACAGACAAATAAATGGCAAAAATAACAATTTACTTGAACAGTTGGGAATATTGTTACATAAAGGAAAACATACTGAAAACATGTTAAATGAGCGAACAGAATTTAGCAGACAGTTTCATCAGTAATCAAAAAAGTTTATTTTTTCTTAATATCACAAATAGTTTGCATTACAAACCAACTGCCAACTTACAGCCATAATTTATGTTTCAGAAACACAAACTTCTTATGAAATAATATCAATTTATAAATTCATAGTGTAGAATATCTTTGTGTATGTAACACTAAACACCTTGATTTGTATAGAGAATCTTAGTAAAAAGGTAATGGAATATTTTCATAGCTGTAAGTCTTTGAATTGCTGTTATTCCACAATGTGCTGTTTTAAGATGGGAATCTCCACAATGTGCTGTTTTAAGATGGGAATCATTTGTGTTGACAATTATTTAAACCTACAAATGTACTCCAGGACAGTCAATTAGCAGACTGCACCAGAGTTATTTGTGCACTATTATTCATTCATTCATTCCATTTGTAAAAATACTCATTAATAGATAATAATTGATTATTATTTTGTTTTAATAGTTTATTATATATTTTATTCCTTTTGAATCTCGGGAAGCTCAGTAGGGATTAAATTTTACTTAAAGGTCTCTGATTTGTACAAGTATTTTAAACAACCCAGTTCCACATAACTAATGGTAAAATATCATTCAATTTTAATTTGTTAGTAGTTATTTGAAATGCTACATGAAAGCAAACACCTGCAACTAACCTATGGTAGTTTTGTTTCATGAATATCTTAAAAATTGTATTCCACTGTCCACTGTTTTATATCTACACACCACTATAAAAAAATAAATGAAAGTCCTCTGACATTCAAACTGATGCAATATAATTGCTTTCCACAATCTGCCTTTTCAGAAAATTATTAAGTGAGATAGTTATTTCATCCTTCCCATCTAGTCTGAAATATAAATCACTGTTAAGGGTTAACAACACATCACAATCTGCATTTCTTCCTACCATACTTCTGTCATAAAATTTATATTTACTGCTGTTTTTTTTATAAAAAGCATATAAGTTCACTGTCACATCCAGATGAGCTGAAATAAAATTAATAAATCATTACTAATTTGGTTACACCTGACCCTGATTTATATGAATTGCTGTTTTTATTTTTTTCCACGTAATGGCGGCAGGATGCTGCAATCCAGGTCGATGGCTGCTCGCTGTGACAACTGGAAACATTATTTCTGAAAATCTCTTGAAAATAGGTTAAAATGTTGCAACACTAATTGTAGTTGACACAGGTAATGTTTTTAATTTTGTATATTAGTTACATTTTTCATTATTACACACCTTTTTTTATAAGTGATTCCATTAATATCAAAAAACAGTCTAATGATGCCTGATGTAAAATTACACTTCTCTCATATGTCCTACCACATCAACAATGAGACAATCAGACTAGAAGAACAAGAACAAAGAGAATAATTTCTTGGGCAACATACATTTATATACTAATTATAACAGAGATATTACTATTTTATTATAGTTACATTATAGTTGTTACATGGCATCTCCTGTTTATAGAAGTGGCACATTTGAAATAATCTTTCATTACATACACAGTTTTACTGTCACAAAGTAATCAAAACGGAAGGACATTACAAGTTGTTAAATCTATGTGATTATATGAACCTGTTTCTAAAACTTTTCCATGTTGTTACAACCTATGTTTTCATCTTAACAGACCGAGGTCTTTAAAGATGCGTAGAAAATCATAGAGGCATCTTATTATGAGCCCTCAGGTCTTGAAATGCATTGTCTACAATAAAACACAATTTTGTGACTGAAGGCGAGTTAATTTTATTTTACTGAAGTAAAACAGTCATGGAAGTATCATTGACAATAATAGCCAAAATTAAGTAATGCAATACATTGTTAGGGTCAACATCATAGCGCTAAGTCGGTTAGCTAAATTGTGATGTGTACAGGATTTAACAGAATCGGTAAATTTTCGTTTCATACACAAAATAAAGTGGCCACCTCAACCATATACTAGGGTAAAAAAATAGAGGTCAGTGGTCTGAAGATTGGTTTCAAAAGTATAGTGCTTTATTAGCATGATCCCGTTTGGAAATGGTATGCCGTACTTTCTTCTGACCTTGGAACTGACTTATCCAGGGATCTACAGTTTAACAAGGATTCTGAACCACAGAGGTACTCCGCATTTTCGATGTGAGAAACAGTGCCAGACGTGAAAGAAGTGGAAAAAAAATCCTATGACCTGGGGAGTATCGAACCCGCGACCTTTGGATTCCTAATGTGGCAGTCTAAGACAAGAAATCGTGAATTTGACATTGGAGGGAAATGTGGGAGTTTAAAACCGCAGAGTGAGACCAGGAGACCAATACAGTAAGCAGATTCAAATGAATATGGGTTGCCACTCTTATGAGGAGATGAAGAGGATTATTCAGGATAGAGTAGGGCGGAGAGTTGCATCTGTCTAAAATTAAGACCACAGCATCAACAACAACCCATAAAGACTTATTTTATACAGTATGTATATACATTACGTGATCAAAAGTAATCGGACACCTGTCTGAAAATAGTGGCGCCATTGGTAATGCTGGAATTCAGTATGATGTTGGGCCACCCTTAGCCTTCTTGACAGTTTCCACTCTCAAAGGCATACGTACATTCAGATGTTGGAAGGTTTCTTGGGGCATGACAGTCCATTATTCACGGACTGCCTGTAAGAAAAAAAAATTAAAAAAGTGTAACTAGTGAGGATCATTTCGGGTAGTAAAGTGATGTCGCTAGCTACTGGAGGAAAACATATAAAGAAAGTGGAACGTAGGTATTTTTTCTGCTTGGACGTTTTTTTTCTAGAAATGATACCAAGATAATATAATTAATTACCGTTGTTTGCAGTTTATAGAATAGTAGCCGCTGTTGTTAGGAAAACTATGCATAGTTTAAAAAAAACTTAATTTACAATTGTTTGAAAGATAAAATTTAATCGAAGAAAAATCGGCTGAAGTTATCGCCTATTTGACTTTAAACCAGTTCATTTACTCTAGTTATAGTCGAGGCTGTCGTGACGTAATAAATGTTGTAAAGCGTTCGAAATGCTGTCTGCAATTACTGATCGGAGGGAGAAGTGGAATTCGCCTAAGCTTTCGCACACTGTGCTATTAGCTGCAACGGCTGGCTGCTGGCCGCGTCGTCTACGCTGAAACCAAAAATACTATCTTTGCCAGCCTTGATCGACTCCTGCAAATTGAACTCTCCCTATGTCAAGTCAAGAACACCCTCTCAGCCATAGTCTCTCTCTCACTCACTCTCTCTCTCTCTCTCTCTCTCTCTCTCTCTCTCTCTCTCTCTCTCTATTGGCATGTTACCTCAGTTGGAAAACCAATGCAACGTGATGCCACTTAATATGCGTTTGCATGTGTTCACTAATTAACCTCTGTTTGTGTTCACACTGGATGTTAAGTATCGCGGCCAACACGATAAACACCACGCAATCTAAAGTGTCCTCCACGAGAGTGTCACTAAGATCCGCTTCGACAGAGGTGCTTCCTCGCAGTGCAGTACTGTAATGAAGTCTTTTCTCTGTGCACTCAATCTGTACACAATACCACACACACACACACACACACAGACACGCCACTACGTGTTCGCTTGCAGTCACAGAGGAAAGGAAGAAGTGAAGTGGCTTCTGCGTCTCGTTAAATGTGTTCAATAGCCTCGCTCTCCCTGTCTGTATTGTTGCATCGTAGGGCATTGATTCGCCTATCCGCAGTTCGCTTACTAACATAGTATAGCACGCTGGCCAATTCGGTTAACACGTCTGCCGGTCTTCCGTCCCTCAGCTACCCTCTCCTTTCCTCCTCACTACTGACGACCAAATCACCGCAAATTTAGTCTTTTCATTATCTCGCAGGTGGTCGCTCGCTTCTAGCTTTATGTGACGAACACCTTTTGTTCCCTTGCTTCTAAAAGGGTCGGAATTTCTTAAATTGTGGAAGGAGTGGGTTTTTACTGCAGGCCTCTCTAGTGCACAGCCACCTGCCTTGTAGCTGCCCTAACTGCTCGCTTCATAAAAAATGTTCCTTCTCATGTGTGTCATCAAGTAATTGCTCCAGCCTCGAGTATAAATATATTATTGCACTTTCAACATGATTTTGTAATTTGCATTTAAAAATTGTACTTGTTATTCTTAAAAATGGTTGTACCACATCGTGTTTGGACTCAAATGAATCGACGAGTAGAATACAATTATGAAGTCAGAATATGTAGTAAATTAAGTCAGGAGAACACGTCTCCTTACATGCTGCACTGAGGAGAGGTATCGATGTAGGTCGGTGAGGCCTGGCACGAAATCGGCATTCCACGTTATTGTCGTGAAAACACTTTGCCACAGGCTGTGCAGTATGAACAGGTGCTCGATCGTGTTGAAATATGCAATCACCATTTCTGGCTTGCTCTTCAACAGTGGGGAGCAAGAAGGTGCTTAAAAGGTCTGTGTAGGCCTGTTATGTGATACTGCCACAAATACAACAAGGGATGAAAGCCGCCTTCTTGAGAAATACGACCACAACATAACATCATCGCCTCCGAATTTTACTGTTGGCACTACACTCGCTGGCAGATGTCGTTTGTCATTGACCTGCGGGATGTGTAGTTTATGGGTAGCTGCTCGACGCTGAAATCCAAGTTTCCTCACCTCCCATCTAACTGTCATAGTACTTGGAGTGGATTCTGATGCAGTTAGAAATTCCTGTGTAAGGTCTGCATACATGGCTGCCTATCACACTATACGATCCTCTTCAACTGTCGACGGACTCTGTCAGTCAACAGATGAGGTCGACCTGCTCGCTTTGTGTTGTACCTCTCACTTCACGTTTCCTCTTCACTATCAGAACAGAAAGAGTGAACCTAGGGATGTTTAGGAGTGAGCAAATATCGCGTACAGACGTCTGACGCAAGTGATACCCATCACCTGACTAAGCTCAAAATCCGCGAGTTCCCGAGTGCGCCCCATTACGCTCTCTCACGATGTCTAATGACTACTGTGGTCGATGAAATTGCGTATCTGGCATTAGCTGGTAGCACAATGTTCCTAATTAGAAAAATGTATGTTTTTGGGGTTGTACAGGTACTTTTGATTACGTAGTTTACCTTACTGGAATATTAAGTTTTCCTAGGTCCTGCAGAGGTTTCGAAACAAACGGGTGTTCTGCAGTAGCATCTGGTGCATCAGATGACTGGGGCTTCTATGAGTGCTGGATCTTGGCGCCAACTTCCCCCTCTCCCCCACCCCTTCGCTCAGCGTCGAAAGTGGCAGTTTGACGCACGTCTGGAAAGCTCTCCGGTTTGCCCCCCGCCCATTTTAGATATATTTTCGTTAAAATATCTGCAGTATATCTTACCTTGGCTTGTTTGGGCTTGCTTCAATTAGAGCTGGGTTGTCGGCCTAGCAACCTTCTTTATTTCACAACTTTGTTCCAAGCTTAAAACTGAGTAATTTCTTTCTAAAAGATACTGAACGTTGTTAATTTTTCTTTGATAATTGACACAAGTCACATATTAATATGCTCAAAAACACTAAAACACAGTAACTGATTACACTGTCAAGTGACTGTAACAATGCGAATCTGTTACGATGAAGACATAAGCTACCTTCGAATCATATGACACTGTAAGAAGCATCCCCTCCTAACCTTACGCAAGCTCTTCCTCACATCTTTTTAAACAGTTAAATATTCGTTACAACGAAGAGTACAAATGACATTTACTCTCAGAATTGTGAAACATTTGCTGAAACGTCCAAAGATATGTAGTCACTAACAATAAAAAAGTCATTGTTGTTACCTTATCTGTTAAAATGAAGACTGTGTTTAAAAATCTTGCTTGCAGTCGGTCTTGAACCCAATACCTTCTACATCGTGATGCTGCTAACGACATGGGTAATCTTGCTAGGTGGAGAGTCCTGACTTCATTATTATTCATGATCGGAACTTCTGAAGGCTTTACAGTTGATGCGTCTTTAATTGATAGTTATAAGATATTCTACCAAATATGATTTGTTTAGATCAATTTCAATGCACCAAAATTGCCTTCATAGAGGATTTACACATGTGCAAGGCGAGGTGCGCAGTTGCTCCATTGTCTTTGTTTCAGGACAATTCGTGCATAACCTCCAGAGGTCGACTATCCAGGAGCTGGTGTCTCCGCCAGCTCCAACGCCAATGTTAAAAGCGGCCTTTCCCATCGCTCCTTCCTGCCGCGGGAGGTCCCATATACTGCCTCCAGGAGGTTCAGAAGAAAATTTTGCCAGCCGCGGTGGCTGAGGAGACTGAGGTGCTCCAGTCACGGTCTGTACGACCACTATCGTCGGGGGTTCGAATCCCCCCTCGGGCATGGATATTTGTGCCGTCCTTGATAAATTGATAAGTAGTTTGTAAGTTTAGGGACCGATGACCCCGTACTTAAGTCCCATAAGCTTAACAAACATTTGAACATTTTTGAAGAAAATTTGAACCTCAGCCACGCATGTGCATTGCAACGTTATGGCCACTGCCGCCTGTATTAACCCTTTGAGCGCTGCAGACGGGATATCCCGCAGCGCATCACCGGGCCATGGGGCCGGCGGACGTGGTTTGCCGTGGCAGTGGTATTTCCAGCGGGCCCTGCAGGCAGCATTCACCGTGCAGCCTGGCAGGTACCTGGGCGCTAATGCCGGCTTACACCACAGCCGGTCCCTTTGCCTGCAGGTCTGCGGACGTGAACAGCCGCAGGGCTGCATGCCAGCACAGAGATATATCCAATCTGTGCTGACAAACACAGACTGGTTGCTTCAAATGTTCGGACATAGGATGCAAAAATAAATACTTGTGCAAATTTGTGAATTCTTCCGTAACTTCTTGATAGATATTAAACCTTACATATTCTTAATTAAACAAAAAGTTCTGGCATTATTATTTCTAGAATATTCTGACATGGGTTGCGGTAAAAAAATATTTATATTAATGGCGACTAGTGTCGAGCGAAGCCCAAAGATGCCCAAAGACTGTGACAATGACATTACAGTTATCCATATCCTATGATTTTATTAACTGCTAAAATGCGGTTGTCACATTTCTTTTTTACATGGTTGTTTGAAACTGGGCTTCGGGCGAAACTCGTCGCCGTTTAAATAAATATCTTTTACCGCAACTGAGGCTACAGTTTTCTAGTGATATTTAGTAACGGGGATGCTGTTCTATTTTTTCACGACGTAGGATTTGTGAAAAAAATTATAGGCCTAGACATTCATCTTCTTATGATAAGCAGAAATTATTCAGACGTAAATATAAGTACTAAGAAACCTCGATTTCATTGGTCGTTGCTTGCAGACAATTAACTGGGTTTACGTAATCGAAATGTATTCGCAAACTTGGAAAGGACGTCTTGCCACAAATTGGTTAGTTGCACAAACTCGCCCGTTTCTGAAGCACAAAAGGTCATTAGGAATTAAAGGTGACGTTTAATTAGGTTGTTTAGAAACTTGAATATTTCCTTGTCTAATTCTTAAGCAGAAGTTGTACATCATCGATTATTTCTACTGTACAATAACAATTGCATCCTGTATAAAAAGAATTCAGTAATATTTAATATTATGTTTTTAAGTTTCCCTGCAGATAATTTGTTGGATTTCAATGAATCTTAAATCTATCATTAGCTATTGATTCGCGACATGTTCTAATCTTCACATAAATTTTTCCATCATGGTAGAGCAGGAAAATATTCCGAAATTATGCGATTTGACACGGAATGACCCAAGGCCTACATGTTAGTAGCGTAAATAGTTTCAGTGTACATTGTCTGTCTGGCAATTATTTCAAGATTCAAAGTTAAGGAATAAGTATCCAGATATTATGTTTATTAGTAACATCAGCAAGCACACTGCGAAACTGCCGCAGCCATCCTGGTTCCAGAAATACTCCAGCCAGGGCGAGGATGGCCAGGCAAAGAGCACAGGCATACACAACAGGCCATGGAGACGGCGGCACAGAGTAACATATACAGAGGAGAAGCCCCCTCCTAAACCACTGTCCTACGCTCCCCTCGTAGTTCCGTAAGATGCTAGCAGGTGTCAGGCCGTTCCCTGGCTTAGGGTGCCTCTCGCACGTCAGAGGGTAGCGTGGAGGGGAGGGTGAGGGGAGAGCTCGTGCCGCCTCCCACGAGGCCACGGCTGTGTCCGGCTTGTTGGCATTTGAGGGGAGGTAGTGTTGGGGACTGCCGCTACCTGGCACCTGCTCTGGCCAGTTTAAAGAGTTGCTTCTGACCGCAGTGATATAAAGTGATGTTATAGAAAACGAAACGAAGAGTGATAGTTTAATAATACTTTTTATTTATTTAATTTTTTTCACGAATAGCTATTTTCTGGGGGTTTACTGAACCAGTGAATACATAGGACGCGTCGCCACTGGTGTACTGCTCCTTTTGAGCCACCCGGTACGTCATTTTTGTACTAAATTTCACTGATAAGCTGGATTGTTTAAAGGTGCTAATTAAAACTTTATGAGTCGCTCCTAAGTCCTGAAGGGTGAAATTTGACACCAAATGTTGCATAATTGTTGGGGCCACCACGATGAGTGCCACTGGTGCACGACATTTGCAGTTGTGCCACTAGATGTCAGTAGCATTCAGTAGATGGTTGATAGTTGGCTCTGCAGTATTCTTCCCTCCACAGTAATCATATGAAAATGGCGGCGCGCGAAAAATGGAACACCCGTTTCTCGGATCCAGGTAAATGATAAATTTACTAATTTAAATATTTAGTTATTTTTAAAAGTAAATTTGCTTTCTATCAATTAAACTATGAAGAATATTTTGCCATAAGAACAAATTTAGTACGATTTTGTGTTTAGACGGTAAACAGATGTGAAATGGGTGGTGTCTACTTTAGGGCATTGGTTCTCAATAACTACTAATACGAAATTTGCTCATGGGTGTTATATGTTGACTTAACTAATAATTTTGGTTTTGGATACTTTTTATTTAGTATTTAAAGATTGATTTAAAGAGGTAGAAGAAGGAAGGAAATGAGAAAAATTAGGAATTTAATTCCTCTGAAGATAGTGAAGACAATGAAACTTCAAGATTCATTCGTAAGCCAAGACAAAATAAATAAATAAAAAAAAACGGCGAACGACCAAAACTGGTCGAATGACTAACTTGCATCACAACAAATATAAAAGGTGCAGATTCCAAGGATGCAGAAGGAAAACTAATGTTTCATGACATGAATGTAAGATATTTCTATGCCTACTTTCAAAACGGAATCATTATGCTCAATATCACACAGATTAAAACCGTTTTCTCAATGTAAAACGTTCACTATATTTGAATTTTTGAACACATTAATAAAATTTATATCTTTAATTAGTGTATTCATTGAGTCCCGATGTCCGAAATTTCACCCCACCTTTTGCAACAAAATTATGCAACAAATAATTTTTTCTTTATTCTTTAATTCTTATTTGTGAACACCATAACACACTAAATGCCTTTTCAGTGATTTTGTTATCAAAAAAATTCACAGGCCTTAGGAGCAGTGGCGGCTCGTACAAAATTCGACCAGTGTGTTACAATATTACAAAAATAAACAGGAAACAAAATATACTAAAATAAAAAGTCAACCTCTGTATGATTGCCTTTAATTAAATATCAATTAATACAGTATTGACAGTGAGACCTTCAAGGGAATCTATAACAGCGCTGCCAACTGCATGTATTCACTGCAGGTAGTAAATATAACGTTCAAATAATATAAATTTTATTTACAGAAATTAAAAATTTAGACTCAGAGGTATTTGATTACGTGCCTCACACAGGAATAGAAAGACAACGCACAAAACGCCTGAGTCAGCGCGCTATTTGACTCTGTAAGCCGCAATATTCGTCATACACTATTCTTCCGCAACCGTTCCACGCAGCGCGAAGAGAAATATTGATCTGGTGCTGCAATCGGTCTCAGCACACATGAGTCGCCAGGCCTGACGTCACGTCTGCGCATGCGCACTAGCCAACAGACGACTGCGCCGCCTCTCTGTGCACGTACCAGTGTGGCAGAAATCCCACTTCAGCACACGGAGCTGGTTTCCAGCTATCGCGGCAAGAGCGCACCAAACTGCGTTTTCATCCTTATTACCAGCATTCTAATACGCATTGGAAGGGAATTGGCATAATTTTATTGTGATATCTGGCTCGTATTCCAAGAGAAATAATGTAATTTTACAGCGATTTCTCTCCTGCATTCGAAGAGAAATGGCATAATTTTAGTAATACACTAGCTGAACCCCCGCTGCTTCGCATGCGTAGCCTGGTTGGTCGGCACCAGTCGTTTCTTTTTAATCCTGATGAAGAATCCATATCTTAAGTTTCGTAGTTATAGCTTGAAATTTGAGTTAACAGCACCATATTTTTTAAAATCAATTTTTGCATCTCGTATTTCACGCACTTATTGGTAGAATTTTCAAAAATACCGAAACACGTGTCTTTTAAATTTGAACCCCGAATACAAATACGAAAATTTGTAGTTCTAACTTCCAAATTTCCTAAATAGCAACAGACTTTCGAAAAACATCCCCTCTCCAATTTAACCCCTTTGATGGTTGAATATCCAAAAATACCGAAACACTTATTTTTTAAATCATAACGAACAATACAAATACCATTTTTGCAGCTATAGCTTCAAAATTGTCTTGAGTACAAAGTTTTTTCGAAAATAATTTTTGATCCCCTCTTTTACCCACTTAGTTTTTGAATTTCCAAAAATACCGAAACTCCTGTCTTCTTAATCCTGATCAAGAGTCCATATCCTTAGTTTCTTAGTTATAGCTTGAAATTTGAGTTAACAGCAACATATTTTTGAAAATCAAATTTTTGCGTCCTCTATTATACCCCCTTATTGGTTGAATTTCAAAAACGCCGAAACACGTGTCTTATAAATTCGAACCCCGAATCCATATCAGAAAATTTGTAGTTCTTAATTGAAAATTGCCTAAATAGCAACATATTTTCGAAAAATACCCCTCTCCAATTTAACGCCGTTGACGGTTGAATTTCCAAAAATACCGAAACACGTATTTTTTAACGTTTAACCAACTGCATAAATATCAATTTTTGCAGCTCTAGCTTCAAAATTGCATCAATAGCTACGTATTTCGAAAAAGAATTTTTGATCGTCTATTTAACCTTCTTACTTGTTGAATTTCCAAAAATTCTAAAAATCATGGATTTTTAATCATGACCAAGATTCCATATCCGATGTTTCGTAGTTGTAGCTGAAAATTTGAGTTAACAGCAACATATTTTTGAAAATCAATTTTTTGCGTCACCTATTTTACCTCCTTATTTGTAGAATTTCAAAAAATGCCGAAACACGTGTCTTTTAAATTCGAACCCTGAATTAAAATCCGAAATTTTGTAGTTCTAGTTTCAAAATTACCTAAATAGCAACGTATTTTCAAAAAACGTTTCATCCCCTATTTTACCCCCTTACGGACGAAATATCGAAAAATCGCTTCTTAAATGACGCCTACAGAGTAAGATCAAATTTCAAGTTTCTATCTTCAGTGGTTTGGGCTGGGCGATGATGAGTCAGTCAGTGAGTCAATCGGGACACTTCCTTTTATATATAGAGATTTACAGTGTGCTGCAGCACATTAGCACATTATCACCAGCCGCCACTGCTTAGGAGGATAGAAAACGAAACGAAGAATGATAGTTTAATAGTACTTTTTATTTCTTTAATTACTTTTTTTCGCGACTAGCTTTTATCCGGGGATTCGCTGAACCAGTGAACAAATAGGACGCACCGCCCCTGGTGTACTGCTCCTTTTCAGCCACCCGGTACGTCATCTTCGTACTAAATTTCACTGCTAAGCTGGATTGCTTACGGGTGCTAATTAAAACTTCGTGAGTCGCCTCGCGTTCCGCTTCCTCCGTTACGTCACAAGTTGCAGTGTCTACACGCGACGACGAACACCTGTGAGCTGCGGCGGCGGCTGGCGGCTCATTAAGGGGAGCTGCTATCGGACTCGGCGGCGCCGTAATTGGAGTGTTTCTTCCGGCATCCGCGCGGCCGTCGTTGTTGCGTTGCGTTGCGTTGCCGCTGCCGTTGCCGTGCCGCAGCCGCGCGCGCGCCTTGTAGCGCGGCCACTTTGATACGGCCGGCATAGCTGGCATATTTCACATCCGCCGGCAGCGCGGAATCCGCGGAATGTAATTAATTTAATCTTCCGGCTCTCGTTGGCTGTCTCGGCGGCGGCGGCCGCGACCTCGGCTCCCGTCGCCTCCGCTCGCCGGCAGGTGCGCCGCGCTCTGCCGGGCTGCGAATGCCTCCAGCCCACGCAGCCAGCCTGCCGCCTGCGCCGCTTTGGCCGGTATTACACTATCAAATTATTTGTCAAAGAATTGGACAAAGAAAAATTGGACGTAGTGTAGTGAAGTCAACAGAGGATCAAAAGCAACTGCAAAGCGTTTTAGACATAATTTCTGCTTGGTGCGAAAATTGGAAATTGACACTAAATAAAGAAAAGTGTGAAGTAATACACATGACCACTAAAAGAAATCCGCTGAACTTCAATTACGCGATAAATCAGTCAAACCTTAAGGTCGTAAATTCTACCAAATACCTAGGAGTTACAATTACGAACAACTTTGACTGGAGAGAACACATAGAAAATATTGTGGGAAAGGCGAACCAAAGATTACGTTTCATTGGCAGAATGCTTCGAAGATGCATCAGCTCCACTGCCTACATCACACTTGTGTGTCCTCTCCTGGAGTACTGTTGCCCATTGTGGGATCCTCACCAGGTGAGACTGACGGAAGATATTGAGAAGCTTCAGAGAAGGGCAGCTCGTTTTGTTTTACCACGTTACCAGGGGAAAGCATCACGGAAACTATGCACAAATTGGGGTGGAAACATTAACAATTCCTGCACAACATTCAAATATCTGTTCTGTGCAGTGTTTAGAAAAATCGATTGACTCCGATGAAAAATCGTTTTTTACATACATGGCCACTCCCCCACACTGCAAGGAACTCCTAGAGTAGAAGGCAGCTAGCCGCGGTGAGGTAGCCGAGCGGTCTAAAGCACCTCGCTGCGGAGCGCGCGGTTGCTCGCCGTGGAAGTTCGAGTCCTCCCTGGGGCATGGGTGTGTGTGTTTGTCCGTAGGTTACTTTACCTAGATTTAAGTAGTTTGTAAGCTATGGACTGATGACCACGAAGTTTGGTCCGATAGATTTACAGACAGACAGTAGAAGGCAGCTAACCTGTATCCTGGCAAAGGAAGTCTCTTAATTGTCACACCACTTAAAAAGTGCTCTGAAATTCCAATAGTGTCAGAATCAGTATCAATAAGCATTTCATTAACTTTATCTCTGATACCCTGTATATTTTGATGAAAAACAGTAATTCCCTTATTACTTATATTCTTAGACTTTGTCAAAGGTGGTTCATTTCTTAGAGGGACTTCCTTTAAGCAGGAATATCTATCAGCTGTCTTCAGTCTAAAAAAGGTGCAGCCCTAACACCAACTACTACATCTACATAGATACTCTGCAAATCACATTTAAGTACCTGGCAGAGGGTTCATTAACCACTTTCATAACTTTTCTCTACCGTTCCATTCTCTAATAGCACGCGGGAAGAAAGAACACCTAAATCGTTCCGTTTTCGATCTGATTTCTCTTATTTTATTGGGATGGTCATGTCTCCCTAAGTAGGTGGGTGCCCGCAAAATATTTTCACATACATAAGAAAAAGTCGGTGATTGAAACTTCGCAAACAGATCACGCCGCACTGAATAAAGTCTTTCTTTTAATGATTTCCACCCAATTCATGCAACATTTCCGTGACGCTCCCCCCCCCCCCCCCCGGTAACGTGATAAAACAAAACGAGCTGCCCTTCTCTGAACCTTCTCAATATCTTCCGTCAGTCCCACCTGGTGAGGGTCCCACGAGGGGCAACAGTACTCCAGGAGAGGACGCACAACTGTGATGTAGGCAGTCTCTTTGGTGGAGCTGGTGCATCTTCGAAGCGTTCTGCCGATGAAACGTAACCTTTGGTTCGCGTCCCATCTGGTGAGGGTCCCACAAGGGGCAACAGTACTCCAGGAGAGGACGCACAACTGTGATGTAGGCAGTCTCTTTGGTGGAGCTGGTGCATCTTCGAAGCGTTCTGCCGATGAAACGTAACCTTTGGTTCGCCTTCCCCACAATATTTTCTATGTGTTCTCTCCAGTAAAAGTTGTTCGTAATTGTAACTCCTAGGTATTTGGTAGAATGTGATGTAAAAAAGTCATTATATACTATCGGAATTGAAGAAGTAATTCCCCTAAATCTTAATACGGCCGAAGCAGATTTTAGAATGTATAATTTTGGTAACGTGGTGTGCTAAGTTCTGGGAAATGAAACAACTTCCAAAACATCGATATCTGTTTGCAAGCGAATCTATGTACATATAAATACGTCAGCCAATTTTTGTAAGGAAATAAATAGAGCCTCTTTACTTTATCAGCAATGTTTCCCCCCTTACATTGTTAATAACGTCATAAACAATTTAGATTATCCTCTTTGTCAGTGCTCACATTTTCCATTTAAAACGTTATTTAATTAAACTTGCTTTATCAACTTAACAGTCTTATTCGTATACACTGCTTGAGTCAGCCTTTTTGTCACTCTATTGCAAACTGTGAAGGATGAAGAGCGACAAAGTAATTAGCAGTGAACGGCCTGGCTGTTCTGCCGACGGCATAAAAAAGCAAAATCCTCCCGGTCCCGTAAAAAATTTTATTTATCTCGCACTGACATCCACGGTTTCTTCCAAGTGCGTTTCCTTTTCTTTTTTCCCTCCTTCTCTTCTAAATGCAGACACAACGCAACTGTAGTATAAACAATAGCTGAGCATTACACCGCCATTTGAAGCAAGTTTGACAAAATATTGGATGATAGTGTAATACCCCCTTCTGCGTTTCATCCAATTTCTTTGTCAAAAAATATGACCAATATTTCATCCAATTTTTTCGTCCAATTCTTTGTCCAATAATTTGATAGTGTAATACTGGCCTTTCACACAACTCGTGTGTCGGCTACGTCGCCAGATAGGCCCCCACATTGGACAAGGAATTTCTCTGTCCATCAGTAACTCGTTTGCACCTTAACGTGTTGCATACGAGTCGATTACTGAGTACTACATAAACTTCACCACGCTACACTGCGGCCTAGTCTGATAATAGTGTGAATGGCAAAATAATCGAAACAGTTAAACTTTCCGCCATAATAATCCCTTTATGTTGTGGAAATTTTTCAGCAATCAGTCGTAAAAATTAATTTTATTTATTTGCAGATCTAGATTTCGACCACTATGTGGCCATTATCAGTGCTTAACACTTTGACTGCCGGCCATGTAAGCCATTCCATCCCTTAGAGTGCCTGACTTTCTGCCTGCAGGAGTAACCCCAGCTGCACTTAGTTTCTTTATCTTCAATCTGGCGTAAAGAATTGTCTGATCTTTGAAATAAATCCAGAACTGAACACAGAGCATCTAAATCACTTACAACTCCGACGCCAAGGGCCCCACTAAAAACTTCTCTACTTCGAAAACAGTCTGTAGAGTCACTACGATATGTTGCTGTGTCACCCTCTGTCATAGTCACCTCTCAGTACTTTCGGGGAGAATAATTTGCGAGAAGCCATGTCCGTTCATTTACCTACTGAGAGAGCGAACACCACTTTCTACTTGCCCCGTTTCATACAATAGATGCGACCAGTCGGACGATTTAGAAACTAAATAAAAGATCTATAGGCTGGTTTAGACACTAAGTATACCAAGTAAGGTATTTAAGGTAGATCTAGCTGGTCAATAAACTTGATTCGGTTTTTAAAAGCACGAAAACAAAGATCACGTCAAATGACGTGATTAGCATTCTACAGAAATTTCCGTATCCCGTTAATTGACGTGAGTGGCACTCGGAGTGTTAAAAACAATTAAAATGCTTAAAACATCTCGACCTCTATGTTGGAGGTTGCGTTCGTACACGTTTTAAATATTTTAATTGTTTTTAAGCACTGATAATGGCCACATAGTGGTCGAAATCTAGATCTTCAAATATATAAATATTTTTACGACTGATTGCTGAAAAATTTCCGCAACATAAAGGGGTTATTATGGCGGAAAGTTTGAGTGTTTCGATTATTTTGCCACTCACACTTAAAAACAATTAAAATACTTAAAACATCTCGACCTCCATGTTGGAGGTTGCGTTCGTACATGTTTTAAGTATTTTAATTGTTTTTAAGCACTGATAATGACCACACAGTGATCGAAATCTGGATCTGCAAATAAATAAATATTTTTACCACTGATTGCTGAAAACTTTCCACAAATGAAATACAGTCGTGGAGCACAAATTCCACCATGGAATCAAGCCTGATAACCCCTTTAGTCCAGAACTATTTTAAAAATGGATAAAACGTATTCTTGCACTTTTTCATACTGTATAAGACTCTAAAATGATCTTTCACAGATACGAAATGTTGTTGCCCTTGTCGAAGCCGAATCGATCCAAAAAAAATTAAGCCTAAGTATATTTAAACTTGCTGTTACATTCTAAACATAAAACGTGTTACTACAATCTAGATTTTGAATATACGAGTACTAGGTGCTTCTGATAATTCTTAGGTCTCTTTTAAAACGCTTATTTACAATTCTGACATTACTACAGAAGACAGGACACACTATACACATTTGTGAAACATTTGTGTTAAGTATTTCAGCAGTGGAGTAGAATAAGTTATTCACCAAAAACTCTTTTAGATACTTTTCAAATTGAATTTTATTTTGAGTTAAATTTTTAATGTCTGCTGGCATGTAATTCAAAATGTGTATTGCTGAATAGTGGACACATTTTTGTTCCAAAGCAAGTGACTTTCAATGTTTGTTATTAGTACTAATCCTATAAACTGAGTTGTTGTTTAGGGAAGAAGTGTATTTTAATGACACATTTCGTTATAAAATAGCCGGCCGCGGTGGCCGAGGTGACTGAGGCGCTCCAGTCACGGTCAGCATGGCCACTACGGTCGGTGGTTCGCATCCCCCTCGGGCATGGATATTTGTGCCGCCCTAGTTCGTAAGTAGTTAATAAGTAGTTTGTAAGTTTAGGGACTGATGACCCCGTAGTTAAGTCCCATAAGCTTAACAAACATTTGAACATTTTTTTTTCGTTATAAAATAAATCTCCTGGGAAGCAGTAGTTAGTATCCCCACATCCTTAAATAACCCTCTGCAGGATGTTCTTGAGTTGACACCGCAAATGATTCGTATTGCACGTTTCTGGGCTCGGAAAATTTTAGCTTACCCTGATGAGTTATCCCATAAAAAATCCCTTGTCACTTTATAGAATGAAAGTACTCATAATACGCTAGCTCTTTTATTTTGATATCTCTTATGTCTAACAACATTTGCATAGCAAACAGGGACTTGCTTAGGCGCTTCAGTAGTTCTGTAGTATGCCCCCCCCCCCCCAGTTAACTTTATTATCAAGCTGTAATCCGACGAATTTAACACTGTCAACTTCTTCTAACTCCTTGTCCTCATACTTAGGCACATACCAGCAGGTAACCTTTTACAAGTCTTAACTGCATACAGTGTAATTATTTCCAATGTTTAGTCACAAAAAATATGCTAGAAACCATATATTAACGTCCATGTGATTTCAAATGTTCAAATGTTTGTAAATCTATCAGACCAAACTGCGTGGTCATCAGTCCCTAGCTTACAAACTACTTAAACTAAGTTAAACTAACCTAAAGGACAACACACACACCCATGCCCCAGGGAGGACTCGAACCTCCGACGGCGAGCAACCGCACGCTCCGCAGCAAAGCGCTTTAGACCGCTCGGCTACTCCACCACGGCTATATTTGATTTATTATGTACTGCAATGACAGAATCATCTGCAAATACAACAAAATTTCATTCAGTAATGTTGCTGATAAAAAGTCATTGATATGTACATAAAAACTCAGGGTCCCTAAAATGCACCGCAATTCCGTGCTTAGTGCAGTGAGTGACTGTCCTAAAGACCACCGACTTGCTGGAATACATCAGTTGAGTATGCTTCTGGTGTTCTCGGCATCGATTTTTGATGGTGAGTACTGTCAGTCCGACAGTACACCTAACGGTGGCGACATGTCTATCGACAAAACAGGCTCTTCGTTGACCACTGTGAAGCGGCAGTACACCCATGGACTGTTCGATCAAAAAATACGCTGGGAGAAACTGAAGAATCACAGTCACTATTAAAAAAGAGTGTTTGGTATTTATAAGTAAGCACAGACTACAACTGCTACAAGAAGATCAGCAGAAATCCTCCTAAAGACTACTGTCCAATATCCTTAGCATATTCTGCTCTCTTAAATACATTTCTGGCCATGAAAATTGCTACACCACGAGGATGACGTGCTACACACTCGAAATTTAACCGACAGGAAGAAGATGCTGTGATATGCAAATGATTAGCTGTTCAGAAAATTCACATAAGGTTGGCGCCGGGAGCGACACCTACAACGTGCTAACATGAGGAAAGTTTTCATCCGATTTCTCATACATAAATAGCAGTTGACATGCGTTGCCTGGTGAAACGTTGTTATGATGCCTCGTGTAAGGAGGAGAAACGCTTACCATCACTTTTCCGTCTTTGATACAGATCGGATTGTAGCCTATTGCGATTGCGGTTTACCGTATCGCTACATTGCTGCTCGCGTTGGTCGCGGTCCAATGACTGTTAGCAGAATATGGAATCGGTGGCTTCAGGAGGTCTCGTATCATTAGCAGTCGAGATGACAGGCATCTTACCCTCATGGCTGTAACGAATCGTGCAGCCACGTCTCGATCCCTGAGTTGCAAGACAACAACCATCTGCACGAACACTTGGACGACGTTTACAGCAGCATGGACTATCAGCTCGGAGACCATGGCTGCGTTTACCCTTGACGCTGCATCACAGACAGGAGCGCCTGCAGTTGTGTACACAACGACGAACCTGGGTGCACGAATGGCAAAACGTCATGTTTTCGGATGAATCCAGGTTATGTTTACTGCATCAGGATGGTCGCATTCGTGTTTGGCGACATTGCGGTGAACGCACATTCGAAGCTTGTATTGGACATCGCCATACTGGCGTATCACCCGGCTTGATGGTATGGGGTGCCATTTGTTACACGTCTCGGTCACCTTTTGCTCGCATTGACGGCACTTTGAACAGTGGCCGTTACATTTCAGATGTGTTACGATCCATGACTCTACCCTTCACTCGATCCCTGCGAAACCCTACATTTCAGCAGGTTAATGCACGTTCACATGTTGCAAGTCCTGTATGGGCCTTTCTGGATACGGAAAATGTTCGGCTGCTGCCCTGGACAACACATTCTTCAGATCTCTCACCAACTGAAAACGTCTGGTCAACGGTGGCCGAGCAACTGACTCGTCACAATACGGCAGTCACTACTCTTGATGAACTGTAGTATCGTGTTGAAGCTGCATGGGCATCTGTACACGCCATGCAAGCTATGTGTGACTCAGTGCCCATGCGTATCTAGGACGTTATTACGGCCAGAGGTGTTTGTTCTGGGTATTGATTTCTCAGGATCTATGTATCCAAATTGCGTGAAAATGTAATCACAAGTCAGTTCTAGTATAATATACTGGGTGATCAAAAAGTCAGTATAAATTTTAAAACTTAATAAATCATGGAATAATGTAGATAGAGAGGTAAAAACTCACTCACATGATTGGGGTTTTATTAAAACCAAGGAAAGAAAGTCCGACAGATGGCGCTTCATCTGATCAGAAAAACAATAATTAGTATAACAAATTAAGACAAAGCAAAGATAATGTTCTTTACAGGAAATGCTCAATATGTTCACCATCATTCCTCAACAATAGCTGCAGTCCAGGAATAATGTTGTGAATAGCACTGTAAAACGTATCCGGAGCTATGGTGAGGCATTTGCGTCGATACACTTGCGACTTCAGTTAATCCAAAAGCGAATAATCGCACTGACTGAGATCTAGGGACCTGGGAGGCCAAGCATGACGAAAGTGGCGGCTGTGCACACGATCATCACCAAACGACGCGCGCAAGATATCTTTTTTGAACTTTTTTTTTTTTTGTTCTAGTAAAACCCCTCGTCATACCGAGCATGTGTCAATTTTCACCTCTCTATCTACATTATTCCTTGATTTACTAAGTTTTCAGATTTATACTGATTTTTTGATCACCCGGTATTTGTCCAATGAATATCGGTTTATCATCTGTATTATTTCTTCATGTAGCAATTTTAATGGCCAGTAGTGTAGTATCTCTGACAGAATGACCTCCACAGTGATACGCAGCATGGATTTTTAAAAGGTCGAGTTAAATCTAACTGGCAATTTTTAATTAATTTATTTATTGTTTAATATGAAATCCTGAAAGAAAATGAAGTCAATAAGTACATACGGTATTTATGGATTAAAAAGAGCATTGGAATCTATGCCACCTTTATGCTCATTTTAAAAAGTTATTTCATGTTAGGAATCACATGGGTTTTCTGCATTTCACTTTTATCTTATGGAGGATCCAGCATGTTATTTTGGATAGAGAATAGCTCCCAGTGTATTCTGGGGAAGTAGATTTGGAGCCTTACTGTTTTTCTTGATAAGTAATGGCATTGCAGACAATATGAAGAGCAACAGACGCTTATAGATGATGCAGTTATCTACTCTGTTATCAACTGGCAATACAACATCCTGAAGGAAGCATCAGTCAGGTGAAATGTGCAGCATGCGTTTATGGCAATGAGAGATTCACTTGATTAGCATCCCGGTGCATCTGCATTTCACGGACGCCGTTAGCGTCATTTGCATGTAATACACAGGAAAGCTAGAGAATCTGGTGCACCTGCTTAATACCGTGTAGGGCCCCACCGAGAACGCAGAAGTGCCGCAGCAAGCCGTGGCGCGGACGCAGATAACGTCTGAGGCTGTCCAGCAGGGAATTGACATACTGCAGGTCTATTCATAACTAGCTGAAAACCCGGCGTTCCAGAGTATTTATTTATTTCTGCCTGCCATTTTTCAGGTTTATATTCATTTGTATAAGGGCTGTATGTATGAAAAATCTCTTGGGAATACAATTAGTAGTAAAGGAGTAATAGATTAAAACTTGTTGCGTGATGGGGCGGTTTTCTATGACTGTTAGTGTTTATATGCTCATATCTCATGAACTACGTGTCGTACTGTGATACAAGTTAGAAGGTACACTCAACTATAAGTGTGTAAACTGTCTGTAAAATTTCCTGCGGCTACAATTTGTGGTGTACAAATTATGAATTGTAACGTCATACTGCAAGTGATTGTAAGAGAGAAACTTATTACCTTACATCATTTTGCTATGGTTGTCAGCAAGAAAAAGTTTAATAAAGTTCTGTAATTATGATTAAAGTTTGTTGCAAGTCCCATTTAGCGTATTTATAAAGTCTCGCCGCATTATGTGGCACTTTTAGCGTTTCATATTGTTTATGACGTTGTATCTTCTGAACCATGAGTTGTTCGTTATTCTTAACCCTTCAGCAATTGTTACTTCACTGTAAGGAATGTGTGTACTAAATTTGGTTGGAATCGGTCCAGTAGTTTAGGAGGAAATGAGCAGCAGTTTTTTCATTGTTTATGGCGTCGTATCTCGTTAACTATGTACCGTTCATGATTCTTACACCTATGGCGACCGTCCTCGTGGATTGAAGCTTACGTATACAGAATTTTATAAAGATTGGAACAAAACTGTAGATTTGTACGCAACAGCTCGACTGCAGTGACCGAGCGATCTGTGGCGTGCTAGTCACGGTCTGCAGGGCCGCTGCGGTCGGAGGTTCGAATCCCCACTCGGGCATGCATGTTTGTGCTGTGTTTAGAATAAGCTAGTTCGTAAGTAGTTTGTAAGTTTAGTGACTGATGATCCCATAGTTAAGTCCCATAAGCTGTACAAACATTTGAACATTTGTAGGCAACACGAACACACAAACGCACAAACATACGGACACTCTGCTTTATATATAAAGATCCGTAAGAGTACGTTGTGGTGGAGATTTCTTCTTAACAGGAAGATGCAACTTAAATATGCTCAGTAATGTTCATGTATGAGGAGTTTTCTGGCCAGCGGAGGTACGAGAAGAATGTTCCGGAAGTCACTACGTAACAATTCTCGACGTATAAGGTGTCGCATTGTCCTGTGAAATTGCCCATCTGAATGCACAATTCACATAAATCGATGAAGGTGATCTTCCAGGACGTGTACGTACGTGTCACCTAGCAGAGTCGTATCTAAATGTATCTGGGAGTTCATACCACCCCAACTGCACACCCGCAACACCATTATAGAGCGTCGACCAGCTTCAATAGTCCTCTCATTATATGCACGATCCACATATTCATCAGGTTGTCTCCATACCCGTGCATATCCACCTGTTTGATTAAATTGGAAACATGTTTCTAGTCATCAACAATACATTGCAGGTGTTGATGGGCCTACGTGAGGCCCTGTCTCCGAAAGACCATATTAATGTTGTACCGTCATATGGTTCCACACTGGTACTTGTTTATGGCCCAGTACTGAAATCTGCAAAAATATGCGGGAGGGTTGCGCTTCTGCAGTGTTGAATGAGTCTCTTCAATCGTCGTTGGTACATTTCTTTCAGTATATTTTCCCGACCGCAATACTGTTGGAGATTTGATGTTTTACCGTATTCCACACATCACAGTGCACTTGTGAAATGATCATATGGGAGAATCTTCACCTCATTGCTACCTTTGAGATGCTGCATCCCATCTCTCCATCTCTTGTGCACTGACTAAAGCACCACGTTCAAATTCACTTAAATCGTGATAAACTGCCACTTTAGCAGCAGTAATAGAGCTGACAGCTTCGCCAGACTCCAGCTGTTAATGCAGCGCCCCCCCCCCCCCCCTGAGAGTTTGCATACACATGCCTGTGCCAGATTCTCTGGTTCTTCGTTATTTCTTCCACCTGTTATATGGAGCTTGCTTGACTCCTTCCGAAAATTCTCCCATCAATTGAAGTTGACATTACACCTTTTCCATGATTGTCCTTACATGCCCGTACCATTTCATATCGATCTGTAACGTTATTTCCAGATATTTAACCCACATGAGTTTGGCAGGCATACATTACCAATACTGCATTCAAGTGTGTTGGGAGTGTTTTTCGTATTCAACTGCATCACTTTACATTTTTCTGCTTTTAGAGCTAGCTGCTAGTTATCAACGCAACTGTAAATTCTGTCTACATCATCTTGTATCCAGCATGTCAACGACGACACCGTCCCTTACGTCACGATGTCAAAAGCAAACAGTCGCAAATCGCTACTTACCCTGTCCGTCAGATGATTTATGTGGAAAGAAAATAATGGCTATCCTGTCACACTTCCTTAGTTCACTCACGAGTACAACCTTGTCTCTGATTAATATACGCCGTCGAGAACAATATACTCGGTTCTGTTACTTAAAACGTCTTCAAACCACTGTCAAGTCTCGTAGCAAATTCCATATGCTCCTGTCTTCGTTAGCAGACTGCAGTACAGTTCTGTGTTAAATTCCTTGCAGAAGTAAAGGAATATGCAGTTTGCGTGTGTACCTTCACCAAAACCTCTTAAGATATCACACGAGATATAGATAAGCCAGTTTCAACGAGCAGTGCTTTCTAGTACTGTGTTGATGCCTGGACAGCAGATTTCCCGTCTCAAGGAAATTTATTATACTCGAACTAAGAATATTGTAATACTTCAATATCTAATGTGGCTTAAATGGGGTAGCGCTTAAGTTTTTAAGACTGAGCAATAAGGCCACACACCAGTAGTGTGATGTAGAAGTTAGCTACGGGATTTCTCTGTAAGAGCGTGAGAGACCAGTCAAGGGTTGCTTGATGACCGGGTAGACGCCAAGGTCGTGGTAGTATGACCAAACTGAGCACCAGAAGAAATCAGCCTACTCATTGGCTGAAGGTTTCACAATTAAGAACACACAGCAGCAAGCAGTACCTTTCACCTGTTATCAGTTGGGAGCCATCATTGTCGGTCATATCCGGTAGCTCTGCCAAAGCAATAGCAAAATGAATTATGTAAAGGTAAGTATAAACAATCTAGAGCGCAAGATTATTTATTTTCAACTAGTTTCAATCCAGCACCTGAGGAACTCACAGCTCCTGTGCCGCTTCACGCCATCTTTTAGCAACACCCTCAATATGGTCCAACATAGGTTTGAAACTAATTGGAAATGAATATACAGTCTTGTTCTCTAGACTGTTTTTATATATAAAATTATCATAAGTTTGTTATACCTAAAGAAACAAATTGATTCCGAAAACAAAAATAAGTGTATCTGTATGACAATAACTGAAATAAACAACAGTAGCAATAAAAATGTGTCCTGTATACTGCAAGGTGAATGGACACAAAATACCCATTTGCACAATTACTGCCTCATAAACCAATACTGAAAGAAGCATCGACCATTACTTTGACTACTGCTGCTGGAACACACTTCTGAAGATACAATGTTCAGACGGATCTGCACATCTCCAACAGCAGACTCATGTGTACAGTTTCTGTGGTTAAAACTGAAGACTTGGCCATAGACAGAGAGTTTTGCAAAATGTTCAAGAATTCTGCTGCAAACTGAAGTTGACAATATTAGGCTCTAATTATGTGGGTCTGTTCCTTGGCCTGTCTTATAAACAGGAGACCCTGCCTCTTTTTTCCAGTCGCTTTGGGCTTTGCATGGCCACTAATTTGTGATAAATGAAAGTAAGTAAGAGACGAACTGTAGATTACTCTTTGTTCAACCAAATGAGAATTCCAACCTGACGTCGTGAGAGTTGTTCTCAGCTCCCTCAGCTTCTCCACACCATGAATACCTCTAAGTCCTGCATTACCTCAGAAACGGCTTTTAATCAAACTGTGTGGTTATGGAATATCGCCCCAGATTTTTGATTTCCTGTCATAGAGGACACAGTTTGTAGTAATTAATGGTAAGGCATCGTCTAAACCAGAGGTGATATCCAGCTTTCCAGAGGATAGTGTTACTGGTCGTCTATTATTCCTTATCTACACAAACGATCAGGGAGAAAATCGGATCAGCTCTCTTATGTTGTTTGCAGATGACACCGTAATTTATCGTCTAGTAAAGTCATCTGAAGATGAAAACCAACTGCAGAACGATCTAAATAAGATATCAGTATGGTGTAAAAATAGGCGATTGACACAAAATAATGAAAAGTATGAAGTCATCCACATGAGTATGAAAAATGTCGCGGCGGAGCGGCCCAGTGCATAGAGGCGCTATGCTGAGATGCGCCAGGCCGTTCCTCTTTGGGGTTTCGAATCCGGATGTTTGTGCTGTATTTAGTATAAGGTAGTTCATAAGTAGTTCATGACCCCACAGTTAACTCCCGTAAGCTCCACAAACATTTGAACATTTGTTTGAAAAAAAATCCGTTAAACTTTGTTTACAAGAGAAATCAATCAAATGTGAAGGCCATAAACTCCACTAAGTACCTAGTAATTACTATTACATAATAATTAAACTGAATAGAACACATAGATAATGTCGTAGGAAAGTCGAACCAGAGACAGTGTTTATTGGCAGAACGCTTAAAAGATGCAACAAAACTACTAAAGAGTCTGCATACAGCACGCTTGTCCTTCCTTATTTGCAGTATTACTGCCCATTGTGGGATCCTTATCAGATGCGTCTGAAAGAAACCATCGAAAGAGTCCAAAGAAGGGCAACACGTTTTATATTGTCATGATACAGTGGATACAGCGCCACATTCTCCTTGGAATCAAAAGATATATTGTTGACTCCCACGTAGATAGGTAAAATAAAAATACGAGAAATCAGAGCTCGAACGGAGAGATTCAGATGTTCTTTAAAAAAATGTTCAGTTGTTTGTAAAGCTTATGGGACTTAACTATGGGGTCATCAGTCCTTAAACTTACAAACTACTTATGAACTAGCTAACACTAAGGACGGCACAAATATCCATACCCGATGGGGGATTCGAACCCCGACCATAGTGGCCATGCAGACCGTGACTGGAGCGCCGAAGTCCCCTCAGCCACCGCGGCCGGCAGATGTTCTTTCTTCCCGCGCGCTGTTCGAGAATGGAATGGTAGATGAATAGAACCACCTGCCAGGCACTTAAATGTGGTTTGCATGTAGATATAGATTCTAAAGTCTGTGCGATGCTCAAACTAGAGTATGCTTGTGTGATTCTCCTGTTCGCAGAGGAACACCGCTCTGCTGAGAGACAGTAAGTTTGGAACAGCTCCTCGCCTCAGAGATACTACCTGCAGACCAGTGCAGTGTGCACCCTGACGCGGAGGTGGAGGACCAGCGCGCTCGGCGACCGCTGGCCGGCACGTCGCAGGGTGGCCTCCGCCCCTCCACCCTCCCACGGCCAGCGCCACCTAATGGAATTTCTGAGGCGGGCTGCCCTCGTGGCGGGTAATGAGCCCTGGAAGGGCCGACTTTAGGGCCGGCGGCGCGTGCAACTTTAATAGGCGGCCCCAGGCACGCCCAATCAGGCCGAGTGCGGCCGGACAGCGGCGCACCTGCCGGCGGAGCGTCCGAGGTTCCGCTGGCTGCAGGGGCCGGCGGAGCGGCCGAGGTTCCGCTGGCTGCGGGGGCCGGCGGCTGCCCTCCAGAGGTTCGTTCCAGCAGCTGCCAGACGGCTAATTTCAAGCGCTAAGAAACAGATATTACTGCGCATGCGCAGCTACTGTGACGTAAAAACCCTTGTTTGATACTTGCACTGCTGGAACGCATTTTGCACTGTTTTTGGCTGCAGGCGAAGGTGAGTTTAAAGAAATAATTAAGATACTTTCCTTTCTAATAACGAAGAAGTGTAAAAGAGAAATTTCTGATCTCAAGTGAGATTGCAGTGATTTCGAAATAATCAAAAAACACGCTACAAACATACACGTATCACGTGATGGCTACCCCTTCTCTAACTCAGACCTTTCTGCGCATGCGCAAATTAGCAGCTTGACCGAACCTGAAATAATTTTCCAGGTAGCGTCTGGCTGCTTGCGGCAACTGCTGGAACACCAAACAGCCACACTCCAAGTAGCCAGAAGCAGGAGAAGGCGCTGCTGGAACACAATTTCAGCGTTGCGCATGCGCGTCAAGCAGTCTGGCAGCTGCAGGAACGAACCTCAGCACTCACCGACCGAGTACCCCACCAGAGTTCAACAGAAGTCACGAAACTCCTTGTGAGTTTCTGGAACTTCGCGACAGCAGTGCTGTCAAGCGGTTAGGTATGATCTGCTTTGTAGTTTTTTTCTTTATTGTACAATAAAAAATCCCACTGATGATGCTGAATTGCCAGCGAAACATGTTTGAGAAAAACTAAAAACAATTGTGTTTGCTCAAGGCAGATCATAACCAGAAAACAAATTTATACCGTGTAATGTATATATACCCTAGAAAATCCCGTTAGTTTGTATTAATGAACTGTTCGATACCACATTTGATCGAGATATTGTACCCTAATATTCCATGTTTATATTATACTAGCTTAAACCCGCGGCTCCGCTCGCGTGTTGGTTGATTATATTTCCTTATTTGTATGCTTATCCTTACAGAGAAAGAGCTGAAGACATTGTAGAACGCATAGACCAAAGATATGGTTTGTAGCATCACGTTTCTCTGTATGTAAACTCCTTGCTATAGAGTCGCAAACGTCATCGCTGGCCTTCAGTCCGAACTTTTTATAATTTCACGACTTTCAACCACCATATTTCCCACCCCCTTATAACTATCGGCATGGAACTGCTATGGTGTATAACGGGAGACTTCAGACAACAATTACACACCATTCGTTTGCGTTCTGTAGCTTTCACTGCAGAGCGAAATATTAACACACATACACACACGTAGAATTTTATATACACCGATAACTTTCCATCCGAATATACTCCACTCCTTTATCGTAATCAACCCTCAAGCAAGAATCCTACCAATAACACCATTTTCAAAGAGTAAATATAATTTTCAAGGAGTAATTATTGTTCCTCATTTCACATTATATTCTTCAAATTACTAAATATCTATCAGATCGCTAGAAAACCGTGCCTAAAACCTTCCTCAGGTATAAATTAGTAACTGCAGAAGTATTTAAGTCTCTGTGTCATGTCATTCGGGCATGATATGCATACATCAAACATACATTCACATTAATATATATAGATAAATTGCTATCCGATCGCCATAAAATCGTGCCTAAAGCCTTCCTTGGGTAGACATTAGCAACTGTACAAATTTTTAGCTCTTTATGTCTAGTGGTTCAGACGTGATAAACGTACATCGAACAGACATTCACATTTATAGATATAGATAAGCATTTATGGCGCTTATGGCAAGTCATATTGATTCTATCACTTTCATTACTTGGGTCTTTTACTGCACTAAATTAATTTATTATTGAAAGTCATAAGCTCTATGTTGGACAATAATGTGCTTGTTAATTAAATTATTAACTAATAATATCAGATTGATTAGTTGCTTTGATTTAACAATTTTAAATAATGTAAACATATATTAATACTGCACTAATTGTTATTTACTTACGATCTTTTGTATTGTTTTGTTTTGATAGGAAAAACTTATTATTGCATTTGTCATGATTTTATTTACCTTTATGTAAAGCAAGATTTATGTATGTTTCATGAACAAATTTATCAAATATAAGTATTGTAACTTCTGTGTTCTAGAATGTTCTAGAATATACATTAAGTATTAATACGCACACTCAGTCAGTCTAAAGTTAGTGGCAAGCCAGTCCTAAGTTAGTTGTAGAGTTAGTATCACTTTGGCAGTCAGTAATAACTTAGTCTTGAGTCAGTATGGAAGTGAATTGTGAAGCAGTCGTAAAGATGTATTCTTACTGTTTGTGTGCTTCAAGAAGAATATAAATAAATGAATAAAATGATACGTGTCACATTTATGGTTTCCATAAGACGCCTTAAGAATCCGTCATCCTAATATTTACTTGAAGATTTAAAGGCAGGCTAGCAATTTAAAACATCTACCACTGAACAACCAAAGGTGATGTATAGAAAAATAATGATTTTAGTATAATAGTATTACTATATAAAAACTGTTATAACCGCAAAACGATTGAGTAATGATTCTGAATTTTGAGTGAAGCAGCACATTCAAATTACCTTCGTCTTTCTACAATTTTGAACATGGCCTTGTATGCAGCAACTGGATGTAAAATAGTTTGACAAATTGCATCCCCACAAGTTGCTTAAAATACTTGCAAATATTTTATTTAGATTTCGACTACACTAAGATACTCATCAACAGAAAGTAAAATCATCACCTGGAAATGAATCACAGTATATTAGCAAAATTACATTAGAAAATTTTAATGATAGACAAATTTACGAAAAATAAAGATGAGATCACATAGTAACAAAAGACTATTACAAAAGTAAAGAACGCTCATGTTGTGTAAAAGATTAAAAAAACCAAATGCTAGTTACAGACTATGAGTCTGAAAAAATAAAATGATTAACCTCATGGCAAGCCGCTAATGGGCTGCCGATTTGCCAGCAGATCAAGGCGGCGTCAGATTGCAGGGGTCCGCATACAAGTGGTCGCTGCATCTAACGTGGCTCCATCATGTAGTGGCTGTTTGAACCAGATACTTAACATGGATGGTTACAACCATACATTATAAAATTATTCATTTATCTAATTATCATGATATGGCATAACTTTTACAATAACAAAGAATAGACAACATTTTGAGTGAGGTAACAGTATTTAACAAGAGATACAATATATTTTCGGTAACATAAAAAATGAAGGTACAGATATGTTTTTCGTTTCTGAATCATCAATTCAATTAGTATTTAGGGACTTTTGTGGCGCTATAAGTTGTAGCAATGATCAAAAATATAACTCGGAAATCTCTCATTTGCAAAGGATGTTCAGAAGTGAATAATGTTGCGAATAAAAATTGTTCATTTATGGTTGTCAGTGAAACTTTTAGCCATAAAACTAAATATCAATTAATACAATTAAAGAATCCCTGAGAGGATTTACGTCTCTAATATGTCAAAGACATTATTAATAGATCTGAAGCATTGAATTAAAATTTGTGGTGCGGCCGGGATTCGAACCCGGACCTCCATGCTTACCAGGCAGACGTCTTAACAGTTAGACTACCACAACACTAACGGTTAAGGCGCCTCGGAATAGTCTATGTACGTTTTCCCTCCATAACACAAACTTTAATTCAGCTTCTTTGTTCCAAAGATAATTGCCACTACTGCCAAGGCTCTCCATGCAGCGGAATAGCACCTCAGCAATGGACATGGTGGAACAATCCTGTTATGGTGATATAAATATCAATTAATACAATTAAAGAATCCCTGAGACGGATTTACGTCTCTAATAACAATGTCTTTGACATATTAGAGACGTAAATCCGTCTCAGGGATTAATTGATATTTATATCACCATAACAGGATTGTTCCACCATGTCCATTGCTGAGGTGCTATTCCGCTGCATGGAGAGCCTTGGCAGTAGTGGCAATTATCTTTGGAACAAAGAAGCTGAATTAAAGTTTGTGTTGTTGAGGGAAAACGTACATAGACTATTCCGAGGCGCCTTAACCGTTAGTGGTGTGGTAGTCTAACGGTTAAGACGTCTGCCTGGTAAGCATGGAGGTCCGGGTTCGATTCCCGGCCGCACCACAAATTTTAATTCAATGATTCAGATCTATTAATAATAAAACTAAATGTTTAACAATTAATTCAATTCCAAACTTCTGCTCATAATCAGAATAGCAAATACTTTACTACTGTTTCATATTACTGCTGTACAGGAGCAATATCTCACTACTTTCAATAGCAGTTAATCTACTACCGGTATTTCAGTAGAGTTTGCTTAGTTTCGTACCTCAGTTTAAAAAAATAAAGGCTTGTATACTAATATATTTTAGCAGTTATCTACTAGGTTCATAAAGTGAATGGAAAGTTGGAAAATTATAATTTGTCCATATTAGCACGTCACATTCTTGAAGATATTCAGTAGCTAAAAAAATTATGATGATATATTTGTGTCCATGTTCAATATGTTATTTCACACACATAAATGTATTAGTACCATCATTGGTCAATTTAAAATTCGTCTATTGTGTATTTTACTAATTTAATTAACTGACCAGGATGCTAATTTATTTGTTTATTTAATTTGCTATTTATGTTTTTGGCCCACACATTTATAAATATTCTGCTCCAGTTTGTGTGTATTTGTATGAATGTGGAAGGTTGCTTTAACATTGAATAATTGCTGTGCAATGGTTAGCAATCAATGTGCTGAGCTTTAGGGCCTCGTTTAGTAGTTAGGAGTGCATGCTGTCATTCATCGTCTGCTCAGCCTTCTGCTGCAGCCAAAGACAGTGTTTTTGAGAAGATGGCCAGTCATTCTTGTCCTGGTAAGGTTGTGCCTACCTTTTGTGCATCTGAGAGGTTACCTTGAGCAAACCGCTCTGAGCTGTTAGGGGAGGTAAAATTGTTTGCTTGGAAGCTTAAGGTGGTAGTGAATAGCGCTGAACGCACCCCACCAGAAATGTGGCCACGGAGTGTTCTGTGCGTGGTCTGGGATTCATTCTTCCTTGGGCCTTCTCAGTGAGTACTTGTCTAGAATCATGCTGAGAGGAGTGCATCTAGTTAGAATTTAAACTTATTCAGATTGTTACTTTTGTACTTAGAAATTTTCTGAGTAATTCTTTCTTATGTGGGGAGATGTGTTCATTGGTTATCTGATTTCCTTTAGTCTTGTAAATGTAGCTTCACGTTTTTATTTTAAATTTTATTTGAGTTTCTTGCCCTGGTGCGAGCAATCGCACAATGTGCGTTCACAATGGTCTGTGTCGGGGTACAGCCATGAGAACCAGTTGGTTGTTTTGTTTTAATTTGTAAAAAGTTTTCTTATTTAACTCCACGTATGTATTTTGTAATAACTTTTGTACTGTTGTTCGGGTAGTTTTTTTTGTTCGGTACTGCATGTGGTTACTCAGTGATTTGCATATGCCTCCTCGAACATGAATCAGTTTAATTTTATTTGCATAATCTCTCCTGCTGCTGCCAGCATGGCCGTTGTAAGATTGCAGTTTGAGTAAGTGTCGCTAACCATTGGCGTGTGATTGAGGATTTTTTTTTTATGTGTGCGTATTCTTCCTAATTTCCTATGTGTATTAGAATGTTCTCCATGTCTCTCCAAGTTAATATAGGGGGAGATTCTTGAACAGGTCGTCCTTTATTATTATGTTGTCCTCCCTTCCGCTATCTTTCTTTCAGAATATAAAGAAATTATTTAAATTTAATTACGCCCTGTGTTCCTCATTTCACACCTCTCATTTTCTTAATAATGAATTATGTGGTTTTATTGTGTGTTTCATAACACTTGGTTGCTCGTTTCATGAGCTAAGCAGATAAATTTCCGTTGCACTCAAGCAGAGGCTAATTTACTTTTTGTTCAGGGAGTAGCTATTATTAAGTTGACGTCATTGCCAGAAAGTAGTTTATTCTTTTGTGTTCTGTAAATGATTTTGTCTGGCGACGACTATAGCAAATTATTTAGTTGGTTTGTGCATGGTAGTCCATTTGAGTTATATATGCAGTCAAAATATGAATCTGGGTGCCACAGACTACTTTCAATTAAAAATCGTGTTTAGAAAATAACGCATTGTACGAAACCCACTAAAACAAAACTCGTGCAACGTGACAGTACACACGTAACACGTAAACATAATCACAATCAGTTCCTTTTGTACTTCAGCACGTCAGGTTGCAGTTCATTTCTGCTCTAAAACCGTTTTCGGACGATATGATTATGACTCATCTATTATGAACCATATGAATTACACTGTACTGACAATTTGTTATTAAAGACTGCCCGTAACAGAAGCAGGGATATTACTTGAGTGATGTTTTCATATTTGTATTAGAAAGTTGACAACAATGTTTAGTGATTACTAAATATGACAGTAACAGCATTAAAAACAGCAACTTCTCTTAATCATGCCATTCCACTGTTACTCCCTACTGACCACTTGGAGCGCTAGTATCGCTTCAGCTGCAGTTTTTCTCTAGAGAATTTCGCGACTGTCGATCATAGACTGTAACTCAACCCAAAGTCATGGTTGCACAGACGCCGACCAGCAGGCTACACAGTAGGGATGGCGGTTATTGCTGAAACATCCCGTTTTCGGTGATACAGGTTTTTTCATCGTCAGTTTAACCTTAGTGTAAAAACCGCTCAAGAAACCGTTTTTTAAAAATAACCGATTTTCTGTTTTTATTGCTATTATTTTCAGTAACACATGTGGAAATAAAAATTTTAAGACTTGCTCAGACTTTTACATTAAATTTTTCTTTAAGATATGTAAAATGAAAATACCATGTAAGATAGGAAACTGAAACAGAACTCACTCTGTCTACAATTCATTGCTTTCATCAAAAAGTAATGAGGGGTTGAATAGTAAAAAAAAATCAGTAGTTTTCTCCGTTTACTCTGTGTTTCGGATCAAAAATCTCGTTCTAACCCAGTTGACCCTATGACCCTTCCAGAATGATCGTTTGCATATGAATATAAGAATTTATACAACTACCATTGTTGGTCTTCCGGAACATTTTTAAAACAATGAAACGCAAGTTTGAAGACCATTGTTGACACAGTTCAGCTCAGAGTAATATTAGTGCCACATTCGTCTGTGTTGTGTTTCAAAAATCACTCTTCTGCACCAGTGCGTCAACTGACCGACTTCGCTTTGCATGGGCAAGTAAACTTTATAATAAATGTTAATTATTGAGATTATCTTTACATTAATAACATCTCAAATATTTAACCTTGTATTTAGTCATAAAAATATTACCTACGATAAGATTTTGTGTCTTATTTGTCGACATCCTTCTAGAAGGATCGTAGCATTATGTGGCATCTTTCCTACTTATTTGCAGGAATAGGATTACATTAAATGAATCGGACAGCTATCATGATTTTCCAAACAATGGTGTAGATGTTACCCTAACTCTTCCTCTGAATCTCACATATGACATTACTGGTGAAGATGCAGGTGCCAAGGATAATCCTTGTATAATAGACAATTTTCCTGAAAGTCAACTAAATGCGAACATATTTATTACTGACCAACAAATTCGAGCATTGATTTAAGATTCAGCGATGGAAACAAACTCTTTCCAGACAGAACAAGAACCTGGTATATCTTCAGTGTGCAGTAATATCAAGGATAACATTTCCAGTAACCAACAAAGATCACAGGCTGCTGCTTCTCATTCCTCAAATAAATGTAAAAGGGATTCTGTTTCAAAGGGCAGCTCTATGAGAGGAGGGAGTTATAACTGGACAAAACACAGCATGTGTGAATCATCAGTAGAATGACCCCTAATGTATACTGTACCTAACCAACCACACAGGAATCATTTAGAATGGTTTGAACATTTTTTACGAAGAGGCTTAAAGATGCAATGAGGGACCAATTGATCACCAGGCAATTAGGCACCGCAATGCCATTTCCATACTTGAATAAAGCAGAGGACGACAATCCTCAATAAATAAAATTGATTCACATTATGATGGGAAGGAACATTATGTTAGTGACTTACCAGTAGATGTAAAAAACAAACAAGAAAATTCAATTGCAGTGCAGAATGTGCAAGAAGAAATCCACAATTAAATGTGTGATTGAACTCTTCATATATCGTGTTTTCTGTCTTCCACACTGGATCCTAGGGTGTTGTGTTGCCATTTTTCTGGAAGAAAGGCTTGTTGTAACTTGACTAGAAGTGTAATTGTTGCAAAAAGTGATTTGTGACTTTGTAGTAACTAATGATGATAAAATATTAAAATGTAAACAAAAAGTTTAAAAAAATATTTCCGGATTATCTGGGGGTAATCAGTATTTGGGAACTGCGAATAGTCAATACTAAAGAGTGAAAACTGAGGTTGGCGAGTTCTGTCTTTCTTGTCAAGTAGGTCAATTTCAAGGGCTGCATACAGATACGGGAGTGTGATGTGGCCACAGGCAACAGATCTGCTTTTTTCTGTTTAATGTTTTAACCAACATGAGAAGCAGGTAACAACACTCTGTCATTGATGTCTGTTAAAATGTAAATGCTTGTAAAAATATATGAACCAAATTGCCACTGTCATCAGTCGCTAGACTTACAGACTACTTAAACTAACTTACACTAAGGACAACACACACACACACACACACACCGATGCCTTAGAGAGGACTCTAACCTCCGGCGAGAATCGCTAGTCTGTAGCGTCGCACCTTAGACCATGTGGCTGTTCTTGATGATCCAACAGTAAAAAAAGGCCAGATCCCAAACTAACTCATTTATTAAAATGTCCAGCAATGACAGCGAGGAACTTCCGCATGACCAGACAGCAAGTCTTGCACACCACATGTGCATACACATCGTCTAATAGGCCACGCCACAAGGCAGCAGGTGCACTGATGCCTCAACAACATTTGTACTAGTTTTTACGTCAGTCGTTTGTAGCTTGATTCTGCCTCAGGGTTGTTCTTAAATTATCACTGATCGCATTCCTTGGTTTCAGTGCTAACCTATTATTTCACAGCAGGGGAACTTGTAGGAATAAATATTCTAGTTTCAAACTTTTTAATTGTTTAAAACAAAGTTAGAACTACTACCTCAGAAAGTAGTTATACCGGTGTTATTATCCAGTAATTGGCAATAACTTAAAAAACCTGTTACAAGCTATGAAAGTATCGGGGAAAATAGGAAACCGAAACAGAAATCAGTCCGCCTACCATTCATTGCTTTTAACGAAAAGTAATGTGAAGTTAAATAATACAAAAAATCTGTAGTTTTCTCCTTTTGAATACATCAGTCTGGATTTTCTATTAGTTAATTCCAAATTGAATTACGAGTTAGATTATGCATGATAATTAATTGGTGAAAGCAGAAAATCTACAAATGCAGTAAGTGAAGCAGAAAAAAATGGAGTACAGACGACTGAGAAATGACTTTGATAGTATTTGCAAAATGGCTGAGCAGGAGGGGCTAGAGGGGAAATGCAAGTCTGTAGAAGAATCTATAACTAGGGAAAAATAGATACCGCCTATAGGAACATAAAAGAGACATTTGGAGACAAGCTAAGCTTCTGTGTGAATATCCAGAACTTAGCTGAGCAAAGAAGGAAAAGCTGAAAGGAAGAAAGCACATGTAATGGGTCTACAAAGCAAGTGAATTTCGAAACAATATTGGGGAAAAATGAAGTAGATGAATATGAAATAGGAGACAGTATACAGAGAGATGAATTTCGCGGAGTACTGAAAGATCTAACTCAAAACAAGGCCCCTGGAGTAGATAACATTCCCCCAAAGCTACTGTTCTAGGAGAGTCAGCCATGACAAAACTATTTCACCTGACATCCAAGATGTACGAGACAGGTGAAATACTCTTAGTTTTTCAGAGATATGTAATAATCCACATTCCAAAGAAATTAGACGCAGAGAAATGTGAAAATTACAGAACCATCAGTTTAATAATTCATTGTTGCAAAATTTTAACTGGAATTATTTACAGAAGAATGGGAAATCTATTATAATCCGACCTCGGGGAAGATCAGTTTGAATCTAGGAGAAATGTTGGAACACAAAAGGCAATATACTGAACGTATCTTAGAAGATAGGTTAAGGAAAGGCAAACCTAAATTTCTAGATTTTGTAAATTTGGAGCAAGCCTTTGACAATGTTGACTGGAATATAATCACTAATTCGCAATTAAGCAGGAAAGGGGCGAAGTGGCTGGAAAGTTAGAAAGATAGGGTTGTAGTTTTTTTTTTTTTTTTTTTTTTTTTTTTTTTTTTGTTTTTTTTTTTTTTTTTGTCAATGGTATTCTGTTTATATATTGAGCAAGTTGTTAAGTAAAGCAAGGAGAAATTTCTGGAAGTGATTAAAGTCCAGTGTGCATAAATGGGTAACTATTTTACCTCCGGAATAATTTACCCGAGAGGGTGCCATTATCATACATTCATGCAGTAGAGCAGTATGACCTCGAGAAGATTAACGACAGTAATTTCCCCTTGATTTCAGCCGTTCGTAGTAACTGCAAGGCCATGTTAGCGGATGTTACAAGGCCAGCTCAGGCCAAACTGTTGCCCCTTTAACTACTGAAAAGGCTGCTGCACCTCATCAGGAACCACTCGATTGTCTGGCCTCTCCACAGATACCCCTCCGCTGTGGTTGCACCTGTGGTACGGCTATCTGTATCGTAGAGGCACGCAAGCCACCCCACCTTGGCAATGTCTGTGGTAGTATAGTGTAGCTAAATGATAAAGGATCTTTCTTTCTCTGTATTCACAGCACATTACGCTTGTCTACATTGCGATTCAAATGACATTCCCTGCATCATGCGTCAATTCGACGCAGATCCTGCATCATTTCAATACAGTTTCTATTCCTTGTAAAATACTATCCTAACAATAAAATCTTAATTTATAGTTAAAGCTTGCCATTGCAATGCATTTACAGTTGTGGTTAAGTGTTCAATATTTAGCAAAACAGTAGGGTTGATTTGATTTGATTTTTCCAGGGAAGCCAAAATAGTCTTGGTCCAACCCGCCGCTGCCCGCACCGAAACTAAGTTTATTGTGCGGTATCGCTCCCTGTCTATCTAGTAAAGTCAATCAATGCCCTTGAACAGTGCAAGGAGTTCCTTTACCAGTTCTTTATTAGACACAATTTCTTCGGTTCTGGTTGTCCCAAATATTCTGTGCCTTTTATTCTCCAATGTAACGCATTCGAAGATTAGATGTGATGCAGTTTCATCACCGTCATCACAGATCCTACATTTAGGGTCCTCTTCTGTTATTCCCATTGTACGTAGGTGTTTTTTGAAATTCCCATGGCCTGTCAGCAATCCAGCCATGAGTCTAATCTCTCTCCTGTTCAGGCCCAGGATTGCAGAGCTTCTTTTAAAACATGGATTTGGCATCATTACCTTGCCATGTTTTTGTTGATGAACTTTGGTCCAATATTCTGCGTGCTGTCTTCTGAGCCAGTTACGTAGCTCCAATTTGATCATTGCCTTGGTGATTGTCAGGACAGATTCCGGTCCAATAAATGGAGACTCTGCCCCCATCCTGGCTAATCTGTCAGCATGTTCGTTGCCACTGATCCCCGAGTGGCCAGGGACCCACAATAGGTTTACTCTATTGCTTTCCCCTAGCTCCACCAGAACCCTGTGACATTCTGCAACAATTTTAGACCTTGTTGCAGGAGCTGCCAGTGATCTCAGGGCTGCCTGGTTGTCTGAATAAGCAGTAGGGTTACTTCATCCTATGACAGAAACGCTCTTCAGTTTTTGGGGGTGTCTTGACACTTTCGGTCACATAGTGTTGGTGTGTACACATAGCCAGTCAGGACCTGTGCAGCCACGTGGGGCCCGTCGGCGGCTCCAGCGGCAGAGTGTCGCGGATTTGGCGTCGCCGGCTGGCGGACAGCGAAACGCCATTTATCTCGTTAGCTCATTGAGCCGGCGCGCCCCTCATCTGCAATGCAAAAACCGCCACCGCCGCAGCGGCGCGCTCTGGGGGCGGCCGCTTCAATTAGCAGGTCAGTCGCCGCCCCCGCAGCGGCCGGCGCCAGCTGATGCCATTACTGCTGCCGCGCGGAGCCGGCGGCGAGCTGCGACGCCGACGGCAGCGGCGGGGGTAGGGGCGGGACGCTGCCCTCACCACTGGTCCTGCCCCTTTATAGACGCTCCAGTCGCTACATACACAATCAGAACTATCCGTACACTCCACTGTGTCAACCAGACCTGGTGTATTCTCTACGTTAGTGTCTCACCATCTGGCTGGCAGCCTTATTAATGGAGACTGGAAATTGTATTAACATAAATAAACTACATCTACATGAACATACATACTCCGTGGCGGAGGGTACACTGTACCACTACTAGGCATTTCCTTTCCTATTCCACTCCCAAATAGAACGAGGAAAAAAGATTGCCTATATGCTTCCGTTCGAGCGCTAATTCCTCTTATCTTGTCTTTGTGATCAAAAAATGGTCAAATGTTTGTATAGTCTATGGGACTTAACTACAGGGTCATCAGTCCCTAAACTTACAAACTACTTATGAACTACTTACGAACTAGGACGGCATAAATATCCATGCCCGAGAGGGGATTCTAACCCCCGACGGTAGTGGCCGTGCAGACCGTGACTGGAGCGCCTTAGTCCCTTCGGCCACCGCGGCCGGCCCTTTGTGATCACTTCGCGAAATGTAAGTAGGAGGCAGCAAGATCGTACTACACTCAGCTTCAAATTGCGGCCCTCTAAATTTCCTCAACAGAAATTCACAAAAAGAATGTCGACTTTCTTCCAGCGACCCCCAATTGAGTTGCCGGAGCATTTCCGTGACACTCGCGCATTGGTCGAACCTACCAGTAACAAACCTAGCTGCTCGTCTCTGAACTGCTTCTATGTCTTCCTTTAAACACTTGAGCAATACTCAAGACGTGGTCGTACAAGCGTTTTATACGCGGTCTCCTTTACAGATGAAGTACATGTTCCCAAAATTCTCCCAATAAACAGCAGTCGGCTGTCCCCCTTACTCACAACTGTCCTTACATGTTCGTTCCATTTCATATAGCTCTGCAATACGCAGACAGCATCAAGAAGCTCACTACTAATGCTGTATTCGAACATTATGGGATTGTTTTTGCGCTGAATTAAACATTCGCAATAAATGCAAGCTAAGTAGGGGGCCAATGCCGCAGAATACTCTTTGTAAAAGCGAACTGGTATGCCATCCGGACCAGCAGACCTTTTCGTATTTAACTCTCTCAGCTGCTTCTCTACACCGGAAATACCTATTACTATGTCCTCCATTTCGAAATTAGTAGTTTGATCAAATGAAGGTACATTTGTGCGGTCCTCCTGCGAGAAAAATTTCTTAAAGGTTAAATTTAGAACTTCAGCTTTCCGTTTGCTTTCTTCTATTACTTCCCCAGAATCATCAACGAGTGAGTGAACAGTGGGCTTTGACCCGCTTATTGATTTTACATAGGACCAGAATTTTTTCGGGTAGATCTTTTGGTAAGGTATGGCTGTGGTAATTATTGTATGCTTCGCGCATCTATCTTTTCATAGATGCACGAATCTCTACTAACTTTTACCTGTCATCATTTGCGTGTTCTTTTTTGAATCGAGAGTGCAACAGTCTTTGCTTTCTCAGCAGCTTTCTAACATTGTTATTATACCACAGTGGATCTTTTCCATCCTTAATCGTCTTTACTGGCACATATTTTTCTAACCCTTTATTAAAATGCACTTACATTTAGTCCCCAATATAAGTACTACTAAATACCTGTTCTTAAAGAGCACCGAGCGAGGTGACACAGTAATAACACGCTGGACTCGCATTCGGGAGGAGGGTGGTCAAAATCCACCTCCGGCCATCCAGATTTAGATCGTCCGTGATTTCCCCTGAATCCCTCCAGGCAAATGCCTTGATGGAGTCTTTAAAAAGACAAGACCGATTTCCTTCCGTCTCCTTAACCAAAAACTCGAGCGTTACTTCTGTCTCTAATGACCACACTGTAAACGGGACGTTAAACCCTAAGCATCCTTCCCTTCTCTGGTATCCCGGCACGATGAGTTTGAGAGCCCGCCAGACCACATGGCGTGTGACAGCAGCCGCTAGGCGGCGCGCACAACGTACGAGCGCTGCCATCGCCACTAGAGCGCTGCACGCAGTGGTGGGCCTACCGCGCTGGTCATCTGCGCAGAGCAGTGGCGTAACTAGGACTTCGCTTTGGGGGGGAGGGGGGAGGGATAGATCTGCTTGATTAGCAAAATTTTAGTCAGTTTCCAGACAGACTACCATCTACCACTCCCGTTGAAGATTAATTCACTCCCATCCAATGAAAGCTTATGCTAAAACACCCTGAGTTTCCAATCTTTACCTTTACCAGATTTCTGTTATACAATTTCTTTCTTTCTTCTCTCTCTCTCTCTCTCTCTCTCTCTCTCTCTCTCTCTCTCTCTCTCTCTCTCTCTCTCTCTCTCTCTCTCCTTTTTTGTAGGGTTCTGGGGGGTGGGGGGTTCTATCCCCCTCATCCCCCCCATAGTTACGCCACTGGCGCAGAGAGCCCCACTATTTAGGGCCCGGAGCCGAAGCTCTCTCCTCAGTCGTGTGTTGACTGCGCTCGGTATACATTCGAATTTCTGTTGTTATCAGACATCGTACTTGACTCCTTCATGGTTCCGATTGGCTTGCACTTTGGTCTTTGTGTTCCATTTAATTGTTGTCATTTTTTGTCGTCTCTGTGGTCTCGTGTTGTGTTTCTTGTTAGCGGCGTCGCTTGATAGGTCGATCGTCGCTAGTCACTCCCAACCTTGTCCAACCTTCAGTCACAATACCTTCCTTAAGAAGCAAACTTTTTTGATGGTGCCACAGCCATTTACAGGAAGTTATAAAGCTAAGAGCCAACACTGTCAGGATGGGAAAGAGATATATTAAATTATGAGAACAATGTATCACTTGGAACACAGCTTAGATCGTGTATTTATATGTTATTTATTGTGACTAGTTTCGACAAATTTGTTGCCATTTTGGAACATAATACAAAATATTTAAAAGCATTGTGAAAGGTGGATACATACAGGTAAGTACATCATGGATGGTATAGTAATAAAAGTGCAAACTGTGTGCTGTTCACAGCCTAGTAAATATGGTTTGTTAAAATCTCCATCAGCACACAGAACCACAGATGGAAGGTTATAATGTGGCATATCAAACACTGTACATAAGGCAAACGGACCTTGAATTCCAATAAATGGTGTTTGAGTGTAATAAAATACAATACAAATTACGTTAACGAAATGTATATGAATGGTGATAGATATTAAGGTAATTTATACTGTATTTTTATTTCAGACAATCTCCATTCATTGGAGTTCAAGGTTCTTTTGTATGTACAGTGCTTGATATACCACATTATAACCTTCCATCTGTGGTTCAGTGTGCTGATGGTACTTTTAAAAATCCTTATGTACAACATGTGTCAACAGCACTCACGTTGCATTTTAATTACTATACCATCCATGATGTACTTATCCTTGTGTATCTACCTTTCACATTGTTTTTAAATATTTTGTATTATGTTCGAAAATGAGATCAAGTTTGTCGAAATTAGTCACAATAAATAACATATAAATAAGCAATGTAGGCTGTTTTCCATGTGAAGCGTTGTTCTCATTATCTTATACCTTTAAACAGGCAACTCTTTTATGCAGGGTATTTCTAAATGATACTGGTAAAATTTGTGTAGTGTTGCAGGATGGCTTGAGAAGCAAATGAGGTAGGGAACCCTTGTCCGGAAACGTCACCTAAGGGTGCTACCGAATGTCAGAATTATATGTGTTGGCACCTTCCACTAGGCTACCCCTCGGGCGGCAAAAGCGTCGTTCTATGCACACACAGACCGCAGGCCGGTCTGTAATATGTCCTATAGACAAAACACACACACACATACACACACACACACACACACACACACACAAACACGCCCCAAGAAGGACTTGAACCTCCAGTGGGAAAAACCGTGCATACTGCACCACGACAATCCCGAACGCACTGCCATTCCCGAGAGGAGAGCTACAACAATCTGCATGTAGAGTGCACGCAGGATAAATTGGCCGGTAAATGTGCAGACGGCTGGGCAAGCGTGGGGAGAGTGTGTTAGTGGTGGGGGTAGCGGCTGGAGCAGTGATTTGAAGTGAAGTGCCGCTCTAAACTGAAGCCTACACTCCACTACCTGCTGGAGTTTTATAAATTCTCTCTTCTCTACCTAACCATGCCATCAAAAATACCTTTTAAAAATACTTATCTTAATGTTTTAATATTTCATTATTATTATCATTTTATTAATATTACCTACCTTACTTCAGAATACATAGTACTTAAAGTGTTAGTTATGTAATACTTGCGATACAGGATATGGACTAATTGTTAGTATTACTGTTGTGCATGCAGGAAATGTGGTTTTTCTATTTAATTTGCAAATAGAAAATTTTTTCATTAGTCTTCAATTTACTGCAGTCATCTGGTTAGAACTTACGCAATCAGTCAGAAACAATACTAAATCAAACACCCACAATACAAAATGCTTTAATAAAACGAATGGTATTTCTGTCGCTGTATTATAGAATGTGTTTAAATTTAAAAGGAATGCTCACTTTCTCCTGTTCTAAAGTATTGTAGATCAAAAAACGTAAATGTTTTCTTTAGCCTTTAGACACATTAATACCTTATAGTCTGCAGAACTACTTGTACTTATCATATATCTAGTGTACTATAATCAGACATTGTCCTTTTGATAGTGGCGCCTTTACTCCATTACTTGTCACTTTTCGGGTGCAGTATGCAAACTGCGAATATATGTTTCATTGACATATATGAGATGTCAACCCTCTTCACACTACTATTTTATTGTGTGTAATAATCGACACGTTAAGTACGTATTTCTAAATGTTCCAAAGCATCTTCCTGGAACCTGTTTTTTGCGCCAACTGGTAAATATTAAGTGTGTTAATTGCAGGAAACGTAAAGTATGTAAGTATTACATTCAAATTCAAATAATCTAATGTACCTGAATCCTAACTTTTGAAATAAGTACCGCAATGAAGAAATAGTTCCCTTGAAAGACGTATTTTCCCTTATTACGGGAAAAAGGTACTTTATTGTGGGGCACCGTTTGTTTTTCACGTGGAAACTGTTAATCAGTCTCTGTTCACAATTTGTTTATGAAAATCATCTAAATCTAAGATCTTCTCCTAGAATAGGGAAACCTTCAGAACTACTGGGAGTAATTTTTCTGTCTCCTTCTTATTTTTTATTTTGATTTTTTTTTAATTGTCCGAAGTGAAACACAATTAGCAACCTGCAGTATTTAAAGGACACTTGTAATGGGATTTTTATTCCCTCTTTTGCCTCTTCCGACATAAATTTAACTACACTGAAAACAATCTCTCGTGCCTGGCTGTGCAGAACTCTTTGGCCGGCAGTCGAAAGTGGACTGAAGCGACCTCCCCTTCCGAACGAAGGAATAAACTCGCCCAGCGCTTCGGACGAAAACTCGTCTCTGCACATCGTTCACTATATCCTGCGTGAACTCTACAAGTGGACATGGTCCCCAAGATTTGATGAATATGTGTGTTCATTCTTGAAGATTCCAGAATGTGACATCCCCCAGGCACATTTCCCAGACCATAACCTGCTCTCATGGGAGTGGTGGGGGGGGGGGGGGGAGGAGGCAAATCTCCAGGGTCGAAGTCAATTGCAGGCCCCAAGTCACTAAAGGGTTCGAGTCCTCAGGGATGCATATACGAAAAATACAAAAATGTAAAATATTAGGCTGTTATTAAAAATGAATTTTTCATCTTACTGCGTGCATTAGACGCAGGGGAGAGAGTTTGGGCGCTCCCTGCAGGCACCGGACAACACGCGGTCCTGCTGTCAGGTGGGGCAGCACGGAACATGTTTGCGCAGGACGTGTTTGTGTCAGTGCCACGCAGTAATATTGTGCCACGCCTCGCCACCTGCCGCGTCTGTCCAGAACGTTAAAGGTGACAGATGAGTTTTGTTACTTGGGCATCAAAATAACATATGATGGTCGTATAACTGTCTACGAAATGAAATACATATCAACTCTTATACTGGAAAGCTTGTAAACATGACGCTTTCTCCCTTCAGTTTGTCGCTTCTCTGAATAACGAAACCGTTTCCCTTCAAGTTGTATTGTTTTTGAGGGTCTATTATATTTTGAGTTGTCTTTTCATGTCGTTTTTCTGCCACAATAGCAGATAATATATGCGCTTCGCAACTGTTATAGGTGCCACTCAGAAGCCGAACTGACCAACGACATTGGAATTCGTATCAAGAACAGCTGACAGCATGCGCAATTTAGAAGTTGATACCCCTGGTGTATTAAAGCAACTTAAATCACTTAACAAAAGTAAGTCTCCCGGTCCCGTTTGTGTACCACTTAGCTTCTTCCTGAGTAGGCTGATGCAATAGTCCCATACCTAGTTATCATATACAACCGCTCTCTCAGCGAACGTTCCGTATCGAAAGACTGGAAAGTTGCACAGGTTACGTCCATATTAAAGAAAGGCAATAAGAGGGATCCTCAAAATTACACGCCTGTATAATTGACGTCGGTTTGCAGCAGGATTTTAGAACATATACTTTCCTCAAATATTATGAACTACCTCGAAGAGAATGACACATTGACCCATAGTCAACACAGATTCAGAAAGTATCATTCTTGTGAAACACAGCTAGCTCTTTACTCACATGATGTGATGAGTGCTACAGACAAAGGGTGTCAAATATATTCCGTATTTCTAGATTTCCGGAAGGCTGTCAACACTGTATCTCACAAGTGTCTTGTAATCAAACTGCATGCTTATGCAATATCGCCACAATTGTGTGACTGGATTCGTGTTTTCCTGTGAGAAATTTTAATTGATGGAAAGTCATCCAGTAGAACTGAAGTAACATCTGGCGTTCCCCATGGAACTGTTATAAGACCCCTACTATTCATTATTTTTATAAACGTTTTAGGAGACAATCTGAGTAGTTCTCATAGATTGTTCGCGAATAATGCTGTCACTTATCGGTTAGTAAAATCATCAGAAGCAGCTGCAAAATTGTTTAGATAAGATATGTGCATGGTACAAAAAAATGACAATTCACTCTTCATAATGCGAACTGTCAAGTCATCCATAAGATCACTAAAAGACGTCTGTTAAACTTCTTTTATACGATACATCAGTCAAAATACAGGACGTAAATTCAACTAAATACTTAGGAGTAACAATTGCGAACAATTTCAATTGAAAAAAAAAACATAGAAAATGTTGTAGGGAAAGCTAACCATAGACTATATTTCGTTGGCAGAACAACAGTTCTACTGAAGAAACTGCCTACACTACACTTGTGCGTCCTATTTTGGAGTATTGTTGCGCATTGTGGGATCTCCACCAAGTTCAGAGAAGGGCAGCTCGATTTGTATTATCGCGATATAGGGGAGAGAGTCTCACGGAAATTATGCACGAGTTGGGCTGAAAATCATTAAAACAAAGCCGTTACTCGTTGCAACGAGATCTATTTGCGAAATTTCTTTCACCAACTTTCTCTTCCGAATGCGAACATATTTTATTAGATCCCACCTAAAAAGTAAGACATGATCATCAAAATAAAATAATTCAGATCGAAAACGGAAAGATTTAGGTGTTTTTTTTTTTTTTTTTTTTTTTTTTTTTCAGCGAGCTATTGAAGAATGGAACTGTAGAGATACATCATAAAAGCTGTTCGATGAACCCTCTGCCAAGCACTTTAATGTGACTTGCAGAGTATTTGTAGACTGAAAATAAAATCCGTGGTAAGTGCCAAAAATGAAAAATTTTATTTTATTGTGAAAATGTGGCTTACATGGATAACACTACTCAGTAAAAAGCGGGGCGATGTGGAAATAGTACTAATGTTTCTCACAAGAATGTCCAACGATCTATGTGCCACCTGTTGTGAAGTAAAATCTGGGCTATGTGGCTATGTAGAAGCATTGACTTCAAACAAACACTAAACATCTTCAATCAGATTTATGAAGTAGGAGATAACGTTAAGCAAATTTCGTATCTAATGGGAAACATAAGTATTAAAGGTAGGTGACATGGGTCGTACACAGATTCGACAGAAATTAGAAGGCAGGCCAGTGTATTTTATACAATTCCTGAGTGCAAAGGTGATCGTAAACAAGTGTGCAAGCAAACATTTATGGAAATCCATGGCATCACAAAGCATAGAGTTGAAGTTAAACTGAAAAAGCGTGGTGACGTTGCGTACATTGAACATAGGGGAAATAAAACCAAAGAGAGGAAGTACACAGGTGATGATGTACAGCGTATAGTTGAACGCATAGCAATTTTCCCCCAAGAGGAAAGTCATTACACAAGGGCCAAAAGTTCACTTAGGTGTTTAAGCCAAGATTTGAATTATCAGAGAATGTATGACGCCTTTGCTGACCTTCATCCAGACCACAAAGTCCAATACAGCTTTCCATTTACTCAAATTTTAGACATATCCCGGATTTGACAGTTGAGGGTATGGCACATAGCCCGTTTTTCACAATAGAGGGTATGGCACATAGCCCTATTCTTATTTTTTATCAGGAAATTTTTTTTTTCATAAAGATAAAAATTGAATGGTCAATTCAACTGTAATAAGTCTTTAAAGATTAACACAAATTAAGGCGAAAATAATTGCACATAAAGACAAACTGTTCATTTTAGGAGGTTTTTTTGCGTTTTACTGAAAACGTTCATTTTGGCACTTAGCACGGATTTTATAGTCAGTCTACATTTGTGTAGATGTAGATGTAGAACAGAAACTGAGAAAAGTGAGGTTAAAGTTAAAAGAACCCTGAAATTACAGGTTTATTAAAAACTCATTTTTTATTCATTACAATAATGTTGTGAAAATTACAATTTACTTAGATATACAAATTTGATGAAAACACAACACAGCTAATCACTGAAACAGAGAACAATATGAAGTTTGTATTTTTTCAGGAGTTAGTCACATTGTAACCTGAAAAAGTTTATTTTGTATTCCAATTTAACTTCAAACGTGGTTAATCATCACAGTAAATTAAATCACAGTTCTCTGACACTCCACTGTTCTGCTCCCCATGAGTGTTCATTAGCTTCTTGCATTAGCCATGGGTCATAGGAGAAATATACTTCAGGAGGGGATGAGACCTGATGGGAAGCATACATGAGGACAGGACATCCTGCTTTATATTCGCAAATTCAGATAGCCTACCTGGTGTACATTTCTTCAAATCAATCCTAAGAAATGGAAAATCTTCGCAAAAAGTCGTCTTGTACTGCAAAGAGTACTCTCCAATCGAATCCATCCAATTTCAAGCCAATTTACGGGTAAATCATCGATTGTCTTCTTGCTGTTTGTTATGGCATCTTCAAGAGTCTTCGTAAGCAAAAAGACATTATGATTAATTTTAACTACGACAAAGAGATTCTTTCTTTTGCAGTTGCGAATTCTACTGTACCATTCTTGTAGTGAGAAATGTATCATGTCTTTCTCACTTTAGATTAAATAACCCTGAAGTCTGAGTCATTTGCTATATAGCTGTGTCCGAGTACAAAAAATTTCAGAACTTTGTACAAGTTTCATCATTATCAACACAGTTTTATATTTCGATTCTGACCCGATCACGAATCTGAGTAAGTCACAATATGCTTGTGTTCTCTTGCAGTGTCTTGAAAACAATGAAGTTGAGCTCTCAGATAATTTAAGCTGTGTACTGGCTATTGTAGTTTTCCCTTATTTTTGTCTGGACTGAAATCTGGATCATGAACGTTGTCTGCAGCGTCAGTATATGTATTTCCTTCACTGTCACTCATTTGTATCACTCTGTTCAAACCTAAAGTACACAACCAATAACGTAAATCGCTTAGCCAGACATCGAAATAAATGCATTGCTAGAAATAATACTACATACCCATTATTGACAATTAGGACCTACAGAATATTCGGTTTCGGTTTTGGCCAAATATTCGTTTGGGCCGGCGTTTCGATTTCGGCTAAAAAGCAGCCAAATCTTCGGCTTTGCCGAAACTAGGTTTCTTGTCTCTACTGATGAAGTCGCGTCGCGTTCTGATTGGATTCAGTCAATGGTGGCCGAGGGGACTGAGGCGCTTCAGTCACGGTCTGCACGGCTACTACGGTCGGGGGTTCGAATCCCCCCTCGGGCATGGATATTTGTGCCGTCCTTAGTTGTAGGTAGTTCATAAGTAGTTTGTAAGTTTAGGGACTGATGACCCCGTAGTTAAGTCCCATAAGCTATACAAACATTTGAGCATTTTGATTCAGTCAACAATAATGCTTTACTTCAGTTGACGGCGCGCCGTTTAACTGATAGGAGTCTCTCCTGTCGTGTAAAAATTGTGGATATTTTGTGGTTAAGCATAACATAAAGCAATCTTATAGTTATATTCTTAGACTGTTGTTTACAATTTACTCATTGAGTATAACATATTGTTATGCTGAAAAGTTTTAATAATGTGTTTCCTTGAAATGAAGGAGTTTTTAATAAGTAACATCGGTTTAGAAAATATTGATCATTTGGTACACTGCTTTTCATGTTCAGTATGCGTAAATTTATACTGACAACAATCATACTGTACCCTTATATTTCGAAATATTTCCTGCAGCACTGATTGAAGTTCATTTACTGACTGTACCTGATATACCTTATGTATTTAAAAAGGAGATATGTAAAGTTGTTTGTCGATTACAAAAACGAAAGTGAAGATGGCAATAGAAAGGTAGCGCTCTCAAGGATTCTTTTTGAAGATGCTGCTTGTGGAAGCAAACAAATTATTACTTTCTACGTATTTTGTATTGTGGTAGTCATGTCTAGGCTCTAGCATTTCGTAGTATCTACTTGGCGTGTCTGTTGTCTACCTAAAGAGTATCTGCCTCCAAGAAGATATGCAAGACTGTGGATTTTTTTGTCGTAGTCATACAGTAGAGTTTCGTTAATTCGAAGTGAACGGGACCGGAACGACCTCAAACTATCGAAATTTATGTGCGAAAAAGAAGTAAATCAACCTTTAAAAGAATACATGTGTCAAAAAAAAATGAAATTTTTTAAACAAAGTGTTCAAATAGGCATTTACATTGGCGGCGTGAAGGTTTTAAAGTCTTTTAAGTATTTACTTCGCGATATAATGGTGGAGTGCCTTTTTCGGTGAATGCAGAATGTACTCGCAGTTTTTGTTTTGTTTTATGATGGTCGGATTTATGGGAAGCTCCTAATTCAAATGTTTGTTAAGCTTATGGGACTTAACTACGGGGTCATCAGTCCCTAAACTTGCAAAATACTTATCAACTACCTTATACTAAGGACGGCACAAATATCCATGCCCGAGGGGGGATTCGAACCCCCGACCGTAGTGGCCGTGCAGACCGTGACTGGAGCGCCTCAGTCTCCTCGGCCACCCCGGCCGGCTCCTAATTCCCAGACTCGAAATAGCGAGACTCTACAGTATCGACTTCAGTTTACTTCTTCTTTAACTTACTTCAATTTTTTTAGGTATAAAATGCCACAGTGAGGAGAATAGGATCCAATAAAAGTACCGTCGATTTGTCTAAACCTGTTCGCCTCCTATGTCATCCTCTAAGGACTACTGGTTACGCTTACAGACACTCAAGTAGACTTAATAAAGGAAGAGGATCTTGCGAAATGTGATTTGTGGTGTAATGTAATTTTACCTGAAATTTTAACTTAATTATCCAAATTTCTGTTACGGTTTCGGTTTCGATTTCGGCCGAAACTAGAAGAGGAGCCGAATATTGACAAGCAATAAACGATGTTGCGAACACTACGGTATGGAGTTAGTCACTTTGCTCTCCGAAAACTGTAACGAAATGTTCAGTTGCCATGGTAATTATTGTCCATTTCCGGTAAGAATACGAACAAATAGAGTTAAACATTTTAGAATAGGAAAATACACGTCTTTGTTGAAAACTTATGAAAACTGGAGTTAGTCAGTTTGGCTTCTGAGTTGCACTAGGGCATCCTCTTCAGCTGTATTACTTTTTAACAGCCACTATACCCTACATATATGCCTCGTCACGGACGTCGCCTCGCATAATGAGGCTGTCAGTAGGTCGCCGGATGCACACTGTGTTGCTGCGACGACGCGGAATGCATCTGACACTATGAGGCGATTGCTGACTCCGGCAGGGAGCAGTGGCGGTGCCTCTGACGCAGCTCTCTCGTGAGTCACGTGCTAAACGGATGATCCTTCCGTTAGCTTAGCGTTTAGGGCTTCGAATACTGAAATGCCCTTAAAGGGCCCCACACACGATCGATCGATCGCAGCGACCCTTCGCATGTGCGATCGACTGCTTCATAAATCGCACGCGTGTGGGGAAATTGCAGCGATCGATCGCACGTCGCATGGAAACAGAATGCGATATGTGATCTGTCTATTCTCATCGGCTCCCACGTGTGAGTGTATTAATTGAACCGAAAGAATGGCCACATGGAGCAAGGACTTTACAATTCAGTTCATTGAACTATTTAGGGAGTAGCAATGTTTGTGGCAAGTGACGAGTAAGGCTTACCACGATAAAATAAAGCGTGAGAAATGTCTACAGGTTCTGTTAGAAAAAGTAAGACAAGTGCAATCATGGGCGTAATTAGACGAAAGATACATAATTTAAGAACAGTTTTTTAAGAAAGAACATCGCAAAGTAATCGATTCATTTTCCTCTGGAAAGGAAACTGATGAAATATGTAAGCCACAGCTGGGGTATTACCACCACCTCTTGCTTTTGAAAGATGATGCAGAACCGTATGCATCAACAGCCTCTTCCATGAGTGAGGTGAGTAAAGGCCAATAGACATTGTCCATCACGTCTTGGGAAGAAAGTTTTGAAAGAACAGTCGTCTGTTATCATAAGAAGTTTAACTACTTTCGTCACGCTCACTCCTGCTATAGCAAAGGATTACACAAAATACACACAGCTGTTATAAATCATATATTAATAAACTGCAAATGTATTGTATACTTTTCTATTGGAACGACTATTTACGTCATGGTTGGTAAATAATGTAACCTCAGTTTCATTTTTAGTTCATGGGCAAAGCGAACTGACGTGATGTACAGTGTAAATAGTCCTTGACAAACAGTGTGAATTGGCCTTAAATAACAACTTAATTGGTATTTGAAATTTAGATGTTTATTTGTCAGTGTGTCTATAATGGAGTTGATGTCAGTTGAGGTTTAATTTACGAAAGCAGTGTAGTTTTCGCTAATTCAGTGTGTATATACACTATAATAGCATAAAAAAATTACTGGTTCAGTCCGTAAGCATTCTTTCATCCAAAAACTGCTTTATGGTATACTCTTAAGGGAAAATTTACCGTATTCCAACTGTCTTAGGAAAATACAAAAAAAGTAGTTATATGTTAAATTTTACTCAAGGCGGCAGTAAAGTTTATGCTAATGTTGGTTTTATAACAATAATTTACTAATCTTTCAAGGGAACTTACAAGAACCTGCCAATCATAGAGCAGCAAAAAAAGGAAGCTTAGGGTTTAATGTCTTGTCGACAGCTTGGTTATTAGAGATGGCGTAGAGCAGGATTTTACTGATTGTGCTGAGTAATTTGACATTTGGATTCTTTTTTATTTTATTTTTTTTTTTTTTTAATTTAATATCCATTGCTTTGTCCATGTTGATCTTATTTTTCGTTTTTTAGTATTACACTGACAACACACAAGGACAGCAGCAGCTAAACATAGCAGTTCACATTCCATTGCTCAAGTTTAACCACCACACGACGCTCGATAGACTGGTTGAGATCGCAATGCAAATCGCACTTGTGTGGCGGGGTCGAAACGAGCGACCGATTGTAGCGGTATCGTATGCGACGGATCGCTGCCATCGATCGCTCGTGTGTGGGGTCCTTAACGAAATACACAAGGTCCAGTTACATCAACGTGACCATCGCCTATATTCGATGACAAGAACATCTAGCGGAAAAGGCAACCGGCTTGAAGTTCGCCTTTTTGCGACGCTTCAGTTATCTTTTGGGGCATGGTTGCTCTTAAACAGCTTTTCATTATTTTCAGTTTGGAAAATGACCTTTGCCCTTCTACTACTGTCACAGAAAGTGTTAAGTATATGCGCAAAGATGTTGAAACATTTGGGAACACAGACATTAAATTATTGGAATAAATAAAATTTAGCTCATCAAGTACAGTTGTGTTTTTCTGTTCAAAAAATAAAGGAAGCAATTTCAACTCATTAAACAGTTCTTCCCCATCAATATCCGATCTATTTTCATGTCTTAACATTTCTTCAAGGTTAAGACATTGTGGGTTTCTATACTCTCTGTCCAATTTCCTCCAGCTTTCAATGTTTTGAAAAAATAAAAAAACTGTTGTTGTGTTCTGTCAATAAATGGAATCTTCCATTTAATTGTAAGAACGCCGTGTCAAGTGGGAAAAAATATAAAAAATGTTCAAATGTTTGTAGAACTTATGGGACTTAACTACGGGTTCATCAGTTCCTAAAATTACAAACTACTTATGAACTATCTAAGACTAAGGACGGCACAAATATCCATGCCCGAGGGGGGATTCGAACCCCTGACCGTAGTGGCCGTGCAAACCGTGACTGGAGCGCCTCAGTCCCCTCGGCCACCGCGGCCGGCGGAAAAAAAAATAAATTTACTTTAAACTTAGTCTTTGGATCTAATAAGGGCTCATCCGAAGTTTTGTAACCAACATGTCGTTTTCGAGAACGTGAACGAGCAAGTTCTTGGAATTCAGGTTCACGTTCTAAATCTTCATTTTTTCAAATGCACTGTCTGTGAGGTAGGCACCTATATCATTTTCGACCAGATGTGTCATTTTGTCCGCCTCTGAAAGAATAACGTCAGACATTTGCAGAATTTAGCTTACAGTGTTAATTTTTGATAAAATGTTGCAACATATTAAAACTGAACATACGAATATAAAATACAATGCATCGCAAATTTTATCCATGTTAAAGTGCTTTTAAAGCATCAACTCTTCCTTCCCTTCACTTATTTCAAATGTTTGTTAAGCTTATGGGACTTAACTACGGGGTCATCAGTCCCTAAATTTACAAACTAGTTATGAACTACCTTATACTAAAGACGGCACAAATATCCATGCCCGAGGGAGAATTCCAACCCCCGACCGTAGTGGCCGTGCAGACCGTGACTGGAGCGCCTCAGTCTCCTCGGCCACCGCGGCCGGCTTCACTTATTTGAAAGAGGCTTTAGTGTCAAAGTAGGAATCTGGTTCATAATAGCATCCCAAGATGAAGCAGATACCTAAAGTCGAAGCTGTGCCGAGAGCTTCATGAACGTATTTGTAAAACATATCGATACCTACATTTTTACTGTTGTTATGAATGTTTGTTCAGTAATTTTCAGAACTGGCAGATTGCACATGGTATATGAGGGGGGGACTCAAAAGAAACCGGACTCCGAGGGCGCTACCATTCGTAGACGTAGTACAGGGTTCTCACGGTAGATGGCGTTAGTAGAGACATTCGTAAAACAGCTGTGCAGACGGCTCAGTGTAGAGCTGAAGGTGCAAAATGTTCAAATGTTTGTACACATTATGGGGCTTAACTACGGGGCCATCAGTCCCTAAACTTACAAACTACTTATGAACTACTTACGAACTAGGACGGCACAAATATCCATGCCCGAGGGGGTATTCGAACCCCCGACCGTAGAGGCCGTGAAGACCGTGACTGAAGCGCCCCAGTCCTCTCGGCCACCGCGGCCGGCTGAACGTGCAAGTGTGGTGTTGTATTTCTCTGACTGTTGACGGGTTACCCCTGCGAAGACGTTATGGCAACTTCTTGAAGAAAGTCATTACAGGGGATGAGAGTCGGTATTACGGGTATGACCCAGAAACCAAGCAAGCGTCAAGCCAGTGGAGGACTCCCAACTCTCCCAGACCAAAAAAAGCGAGGCAAGTGAGGTCAAATGTGAAGACGATGATCATTGTCTTTTTTGATGTTCGTGATATTGTGCATCGGGAATTCGTACCCCCTGGTCAGACTGTTAACCAGCACATTTTCTTGGATGTTTTAAGGCATCTCAGAGGTGGACTGTCGTTCTCCACGCTCCGTATTCGCCGGACCTAGCCCCGTGTGACATTTTCCTATTTCCACGAATGAGAAAAAAAAAAAAAAAAAAAAAAAAAAAAAAAAAAAAAAAAAACGCTAAATGGGGAGCGTTATGATGATGTGAAGGCGGTAAAAACAGCTTCGCAAAGGGCACTGGACAATATCAAACATGAAGAGTTCCAAACATGCTTCCAACAGTGGACAAAGAGACTTGACAAGTGTATCGCATGTAATGTAGAGTATTTTGAAAGTGACTGAAGTAATTTTGTAAAAAGGTTCATCAATAAATTTTTATGACAAAAATCAGGTTTCTAAATCCGGTTTCTTTTGGGTCCCCCTTGTAAACCGCTTGCCAGGTGAAATGAGTTTGAGTAGTTGTGGAATCAAACTGCCAAGGACATCGGTGCCTACTCTTACACACCACTTGAACTAGGTTACACTAACTTATTCTAAAGACATCACGAACAAACATGCCGAGGTAGGACTCGAACCTCCGGCGGGAGCAACCGCGCCCACCTCCACATCGACATGGCGCCTTAGACCACGCGGCTATCCCCGCGCGGCGCCCGCCTAGCGCCCCCTGTGTGCCGGTGCCAGGATGCCCCACACCCCTTTCACCAAATTCAAAGGTTCAAATGTTTGTATAGTTTATGGGACTTAACTACGGAGTCATCAGTCCCTAAACCTACAAACTACTTATGAACTAGCTAATCCTAAGGACGGCACAAATATCCATGCCCGAGGGGGGATTCGAACCCCCGACCGTAGTGGCCGTGCAGACCGTGACTGGAACGCCTCAGTCCCCTCGGCCACTGCGGCCAGCCCCCTTTCACCCCCTGGTAAAGACGGCCCTGGACAGCGGTGTAGAACATAACTTGGGTTGTTACTGAGGCCTGTGCGTGAAGCGACAGTGACTGCAACCAGCAGAACAGAGAGGCGTGAACAACTGTTATATAGTCCGTTCACCGAGAGCTGGGACGAAACGTAAACAGTGTCACGTGAGCGACTACAATCGTTTCCAGAGAAAGCATTCGGTGTTCACGTGATACGAAAGGGTGTACAAAATCCTTGGCGCACGCTTTGCAGCTAGTGGCGGCGGCTGGCTGCCGAGGTGACGTCACAGCGGACCATAAGGAACCTGTACAACAATGTAACGAAATAAAGCGCGACATGGAAGATTCATAGCCAGTTACAATAATGTTAAAAGTACGATGAAACTGAGTTAATTCTGTCAGAACAGATTTGTTTTCATACAGGTTGCTAACAAAACGCTCCATTCATACACAATTTTTAATAACATTACCAATCATAATAATAATGGTAAAGGGCAGCGAAACAAGGTAAATTCTGTCAAACTTGAACTGTTTTCATTGAGGTTTATACCAAACCACTCCTCTCTCTTTCTCCTCTATAATTGACTTTCAACTAAAATAACGACACGGAGGACGCACTTGTTCCAAACTTCTGCAGTCACTGTTTTTACTGCTTCTTCTTGCAGTTCTTTTAACTTTCGGCATTTTGTATGTTTTGTCTTTCGCTGCAACATAGCCTTTGACTCTGGCCCACAGTTACTCGATGGCATTTAATTCACAGCGGTACGGGGGAATTCTAAGAACATATTTCCCTGCATTCTTCGCCATTTCGTCTGTCCCGTATTCGTTGTGCGCTGTTCCGTAATTTTGAAATATATGTAAAAGTTATTTTTTCAACATACAGTCTTCAAAATCGAGGTTTTTAGATTTTAGCCACTCTGATATTTCGAGCTTATTGGAATTCGCACTGGGAGCTTTTTCTTTTCTAAGATAATGGTACGGCGCTTTATCAACAACAATAATTGCAAGCCGAGGAAGAACATCTGAAAACCACTTCTCGAAGGTTCAACTAGTCTTTCAAGCGTCTTTAAAGATGAACTTAAGAGATCCTGAAATCGCTGCTGTACAACACGCACTAGTGAGCTCACACCTGCAATTTAGACGGCCACGCTGACTGCGCGCCCCTGCCTTGTACACCCATCGACAGCAGCGCTGTGGTCACGCGCCTTGCTGTGTTTACAGTACGTCTCTCGTTTCGGTGAATGGAGTATAGAGTGGTGGACGTCTGCAAGGTTATTCTATAAAAGGTTGGGCCCGAAGCGAAACGATCTGCTATTGGCCGTTGAAATGACGTCAGCGGCGAAACAGCACTGCTAGCGAGGGGCGCGAACAACACTAAACACAGAAAAGTCAACTGTTTACGCATTGCTTATTGCAGTTACTTACCTCAATAAATCCTTCCGACAGCCAAAGAATGCAACTGACGTCATTTTCGCCTCTGTGATGCCGCTGCTTTCTCTCTTCAGCTTCATGTTGATGTAGCGCACTCGAATAAAAATTCGGGTCCGTAAGAATATTTTGATGTCCTCCGGCGCCACATGAAGATACTTCTACGAAATTACGTTGTCCAATCTCTTAGAAATATTTTTTTAAGTGTATCACTTCCGTTAATCTCATTGAACAGCAGCTCAAACTCTGCGATCTGCCGCATTCACTCGTCAGACGGCACTAACAAACCTCCTGGTGATAGAAATTCTATCCACCCGTATTGTGAGAGGTGTTTTGGAAGAGGACAAAGTAGTTCATTAGACGACACCCCCAGTGAGGTCTCATATCTCGCATCACGGCGTGCAATGTAGCCTGCCAAATATTTGAATCCTTCAATGGGGCATTCAACATTTGTCACAGCAGAAGGTACAGCAGCCTCACAACTAAAACTTATGTCCTGGCTCTCTGCTTCCCCATCTGGCATGGTCATTGCTTCAGATATATCCGGCAAAATTCCACACAGTGGACTAGATGACAGAAATTGTTGTGAATCTTCTTCCTGTCGCAAACACGAAGTATTAGACAGTGGAATGTCTTGGGCATTCTTTCCCAGAAGCAATAAACGCAGCCGATGTTTTACTTCCTTTGAGCGAGGATGCTGATAGAAATAGCCAATACCTCTAAACTGGGAAAACAAATTTTCAAGACAGTCCTGGTTCAGCCGTGCTGTTAACCCGCGAGGACTTGCGAGTGAGGATTTTGCTCACAGTAATTTTAAAACAATCGGCATTTTACCAGATTTAAATAGTCAAATGTTTGTGTTTTCTTATAAACGCAACTAGAAGCACTTATTTAGACATAGTAAGTACATTACATTATTTACAACTTGTACAAAAGCCAGACCTCAGTTTTTAGACTCGAAGGGCTTTAAAGGGAAGCATCAGTTGGGAAGGGAGTAAGTCAGGGTCGTAGCCTTTCTCCGATGTTATTCAATTTGTACATCGAGCGGGCGGTGAAGGAAAGCAAGGAAAAATTTGGAATAGGGATTAAAGATCAGGGGGAAGAAATAAAAACATTGCGTTTTGCTGATGACATTGTAATTCTGTCAGAGACAGCAAAGGACCTGGAAGAGCAGTTGAATGGAATGGACAGTGAGTTGAAGAGAGCGTATAAAATGAACATTAACAAGATCAAAATAAAAATAATGGAATGCGGTCTTAGAAAATCGGGCGATGCTGAAGGAATTAGCTTAGGTAACGAAACAATGAAGGTGGTAGATGAGTTTTGTTACTTGGGTAGTAAAATAACATGCGATGGTCGCATTACAGAGAATAAAAAATGCAGAATGGCAATGGGAAGAAAAGCATTTGTGAAAAAGAGAAATTTGCTAACGTCGAATATTAATTTAAGCGTAAGGAAGTCTTTTCTGAAGGCATTTGTGTGGAGTGTTGCCTTGTACGGGAGTGAAACATGGACGATAAGCAGTGCGGACAGAAGAGAATAGAGGCTTTTGAAATGTGGTGCTATAGAAGAATGGTGAAGATTAGGTGGGTAGATCGCATAACTAATAAAGAGGTACTGAACAGAATTGGTAGAGAAAAGGAATTTTTGGCATACCCTGACTAAAAGAAGGGATCACTTAGTAGGACACATTCTTAGATATCGGGGAATCGTAAATTTAGCATTGGAGGGAAGTGTGTGGGTAAAAATCGCAGAGGGAGACCAAGAGACGCGTATAGTAAGCATAGTAAGCAGATTCAAGTGGATGTGGGTTGTCGTTCTTATGAGGAGATGAAAAGGCTTGCTCAGGATAGAGTAGGGTGGAGACCTGCATCAAACCAGTCGCTGGACTGAAGACCATAACAACAAGAAACAAGTACATTACAAACTGTTCTTTGACTGTCAGAAAAATACTAAACACGCGATCGATTGCGTAACTTTTGAAGGTGCATATTCTCGCTGGTTAATATAAACTTAATGCCTAGTGACAAGAGGTCAGAATGAAGGCCAAATAAAGAATTAATTGACATTAAGAGTCCTTTCTGAAATGGTATCAGCTTCCTTCGGTTTACAATCTGTATTGTTTTATAGCACAAATACCTTATGCTGAGAATTGTTTTTTGGAGCTGCTCGTTTGTTCCATAGGCACTTGCTAATGTCTTATTGTCAACAATCCTGGGAGAATTTAAAATGTCAAACTAATCATTAACATATTAATCGAATTTTCTGTCGTGAAACACACGAATAAACGAAACAAAACATACACAGTAACCAACAAGCTACTGCAGGGCCTGCCGGCCGCGGTGGCCGCGGGGACTGAGGCGCTCCAGTCACGGTCTGCACGGCTACTACGGTCGGGGGTTCAAATCCCCCCTCGGGCATGGATATTTGTGCCATCCTTAGTCTTAGGTAGTTCGTAAGTAGTTTATAAGTTTATGGACTGACGACCCCGTAGTTAAGTCCCATAGACTATACAAACATTTGAACTGCAGGGCTACTGCTACAACTGCCGCCGCGTGCTTCGGCGGTGACGTCATGCGCAGTACGAGGAATTTGTACCTAGGACTGCGCAGTCCATTCGGGTAGGGATGCAAAATCGTTGATAAAAACATCGATGTTCAGACATCGATGTTCCTGCGGACTAATATCAATGTTAAAAAAACATCGCTCTGAAAAACGATACATCGACGTTTTCCCGATGTTTCCATACGTTTAAGAAATATTAGGAAAAACACACTGAAATGAAGCTGTGTTGCCAGAAAGTATCTGCCTTATTTATGTTCTTTTTACTAGGCTACGAATACACAGCGAAATGGCAGGTTGGAATGAAAAAGAAGTTGGGAATAAGGTTTCGCTACCTATTGATTTTATTTGGGATTTACGTCGATTTGTTCATTACATGCTAAATAACTTGTGTTTTGTTGATGTATTGCATTTTTCTTAGCTGTCGACGTAGAGGAAATTAAGCATTATACATCTTTCAGTTATTACTTAATAATTTATTTTTAAAATGAATATTCATCAATGACGTTTATCAAATCATGTACCTTGCTGAAATGAAAATCTATGTTAGGATAAAGTGGTACAATTTCGATCATTTCGGACAAATGTTATTGTAACTGGAAATATATTGAGAAAAGATGTAATTTTAATTATAGCACTTGTTCTTGGATGTTTAACTAATATGTAAAACAAATATTAGAAAATTACCAATGTCGGTATAGACACACAAAAAAGTTACAGAAGTGAGAAAAATCGATCGATAATGTACCACACTAGGTACAGTTGTGGTCACTTCTTAGTAGAATTTTGACTAAGGGCATCTTCCACATAAAAAGCACTTTTTCCGTCAGGCACCAACGAGTACTTCGTTGTACCAAACATTGCATTTTGGGTAGAGAATCTAGTCACCCTTAAATAGAGGATTTATAAGAGCTCGTTAGACTAAGTAGCTTCACTTACCTCCAAATGGGAAAAAAATTATCTCTCCTTAGCACAAAGTGGTGTATTCTTGGAAAAGACAGGAGGAGCTGTAGAAACCTGCTATGCTACAATGTCACACAACGAGATACTACGAGACTGACAAATGGCGCGAAAATTTATGTTGATCAGAATTGTACCTATATCGAAATTGTACCACCTTACCCTATACTTGGCTTGTTGGCTTTGTCTCGAATTTTTCTCGACTTTTGTTTGATGTTTTAACTGACGTTTTGACAGTACGATATCAGTCTGACTGGGTAAACACTGTCAAAGATTCGATTCCCCTGATGTTGGAGGGTGAAATTTCAGTAATGCCAGCAGCCCGTGCTGGACAAACATCAAATTAATCATCAGATTGTTTCATATTTCACTTACCTACTATTTCAAAAGTATGAAAACAGCGACGAGCGACGACAGCAGGAGCACCACACTTCAGCTGACGCCGAATGTGATAATGGAGTTGCCAATCAATTGTTAAATTATATCGATAGTTTTGGACTACTGTCGTCGATGCATAGGCGATATATCGCTGTTCAAAACATCAATGTTAACATCGATGTTTATGAACAAAACATCGATGTTTTCAAAACATCGATGTATCGTTTGCATCCGTACATTCGGGCCCCCTCTGGACGCCTGCACAGACGGCATCAGGTGCAGTGCGTGGCACGCGGCTAGGACGCAGGCGTGCGACGCGTGGCTAGACTGTACTGGCTGCGGGCAATATGTGGCCTGGGATTACGGCGGGCCGTAGGCGGCGCTGCCCGCCAATATCCGGAGAGCTGGGGGGGGGGGGGGGGCACCACCAGCAGGATGGCCCAGACCACATGCGCCTGTCGCCTGCAGCCGGCAGACTGCAGCCGCGAGGGGGTAGCACGCCACCCAACACGAACGCGAGGATTTCTTCTCCAATCTCGTGAATGACCATGAGTTGTGTCAGAGGGGGGATGGGGGTTATGGGTAGGGTGCTAATGATGAATAAACTCTGAAGGTTCATAACATTTTGTTTTTCAATAACCACAAGAGGTTACTGTTTTAGGTGGTAGTAGTTTTACGTGGTTCATTATTTAATTTGTAAATTACACTACGTTAACAATAAAGTGTCCTCTTTTTTTATATGAATATGGGTAGGGTTACCACATGTTAATCACCAGAAAAGAGGTTAGTTCATATAAAAAAAGAGGACACTTTATTGTTAACGTAGTGTAATTTACAAATTAAATAATGAACCACGTAAAACTACTACCACCTAAAACAGTAACCTCTTGTGGTTATTGAAAAACAAAATGTTATGAACCTTCAGAGTTTATTCATCATTAGCACACTCAATTGTCTCATCCTTGTCTTTCTCAGCCGCGAGGGGGTAGCACGCCACCCAACACAAACGCGAGGATTTCTTCTCCAATCTCGTGAATGACCAGGAGTTGTGTCAGAGGGGGGATGGGGGTTATGGGTAGGGTTACCACATGTTAATCACCAGAAACGAGGTTAGTTCATATAAAAAAAGAGGACACTTTATTGTTAACGTAGTGTAATTTACAAATTAAATAATGAACCACGTAAAACTACTACCACCTAAAACAGTAACCTCTTGTGGATATTGAAAAACAAAATGTTATGAACCTTCAGAGTTTATTCATCATTAGCACACTCAATTGTCTCATCCTTGTCTTTCTCAGCCGCGAGGGGGTAGCACGCCACCCAACACAAACGCGAGGATTTCTTCTCCAATCTCGTGAATGACCAGGAGTTGTGTCAGAGGGGGGATGGGGGTTATGGGTAGGGTTACCACATGTTAATCACCAGAAACGAGGTTAGTTCATATAAAAAAAGAGGACACTTTATTGTTAACGTAGTGTAATTTACAAATTAAATAATGAACCACGTAAAACTACTACCACCTAAAACAGTAACCTCTTGTGGTTATTGAAAAACAAAATGTTATGAACCTTCAGAGTTTATTCATCATTAGCACACTCAATTGTCTCATCCTTGTCTTTCTCAGCCGCGAGGGGGTAGCACGCCACCCAACACAAACGCGAGGATTTCTTCTCCAATCTCGTGAATGACCAGGAGTTGTGTCAGAGGGGGGATGGGGGTTATGGGTAGGGTTACCACATGTTAATCACCAGAAACGAGGTTAGTTCATATAAAAAAAGAGGACACTTTATTGTTAACGTAGTGTAATTTACAAATTAAATAATGAACCACGTAAAACTACTACCACCTAAAACAGTAACCTCTTGTGGTTATTGAAAAACAAAATGTTATGAACCTTCAGAGTTTATTCATCATTAGCACACTCAATTGTCTCATCCTTGTCTTTCTCAGCCGCGAGGGGGTAGCACGCCACCCAACACAAACGCGAGGATTTCTTCTCCAATCTCGTGAATGACCAGGAGTTGTGTCAGAGGGGGGATGGGGGTTATGGGTAGGGTTACCACATGTTAATCACCAGAAACGAGGTTAGTTCATATAAAAAAAGAGGACACTTTATTGTTAACGTAGTGTAATTTACAAATTAAATAATGAACCACGTAATACTACTACCACCTAAAACAGTATTTATTTTATTGTTTTTTTCTGTTCCATAGGACCCAATTGAGCAGTGAGACTCCATGGTCATGGAACAAGTCAATACATTAATTATTACACAAGAATGGTAATAGAAAATTTTTAAGTAGTCCTTTGCACACGATAATCTTAAGACCAATTGAAAAGAATCAATAAAGTTATAAATGAATTAGCTTAATTGTTTAACTTTTCTAGGAGTTCCTCGACAGAATAAAAGGAGTGCGCCATGAGGTAACTCTTCAATTTAGATTTGAAAGCGTGTGGATTAGTGCTAAGATTCTTTAGTTCTTGTGGCAGCTTATTGAAAATGGATGCCGCAGAATACTGTACCCCTTTCCACACAAGTGTTAAGGTGGTGTGATGCAAATGTAGATTCGACTTCTGTCTAGTATTCACCGAGTGACAGCTACTAACTCGTGGGAAGAAGCTGATATTATTAACAACAAACGACATTAAAGAAAACACGTATTGTGACGCCAGATTCAAAATTCCCAGACTACTGAAAAGGGGTAGACATGACGTTCGCGAACTTACACCAGATATTGCTTGAATAGCCCGTTTTTGAGCCAGAAATATCCTTTTTGCATCAGGCGAGTTACCCCAAAAAACAATGCCGTACGTCATTACGTCATAAGTGAGTGAAAGTAAGCGTAATAGACTACTTATCTCAGCTTACTGTCTATATGAACACCTAGAAATTTGAATTGTTCTGTCTCACTTATCACATGCCCATTATGTGTAATCAGAATGACAGCTTTCTTCAAATTATGTGTTAGAAATTGTAAAAACTGAGTTTTACTGTGATTTAACATCAACTCGTTTACTACAAGCCATGAACTTATCTCTTGAGCTGCATTATTTGATACTGTGTCAATATTACGAGCAACATCCTTCACTACCAAGCTGGTATCATCAGCAAACAAAAATATTTTACAGTAAATATATAAATAAGAAACAGCAATGGTCCCAAAACAGACCCCTGGGGCACCCCATACTTAATTGTGCGCCATTGGGATTGCACGTCATAGCAATTTTCTACACTGCGAAGAATTACCTTCTGTTGTCTGTTATTAAAGTAAGAGGTGAACCAGTTGTGGGCTACTCCCCGTATTCCATAATGTTCCAACTTCTGCAACAATATTTTGTGATCAACACAATCAAACGCTTTTTTAAAATCAAAGAAGACGCCTAATGTCCGTAGCCTCTTATTTAACCCATCAAGTGCCTCACAGAGAAACGAAAATATAGCATTTTCAGTCGTTAAACCACTTCTAAAACCAAACTGTACGTTTGACAATAAATTATATGAACTGAAATGATCAATTAATCTTGAATATACCGCCTTTTCAATAACTTTAGAAAAACAATGGCGTAGAAATAGGTCCATAGTTGTCTACATTATCCCTTTCTCCTTTTTTATAAAGTGGTTTCACTAATGAGTACTTTAATCTGTTAGGAAACTGACCATTCTGAAAGGAAAAATTACAAATATGGCTTAGTACTGGGCTAACATATGGAGAACAGTACTTTAGAATTCTGCTAGATACCACATCATATCCACAAGAGTCCTTAGTCTTTAGTGATTTAATTATTGACTCAATCTCACCTATGGAAGTATCATGAAGGACCATTTCAGGTAAGAGACTCGGAAACGCTTTTTCTAAAAACGTTATATGATTACCTGTAGAAACTAGAGTTTTGTTTAGTTCCTCTACTATATTCAGAAAGTGATTATTGAATATTGCACATATATCTAACTTGTCAGTAACAGAAACATTTCTACTACGCACTGACGTTATATCTTCTACCTGCTGCTGCTGACCAGACACTTCCTTCACGACTGACCAGATAGTTTTAATTTTATCCCGAGAGTTTGCTATTCTTTTTGCATACCACATACTTTTTGCATTCTTAATGACATTTGTTAGAACCTTACAGTGCTGTTTGTAATAAGCTACTGCATCTTCATTCTGACTGCTTCTAACATTTTGATACAACTCCCGCTTAGTTCTACATGATACTCTTATCCCCTTTGTCAGCCACCCTGGCTGTCTGTTACTGGAATTACCCTGTTTCAAGCGGTCTAGGGGAAAGCAACTTTCAAACAGCATAAGACATGTGTTCAGAAAAGCATTATATTTATCATCTGCATTATCAGCACTATAAACATCCTGCCATTCTTGTTCCTTAATTAGGCTTAAAAAGGTCTCAATTGCAACTGGATTGCCGGCCGCGGTGGCCGAGGGACTGAGGCGCTTCAGTCACGGTCTGAACGGCCACTACGGTCGGGGGTTCGAATCCCCCCTCGGGCATGGATATTTGTGCCGTCCTTAGTTGTAGGTAGTTCATAAGTAGTTTGTAAGTTTAGGGACTGATGACCCCGTAGTTAAGTCCCTTAAGCTTAACAAACATTTGAACATTTGATTTTGCAACTGGATTAACTTTTCTGAGTAGTTGATATTTATGTTTAACATTTGTTTGAGAATAAATACTTTTTAGAATTAAAAGTTGGGCATCGTGGTCTGATAGACTATTTACTATTCTGCTGACAGAGTGCCCCTCTAATAATGAAGAATGAACAAAACTATTGTCAATGGTAGAACTGCTATTTCCTTGCACTCTCGTTGGAAAAAATACTGTTTGCATCATGTTATAGGAATTAAATAGATCTAACAGCTGACTTTTCCTTGTGCTATCACCTACACAATTAATGTTGAAATCTTCACACACAATTAAATTTTTATACTTCCTATACAGTGAACCCAGAACCAATTCCAGCTTGGGCAGAAACATTTTAAAATCTGAGTCAGGGGATCTATAAATAACAACTATTACTAGTTTAGTTCCATTAACATTAACAACTCCTGCACAACATTCAAATATCTGTTCTGTGCAGTGTTTAGAAAAATCGATTGACTCCGAGGAAAAATTGCTGTTTACATACATGGCCACTCCCCCACACTGCAAGGAACTCCTAGAGTAGAAGGCAGCTAACCTGTAACCTGGCAAAGGAAGTCTCTGAATTGTCACACCACTTAAAAAGTGCTCTGAAATACCAATAACGTCAGAATCAGTATCAATAAGCAGTTCATTAACTTTATCTCGGATACCCTGTATATTTTGATGAAAAACAGTAATTTCCTTATTACTTATATTCTTAGACTTTGTCAAAGGTGGTTTCTTTCTTAGAGGGACTTCCTTTAAGCAGGGATACCTATCAGCTGTCTTCAGTCTAAAATAGGTGCAGCCCTAACACCAACTCCTACAGGAATATTTCCATGAGTGACACCCCCACCCCTTACTACACTGTCACCTATGAGCTTTGCCAACCTCCCCTTCCCATACCTATTGAGGTGCAGACCATGTCTAGTAAAATCCGACCTTTGGATAGTCTCAACTGGCACCACTGCAATGTGATCCATGCCCTCCGTCATCAGCGCCTTCTCAAGCCCCATGTTAACACGGCTGACAGCCGTATTAAGACAAGGCATATCATGACGCTGAAACAGCTGCACGAAATGCACATTCGTGCCACCAGTTTGAGTTGCTATCCTTTCCAGATCACCACCTATATCAAGACTATTCCCGGCACCACCCACTATAACTACCTGATCCTCTTTTGAGAAATTCCTACATAAGTCCTCTATGTTATCTGAGCTAACCCTGCACTAGGCTTCACTATGCTGGTGATCTGGTACTCACTCCCAAGAACTTCATGCAACCTCTGCCATGAGAACTGCCTAGCAGCAGAACCTTCTTCTTCCTAAGAGCCCTCTCTACAAATTTCGGGTTCCTAACAGCTGAGGTCTGCTGCGTACTTCCTACACCTACAGCTACAGGAGGTTCATCTCCACTCAACTCTGACAGTTGGTCAAACCTATTTGCAACTTGCAATGTAAAGCTATCTGAATGCCTTCTTGTGGTTATTGAAAAACAAAACGTTATGAACCTTGAGAGTTTACTCATCATTACCACACTCAATTGTCTCATCCTTGTCTTTCTCACTTTTGAACCAACTATATTTGGAGGGCGACGAAATCTCTCTCGAGTGCTTTTTGTTTTTCAACAATTACTGATAAAACGTCAGGCATTTCAAATGTTTGAAATTATGCTGTACACGTACAATAGCTTTTATGCTTTCTATTTTAAATCTATTCCAGTCTTTTGTCCAATGTGTGTTCACAAGAGAAAACACACGTTCTGTGTTGGCATTATGACTAGTACAACGTTCAATTGTTTATTAAGTGATTAAAGTTCATTTCTTCTACCGATACTCATTTTTCCAACATACGATGTATGGGGGTTCTGCTCGCTGCAAAATTATTAACCTGGGGCGTCATGGTAGAAATAAATACTCGTAGGTACAATTTTTCAATTCTTCTTTAATTTACAATCAAACTGCTTGTTATTCCACCAAAACATTACAACTTCAAAACGTACACAGTGCAACAGAACTTAACTGATAGTACTTCCATTTTAAAATGCAGATTGACATAGCTTCCAGAGCACTTGAGAAACGCAAAAACTCTAACTCCCCCCACACAGGGCGGTGAGGCAAATATATAACATCGACAATAATGACATTACATTATGCATTGTTCATAACAATTTAATATACTAATTTACAATTAAGGAACACTCAAGTAAGACATTTCATGTACACAAAAATAATCACAATATAAAATGAAAACTAAACATACAATAATATTAGATGGCACATATCTTTTTAAGTCGAAATCTCCGATGTTTCTGTTTCACAACAAACAGCAATGTTAAATGTCAATTAATTTGTTAATGAATACATAATACATATTCCTAACATACAATGAACTATCAAATATCTTGGTAATTCTGAAAATAAAATCTCACTTCAGTGAATATATACAAATAATTATTATAATATAGAAATCTCGACTATTACATTAATTAACACAATTAGCTGGTCAACACAACTTGTTTATGAGCCTAACATATATACAGTACTATTTATTTTCATGTCTTTTTGTTTTACATGACTTTCTACCCTTCGTCTAAGTCTTGAAATAACATACAATGACGAAACTATTGTTTATAGAACTGTCTGGAAAGAAAATATATGAATCTCTTAATTAATGAAATCTATCACTTGTAACTAATCACCGAGACACTGTCCTACACTGATTCCTAGGCTGTCTATTACGTTTGTAACTAACTTCACACGCAACATAATGTTTGTTAAGCTTAAGGGACTTAACTACGGGGTCATCAGTCCCTAAACTTACATACAAACTACTTATAAACTACTTAGAACTAAGGACGGCACAAATATCCATGCCTGAGGGGAGATTCGAACTCCCGACCGTAGTGGCCGTGCAGACCGTGACTGAAGCGCCTCAGTCCCCTCAGCCACCGTGGCCGGCCACGCAACATATATCACTATTGGACCACACGATTCCGGATCCGACGCAGACGGTATCGTACGATAACATTGAGATGAGAGGGCCAGCAGTATCATCACACAAGGTATAGAAAAAAATTATTCTACATTTTTCAGCAGCTCAGACTAACAAACAACACTAGATGACTCACTGATATATGCACACTACACTTCAGCTGATGGTATGATCTGTTTCCTTTGATAATCTTTCAAAAATAGTATAAATTTACAAAACTGATTAAAGCACAAGGTATCAAATCAAACATTCTGCTTCATTATCAATAAAATTCTTCTGGGTATGATACCGCGTCGTCATTTTGTAAACTTCGCCGACGTTTCGGCCACTATTGCAGGTGGCCTTCATCAGGGTCTGTGTCTGACGATCGTACAGTCAGCAATCAGACACAGACCCTGATGAAGGCCGCCTGCAATAGTGGCCGAAACGTCGGCGAAGTTTACAAAATGACGACGCGGTATCATACCCAGAAGAATTTTATTGATAGTGACAACTGCCGCGGAAGCCTACGTTTGCATTCTGCTTCATGTTCGTTTCTTCCTCTCTTGAATGATTCGTACTTCTCCAATAGTACATTATTTAACACTGACTTTCTTTTCGGCATTTAGGTTTTGTATATAAGTTCGTAATTTATTTTGAAGCAAAATGCTACTTACGATCTCGAACACACAATACTTTACAGCTTTAACCTAAACCACAAAATATGTCAAAAGCAACACCAGAGAACACAATGCAGAAGACAGAATACTCTGGTTGATTACAGGATAGACAACCGGGTTCCTTCGCAGAAAAGTTCCGAATCGTTTGCAACTGTCAGACCCATGCGGAGAGCGATATTGTGAACGGCAGTTTCCCGTGATAGTTGCGAACATTTTCACTGCAGTGCGAACGAACCCGTTGTCATCAACGAAACTGAGTAAATTTTCTTTTACGGAACCCAAAAAAGAGGACATTTTGTAGAATTTTATAAATTCCGGCGGGACACATTTTCTTGCCGCAAAAAGAGGACGTGTCCGGGAAAAAGTGGACGTATGGGAACCCTAGTTATGCGGGCTATAGCCCTCCCTCCCCAAGGAGTATCATTTTACACTGGATAAAATGCCATCAGCATTCATCGAATATATTTCCGCGCCAGAATCAATTTATTTTATAATAATATAGCAATAAAAGTTGCAATGTATTTCAAATACGGTGGATGCATATTAATGTATCACTCACAATAATCAAGAAAGTTAAATATGACAGTTAGACTTATCACCACTGACATTGGCGACCCTAGACAAAAACTTGGGAATCGCCTCCCAACTGTGTTTCCAGGGCACACATATTATGTAGACGATGTGTCTTCGGAAGCGGGGACAGTAGTATCATCGTAAGCGTTCTCATACTGCCGAGGCAAGCCCCTGCCGACCACAATATAAATTACTCACGAGAGAAAATTAGTAGCCTACTCGTTTGTAGTAAGGAGTATGAACTTAAATTAAGCCAGTTTTAATGCAGAGCAGTGACTAGAACGCAAATATCACAGGGGCCCCGACTCCGTGGGTGCTCCGGGGCTCGTGCACCCCCCACGAATTTTCGAGGGTGCTGAGCACCCACATAAAATTGTATAAATTTTTTAAAAAATCGGGAAAAATCAAAACCTACCTTATGACTCAAGACGCAGTGCAAAACCTGACCGTAGCGAGAAACGATATTTCATACGTGAAAGAAATGATCAGTTTTGTACGCATGTCCCCAAGCGAGTAGTAATGAGTCTCCGTTTTTTCGCCACTATGCTAGCTTTATTCACCCTGAAGCACGTCGGCCCATTTGACCTTTCAGATGTATGTATTTATGAACATTCAGTTGTGTTCATTCAGGAATTTAGCTTGAAGAATCTGATGCTGACGCTAAAGTTAATCGTTTTTCATTTATCTTTGTCACTTCCCTTGTTATTAAAATTACAGATTCAGTTGAAATTTGTAATGCTTTTCTCTCAGGCTTAAAAAAACTTTGGACTATATTTATACTGTCAGAGATGTCATGAAGTTATCTCGAAGTGATGAAAGTTTCGATTAAGTATACAGCTCTTGCTTGGAACTGACAAAAAATTTGATGTCGGACTTCAACATCTCAGAATATTTCAAAGGTTTCTTTAAACCTTGGTGACAGTGTTCTGCCAAACGCTTTTTTCGGAAAGAATAGCTTCGCACAAAATGAATTAGATTAGTGTACAGTGAAAAATTATTTCATTGGTCGTGTAGAAATTTTGGGGTGTTACTTATATCGAAATATCCACTTCGGCCAATTAGATCGCTTTATTGTAGTGACCTAGTACAGCCATACTTTCCTTTTCTTCCTCTTCCTTCTATCTTTAAAAGGCCAGACAACTGCCTATTTAGTCTTATCAAGTATTGCTCATTCAAAAATGCATGAACATGATTTTCAAGAGGGTTGGTTTCGAACATTTGTGAACCCACACTGATTTTCAAAAGACGGCGCCTCTGATTCACTTACCATATTCAGTTGTCTAGCGGGAAGGGCGGCGTCGCAGTGCTTGCGAGGTCAATTGTTGGCGGCTTCTCACTGTCTCAATAGAGAAGCACGAAAAATACAGCGTGTTCCACAATAATCTTTACAACTCGTTTCATGCATATTTCAGAAACGTGTAAAAACTTTATGGTTCATTTATAGACTTACACATAAATTCACAACGCAACACCTAGTATTAAACTTTTAACTCTGAAAACCAATCACAAATTGATAACCGAGAAGGCTGAAATAGAAAGTAAATAATACAACTGAAACTCGGAAACTGAGTGTAAATATTCGTATAATGGCCACAACCAAGTGAATAAATCGAGTGTAGGAAAGAAACAAGCGACTGACCACTCGATTGTTAAAAAGAATCGGTTGTCTCCCACGTGCTGCATACCTTCCACGTGCTGTTATTAGCGGACAATTCTCTTCTGCTTATGATTAGTGACGTTGTTGAAGTCTGTAATTGTTCAGTGTTCAAATGTTCAAATTTTTGTTAAGCTTATGGGACTTAACTACGGGGTCATCAGTCTCTAAACTTACAAACTACTTAACTACCTTATACTAAGGACGTCACAAATATCCATGCCCGAGGGGGGAATTCGAACCCCCGACCGTAGTGGCCGTGCAGGCGGTGACTGAAGCGCCTCAGACCCCTCGACCACCGCGGCCGGCTTGCTCAGTGTGACCGAATCATGTGTCGTTTCTGAAAAAAAACAGTGTGTCAGTGACTGGAGTGAGTGACTAAAAGACGTTGCTGCAATGAACAGCAAGCTAACACATTATTTTTGAAAATCATTCTACAATATCGACAACACAGAACAATTGGTTAGGGTCATACCTTCTTTAAAAAAAATATCAGCTGTTTGTTAAGGTTATGGGACTTAACTGCGGGTCATCAATCCCTAAACTTACAAACTACTTATAACTAACTTATATTAAAGACAGCACAAACATCTATGAGAGGGGGATTAGAACCCCCGACGGGGAGCAGCCTTGCTCATCGGAGCATAGCGCCTGAATGTGCTTGGCCACCCTCCCCCCCCCCCCCCCCCGCTCATACCTTCTTAAAGTGTGATTTTAAATAATACTACCTTTACGTTAGTATTTTATTATTTGTTATGACTTTAATTGGGTAGTGTTTAATCGATAACAAATGGAAAGAACCAGACGGTTTGAAAACGCCTTGGTTGCACTGTGGTAGCGTGCCAGACTATAAAACCAAAGGTCGCGGGTTCCATCCCCGCCAGGTACTAGGATTTTTATCCGTCACTTACCACTTCTTTCACCTCTGGCAGTATTGTTCATGTGAAAAATAACGAGTAGCACCGTGGTTCGGAACCCACGTTAAACTGTAGGTCCACCTATAACTGGCTGCGTAAGTCAGTTCGAAGGTCGGAGGAAGGCAACGGCATACCACCTCCAAACAGGACCATGCCTAGTAAAGCACTGTGGTGTTCAAACCAATCTTCGGATTGTTGACTGCTTTACCTTGTATATATATTTATTTATTTTGTGCACAAACCAGTGTTTCTTGTCTACCTTTTACTGAAAATATCACTTTACTTTTGTATTTCTTTACAAAAAGTGACAATACATAGTTTTGGTGAACTCTGGTGGAATAAGTCGGCTGATGAAAGTAAAAGACCTGTAACAGCGACTAAAGCTTTGAGAAACTGTGACAAGCAGTTTTTCCCAAATGTATATGTTTCACTTAAAATATTTGCGACCATTGCTGTCACCGAAAGTACTCTTGAACGAAGGTTCTCCAGTTTGATACGAATAGAGACTTATTTGCGTAGCACAATGGGGCAGCTGCGACTAAATGGATTAGCTCTTGCAAATATCCATAAAGAAACAGATATCATTGACAAATTCAATAAAAAGAAACAGAGTATAGATTAATGAAATGCAGCAACCAGTTGTTTGTGGTTATTTATTTTTTTAACTTTAACGACCGGTTTCGGGCGCTTGAGTGCCCTTCTTCTGGTCTATTTTTGTACTGTTGCTTAATAAATACACATGCTAGTGGTGGAGTCAACACTAAGTGCAAAGATTATAGATTCCATAATTTTTGCACTTAGTGTTGACTCCACCACTAGCATGTGTATCTATTAAGCAACAGTACAAAAATAGACCAGAAGAAGGGCACTCAAGCGCTCGAAACCTGTCGTTAAAGTTAAAAAAAATAGCCACAAGCAACTGGTTGCTGCATTTCATTAATCTAAAAACAGAGTAATTAACTTGAGAAATTGGGCAGAAGACGGGTATGTGCACTGATTTTTGTTACAGATTTTTTACGGTCGTGTCAAATTCAAGTTCTTGCATTAATGTCATTAGGAAAAAGTTGTTTGAAGTTGACCACTTTTATCTAGTTTATAAAATCTCCTATGTAAAAATAAGATTTTTTTTTTTTTTTGCCCCGAACTCCAAAGTAGTTACCAAAACTCAAGAAACACCAAATGTTACAAGTTTGAGGGAAGGATGACAACTCCACTTTCGTTGAGGGATATTCCATGCACCAACACCTCTTCCCCCAATTATCCCCCTCCCCACTGATCAATTTCTAGAACCGCCTCCTGTCTGTCACGGACATAACTATAAGGTAAAAATATAGATTGGAGTCTGATATGAAAAGAGACATTCAAATACGCACATCAAGAAAACCTTATCACCACCCACCAAAAGTTCACGGTTTCTACAGTAAGGTAAAATTATATTTACAAATTAAATTATCTTCCGATGTATTGACAAAACCCAAAAAATAACTTCCTTTGTATTCAAACAGAACTAGAGATCAATTTTCAACCTCAATCGGTAAAGATTTTCATAACCCCTTCCATGATTGCACGTGGCATGTAGACATCGAGTTAATTTAACCACTGCTGAACTAGTGTCTATCATCCTTCAATGGCAGTCCTGTATAATTATTGTAGATTTCGTGTTTGTCAGGACGATCTTGTACAGCTCTTTACAATTTCTCCAAAGTTCCCTATCGTCATATGTAACATCCTCACTGCAGCCACTTCGGTGGTGACCGTTAATGGTTGGAAGAAGTCGCCCATGAACATACGGCATTCTGTTCGCCAAAGATATTCACTGTCCATGTTCCTGGTTGCACTTGCCGTTGACCCCTTGTTGTGGATGCTCAGACGTACCAATGGTGGCATCGTTTTTCGTTCCACACGGTTGCCCTGCGTCGCCTACGCAGACGATGTCGGTGTTTTTGTCAAAGGCCTGCAGACATAGACTCGGTCCACGCTCTCCTCCGGAACTACGAATGCGCCTCTGGTACCGTGCTCAAAAGCGGGAAAACTGTCCTCTTTCCGATTGATCCACAGGGCCTGATCACCTGTCGCCCTTGGTATCCGGTAGTTGAAGACCATAAACTTCTGGATAAAAACTTTACTCCATGCGCTCAACAGACACGTCGAAGACTTGGAAACGTATCCTGTGCACTATAAAGGGGTTATGTCCAACACGCCAATCGCCGTCTGAATCTCCACCAAAAGGTACTGCTCATAAACACCTCTATTTTATCAAAGTCTTGATACATTGCCCAAGTCCTCAGAGTGCCGAAGATGATAGCCCATTCCATTTCTCAGGCGCAGTGAGAGGGTGCTCCCATTATAATCAGGGTGATCTGCTTTAAGTTGTCGTTTGTGCGGAAGTTTTACTTCACCAGAAGGTATATACTGGAAGTATACGCCATCCAAGCTCTGTTTGACTCAATGCCCAGGCGTATAAAGGCCGTTATTATGGCCAGAGACAGTTGTTCTGGGTACTGATTTCTCAGGATCTATGCACCCAAATTGCTTGAAAATGTAATCACATGTCAGTTCTACTATAATACATTTGTCCAATGAATACCTATTATCATATTATTCATTTATTCTTGGTGTATCAATTTTAATGGCCAGTAGTGTATGTATACAGGGTGTTACAAAAAGGTACGGCCAAACTTTCAGGAAACATTCCTCACACACAAAGAAAGAAAATATGTTATGTGGACATCTATCCAGAAATGCTTAATTTCCATGTTAGAGCTCGTTTTAGTATTTCTCTTTAAATGTAAATTGAAATAATTCGTTTCGTTAGTATGTACTGTACTACCTCGATTCACCGCCAGTTGCATTAAAGGAATAAAGGTGAACGAATCCTTATAGTGTTGTGATTCAAATGTTTCAAATGTTTGTATAGCTTATGGGACTTAACTACGGGGTCATCAGTTCCTAAACTTACAAACTACTTACGAACTAGCTAATACTAAGGACGGCACAAATATCCATGCCCGAAGGGGATTCGATCCCCCGACCGTAGTGGCCGTTCAGATCGTGACAGGAGAGCCTCAGTCCCCTCGGCCACCGCGGCCGGCGTAGTGATGTGAAATGTATATTGTTGTTGTGGTCTTCAGTCCGGAGACTGTTTGATGCAGCTCTCCACAATACCCTATCCTGAGCAAGCCTCTTCATCACATAAGAACGGCAACCTACATCTGTCTGAATCTGCTTACTGTATCCATCTCTTGGTCATCCTCTGCGATTTTTAGCCCACACACTTCCCTCCAACGCTAAATTCACAATTCCTTGATGTCTAAGAATGTGTCCTACCAATCTATCCCTTCTTTTAGTCAAGGTATGCCAGAAATTTCTTTTCTCCCCAATTATGTTCTGTACCTCCTCATTAGTTACGCGATCCACCGACCTAATCTTTAGCATTCTTCTGTAGCACCATATTTCAAAAGCCTCAATCCTCTTCCTGTCCGCACTGTTTATCGTCCATGTCTCACTCCCATACAAGGCAACACTCCACACAAATGCCTTTAGAAAAGAATTCCTTACACTTAAATTAATATTCAATGTTAGCAAATGTCTCTTTTTCAAAAACGCTTTTCAAGCCATTGCCATGCTGCATTTTATATCCTCTGTACTGCTACCATCATTTGTTATTTTACTGCCCAAGTAACAAAACTCATCTACCTCCTTTATTGCTTCGTTTCCCAATCTAATTCCTTCGGCATCACCTAATTTTCTTACACTGCACTCCATTACCCTAGTTCCTAGTTTTTCTCTTGTTAATGTTCATCTTATATGCACCTTTCAGCACACTGTCCATTCCACTCAATTGCTCTTCCTGGTCCTTTGCTGTATCTGACAGAATTACTATGTCGTCGGCAAAACGCAATGTTTTTAATTCTTCACCCTGAACTTTAATTCCTTCTCCAAATTTCTCCTTGCTTTCCTTTATAGCTTGCTCAATATACAAATTGAATAACATTGGAGAAGGCTACAACCCTGTCTTACTCCCTTTCCAACCACTGCATCCCTTTCATGCCCTTCGACTCTCACAACCGTTGTCAGGTTTTTGTACAAGTTGTAAATAACCTTACACTCCCTATATTTTACTCCTCCTTGCTTCAGAACTTGAAAGAATTTATTCCAATCAACATTGTCAAAAGCCTTCTCCAAATCTACAAAAGCTAGAAATGTAGGTTTGCCTTTTCTTAATCTATCTTCTAGGAGAAGCCGTAAAGTGAGTATTGCCTCCCGTGTTCCTACATTTCTCCTGAAACCAAACTGATCTTCCCCGAGGTCGGCTTCTACCAGCTTTTAAAATCGAAATGTCGTCGTCCAGTATGTTACACGCCAGGTCTGAAAGGGCTAAGGTGAAGGATGCCGTACACCTTTACAGTCCATAGATGAGAAATAAGACGCTCGTGAGCGATAATAGCAGCTGCTCTCACGGATATTACGCGATGCAGAGCGCTGTTCCGGAGGACACGGTCTGCCGCCGTCGTTAAGGATAAAGGCGGGGACAGGGCGCCTTCTGGACTTTTGAGGGGCGCCGCATATGTGTGGGCGGTGTGGGCGGCTCAAAACAGCCGGCGCCATCACGGCACACCTGCAGGAGGCACAGTAATGGCCGCCACGCCGCCCAGTTCAAAGCCCCCACAGCAGCCGCGCCTGGCTGCCTTCCGCCAGGCTCAATCGCCCGCCTTTAGCCAAGCCGTCTGCTGCTTCACCGGTGGCCGCACACGTTTTACCAACGGAACACTCAATATCTGGACAACTACGAGGAGGACTTGTGCTCTAAACATTTCGTACAAATCTATCGTCTAGTACAGTGGCTCTCGTAATGGGATTCAACGACTTCATGCTGGAAACATTTTCGGAACAAGTGTCTTCACAGAAATTAATCTGCAGTTGTGGTGCCCGCTTAGCGGGCCGCCCGACGTCCGCACTAAATTTAATACGGGTTGGCACGCAAGTTATTTCTGACACACATAACACGAACACTGAGTAAGAAAAGTTTATTACTCACCTGTATTACGCAAGGAGGTTCTGGAACTGCCTCCCTTCGTTGTTCGAGCATTTCTGACACCTTCTGAGGATGTGTGTTAGTAGGTTTTCCCGGTGAATATGCTGAGCGAAGATCTCTCGGGCGAGCAGCCGGATAGATTGATCGTTGTGGAACGAATTTTAGACAGGGTAATGTGCCATCATCATCAGGTTACTCCCGCTGACTGGCGCTAGACTGGCGGTTGTGCTATATATACCTGCAGTCACCCCCTCCACTGACCACGTGTGCGGGCAGCGGGATGCTGCGGTGGCGGGGGTAGCTCCTGCTCTGGACTCGAGTGGCGGACCTCAGTTAGCGCTCTGCCTTCGCCGTGCTCGGTGTTCTCCTTGCGCTGCGATCGAAGAAATATATAGCACAACCGACGGTCCAGCGCCTCAGTCAGCGGGAGTAACCTGATGATGATGGCACGTTACGCTGTCGAAAATTCCGGCTGCACGCCCGAGAGATCTTCACCTTCTGAGGATGTTGATCATTACACTCTGAAGTTCCCTCTCAGAAATTGCAGTGATTTCAAAACGAATGTTTGTTTTTCGTTCATCTAAAGTGTAGGGATTTGATTTGTACACTTTCTCTTTTAATTCTCCCTACAGATAAAAATCACATGGGGTTAAATCGGGAGAACGAGGGGGCCAAATGTTCTTAGTGGTAATTCTTTCACCTAATACATTACCAATTTCCTGTAATGATAAGTTGGCTGTATTTGCCGACGCAGAATCTTGCCGAAATGTCGCGAAAGCACGTTCTCTATTAGTTAATTGAGCAAAAACAGGCCGCACTGTGTTTTCAACATGCCTGTGACTATTAATTGTTTCCTGAAAAAATATAGGGCCTATTATTCCCTCGCCGCCAACAGCGCATCACACTCCTATTTTTTTTATCGTGCATGGGCTGCTCGTGAATTAAGTTAGGTGTAACCATGATTCGCCAAAAAGAAAGTTAAGTTTTGGTCCAATTTATCCGTCATGCAACTTTTTCAGAATCCATTCACAAAACCGCAACCTTTTTGCAGGGTCACCCAGTTTAAGTTCTTTTATTGCGATTATTTTATAAGATTATAACTTCAGTAGCTTTGTAACCATCTGAGCAGAGCCTTAGGAAATTCCAGTCTGATGAGAAAGGCGTCGAATTGATTTTCTAGGAGACCTTTCTAGAGCTTGTCCAACGTTATCCAATGTTTCTTCAGTGAGGACGTGTTTTTTTTTTTTTTTTTTTTTTTTGTTTTTTTGTTTTTTGTTTTTTTAATGTTTCCTATCTAGAACAGTTCCCGTTTCGCGAAATTTAGCCACCAATCGACGAATCTTACTTCGATTAGGAACACGAACACTAGAAAATTCGCCACGAAATAATCTCTGTACCATGCGCGCTGTTCCTGTGCGCGAAATTCGGATCGTAGATGAATACTCTGGCGAAGAGAATAAGTCGTTTTCACCATTTCCCTATTAACACTGTCATACAACACACAGTACGCGTCGGCTGAAAAACACAAACAGAGGCCTCGAAGTTGAACAGAAAGAAAAGTCCGGTCGTCGGTGGGCTGACATGCTAGCCACCGGCTGGGCGCCGGCTGACACAAAAACTCTGCGCCAGGCGGTTGCGCTGAGGATTGATCACCCTGTATAATATGTTACTGACAAAGTAAGATAATTGGCAAATCCTGTAATTAACCGGTCAAACATAAGATTTACCGTAGCAGTGTGGTAAAAGTCCAAAATTTCTCGTTACACACATAGATTTCGAACTTTCACCAAGAGTCATTGTTAAATCTTAAGCTTTACTAATGCAAACTGGTAAAAGCTGTAGCGTAATCTCCCACCTAAGTCGTGCATGTTCAAACAAGTTTCACTGTTGCCAATTTTCTGTTCAGATAAGTTACTTTGTTGGCAGTTGTGAGTTTTCAGTGCGCTTACCGCTGTGTAGTTTCAGCTTCGAGCGTCGTCCGTACTACGATCTTTGCGACTCGTTTCAGTGCTGTTTCTTCTGCTGCTTTGCATCAGAATGACTGATGTTATGCGTAACATATTTTACGAACTTTCAAGTAAATCAATGAATAAAAATAAAGAGAAAAATCTTTATGAAACAACTGAGCAATATAATACCCTCTTAAATTAACTGGAAAATGTAAAAATCGTTTCCAACAAACAATCTGTTCACTACAGACGTTTCAAGCGATATGATGTGCCGGCCGCGGTGGCCGAGGGGACTGAGGCGCTACAGTCACGGTCTGCACGGCCACTGCGGTCGGGGGTTCGAGTCCCCCCTCGGGCATGGATATTTGTGCCGTCCTAGTTCGTAAGTAGTTCATAAGTAGTTTGTAAGTTTAGGGACTGATGACCCCGTAGTTGAGTCCCATAGGCCTTACAAACATTTTTTTCGATATGATGTTCCCAGTATCGGAGATGAAGAAAAACTCATAGTACCGGTGTCTGCTGGAAAAGATAAAACTCGTTGTTCTGTTCGTTTTGACGAAGTGTTTAACGAACTACATCAGACACACGTTGCTATAGACCAAAGCGGCCGAGCACAGATGACTGTGGAACTGAATCGTAAGTACAAGAATGTGTCTGTTGAATCAGACGTTACGTATTTGAAATTATGTGAATCATGTTAGAAAAAGTAAAACCGCTGAAAAGGGGTGTTGTAGTGAAACCTATCGTACACAGTGAAATGAATTCGCGAAGTCAACTGAGTCAATTGACATGTAGGCAAACCCAGACAATAAGACGAAGTTCATACTTGTGTACCAAAATCAGCTGACAAAATTCGTTAAGCTCTGCGCACTTATTTCAAAAAGGGCCGATGAAGTAGTACGCCATCTTTTTGACATTTTTACCACATTTACTTCCTTCATTCTGACAATTTTGAGAGTTTTGTAATCAAACATTCAAAGTTTATGTGGGTTATGAACTTATATAAAAAATAGTCCATTGGAATCCGAGGCACAGTCAGTCTCAGGGATCAATCGAAAAAGTAAATCAAGATATCCAAAATATGTTATCAAATGGGATAGAAACAAATGAAATTTCAAAATGGTCTGAAGGATTCAGGTTTGTGCAAGCAACGAAACATACGGCTCATCATGAATGGATCAAATGTTCACTATATGAATGCATGTTTCGAATTCCAATGAAAATGGGCATCACGACCTCAGTTGTTCCACGTGATTTAATAAAAAATATAAATGCTAAAGAAGACTTGGAAACAATGTTAAACAGCACTTCCACTGACTCACAGGAAATTGAAAATGACGGCCTAGGAATTGATGCCAGTGAATTGATAACTGCAACAGAAGGAACGGAGGTAGAAAGTGCGTCTTCAGCAGGTGAAGAAGCACCAGAGGTACAGGATTTGACGACAGTTGATGGTTGTGACGAGATACTGACAGCTTCCAACAGTGTTCATAAAGTGAAACGGAACCGAGAAGCTGCCAACAGAAAGTCTTGAATTGCAAGTAAAGAAAATGAAAGTAGCCTTATGTAACAAAATTCCAAAACATTCAGTTGGACAGAATGTGATAATTAAAGTATCGGATGTAGACAGGGCAAAAATTGATGCAAAATCTATAATAGCAGCAGTGATCAATATTCAGAATGAGAAATTTTATCAACTGGGTACCAAGGCTCGTAAACTGAAGTCATTGTACTCTAGGAACCAATTTACATTGTGCAAGGAAAATTTCATCAACGTGGAAGTAGTAGGAAGAGAAGAAATTACTCTATGAGAAGTGGTTGCCAAACAATCTTTTGTTAGAGGACAAGTGTTCAGATAGTGCAATTGCTTAAAAAGGTGTTCAACTAAAAAATGCTCATGCAAATCGTCTTCAATATTACTTAATTCGACAATAGTCAGCCTTGTTGTAACAAAAATTAACGTTCACAAGGTAACATTTTTTTACAAAATTTTTGTGTAACTATAGCATTTTTCACTAATATGGAATAGTGATCGTTATAATCACATTGGAAAGCAAGAATTTTTAAAATACGCAAATTTAAAAAAAAATGAAAATTGTTTCAGTAATATCCTAAGTTGATATTTTTCTTTCACCAGTTGTACGGGTAAATCCTAAGACTTACCGACGTCTCTTGGTAAAAGCTCGAAATCTATGCATATAATGAGAAATTTGGGACTTTTACCACACCTCGATGTTAAATCTTAGGTTTGTCCAGTTAATTCTAGGATTTACCAATTATCTTACTTTTACAGAAACATAAACATCTTATAAAATAGGTTGTCTGTATATCTGGGTATGTTTGTACATGTGTATATATGTATCTCCTCCTAAACTACGCCGGCCGCGGTGGCCGAGGGGACTGAGGCGCTCCAGTCACGGTCTGCACGGCCACTACGGTCGGGGGTTCGAATCCCCCCTCGGGCATGGATATTTGTGCCGTCCTTAGTATTAGCTAGTTCGTAAGTAGTTTGTAAGTTTAGGCACTGATGACCCCGTAGATAAGTCCCATAAGCTTTACAAACATTTGAACATTTTTCCTAAACTACAGGACCGATTTCAACCAAAATTGGTTGCCTATCGCGGGCAAGCGCCCTACCACTGAGCTGTCCCGACACGATTCACGGTCCGTCTTCACAACTTTACCTCTGCTAGTACTTTGCCCGGTAAAGGCAAAGGTCCCAGGTTCGAGTCCCAGTTGTGGCACACAATATTAATCTGCAGGGAAATTTCAATTCTAGAATAGTCACAGATATTTTCATTCAACTGAATTCATTACGGACGGGAAATTTAATATCTTTGGTTCGGGAATTGAACGTCTGCTTCATTTACAATCGATGTACTCGGAGGCATTGACAGCTGGACGCAGTGGCACCATCACGTCATAGAAAGCTGCACGTCGCAGACACCAAATAGCGGTTAGCGACTCGGGGGCCGCGGCTACTTAGCTGAGCTCAGACAAGTTTGCCACAAGTGTCACTGAACTGATTGCCCGTAGAAGTCAGAATGCGACACTTAGCCGGCTACTGGCCAGCCGGAAAGACGGTTGTCTGCTAGAGCCAGCAACGGTACGTATGGCCAACGCACGGTCAACTTCTTTCTTACAAGATCTTGGTATCACTATAGATTTGTTCCTCTGTAGCCCTCACTGTTTCATCTCACATAGCTACACACTCTTCTTCTATTGTATTTCGTTTCCCTTTTTCCGCCAATCTTTAACTTTATGCTCCACCTGGAACTGTCTGTAAATCTATCGGACCAAACTGCTTGGTCATCAGTCCGTAGCTTACAAACTACTTAAACCTAGGTAAACCAACCTAAGGACAAACACACACACCCATGCCCCAGGGAGGACTCGAACCTCCACGGCGAGCAACCGCGAGCTCCGCAGCGAGGTGCTTTAGACCACTCAGCTACTCCACCGCGGCACCTGGAACTCTGAACAACCTTATGTCCCTTCAATTTATCCACGTTACACGTCAGGACTTCGATATTTTTTGCGGTTTCTTCAGTTTTAATCTGCGGTTCGTAAGTCATAAGTTATTGTCTGCGTCAGTATCTGCCCTTTTATACGTCTTATAATTAAAAACCAGGTCTTTTCCACATATACAACCTTGTTTTGTGATTATTAAACCAACTAGTTGTGGTAATTAAATTGTGCTCCGTGCAGAATTCTAGCAGACGACTTTTATTACTGTTCCCCTGTTTATATACACCTACGTACTATTTTTCCTTCTCCACCGTTTGGTACTACAGAATACCATTCCTCCATCACAATTAATTTTTCCTCTACCTTAATTGTCTCCATAACTGCTTGTATCTCATCATACATTTCTTTAATCTCATCATCGGAAGAGCTACTTGGCATATAAATTTGTACTGCTGTAGTGGGTTTTGGCTTTTTGTCTATCTCGGCTACAATAATGCGTCCACTATGCTGTTCATAGTACCTTAACTGCAGCCCTAGCCCTACGTTACTCTCAAGCGAGTTTGTATTTATAACCTCTTCCACTAGTGAAAAATTAGACGGAGAAAGAAGGAAAACAGCATATGTGTTCACTTATTCTATGTGTACATTAGCAAAAAAAAACTAAAATTAAACAGTAAATTGTTGCCTGGTTCATAACTTGAACTCTATCCTGGCTCGTAATTGCCGTCGGCATTACTCGTATCAATACAGAATCCTTTCCAGCACATAAAATGCCCAGAACTTGATTTTCACGGAGGACGTCCTGTCATTTTTAACCGGCTTAAAAAAAGGAGGTAGTTCTCAATTCGACTGGATTTTATGTTCGACTGTGTTAAAAGATTTTGATTATTCTTTTTTTTTTTTCATTTCAAATCTGGCGCTTCTCATGTGGTGTCATTTTCAATTTGATCAAGTTCTGACCATGGCATCCATAAGGAGTCTAAAATTTGCATTAAGTATGTGCGCGACAAATGGACGAGTAACTATATATCACACCAAGCGATTTCGATTATTGGAAAGGATATACTTCAAGGATAGTTCGATTAGAGTTTGGTCAGGTTTTGATCATGGGATCCATGACAAAGTAACGGAACTTGTAAATTCTTAGGAGCAAATTAACGACACTCACCAGAATTTTGTATAGGCAGTCCGGATATTTGAGTCACCTACCGTAACGTCGTTAGGGTCAAGTAATTCCCTTTTCAAAAGTTTTTTCGTGTAGAGCCGCATTTTTGAAAGTCTGTTTTTGTGCTCCTCAAAATGTTCAAATGTTTGTAGAACGTATGGGACTTAACTACGGGATCATCAGTCCCTAAACTTACAAACTACTTATGAACTAGCTTATACTAAAGACGGCACAAACATCCATGCCCGAGGGGGGATTCGAACCCCCGACCGCAGCGGTCGTGCAGACCGTGACTGGCACGCCGCAGACCGCTCGGTCACAGCGGCCGGCTTGCGCTTTTTGCAACACTCTCTTGATATTGCCCTCAAGGTAGATTTCCTCCATTTACAGTAGATATACAGTGTCTCCCTAACTTCGTTTGTTTTATTTAAACGGCGGTGTCTCACATGAACAGCACGTTTAGTAGGTCTACTTATATTCAGAAAAATTAGTTAGTGTTCTTCAGATTCACTAAAAATCAAAAAATTAAAAAAAATTAACTAGCCAAAAAAACGACTTCAAAAAAATCCAAAACAAATTAATTAAGGAAACACTACAATATACCTAGAAAAAAATATTACAAGAATATTGATACCGAAGTCCGATCGGATGTTTAATTGACTGACACCGACTCCAAAAATAACAATAATTGTAACTACATTATATTATCGTAATAACTTGATTGACTTTTAAGTAGTCTCGTATTTTTCCACTTCATTTTACTTAGTAGAAATCTAAAAAAAAAAATTATCATTGTTTGTGATTCATAGGTATTTGTTGAGTTAAAGTGGGTAGGTACCTACCTATCTTCATCCGTGGTAATGACATAGATCGCACGAACATATTGATGAGTAGAAAAATGAAGTTGATTATTAAGTTGTAGAAGAATATTCAATTATTTTTTGTTTTTACTTTTTATGCATATTAATTTGTTTTGGAATATTTTTGAGTCGGACTCTTTTACTAAAAAGAGAATTACGAAGTTAATGAGTACGCCGAGTATAGTGGTCAGAGATTCAAGTGCATCAACAGGTACGCCAAGGCGAATCTACATCTGCATCTACATAGATAATCTGCAAATTACATTTAAGTGCCTGGCAGAGGGTTCATTAACCACTTTGATAACTTTTCTCTACCGTTCCATTCTCTAATAGCGCGCGGGAAGAAAGAACATCTAAACCTTTCTGATTTTGATCTGATTTCTCTTATTTTATTGGGTGGTCATGTCTCCCTACGTAGGTGGGTGCTAGCAAAATATTTTAAAATTCAGAAGTAAAAGTCGGTGATTGAAACTTCGCAAACAGATCGCGTCTTTCTTTTAATGATTTCTACCCCAATTCGTACAACATTTCCGTGATGCTTTCCCCCTGGTAACGTGATAAAACAAAACTAGCTGCCCTTCTCTGAACCTTCTCAATGTCTTCCGTCAGTCCCACCTGGTGAGGGTCCCACAAGGGGCAACAGTACTCCAGGAGAGGACGCACAAGTGTGATGTAGGCAGTCTCTATGGTGGAGCTGGTGCATCTTCGAAGCGTTCTGCCGATGAAACGTAACCTTTGGTTCGCCTTCCCCACAATATTTTCTATGTGTTCTCTCCAGTCAAAGTTGTTCGTAATTGTAACTCCTAGGTATTTGGTAGACTCTACGACCTTAATGTTTGACTGATTTATCGCGTAATTGAAGTTCAGCGGATTTCTCTTAGTGGTCATGTGTATTACTTCACACTTTTCTTTATTTAGTGTCAATTGCCAATTTTCGCACCATGCAGAAATTTTGTCTAAATCGCTTTGCAGTTGCTTTTGATTCTCTGTTGACTTCACTAGCCGATAAACGACAGTATCATCCGCGAACAGTCTAAGGGAGCTATTCAGATTGTCTCCTAAATCGTTTATAAACACGAGGAAGAGTAATGGACCTATAACGCTTCCCTGTGGAACGCCAGATATCACTTCTATTTTACTCGATGACTTACCGTCAATTACAACGAATTGTGTCCTTTCTTATAGGAAATCGTGAATCCAATCGCACAATTGGGGAGATATTCCATAAGCAAGGGCCGTTTCACAAATGCAATCTATCACAGGTTTACAGGGAGCGATCCATCAGCAGGTAGTTGTATTTACTTTAAACACACGTACATCCCTATATCTAGTAACAGCATTAGAGCGTAGGAGGACCCGCGGCCCCCGGACACGGGTGAGACGTAGCGGCCGCGAGCGCCGCTGTGCCACACGCCGAACTTCACGGCCGCGTGCTCGACGATCCAGTCGCGGTAGTAGCCGACGAACGTGAAGTTCTTGACGGTGTGCTGCGCGAACTTGACGCAGCGGTGGTTGGGCAGCAGGCCCTCCGAGCGCAGCGTGCCCACCAGCATGTTCTGGCAGACGAGAGGCGCGCCCGCGTCGCCCAGGCACGGCCACCTGCAAATGTTCAAACGTTTGTTAAGCTTATGGGACTTAACTACGGGGTCATCAGTCCCTAAACTTACAAACTACTTATCAACTACTTACGAACTAGGACGGCACAAATATCCATGCCCGAGGGGGGATTCGAACCCCCGACCGTAGTGGCCGTGCTGACCGTGACTGGAGCGCCTCAGTCACCTCGGCCACCGCGGCCGGCGGCCACCTGCAACAACGTCAAGTATTCAGTATGAACCGGGATCCGGAAGATTGTCGTGCCCTACATAGGAAACAGGGAAGAGGTAGCAAGGTCAGTCTGCATATCCCGAGCGGAAAGGAGTGATTGCAGAGAGACAGTACAGGCATCTACTAGAGATGCGGATTTCGGGACTCGAGAGGATACTTGTTTAGGAAACTTTATGCAACTCCTAGGTACCTTGCATTGAATTTATTACATCCCATACTAAGTCTACTACACTGGGGTTAGTTATTTAAAAAACAAGAAATATAAATCGGGTGCCACAACAGAAGCCAGTAATTACGTTCCCTAGCAGCATCCCCTAGACAGACGCACTTCCCGCGAGAAACAGACTTTCATGGAGCGCCCGGCTGAGGAGCCCACGCCACGGACGCTCCGGCGTCGCTCTGCGGTGTCGCGCTGCAACCCGACCGACCTTCCGGAACCCCGCGTTGCCGTGTAGTCGTGAAGCCGGTTGCCTGATGACCCCCGCGTTGCCGTGGAGTCGTGAAGACTGGTTTCCTGCCTCGTTTCTTCCGTTATCTTCTCTCTTCTCGCTCCGTCTGTTCCCACGGGAATGCGAATGCTGCTACTAATAAAGTCTCTAAGCCGTCAGTACAGTCATGACATCGGGCTGAGTACAAACAATGTATCCCTCTTTCTCAAAATCAGGAATAGCAACCCCACACCTAGCACCAGAAAGTGTCCCTATGTCGTGTCCTACATAGGAAAGAGGGAAGAGGTAGCAAGGTCAGTCTGCTTATCCCGAGCGGAAAGGAGTGATTGCAGAGAGACAGTACAGGCATCTACTAGAGATGCGGATTTCGGGATTCAAGAGGATACTTGTTTAGGAAACTTTATGGAACTCCTAGGTACCTTGCATTGAATTTATTGCATCCCATACTAAGTCTATTACACTGGGGTTAGTCACTTAAAAAAAAAAAAAAAAAAAAAAAAAACAAGAAGTATAAATCGTGTGCCACAACAGAAGCCAGTAATTACGTTTAATTACGTTCCCTAGCAGCATCCCCTATAGTCGGACCGCCGAAAGAACGACCCTGACAGTTCGCGCACGTGGGCCGCAGAGGGTAGGGGGACACTCAACCACCAACCTGAGCTCTGGAATTCGTAAACGTTGCCGGGGTAACGGTTCCGCGTTGCCACCCTGCCACTCAAGGTCGCACAGGGTGGCGTGCTTCAGTCGCTGCAAAGCATCTGTCGCGTGTTCATCGTTTGTCTCGTTGTGTTACAAAAACAAAAGCCGAAAAATCCTTTATGAAATTGATACAATTGCTGAAGAAAGTGGTCATAGAGGGTTCGCCTTCCACCATATCATTGCCATTTCAATGCAATAGAACTCGTGTGGGCTCAGGTGAAATCGTAAGTTGCAGAAATAATAAACGTTTTTCATTAACAAAAGTAGAAGTCTTAGTTCGTGAAGCAGTATTACTCCCACAAAATGGAACAATGTCGTCATATATACGTGGCACATCTTAGAAGAGGCATGGGAACGAGAAGGTACACTAGAAGAACGGGTAGAAGAATTAATAATAAGATTAGGGGACGATAGTAGCAGTAGCAGCGGTGCATTGCACATGATGATGGCCGCGACTGATTTTTAATGTATAGTTTGTTTCGCAACCAAAGAACATTTACTGAAAAATTGTGTTATTTTATTTTACTTCTGTGACCAATAGACTAGCTGTCGAAACTGATCTGATAATATTACTCAGACAGTATACTATGGCAGTCACAGCGACCATAAACGAATGACACAAAAACTCTTTTTATGTAAAAAGACAAATCATTTCACTGGAAGAGGCGGTTTTACTTCTTGTAAAGTGGTAGTCCTTATTTGTTTACCCTTTCGGCAGACTGCCACAATACAGTATCCGAGTAATAACAGCGACTCTGTGGAAAATAGTTATAGAAGATGATATATATAAACAAAATTCTTCAGCTAGCGAACTTTGGCTAAAGACTAAATGATACATTGTATTTAATGGAATACTGGAACATATGAAGTTTTAACACGACATATATTTCTAAACCTTTTCTTTTTAACTGAAAAAGAGTGTTTTTCATTACTTCGTGATTGTTCTCGTTCGTTCACGCTTTATTAGTACATAGCAACGGTCCCAAAATTTTCGGACGTGATATTCGTATGCCGACGACCGACACGGCGTAACAACAAACAGCCGCGTAGCAGTATTGGCAACATAGCCGCTAGCTGTCAGAGTCGTTCTTTCGGCGGCTCGACTATAGACAGACGAACTCCCCGCGAGAAACTGTCATGGAGCACCCCGAGGCCGACGGCGATAGTCACGGGCTGGCGCCCGACTCGTCTGACTGAGAACTCCCCTCTTGATCCTTAAAACCGGGGGTTTTAACGCCGGTGTGGGCGCACCTCTTTTCCCCACTTTCCGACAGTTAACAATTTCCTATTGGCCGCTGCTTGGTTCAACCAATCTAAATTGTGGTTTGCCCTCTCTCTGAGTCCTCTAGCGAACCACGTTTCAGCCCTGTCCTTTCTGCCATTCCCCGAGTAGGGAGGTGGCTCGTTTGTGCACTAACAAAATCCATACTTGGTAGCAACATTGTTCAGCTGAAAGTAAAACGTCACGACGCTACCCAATATGGGCAACAACAACAATGTTTTACGTCAGTTGGCCACACCTTAGGCTCCGCCTTAGGCCACGCCTCAGGGGAGCTGCTAACTTGCAGTTTTTCTTCTTCACCCTCTCACTCTAGCCTCGTGGAACCACTGACGTTGCTGTTCCCAAGTGACTGGTATCAACTTTGCTACGTTCATTAAAACGTGCCTGTTGGCCACCAAGTACTAATGTAACGTCTTACAACAGCGTCTAGACGCTTTATGAAGTTACGCCCATTTTCTCCGAAAGGTAACCTCCACCCTGGGACGGTGGCCGAGGGCATCAGCAGTTCGCTAGGAGATTTCTTTAGTACCTACATCTCGTAAGATATACGTGTCTGTTTTAGCCTGTTATCTGCAATGGTCTCTATTTCTCAGCCTGGAGTGCGTCTCTGTGGCTCACACAGACTCTCAACAATTCCAACAGTAAAATCAATATATGAGAAGATGACGCATATATATATATATATATATATATATATATATATATATATATATATATATATATATTCAAATGAAGGCCACCTGCAACAACATCAAGTATTCAATATCAAGCAGGATCGGAAGGTGACGCGTGTTTTTCTTTTCTTTTTGATATTACAGACGAAAGGTTGAAATTTCACGACTATATGCAAAAACATCAAAGGGCAAAGCGAGGAGTATCAGTACCGACAAAGAAAAAATTACAGAAATATATTATAAGTTGGGAGCCAATTGACGAAATTTGGTTAAAGTAAACATAACCTTATATGGACACAAAACTACTGTTTTAGGAGTCTATGCAGTAAGTGAGCATGAATCATTTCATACCAAAGAAACATTCTTTAATAAATTGAATGACTTATTAGAAGGGATAGGGAATACAACAGAAATAATAATTGCCGGTGACTTCAATAGTAGAACAGAGCAACAAATTGGAAACAAAATAGTAGGACGGCATGGAGAAAGCATAATAAATGATAATGGGCTAAGACTAATAAATATATATGAACAAAATTCACTACAAATTTTGAATGGTTTTCATACCCATAAAGAAATTCATAAATATACATGGCATCAGGAAATACTCCAATTAAAGTCAATAATAGATTGCATAATACGAGGCGCTTCCAGAAAGTAAGTTCCGTTTGCTAATAAAATGAAATTGTACACAGATAAAGAATAAATTTTTATTGCACATTGCGGGGATATTACAGGCATACCAGAGACACGATGGAGCATTTTAACTTACAAGCGAACCTGACCAAAGCTTAGCCTCATGCTCAGAGCAGAGCAACGCTGAAAAGCCTCAACTTACCACACTTAGCCCCGAGAACCGACTGACCAGTGGAATGAATGGAGAACCCCTCTGGGCAACTTTGTTAAAGATTTGCCTCTGGCTGCCAGTTGGCAACTCTTAATCAGTCCAGAGGAAAGCTGTTTCGATGCTGTTTGAACCAGCTGAAGACTATAGTACACGATGCGTTGCAACACAGAAATAGACGTTTAAAATTATAAGATTCAACAAAATTATTTAATAGTTTGGAAAAAAAAACTAATGTTGGTTTCTTGCCTAGAGCGAATAGTGGAGTCACTACACTCGAAAAATGTCTGAAGCCCAACAACATTTATTTAGAGGAGATAAAATAAATGGAACACGTGATATGTACGTGTTTCAAGCTATAAATAATGTTTCATATACAGCGGAAGGAGAAGAGGAAGGTAATGAGAGAGACATGGGGATGGTTTGGTGGACGGAGAAGGGGAGGAGGAGACTGAAGTAGATATGGAGGAAGGACAGACAGAGGGGGAAGGAATAAATGAATGGATATAAAGAAAGGGAGGGAGGAGGGGAAGGAAAAGAGAGACAAAGGAAGGGGCAGGAGGAGAGACAAAGGGAGGGGGGAAGAGGAGAAGCGTAAAGAAAGGGAACGAGAAGATGACTAGTGTAGATACACAATTTCCATACCTATTACCAAAATGTTTGTGAAGCTTACCTGGGTTCACTAGTATACAAATATGTAATATACAACCTGTGTAATGTAACGATGGAATGGTCGTTACATAAGTTATAGATTCCCGACAGAAGATAGTTGCTATCAACTATTTATTAACGAAACAGAAAACTGTGCACCCTTAATATTGTTTGCAGGGAGCAAGAAAATGTTAAAAGAAGAATCCAAGTGATGACTTTGGAAACGGAAATGACGCACAGTGAATAACAGTGGGCCGCCTAAGAATAATTAAGACGCTGCACAGACATTGCAAGAGAAATGATGTAATCTCTTTTACGTTGGTTTTTTTAATCATTATTAAGGGACATACCGTGAAAGTCGGACGGAAGCCAGTTCCGAACTTTAATTACTCATTATTTATTTACGCATTCAACATTGTAAGAAAGAAAAAAAATGTTCAAATGTTTATATAGTCTATGGGACTTAACTACGGGGTCATCAGTCCCTAAACTTACAAACTACTTATGAACTACTTACGAACTAGGACGGCACAAATATCAATGCCCGGGGGGGGGGGGGATTCGAACCCCCGACCGTAGTGGCCGTGCAGACCGTGACTGAAGCGCCTCAGTCCCCTCGGCCAACGCGGCCGGCGGTCGGCTATCGATAGATGTTATATCGACTAATTATAAATGCTTCGTAGTCCACTCATAAAAGTATTTTGTCACTCCACGAGAAGTATGTCACAGTGCACCTGTGACAATAAAGATCGGTGAGTGAAGTCGTTCTGACAACACAGGCGAATCACTAGGCTGAACTTGTGTAGCGGCCGGTGTTGACAATCTGCTCCCACCGTAGTTCAGTTGAGCATAGCGTGTGTTCTGTGTTAGACCTGTTGCTTGTTTACTGCGTTGGTTCTGAACTGAGAACAGCAAAAGGAACAAGCAAAGGTTAATACAAAGTTTTGTTTCAAGTTTGGCAAGACACGTAAAGAAACGCATGCGATGCTGGTACGTGTTTATGAGGCTCAAGCACTGTCCATGAAGTGTATGTACCAGTGGTTAGCCCGTTTTCGAGTAGATAAAAAAAATGATTATGACAATACCTCGTAGCAACCGCCATCAGCCGCGGCGGAATGGCCGTGCGTACTGAGGCGCCGTACTGCGGTGCGCGCGGCCATTCGCCGTCGGAGGTTCGACTCCTCCCTAGGGCACGAGTGTACGTGTTGTCCTTAGTTTAGTTTAACTTAGTTTACGTAATTTGTAAGCCAAGGACTAATAATCAAGCAGTTAAGTCCCATAGATTTACAAACATTTGAACTTTTTATTTTTGGCCGCCTTCAGCGTTGAAAACATTGAGAAAGTGAGCACATTAACCACGAACAAACTTCGATTAACTGTCGCGCCGGCCGCGGTGGCCGAGGGGACTGAGGCGCTCCAGTCACGGTCTGCACGGCCACTATGGTCGGGGGTTCGAATCCCCCCTCGGGCATGGATATTTGTGCCGTCCTCAGTGTAAGGTAGTTGATAAGTAGTTTGTAAGCTTAGGGACTGATGACCCCGCAGTTAAGTCCCATAGAGTATACAAACTTTTTTTTTTTTTTTTTTTTTTTTTTTTTTTTTTTTTTTTTTTTTTTTTTTTTTTTTTTTTTTTTTGTCGCGCATGATAGCTGAGTAACTGCAGGTTAACCGTGAATCCGTGTGACAAATCCTAAAAGTCGACCACTGTACGTAACAAGAGCCTCGTTTTATCACTAAAATAGTAAATGAGGTCCGTGTGAACTACTGGTCACTCCCTGCTATAAAGCTTTGTTCTCTGGCCCAAACTGAGAACTGACTCGTTTCAAATTACTTCACTAACATGAAGTTACTACAGTGGTCAATATACATAGCAGCTCACACGTTATTACACCCAGACATTAATACGCAAGCCACCGCAATTAAAGTTATCTTAGAAAGGTGCCACTACGGTCGGGGGTTCGAATCCCCCCTCGGGCATGGATATTTGTGCCGTCCTAGTTCGTAAGTAGTTCATAAGTAGTTTGTAAGTTTAGGGACTGATGACCCCGTAGTTAAGTCCCATAAGCTTTACAAACATTTGAACATTTGATTTAGAAAGGTGGCTAAGAAAACATGTATGGCGCAACGGAATTTACACTTCAAAATCGCATCTGAGCTATTTCTCAGCAATTGTGAAGAACAATATTAAATAAAAGAGGGAAGGTGCTCTAAAACTACAATTTATAGGCAACTTACGGATTATGCTGAACTTAAACTTGTTTATTCAGATAGAAAACAAGCAAAATGGGAACCAATTTTGTTAATACAATAAAAATGCATCTCTTACATGAATTAACGCGGACGGTGCCCAGTCTAAATGATACATGATTGAACGCTACTGGGGGAAGGATTCACAAACAACACTCATTCTCTCTCACACACGCAATGCCACAGCGAAACTCACCAAAATCAGCGAGCTGAGACGAGGCGGAAGCAGGCGCCACTATCGTAGGCGAAATTCAGTAAGTCGGAAGTACCACAAAACACAATAAACAAACACTCTGAAGCTGACTCTGGTCTGTCGTGCCTGTTTTGAGATGGTGCGTGTGTATAGCAAGTTGAATTACATCTGTATTGGACCGCGAGCAAACACGCTAACGGCGACACACGGCTACATTACAGGAACGCACTCCACTGAAGGTGAAGTGGTTGAAAGTCGGATTCATTATACAAAATCGATATAAATACTGGTTTTATATGAGAAGTGGCGTGAACTAAGGCGACTAGCTGCGAACCCCGGAAGTCGGAACTCGGACCCACGTGGTACCGAAACCCGATAAAATTTAATAAATTCAGTTTCCGAAAAGTAAAGAAAATTAAATACATCATGCACCCCATAGAAATGCTTAGAATTATATAAGGAAGCGTATGAAATACAGCTACACACGATAGGGGGCGATTGCAGAGACGGATGAGGTCCTGTCTCAGAAAAAACACAAAAATGAAATAATTACAAAGTCAGAAAAATGAAAATAAGAATTACGGCATGCAACCCATAGAAATGTTTAGATTTACCTGAAGAAGCGGAAGATACGCAGCTACACGCGTTAGGGAGCGATTACAGAGACGGATGAAGTCGAGTCTCAAAAAACTCGCAAAAGTGAAATAATTACAAAGTCGGAAAAATGAAATTAAGAATTACATCATACAACCCATAGAAATGTATAGAAGGTATTGATGGAGGTTGTACAAGGCTCAGAGAGAATTACTGACAAAGACAGAGTGCGTACTACCAGTCGGAGAAGAGACAGTAAAATTAAAATAGGCGGGGAGAGAAGATCGCCAAATATTAGTGGAAATCAGAGGGATACCTGCATAGTTACTTGCCTGATGGGTATGGAAAAAATAAGAATGGAAACTGAAGGCTTTGTTCTATGAACCAACCACGTGGAACACATATCACTCATGGAAGGAAACGATGAGAAATTTTTACATGCACTGTATGAAATTCACCTATTAGAAATCGGGCCCCACAAAGCTAGAAAGTATTTACACAGAGTTCATTCATTACCACATGATCACAAAAGGTTTTAAAATATCACGCCGTTATCAAAGAGCAACTAGAATCACATGCACCGCGTTTATCTATTGGAAATCACTGAATTGAAAAACGGGAACACATTTCCGCACAAGATCGGAGAAAATATTCCAAAAAATGATTCAAAGTTCACAAGTTAAATGTGTTAGTCAATGAAACGCTACCATCTCCAAAGACAAGATCAGACCCAACCTTACCTCACCAGACGACCAGCCCAGAATGAAGATCAGCGATCATGAGGCGGAAAACTGCTACCGTCCTTGTGGGAAGCCACTGGAAGCCGGAAAATCCAAGAAAACAGTGGTGGTGGGGACGGACAGCGATACTCGTGCTGGAAGGAAGGCTCGCTAACTAGACTGTAACCAAAGTGTGTAGAAACCTCTTTGGTAACCTCAGCAACTATCGACCTTGAGCCAAAGAGAACGATGCAAAGCGAGCTATCACTCCCCACATTCAAACAGCCATAGATTCTCGCACACACTTAAAAGTACAAGTGCACATTCTCACAGGGACAGTGGCATAGCGGAGAAGCCGTACTTATGCCACATTGATTAATATAATAATAAATAATTAACATAACAAAATAAGAAAAACCTAGTAATATTAACTAATTCTTTAACACTTGAAATAAAAATGCTATTACTCAAGCCTTGAAAAGAGTGGAGTTCAAGTTTAAAAAAAATTATAAACTAACGACATTAAATAAATCATAACTTTACAGAAATATACAAAAATATATTGAATACGACAGACGGTCGTCTTTCAAACCTTACCCAGAAGTTATGTAAGAGGTAAACGTGTTGTCATCTTGGGCCACATCACTCGACTGATGATCAGAAGCTGGCACGTGCAGAGGCTTCACAGGATGTTGTCGAAACCCCGATTTCGACACCCAATTTCTTGGCCCAGATACAATATATATATATATATATATATATATATATATAGTTTCAGTGGCTTAGTGTAATCCCATGGGTTTACATGTCAATTCATTTGTTTCTGCCTTTATGCTACACCTAGTTATTCATTTTATTCATCTCTAATTTTTATATATGTTGTGTTAGCCACTTAGAAAAGTGCAATATTATAAAATACTTACATATTATAACATAGGCATAAAGTCGAAATGTATCAGTAGCATAGCATCTGTATAGCAGTAACTTCTTTGCATTGTTTATATTTTCGTTGTGAAGTTGTGTCATGTTTTGTATGTGTTTATTCCTTGTGCTGCTTCCAAAGAATGGTGCTACATTACGAGAATTAAACAAAATTTAACAGCGCCCACACAATACATGTGTGGAAAAGACAGTTGTGAAAATAACTGATGAAAACCGAAGACAAAATCGTCATAATTCGACACATGACACGTAAGGTTTTGTCACACACCTCATATGTCATTAAGTTAAAAATCCCTTAACAAAAGTGTAGATATTGACCAAAATAAATAACCCATTGTACAAACTCATCAAATAGCGCATAAAACAAATTTTTGTCTATCTTAAGGCAGCACATCTTTAACATAAAAACGACGCCACAGCTTGTAAGCAGTACAACATCCTAAGATGGATTTGTGTAAGAAATCAGAAACCGATCATGGTTAAAATAAATTAATATTTTATATCCATACTTGTTGTTGGTAGCTGCTTTTTATTATGAACATTCTTGAACAATATTTTCACTGAGAATGAAACATGGTGTCTCCGGTACGACGCTGAAACGAAACGGCAAAGCGTGGCATGGCCTTCCCAGACAGCACCTCGTCAAAAAACGCCATAACCGAAAACGGCATCTAAATTATGCTCATCATCTTTTTCGATAGTTCAAATGATTAGCTTTTCAGAGCATTCACACAAGGTTGGCGCCGGTGGCGATACCTACAACGTACTGACATGAGGAAAGTTTCCAACCGATTTCTCATACACAAACAGAAGTTGACCGGCGTTGCCTGGTGAAACGTTGTTGTGATGCCTTGTGTAAGGAGGAGAAATGCGTACCATAACCTTTCCGATTGATAAAGGTCGGATTGTAGCCTATCGCGATTGAGGTTTATCGTATCGCGACTTTGCTGCTTGCGTTGTTCGCGATCCAATGGGTGTTAGCAGAATATGGAATCGGTGGGTTCAGGAGGGCAATACGGAACGCTGTGTTGGATTTCAACGGCATCCCATAGCTAGCAGTCGACAAGACAGGCATCTTATTCGGATGGCTGTAGCGGATCGTACAGCCACGTCTCGACCCCTGAGTCAACAGATGGGGAAGTTTGCAAGATAACAACTATCTGCACGAACAGTTCGAAGACGTTTGCAGCAGCATGCATGGACTATCAACTAGGAGACCAAGGCTGTGATTACCCTTGACGCTGCATCACATACAGGAGCGCCTGCGATGGTGTAGCTACACAACGGCGAGCATGGGTGCACAAATAGCAAAACATTTTTTTTTTCAGATGAATCCAGGTTCTGTTTATAGCATCATGATGGTCGCATCCGTGTTTAGCGACATCGCGGTGAACGTACATTGGAAGCGTACATTCGTCATCGCCATACTGGTGTATCACCTGGCGTGATGATATGAGGTGCTATCGGTTACATGTCTCGGCCACCTCTTGCTCGCATCGACGGCACTTTGAACAGTGGCCGTTACATTTCAGATGTGTTACGACCCGTGGCTCTACCCTTCATTCGATTCCTGTGAAACCCTACATTTCAGCAGGATAATGTACGACCGCATGTTGCAGGTCCTGTACGGGCCTTTCTAGATACAGAAAATGTTAGACTACTGCCCTGGCCAGCACATTCTCCAGATCTCTCACCAACTGAAAACTTCTGCTCAATGGTGGCCGTACAACTGTTTCGTCACAAAACGCCAGTCACTACTCTTGATGAACTGTGGTATCGTGTTATAGCCGCATGGGCATCTGTACCAGTACACGCCCTCCAAGCGCTGTTTGACTCAATGCCCAGGCGTATCAGTGCCGTTATTACGGCCAGAGGTGGTTGTTCTGGGAACTGATTTCTCAGGATCTGTGCACCCAAATTGCGTGAAAATGTAATCACATGTCAGTTCTAATATAATATATTCTCCCAATGAATACCCGTTTGTCAACTGTATTTCATCTGGGTATGGCAATTTTAATGGGCAGTAGTGTATAATGTCTACGCAGGGTACGACCCTAGTATGCCGATCAACGCTCCTAGTTTTTTTGTTCGCGACAGCTCTCGCCTACATACAGCCAATATCTTCACTGACTTCCAGGTAAAAAAAAAAAAAAAAAAAAAAAAAAAAAAAACGGCGGTGCAACTTGAACATCCACCATACATGCCGGATCTCAATCCTCCCGACTGCTTCCTATTCCCTGGACTCCAACTAGCTTTGAAAGGAAAGAGATATGACGATATACCTGACATTCAACGAAAAATGATCAGGCTTTTGATCGCCATCCCAATGGAAGACAGGAAACGTATCGCAGATCTCAGCGGTACCTAGTTATTGGAGGAGACTAATTCGAGGGATAATAAGGTAACTGTACTTCATAGTTCATCTATGTTAATGTTACATAACCATTCACCGAACTTTATTGTGACAGTTTGTATTGAAGGGATACCCTAGTGCTAACGCACCCTCTTTTGCATGTCCCTGTTCGAATCCGCCATGCGTATTAACGATGTGGGTTAGTTAGCCGCCACCTTTCAGGCGATTTCTCCCATCACATTACGTCGGTGCCGGGTTGGTACGCAACTCCCTCCTCGCTCAAACGATTCGGAAACATGTAGAAACCTTTCACTCACTTTCACCCGTACAACACTATACACGGACAATTAAGGTACACAAATTTCATCCTTGGTTAAGTGGATCGGGGGTAATGGGATGGTTCCAACAAGGACATCCGTCCATTCCTTAACCGACATTCCAAATCCGAAACAACAAAGTCCATTCTGAAAATGACAGACAAAATCAGAGATAATCTTGTAACCAATATCCTCCAAAAGTTCCTGATCCATTTACTGCGAAGTATTAGACGAAAATCTAATAAACATTGAAACTGATATAGGTTACAAGTTTTTCAAACAACAACGTCCCAGTTTTCTGCTGAATGATTTTATGAGAGTAAAATTCTGTTCTGAGCTGTGAAAATGTGCACTACCCTTTAATTCTCAGTGTATGTTTTACCCAAAGAATTAGCGCATTAAGCAATTACACAGATGATTTCTCCCATATTTTCCTTCCTTTTTACATAAAAATTTTACGCATAACTATGTGCTGTTGTGTTTTGCATCTTGCAGTTAGTTTCATCAGAAAACAGGAAAATTGGAATGTATATCTAATTTCGTATTGCTACCCGTTTGCATATTAAGAGTATGCGTAACACTGGTACTAAAGCTGATATCCACGCCAACTCACCAGCGTGGCTCGAGAAATCTGCCTCATAGCCTGTGAAGCTATAATTCCAAGTCAATTTGCCCAATCTTTTTAAACGATTCATTTCCCATCTAGGTTTCATCTGTGATAACAATGAACAAGGCTAAGGTCTGAGAAAAGGGTAAGAGGACAGAGTAGGGGTAAGGAAGCAAACACACAATAAGATGTTTGGAAAGAGGGGGGAAGGGATGATGCACAGAAGGAAGGGAGGAAGAGAAATAGTTGTCAAAAAGAAAGAGGAGAGAAGATCAGCAGAGAGAAAGGGGAGAGGAGTTTGTTACACATGTGCTGGAGGGAATTAGATTAGGTAATGAGACGATAAACGTAGTAGATGAGTTTTGTTATTTGGTTAGCAAGACAATTTCTGATGACCGAAGTAAGAAAGATGTAAAATCCAGAATGGCTATGGGAAGAAAAGCATTTCTGAAGAAGCGCAATTTGTTGACATCCAATATTAGCTTAAAAGTTAGGAAGTCCTTTCTGAAAACATTTGTCTGGAGTGTAGCATTGTATGGGAGTGAAACGTGGGTGATCAGAAGTCCAGACAAAAAGATGATAGAAGCTTTCAAAGTGTGGTGCTACAGACGAATGATGATTAGATGGGTAGATCACGTAGGTAATGAGGTGGTGCTGTACAGAATTGAAGAGAAAAGGAGTTTCTGGCATAACCTGTAAAAGTGAAGGAATAGGTTGGTGGGACACATATAGACATCAAAAAATCGTCAACCTAGCACTAGAAGGAAGTGTGTGGGGTAAAAATCGTAGAGGGAGACCGAGTGACGAATACAGTAAGCAGATTCAAAAGGATGTAGGTTGCCATTCGTATTCTCATATTAAGAGGCTTTCACAGGACAGGGTAGCGTGGAGAGCTGCATCAAAACAGTCTGCGGACTGGAGACAACAACAACATACAATGTTCGACATATTTAGCAAATACGAATTTTTTTTGGCTATAAAAGTAAACGAATTTCTTTCACTTGACGCTGTTCAGCAATCTGTAATGTTATCTGTACTGCAGCCTTCTTTTTTCTGACGCTTTACTACGTGCAGTTATTTCCTCGGCAGTTGTAGTCTTATACATTCACATAGTGTACATTTTATTTGCGAGAGCAATTGAACAGAATGGACAGTGTGGTGTAAGGAACGTAAAAGACGAACATTAACAAGTACAAAACGCAGTCTAAGAAAATCAGTCGATGCTACAAGAATTAGATTAGGTAACGATACAGTCGAGGTGGTAGATTAGTTGGGCAGTAAAATAACATATGATGGTCTCAGTACAGAGGATACAAATTGCAGAATGGCAATGGGAAGAAAAGCATTTTTGAAAATTTACTAACATCCAACATTAATTGTAAGGAAGTCTTTTCTGAAGGCATTTGTGTAGAGTGACTATGAACGATAAACAGTTAAGACAGGAAGAGGATACAGGGTTTTGAAATGTGGTGCTACAGAAGAATGCTGAAGATTAAGTTAGTAGATTGTGTAAATAATGAGGTGGTACTGAACAGAGTTGTGGGAAAAGAAATTTTCGGCATACCTTGATTAAAAGAAGGGATCGATTGGTAGGAGCTCTTTTTAGACATCAAGGGATAATTAGCTTAGCATTGGAGGGAAGTGTGTGGGTTGAAAGCGCAGAGGGAGACCAAGAAACAAATCCAGTAAGCAGAGTCAAATGGATGTGGGTTACCGTTCTTAGGACGAGATGAAGAGGGTGGAGGACAGAGTTGGCTGGGAAGCTGTATCAAACCAGTCTCCGGACTGAAGACCACAACAACATTTTGTCTGATAATTTCTACGTTTCTTCACCGTAACCGTTCGGTATTTCTCGTAGAATCTTTCAAAATTGACTATTCCGAAACGTATAGAGTGAATAACATTAATGTCCGTAGTCAAGACTACGAACATTTTTTGAATGCAACTAAAATGATCGTGACATCTCATAAACTTTTCAAGTAGTCCGCTAGAAGGGCAGCAGCGTTTTAACAGGGCGCGGCAGTGCCTGCGCCCACGCAGCCGTACCTGAACTCGTCCACGCAGACGACGTTATCAGCTTCAGAATCGACCTCGCACTTCTTCAACAGGCTGGCCAGCGTTATTGTCTCGTAGTTGTCGTCTCCAAAACCAACGACGACGCACGTCCGTGGCTTCCCCAGCGAGAAACTGCAACAGTTAGCGCCACAGATACAGTCACTTCCGTCTTTTTAGAGAGGCTACTATTTTCAACTTCTAATAATCCCTAGTTTAGTACGGGGTGTGTACGGTTGGCAGCACAGACAAAGCGCACCTGCACGTGTTCCGTGCAGTGGCGTAGCTATCATAGGGCTAGGCGGGGCAGTGCCCCGGGGCCCCCGAGCTCTAGGGGCCCCTCGGTCTCCGTGAGCGACTTCCGTAAAACATTACAGTAGATCGTTCAACGTTTTATTTTTTTACTCTCCCACCCTACCGTCATTATTTCCCCCTCCCCTCAAACCAAGTTTCCCACAGTAGCCGCATCGGGCCACCGGGTGGCGGAACAGTGCTTCTAATTGGACCTACACACAACGCAGTCGCTGTGTACAGTATTTGGCACACTTCAATCTGCGTAACGGGAAAAGTAGAGTCAGCATCAAAGCTGTTCACAGCAACAGCTGCGCCTTCCAAGTGTTGCGGCGTGCCGATCGGCGCAGTGTGTATGAACACATTTACTGTACGCTGCTACTAGTTGGCAAATAAAGTGTACAGTTAGATTATACGAATAATCTGTTTTCCGAACATCTATGTCCCCCCAATTACTTCGGCTAATCGACGTTCTACTGTATATAAATTTTAATTGAATGAAGGATTTCCGACTTTTAACTTTTTGAACCTTCACCAACAAACCTCAAACGCATGAAGTGAAAGCCAAAAATGAATCCCACCTCAGGGGGATTGCTTGTCCGCTAAGACGTGGACACTGCCACCGTTAGCGTGTTGTCGTTTGAATTCAGAGTTGCCATGTCTGACAATCTTTGCGAAATAACAATGAATGGAGCTGAATTACTAGCAGTGTGTTTCACAATACACGGTGTGGCCACATTTGAATATGAAGTCTCTAAATCATAGATCCCACTTAACTGCTGTAACCAATTGCACTCCGAAATTCGTGCAAGAAAAAAAGAAAACATGGTTACTTCATCAGAATAGTAAATTGTGACTTAAAGACACTACCCCCTACCCCATTGCCACGATAATAGGCGAAGATGTCGACTTAGTTATTTTACGAAATTGGGCTGATCGGTACGGAGCAATGACATAACAGCGCAATAGTTTAGCGAGAGAGAGTTGTCGGCACTGACAACAGTCAGTGGTTGAGTAATAATTCTTCATTATTTTTACTAGTTTTCTGTCTGCAACTTCATTCACCTAGTATGGAGCAACTTCGGAAAATATCCCATGGGGTCATTTTATCCGCATGTCCTGCCCAGATCCAAATCTATATCTCTGCAAAATTTCATGCAGTTCCACCCAGATTTTTGTTTGAAGGCATAACGAAGTAACTAACTTGCAGAGTTATAATTATATTTGAGAGCACGATTAAATATTAACTGCTGCGTGACGTAATAGTATTTAGGTTTGCCTTAGGTCTTCCAGTGGGAGATAAGGAGCTAATGATGAATTAGTTTGGCATCTGTATAGTTTTAGTTTAAAGAAAGCCCCAATGTCATTTTTGCCCCGGGGCCCTTGGAGACAAAGCTACGCCACTGGACTTCCGTGGACCTGCAGTGGCAGTAGGGTGGGGGTAGTGTTGCGTGTGCGCTACAGCTGTTACTGTAGTGAGAATGCTGCTGTTGCAGAGCGTTTTTAGTGGAAGAAGGTCAGGAGGAAACTTCACGGAGCATGTGAGACGACAATTTAGATTGCGTTTCCCTACATCTAGGTGTCCAAATCGCGACACTGTACGTGATTTACTTCGCAAATTCCGGACAACAGGTTCAATTCATGATGCACCACGAACTGGCAGGCACACGGTTTTGACAGAACCGAAGCTCGACGACATTTCGCACATCATGTTGCGGAGTCCAACAAAATTAGTAAAAAAGTTATCATAAGAGGCTAAAGTCTCTCGTTCGACAGCACAAAAGGCCGTAAAATTACTGCAGTGCAACAGTTACGTTGTATGAACCATACAAAAATAACAGCATATTGTGAATGTATCCAGCAATTTATTAACAGGCGTGGTGTTTTAGATCGAACATTTTTCACTGATGAGACTTGGTTTCACAGATCTGGATAGATTAATACTAAAAATTCACGTCTTTGGTCATCCGAAAATCCACATGCCTTAAGAGAAACGCCATTGCACCCCGAGAAAATAGGGATGAAGGTTGTAATAACACGAGCGCGAATTATAGGGCCAACATTTTTCAAATTTTCAGAGGGGTGAAATAGGGGATGAAACATGATTTTAAACTACGTTGCTACTAAGTCAATTTTGATCCCAGAATTAGAAAAAATGATATTTGCATACTTGGTTGGAATTTAAAAGACACATGTTGGGGTATTTTTCTAAATTTGCACATGACAGGGTAGAATTAAGCTGCTTTTATTCAAATCTCATTCCGTAGCTAGACGATGCATTAAACTGCTTCCTAGTACATATGTATTTTTCTTTAAAATTAAGTTCACATCATCATAGATGTTCATCACTCCACAGAAAGAATAAACAAAATACACTCCATCCCCTTATATTTGTAATATCAGATAATTAGTAAATATATGATTTGTCATTGTAACCTTCCATTTATATATGTTGTTCTTTTCGATGGGACTCATTACTTACCTAAATATTACCATAACTGTACCCTCGAACATTTTCTGCTGAGTTAATTTCTTCTAGTCTTAAATATACCTTCGTCCTATTGTGCAAAAAGTATATGTACACAATATACTTCTCTTTTACTACTAAATATATTATCATTTGCGATGAGCTCAGGAGGATAATCACTCCAACAGCATTTAAATATTCCTACTCGTCTCAGTCAGGAAAAAAAAAGTTTCACTCTTTCTGACAATATTAAACTTTGCATTAATAAGTCTACTCACTCTTCAACTTCTCCAACCTTTCCTAAGGTTAACTCTCATCATAAATGCTCGAAGCTCACCTCACTTCCCTCAGTCTATCAATCCTTTTCTCCTCCCAGAGATATATCTCCTCAGCAACTAGTATACATGGGAAATACCATTACCCACCCATACTCTGTTTGCACGCAATACTCATAATAATATCAATCACTTGTAAAACACAACTGAATAGCTTAATAACTCGTAAATCAAACTCCTAAGGAAATATCTCTTTCAATGTCTTCCTCCCACTTTCCTCCCCCACCCCTTCTCTCCACTTCGCGCGATTTTTTTAAGCGAGTTATCGCTCATATTTACTTCACCTACCTCTTCGTTCTTATAATGACTATCTCCCTGTCGCACTTAAGAAATAATACTTTGGATAAAATTTTTACTGTACTAAGTGGTGTAGTACTTTAAACTAAAGTCTGCCAGAGGATAATTCATATGTTCTCTTAAGTACAATCATGTGTGTAATACTCTTGTTGTGTTGTATTTTTCTTTTAGATGTATGCGTGTGTAAGTGTAGGCGTGTTACCCTCTCGCAAGCCTTTATGGTTGAAAACTCACCCACAAATGAAATAGATCAAAAAATGTCTTGGAACCCTCAATAGGTAGCTATAACCACCTATGTGTTGCCAAGTGGTGAGTGAGTAACTAAGAGTGTTTGTTTAGTGTAAGTGCATGGGTCAGTGTAAAGATGCTACTGACTGCATCTCACACTATCTTCGTTAAATCACATTTTCACCCACTTTGTCACTCCAATGAACAGCAGACATTGCCAGATGGGGTAGCTTGCATGAATCAACAATACAGATACCCGTACAGTAAGTGCAGCCAAATTGGAGGAGTATCTGTGACGAAGCCAGCCAAACGTGTGGTTCCTGGAGAGGGTTAGTAGCTCAGTCAGTCTGCTCCAACAGCCAGTCGCGTGACGACTTAGCCGTCGACGGCATACTTCACGTAAGTATTGTTTATAAACTTTCAAAAACCAATTTTTAAACAATTATCAGTGACGTCACACATTCTGGAAGGAACGACATTCACATTAACAATTACAAAAAAAAAAAAAAAAAAAAAAAAAAAAAAAAAAAAACGGAAATCGTCTGTGACCTATACTTACTACGGCCAGAAGTATATACATTACAAGTCAGTACACGGTATTCTCTTTCAGGTCGATTTACTTCTTTTTTGCACATAAATTTCCATAGTTCAAGATGGTCCTGGTCCCGTTAACTAGAATTAACGCGACTCTGCTGTACAACTACCGCCAGTAACAACAAGTAACAATTTGTAAGCTTCCATAAGTAACCTTTACAATTTTTTTCCTTGGGAGCACTAGCTTTATATAGCCATCTTCATTTCCATTTTCGCAATCGCAAACAACTTTCCATGTCTCCATTCTGGCAATACTAAATACACAAGCATCTAAGTGACAGTCAGTAAATCAACTTCAGGCAGTGCTGCAGTGCTCAGTTTCGACTAACATTATGATTGTTGTCAGTGTAAATGTACGCAAACTGAACAGGAAAACTATGTTCAAATGTTTGTACAGCTTATGGGACTTAACTACGGGATCATCAGTCCCTAAACTTACAAACTACTTATCAACTAGCTTATACTAAAGACGGCACAAACACCCATGCTCGAGGGGAGATTCGAACCTCCGACCGCACCGGCCATGCAGACCGTGGCTGGTACGCCGCAGACCGCTCGGCCACTGCGGCCGGCTGAAAAACTGTGTACCACATGATCAAAGTTTACATTTACCCATAGGGTAAAGTGGTACAAATTCGATATACAATTCCGACCAACATAAGTTTTCGCGTCATTTGTCAGTCTCGTAGTGTCTCGTTGTGTGTAAGTGTAGCAGGTTTCTACAGCTCCTCCTGTCTTTTCCAAGAACACATCAATTTGTGCTAAGGAGATATAAATGTTTTCCTGTTAAGAGGTAAGTGAAGCTACTTAGTCTAACCCGCACTTATAAATCAGTAGCTGAGAGTGACTGGTTTCGCTGCCAAAAATGCAATGTTTGGTACCACGAAGTATGCGTTGGTGCCTGACCATAACGTATAGAAGTAGACAGTGTGTTCTCTCTTCTCCGATAACACAGGCTGAATAGGGTTAGTTCACGAATCTCCCACTGCGCAGCGCTGCGATCGTTTTGCGCGCTGTTGTGTTAGTGCTTATTGACGCTATATCGTGTGCTTCGTTTCTGATTTATGGATATTTCGGGTTTTATGTGAAGAATTGTGCAGTGGTACAGATTGTTAGTGTTCGATATTTAATTACACTGAAAGACGTGAATGCCAAGCAAATATTTCGATTGAAACGAATGGCAGAGTGGCAGTATCCTAAACTTAAGTGACGATGCCTTCGTGTTCTGTGCCTGGTTACAAGTCAGGATACAGAAGTTGCAAGTAGCTTAGACGCATTTTCACGTCACCAAAAGATTTAGAAAATTTTAACAAATGGAGAAAAGATATTAAAAAAAGACAAGGCACTAAAAAGAAACTCGTACATTTGAGATGCTCACTTCATTGAAAATTTAATATTAGAAGGGTAGAAAATGACAATTTCATTATTTGTGGAAACGAAGTAGAACTGCCCAGAATTTATTGGCACTTGAAACCTAATTCAGTTCTCCACATTTTCCTAAAGTTGCGCAAATATTTGTCTATCCGATTAAAGCTATGAAAATCTCCTACAGAAAGGAAAGCTGCTTGAAAAACTGAACAAAACACCCACAAATTTGTGTCAGTGATACCACATCTGACTTAAATAAACCTAGTTGTTTGTTAGGTCTACATTTCTTGATCCACTTGAAGTAAAACAAAGCGCAAGTAAACAAAAATTAAAAAGTAGCTTGTCAGAGCAAACAATAAACTAAAGTCACAGAAGGCTAGAGTAGTTGTGCTGTTGTAGGCGTACTACAGTCACTTCTGGGCAAGCAGAATTTTGTGTCATTAGATACACAGGTGCTGATGCATTCTTGCTTGACTACCGGCTACAAAAATCTAAATCCTGACTCAACTGCTGGAAAGCAATGGTTGAAAATACAATTTTAGGAGGGGATTAAAGATCGACAATATTCTTCAATACTTATTATAGAACCGAAAGCTTTTCACTCTAGTTTATTTGCAGAATTACTAAAAGTGATTTCGTAGTAGATTTCATGATCATTATCTAGTTGGTTTGTTGCAGGAATATGAAGTGACACGGCAAGAATAAATATTGTGTTGTCGTATAACATTTAATGATTCATTTTTTTTCCTTTTCTTGTTACTTAAATATATTGAAAATACAAAAATTAATTACTGTGTGTGAAGTCGTGCAGTTATTCACTGCTAGGTTCTCCTGTTTCCATCACAGAACAATTTTTGTAAAAAGCAATTATCAGCATTGAGATTGCGCTTAAATAATCTAGTTTAGACATGTTCCCACAACATAGGGGCCTATATGTGAATCATGACTTCATAACGTGCAAAATAGAGATACGAAATCGAAAGTGTAACTTCACTGTATGGGAGAGTAGCGCGAAAATCGGAGCTAGCGCCGCCAAGCGGCGAAACGGGTGTACTCGACAAGTGATCACACTTTCTACTTCTATTCGTTATGACGTGACGGAAAAAGTGCTTTTTATGTGGAAGATGCCCGTAATCAAAATTGTGCCAGGAAGTGATCACAATTGCACCTAGTATGGTACATTTTCGATTGATTTTTCTTAATTCTGTAACCTTTCTTGTGTTATACCAACATTTGTTCAAAATGTTCAAATGTTTGTAGTCTATGGAACTTAACTACGGGGTCATCAGTCCCTAAACTTACAAACTACTTATGAACTAGCTAATCCTAAGGACGGCACAAATATCCATGCCCGAGGGGGGGGGGATTCGAACCCTCGACCGTAGTGGCCGTGCAGACCGTGACTGGAACGCCTCAGTCCCCTCGGCCACTGCGGCCGGCGTCAACATTTGTAAGTGGCTAATATTTGTGTTACATATTCATTAAACATCCAAGAACAAGTGCCATAGTTACAAAATAGAATCCCAAAACCCCCTGATATACCCTATCCTCACCGATCCCGGGCCTCTGCCACGCCTGCACCAAACTATCCCTCCCGGCCTTCACCTACATACGATCCATATCCTTTCCCAGGGCAACTTCCACACCCTTCCCTTACCGGATACCGATCTTCGTCCCGATATATACCCCTCATACCAACTCTGATCCCTTCCCTGTAGCATCAGCGCCCCTCCCCTCTCCCCCATCCCCTCCTTCCCCCCGCTTGGCTGCCCCAATCCCGCCCCCAGAGTCTCGTCCATCCCCTCTCCCACCCTTCCTCCCCTCCCTCTCCAATCCCCGTCCCCTTCCCCCGCACTTCGCCCGTCCCTCTCCCATCCCCTCCCCCTCCTCCCCCAACCCGCGGGGGCGTCTCGATCTTTTTAAACAGTGCTCCAGTGCCAGTGTCAGTGCTTCGTGATTTTTGTGTGTTTTAACCAGTGCCTCACCAACCACGTTTCACATTTTTTTTACCGCGTGCACCGATAAACTGTCTCCGATTTGTGCGTGTGTGTCTCTCAATGTAATTTTAACCGTCACCGTGGCGCTAAACAATTTTTATGAATATATGTGTGTATTTCATCGCCGCTTGCTTGTAGCTGTCTTCCATGTATATGTCTCTCAAATTGTCTTTTTAATGTCTGTTCTCCGAAGTCTCACATTGTCTATGGTTTTAACTTTGCAAATTTTCAAATGTTCAAATGTTTCTAGAGTCTATGGGACTTAACTACGGGGTCATCAGTCCCTAAACTTACAAACTACTTATGAACTACTTACAACTAAGGACGGCACAAATATCTATGCCCGAGGGGGGATTCGAACCCCCGACCGTAGTGGCCGTGCAGACCGTGACTGGAGCGCCTCAGTCTCCTCGGCCACCGCGGCCGGCTTGCAAATTTTATTCCACGTATCATGTCCGTTACTTCTTGTCATAATATGGGTTTCACAAGGCTGAAGAGCAGCCACCGAAGCTGCTGCCAGCCTGCTGCCTGTACACAGGTTAGCGTTGAAATAACAACAAAGGAAAAAATGCCATAGTTAAACTTATTTCTTTTCTCAATATATTTCCAGTTAAAATAACATTTGTCCCAAATGATAGAAATTGTACCACCTTGCCCTACACTAAAATTCAATACGCTCAGTTTAGGTAACGTAATACAATGAACCTTACATAGAGGTCATACGACAAACAAAATAGCATGTACATATAGATGCTACAAAAACAAATCACCTGTAATGCTACAGGTGTGTACTACTATTACTACTGGTGCCACTGGACGCGACTCACCGGCGCTGGTTGGAGAGGCGGATGGGCTGCACCAGCTGGTTGAAGCGGAAGCCGACCGGGCCGACGCGCACCAGCATGATGTCGTGCAAGCGCAGCTGGTCCTCCGAGCTGCTCTCCGTGTACAGCAGCAGCGACTCGAGCCGCTGCCGCTGCACGCCCTCCGCCGACAAGTCGGCCTGCGCCTTGTACTTAATGCCGCCAGCGTACGCAAACCCCGTCGCTGAAAACAAAACGCACTGACTAGGGTCCGTCACATCTATCCCCTGCAGCCTTAGGATCCATATTTCACTACAGCAAACAGCTATATCAAAACCGCTCCCTGTCCTGGAAACCCCACCTTCAAACAGTCCGTGACAAAGTCCTCTCCTGCCTCAACTTCCTCAAACACCTTTCCGGCCTAAACCCTTCCACCCTCTTCACCTACCGTTCCATTGTGCGGCCCATCCTCTGCTTGAGCCACACGTGGATGACACATGGCCATCTACTTCAACGGGAGAATCCTCCACAGTGTCCCTGTGGCACTTTATTGACAGTGGTCCACATCTTGTGGACTGTCCCCTTTTAGCTGCCTTACAACAGTCCTTTGACCTGCCAGCTGCACTTCTTTTTATTCTTGGTGACGATGCTGCTACAGCCGATTGTGTTTTACGTTTTATCCGTGCAGCTGGATTTTATCATTTGATCTAAAGGTGGGTATTTTAGCCTGATCTCTCAGGCACCCATCTTTCACACATCTTTACTCTTCTTATTTTGTGCTGTCTTCCTGCTTTTAGTCGTATGTTTTAGATTGTGCGGAGTGGCTGGCTCATCCTTTATTATCCTCGCGATCAGCCAGCCACGATTTGCTGCAGTAACCTTTTAGTAAAGTTATGTTTCTTTCCTCTTTGGGTTTTCTTCTTTTTACGTTTCTTTCCTCTTTGGGTTTTCTTCTTTTTACGTTTCTTTCCTCTTTGGGTTTTCTTCTTTGAGTGTCCTGAACTCATTGTCCATCATTGCGTACCCATTATGCGTTTGTCTTTTGTGTGAGTCATGCTTGGTTTTGCAAGATGCATTACGCCATATCGACTTTGCTCGCAACAGGGGACTGATGACCATGCACTCTAGTCCCCTCTAAACAACAACAACAACAACCATCCCGCTTGAGTTTCCGCTCCCCCTGCCCATTACCAATCTCTCCAGATCCTTGAACGCCATGCCCTCCGTCTCGCCTATCGCATCCGCCTCCCTTCCCCCACACGAATCCTATATGACCTTATTCCTTTCCCACACCTGCTGAAGTTCCTCGAACACCTCCGTCTCTACTATGTAACGTGCAAACTTGACTCCCACTCGTCTCTTGGCACGCCAATAACTCCTTTCACCTCCACACTCTCCACGTCCTCTAACTTCCGTCACCTCCCCCTCCCGGATGACGCCCTCCATTCTGACACTGATCCCTCCTACCAACCTTATTCCTTTCTCGTATTTGTACGCCTCCTCTCCTCCCTCTCCCATCCTCTCTCTCTCCCCTCCCACGGTTGGCTATTCTCTCCCTTCCCTCCCTGGGAGTCCTTGGGTGTCGCGAATTCTGGGCCCACTGAATTCTGGGCCCGGAAAAGATCGGGCCACTAATTCTCTCCCCCCCCCCCCTTCCTCACGCCGGGATGGGTGCCGGCACAGAGTAACATATTTGTCTGTGGTGCCGGCCGGGCCGGCCGCGGTGGCCGAGGGGACTGCGGCGCGCCAGTCACGGTCTGCGCGGCCACTACGGTCGGGGGTTCGAATCACCCCTTGGGCATGGATATTTGTGCCGTCCTTAGTGTTAGCTAGTTCATAAGTAGTTTGTAAGTTTAGGAACTGATGACCCCTTAGTTAAGTCCCATAAGCTATTGATTTGATTTGTTTGATTCTTTCAGGGAAGCCAAAACAGTCTTGGTCTAACCCGCCACTGCCCGCACAAAAACTAAGTTTATTGTGCGGTATCGCTCCCTGTATGTCTAGTAAAGCCAACCAATGCCCTTGAACAAGTCAAGGAGTCCCTTTACCAGTTCTTTATTAGACACATTCGGGTCTGGTTGTTCCAAATGTTCTGCGCCTTTTACTCTCCAATGCAATGCATTCGAAGATCAGATGTGATGCAGTTTCATCACCGTCATCACAGATCCTACATTTAGGGTCCTCTTCTGTTATTCCCATTGTGTGTAGGTGTTTTTTGAAATTCCCATGGCCTGTGAGCAATCCAACCATGAGTCTAATCTCTCTCCTGTTCAGACCCAGGATTGCAGAGCTTCTTTTAAAACAAGGCTTTGGCATCATTACCTTGCCATGTTTTTGTTGATGGACTTTGGTCCAATATTCTACGTGCTGTCTTCTGAGCCAGTTACGTAGCTCCAATTTAATCATTGCCTTGGTGATTGTCAAGACAGGTTCCGGTCCAATAAATGGAGCCTCTGCCCCCATCCTGGCTAATCTGTCGGCATGTTCGTTGCCACTGATCCCCGAGTGGCCAGGGACCCACAATAGGTTTACTCTATTGCTTTCCCCTAGCTCCACTAGAACCCTGTGACATTCTGCAACAATTTTAGACCTTGTTGTAGGAGCTGCCAGTGATCTCAGGGCTGCCTGGCTGTCTGAATAGATATAGATGCTACGATCTTTGTAGCACCGACGCAAATTCTCCTCCACACATGCCCTGATGGCAGTGATTTCGGCCTGGAATACTGAAGCCAGTTTCCCTAGAGAGATGACGCCCTCCAGTCTTGGCTGCACCCCGTATACCCCGGCCCCAACGCCTTAGTCTGATTTCGAGCCGTCAGTGAACCAGACAATATCCCCCGTACGGTGTCGAACTATTTTCTCCCACTGCTCCCTACTTCCAATTGTTATACTGAAAGGCTTGTTGAAGCAGTATGGGGTTATAATATAGTCGGTTGGCATTTCCGCAACCTTTCCTATATTTACCTCACTCACTATTTTAGTGTGTGATTCTGGATATGCCAGTTGTTACCAGTTTTGAGTTTGTAGGCACCAGCTGCTACCTCCATCTTGACCCAAAGGTGTAATGGGGGCATATCCAGCATGGTTTCCATCCCAGCAGTTGGCGTGCTGCTAATTCCGCCTGTTATGGCTAAGCAGGCTAGTCTCTGCCCTATAAGCTATACAAACATTTGAACATTTGGTGCCGGCCGGCAGGTAAACGAGCCGACCTCATTATTTTACGCCGGTAGCTTGGTTCATGTAAACACACTCGACCCTGAAATACTTTTCTACAAACATTATAAGGCAACAGTGACAGGCATTGTTATAGTACATGTGGCTGCAATTCGCGTGGTTCCAATGTTGTCAGAAAACATTGTGGGCCAGTGTTGTCGGCAATAACAATTTTTATGGCCCGTGCAAACGTAGCTTTACGTGCTGTACTGATGAAAGAGGTATGGAGATGATCAAACTAGAACCAAAAGTGATACAGTTGGAAGTGGTCATGTAATTTCTGTTTGACAACTTTTACTTATGATTGAATATTCAGAAGCTACCATGGGAAACCTGGAAACCAAATTACAAACACAGAATTTTAAAATCACGTCTGTTTGACAAAGAACATTTAAATTAACGTAAAATAAAATCTATTCCACACCCATCGACCTGAGAATGTTAGACCCACATGTAATGTACATGAACCAGGAGTGTGCACGTATAGGTGATATAATCTGCGTATTGCTTCCCATCTCACTCATAGCTCTAATGTGCTTGGCCCCTACATATGACTTCCAAACAGGAAAACCCTTTCTACTTTGTAATTATAATCCTGCATAACGTTATTAGTATTGCCAAATGTAAAATATATAGAATCAGCAATATGAACTCGCATATTAAGACATACATTAAAACGAGAGTGTGTGAACCGTAAAATAATTTACATAATAAGAGTGCGTGTTTATGGCTACAATGAATGACTTGATTTTCCATACAATGACAGAGAATGCATCATAAAACAAGGGAAAACAGGAAAAAATTAGAGCCAGTGCAATACGCGTTTAAAAGAGGGAATATCATTGAACATTATGTCAACATTCAACGTTGTTCTTCCGGCAGCAGGACATTTTGTTTCCGTTGGTGGTCATTTGAAGGGCGGTGTTAACGCGACTCTGACAGGACGTAACATCATAAATCTTAAAGTAGGCATTAGGAGAAAATTAATTTTGCTCATTTCTTTTTGTAATCATATCTCCAACGTAGAGTCGCTTTTGTGCACCATTTCCATTTGATCTTCAATATTATCTATGCTAAATTTCTCCTTGCTACCATAAGTATTTTCTTCAAATCGCCACATATGAAGGACCTTCGAGTCTCGCCATTGGAGGGCTTCTCAGCGATAGGACATTCATAAACCCCGTAATTTGCACATTTGGCTTTTTTTGTGGTATATTATCATGCAATCGCACTTTAAGATTATGTATCGTTCTGAACGTAGTTTTAACTCTTTGCTTCCAAAACTGTATGTTTTAGTATTTCTGACGGCTTGCCAGTTGTTATTCTGTTTTGAAATCACGTACAGGGGATATGCGCATGTAGTGAGAGGAGCGGGAGAAGAAGCCATGTACAGCTTATATTACCTACGGACTGTATGTGAGTTATAACCAATGATCTTTAATTATGTGCATAATCCTGCACTTTTTTCGTACGACATCATATATTATGTTCTTTACATTACATATACCATCCAGAGGTGTGAGGTGTATGTTATTTTATATTTATTTTTATATAAAGTTTTGTAAAGAAGAATTTTTAAATTACATTTTGTAATTAGGTTTTAAGTTTTCCATTGTTTTTGGAGGTAGTTGACATTGGCTGAAATTGGTCATAAGTAAAACCTTTTTGAAGATTTAGATGTAACTGATTGCGTCAGAGAGACAATATATTACAAAAAGTCACAGTGCTCTATATAAGGAATTCGCTTTTTCCAGGAAGTGATCATGTTATGTTTACGGAATTTTCGTAATAAACAGACTCCCATCACACTTTATCCTTGGCTTTGGTCTGGCTAAATGACAAGAATACAATGTCATTCAGGCGTTTTAAAATCAGATTTTTATTTTTTTTATTTATTAACTTTTAAATCATTATTTATTTGTACATTTTTTCACATACGTTGTCTCAAACTAGGACAATGAATTTATTCAAATTTTTGAAGGTAAGAGATCGCTTTCAAACAGGCCCTGATGTCACCATCCTCTTCGTACTTTTGTACTATTTTTGCCATCCTTTCATCGAGTTTCACATAAGTTTTTTCCTTTCGTTTTCCCTCCGTACTTAACGCTGATCTCATTAAAGCACGTGCCGAGTTCTCTGCTTCCGTCTTCATGCACTTAATTAAGTCTTTAATTTTAGGATTCGGTTTCCCAAGCAAATTATTAATCTTGTTGTGCCAACCTTCTCCAGCGTAGGTGGTACGATGGCGCATTCTGTAGCAGCTCCAAACACTGATCGGGACTTCATCGTTTTCTAACCACCTGTCTTCGAAATAGTCGAAAAACTGAGACAGCTTGGGGATATCTGGTGCTTGTGAATGGATTTCGAACCAGCCATCGCAGACATCTTTCGGTCGAAGGAATGCCAGAGAAGCACACATCTGAATTTGCAACCTTACTTCTTCATTTTCTCTGTATTCGGAAGCAAGTGCTAAGTTTTGCACTTTCCTCCAGAGAGATTTCTTCATGTGGAAATGGCAGCCATGAACTTGAACCGACGAGAGTCAACTTTTAATGCAGATATAGCAGGTATTTCAAAATCAACGGTGACATTTTGAGGATTCCATTCTTTTATATTATTTTTAAGAGTGCTGAAAAGACGAATATATGTCTCTTTTCTTTTGTTGGGTAACAGTGCAAAGGCCACCGGATAGATATCTGTTTCATACTTTGAACTTTCAAAGTCTGCATGTATCGTATATATTTGAGCAAATTGCTTGCTACAACATTTGAAGGTCCCATCCATAAAAAAAGTCTCGTTTAGTCTTTAAAGCCTCTCTTCCAGCTTTTCCACTAAAGACTATCACCCTATCTCCAATGTTGTCATCGCTCAAGAGAAAACTGTTACCGTCATTCATATTTAGTAGCTCAGGCGAAAGATTGACTTCTTGTCTCGTCTCTGGCTCTTTCTGATCTCCGCGTGCTTTGGACCGATGCTTGTATAATATCCGCTTCGTTGATAGCTATTCTGGCATTTCAGACACAAAATGATACCCTCGATTGTGGAGGTCACCTAATTCTTCAGTATATATTTTAGAAATCGAAGTCTCTTCGTCTCTCGATCTCTTCTTCGCCCGATTTACTGCCTTCTGTATTTCTATGCGAGCGTCATCCGGTGCTCCACATTGGTGCTTGTTTGAACTAAGTACCTCACAGTCTTTCGTCTCAAGCATTCCTCGGCAATACTTTGTTCTTTGCTTTGAACAGCGCCAAATCACAGTCCCATCTGCTTTGGTTCTCCTTATGATATATGAGTAGCCGTCATAGTGCGCACATGGCTTACCACTGATGGTCGTTGATACTTCCATTTCGAACTTAAAGCACACTGGGAGACAAGGTGCACGAACTGAATACTACGCAAGTTAGTCTACTGGCAGTGACTGTCTAATATATAAGCGGTCAGCCACTGCCACAGAGTAACATATATTTGTCTGTGCCACTGCGTTGGACGAGACCACAGACAAATGTTACTCTGTGACGAGACCTTCGGGACCGTGACTGACAAGGAGCGTTCCCAGGGAGGGGGGTGGGGGGGGGGGACAGGGAGGCTCTGCCCTCGCACAGGTAGTTTCCAGGTAACTGGGCCCAGAATTCGCACATTTCTGGTTGGGCCCAGAATTCACTGGTCCCAGAATTCAGTGAACCAGTCCTTGCGCTATCCTCCCTCTCCCTCCTCCCCCCCAACCTCCCATCCATCCATCCCCCTCCATGTCTCCCCTCCCATCCCAGTCCCCTGCAGGGAACCTGTGCCATCAGATGTTCTCAGTGCTTCGTCGGTGTTACAGTGACGGTGACAGTGTTTGTGTGCAGTGTTCCAGTTTTAAACCGTCAGCAACCGCCGAACAGGCCGAATATTCGAGTTTCCATGTGATTTTAAGTGTGTGCTCTCGTTATGGTCGTATGTCCTCAAATGAATGTGTTTTAATCTCCACGAGTTTTTAAGCCACATTGATATGTATTTTTTAACCACTGTGACCCTTTTAAATTCTGGATGTGTCTTTTTACTGCTCTATACATCATTGTCTTTTCTCTGATTTTCTCTGCTGTAATTGTCTAAATTCTGCGTTATTATCTCCTGTATATGTTTTAACTCTTCTTCTCAACTTCTGCTGTAGGGGAGTTAATACACAGTGCAACAAAAATTACCCTTTTGATTGTTTCGTATAAAATAATACTCACAAAACAAATTTTCTTTATTTACTTGAAAGAACAATACTTTTTCAATATTTTGGAAACAAAAATAATAATTTTGCTACTAATTAGTAAGGGAAATAACAATTTTAAATAACCTCCGCAAATGTTTCACCATGTACCGTGTGTAGCACACAGTGAAACAGCTGTAATTTTTTATATTTATTACTTGCTAAGTGGCTTATAAAACAAATATCTTTGTTAAATACAAGTACAAACATTAACATTTACTACAAATGGATTGGAAAACGAATATACCGGTGGTTGGAGAGTATCTTAGTAGCCATAGGCATTGCAGGTGGCAAAATCATTGCAATGTCCTTCTGCAACAGGGAATATAAAACCAGTAATTGTTTTGCTTTTCCGAAGGTGTGAAACTGCATACTCAGTACCACAAACTACTGACTTCAAGACTTAAGCTACAAAATATACATTGTTTTGGAATTTCACCGAAATGTAGTCATCAAACATAACGTCCCGCTTCAAGGTAAAAAGATCTAATGATACACTTATCTCTGTTTCACTGGATGACCTTCACCTTTGTCACTTTCTTCGTCACTTTCACTTTAAGCTGTTTTACTTACACACTACTTATTTTGATTTTTTTATTGTTGACTCTCTTCATACTTCTTTTCTCCTTTTTACCAGCTCTGTCCTTTTTCTCCAAGTCTTCTCAATAGCTGCTCGCTCTGCTGTTAGGAGGAGTCATACATCCATCTGAGGCCAATGGTCCTGTTTCACTGTGTACCACACACAAGTGTTTCACTGTGTACCAAAGTCACCATAAACTAAAGGGTTACGTATCTACCAAGTCTACAACTGGTCAATATGTAGCTAAAGACGTGTACCTTATCACAAAACATAATATTTCTTTTAGCTGTATGTTATATAGAAAATATTAAACTTACAAAGAAACGATAACTGTAACTTCTTACCACCCAAAACCAATAAGAACGCATAGAAACAAGAATAAATCGACCAAACTCTCCACCATCGCAATAATAATCGACCAAACTGTCCATAATTACAGTCAAAGATGTATTTTATCATAATAAATATACAGGGATACCAAGAAGTAGAAAAAAGTTACTAAAAACATTTGAGATGGAATGTTTCACTGTGTACCATGTTTCACTGTGTACTACTCTCCCCTACTATTGGCTGAAGAGCAGCACTGAAGATGCTGCCAGCCTGCCACCATTCGGTGGCTTTAAAATACAATTAAAAAATGTATCAAACCTCTCCCCCGTGCAGATCCTCTACGATCTCATTCCCTTTTTCCCTTTCCGCACCTACTAAAGTTCCTTGAGCACATCCGCATCCTCTACATCACCCACAAACTATATCCAGTCACCCACTGGTTTCTCCCCTGCTTTTGAACCCCAGGCCTCTGCACGCCTCTATCAATCCATACATGATCTTAAATCCTGAGAAAATCATGTGCTTAGTCCCAGCCCATCGGACTCAAGCTCCACCCGTCACCAGCAAGTAAAATATTCAACTGTCTGTAAATCTATCGGACCAAACTGCGTCGTCATCAGTCCGTAGCTTACAAACTACTTAAACCTAGGTAAACTAACCTAGTGAACAAACACACACACACATGCCCCAGGGAGGACTCGAACCTCCACGGCGAGCAACCGCGCGCTCCGCAGCTAGGTGCTTTAGACCGCTCGGCTACTCCACCGCGACTCAGCAGCAAGTAGATCAACCCAGTGCCATCTAGGTGGCACTGATTCAACCAAACCACAAGGAATTCTGAACGTCAAATACATGTTACAGTTCGTAAATCCTCAGTTTAAGTTTTTCAAATATAACATCTTTACAGATACTGTGTATTAACGAAACAGAGGCTGGCCGCGGTGGCCGAGGGGACTGAGGCGCTCCAGTCACGGTCTGCAAGGCCACTACGGTCGGGGGTTCGAATCCCCCCTCGGGCATGGATATTTGTGCCGTCCTTAGTTTTAGCTAGTTAGTAAGTTTACGGACTGATGACCCCGTAGTTAAGTCCCATAAGCTACACAAACATTTGAAATATTTTTAACGAAACAGAAGCATCTATAATCTAAAGCGGATTGCCTAATGGTTTTTACATGAGTAATATACAATTACTGTTTCTGTTACAAGTGAATAGCGTTGTCTATAGTTCTATTTCTTAAAGACAATTCATTTATCTGAAATTCTCTTTCTCCCAATATAAACTGAAATTTTGCAAGACAAAAAATCCGCTTAACTTTTCTTACTAATGCCGCGGCGGAGTAGCCGAGCAGTCTAAAGCGTCTCGCTGAGGAGCGCGCGGCTGCTCGCCGTGGAGGTTCGAGTCCTCCCTGGGGCATGGGTGTGTGTGTTGTCCTTAGGTTAGTTTACGTAGATTAAAGTGGTTTAAAAAAAAATAGTCGGCCGGCTGGGGCCGTGCGAGTGGACGCGGCGGTGTTTCCGCCTCTGCTGCTGCCGTCTGAGCGCTGTTTCCGCGTGAGTTGACGCTCTCGTAGCGGCCGCAATAACGTGTTATTGTGTGGATCATGACTAGAACACGAACATGACTAAAGCACCAAGAAGAGATACTTTGAAGTTTGTATTTGAGTGTAACTATGCACGACCGAAGTCATATGAAATTGAATCATGGATTGAGGAATCACTGAAAAGTTCCTTTGGCGACATTATTGGTGTCCATCTCTCATTAGTTAGCAGTACTGTGTATATTAAGTTCAAAAGACCGGAAATTTGTGATGAAATTGTGCAGTCCCGTGCAGGTAATCTTAAATTCAAGCACTGTGATGGGAACGTTGGGTGAAGTTAAAGTGACGCACGCAGGGTTTGGTATTCGGACAGTCCGAATATTCGAACTACCATTTGAAGTTCCTGCAGAAGAAATTAATGCCGCTTTGGCGAAATATGGAAAGGTCATCAGCAATGTTGCTGAAAAATGGATGTCGTTTAAAGTGCCTGTTTTGAACGGTGTTCGGCAGATGAAGATAGAATTAAAGACACATATTCCATCATATATTTCGATCTGTGGTTATAGGGCGATTATCATGTACGACGGTCAACCGCGTACGTGCTCTGGGTGCGGTTCAACTGGTCATGTTCGAGCCCAATGTATTCAGAGAAGGGTGACACAGGTACCTTCAGGCGAAACAGCGCCAGCTGACAGGATGAAGACCCTCCCGATCTCTTATGTGGCTGCGGCCCGATTGCGCATGGACACGCCGGAGCATCCTCATTTCAGTGAAACTTCAGGTACTACAGAAGCTGTTCAAGAGACGCCTATGGAAATTCCCACCCAAGATAATTCTACGGAAGATGTGACAATGGAACATGATCAACCGGAGGGCACGAGCTCGGCCGGCCTCCAACACGGTGCTCCAGCCCAAGAAGACGGAAAGCGTCCGAGTCCTAGTAGCAAACTGGAATCCAACCCAGTGGTAACCGAAGAACGAACTCCGGGAAAGGAAACCTGCTCCCCAGAAAATCAAACAGAGGCAGTCTCTCCCAAGAAACACAAAAAACGAAGAATAGCCCATCAAGACGAAGAGAAGACAGTGCAAATATTGCCCGGGAAACCGACGGACATTGGTCTTAGCTTACATTGGTCTGACACCACATCAGCCAATTCCGATCCGAAGCAGCAGTATGGTAACAAACAGGTGTTGGAAATCTCCCCACCTAATATCAAACCGGGGGACTCTGTAGCTGTGGGAGACCCACCGGGATTACAACTCGTCGGTAGGGAGAGGCAATGTCTAACGGAAAACGGCGCACACAGCTAGATTGTCCCAGTCCGTGAACTGAACTGGGCAGATGACGAGGAAGATGTAACAATGGAGCAAGAAACGGATACCGCTGGACCACGATGTATCAGCCACAACGGTAGAAGAATATACAACCTGCCTCTACAGTCCCGTCGGGTGATACAGAGTACCGTTTCTAACAACCATTAATGCTTTTATCGACATCGCACCTCTGCGCCCTGGTTGGAGAGTGTAATTCTACTACTGAATGCCTGCGTTTCAGGATTACAAGGTAGCCACCGTAAATATAAACAAGATCATCTCACAATAGAAGATACACAGTCTTCGTGATTATTTATACATCTGTGATGCTGATATCGCTCTGCTGCAAGAGGTAGATGACGAATTTCACCCAGATATTCCGGGATACGAAGTACTCAGAAACACCACCCCAAGTAGTACTTCGGGAACTGCTCTCCTTACCAAAGAGGGTGTGTTTGTATCGGATGTTGAACGATTGGAAAATGGCAGACGAATATCATGTCTCATTAATGGAGTTAGATTCATAAATATCTATGCCCCTTCCGGGAACCAAAATAGAACAAGTAGAGCCCAGTTCTTTGCCAGCGATTTGTTGTATCTCCTCCGGCGAAATCGGGAGGACGTTGTTGTCGGAGGCGACTTTCATTCTGTCTTGAAGCCAAAGAACCAATGGCCGAACTTTAATGGATGTCCAACTCTTGCAGAAATGGTACACCAATTAGAACTAGAGGATACTTGGGAAATAATAAACGGCGACCAGCGGTGTTTTACGTATCATACTGCGACATCTGCCAGTCGCCTGGATATAATTTGTGTCAGTAAAACCTTGCGGGGGACAGTATCTGCAACGGAAATGTGGCCACTATACTTTTCAGATCATTCGGCGTACCACTGCACCATTCGCAAGGCACGACATAAAACGTTTCGTGGCAGAACAGGATGGAAGTTAAACGTCGATATTCTCAAGGCGCAAGAGTTGAGAGAACGTATGCAAGAGGCCTGGCATACCTGTTTACGTCGACAACACACGTTCCCATCGGTAATGCTGTGGTGGTGCCACTGCGCAAAACCTAAATTAATCAGCGTTTTGAAGGCGTATAGTTATGAGAGGAACCGACTACAGAAAGAAACCTTTGAGTTTTACTTTTGATGTCTTTGTGAACTGTATACTGATGTACCTATCACGCCGGAGAAGTTCATCCAAATTAAAAGGATTAAAGCAAAGTTATCCCTTCTGAAACGGAAACAAATGGAAGGAATTAAAATCCGTTCCAGAGATGATAATTGCACCTCCAACGAAAATGCGTCACCCTTCCACCTCGGGAGAGAGAAGCGTCGCGCAAGACAAAAACTTATCACTCGTATAAAAAAAGAAGACGGTAATTTCGCGATGACTCAGGCTGAAATAAAAGAGTATATAACGGATTACTACCAGCGACTGTACACAGCAGAGCTGGCGGATGACGAAGCAATACGTACAATGAAAAGTTATCTTACAATGACACTTGCAGAGACCGACAGGGAATCATTAAGGTGTGACATCGCCGCAGAAGAGATTCAGGAGGCACTGAAAAAGGCTCAGCCTAATAAATCACCCGGAAATGATGGACTACCAATAGAATTTTACAAACAGTTTTGGTATCTAATGGAGCGATGCTTTGTAAGCATGTGTAATGAAATCAAAGCGGGTCAGCAACTACCAGCAGGCTTCAATGACAGTGTAATAGTACTGGTTCCGAAAGAATACCCACATGAAGATATCAATAAATTCCGTCCCATATCTCTCCTGAACTCTGATTATAAGATTGTAGCCCGTGTCATAGCAGTTAGAATTAAAAATGTTCTAGAAAACATCATACATAACAGCCAGACAGCAGCAGTACCGGGACGCACTATTTTCAAGAGTTGAGCAGATTATAGGGAGATCATATCGCCGGCCGCGGTGGCCGAGGGAACTGAGGCGCTCCAGTCAAGGTCTGCACGGCCACTACGGTTGGATGTTCGAATCCCCCCTCGGGCATGGATATTTGTGCCGTCCTTAGTAGTAGCTAGTTCATAAGTAGTTTGTTAGTTTAGGGACTGATGACCCCGTAGTTAAGTCCCATAAGCTCTACAAACATTTGAACATTTGAGATCATATCTTTCAGTGCCTTAAAACGCCCTCAGGCAGCCATTTTAGCCTTAGACCAATGTAAGGCTTTTGTCACGGTTTCACACCGCTACCTGTTCGATATCATGAATCATCTCAAATTTGGTGTACCTTTTATTACGATAATTCAAAATATGTACACTTCTGGCAGCTCTAAAATCATCGTCAATGGTCAGTTCACCCGTCAGATTCCTATTCAAAGGTCAGTCCGACAGGGGTGTCCTATATTTATGCCCCTATACGTTATAGCAATTGAGCCTTTGGTTAGAATGCTTAATTGCACGCTTAATGGTCTAACCCTCTATTCTGCGACAGTAAAATGCGTGGCATTTGCGGACGATGTGGGTGTCATTGTACGCTCGGAGCAGGACTTTCGAGACGTTACCACTAATATGGCTAAATATGAACGAGCATCGGGTTCTACACTAAACAACAGGAAAACTCGTCCCATGCCGATAGGGAGTGGATTTCGCACAGATGCCAACTGTCCATACAGAGTGTGGGATACCATGAAGGTGCTCGGGATAAAGATGAGCAGTTGTCCTCTGAAAACAACGGCAGACAACTGGAAGGCCTTTCAGTCCGTGACGAGAGGCTACTTACAATACAACAAAGGACGGGAACAGGACTTGGTGCAGAAAGTACACTTCGTCAACACCAAAATCCTCTCGAAACTGTGGCACGTTGGACAGATAACACCTGTGCTAGACAGTATTGCCAGGAAAATCATGTCGACAATAGGTTAGTATATTTGGAGGGGAGATATATTCAAGGTGGGGATCAATGTCGTTACCCTTCCGCCAGAAAAAGGAGGCCTTGGTCACACTGATGTTTCATCTAAATGCAAGGCACTTCTGATAAGGCGCACTATGCAGCTGTGCCACAAATATCCGGAGAGTGCGCTAAGTATGGCCATAAGGATATATAAGCCTCAGAGTGTGCAAGTACCAATTCACCTTGGCGACACGCATTACAAGGCGAACCTCATTAGGATGTTTCTCTTAGAAATTAGCTACCTCCGAATGAAATCGAGCGCCCACTACATGAACTTACCACCGCTCTACTGTACCGCCTTATGAACGACAGTGGAAGGGTGAACCGAATGGAATTAAAGTACCCCGATAAGGATTTGACTGTTATATGGAAAAACATCGTCAACAAAGTGCTCGGTACGGATATAAGATCAACCTGGTACAAAATAGTATATGAGACGATACCAACAAGAGAGAAATTTCACAAAATACATTTGTCCGTCACTGACAAATGCAGGGAGTGCCATCTCATTGACACCTTGCAACACAGATTTGTCTGTGGAGAAGATAAACTTATATGGGAATGGTGCAGGAAAAACCTGGCTTTAATTTGTAGAACAGCACCGCAACACATTCCTCGGTACTAAAACCTGACGGTAATTACTACCCAATCAGCAAGAAAAACACGTGGACCTGGTTAGTAGGGCAAACACTATACTACATAACCACACCAGTGCACAAGACAAGGCCTCATACTCAAGACTACAGAGTGTATCTTGCCACAAGAGACCAACTCTTGGGGAAGGTTGTTAAGTACAAGAAAAGATTTGCGAATTACATCGCGGCGCTACAAATAATGAGTATATGAAGGAAAAAAGAACAAACAGGGGAAAAACAAAAAAGAAACGAACAAAGGACGAGGAAGGACGAATGTAGAAATAAAGGGATGTGCGGCATCCAGTATTCAAGGTTTGTCACCGTTTATCTATTACTGTTTCATTTAGATCATTTTTCTTCAATTCCTTCAAAAATGTTCAAATGTTTGTATAGTCTATGGGACTTAACTACGGGGTCATCAGTCCCTAAACTTACAAACTACTTATGAACTACTTACGAACTAGGACGGCACAAATATCCATGCCCGAGGGGGGATTCGAACCCCGACAGTAGTGGCCGTGCAGACCGTGACTGGAGCGCCTCAGTCTCCTCGGCCACCGCGGCCAGCTTCAATTCCTTAAGAATATGGTTTGTTTCACATTACCTAACCTCGACGTAGAAGGGTTGAGTTACCGTTCTTTTATATTTTTAATTTTATTTTCAACAGACATTCATCTCCATTACTTAGGCGTAGAAGCGTATAAACATTGCTAATCCGAGGCAGCTATTGGTTTTAGTAATGCGTATTTTCACCATAAGCTGTAATTTATCAACATGTTTTGTATTATTTACTAGTTAGACAGATGCAATGTAGCTCTTTTCGAGTTGCTACATTTAGAAATATAACCAAACAATCTTGAGAAAGTGATTTTTCTAACAGAATAAATACCGACTGATTCTTCCGATACAGTCTGTCTGAATCTATTCAATAAAAGCGGCAACAGCACAATACACTTTCGATGAATCTACACATACTAATCTCAGGTCGTTGAGAAAACTGACATATTCTTTACAGTCAAACTTAGCTCTTCTACAGATGTGACTGTGAGTTAGATATATGTCAGCTGTTCTGGGGTAGTTAGTAGGGAGATTTGTTGGCGATTTTCTATAAAGTAGAAGAGATTCGCCTGGAACTGCAGAATATGCAGAACTAACATTTATACTGAGGAATACGAAAGGAAAACAGACATACCTGCAGGAAGCAAGTTATTTGTATCAAGGAAAATAGAGGGGATGGAAATCGTTGGGAACTGGCCGTTGGAAACTGGCACCGCCGGCCGCGGTGGCCGAGGAGACTGAGGCGCTCCAGTCACGGTCTGCACCGCCACTACTTAGTCTTAGGTAGTTCACAAGTAGTTTGTAAGCTTAGGGACTGATGACCCTGTAGTGAAGTCCCATAAGTTCTACAAACATTTAAACTTTTTTTTTTTTTTTTTTTTTTTTTTTTTTTTTTTTTTTTTTTTTTTTAGAACTGGCAGCTTTTATTTGTAAACGACATCGAATATAAAAGAACGTACAAGTGTTACATGAATGAGAAGTCAGAACATTTGTTACAGATGCGAAGATGAAAAAAAGAAATTCACTGCCGAGACACAGCATGCTGCCATATATAATTAACAAAATATTGCGGAAAATACTGCAATTACATAAACAAAAACTATTAGAAGGCATTACAAATGCAATAGATGTACATAAAAAAATAACATTTTCCAGGATTCGAACCACCAACCTTCAACTCCTCGCTCACATGCCTTTAACGACATGGCCACATTGGACACAGTGAACACGAATTTATAAATATACCTATATTGCTTACAATCGGTGGATGGCAATTGAAGGCAAGTTAAACTCGCAAACAATGCAAATAGTGAAATAAATACGGCGATTCAAAAGTAGGGAGCGTTGGACGTCACGTGACGAGCTTTTGAGGTGTGGGGCAGGGCGCTGGGCGGGTGAGCCCTACAGGTAGAAGAGAGGGGGGGGGGGGGGATTTCGCAGGCTCTACCGTTCGCTCTAGTGCATCCCTCCCGCACTACACCATCACAAAGTTGACTTCATTTCCGACCATAACTTTCGTCACTCCCCCCCCCCCCTGGATGACGCCCTCCGTCCTGATATCTATCCCTCCTACCAGCCCTAATCATATCCCCTTCCCCGTATACGACGCGCTCCCTCTCTCCCCGTCCCCTCTCTCACCACTCCCACGCTTTGTCTTCCTCCCCTGGAGCTCTTACCATCCCCTCTCCTTCCTCTAATCTTTCCGCGCCTCCTCTCCCCTCCCTTTCTCCTGAGGGGTCTCGTGATCTAAGTTTTAATCAGTGGCATTTTAGCTTCATTGTCAGTGTTGTGCTGTGTTCTCGTATTTTTAACCGGATGGAACCACCAACGTCGGCAGAAGCAGTGTTGCGTGTGTGTTTTTAATCAGTGTCTCTTTTTTTGTCGCCTTTTCACGTTCAGTTTTAACATCAAGGTATATTAGCCACCGTGGACATGTTTTTTTGCTGACTATGTGTGTGATTTTATGCTCCTACTTTTATTACATTCGCCATTTTCATCTCCATTGCATGTATTTTTAAGTCACCATTTATTTTCACCAATGCCATATCAACCGGGAGCGGGGCAGGAGGGGCAGTCACCCCCCCCCCCCGTCTACACTTCGGAGGGGCAAGTCACGGTTTGTACTCCCTCCCCCCCCCCCCCCCCATTCACAGTATTTTTATGGCAGCCATTTTTGCGTCTGACTGAAGCATTTTGAAATAACTACTACATTATGTTCTCTCCTTTCGTCCTATTTTTCAGTTTGTGACTGATAATAATGGAAAACATCTGTACTGATGGGGCGCTCAAGTTCGCTACAACATATAAATGAGATGCAAATGCAACATTTTTTTTTTTTTTTTTTTTTTTTTTTTTTTTTTTTTTTTTTTTTTTTTGTTAATGAAAACGGAAATTGGAATACCTCGGCTAAATGAAAGTTTCATGACCTCGCTTCCTCTCCCTAAAGTCTTTGAAGCGCCAAGACGAAGCCAATAAATAGGTTTTCTTGCACCTCCCGTCCCTCTAAAGAAATAGTTGGTACACCACTGATTTTCACTGTCCTGTGTTTGTTCATTTCTCCTTGGCAACCACTGTTATATCTAACCCAGAAATATAGTATGTCTTCCCAATTGAAGTAGGTAGAACTTATTTTCAGAGATCAATTACACAGAACTGAGGCCTAAAAATAATGCCCTACATAACATAGATACAGGGTGTTACAAAAAGGTACAGCCAAACTTTCAGGAAACATTCCTCACACACAAAGAAAGAAAGTATTTTATGTGGACATGTGACCGGAAACGCTTAATTTCCATGTTAGAGCACATTTTATTACTTCTCTTTAAATGTAAATTGAAATAATTAGTGCAGATAATTGTCCAAAACCCAATTCCTTCTTTAGTATGTACTGTACTTCCTCGATTCACGTCATCAACAGAGATTTTCTATGAACGTTTGGGCAGGAATTGTTGGTGATGTCTTGATTGGGCCTCATGTTCTTCCACTTACGCTCACTGGAGCACGTTATCATGATTTCATACGGGATACTCTACCTGTACTGCTAGAACATGTGCCTTTACAAGTACGACACAACATGTGGTTCATGCACGATGGAGCTCCTGCACATTTCAGTAGACGTGTTCGCACGCTACTCAACAACAGATTCGGTGACCGATGGATTGGTAGAGGCGGACCAATTCCATGGCCTCCACGCTCTCCTGATCTCAACCCTCTTGACTTTCATTTATGAGGGCGTTTGAAAGCTCTTGTCTACGCAACCCCGGCACTAAATGTAGAGACTCTACGTGCTCGTATTGTGGACGGCTGTGATACAATACGCCATTCTCCAGGGCTGCATTGGCGCATCAGGGATTAATACACCATTCTCCAGGGCTGCATCAGCGCATCCGGGATTCCATGCGACGGAGGATGGATGCATGTATCCTCGCTAACGGAGGACATTTTGAACATTTCCTGTAACAAAGTGTTTGAAAACTCGCTGTTACGTTCTGCTGCTGTGTGTTTCCACTTCACGATTAATGTGATTTGAAGAGAAGTAATAAAATGAGCTCTAAGCGTTTCCGGACACATGTGCACATAACATATTTTCTTTCTTTGTGTGTGAGGCATGTTTCCTGAAATTTTGGCCGTACCATTTTGTAGCACCCTGTATAAAGATTCTACGCTGTAACAGATTACTACGTGATAATTTGGAACACGTACGAAAATTAAATGATAATATGAAGACGCAACATAAACACAGTATTTATTTATGAGTAAGGACACAAATGCTTTCAGAAAGGACTTCCTTATGATTAGATTAATATTTGATGTTAACAAATTTATCCTTTTCACAAACGCTTTTCTTCCCATTGCCATTCTGTATTTTATATCCTCTGTACTGCGACCATCATATATTATTTTACTGCCCAAGTAACAAAACTCATTTACCACATTTACTGATTCGTTTACCTAATTTAATTCCTTCAGCATCGCCTGATTTTCTAAGATTGCATTCCATTACCCTTGTTTTGCTCTTGTTAATGTTCATCTTATATGCTCCATTCCTTTTAATTGCTCCTCCAGGTCCTTTCCTGTCTCTGACAGAATTACAATGTCATCAGAAAAACGCAAGGTTTTTATTTCTTCACCCTGAACTTGAATTCTTTCTCCAAATTTCTCCTTGCTTTCCTTTATAGCTTGCTGAATGTACAAATTGAATAACACTGGGGAAAGGCTACAACCCTATCTTACATCCTTCCTAATCTCTGCCTTCCTTTCATGCCCTTCAACTCTGATAACCACTTTTGTACAAGTTGTCAATAACCTTCCGATCCCTATATTTTACTCCTAGTGATTTCAGAATTTGAAAGAGTGTATTCCAGTCAACAGTGTCAAAAGCTTTCTCCAAATCTACAAAAGCTATAAATGTAGGTTTGCCTTTCCTTAATCTATCTTCTAATGTAAGTCGTAAAGTGAGGATTGCCTCCATAGTTCCTACATTTCTCTTGAATCTAAATTGATCTTCCCCAAGGTCGGCTTCTACCAGCTTTTCCATCCTTCTGTTAATAATTCGTGTTAAAATTCGCAACCATGACTTATTAAACTGACGATTCTGTAATTTTCACAGCTATCTGCACCTGCTTTCTTTGGAATGGGGATTATTACATTTTTCTTAAAGTCTGAGGATATTTCCCCTGTCTCATACATCTTACGCACAGGAGAAATAGTTCTGCAATGGCTGGCTCTCCCAGCGACTTCAGTAGTTCTGAGGGAATATCGTCCACTCCAGGGGCCTTGTTTCTACTTAGGTCTTTCAGTGCTCTGTCACATTCATCTCTCAGTATAGTATTTCCTATTTCATCTTCATCTACATCCTCTTCCCTTCCTACAATTTCGTCTTTAAGTTCATTTCCTTTGTAGAGCCCCCCTATATACTCTTTCCATCTTTCAGATTTCCATTCTTTGCTGAGAACTGGTTTTCCATTTGAGTTCTTTATATTCATATAGCTGCTTTTCTTGTCCCCAAATGTCTCTTTTATTTTCCTTTAGGTGGTATCTAATTTTCCCCTGTTTATACATTCTTCTACTGACTTGCATTTGCCTTCTAGCCACTCCTGCTTAGCTATTTTGCACTTCCTGTCAATCTCATTTCTTAGTCGTCTGTACTCCAGTTTGCCTGCCTCATTTACTGAATTTTTATATTTTCTACATTCATCAATTAAATTTAGTATTTCATGTAGTATCCAAGGATTTTTTGTAGGTCTTGCCTTTCTACCTATTTTGTCCTCTGCTGCCTTCACTGTTTCATCTCTCAGTGCTACCCATTCCTCCTCTACTGTTCTATTTCCCCCCCCCCATTTCTAACAATTGTTACCTAAAGCTCCCTCTGAAACTGTCAAGAACGTCAGGTTCCTTCAATATTATAGCATATCAATAAATACTTTTTATACATATTCGCCCCACAAGAAATGGACATCTCTTTTTATGTCTTCTACTTCTACATATTTACTCTTTAAATTACACTTTAAGTTCATAGCTGAGGGCTCATCGAACCTGCGACTTTACGCGATTTCCTTCACCCCATTTAACGCAGCTAAGATTAAAGCGAGTGTGACTTTATGCTGTAAGAACCCAAGTATTGGGCTATATACGGTTCTGATTTAGAAGCTTGGCTCGATGTTATATTAGAGTCGAACCGTATATGTCTGTTTTCATGCCCCAACAACTACTGTTGTTGCATATATTATATTTTACCTGTGGTCCTGCAGTTAAAAACAATGTATGCACAGGCTGTATCTTGGAAAACAAATAAGAAATATCACATAAAAAACCGGTACATTAATAAAAAGGGTTTTATTCTAACGTTTGCGAATGATGTACGCAAAGTCAGATAAGGTTTATTCAATCAAACTGATTCTTTATTGGAAGTGGTCAGATGAATGATTAATCATAAACATAATAAAACGGTTAAGAAATTGGTAGCAATTTCCCCCAATTAAGTAATCACAGCTCTAAGAAACACAGAAACTCTACATATTTCGCGAGCCCTTAACATGAATTTGTGAGCAGTTGAAAATACTTGAAGTTTCCTGAACATAATCTTTACACTCGTAAGTTCTTGTGTAAAAAAACATAAACACATATCAGCTGTACTGGCATTCACTTGTTCTCGTCAAATTTAGAGTCCCGATAAACGACCGACAGCTGTACAAATCTTAACACCCTGTCCGATCGAATCATTCCTATCATCCAGGAGGGTCCTTCATCTGCAAAGGCTAGACATGGAGTCCTTTGTTACGCGCACACCCTTCGCTCCTTCCTCTCTCCCAAACACACTCTCACCACTAGTTGTGTCACTCGGCCACTTCCTCATTGGCCGATCGCCATACCCTTCAAAATAGTTCACATCTTAACATGAGATATCTATTTAAGTACAAACTGACCATCTGAAACCACTTCCTTACTAATACGACATTATTTAAATACGCAAAATGTTCAGCTCCAGAGAACTATTAATTAGTATTACATAAAGTCTGAAATGAATAAGTAGACAAGCACGGTTTCATGACCTTGATCGTTCATTCCGTACAATATTTACGTAAATTGCTGGCAAATTGTACAATAGATCGAGACACAAATTATATATACAGAGATAAGTGATGCTGCTTGCTTCTTCAGTGTTACCGTAGAGAATATGATGATCTTTTTATACTTCTATTACAAATTTTATTTTAGTTAAAATCAAATATTAAATAAATATGTACAATTGTGATACTTTCAAGATGATAGCTTTGGACAATAAGCTATTATCTAAACCGGAGTTTGGTGAAATTGCATTACACATTCAAAAGTTGGTTATTTTAAGCTTCATGTTTTTGTATTTTGGTATAGTAGTCATAAAAATTTGTAATTTTCGTGATATTGAAATTATTTTTAGAATGAGATGATCGTAATTATTCTGAGATCGTAGACGTCATAAATATTGATGATAAATACTTTTATAGGTTATTTTATTTTATTCTGAATTACTGGAGTGTGGAACTTACAAATGTCCTCCAGGCAGACCCTTAAGAAACACGCGGCCAACAGCCCTTTCGAGTACATACCATGGGCTGTTCCCTGATTTCTGACCATTTCGCATAATAACCCGACCGGTTGTTCGGTTTAACCATCGTTCCAAACAATACCATTATTTATACCAATTGTGCGACTCTATGGACATTACTTCCGAAAAGTCACGAATAGCATTCGTAATATTTCTATACCGTTCCATTCTTTTATAGCTCACATGAAATAGGAACATCTAAATCTTTCCATTTTCGATTTCATTTCTCTTAGCTTTTTATTATGATCATGTCTCTCTGTGTAGGTGCTTGCAATATGTTCATATTCGAAAGAGAAATCAGCTGTAAGAAATTTCACGAATAGATCTCGTCACGATGAATAATGGCTTTCTTTTAATGATTTCCGTGACACACTCTCCCGTACATCGAGATAATACAAAATTTTCTTTAGTAGAACTTTTTCTGAGTGTTTCGCCAATGAAACGCAGCCTTTAGTTCGCCTTTCCCACGATAATTTCTCCAATTATAGTTGTTCATAACTCCTAGATATTAAATTGAATTTACGACCTTTATTTTTATGTTTTATCGTGTAATAGAAGTTTAACTCATTTCTTTTAGAGCTCATATGGATGGCTTCAAACTTTCCACTATTTAGAGGCAATTTCCAATTTTTGTACAATGTAAATATCTTATGACTGTTGATCTCCGGGTAACGTCACTAAAACATAAACGATAGCATCATTTGCGAACAGTTTAAGAAAACTAATGAGACCATCTGCTAAATCTTTATACATAAAGCAGAGGGCCACTGTCTTTGTGCGTGTGTTTGTTTGAGTGTACATGTCGTATACAAATCTGAATGAAATTTTGCACACGTGATCTCCAAACCAAGTGAACGGGCGCCATAAGTCTAAGAATCACGTATAATACATAGTTTACGAGATATGAGGTCACAAACAGTGATATGAGTATAAAACTTCTGCATCACGCGACAATGTTGCACATTTCCTTCTAAATCACTGCACCGATTTCAACCAAATTTGGTACACGCATCCCTTACCGTGAGATAACAATTGCCGTCTGGGTAAGAACCACATACCACACACGATTCAGGAGATATAACGCCGTAAACAATAGGAGCCGTTAAAACTGCCATATCCTGCGACGAAACTTTATTCATACACTGTATGAGTACTTAGCTACTTGCATCACAATTTAAATATAACTTAGAACCTTTATTACATTTTTTCTCGCCGACAACCACATCAAAATGATGAAAGGAAAAATTTTCTCGCTTATTACTTTTGCGATGTTCAAATTTTAATTTTTTCATGTTGATAAATCGAACGATATCTAAGTCTCTTTTTTACATTACCTCATAAACCACTTTCATAACCTTTCTCTAGCGTTCCATTCTGTAATAGCGCGCGGGAAGAAAGAACACCTAAATCGGTCCGTTTTCGATCTGATTTCTCTTATTTTATTGGGATTGTCATGTCTCCCTATGTAGATGGGTGCTAGCAAAATATTTACACATTCAGAAGTAAAATTCGGTGATTGAAATTTCGCAGTTAGATCTCGCCGCAACGAATAACGTCGTTCTTTTAATGATTTCCACCTCAAATCGTGCAACATTTCCGTGTCGCTATCTCCCCTGTAACGTGATAAAATAAAACGATCTGCCCTTCTCTGAACCTTCTCAATGTCTGGATGCGTCGGCATAAGACGGCGGTCATGTGTGGGTGAGTAGTGCCTTTATGATTGTATGAATGCTTGTGTGGTGTATTTATGATGAAATCTGTAGCCGAAAGCTAAATTGTGTGATCGTGGTAGACTTTTCTATGTGCCTGACTGCAGTCCAACGATGGATATAATCGATATAAATATATAAAAACAATCGTTATAAGTAATTTAATAGATGCAAATAATATTATGTAGATAGAGTAATCGATTTAAATATATACTAGATGTAAACATAAATAATGCCCCGTCTCCTCCCTCCAAGTATACCTTCTCCCATATCGACCCACTACACCTTCCCATCTCTATCCGTCTGCTGCTCCTCGTGCTTTCTGAACATCCTTCCCTACCCCGCCTCCCTGTCAATCTCTTCCTCACTCCTCTCTTTGTAAATGTCCTTCCCCCTCCTCCATCTATCATCATTCCCGTCCACAGTCCCCCTTTCCGACCCCCCCCCCCCTCCCAAATGCCCCTCTCTGCCCATTTTTCCTATTTCTTGTAATGCAATTAAAGTCCAAGGCAGGCCGATATTGTTTTCACACAACTTGGATGATGTAGTTTGAATGTGTTCCGCTTCTTTTGCCTAACACGCGCGTTTTAATAGTTCAGGTATTTTTACGTTAAACGTATCAAAGTAAATCAAGCTGTTATACATATCCACTCACTTCAGTGGAATAGGGAGGTGCTGGTGCTGTGGGTTGGCTCGTGAGCCAGCAATATGTATCAAGACCATTGCAACTACGATTGTGAAGAGTACTTCCCGCATCTATTAAATGATGTCGATATGAGTAAATGCAAAGATGCCCATGTATCTGTATCGGAAGAAGTAGCAACTTTGTTGATGCTGTGCCTGGAAGATCGGTCATGAACGCAGTAGCTATCAAAACCAGACTGACTAAGTCATTCTTTTACTTGCAACATTAATAACAACTGTATTTAAATATGCAGCCACAAAGTTTTGACCATATTGATCAGGGCATACTCTTTAGTGCTACATTGATGTAAATTATCCCACCCTAACTCTCACACTTCACTTCCAAAGGAAAAGGCGTATCACTTAGGTTATTTTTCTGTCAATACTCAGATGGCAACTCTTTTGCAGAAGTCACCATACATCGACTCTTTGGTAAGTGTTGATATTTAGTGCTCTTTTTTGCGATATCGAAGTGTAAAAGTGAAGCGATATGCAAAAAGCAAACATAGTTGGCTGACACATTATTTCAATACATCTACACAGTTCACATCACCACATCTATCCTGAACATGCTGAAACATCTTATCATGCGCTTTCAGGTTTACATTATTGAGAATATGACAGTAAATTGCTTCTCACGGAATTAAATGAATTTTAATACGCAAACCTTCGCCTCATATTGTACTGCCATCAGCAGCAAAGCTACACATTCCCTGGTACTTCATAAACTATTAATGATTAGACTGATGCAGATTGTTCCAGTACCTTTGTGCCTTCTACATTCAACATGAAGTACAGAGAGAAAATGATGGCGCCCATACAATAAAAGGCAGAAACTAAAAGAATAGTCGGGTAGAAACGAGAGGGTGCGTAATCATCCACAGCGAAATGGTATATGGGGAAGGAAAATGGAAGGAGAGGGAAGAAACAGACGGGGACAGAGGAAATAAAGGAGGCGACTTTGAAACACTTCAGTAGCAACCTTGAATATGAACTTCTCAATTATATCAGCTGTAAAATTACATTGCTGTGAACCATTTTTCTTGTAAGAAAGACAACTTCCATGCTACGTGTCTGTTTCAGTTCTACAGGAAAAATAGAATACTCGAACTGATATGAGTCCTAAACAGCGTACGTTAGGTCCACAGTAATAAAATCTCCTCTCACGAAGAACGCTGCCGATCGTCATAACCCTTGAAACAACATGTCACTTATCTCACATACTTTCTCTCTCTCTCAAAATAGTTTTGTTATTGTTATTTAAAGAGCAATAATGTGCACGCGCTACTTTAGTTCGTTTCTGACACACAGAAAAATATTTAGGACTAATGTTTGCACACTCTGTTCTGAATCAGATACCAAAACCTATACCAACACACTTGTCAACTTACGGTTTTGGTTCGCTGAGGCGTCGGATTGAATTATGGTTGGACCGCTTCCACTGGCTCTGGTTTTGATGGAAATTTTCCCACCTGGAAAGGAATTAGATGATTACTTTAGCATGATAACAGATACTTCCAAACCTGTGGAACCAATTATTTAAAAAGATTTCCTTGCAGTTATGACTGTTGTGGTCTGCAGATTAAGAACTGATTTTTTTGTATCCCATCCTCGTCGCCACTTTCGTGTCTCGTTTCCGCCGGTTGTCCTGGGTGTCGGTGGCCGAGTAGAGAGATACCGACACAGGAAAATAGGATGCACGCGTGTGCAGGTACGGAGGTGACCAGCCAGTGGGACAGCAGAAACTAGACACACTAAGCTAGATTAGTATAAGACATATATTTCATAGAAATAATACATTAGTTAACTTGGAGAGCAGCAGACTAGTAGAATGTTGATACATAGTTTAGATAGAGGCCTGCCGACTGATGAGTCCTAGTGCCTATCCTCATCCCAAGTCTTAACTGATGACTATCTGATTCCCAAGTGGCCGATGCCGTTCAGTGGTGGCCACGAGCGGAGTTGCAGCAGAGGGCGCTCATGGCTGACGTCGTCAGAACGCCGCGCCATGCGTGCATGGCGGCGCGCGGCGAAAGTACGTGGCACGCATTTCAGACTTGTGCGACACCACACTCCTCCCCTCCCCTCAAAGCGCCACGCCGTCGTGGAGTAGGGCCACGGCGGCGGCACTGGGAGGAGGGCCTGGGCGGGGGCGTTACTGGTGGGACGGGCATCGTAGCTGAGGCTGGGATCGAGACGCCGTCCGCGCCCTGGTATCCACCTTGCGGTCCCCCGGGAAACCCACCAAAACGAGGGGAAGGGCGCACGTGGCATGTACCGATACGTAGACAGTAAAATTGGAAGAGCTTGCCGGCGGGAGTGCTGACCTTTCATATTTTCCATGTGAGACTTGAATGTTCGAACGAAACGTTCTGCTTCACCATTGGACTGAGGGTGAAAAGGTGCAGTGGTAATGTGCAGAATGCCATTCACACGACAAAACTGTTGAAATTACGCACTAACAAACTGAGGTCCATTGTCACTGACGATAGTTTCAGGCAAACCTTTGATGCAAAACACATATGTTAAGGCACTGATAGTACTAGACGCCGTCGTTGAATTCATGGCAATCACGAAAGGAAACTTGCTGAAAGTGTCTACAACGATTAACCAGCGCGTATTCCAGAAAGGTCGGCAAAGTCAATGTGTAAACGTTGCCATGGTCCCTTGGGGCGTGGTCAGTCCGAGAAAGTTTGCGGAGGAGCTGCCTGATGCTCCGCACAAACCGTACAATGTGACGTCATGCTCTCTATCTGGGCGTCCATACCAACCCAGGTACAATGACGTCTGGCCAGTTGCTTTGTCCTAACAATACCCCAATGTCCTTTGTGCAAGAGGCGTAACACTTCTCGTTGCAGGGAACGAGGAACACTCACTCTCGTTTGGTCGTTGTCGGTATGTAACAACAGAACACCCTGACTTAAAGACAATGCATGACGTTGTGCAAAATAACGTCGAACCAGAGGCCAGGCCGTTCAATGTCTTTGGCTCTGGCAGGCCACCCTGAGCGAACAAAACGTGATACCACACTTAGGTCTACATCCACAGCTGCCGGCCGAGGTGGCCGAGGGGACTGAGGCGTTCCAGTCACGGTCTGCACGGCCATTACGGTCGGGGGTTCGAATCCCCCCTCGGGCATGGATATTTGTGCCGTCCTTAGTGTTAGCTAGTTCGTAAGTAGTTTGTAAGTTTAGGCACTGATGACCCCGTAGTTAAGTCCCATAAGCTATTAAAAACAAAAAAAAAAAACAAAAAATTACATCCACAGCTGTTTCCCGTGAAACCCGACGAGAGTTCAAAGGTATATCTGCGACAGCGGAAACATCTCTGGAGTCTATCTGGCAACATGCCATTTCTGAAGAATCAAATGGCCAACCGGAAGTCGGGAAAGTGTGTCCGCGTTGGCATTTTTAGTGGTAGGTCGGTACAAAATCTCATACTGGTAATTAGACAGTATCAAGGACCATCTCTGAAGCTTTTGTGCCGTTCGTGGCGAAATTGGCTTTGTGGGTGAGAACAACGACGTAAGAGGCTTGTGGTCTGTCAACAAATAGAATTTTCTGCCATAGAGATAATGATAAAACTTTGTGACGCCGTAATGATTGCTAAGCTCTCCATTTCTATCTGACTGTAATTCTGTTGCGTTGGCGTCAGTCGCTTGGATGCAAAGGCAATATGTCGATCGTGAGATCCAATACAATGTGAGATTACTGCACCCAGACCATACGACGAGGCATCCACTGCTAGCATTACAGGCTTCTGTGGGTCAAAGGGAATCAAACATGCATCACTGAGTAGTGCAGACTTTAATTTGTCAAAGGCAACCTGGCAGTCTTTAGACCATACAAAAGGAACATTCTTCCTACGTAAGCGATGCAGTGGAGCTGCAATCTGAGAGGCATTGGGAATAAATCCGAAATAATAGTTAAGCTTTCCCATTACTGCTTGCATTTTGTGCACATTCTTAGGAGGAGGCAAGTCTTTGATTGCTTGAAGATGTGACTGTAAGGGATGGATTCCTTGGGCATTAATCACATAGCCTAGGAACTCTATTTCAATTTGGAAAAACGAACACTTTGCTTTGTTGCAACGTAGACCTGCTGCAGTCAACACTTTGAAAAGGTACTCCAGGTTTGATAAATGTTCTTCAACTGTGCGTCCCGAGACCACAATATCATCTAAATAGCTCGAGCAGCACGGTACAAAACTGTCAGCTGTTCCAAAAAACGCTGAAAAATAGCGGGGGTGGAAGAACTGCCAAAGGGTAGGCGTTGAAATTGAAAAAGACCCATGTAATTATTAATGACGAAAACCTTTTTTGACTCGTCATCAAGCGGAATATGTAAGTATGCCCCTGCTAAACCAATCTTAGAAAAGGAGCGAGACTGTCCTAATTTGTCCATCAGTTCGTCAGGTCTGGGCAGAGGGTATGTGTCTACAATTGTTTGACAGTTCACTGTTGATTTGAAGTCCGCACAGAGACAAAGTTTTCCTGTCGGCTTGGTTAGAATCACTAAATGCGAGGCCCACTGACTCGCAGAAACAGGAGAAATCACCCCACTATCCTGCCAACGTTTAAGTTCTACAGCAACTTTATCCCGAAGGGCGATAGGCACTGGTCTAGCTTTACGAAATTTTGGTACAGCAGATTCTTTAAAGTTACATGTGCCACGAAGTCTTTTGCACAACCGAGTTCCGGTGAACACAAGTCACTATATTTTTCACACAATGCATTGATTTTGTCCTGAGGCACTAAGGACGAAATTTGAATCGAATTGATAAACCAAACAAGTCAAATGCATCTAGTCCAAAAATTTTCTGCGTGGATTTGGCCTGAAGAACTACAAAAGCAACTGTTTTTGTTACACCTTGAAAAGAGACGGGCAGGCTACACTTTCCTAGCACAGGAATATTTTGACCCGTGTACGCAGTGAGCACTTGTTGAAAAGCCGACAGTTTTGGTGAACCCAGAAGTTCATAAGTGTCTTTATTCATTAATGTGACAGCGGAAGCAGTATCAAGCTAAATTGCACAGTCTTATTGTCTATGGAAAGAGTCACAAAAAGTTTTTGCTTGTGGCGCTCGACAGGTGCGCGAATGTGGGCAACGTCTGATACAGTTTGTTTGCTGCACTTGCGCATGCGTGGACTGCGTACGGTAGAAAGCGGCACAGAATCGGAACACAGCAGATTAATAACACTGTCCCTAGATGGAACTACCGCCGGATAGGCGTCCGCGCAATATGAGGATACTACAGATTAACCAGCTACTGTACTAAAATTACTTTGAGTAGCTACATCAAGTCTACTGCCACTAGCTACACAGTAGTGGGCACTTTTACAAGGAGAAGTTGCAGAAGGCACTAGATTCACTACAGGATTGCACTGTACCTAGTCATTATGCTTGTCCCGAACCCTTTTCCATTGCACAGATTTACTTGCTCGGTGACACTTGCTACATGGCGTACTACATAGTTTTGCCATAGGCGCAGAACTACCTTGCATTTTAGAATCAAGAGAAGCACTGCCCAAGTCTAAAGCGTGTATGACATTTACAGTATGAACTGTTCTCACACTCTGCGAAGCATTATTCCTAACGGCACCGTTCTTTGAATTTACATTCTGCATACACACTGACTGTACATGTCCCGATTTGCCACATTGATAACAGGTTGCATTGCGACTAGGGCAATGCGCACGTTTGTGGCGAGATACACACTGGGGGCAAGACTTACGAACATTTTTCTGCAAAGAACGTCGGCGCCCGTTTGTCAAATTACTTTGCCTAACATGACGGGGCGACCTTTGTGTCGCACTATTACACTGGCTACTGTTCACTGTCTGTTCAGCACGGCCGGTAGAATTTAAAGAATCACTAGTGCTATACTGAGAACTGTAACTACGAAAGCGTCGTAGCTGCGGCGCGATACCGGTGTGGTGTCGCACAAGTCTGAAGTGCGCGTCACGTACTTTCACCGCGCGCCGCCATGCACGCATGGCGCAGCGTTCTTACGACGTCAGCCACGAGCGCCCTCTGCTGCAACTCCGCTCGTGGCCACCACTGAACAGCATCGGCCATTTGGGAATCAGATAGGCACCAGTTAAGACTTGGGATGAGGATGGGCACTAGGACACATCAGTAGGCAGGCCTCTATCTAAACTATGTATCAACATTCTACTAGTCTGCTGCTCTCCAAGTTAACTAATGTATTATTTCTATGAAATATATGTCTTATACTAATCTAGCTTAGTGTGTCTAGTTTCTGCTGTCCCACTGGCTGGTCACCTCCGTACCTGCACACGCGTGCATCCTATTTTCCTGTGTCGGTCTCTCTCTACTCGGCCACCGACACCCAGGACAACCAGCGGAAACGAGACACAAAAGTGGTGACGAGGATGGGATACAAAAGTGGTGACGAGGATGGGATACAAAAGTGGCGACGAGGATGGGATACAAAAGATTTGATGAAAATTTGCACGCTAATCTATCTTGTTCAGTATTTTTTCTCACTCTCCTTCCTTTCTGTCTATCCATACTCAAATTTTTTCCCGAACTACTTCTCTGTCAGTTGTTACTTCATATTCTACATTTTTTTCCAAATCTTAATAATTGAGATAATATTATTTGTCAGTCAGATAAATATTTATGTCAACTTCTGCCTTGAGTGAAATGAGAGTAAAATAATTCTCAGATTCAGTGCTATATAATGGATTAGGAATGTAGTATTGGAATGGACAGAGTAGTGGTGTTGTTAACATATGAGGGACAGGCGACTTGCAAACATATGTGGCCCATGAAACTTCCTGGAAGAATAAAATTGTGTGCCAGAACTGGGATTCGAACCTGGGACCATTGCCTTACTATAGAGCGCTTCCCCGCGAAAGTCTTAAGTCCCAATATCGAATCTCGGTTCCGACACAATTTTAATCTGCCAGGAAGTTGCTAACGATAAGGGGGGGGGGTGAAAGATATGGGAGTTGAAAGTTACCGACTTGTACAAAATTCTACGTGTGGGTGTGTCCCTAGCTATAAGAGGATGGAAGGTATAGTGACAAGAAAGTCGTCAGCTTATATATAATTCGGGCTGAAGACCAGCGATTACTTTTGACACTACAATAGCAAAGAGAGCATATACAGCGAAACGTCATGCACATTCTTCAGGTGGTTTTTTTTTTTTTTTTTTTTTTTTTTTTTTTGCAACAAGCGAAGGAATAAAAGACAGAAAAGGACACTGAAAAGTGAATATACAGACGATATAAACTTGAAATTTGTAGACGTTGTTTATCTTACACTGTAGGCATCAGCTATTTTTCGATATTCCCATACCTAGGGGAGTGAAATAGGAAATGAACGTTTTTTTTTTTTTTTTTTTTAATAAGCTGCTATTCAGGCAGTTTTGAAACAAGAAATACAAAACTTCGGATTTAAATTTTTGATTGCAATTTTAAAAACACTTGTTTCGATATTTTTGGAATTCAACCATTAAGCACGTTAAATAAGGGAAAATCTTTTAAGAGTGCTACTAAGATTATTTGTATACTAGAAATGCGAAAATTTGGATTTGTAACCATGGTTAGAATTTTTTTTAAAAAATGTGTATCTTGATGTTTGGAATTCTGCTATCAAAGGTGCAATAGGGGGTGGCACGTTGTATCAAAAGACTTGATTAAGGAAGCATTGTTAAAGCTAAAGTTATAAAAATTTATATTCAGAAGTAGGAACAACTAAGGCAGACGATCCTGTCTATGCGTGCTATGCAGCGAGAATTGAGCTAGTATTGTCACAAAGCAAGACACAGCGAGAAGACCATGTGATGAAAAAGGAGTTGATGGAGGTGGAATGTGGATGGGACCATTTCTTAGTTAAATCAACATTGGATATAAAATACAATAATCGAAGGGTAGCGAAACGATTGCCAAATGTAATTTCTCAGAGATGTAAGCTTTACAATTTGGACAGCTGCTCGCTTCCTCTACATACAATGGCTGGAAACAAGTTAGGAAAGATAGATAGAATGGTACAAGATATTTATGAAATCCTAAAACATAAGAAAAAACATGAAGCAGCAATGGACACACTGGAAAAAGAAAAAAAAACTATCCAAATATTTCTGGAGTGAAGAATTGAAACAGTTGACTGAGGGAAAAAAAAGAAACTATACCTAAAATGTTTGACTAGTAGTGATACAGAGTACAGTATAACAGATATAAGTAAACAGTAAAAAAGGAAATTAAAAAGAGGATGAATATGGCATGGTATAACAGATGTGCACATATAAATGGAATGATGGGGGTATATAAGTCCAGAGAACCCTGGAAGAAGATAAGTGATTTAAGGAAGAATTGCAATGAGACAAAGAAAATAAATCGAATAAAAATGGATACATGGAAAGATTACTACAGCGATTTATTGACGGAAAACAGAGTAGAATATTTGGATACTAAATTAAGTGAAGAATTAGGCGATGTTACAATAGCAGATATTAATGTGAAGGAGGTGAAGGAAGAACTACAAAACATTGAAAATAATAAAGCATCAGGAACAGTAGATCTGGCTATGGAGTCAATAAACTATATTAGCACGAAAACTTTAGAAATAATTTGTGCAATTTTAATAAATTTTTAATGGTAGAGAATTTACCAAAAGACTGGAATGCCTCCTATGTTTCTTTGGTCTACAAGAAGGGAGATAGAAACGTATGCAGAAACTATAGGGGTTAAAACATAACATCTACTATGGGAAGATCTATGGAAAAGTTTAAAACCTAGAATAGAGAAATAATTAATGAAATGGATGAGCATGTTGCGATAAGATGTATTTACTTAATCAGCAACATTTAATTAACGTATCACAAGTACAAAGATAAGAGACATACTCGTATAAACAAAAGAGTAATTATTTGAACAGATTAATTATCTGAACAGAGATAATAAACATGCATCATCACTGACGATGTGTAGCACAATAACTTTGTACACGTTGACAAGACATTTTGCATTTAATTACATGCCACACAATCACTTTATCACTCCCCCCCCCCCTCAGTGTCAACGATATTTTCTGTTGAAGCGGACATGACGACCGGATTCCGTGACGACAGGTTTAGCTGAAGCTCCTGTTGAGTCGTCCGTGTTGACTTCTGGTGTCCGTTGAGGCTTCAAGGTAGCAGGTAGTGGGTTAGTAGTCGATTCTGCTGTGCTCGTAGAAGGTGTGACAGGTTCTGTGCTAGAATCAGGGTGGGTAGTGCAGAAGGCAGGTTTAAGGCGGTCAATGGAGATTGCAGTTGGCGTACCCTTGATATCCACCTTAAACGTCTTTTCATCCTTGCTAAGGACAGGATACAGCCCATCATACGGTGACTGGAGAGGCTTGCGCACAGCGTCGTGCCTGACAAAGACATGGTCACACTTCCATAGACCCGAAAAAATGAAAGAGCGGCGGGTATTTTGCTCTCTTGATGCGACAGGACGTATTTCTCGAATCTGCGAACGCAGTTTGCAGACAAAGTCTGAAGCTTCCACCAGATCATCAGATATGTGTAGGAATTCGCCGGCAGTCGAATCGGTTGTCCATAGACGAGATATTCTGCTGTGGCTTTGATATCTTCTTTAATGGAAGCGCGGAGGACCATGAGAACAATTGGTAGGATTTGTGTCCACCGTTGTGACTCTTGACACCTGAGAGATGCTTTTAGTTGTCGATTTAGGCGTTCCACTAAACCGTTCGCTGCCGGGTGGTAGGCTGTAGTTCGGATGCATTTCATACCTAATAGGACAGCGAGCTCTTTGAATATGTATGATTCAAATTGCCTCCCTGGTCGGTGGTAATACGCAGGGGTACTCCAAAACGAGCAATTCATCCCCGAAAGAATGTAGTTTCCACTGTCTCGGCGGTGATGTCTGCCATTGGAAGAGCCTCTGGCCAGCTTGTGAAGCGATCAATGGCAGTTAGGCAGTAAGTGTACCCTTTAGACGGCGCTAGTGGGCCATTGATGTCTAAATGGACATGTTCAAATCGTTGATTCGGTGACATGAATGTGCCAAGAGGTGCCCTAACATGCCGACTAATTTTACTCCTTTGACATGCCAAGCATTGGTGCACATACTCTTTAACATCTTTGTCCATGTTTAGACACACAAAAGATCGTTTAACTAGGTTGAAGGTACCACGGACTCCAGTGTGTGATAAGTCATGCAGCGACGCGATTACTTGCTGTCGGAAGGGAGCTGTCACAAACGGTCACACTTTCGATGTACAAACATCACAATATAGCCATGCACTTGTCGGTGGTCCTTGAATTTGACGGAGCTGTATGCCAGATGTCTGTAAATTATGCAGCTCGGCGTCTGATTGCTGTGTCGCGGCGAGTGCTTCATAGTCACTTGCGCGTGCAATTGCTTCTACACGGGAGAGGGCGTCTGCTAGTATATTTCTATTTCTCCCTCGACGTGGACTATGTTGGTTGTAAATTGTCCTATATAGTCCAGGTGGCGTAGCTGGCGAGGCGATGCTTTGTCAGGTTTCTGACGAAAGGCATATGTCAACGGCTTGTGGTCGGTGACTAATGTGAATTGTTGACCTTCGAGCATGTGACGAAATTTCCTGATGGAAACATATGCTGCATATAATTCACGGCCATACGTTGACCAACTTTGCTGTGACGGGGATGACTTCTGGCTGAAAAACGCTAAAGGCTGCCAATGTTGATTTACTTTTTGTTGAAGCGCAGCACCAATTGCAGTTGCAGACGCGTCTACCATCAAGGCGAGCTGTGCTTGCGGTACCGGATGTGCTAACAGTGTAGCCTCGGGGAGGGCAGTCTTCACTTTGGTGAAAGCTGTCTCAGCCTCGCTAGTCCATGACAGTTTGTCGTTTGGTTTTGGTGCACCCCGCAAGAGCTTGTTCAATGGAGCAGCCAGGAGTGCATGGTTGCGCACGAAACGACGACAGAAATCAATTGTACCAAGAAATAGTCGCAATTCACGAACTGTCACAGGTCGTGGGAAGTTCGTTGTGGCTTCTACTTTCTCCTGTGGCGACTGTATTCCATGAGCGTTGATGGTGTAGCCAAGGAACTGATCTTCTGCTGCTCCAAATACGCACTTTGACAGATTTATGAGTAGCTCGTGCGAACGAAGGCGGGTAAAAACTTGGCTTAGGTGTACCAAGTGCTCTGACGCAGAGACAGACATCACTGAAACGTCATCAATATAAACGTAACAGTAATCCAGGTCACGTGTGATTTCATCCATAAATCGCCGGAACGTTTGTGCAGAATTACAGAGTCCAAATGGCATTCTTGTGAATTCAAAAAGACCAAATGGGGTACAGACAGCAGTCTTAGCAATGTCTTCCGAGGCAACTGGAATTTGGTAAAATGCATGAACTGAGTCCAATGTAGAAAATACACATTTGCCGTGGATGTTGAAAGCAAAGTCCTCAATGTGAGGCACCGGATAGCGATCTGGAATTGTCCCAGTATTTAGCTGCCGGTAATCACCGCACGGACGCCACCCATTGTTCTTCTTTGGAGCAACATGGATGGGTGAAGCCCAGCTACTGCTTGAGGGGCAGATTCCTTGAGCGAGCATAAATGAAAATTCTTGCTTCACTACTTTCAACTTTTCTGGTTTTAAACGACGAGGTCGAGCGTGAACTGGCGGTCCTGGCGTCGCTAATATGTGGTCTACTGTCGTATGTCGTACCGGTGCCAATGTGGGTAGCTGTCGGGTGATCTCCGGGAACTGTTTAAGAAGCTCTTCATATGGAGAGTCACCTGCGATCATTCGTATAGTGGTGGCTTCAACACAGCGTAAATGTCCCTGATTGACTAAGTTAGCTGTAGTGTCGAGGAGCCGACAATGTCGAAGATCAGGAAGCAGTCCATAAAAAGATAAGAAGTCTGCACCGAGAATAGGATGCGTCACATCTGCTACTGTAAATTGCCAGTCAAACTTGCGTCGAAGGCCTAAGTTTAATGAAAGTGTCACTCGACCATATGTCTGGATCCTAGAACCATTTGCAGCAAAAAGGCAGCAGTTGTCCTTGCTTCGACGACTTAGCCGAGAACGTGGATACACTGACACATCAGCACCTGTGTCCACTAAGAATTGTAACTTTGTATCTTGTTCTGTGACAAATAGTCGACGGCTGCCGACCGGAGAGCCAGTTGCCGTCATTACTGACTTCCGAGTTCGTTTTTTTGTGTCCCAACTTCGTCGCCGCTTTTGTGTCCCAGCCTCGTCGTAGGTGTCGGTGGCCGAGTGGAACGAGACCGACACACTGGTGCAGGTACGGAGGGGAGCAGCCAGAAACTATAAACACTCGAGTAAATTAGAAAGAGATATATTGCACAGAATGTAACAATACTTAACTTTTACATAGTACTGCAGAATGTTGATACATAGTTGTTAGAGGCCTGCCTAGTGCCTGTACAATAGCAAAGTCTTCACTCGTGCCTATCTGATTACGAAGGTCCTAACTCGTTGCTATCTCAGTCCGAAGTGCAAGTGCGAAGTCCTTCAGTGGTGGCCACGAGCGGGGTTGTCCCAGAGGGCGCTCGTGGCTGTCGTCGTGAGAACGCCGCGCCGTGCGTGCCTGGCGGCGCGCGGCGAAAGTAAGTGGCGCGCACTTTGTACTTGTGCGACACCACACCCCTCCCCCCCAAACCGCCGCGCCGTCGTGGCGTAGGGCTGAGGGCCACGGCGACGGCACTGGGAGGAGGGCCTGGGCGGTGAACTGGGTCTGGAATCAAGAAACCGGAGACAGGATCGCGCGGCCTGTGCAGGCGCAATTGGTTTGCGTGGCGCCGCAGCTCCGACCCTGTGGAAGAACGTACAACATACATATGGCGCCCAAGCACGCGTTGAATGGTGCCCGGCAACCATGTCTTCTTGTTTCCAGCAAACACTCTGTACAGCACCGGCGTAGAAACCTGAAAACGCGTAGCGCCATACGAACCGACTCGGTGCGTGGGAGGCTGCAGCAGGTGAAGGAGAGTGCGGTGACGGCGGCCGTGTAGCAGCTCGGCAGGAGACGGGCCGTCACGTGGCATGCACCGATACGTAGACAGGAAAATTTGAAGAGCTTGCTGCCTGGAGTGCTGACCTTTCATCTTCTCCATGTGAGACTTGAATGTTCAAACGAAACGTTCTGCTTCACCATTGGACTGAGGGTGAAAAGGTGCGGTGGTGATATGCTGAATGCCATTCACACGACAAAACTGTTGAAATTCCGCACTAACAAACTGAGGTCCATTGTCACTGACGATAGTTTCAGGCAAGCCTTCGATGCAAAACACTGATGTTAAGGCACTGATTGTACTAGAAGCTGTCGTTGAGTTCATGGCAATCACAAAAGGAAACTTGCTGAAAGCGTCTACAACAATTAACCAGCGCGTATTCCAGAAAGGTCCGGCAAAGTCAATATGTAAACGTTGCCATGGTCCCTTGGGGCGTGGCCAGTCTGAGAAACGTTGCGGTGGAGCCGCCTGATGCTCCGCACAAACAGTACACTGTGACGTCATGTCCTCTATCTGAGCGTCCATACCAACCCAGGTACAATGACGTCTGGCCAATTGCTTTGTCCTAACAATGCCCCAATGTCCTTGATGCAGGAGGCGTAACACTTCTCGTTGCAGGGAACGAGGAACAATCACTCTTGCTTGGTCGTTGTCGGTATGCAACAACAGTACACCCTGACTTAAAGATAATGCATGACGTTGTGCAAAATAACGTCGAACCAGAGGCCGATCAATGTCTTTGGCTCTGGCAGGCCACCCTGAGCGAACAAAACGTGCTACCACACTTAGGTCTGCATCCGCAGCTGTTTCCTGTGCAACCCGACGAGAGTTCAAAGGAAAGTCTGCGACAGCGGAAGCATCTCTGGAGTCTATCTGACAACATGCCATTTCTGAAGAATCAAACGAAACATCCTGGCCAACCGGAAGTCGGGAAAGTGTGTCCGCGTTGGCGTGTTTAGTGGTAGGTCGGTACAAAATCTCATACTGATAATTTGACAATATCAAGGACCATCTCTGAAGCTTTTGTGCCGTACGTGGCGGAATTGGCTTTGTGGGTGAGAACAACGACGTGAGAGGCTTGTGGTCCGTCAACAAATAGAATTTTCTGCCATAGAGATAATGATGAAACTTTGTGACGCCGTAAATGATTGCTAAGGCCTCCTTTTCTATCTGACTGTAATTCTGTTGCGTCGGCGTCAGTAGCTTGGATGCAAAGGCAATAGGACGATCGTGAGAACCAATACGATGTGAGATTACTGCGCCGAGACCGTACGATGAGGCGTCAACTGCTAACACTACAGGCTTCTGGGGGTCAAAGGGAATCAGACATGCATCACTGAGTAGTGCAGACTTTAAGTTGTCAAAGGCAACCTGGCAATCTTTGGACCATACAAAAGGAACATTCTTCCTACGTAAGTGATGCAGTGGAGCTGCAATCTGAGAGGCATTGGGAATAAATCTGAAATAATAGTTAAGCTTTCCCATCACTGCTTGCAATTCGTGCACATTCTTAGGAGGAGGCAAGTCTTTGATTGCTCTAAGATGTGACTGTAAGGGATGAATTCCTTGGGCGTTAATCACATGGCCTAGGTACTCTATTTCAGTTTGAAAAAACGAACACTTTGCTTTATTGCAACGTAGACCTGCTGCAGTCAAAACTTTGAAAAGGCACTCCAGGTTTGCTAAATGTTCTTCAACTGTACGTCCGGATACCACAATGTCATCTAAATAGTTCGAGCAACAAGGTACCGAAACTGTCAGCTGTTCCAAAAAACGCTGAAAAATAGCAGGGGCGGAAGAACTGCCAAAGGGTAGGCGTTGAAATTGAAAAAGGCCCATGTGAGTATTAATGACGAAACATTTTTTTGATTCGTCATCAAGCGGAATCTGTAAGTATGCCTCTGCTAAATCAATCTTGGAAAAGAAGCGAGACTGTCCTAATTTGTCCATCAGTTCGTCAGGTCTGGGCAGGGGGTAAGTGTCTACAATTGTTTGACTGTTGACAGTTGATTTGAAGTCCGCACAGATACGAAGTTTTCCTGACGGCTTGGGTATAATTACTATAGGCGAGGCCCACTGACTCGCAGAAACAGGAGATATCACCCCACTATCTTGCCAACGTTTAAGTTCTTCGGCAACTGTATCACGCAAGGCGATAGGCACTGGTCTAGCTTTACGAAATTTTGGAACTGCAGATTCTTTTAAAGTTACATGTGCCACGAAGTCTTTTGCACAACCTAGTTCCGGCGAAAACAAGTCACTATATTTGTCACACAATGCATTGATTTTATCCCGAGGCACTACTGACGAAATTTGAAGCACATCTCTTTGAATTGATAAACCAAACAAGTAAAAAGCATCTAGTCCAAAAATGTTCTGTGTAGATTTGGCCTGAAGAACAACAAAAGCAACTGTTTTTGTTACACCTTGAAAAGAGGCGGGCAGGCTACATGTTCCTAGCACGGGAATATTTTCACCTGTATAAGCTGTTAACACTTGCTGTGACGGCGACAATTTTGGCGAACCCAGAAGTTCGTAAGTATCTTTATTTATTAATGTAACAGCGGAACCAGTATCAAGCTGAAATTGCACAGTCTTATTTTCTATAGAGAGAGTAACAAACAGCTTGTGCTTCTGGCGCACGACCGGTGCGCGAATGTGGGCAACGTCTAATACATATTGTTTTCTGCGCTTGCGCGGGTTGCGTGCGGTAGGAAGCGGCGCATACTCGGCACACAGGGGAGTAACCACACTGTTACTAGATGACACTACCGCCGGATCGGCGTCCGCGCAATGCGAGGCTACTGCACTAAAATTACTTTGAGTAGCTACACCAATTCTACTGTCACTAGCTACACAGTACTGGGCACAAGCATTTTGCTTGTCCCGAACCCTTTTCCGTTGCACTGTTTTACGCGCTCGTCGGAGCTTGCAAAGTGGTGCACTATATAGTTTTGTCATAGGCGCAGAACTACTTTCTTGAAATTGAGATCCAACGAAAGCACTGTTCAATTCCACAGCCCGTATAACATTTACAGAATGAACTGTTCTCGCACTCTGCGAAGCACTGTTTCTAACGTTACTGTTCTTTGAGTTTTTAATTTGCATACACACAGACTGCACATGTCCCGATTTGCCACATTGATAACAGGTTGCGTTGCGACTAGGGCAATGAGCACGCTTGTGGCGAGACACACACTGGGGGCAAGATTTACGTACATTTTTCTGAAATGAGCGTTGGCGCCCGTTATTCAAATTACTGTGTCTAATACTACGGGGCGACCTTTGCGTCGCACTTTTACACTGGCTACTGTTCACTGTCTGTTCAGCACGGCCTGTAGAATTTAAAGAATCACAAGTGTTATACTGAGAACTACGGCTAGGAAAGCGTCCGTTGCGGCGCACTGAATTTACACTGTGGCTTTGCATTTCTACATCAGCTAAGTCAAAAGTATCATGCGCTTCTATAAGCTGCAGTACACTGTCTAATGAGGGGTCAGACTGTTTCAGAATTGCTGCTCTAATTCTGGGGTCCTGAATATTCTGCGTAATCGCATCCCTCAACATCACGTCACTATACGAAAGTCCACAAGAGCAAGTAAATTTACATTGGCGGGTTAAGCCCTTCAATTCCGTAATCCACTCTTGGTGTGACTGCTGCGGTAACTTTTTAAGTCTGAAAAATCGGTATCGTGCAGCGGCAACAAGAACTTTCCTCTCGTAATGAGCATTTAGTGCATCTACAATTTGTTCAAAGTCTACATCACGAGGAGATGCGTGCGGGAATAGTTTTTGCAGTAACACGAAAGTTTTGGGGCCCACCACAGACAATAAAAGATGCTTAACAGTCTGACCTGTAAGTTGATGAGCCGCGACGAGTTCTTGAAACTGTGCCAGATAATCACTCCATTCTTCCTCACGTTCGTTGTATTGGCGGAACGTCGGAAGCGGTGCGGCGGCAGGTGTGGGCTGCTGATGTGACGACTGTTGTTGTTGGTGAGCCGCCTGTGTCGTCAACTGCGACACGGCCTGGAGAAGCTGGGTAATTTGCGCCGTCTGTAACTGAATAATTTCCATTAAGTTTGGGTTCGGGGTAGTGGCCATGCTGACCGATTAGGCGCCGCGTATACAAGTAACTTATAACAAAACACAAATGCAATATGAAAGAGGACGCTCTGCAACAAAAAAGTCCACAAAATACGTAACAGAATATGTTCCCCCAAAAATCTTATAATAAGGGTGGGTGGGCGGGAGCAATTTTTGCGTGCTCCGACTGCTGCTGTCTGGCTGCTGCAAGCGGGCTGGTCCAAGGTTCTATCACTCCTCGTCGCCACTTTTGTGTCCCAACTTCGTCGCCGCTTTTGTGTCCCAGCCTCGTCGTAGGTGTCGGTGGCCGAGTGGAACGAGACCGACACACTGGTGCAGGTACGGAGGGGAGCAGCCAGAAACTATAAACACTCGAGTAAATTAGAAAGAGATATATTGCACAGAATGTAACAATACTTAACTTTTACATAGTACTGCAGAATGTTGATACATAGTTGTTAGAGGCCTGCCTAGTGCCTGTACAATAGCAAAGTCTTCACTCGTGCCTATCTGATTACGAAGGTCCTAACTCGTTGCTATCTCAGTCCGAAGTGCAAGTGCGAAGTCCTTCAGTGGTGGCCACGAGCGGGGTTGTCCCAGAGGGCGCTCGTGGCTGTCGTCGTGAGAACGCCGCGCCGTGCGTGCCTGGCGGCGCGCGGCGAAAGTAAGTGGCGCGCACTTTGTACTTGTGCGACACCACACGTTTCCCTTCTCACACGGAGTATTACACTTTCTTGCCTCTGAACCAAACCGCTTGTAATACCAGCAAAGCTTTACAGCTGAAGGTGAGCGACTGCGTCTTCTTCGTGAGCGGTAGCGACGTGATTGACGGTTGGAACACTGTGTTCGTAGCGCGGCGATTTGTGGAGTAAGTTCAGCGACCTGAGCTTGCAACGCTGTGAGGGTATTAACTGTCGGTGAACTAACAGCTGCTACACTCGCAGACGGATACATCTCCACAATACGATCTGCGGTTTGTGCAAGAGCATCAGGGTCACCAAAAATGTTGCAATAAGATGTATTTACTTAATCAGCAACATTTAATTAACGTATCACAAGTACAAAGTTAAGAGAATACTCGTATAAACAAAAGAGTAATTATTTGAACAGAGATAATAAACATGCATCATCACTGACGCTATGTAGCACAATAACTTTGTACACGTTGACAAGACATTTTGCATTTAATTACATGGCACACAATCACTTTAAGCAAAATGGTATTAGAGCAGGAAGAACTAGTACCTACAATATATTCACTCTTAAAAATCATAGCGAAAAAATGTTTGTCAAAGGGGAAGGAATTACATGTACATCTGCGAATGTGTTTTGACTCGGTCCCGTTCCAGAAATTATGACCCATTTTAGAGAAGTCTAGAATAATTAAAAGTTACATAAATGCAATAAAAAATATATAGAGAAATAATGAGGCCATAGTACAAATCGTAAATTTTACCTCTGACCCATTTTAACAATATAGGGACTGAAGTAAGGATGCTGTCTTTCGCCTACTTTATTTACAATACACTTGAGTGTGGCTCTGAAACATTTAATGAGAAAATGTAGACTGATGGAATTAGATCTCGAAGCATCTAAATACTATTCTCTTTGCATATAACCAAATAGTAATAGCAGAAGATCAGCAGGTTACTATTTATATGCTTGGGATATTAATTGACGAATATGGTAAATGGGTTTGGAAGTTAATACTGAAAAAAAGTATAAGTTAATGTTGATTGATTCTATTGTCGGTTCTTAGTGAAACATTTCAAATTAAATAACTGAACACTTGTTATTGCCTTTATTTTTACGACCTAGGTTTCGGGCTGTGAGCTCATTTTGAAGTACTTTACTGATACCAGAGTTGTTACACCAGTGAAGGCAAACCATTATGATACTACAGGTCTCTGTTTATCGATTTTAACATTGGAAGAAAATACTTTTACCTTGGAATTTAGGAATATAATAGTATAGACTATGAGTAACTTCTACATAGTAGATAATAACAATATCACTAACAACAGGCAAGAAGCAAGATCTTGTACTTTAAACTGTTCAATTTTTCGAGGTATATAATGATCAGTAATTTCACTAATAGGTAACATCATTAAACACAACATTAGTACAATATATAATTACGTTTATTCTAATAAGGTAATGTAAGTGTAATAGTTCCTAAATTGCAAGTTAAAAGTATTTTCTTCCAATATTAAAATCGATAAACCGAGACTGTAGTATCATAATTGTTTGCCTTCACTGGTGTAACAACTCTGTAATCAATAAAATACTTGAAAATGGGCTCATAACCCGAAACCTAGGTCGTAAAAATAAAGTTTTGTGAAACAAGGTAATAACAAGTGTTCAGTTATTTAATTATGTGGTAATGGGGAGTAATAACAGGACACAGACCTGGAGAAAATAAAAATAAAAAATATGGGTGCATATGAATATCTATGAGTTATATTTAGTGAAGAAGGAAGGGATGGAGGAAGGAGGAAGGAAGCTTAGGGTTTAACGTCCCGTCGACAGCTTGGTCATTAGAGAGGGGAAGGGATGAAATGGACATAAGTAAGAAGATAGGGAAATGAGAAAACTTGATTAAAACTCTACATCCGGTACTGTGGAAAAATAATTTGGCAAAACAGACCGCAAAGAACACGAAACTGAAAAATTAATCAGATCATGAAGGTGTGAGAAGTATTAAGAGGTTGAAATACATAGAATCGAACTTTATCATCCGCAAACCACAGGCAAAAACAAACTTTAACAATAACAATGTTTTCGCATTGGAAAGAATTAGTGTTCGTGTACTACCACTTTGAGTTGCCAGCAACGAATCAGATGGAACGAAAAATTGACAGAGAGTGGTTGCATCCTATGGCAGGGTGCCAAAAGCAGCTCGAACCTGTAGAATCGTTTGCCAAGCTGTAACACTTCACAAAGGCAGTTCATTATATAATAAACGGTTATACCTGACGAATGACGTTCTAGATCAGACGAATGAAGGTCTGAAACAGATGAATAAAGGTCTAAAATAGACGAATGAAGGTCTAAAACACACGAATGAATGTTTAAGTCTGACTAAGCAAATAATGAAACTAAAAATAGCTTAAACAAATAAAATGTACCAAAATTAGGAATTCACAATGAAACAAGAAGAAAAGCAAGGGAGCTAGAATACTACCTAACTAGATCTCTAAAGTCAACAAATCCAGACTGATGTAAGCAAACAACTGGATCAGATACGAAATAAAGGAATTGCGAGACACTAGATTTAACCCCTGATGTCAGCACAGGTGAAATTTTGTACCGATTTAACTAACAAAACCTAGTATAGCAAAAATTAACGAAGTTGTGAAAACATTCATTAGAAGAATGACAACCGAAGCTCTTCGTATAACACAAAAGAGTGACAAACGTCACGTGAAAAGAATATGACAATATAATCCAAAAGATTGAGTTAAAGAATCAATATCAAAAACTGAGATCCAAAATTGTTACAGCGAGCTCGGAATCGAGAGAGTAACATTGTTCACTCCGTTTAATAAATATCAAGACATATGATTGAAGTTGATGACATACATACAGAGAAGTATCAAAGTTTAAATATAGTTCAAAGAACGAATGCTGTGTCGCTCTGTTATATATGGAGCTAAGAAATATCGAACTTCACGAATTTGTCTGCTGAGTGTAATAGTGTGCCAGCAGCGGTTTATTAATCTCGTAAACTGCATATGAAGACAGTTAACTTACAATCGATTTTAGGTACGTCAGAATACTCTGTCATATATGATGTAAATTGACATAAATCAATATTGTATCACAACACAATTTGATAACTCAGCATACGACGTGAATAATAGTCCGACTTTGTCAATTAAAGGAGACATATATAACTGGTAGGTTCACAATCTGAACCCAACAGTTGTATACCACGGGTGTAAAGTAAAACTTGTTTGAATGAAGGTGCAAATCTTAATATACATAAAAGTTGAGGTGTTTGTGCCTATATTTCACTCTGCAGCCAAAACTACACATCGCAAACAAATTATGTTTGTATGTGGCAGTAGGTATCATTGTTCACTATGGTGGTAGAGGGTTGATAACGATAACGAAGTGGAAATTACGGGAGTTGAAAGTTACAGACTTATATATAATTCTACGTGTGGGTGTCAATATTTTGCTCTTCAGCGCAAAATGCACAATGGAAACGAACGATCTCCCTGTGTTGTTGTAGTACAAAGTCTCCCGTTGTACACCATAGCAGTTCCGTGTCGATAGCTATAAGTGTGTGCAAGATATAGTGATCGAAAGTCGTCAGCTTATATAAAATTCGGACTGAAGACCAGCGATGACTTTTGACACTATAACAGCAAAGAGGTTATATACAGCGAAACGTGATGCACATTCTTCACTTGTTTTTTTGCAACAAGCGTACGAATAAAGAAAAATAAGTACATATTGCAGTTTGAAAAGTAAAACTACCAAGAAATCTGCCAAAACGTAAGAAAGAAATTTCGCGTTCTTGAACCGTTTGTAAAAGACAGAAAACGGCACTGAAAAGTGCATCTGCAGACGATAGAAACCAGAAATTTGTAGACATTGTTTATCTTATACTGTAGGCATCAGCGACTTTTCGATATACGCATCCCTACGGAGATGGGTATATCGAAATTGTTATTTTTTTAATACTTTGCTATTAAATACTAAGCGGGTGAAATAAGGGAAAATAATTTAAGGGTGCTACTAAGACTATTTGATGCTAGAAATGAGAAAATTTGGATTAGGTACCATGGTTAGAATTTTTTTTTAAAAAGAAATATTTCTTGATGTTTTGAATTCTGCCATCCATGGTGCAATAGGGGGTGGCAAGTTCTATCAAGATACTAGATTAGGAAAGCATTTTAAAGCTAAATCTATGAAAAATTTATATTTAGAAGTAGAAACAACCAATGCAGACCATCCAGTCCACGCTGCGAAGCAGCGGGAATCAGTGGCGTAACTATGGGGGGGGGGGGGATGAGGGGGATAGAACCCCCCCCCCCCCCAGAACCCTAAAAAAAGAGAGAGAGAGAGAGAGAGAAAGAAAGAAATTATATAACAGCAGTCTAGTAAAGGTAAAGATTGGAAACTCGGGGTGTTTTACCATAAGCTTTCATTGGATGGGAGTGAATTAATCTTCAACGGGAGTGGTAGATGGTAGTCTGTCTGGAAACTGCCTGTGAAATTTTACTCATCAAGCAGATCTATCCCCCCCTCCCCCCCCCCAGCGCCAAGTCCTAGTTACGCCACTGGCGGGAATTAAGCTAGTTTTCAAATATTACAACTGGATGCCAGTCAGATGACAATGATACGCAAAACTGTGGTTACAACATTTTACTGCATCACATTCTTTACAGTGAGACAACTTCAGCATTACAAAGGAGACGGTAACACACTACAGTACACCTCCGGAATTTCGCCGATCAATTTCAGGTTGGATTACCACAGCGTTGGCCACCGGCACATTTAATTTCAACACGTACAGAGGATTCGACAACAGAGGGTTGCACTGAACTTCGTATGAAGAGTTTAAATCTTTGTTCTCATCAAGATTGTATTCAAGAATAAAATAAAATATGAAATATCACAAAAGACTTTATTTGGATACTCTGGGAATTGTTTGGGGATAAATAGTAATAAAAGAAATGAAATTGGATGAATAACTGGATGGTACCAACATCACGGTGGTAATTCCAACCCCAATTGGAATAATACATCAGGTCTTTCAAATTATCAGACCAACCGAGGTGCCCAGGGAAAAAATAGACCTATGGAACATCAACCAGAAGTAGAAATTGGGACACCAAACCCTGTAAACATTCAAAAGTAACACCAGAGTTAAATAATAACCTAGCATGGTAATCAAATAATCAAAATCGATTCCAAAATATATTAATCAGTTAATGTATGACATTCAGGATAAAAAAAGTAAATCAAACACACAATTCCAGAACAATAGTAGTATTACGCAGTTTGAACAGGAAAACAATACAAAGAAGCATATCACGATAAGTTGGGATACAACGGACTTGGACGTCACTAATGACGAAGCTGAGTTACCAGTATCATGAAAAACTTAACTGCGAGAAGATGTACGATTGGAGTGCTAATCTATTTGGACGGGAAAACATCTCACTTCTCACACCTTACCAGTTTTCCTAAGAGACATAGGAAACGTGTATACGAATAACGAATGGTGATAGTAGCATATAGCACAGGCGCTGTATGTAATGACTAATGTAAGTCAAATTTATCATGTTGTTAATTTCCTACAGTACTACAAGAGTTATTCAGTGAGTGCTATATATATAGCACGATCCGCTCTCGATCCTTGTAAATTACAATTTTTTTAAATGATTAGTATATTTCAATTTATTCCTGACGTAAATTGCATGCTGCAAATTGGTAAAATTTTACCTACTATCCCGGCGACCTCGTGTTATTATGTTGGTAACACTAACAATACGGTACAAAATATTAGCCAAGATGTTAATATTTTCAGACATTCACATAGAATGATTTGTTTTGTGCTTGGCAATGAAATAAATTAATAATGCTGTTCCTGTTACGTGTTTCACAGTTTCTTGTATGTTCCCTTGTCCGCTCACTTAAAGTTATTGACCTCGTAAAAGTAAGATTTCATAACAAAACATTCGCGTTGTCACGCGACTGGCTAATGCCAACATCAGATCATGCGAAGACTCCAGGACGGTAAGTAAAATTTGCCCTTTTAAATTGGTGACATTGTCTAAACATATTATTCATTCCGTTTTCTTAGGAAAAGAAATCGCTGCAGTACATCGAGAACCAGTTACTACATGGGTGAAACCGTTTGTTTTAATTACATTGCTTCGGCTGAAAAGTCTGTTTTCATTGTCAACAAATGAAAGTTGTTCACTGAGTAAATGCGGTAAATTTAAATTACGTTAAACAGTTATACCCCTGTAGTGACTGGTTATCGATGTACTTTTTACGATGTGGCTGCAATTTCTATTTGTCAAGAATCTTTATCCAACTAGCATTGAAGAATAGACATCGGTATTAGTTACACAAATCAGCTGTCCCATCATCTTAGTTTATCGTCACTGCATGCGGAGCGACAGTCGAACGTGCAGCATATATCGATCCGCTCACCCGTCAGTTACATCCTCTTCGTTGGCGACTGAGTGGTCCCCTCTACAGATTACTTCGGGTCGACATTTCAGTGCACTCAAACCAGGTAATTTCCTAGAAGCTGTGTACATCGAATGAAACGGCAATGCAATCGATATATATTGGATGTTAGACTCTCACTCCCCTAGCAGTGACAACAAGGGAGATGGCATTATCTATGCCTAGCATATACGTCAGTTGAAGCCTGTCCTCCATCTAGGTCACTTTTGGAATGCTACTTCTCCGTTAAAAGCATGCATTAAATCGACCCTCTTGCTGTTAATCCATTGAACTGACAGTCACTGCAAAGTATGTACTTTCAAACAATATACTTTCTTGAATAAATACCAACAAATATTCATCATAATATATTCGAAAACTTAATTTTTAACGGCTAATTTGCACTCCTTTAAGACGTTGTACATCACGCAGAACCGTCGGACGTTTTATTTCTGTTTTAAGTGACATAAAACATTAGCTCTACAATACGAATATGTCTGCAAAACTTAGCAATATGGCGAAGGCAGGCTTCACTTTTTCAGTGTAAGGGCTTCTCCCTGTATTGAGTGACAAGAAACTAAAATGGCGGAACAGCTGATTTGTGTAGCCAATACCGATGTTGATTCTTAACGTGATAATTCTATGAAATTTCTTGGCCAATAAAAATTGCAATCAGATCGTGAATCGGAAAAGTACATCAGGGTTAACAGTTCGTGTTACGTAATGTAAATTGACCACATTCACTTAATACACAACTTACATTCGTTGTCAATGAAAACAGACTTTACAATGAAAGCTATGTAATTAAAACAAACTATTGGTATCGAACAAGCGAAAGTTATGATTTTTACGAATATGTCACGATTTTGAAGGAAGTGGATAGGCAGGAGCCCAAGCGTAAAACTTGTTTACTCACAAGTTAGCTGCACTCTTAGGTTCCTGCCTAACCACATCGTTTAATATCATGACATATTCGTAAAAATCATATCATTCGCCTTTTCACTCGCAACAATTTAAGCTGAACTCGTAGGTTCCTGCCTAACTACATCCTTTAAAATCATAACATTCGCTTGTTCGATACCTCGATCGCACTGCCGTTTCATTCGATGTACACGGCTCCTAGGTAATTACTAAGACGGCAACGAAATATGACATTACCATATTCACGAGAGAAAAACATCTAATCACAGCACTACACTTTCTTGTCACCACCCTAAATAACAATGTTACGTCGCCGTTGCGACAGTGACACATTCAGTTGATAGCGTTCGTACAGATCGCTCCCACTTCTATTCCCCTGGGTTTCTTAGAAATTGCCCGAAATATAAACACTATGTACGTAATAGTAGAACTTTAGTAACGGCAGCGTCGGAGTAGTGTGCTGGTATTGGCAACAATCGCTAAATGCTGTTTTCTCTCTATAGTTGACAGGTTCGTATACATAGGCGTACCGTTGTCCAGTCAGAAAATTAATTACCATTCGTAAAGCGGACAATTCGTAGCCAACATGAACAAAATACGCCACCGCTGCCATAAGTAAAATTTCACCTACATGATGAGACTGCAGTAAACATTTACAAATACAAGTATGTATCAAGCGTAAAGCGAAGCAATTATCGCAAAAATCTTTAACTGTTTATCAGAAATACAATGAATCCAGTGTAGGAAAAATGAATTTTATAGCTAGAGTGAAGGCACCAATATCGGCCTACTGCACCACTGAAAAACATCAGTAACGTTATATAGAAACACAATTTAAAAGTCACACGAAACAGTCATGCGGTAAAACGTTACCACGCTTCTCGCCGGGCTCCAGTGCTTATGTTGGCAACAAATGAACAATGAAGTGAAGAATTGCGTTAATATTTTTCACCACCAACTAAGCAAATGTTATTGCTGCTCATTTCACTCGCAGCAAAATTAATACTGTACCTGCTCTATGGTTGACAGGTTCTTGTATGTATCCTTGTCCGTTCAGAAAAAATAACTTTCGTTTTAATTGAAGTTGTCAAGAAGAAACATTTATTGGTCATGGTGCCAACATAACTACTGGAGACCGGCGGGAAGCGTCGTACAATTTAACCCAGTGATGCCATTGCAGCCGTAACGTCACTATTGGAAATCGATGGGTAGTAGCACTTTATTATCATTTTACTTTTTCCTGCATTTTTAACACTTTGCAGTGTCCGAACAGGTATCTATGTTGCAAAATAATAGCATTTTGATCGTTAAAAGCAGTATTTATACCACTACATGAAATTTACCCATTTCACTTGTAAAACAAAACAATAATTTTAAAAAAAATTGGTCACAGGGACTTACCGCTCTTATTGGAAAAGCAATAGGTGGAAGAGAGTACCCATCTCGCGGCGATGACTGCCGCCGAGCATCGAACGTTGTCTACCTGTACCATAGCGCTGTACTTGAAAGCACCTGGTATGGTGGCGAACTCTCCTGGAACTACTTGGCCACTATTGACGGTCCAATGCTGAAACCAGCTTGCAGGTGCTGCCTTGGATTCCAATGGCGCTTTCCCAGTTGTTCGTGCGCCTGTCACTGTCGTATTTGAGAGTGTCCTGTCCGGTACTGCTGCATGAATGAGGAGAACAGTGTACACCCAAGAAATACGTCTGCCGTTTAGTGTCATTGTGAGAATTCACTTCGGGCACTCATTTCTCTTGCTTTTTCGATGCCACAATCGTGTATTTTGTTTTTCAACATCGATTCGATTGTTCACTTAGGAAATAAGTTTTTAAGAACTTGTTCTATGTAGCTAGGCACATAAATATTTACCACGTGAGACTCATATGTCTTTTGTATAATTTCCAGAGGTGTTATATTTCAATTATCCAGTGATCTCACAGACATACGTCACTATACTGGAAAATTTGCATCTGTGGCTGAAACCTGACGCCACTGTCTTGCCTCACTTCATGTCAAAAAGTTTCCGTACGATACTACTATGATCTTTTGACACGATATAACGTTATAAGCTTTACTAGTTGGTTTGAATATGGTTTGCATTTGAGTTAACACTTTCGCAATAGTTGAATTTAACACTTGGGCCTACATTGTCGAGTCGTGTTACAGTATGAGAAGAACATGTTAATTTATGTACAGTTAAATTTTACTTACCGTCCCGGAGGCCTCGCGTGATTGTGTTGTCAATCAGTTGACGTTGGCATTAGCCAATAGTGTGACAACGAAAAAAGGTTCAGTCATGAAATATTCGTTTTACGAAGGCACTTACTTAGTGAAGGATGAGTACATGCAAGAACCTGTCAATCATACACCATGAACGGCATTTTACTTCATCGTCGGTACGAAATACTAATCAAGTCACTCTGTGTGGATTGCTAAAAACATTAGCATGTTCGCAAAGACTTTCTACCTTTTTTTTATGTTGCCAACATAATCATGAGATGCCGCCGGGACGGTAGGTAAAATTTTACTTTTACGTACAGTTAAAGCAGAAGTAGTTACCTGAAAAACACTGACAAGAATAAAGTTATGTCTTATCCATGACAAATGGCACTTTATGACGGACATACTATTAAAATGGAAGCCGAAGTTGATCGAAACTGGTAAAAGAAATGTTCAAATGTTTCTTAAGCTTCAGTGACTTAACTACGGGGTCATCAGTCCCTAAACTTACAATCTACTTATGAACTACCTTATACGAAAGACGACACAAATATCCATGCCCCCGACCGTAGCAGCTGAGCAGACTGTGACTGGCGCGCCGCAGACCGCTCGTCCACTGCGGCCGGCTAACTGGTAACAAATTAATAAAAACAAGAAACGCTACTCAATAGTTTGTGTATCAAATCAGACTGTAGATTTCATAAGAACTCTCAAAAGAATAAGGGTACGTGTTATACATTACAATAATACTTTTATAATGACCATACTACGGAACGAAAATTCGAAGTTGAATGAAATTGGTAACAGATGAATAATAATAGCAAATCAATGCAACTCATTACCGTACTGTATGTGTCGAAGCTTACTCAGCTGAATAAAATTACAGCCATATACAAAACACGAATTTCCCATATGTCAAAACTCTGAGGACAACGTAGTTACGTCAGTTCATCCGTATTTTTACGACTGTTTTCTGTAATGACTCACACGACTGCTCGCCCTTCATGGTATAGAAATATGGCGGCGAGACTACAAAATGTTCAAATGTTTGTTAAGCTTATGGGACTTAACTACGGGGTCATCAGTCCCTAAACTTACAAACTACTTATGAACTACTTACGAACTAGGACGGCACAAATATCCATGCCCGAGGGGGGGATTCGAACCCCCGACCGTAGTGGCCGTGCAGACCGTGACTGGAGCGCCTCAGGTGAGACTACAAATAAAACAGAATAAGGCATTAACAGTCTAGTAACAAATGTATGTGAGTGATCTCTATATAGCTTGGATATTCAACAGTGAGCTCAAAGATAATCTGGAGCCAGTACTGTGTATCATGAAGTTTACATCTACATCAGTTCCTTGCGAGTCACATTAGACTACATGCCAGAGAGTTCATCGAACCGCTTAGGCCGCGGCGGAGCGGCCGAGCGCATTGAGGCGCTACGCTACGATACAGGAGGCCGTTCTCCGTCGGAGGTTCGAATCCCCCCTCGGGCATGGATGTTTGTGACGCCTTTAGTATAAGCTAGTTCATAAGTAGTTTGTAAGTTTAGGGACTGATGACCATAAGCTCTACAAACATTTGAACTGCTTTTATGATATTTATCTACAGTTCCATTGTCTAATTGCTCGCGGGAAAAAGGAACACCTAAATCTTTCGTTTTCGATCTTACTTCTCTTATTTCATTCTGATGATCCTGTCTCCCTATATGTTCGCATTCGGCAGAGAAAGTTGGTGAAAGAAATTTCGCCGGCCGCAATGGCCGAGCGGCCTGCGGTGCGCCAGTCACAGTCTGCACGGCCGCTACGGTCGTGGGTTCGAATCCTCCCTCGGGCATGGGTGTTTGTCTTGTTCTTAGAGTATATTAGTTTAAGCTAGTCAAGTAATTAGTGTGTAAGTCTAGCGACTGAAAATCACGAAGTTTGATCGCAAAGATCTCACACACATTTGAACATTTGAAAGAAATTTTGCAAATAGATCTCGTCGCAACGAATAACGCCTTTCTTTTAATAATTTCCACCCCGACTCGTGCATCATTTCCGTAACCCTCTCTCCCCTACAAGGCAATAATACAAAACGAGGCCGGCCGCGGTGGCCGAGGTGACTGAGGCGCTCCAGTCACGGTCAGCACGGCCACTACGGTCGGGGGTTCGAATCCCCCCTCTGGCATGGATATTTGTGCCGTCCTAGTTCGTAAGTAGTTCATAAGTAGTTTGTAAGTTTAGGGACTGATGACCCCGCAGTTAAGTCCCATAAGTTTAACAAACATTAATAATAATTACAAAACGAGCTGCCCTACCCTGAACTTTCTATAAATCGTCTGTCACTTCCACCAGGTGTGGATTGCACAACGCGCAGCAATAATTCAAAATATCACGCACAAGTGTTGTGCAGGCAGTTTCTTTAGTAGAAGTGTTGCATCTTCTAATTGTTCTGCCAATGAAACGTAGCCTCTGGTTCGCTGCCCTGCAATATTTTCTGTGTGTTCTGTTCAATTTAATTTGTTCGCAGTTGTTATTCTCAGATATTTAGTTGAATTTACAGCCTGTAGATTTGACTGATTTATGGTGTAAATGAAGTTTAACAGATTTCTTTTAGTGGTCATATGGATGACTTCACACTTCTCGTTATTAAGAGTCAATTGCCCATTTTTGCACCATATAGATATCTTATCTAAATCATTTTGCAGTTGCTTTTGATCTTCTGGTGACTTACTAACCGATAAAATAACAGCATCATTCGCGTACAGTCTAAGACATCTACTGAGGTCTCCTAAATCTATACATATATATAAATGAATTGCTGTTCGTTAGTCACGCTAAAACTCGAGAACGACTGAACCGATTTGACTAATATTAGTCTTGAAATATTCGTGTAAATCCAGGGAAGGTTTAAACGGCGATAAAATATGGAAAAGTCGTCCGGGAAAAACTGAAACAGATTTTTTCAGTGAGATATCAATACTGTTGGTCCAATTGCGATAATTTCATGTTGAAAGCAAGAGAAAGGTTTGCATCAAATAAAAATTTGGAAAAGTCGCCCGGAGAGTAGGAAAATTTAGGAAAACCGAAAGCATTTTTTCGCTATGAATAAAAATCAATTGCCACATGGTTGTAAGAGTATCATTTGAGTACGGCTTGACAGGACAAGGTTCCTATTAAATAAAGTTTTTGGATAATCTACCGGAAAGTGGAAAAATTTAGGAAAAACTGAAAGAGATTTTTTTCTATCAATAAAAATCAATTTCCACGTGGTTGAAAGAGCATCAACTGAGTACGGCTTGACTGGAAAGGTTTGCATGAAATAAAGATTTTGGAAAACTGGAAAATTTTGAGAAAAACTGAAAGTGCGTTTTTAATGTGTTTTTGATTGAATTCAGCACTATAACTGACTATTCGCACGACGGAGAGGTGTAAATCTTTTTCCGTTTTGTTCATTATGGTCTTGGAAAAGTTTTCAATAAAAAAATAGGGTTAGTTAAAAAGGAAAGTCGCAAAATTTGAATCAAATTCCTTTTTCAGTGTTTTTCTAAATGTACTCAACACTATGAGTTAAGAACCGTTCAACCGATTGCGATAAAATTTTGATCATTTGAAGTTCAACGAAAGTTGAACGTTCTTATGAACTAAAAATTTTGGAGGGTTACCCGGAAAATTTGAAAATTCGCGAGAAACTGAAAGAGCTTTTTTCAATGGGATATCAGTATCATTCGTCTGATTGCGATAAAGTTATGAGTATTTGACGTTCACAGCAAAAGTAACGTTCTTATGAAATAAAAATTTGGAAAAGTTTCCCGGCAAATAGGAAAATTTAGAAAAAATAAAAAGAGATTTTTCTATGAAATATCAATATCGTTCATCTGATCGCGATAAAATTTTGCACATTCGACGTTCAAAGCGAAAGTAAGGTTTGACTGAAGTAAAAGTTTGGAATACTTGGCAAGAAAATAAGAAAATTTGTGAAAAACTGAAAGAGTTCTTTTCTTTGCGATATCAATATCATTCCTACGATTGCGATAATTTTTTTCACATTTGACGTCCAAAGCAAGAGTACATACATATTAGCAATTGCGAAGCATTTCCGGGTCGGCTAGTCGTTTATAGAAATAAGGAAAAACAGGAGCCCTTGACCACTTCCCTGGGGAACGCCAGATATCACTTCTGATCTCTTCGATGAATTACCGTCAATTACAACGTACTGTGTCCTTTCTGACAGGAAATCACGTATCCAGGAAAGTATTTGAGGAAAGTATATGTTTAAAAGTCCTGCTGCACACCGACGTCAATGATATAGACCTGTAATTTTGTGGATCACTCATATTGCATTTCTTGAATAATCTGTGCAACTTTCCGGTCTTTGGGTATGGATCTATCACTGAGAGAACGGTTGCACATGATAACTAGGGCTATTACATCAGCATACTCTGAAAGAAACGTAATACCGACGGGACTGGGACACTTATTCTTGTTGAGTGATTTAAGTTGCTTTAATATTCCAGGGGTAGCTACTCTTAATTATGTACGCTGGCAGCTGTTCTTGATGGGAATTCAGGAGTATTTGCTTCGTCTTCTTTATTGAAGGAATTTCGGAAAGCTGTGTAAAACAATCCTGCTTCAGCATAATTGTCATCAGTAGGGAAAAAATATTTTCAAATGTACGAACGTAGGCTTTCGCGACCATTATTGTTAACGTTAAAATTCTTCTGAGCTATTTGCCGCGTCATGATAATAAAATCTTTCCAACGTTTCGAATCCGTTGCAGGATCCTTCCTCAGGGATTACTGACTGGTTACCTCCTTGTGCTGGTCTTATAAAGCGGGTACTATCTTAACAGTTTAGTTTTGATTGGTGTTTGCACTGGTGTTTCTGATAGGTGGAAATAGGAAAGGAAGATGCGCTTTATTGGTGTTTGTATCGGTGATTCCTATTGGTGGAAAACAGGAAGTTGTACGCATGCGCGCTCTTGGCCATCAACGGCGGCAACCGAACGGTCGGCTTAGTTCTTCTGGGTAGTAACAAAGTTGCCACGCTGTCATTAACGCCCATCTGCGGCCTGAGGGCCCGTTGTAACACTCGCCGCGAAGCGTCGCCGTGTTCATGTTTTAAGGGTGTTTACTGATCTCAATTGCTTCACGAATTTTTCTCTTCGTTTTAAATGGCTGTTTACAGAGCACTTGTATGTCCTTGAAGTTTATATTATGGTTGCACTATTCATCGTGTTCTGCAACCGCTGACTTACTGTGCTGTTTTAAACGTATGTACCTCTCATGATCTACCATTCGTACATGGATAGGCCTTCCTGTTTCTCTTATGTATACTGTTCCACATCCGCAGTTTATTTTAGACGCACCAGCAGTATTCAGCTTTTTTATGGAAACGGAGAAGACGGGTACAAACTCGCACCGTCTTGGCTTCCGGTGTTGACAACACGGCGATGCTTCGCGGCGAGCGGTACAACGGGCCCTGTGGCCGCAGATGGGCGTTACTGACAGCGTGGCAACTTCGTCACTGCCCAGAATAAGGCTCCTATAAACCCGAACTGAACTGTCCGCCATTTTTGCCCCAAGCTGTAGGAGTTACCGCGTTCCGGACGAAGCTCACGCGTTACCTCGCAAACATTCAACTCGCTCACACTCGAAAACTACTCACTGTATCAACGTGAAACTTTCATCAATGTTTTCGTTAAGAACTACACTACATTTTCATTTTAGTTTTATCTATGGCAATAATTTATAAACAGCAGCTCCTCAGAATTAGGCACAAGTTGTTACTGCACAATATCCATTCTTGAAGATACTGGTACTGACTTCTTTTAACCCATGAAATTTAATAGTTGCACACTACAAAAGTGCTGTGTCTCGATGTAATATGCAATTTCAATTTTTCAGTTATATGAAAAGGATATTCTAAATATCTCAATACTGAGGGCTTTATTATCTGAGGAAATGAGAACAAGTCAGTTCCTTAGCTAGTGCAGAGATCCTTACTATCTTCTTTTTCAAGTATTCTCACGTAAAATCCTCATTAGATCTAGTAAATTCCGTTCTGTTACTGCTAGGCTTTAAACTGAAGGAAATGTAACTCCTATTAGGCTTTGGAAACTGAGTAGTAGCTATGAAACACAATGGACAAGAAGCAAAGAAATAAACATTTGTGAGTGACGAAGCTATATCTGCAAATCGAATAATCACTAACTTTACTCTTTTTCATCCCACAACTATGTATTTCCTTGAATAACGCGCCAATTAATGAAGTTTTGCGTAGTAACCATGCGGCAAAATACGCCCCTCTTTGCATGTTATCATTTGCCAAAATATCGTTTTGATACCTGTAACCGTGTATGAGATACACAATGATTCATTCTGGCCTTAGCGCCATCGGAAATGAGTGCGCTAAATAAAATAAAGTTTAGCGGTATGAGTGAAAGGTAAAGATCTCCTCCTAATTCAATCCATTAGGAAAGTTTCATCCGCAGCAATATATGGTGCAACAAGCACCAAACGGAATATCATAGCAGCCTCTATTTTTTACTGCAAACTTTTCCTAATGTAGCGCAGACTCTTATTTCGAAGCCAATATCTTATTAACTATATTAACGAAATGACGAGCATTTCGTCACAATGCTGACATATAAAGATTTAAGTAGCGAAAATTAAATATTTCTACCAATTAGTTTTTGCGAAATCGTTTGTGGAAGATCGCAGGGCATGCGCCTCTACGCCGTTAGTGCAGCGCGATTCCAACCATGTTGGGGAAAACATGGCGGACGATTCAGCTTGGGTATTTAGGAGCGCTAACCCAGAAGAACTAATCCGACCGTTCGGTTGCCGCCGTTGATGGCCAAGAGCGAACATGCGTACAACTTCCTATTTCCCACCAATAGGAATCACCGATGCAAACACCAATAAAGCACATCTTCCTTTCCTATTTCCACCTATCAGAAACACCAATACAAACACCAATCAAAACTAAACTGTTAAGATAGTACACACTTTATAAGATCAGCACAAGGAGCTAACAAGTCAGTATTTCCCAATGAAGGATCCTGCAACGGATCCGAAACGTCGGAAAGATTTTATTATCATGACGCGGCAAATAGCTCAGAAGAATTTTAACGTTAATAATATGTTCAAATGTTTGTAATTCTATGGAACCAAACTACGTTGGTCATCAGTCCCTAGTCTTACAAACTACTTAAACTAAGTTAAACTAACCTAAGGAAACACACACATCCATACCCGAGGGAGGATTCGAACCTCCGACCCGGGAGGCCCCGCGATCCGTAACGTGGCGCCCCAGACCGCTTGGCTACTCCCGCGCTGCTCATCAGTAGCATCACCATTGCTATCGCCTAGTGAAGGTATTGATTGTGTTTTGCCGCTAGTATACTTTACATACGAGCAGAATTTCTCCAGATTTTCTACCAACTTACGTAACAGGGTTTCGTTGTGGTAACTATTATAAGATTCTCGCATTGAAGTTCGAGCTAAATTTCAAGTGTCTGTAAAATACATGGGGATTATGTGTCTATTTAAATTTAGCCAGCTTTTTCCTTTGCTTTTGCAAGAATGATCTAACCTGTTTTGTATACCACGGCGGGCCAGTCGCCTCTTTTGTTAATTTGCTTGGTATAAATCTGTCAATGCTTGTCGAAATTATTTCTTTGAAAGTAAGGCACATCTGGTCGACTCCCCCAGCGCTAAGTTTCGAAAACTAGATATTCTCAATCATGAAATTTTTAACCTGTTTTTTCTGCTTTTTTGAATGAATATACTTTTCGAAAATTTTTGGTAGATTTCGTAATCAATATATCCATACTCGCTATGATAACTCTGTGTTCACTAACCCCTGTGTTTGTTCTGAACTCTTTACTAGTTGCAGATTATGTGTTGCTACGAGGTCAAGTATGTTTTCACAACCATTTACAATTCTAGTTGGTTCATGAACTAATTGCTCGAGATAATTTTCGGAGACGCTTGACGCCATATTGGTGAACATGTATGTTCCACAAAAATCCAGTTGACAGAATTTAACATTCCGAAATTTGTTCTAGTTGACTTGACAATGGCCGACAATGGTTCTGAAAATTTTAATCTCTATATATAAAAATGTTGTTTTGGTTTGTGTGTGCTTGAAAATCCCAATAAGATCTTCACCGATTGAGCTCCAAATTTGCCACAACGTTGCACTGTAACACGGGAAGGTTCTTAGACAGATATTACTCATAACCTATATATATGGCACTTTTGCGATTTTTGGCCTCAACGATTCCACGTTGTTAAATTTATATAAATTCATATGTGATCTATATTTAATTAATAGGTATGTAAAAACATCCGCGTTGTATCAATATTTCAAAGCATTCGGTCAAGAACTTTCGGAGATATAAGATTTTAAACATACGACTAAACATCGTCTTAAGTTGGATTTCTCAGACGAGATACAGGAAGGGTAGGTAATGAAGAAGAGGGGAGGGGAGATATACACGTACTTTTTTAATTGTAACCAAGACTCTAAATACCAATTTTTGTAGTTCAGGCCGCAAAACTAGCTTAATAGCAGCATTTTTCAAAAATCTTTTCATCCCCTATTCCACTACCTGAATGGCTGATTTTCAGAGAAAGCTGATAGACGCCTTTTTTTTTTAATTCTAACCAAGAATCCGTATACCAATTTATGTATGTCTAGCATCAAAATTGATTGGATAAAAACGTGTTTTCAAAAAACTTTTCATCTCCTATTTCACCCCCTTAGGGACGGAATATCGAGAAATCGCTTCTTAAACGTTGCCAACAGTGTAGGATGAACACCCTCTGCAAATTTGTTTTTATCATCAGTGGTTTTGGCTAGGCGATGATGAGTCATTCTGTAAAACTGTCAGTCGATCAGTCACTCGGAACATTTCCTTTTATATATAGATATTATGCGTTGCAAGCCGTTGTGATCTCTCTCGAAGGTGGTCTATGCAGTCTTCACTGTTATATACTCAGTATTATCAAGCGAAGCTCAGCGGAGTCGCTTAAAAAGTGCCCATATAATTGGAAGCAATCCCAGGTACGACGAGCGAAAGACGAGACGTGCATAGAAATAGCTGGAGGAGGAGGTTGAAGAAGGATGGGAGTGATGAACAGAGGCAGGGGATTAGATAGAGGATGAAGAGGTAGATAGTGGGGAAGCAGGAAACAGACATAGCGGATGGGAAATAGATGAAAAGAATGTAGAAAACAATAGCCTTTTACTAAGGTGGTCTATAGTCGGTAAACTGATCTGTATGTTTCTGGAGAAAACGAACGACAAAAAAAGTAATCTATCCTAAGGGTTTAAAATAATGAGTATCTGTGAAGCTAACCTTTCGTTTTACATACTATGCTTTCGTTTTACATAGCCACTGGAGCCTAAAGAACGAACGATACTGATATGATTGAAGCATTCTCTCGGTGATTATATGTTCACATGAATTACAGTATTTCCTTTTCTATTTATTTCAAATGAGAGTGAGGCACAGCGGAGCATGTCCGGGTTTAACTAGTACTATTTATAAAACGGTTGAGACATGGAATAAACTATACTGCAGCAATAAAACGGCAGAAAAAGGCATGACTTGTAAACAACGGATATATGTGCTTATTTTAGTCAGAACTAGTTGTTTTTGCAGCATTGTATGAAATGAATATATTGATGAAGGTTTAAACAACCTCAAATTTGATTCACGTAGCGCATCTGTTCGCTTCCACCCAGGAGCACCAATGCAGAGCTTCCTGTGTCTTGTGGTATATTGAAATGAACTCTCGGCGTAAATTTTGCACCGGAACGCTGAACATCCTCCAAACATGCCCACTATTTACTTTGTTCATACGGGTTCTGTTATTCAGTATTACATGATAAATCACCAGCCCCGACGTATTGCTGTTTATGTCGAACAGGTTAAGGAGAGCTTTGCCCACAGTCGACGAGAATCAACACAACGTGCATATCGTGAGAGAGGAATTCCGTAAAAGTCTGTTTCGCTGAGTATTGTCCAAGTATTTACAGTTAAAACGATACAGTATCACCGGGCGGTATGGCGTAGTGGTAACACACTGGACTCCCATTTGAAAGGCCGACGGTTCAAACTAGCCTCCCGCTATCCTGTTTTACCTTTTCCGTGGGTCCCATAAATGCTGAGGTGTGACCTAAAGGGGCCCACCCCTGACGAAACCTATCCGAGCGTTTGTTCCGTCTCTAATGACAATGATATCGACGGGACGTTAAACCCTGATGTTCCTTCCTTCCTTCTCCATACAGCTTTATAACGGCTGAGCACATCGGCTATGCAGATAAGATTTATCGTTGGGAATTAATGCGGAATATCAAATAGAGACTGACGAGACATTCCTGAGCATAACAATAATCAGCGATGTTTCGACATTCTTTTATCACTAGCGTAGTGAACACTGCAGAGTATGGGACAGCAAAAGTCCACTTTCAACTCTGTGAAAGATGTCTATTGGTTGGTGAAAGACTTCATAAAAGAAATACAGAAAGGTGTAAACAAAAAACAATTTTGCTCACTGATGATGTCGAAAATTGTTTAAGTTCACTCATGAAAGTGCTCTAACTTATCTTAAAACAAAAGCATTAACCAATGCAGTGACTGCTCTGCTGTGCAGGTTGTCATTTTCTTTCTGGTATTATACTACTATGGCCATGTCAAGTTACTGGAAGGAGATGCTTCCATAGAAACTTGATAGATAAACCAGTATCAGATGACATAAAAGTTTTCTGGGTATGGTACCGCGTCATTATGTAAGGCTATTACTTAAATAATCCAACGTTTCGGCCAACGTTACAGTGGCCTTCATCTGGGTAACTGGTGTGAGCTGGTTGTTACTGCACTTTATATTATTTTCAGTTAGACATTACGTCATAATTTTTTTAAAATAAGCGATGTTATTGGTGAATGTATTGCGGAAGAGTGGAACTTTATTTTTGATAGGATGCTGAGGTGGAAGGGGTGGGGGTTAGCCGTTTCCTATTGCTTCTTGCATAGCGAGACATGGTTGGTGTTCATCGGCGAATGGGGTGAGGGCTTCCGTTTCTCTCCTGCTGGCCGTGGGCCGCGCGGCGGCAGTAGCTTACTGGTGACGCTCGCGTGTTGTGATGTCAGTGCGGCCTATTACGCTGTGATGGCCGGTAGCCAAGAGGGGGCAAGCCTGAGTCCATCTTCTCTATTCATGTTATTGGGGTGTTTAACAATTTCGATGGCTTCCCTTATTTTACGTTTGACCATCCCTGGTTGCTTGGCGAGTATTCTGGCATCGTTAAATTTTATCTTCCTGCTGCAATCTTGCTGGTGTTCGGCTACTGCAGATTTATTGTGTTGGCCTAATCGAATGTAGCGTTCATGTTCCCGTATGCGTGTTGCCACTGCCCTCCCTGTCTCACCTATGTACACTTCCCCACACTCGCATTCCACCTTGTATACTCCTGATGCATGTAGTGCGTCTATGTTGTCCTTTGTGGAACCAAGAGCATCCTTGACCTTGCGACTGCTGTAGAAGAAAGGCTGGATTCCTACCCGGCGAAGATGTTTGGCAATGCGATCTGTGACGTTTTTTACATAAGGTAAGCGTGCTGCTGGCTGCTTTTTGTTGACTTCCTGCCTACTGATGTTTCTTTTATTTGTGTCCATGGCGGTGTGGATCACTCTATGCTTGTAGCCATTTGCCAGAAATGTTGTTTCTAGTTTGTTGAGCTCAGCTGTTTTGTTGTCTTCATCACTTAGTCGTTGCGCGCGAATCGTCAGTGAGCGGATAACAGAGTTCTTCTGTGCTGGATGGTATGTGTAGGCTTCCGATATACCCTGTGCCCAAGTGTGTCTTGCCTAGTTCTATAAATTTCCACATCTAGGAATGGAATAGCGCCATCCTTTTCGATCTCTAATGTAAATTGGATCTTCTTGTGCAATTTGTTTAGATGTTCATGAAACTTGTGTAGTTCCATCTCACCGTGGGGCCATATTGCGAAAGTATCGTCCACGTATCTAAACCAGCATCTTGGGCGTAAAAGGGCGGAACAAAGTGCTGTTGCTTAGAAGGCCTCCATGAAAATGTCGGCTGCCAACGGGGATAAGGGAGACCCCATTGCTACGCCGTCTGTTTGCTCGTAGAATCTTTCTTGCCACTTGAAGTAGGTCGAAAATAAACACAACTGAACCAGGTCGCATATATCTGGCGGAATATGTTCTTGTAGGATGCGAACAGTTTCGTCTACTGGCACATTGGTGAATAATGACTTTATGTCGAAGCTGACCATGATGTCCGTGGATAAAATTGTTGCTTCCTTAATGCGTTCTATAAAGTGTGTCGAGTTCTTGACGTACGAGTCAGTTTTCCCAACTAGAGGTCTTAGTTTGGAGGCTAGGAACTTTGCCAAATTATATAAACCAGTATCAGTTCACACAATATGGATATTACAATTACATCGTACCATAATCCGCTATAGTGCTGAAATTTAATTTTTCACTGCATACTGCTTATGAAAATCAACTTTTTATTATTTATTTTATTTATGAACTGATTGCCAGAAAATTAGCACTAGTATCTCCTTGCATATGTATTGATCTGTTAGAAATGGTGATAGTTTTTTGTTCCTACTTGAGTCGCCTTTACTGTAAAACAATAAAAAAGGTGATCCCCTTGGTAGACAAAACAAGTCAGGACACTGTTGCAAAAGCAACGGAAAAGGGCATGCTAAATTTAAACGAATACAAAAGCCCCCGGATTGGCGATCCTACACAGAAGCTCGAAATTTAGCGAGTATTTTAATGCGAGATGCCTAAGAAATTTATACCCTCACTACGTGATAGTAATGGCGATCCTGCCGATGATAGCGCTACTAAAGCAGAGTTACTAAACATAGCTTGTAGAAACTCATGCACCAAAGAAGACGAAACCAATAATCCCGATTTCGAATTACAAACAGAGGCCAGAATGAGTAACGTAAAAGTAGATATCATCGGAGTACTGAATCAACTAAAATCACTTAACAAGAACAAGTCTTCTGGTCCGGACTGTATACCCACTAGATTCCTATGTGATTATGCTGAAGCGATAGCTCCTTACTTAACACTCAGAGCACATTTGCAAGCGACATTCAACTGCCTTGCTCACTTCTGTGCAATGTGATACCACCACCAACAAGATTTATAGAAATAAGTACGATCTGATAAGTCATAAAAAATTTAAGATGCAGGAGAAAACATGAACACTACACTGAATGAGATAGTTTTTTTGCATTGTATTTCAAACATTTGTCTTTTACATAGTTGAATTAATGAAAATTTTTCTTTAACAGAACGTACGTTACATCATTTCCTTCATAAGAATAAAGAAACAAAGTCATATCAGTTTATGTCCCATCATTTGCAATCAAAAATAATAACGAAAGAAAACTTATAGCACGTTCTCGGAGGCAATAGCACCACACCTTCTCGCTATGCCGGCCGCGGTGGCCGAGAGGACTGAGGCCTCCAGTCACGGTCTGCACGGCCACTACGGTCGGGGGTTCGAATCCCCCCTTGGGCAAGGATATTTGTGCCGTCCTTAGTATTAGTTAGTTAATAAGTAGTTTGTAAGTTTAGGGACTCATGACCCAGTAGTTAAGTCCCATAGACTTTACAGACATTTGAACATTTTTGAACCTTCTCGCTATCACGTACAGAGTTACAATAATAAGATGTCATGTCACGTCTTTTCACTATCACACACAGACGTGTTCTGCTCGCTTGACCGTGCACCGCAACAGTGTCGCAACAGTCAAGCCTCCGAAGGAGTGATGTTTACAATTATTTTTGTACGTTGTTAACGAAATAGTTAACATAATTTCTGCGTTGTAAGCATTAGTAAAATATCAAGAGTCGTACATAATGCGGAAATTAATGTAAACACAACCGAATGTGTGAGACTTTTAACTTTTCCCGGCGTAAGGAATGTTCAAACAACTTACGGGTATGCTGCCGGGTGACGTCGTCGACAACCGCCGATATTTCGGCAGGAGAACACCCTGCCATTCTCAAGGCACAACTGCACTTAGGGAAGCAATGTGCAAGCGTATTTAATACCCCGTTTTCAAAGTGGAAACAAGGAAGATAACACACACACAGTACAAGTCACAGCAAAGTCAACACAACCAAAGGTGACCAAACACCAAAAATATCGATAGTGACTTAATCAACAGGCAGCATTAATTTTATCCCTCTGTTTTTTGACGAGAGACAGTGCCGGATTCCAAGCAGAATTTAAACAAAAACCACCATCTCTGTTTATAAGGTCGCTTGCTAAGGCAGGTGTATATCGTATTCCTTGCAGTTGTGGCATGTCATATGTTGGTCAGACAATCAGGACTGTGGAAGACCGGTGTATTGAACATAAACGTTACACGCGCTTACAACAGCCCAACAAATCCGCTGTTGCAGAACACTGTCTTGACACCGGTCATCCTATGGAATACAACAACACAGAGATCCTGGCATGCACCTCCACCTATTGAGATAGTGTTATTAAGGAAGCTGTTGAAATTAAACTAGCAAGCGACCTTATAAACAGAGATGGTGGTTTTTGTTTAAATTCTGCTTGGAATCCGGCACTGTCTCTCGTCAAAAAACAGAGATAAAATTAATGCTGCCTCACCTGTTGATTAAGTCACTATCGATATTTTTGATGTTTGGTCACCTTTGGTTGTGTTGACTCTGCTGTGACTTGTACTGTGTGTGTTATCTTCCTTGTTTACACTTTGAAAACCGAGGTATTAAATACGCTTGCACATTGCTTCCTTAAGTGCAGTTGTGCCTTGAGAATGGCAGGGTGTTCTCCTGCCGAAATATCGGCGGTTGTCGACGACGTCACCCGGCAGCATGCATACCCGTAAGTTGTTTGAACAACCGAATGTAACTGATTCGCTGCTATAAAGAACAACATCGTCATAAATAAAAGGACACTTACGAATATGTGTACATTTACAGCTTATTCCGCTACAAGTAAGTAGAATATCAACATAAAACAAGAAAAAATTCCTATTATGGTCTGTTCTTACCATGACGGGCATTTTTGGCGCCTGTCAATTCGATGTGGAGTCTAATGATTTACATATTTTACACTTCACTAGTCTTTCCTATTCGTAGATATTATTTTGATAACTTGATAACACAGGCGTCATGGTGACCTTTGTACCCAGGTGCCCCGTTGACCGGTTGCACGGATACCCCCCCCCCCCCTCCGGGTCCCTGGATCCAAAGGTCACCATGGCACCTGTGGCTGTGTTGCTGAGATCGTTGTTTTTTTAAAACGACTGTCTAGGCAAGCATCCAAGCCAGCAAAAGCTTGGCGGGAAAAAATAATTCACGCGATATCTGACACATCCATTAGCGCCATGCATCCGTGTTTGAAGATGCGGCTCTGGCGAACTGCTGACGTCAGAGAGCGCAGATGGTGGTGGGAGGCTGGGTGGCTATAGCACGTGATCGGTCAAGGCGTCCCGACCACACATTGTAAACAAATACTGGATAAAAACTGCAGGCAATGCCTAAGTCGAAAACGTGGCAAGACGAAACACGACTTAGTACAACATTATATTTATTTTACCAATAAAAATTAAATCGATATAACCAGTTTTCATTATGTACATTATTATTAAATAAGATGACATACCGGGTGATCAAAGAGTCAGTATAAATTTGAAAACTTAATAAATCACGGAATAATGTAGATACAGAAGTAAAAATTGACACACATGTTTGGATCGATGGGGTTTTATTAGAACAAAAAAAAAAAAAAAAAAAAAAAAAAAAAAAAAAAAAAAAAAAAAAAAAAAAAAAAAAAAGTCCGACAGATGGTGCTTCATCTGATCAGAAAAGCAATAATTAGCATAACAAATTAAGACAAAGCAAAGATGATGTTCTTTACAGCCGGCCGCGGTGGCCGAGGGGACTGAGGCGCTCCAGTCACGGTCTGCACGGCCACTACGGTCGGGGGTTCGAATCCCCCCTCGGGCATGGATATTTATGCCGTCCTTAGTATAAGGTAGTAGATAAGCAGTTTGTAAGTTTAGGGACTGATGACCCCATAGTTAAGTCCCGTAAGCTTAACAAACATTTGAAACATTTGTTCTTTACAGGAAATGCTCAATATGTTCACCTTCATTCCTCGAGAATAGTTGTAGTCGAGGAATAATGTTGTAAATTGCACTGTAAAGCATGTCCGGAGTTATGGTGAGGCACTGGCGTCGGATATTGTCTTTCAGCATCCCTAGAGATGTCGGTCGATCACGATACACTTGCGACTTCAGGTAACCCACAGCCAATAATTGCACGGACTGAGATCTGGGGAGCTGGAAGGCCAAGCATGACGTAAGTGGCGGCTGAACACATGATCACCAAACGACGGGCGCAAGAGATCTTTCACACGCCTAGCAGTATGGGGTGGAGCGCCATCCTGCATAAAAATCGTACGTTCCAGCAAGTGTTTATCGGCGAGGCTGGGGATGATGCGATTCAGTAACATATCGGCGTACCTCTCACTCGTCACGGTAGCAGTTACAAAACCAGAATCACGCAGTTCCTCGAAGAAAAAAGGCCCGATAACGGTAGATGTGGTAAATCCAACCCATACCGTGACTTTCTCGTCGTGCAATGAAGTTTCCACGACCGTTCTAGGACTTTCGGTAGCCCAAATTCTGCAGTTGTGAGCGTTGACAGACCCACGGAGCGTGAAATGAGCTTCGTCAGTCCACAACACGTTACTCAACCAATCGTCATGTTCCGCCATCTTTTGAAACGCCCACACCGCAAATGACCTCCGCTTCACTAAATCGCCAGGTAACAGTTCATGATGCCGATGGATTTTGTAAGGTAGCATCGGAGGGTACGCCTAAGTGGCAACCAAACAGTAGTGAATGGAATGCCGGTGCGATGTGCGTCTGCACGAGCGCTGACTTCCCCGTGTATAAACGAACCCGCTACAGTCTCCATTTCTTCCTGAACTGTCTCAGCAGCATTACGCCTTGTGCTCGGTCAGCCACTAAGGGGTCTATCGTCTAAACAACCCGCGGCTTCGAACTTCGAAATCATTCTCGCCACAGCTGCATTTGAAAACGGATCTTTACCCGTTCAAATCCCCTTCCTATGGCGATGGGATCGTAACGCTGAACTAGCACATTCCCCATTCTGATAATACAGCTTCACTAAAAGCGCCTTTTCAGGGAACGTCAACATGCTGCGATTGCTGGTGCATATCATTCTCTCTCTCTCTTTTATAGCTCCTTTTATACACGATTTTCATGCGCAGTCACTGACGTTTTGCTGTCCAGCACCATCTGTCAAACATTTTTGAACTTTTTTTTTCTTTTTTCGTGTGTTCTAATAAAACCCCATGTCATTCCAAGCATATGTGTCAATTTTTACCTCTCTACCTACATTATTCCGTGATTTATGAAGTCTTCAAATGTATACTGACTTTTTATCACCCGGTATATTTCTGCAGGATTTTTTTTAAAAGAAATTTTGTAATGCAAGAAAAACAAATGATAGTTAAGAATTAGCACAAAATGAACTGAGTATGAAATAGATCCTGCTTCACAATGCTTTTTATATAAAAGAAAAACAATTTGCTCAACTTATTGATAAAATTATACGAATACTTTTCTACATGAAATTTAAAAATTAATTGAGAATAATCATTTCTAATCAACGTTGAGCGACATCTAAAATGAAGGAAATTGATAAACAGTGTTTTACTGTACTACAAAACAGTGATACAAATAGATTGGTAGACCCATTACATAAAACATTATTTACACAATACTCTCAATTTTATTTACTTGCACCTGCATTAATCAGAGACATAAATTTTAATTGATAACAGAAGGGAGATTCATTTGCAGGGTATTACAAGTAGTTGTAGAAGGTTAATGTTTCACCGAAACGCAGATCTAAAGAGATGGTAGAAGAAATTCCAAGCAAGTAATTTGTTATTTTGATTGTGAATTTTAAAATTGTTTCAAATGAAGTGACAACACTCAAGTTCCTAATCTCCGTACAAGAAAAAAATACCAACAAGTACAGTCAACAGTTAAAAAAATCCGAAATATTAATTTTGTTTTCTGAATCTTTCTATACCTTTAATGATTTTCTTTTTACAGAAGACATGAAGAAATTTTGAAAATCAAATTGTTTGCGGATAAAATATATTACCTTTTCTAAAATCAATTATCGTTGTCATTATCTGATACAGATATCGGATCATAAGTAATATTCATTTTATTTAATACTTCACTTAGTTCTTTGCTTGTTGGTATTAGTGAGTAACGAATGTGATCATCAGGCAGAGTATCATTTCTAATTATAACGAAGCATCCAATGCCACATCTATTACACTAGAGAAGATCTTTGTGTGTTTTCAAAGTACGGAGAAATGTCGTGTAACCCCCTGTAGCAACTAATGTATTAAAGGTCATTGTCCTCAGATGTCTTTCGTATACACTTAGTAAAATATTGTGATGTGCTTCAAGTTCTGATAGTGAAAGCGATGTAACATATGAATTATAATATTCTTCGAAATTGTAATAACACCTTCTGCAAAGAGAAATATAATTGAAAGGCAATGTCTATTTTAAACCATCGTCAGTTGAGGGTAAAGTCTGCACTTTTTGAAGACCAGTTAAAGAAAATTTTTCTAAAACAATCGAAAAGAAATTAAATGGTTCCATTTCTGCATCATCAAAGTTTATAGGATTGAAGTTCCAGTTACAGTACTCGACGTATCGTTGTACATTTGGGTAGTAAAAATGGAGGTACTCAAGGTACTCATGAAGAAATAAAGTTAAATTTTCTTCATTATGTGTGTAATTGTATTGGTTGAAATAATCCGGTTGATAATTACTTTTCAACCAATGTGGGTTCTTTGTGTTCCAAAACCATTCTGGAATACCGTCGTACGAATACATTCGTAAAGGACATGTTACTGCTAGCTGATAGAATTCTTCATCTGAATAAGTGGGCTCGAGATTTATATTCTCAGATTTTAGTAATAATTTCCATTCTGAAGTAAACTTGCAGTAACGTTATTTTGAACCAATAATGTTCCATAGTAAACAAATGTAATATTTTGCCATACTCACAATTTACTAGCACAATTGTATGCTTCTCAGATGATTTTATAACTGAGCCCGATTGTACACAAGTGAATCCTTGGATACAGTGCCCAGTTGGAGAGATGCTTACTCTGTAGGAACTGTAACCCAAATGAGCCAGTTGGAAAGCCTTTTATACGCAGTACTTGTTTACAATGTCTTCGAACACTGCTGCTTGGCGCTAGTGGCTATGACAGATTTTTTTTTTTTTTTTTTTTTTTCCTCGCAATATTTTTGCTGGCGTGGGTGCTTGCCCAGATAGTCATCTTGAAAAGACAATTACCTCAGCAACACAGCCACAGGCACCATGGAGACCTTTGGACACATGGACCAGTAGGAGGGAGGGGGGGAGTATCAGTGCAACCAGTCAACGAATCGATGTACTGGGTCCAAAGACGCCGTGGCGCCTGTGACTGTGTTGCTGAGGTAGATGTCTTTTCAAGACGACTACCTGGGCAAGCACTCACTCTAGCAAAAGGTTGTCGAGGGAAAGAAAATAATTCTCGTGTTATCTGACACAGCCACTAGCGCCATGCAGCAGTGTTCGAAGACATTGTAAACAAGTACTGGAAATAAAAGGCTGGCAACTGGATCAGGTGGATTACAGTTCCTACGGAGTAAGGATCTCTCCAACTGTGCTCTGTATCCACGTTATCAGAAAAGAGAATAACTTTGTGCTTTTCCAAAGTATGGAGAAATGTAGCAACTAATGTGTTAAAGGTCATTGACGTTCGATATCTTTGGTATACACTTTGTAAAATATTGAGATGTACTTCAAGTTCTGCTGGTGAAAGCGATGTAACATATGAATTACAATATTCTTCGGAATCATAATAACACCTTCTGCAAAGAGAAAAATAATTGAAAGGCAATTCCTTTTTTAAACCATCATCAGTTGAGGGTAAAGTCAACACATTTTGAAGACCAGTTAAAGAATATGTTTCCAAAACAATCGAAAAGAAATTAAATGGTTCTATTTCTGCATCATCAAAGTTTATAGGATTGAAATCCAGTTACAGTACTCATCGTATCGTACAATTGTGTAGTATAAATGACGGTGGTCAAGGAAATTAAATTCATGAAGAAATAAAGTTAAATTTTCTTCATGAAGTATGTAATTATATTGGTCGAAATAATCCTTTTGATGATTACCTTTCAACCAATGTGGGTCCTTTGTATTCGAAAACCATTCTGGAACACCGTCGTACCAATACATTTGCAAAGGACAACAGCTTTCAATAGAATGTGAAAGTATTCAGTAGAAGCCTGTACGTTACAAGATAATTATAAATAAACTGTCCTGTAATGTACCGTTTCATACCTTGTCAGGGATCTTAGGAAACTTAAGAAAAACTAATATGAAACTGTTTTTAATTCATCAACTATTTTTATGGCACTACATAGTCCCTTATGTAAAAAAAAAAGTATGTTGAAATCAATATAAACGATACTATTCGCACTCATTCAATATCGTATTCAGAAATGTAGCTACCCGGTTGCTTGGAGCGGAGCGCTGCTGACTATGGCTGGGCAAATGATACTCGCGGTCGAACATGTACAGGATTTCTCAATACAGCAGAGAACTCGATACAGTATCGAACTGTTCGAACACTCTGATAATAAATGACTGGCGCTGCTTATCTGCCAACGATACGCGGGAAATTTTGAAGTTAGCGGCTATCGCTTTGCTCAGAATTAATCTCATAGGAAGTACAAGTACATGTAAATACAAGATTGGCAACAGTATGAAAAAGTGTATATTTTGTTTGAAACAGTGCATACGTGACGTGTCTGGTCTCACTACAGGATATGATAAACAAAATATCTGCTACTAGAATAGAACTACTGCTCCTCATTACTGACGGCTAACATTCAAAAGAAAAAATGTGAATCCTTCATAAGTAGAAATTACATTTAATGTGATTATAAGAGATAGGTTGCAAATGACCATTCCATTCCCTGTTAATGTGGTACAGTAACAGATAAAAATGATACCACCTTTTAATCGCCTTGAAAACAAGACTGAAAGAAATGAAGTAGGGAAAAACATTAGAAATTTAATACCCAATGACGGAAATAAGTCACATAGAAGTAAACTTTAATTGCAACCTCGGAATAAACGGTGCACGAACTGCTCTGTACGTAGTATCAACAGGAGTCGCCAGATCGCTGCACTATAATTTTTAATCGCGATTGCTATCGTTACTTACATCCTATATTCGCTACTGTTTTTACTTATGCCCTGCACCATAGAAGCTACTATAGTCGGAATTAGTACATTAATGACATCCTAACTTCGTTATAAATGGTATACTGCACAGCACAGAAAATATTTATGAATATCATCGTTGTAAATCGTAGAGATAGTACCTCCTGACATTGCTAGACAGCGTTGTGATCGAAAGTTCGAACTAGAGCTCCTAAAAACCCAGGCTGAATCGTCCGCCTTTTTTGCCCATCATGGACGCATCTGACAATGTTTATATTGGCGATGATTGACCTATTCACGCAGTTTTCAACAATATTTTTAATGAAATGTATTTAATATTGCACACATAAGTGTACCGAACAGTAACTAATGTGTATAGGCCTATAAAAATTTAGAATGTGCTTTTAATATAACAGAAAATCGTAACGTACCGGTAATATAACATAGCTTCTCGCCGGGCTGCAGTGGTTATGTTGGCACCAATGGTAATCACGGCAACTCAGATGACCAATAAAGTTTTTTTCGTGACAACTTCAATTAAAACGAAAATTATTTTTTTCTGAACGGACAAGGGTACATACAAGAACCTGTGAACCATAGAGCAGATAGCTCGTGAAAAATATTTACGCAATTCTACACTTCATTGTTCATCTGTTGCCAACATAAGCACTGGAGCCCGGCGAGTAGCGTCGTAAAATTTTACCCAGTGCCATATGTTACGCGACCATAAGAGATGCTTCGACCTTATATATAAGTAATTGTGTAAAGTATTATTCAGTATGTTGAAAACTACGTATAAATGCACCACAATAAATATTCCTATCCTCTCTGAAAACTGCGAAAAACTTTATTAAGTCTCAAACATTCTGCAACAAACTGCTCCAGCATCATCGATAGGGAGAAGTAATGCAATTGTACATAACTGACGTGTCTATAGCTACATTTATTACATATACTTATAACTCATAATTGAGCGACAGATCCTGGTTTCCAGTTGCTTCTGCGACAATTTATAGGCCATCTTTTTCTTCGTTCTAGATTGCTGAGAAATTGCACTCCTTTGCTGCAGTGATTTGTGCAGTTCACAGCTGAGGAGCCACCCATATTTTCCAAAAATTCTTCAGTAAATTCGATTATAAACTCCCTTTCCGGCCGCGACTCGTATATACCCACATACAACTGTCCTGCACATTGGGGCAAAAATGGCGGATAGTTCAGCTCGGATTATAGGAGCCTCAGTTCGAACATTTCCCGAAATTTCCCGAACCGTGACGTAAATTGTTCGAACAGTTCGAGTCATGTTCAAACCCAGCTCTACTGCTGACGCAATGCATAACATAAATCGTGGGACTGTCGTGACTGTATATGGTACACTGTGGTCACTACTCAGTTTTTAGAAAGGCGGGAGATAGGATGCATAAGCAGTGGCGGCTGGTGATAATGTGCTAATGTGCTGCAGCACACTGTAAATGTATTACAAAAATTATGTCATTTCTCTTCGAAAGCAAGCGAGCAATCGCTGTAAAATTACATCCTTTCTCTTGGAATGCGATCCAGGTAGCATAATAAAATTATGCCAATTCCCTTCCAATACGTATTACAATGCTAGTAATAAAGATGGAAACGCATTTTGGAGCGCTCTCGCCGCAATAGCTGGAAACCAGCTCCGTGTGCTGAAGTTGGATTCAGCCACGCTGGTAGGTGCGCAGAGAGGCGGCGCAGTTGTCTGTTCGCTAGTGCGCATGCGCAGACGTGACGTCAGGCCTGGCGACTCATGTGTGCTGAGACCGAATGCAGCACCAGATCAATATTTCTCTCCGCACTTCGTGTAACGGTTGCGGAATAATAGTATATGACGAATATTGCGGCATACAGAGTCAAATAGCGCGCTGGCTCAGGCGTTTTGCGCGTTGTCTCTCAAACCTACTTGTGTGAGGCTCGTATTCAAATACCTCTGAATCCAAATTTTTAATTTCTGTAAATAAAACTTCAATCACAAACACCATTAGTAATGTATAGCCAACATAGCGAATGAAAATGCGCTTTTCAGCCAAGCAGCTTCATTGGTCACTTGTGTAGAACACAGATGACGTAATGGGGATATTGCTAAGCTCCGTTATTTCCACTGTCAGTCACGCTTTTTATTTTAGTGTATTTTGTTTCCTGTTTATTTTTGTAATATTGTAGCACACTGGTCAAATTTTGTACGAGTCGCCACTGTGTATAAGTTGTAGAAATGTTCAAGCTAAGTCACGCGCAAATGACATACAGAATGAGAGCTTCTTCACCCATTGGAGACCTGAGCTAAATCTCAGGGATGACAGTTGGCTAACTGTTTGCCGTAAGGATCAAGAGCTCGGCGCTACAGGAAGCCATAGCAACTGTGCTGCACCGGGCTCGTAGTCGACGCAGGAGTATCGCAGAGGTCGAACAGGCAGACTAAGCTTTAAAGTTGGGAGCCGGCCGGCGGCTATTAATGGAATTGAGGGGGCCAGGCGGCGTAAGCCCTGGGTGACAAACGCCTTGCTATCAGCGCCGTCCCACTGCGCTCACCGGAGACACACTCATCTCGACGTGGTTCACGGAAATGCCGCAGCGGCGCCACAAGTCGGCAAGCAGACGAGACAGTTGCCTGCGGGATGCGTGCACTTCGACCTACTTTTTGGAGCCGTAATAGGGAAGTTTACAAGTTTAAATGGCGTAATATTGGAATTCTTTATACTATTTAGAAAAAACACACCAGAGTTTATGTATTTAAAGCATAATATGTCGTTAGTACCTCACTCAGATTAGTTTACTCTGAAATATAAACATACACACAATGTGTAGGCTTTTAAATATAATAAAGAGAAAAAAGTGCTTTATTCAACATTTTTATCTCCTGTTTTAAGCTACCATCACCAGTTGTCAAATAGGTAAATATGTACACTGGGCTGAAGAGCAGTGTACGAGGCTGCTGCCAGCCCGTCCCAGGGTCATTAAAATACAATAAAAAAGGGAGATTTTTTTTTCCAAAGCGTTTCTATTTTATTTCATAATAGGGCATTTTCAGTGGCTTGCAATATGTTGGGCCTACATTGTTAAGTTTAACATTATTTTGTTTTCCGTTTCTGGCAGTTACGGTTATAAAAATTTCCGGGTGTTTTCTGATTTTCTTACTTAATCAATTTGCAGATGCTCTGCATGTGTTCGTGCTACTGGTTAGCTGGTTTTCTTCTATTCTTCATTTCACTAGAATGTTTTTTTAACATAACTAGATACATGCAATTTGTTTAGGTTATGTTCTGACTAACCTCCTTGTGTTCTGATTTGATGATGTTGCCAAACTGTTGAATTCATAGGCCAAAGATAACATAGACTGCGCGTGATCTTATCTCTACCGTGTTGTGGTTTGAAACTAGAAAAAAACACACCAGAGTTTATTTATTCAAAGCATAATATGTCGTTAGTACCTCACTCACATTAGTTTGCTCTGAAATATAAATATACACACAATGTGCAGACTTTTAAATATAAGAAAGAAAAAAAAGTGCTTTATTCAAGATTTTTATCTCCTGTTTTAAACTACCATCACCAATTATCAAATAGGTAAATATGTACACTGGGCTAAAGAGCAGCGTACGAAGCTGCTGCCTTTTATTATTATTATTATTATTATTAATTTTTTTCAAAGCGTTTCTACTTTATTTGATAATAGGGCATTTTCAGTGGCTTGCAATATTTAGGGCCTACATTGTTATGTTCAACATTATTTTCTTTTCCGTTTCTCGCAGTTTCGGTTATAAAAATTTCCGGGTGTTTTCTGATTTTCTTACTTAATGTTTTTGCAGATGCTCTGCATGTGTTCGTGCTACTGGTTCGTTGCTTTTCTTCCATTCTTCATTTCACTAGAATGTTTTTCTAACGTAACTAGATACATGCAATTTGTTTAGGTTATGTTCAGATTTGATGATGTTGCCAACTGTTGAATATATAGGCCAAAGATAACATAGACTGCGCGTGATCTTATCTCTATTGTGTTGTGGTTTGAAACCAAAGAGGTATATAAACAACATAGAGAGGCTATAGGCAAGCTACAGCGCTCTAAGCAAATCTGGGCGCCATATTTGAGAACGTCTGTTTGAAGCAACAGAGTGAGCAGACGCTTCAGTTTGTAATCTAAACTAACGTGTAATCGCTATTATTAGTGGTAAAACATGCCCAGTGTATGTTCGGCGTACAAATGCAGCAACCGCAGTGATAAAACTGTTCCAATATCATACATAAAAAAGAGATATGTAATTATATAGGTCGTTGTGTAACAGCGTGTATTTGTCTATAAACATTCATTACACTTAACTTTCGCATTTACCAAGTTTTAAAATTATTTTTACTTCACGACCATCAAAAAGCTAGGCAGATGACGGATGTATTTGGTGTGTTTTAATGTAATGATATTTGTTTATATAGTGTACAAAAGCGTTTTAACCATTGGGTAAGTAGCCTAGGCATATGAACTGTAATTAAACTATTTTTTACACAGATTTCCTTTGAAAAACAAGGAGTTACGAACCCAATGGGTAGCCAGTATGAGGCGTGATAAGTGGCAGCCTACAAAGTATAGTTACATATGCTCTCGTCACTTATGGATGTTACCACCGATCGAAAGCGGCTACTAGCAAATGCCATTTCCTGAGCACCTACACAAACAAAAAGCTGTAAGGAGAGCTTGATAAATACGTCATGTACTTCAAAACATGAAACATCACTTGAATCACAGGCAGAATAAAGGCAATTAAAGATTTTTAAAGAAATTCGCCTGTATTTATAGGGAAGATATATCGCCAAATACAAACGCTTATTGACATTATAGTAACATTACCAAATAATGCACCAGTTCTACGATTGTAAACATTACACTTAGGATGCAGTAGTAAACGAGAAATGTTATTCCTAGTGGGAATTACTTTCCGAAATGCGTCACCCAGAAATTAAGGAAAAATCGAGACTGGCAATGTTTAATATAAAACCTATGATTCAGTTGTTAGCAGACGTCCACTATCATTTGGCGTGACGCTGACGTTCTCAAAGATGGCGGCAACCTTTCCAACTGCCTTCAACTATGGCGGCGCTGTGACCGGTCTATGTTGTTTATATTGGTCTTTGTTTGAAACCAACATCTAACATTGCCCCTATTAACGTGACTGAGTTTTCGTCATTGAGAGCAACAGTTTCTCTCATTTACAGATGAAATCAAGCGTTGATTTCAACAATAAAACTACTTCCAGTACTCCTATTACACATGTAATAGTAACATTAACGTAATTTCCCCAATAACATTACCTGACATTGGCGGTTTAGGTGATCTGATAGTTTTATATTCTTCAAAAATGATACATCAAGATCGAGAATTAATAATTTATTTAATGACGACCGGTTTCGGAGGTCTGTGCCACCATCATCTGGTCATATATATTTCATAAGCTGGTCACCTTATTTAAAAAAAAATGGATATAAAATAATAAGGTAAGGGAGCAATATATCGGATAGGTTCATAATTTCGGATAGTGGGATTTCACGTATAGTAGGTGCTGCTAACTACTGGAAATCATTTCTGTTAGCTTCTGGTAGTAGTAGGAGAGCATGCTGGTAGTAATACAATTGTTGTTTGAGTTCCACTATAGATGGAAGCTTATGACGTGTTTTGTTGATTTCCTAGTTTTTTACTGTGTTTTCTGAGCCAAGTTTTTACATGGAAGGTGGGATTTTACTACATTTTATTAGGTATGTCTAAGCAACATATTTACTCTAATATTAATGTGTGTAAGTGAAGTTACGAACACATAACCTACGCATTGGAATCGGCCATGGTGAATGTAGCGTTGTAAAGTTCTTAATTTCGGATACTTGGCGGTGCCTATTTTCGGATATCCGAAATTAGGAACTATTTTGTGGTGTATTTACAGTACTAAGTATCATAAGCAGAAATTATTACTATACATGACATATGATTTAAATAAGAAGTATTTTAAAATTCTCTTAAATTAAAGGATGTTGATTTTTTTTTTAAATTTTTATTTTAAGGGGGTTTCCAAAATCGTTTTAGTCGAAACCTGTTTAGTATAAACGTGTGGCGTATGTAGCTTATAACCACTGCTAACCCTTCATCAAATGGAATCTCCGAATTGGTATCTTCTCTCGAAATCAGTCTGCCACCTGCTCTGCCCAGAAATTCAAATTCCAGCGAGGTAGGTATAACTGTTGTGATTACCAGTTCTCCTTACAAATTGGAACTACAAGACACATTATCGAGGTCTGAGGAAAAAAGAATGAAGCTGAACATGGTCTCCACAAATTGCAAAGGAAGAACTTTAAAGAAAAGATACCCTTTAGGAAAGTTGGCATCTCAATCGTCCAGAGAGAGGAGTTATAGAAAGATAAATACTCTGATGACTCTTCCTCCGAACCAATTTTTCTTAGTACGGACGATGAAGGTAGTGCAGATGATGCATGCTTCTACTGTTCTGAGCCCTACAACAATTATCAACGTGCTGAGAAGTGCATCAGATGCATTAAATGTCCCCAGTGGGCCCACGAACTGTGTGCAGACACGGAAAAACATGGGTCGAAAATTTATGGATTTGATTTATATTCTTCTGAATAATGTAATGTGCCAGTTAATGCTTTTGAAATAAAATTGTTTCTTTTTATCTTTCAAAAAGCCATGTATTTTCATTAATATCAGCCATCCGAAATTAGGGATCACTACCATCCGAAATTAGGAACCCTTTTCAGGAGTTCTCAAAGGAGCACTTCTTTAATAGCATTAAATTAGTTCAAAATATTTTAAGAATACAGGAATTTTGAAAGTGGATCCCTGAAGGATATAGTATACAGAGTTCAAGAACGAATTTTCATTTTCTGTGAAACATTGTTGTTGACAAATTTTGTGAAAATGTAAATGGTATCCAAAATACGGCTACCTTTCCTTAATATAAAAATAGATAAGTTAAAACATAACAGCTTACACTTATTATTAAGCACTTATTATTTTACATCAATTTTTAAATAAGATGACCAGATTATAAAATATATACGGCCAGACAATGGTGGCACAGTCGCCCTTGACGTAAATAAATTATTAATTCGCGATGTTGGCGTTTCTTTTTCAAAAATGTTTCAAATGTTTGTATAGCTAATGGGACTTCACTGGGGGTCATCAGTCCTTAAACGTACAAACTACTTACGAACTAGCTAATACTAATATCCATGCCCGAGGGGGGGATTCGAACCCCCGACCGTAGTGGCCGTGCAGACCGTGACTGGAGCGCCTCAGTCACCTCGGCCACCGCGGCCGGCCGTTTCTTTTTGAAGAATATAATATTAATGAGGTGATTATCGTTTTTAGATGTACCCAGGTACAAAGTAGTGCCAATCCTTTTCCAAGCAACAGAGTCAGTGATTAATGTTATTCGCACGAAAGAAGCCAAAAGGAAACTCCAAATTACGTGGAACGGGAACACCTTAGAGCACACAGACCACCCTAAATATCTTAGCGTGATTTTCATCGGTCTTTAACTTATAAACAGCACTGCATCAAAACGAGACAGAAAATAACAAAGAGAAATAATATACTTAGAAAGCTAACGGGTAGCAAATGGGGTGCATGTCCTGGTGTGCTACGAACAACGGCACAGGCGCTCTGTTTCTCAACGGCTGAGTACGCGTGCCCCGTGCGGAATAGATGCGCTCACACGAAACAAGTAGATGTGGCCCTCAATGAGACCTGCAGGATAGTGACAGGGTGCATGAAACCAACGCCGGTCAGACTCTTGTACAAGGCAGCTAGGTTTGCAGATCCCACAGCTCGCAGAAACGCGATAGAACATGTAGAGAAAATAAAACAACTCGCAGATGAGCGGCATGTCCTCTACAGAGCTCGACCACCAGAGACGCGACTGAAGTCTAGGAGAAGTTTCCTTGGAACCGTCCAGGACGAACCGCCTGAAAATTTCCCTCTCCCCCAAGTTCAGTGGACCAGCCAAAACCCGAATTTTAAAACCGGAGAACGTTGAATAGGCTCAGAACGGGGGTCGCCCCAGTAAAAGTAAATATGCTTAAGTGGGGTATAATCGACCAAACCGATGTAAACTGTGACTGTGGAGAAAGTCAAGATATGGAACACCTTTTTACATGTGACCGGGGTACCCTCGAAGATTTGTGGCTCGCGAATACTAATGGAATAGACGTAGCCCAGTACTGGGCCGATACCCTTTAAATAGTCCGGACACGACAAAGTAAGTAAGTGATGAATAATATTATCAGTAAGCAGATTCATTGAGCTGGTCTTCAATGAGGTACAATGTCTGTGAGAGATTAATTTCTCGTGCAGATAGCTTTTAATAACATTATATAAAGCTAAAGATGAATACAAAGAGTTACATTATTCTTAAATGTAAATAGCCAATATTTTGTTTGTTTTACGTCAGTGAAAGACTAAGGGGGGCGGAGGGGGCGGACCGCTTCGGGCCTCTCGTCTTGGGGGCCTCCAAATACCACGAAAGCGAGTTTTTTTTATTTAATTAATTTATTTTTATATTATTTTATTTTTTATTCATTTATTTATTTTAGCGCCCTCGACAGCTGTTTTTTTTCTTCCTTAGGTTGCTCCGCGCCTCACGTCGTTACTTTTCTTACACTAATACATGTATTTCTAAGTGGACAGGGGCCTCAGTTTGTTTTTTCGCCACCCCGGGCCTCCGACAGTCTTAGACCTCTACTGTTTAACGTTTTGCCATCACTGTAAGTGGCAAAAGTAAAATAGAAATGCTTGTAGAGAGTTAAAATCGCACTTCAGTTCTTCTAAAAGCACAAAAAAAGAAAAAAATCACAACAATTGTTGGTTGTCATTACTTTCCACCTGGGCATATCTAAAAACGATAATCACCTCATTAATATTATATTCAGTTTCTAGTGTTTTTAGCATGAATAATGTTTGACGGGAGAATTAGCTTCCTTTGTGCTCCGTTCCAACTATATGAGACTAGCTGAACCCCTGCTGCTTCGCATGTGTAGGCTGGTTGGTCTGCACCAGTTGTTTCTTTTTAATCCTGATGAAGAATCCATATCTTAAGTTGCGTAGTTATAGCTTGAAATTTGAGATAACAGCACCATATTTTTGAAAATCAATTTTTGCATCTCGTATTTCACCCCCTTATTGATCGAATTTCCAAAAATACCGAAACACTTGTCTTTTAAATTTGAACCCCGAATCCAAATCCAAAAATTTGCAGTTCTAACTTCAAAATTGCCTAAATAGCAACAGATTTTCGAAAAACATCCCCTCTCCAATTTAACCCCCTTATGGTTCAATTTCCAAAAATACCGAAACACGTATTTTTTAAAATCATAACGAATAATACAAATACCAATTTTTGCAGCTATAGCTTCAAAATTGTCTTGACAACAAAGTGTTTTCGAAAAGAATTTTTGATCCCCTCTTTTACCCCCTTAGTTTTTGAACTTCCAGAAATACCGAAACTCGTGTCTTTTTAATCCTGATCAAGAGTCCATATCCCACTTCACAGAAATATACTTACTTCTATGATAAACAGATTACATTAAATATCTTTGGATAAGAAAACACTGTACAACAAATCCAATTGCACCACTAGCCTAAAACATAGACCTGACAAATGAAAAACCTACAGCCGTTATTGCTTGTCAAATTAATACATCGCCGTCGTCCCATCATCCGTCTAACTGAGATGGATGTACTGAAACATAGATGATCACATATAAAGTATTTAATGTCTTTTGTTCATTCATTCATTACTATAGTTGCATCCACGAACGATGGCAGGTCGCTCATGTCTAGACAATAGCATCTTTCTCGGTGTCAAGCAACAGCTGAAGTATGCATTTATGTTCAACTGAAGTGCGCAATGGGCTATGTATATAATCCAAATATAATGGCTCTCGCTTGCTTAGGTAGAATTTGTTACATGATAACACCATCAGCGATGTCAACTTACAACAAATAGACTAAAATACACGCAACAGAGCGTTAAGAACATTGGAACCTTGGAAGACCTTGGAAGAACCGTGGAAGACTAGCACTCCTGAAAGAAAGGATATGGTGAAGACATGGCTTAGCCACAACCTAAGGGATATTACCAGAATGAAACTTTCACTCTGCAGCGGAGTGTGCGCTGATATGAAACTTCCTGGCAGATTGAAATTGTGAGCCGGAACCGGGACTCGAACCTGGGACCTTTGCCTTTAGCGGGCAAGCGCTCTACCTACTGAGTTATCCCGACATGACTCACGATCCTGCCTCACCACTTTACTTCCGTCAGTACCTCGTCTCCTACTTTCCAAACTTCACAGATGCTCTTCTGCGAACCTTGGAAGACTAGCACTCCTGGAAGAAAGGTTATGGTGAAGACATGGCTTAGCCACAGCCTAAGGGTTGGTTCCAGAATGAAACTTTCACTCTGCAGCGGAGTGTGCGCAGATATGAAACTTCCTGGTAGATTAAAATTGTGAGCCGGAACGGGGACTCGAACCTGGGACCTTTGCCTTTAGCGGGCAAGTGCTCTACCGACTGAACTATCGTGACACGACTCACGACAGCTCCCCACATTGTTTAATTTGTAAACCAAGTATGAAAATTTTTAATTTTGCTCAAATATACAATAGATAGATCTTATACACGTGAAAAAGTGCAGGAATATGTTTTATTATATTTTTAAAATAATTCAAGTCTGATGGGGTTAAATCTGCTTCAAACCAGTTCAGTCAACTTCAAGTGAGTTTTAATCCTCTTTTGTATCAAAATTCGCAGACATTTACACTGCGGAAATTGCAAAACATTGCTTAATTTCTCTTATAAGACAGTGCACGCACGAAAAACACCCCGAATTTAGAATGAAACTATTCACTCAGCAGCGGAGTGTGCGTTGATATGAAACTTCCTGGCAGTTTGGCAAGTAGGAGGCGAGGTACTGGCGGAAGTAAAGTTGTGAGACGGAATCGTGAGTCGTGTCGGGATAGCTCAGTAGGTAGCGCGCTTGCCCGCGAAAGGCACAGGTTCCAGGTTCGAGTCCCGGTTCCGGCACTCGATTTTAATCTGCCAGGAAGTTTCATATAAGCGCTCACTCCGCTGCAGAGTGAAAGTTTCATTCTGGAAACATCCCTTAGGCTGTGGCTAAGCCATGTCTTCACCAAATCCTTTCTTCCAGGAGTGCTAGTCTTGCAACGTTAGCAGGAGAGGTTCTGTGCAGTTTGGAAAGTATGAGGCGAGGTACTGGCGGAAGTAAAGTTGTGAGGCGGGATCGTGAGTCGTGTTGGGATAGCACAGACGGTAGTGCGCTTGCCAGCGAAAGGCAAAGGTCCCAGGTTCGAGTCCCGGTTCCGGCACACAATTTTAATCTGCCAGGAAGTTTCATATCAGCGCACACTCCGCTGCAGAGTGAAGTTTCATTCTGGAAACATCCTTTAGGTTGTGGCTAAGCCATGTCTTCACCATATCCTTTCTTCCAGGAGTACCAGCCTTGCATGTTTCGCAGCAGAGCTTCTATGAAGTTTGGAAAGTAGGAGGCGAGGTGCTGACGGAAGTAGTGAGGTCGCATCGTGAGTCGTGTCGGGATAGCTCAGTCGGTAGAGCGCTTGCCCGCGAAAGGCAAAGGTCCCAGGTTCGAGTCCCGGTTCCGGCACACAATTTTAATCTGCCATGAAGTTTCATATCAGCACACACTCCGCTGCAGAGTGAAAGTTGCTAGTTCCATTAGTCATTGGCCAGCAGTGCACACGCCCGCGGCCTGCGGCTGACACGCGGCGGCGGTCATTATTCCGGCAGGGCGCGCGCCATGTGGGCGGCGTTAAGGCTGCCAGAATCGATATCCAATTACAGGCCGCCTCCGCGACAGGAAGCGCGTCCGATTTCCGGCGCAAGGCGGTGCCGCCGGGCCCGAGCGCCGGGTGCGGACTCTGGAGGCGACGCTGCTGCCCTCTGTAAGGCGCGAGCCGTAATCTCCGGCCGCTGTCGGCCTCCGCGAGGAAATTGTGTGCCCGGACTGTAGCGCTAAGGGAAGGGCGCCAGCACGCTCGCTTCCTCTGTTCCCTACACCAGCGGTGCCGAGGTGGATCCTGCCTACACGAGAGAACAGCTGTAGTGCAAACTACAGTCTTCTATGTTGAGCAGGATAAGAGGTTCAAAATTTGACGCCACCGCCCTTCCCGGCACTTTGACATGGTCGACCTTTTTTTTTTACAGAATGAAACTTCACTCTGCAGCGGAGTGTCCGCTGATATAAAACTTCCTGATAGATTAAAATTGTGAGCCGGAACCGGGACTCGAACCTGGGACCTTTGCCTTTAGCGGGCAAGCGCTCTACCTACTGAGTTATCCCGACACGACTCACGATCCCGCCTCACAACTTTACTTCCGCCAGTACCTCGCCTCCTCCTTTCCAAACTTCACAGAATCTCTCCTGCGAACCATGCAAGACTAGTACTCCTGGAAGAAAGGATATGGTGGAGACATGGGTTAGTCACAGCCTAAGGAATGTTTCGAGAATGAAACTTGCACTCTGTAGCGGAGTGTGCGCTGATATCAAACTTCCTGGAAGATTAAAATTGTGTGACGGACCGGGAATCGAACCTCGGACCTTTACCTTTCGCGGCAAGCGCACTACCTACTCTGCTACCCCGACACGACTCACGATGCCGCTACCATATCCTTTCTTCCAGGAGTGCTAGTCTTGCATGGTTCGCAGGAGAGTTTCTGTGAAGTTTGGAAAGTAGGAGGCGAGGTACTGGCGGAAGTAAAGTTGTGGGGTGGCATCGTGAGTAGTGTCGGGGTAGCACAGTCGGTAGTGCGCTTGCCCGCGAAAGGCCAAGATCCTATGTTCGAGTCGCGGTTCTGGCACACAATTTTAATCTGCCAGGAAGTTTCAACCTTTTTACAGTTTCATTCGTCCATGACGCTGTTATAGTTACATGGGGTAGAAAACAGGGCATAAGAAGAAGTGTAGGGATGTTAAAAAAATTTCTTTCCGTTTTTGTAGAATAATCTAATAAATAAAGCAGTGTCTGTATGTATGTACGTGTTGCATACAAATCTACAGTTTTGTTCCAATCTTTATAACATTTTATACACGTAAGCTTCAATCCATGAGGACGGTCGCCGTAAGTGTAAGAATCACATACGATGTATAGCTCACGAGATATGACGTCATAAACAATGAGATGCGCGCAATACTGCTGCATTTAGCGACAATACTGCTCATTTTCTCCTAAACCACTGGACCGATTTCAACCAAATTTGGTACACACATTCCTTACCGTGAGGTAACAATTGCTGCGTGGTTAAGAATCACATGCGGCACATGGTTCAAAAGATATTACGTCATAACCAATAGAAATCGCAAAAAATGCCATTTAATGCGGCGAGACTTTCGAAATACATTGTATGAGAATGACAGTACTTAGCGACTTGCAAGGAACTTTAAACATAATTTCAAACCTTTATTAAACTTTTTCTCGCTGGTAACCATAGTAAAATGATGAAAGGAAAAGAGTTTCTCGCTTACTACTTCTCCGCTGTTTACGGAGTAAAACTACGGCTTTCCGTATGACGTTACGATTTATAATTTCTACACTACAATTTGTAGCCGCAGGAAATTTTACAGGTAGTATATACGCATATAGCTGAGTGTACCTTCTAAACTGTGTCACAGTACGACACGTAGTTGATGAGATATAAGCACATAAACAGTAACGTTCGTGGAAAAATGCATCACACACTAAGTTTTAATCTATTACTTCTTTACTACTAATTGTATTCCCAAGAGATTTTACAGACATACAGCCTTTTTAGAAATAAATATATACCTGAAAAATGGCATGAATAAATAAATACCCGAGCAACGCCGGGTTTTCAGCTAGTCCTATATATTTTCTAAAACATAATACCTTATCTTAGATTAAGGAAAGGCAAACCTACACTTTTAGGTTTTGTAGATTTGGAGCAAGCTTTTCACAATGTTGATTTGAATACCTCTTTCAAATTCTGAAGTCAGCAGGGATAAAATACAAGGAAAGGAGAGTTATTTACAACTTGTACAAAAGCCAGACCGCAGTTATTAGACTCGAAGGGCACGAAAGGGAAGTATTAGATGGGAAGGGAGTAAGAGAGGGTTGTAGCCTTTCTCCAATGTTATTCAATCTGTACGGTTAAAGAAAGCAAGGAAAAATTTGGAATAGGGATTAAAGTTCAGGGTGAAGAAATGAAAACATTGCGTTTTGCTGATGACATTGTAATTCTGTCAGAGACAGCAAAGGACCTGGAAGAGCAGTTGAATGGGACGGACATTGTTTTGAAGAGAGCGTAGAAAATGAACATTAATAAGAGCAAAACAAAGATAATGGAGTGCAGTCTTAGAAAATCAGGCGATGCTGAAGGAATTAGATTAGGTAACGAAACAATGAAGGTGGTAGATGAGTTTTGCTACTTTGGTAGTAAAATAACATATGACGGTCGCAGTACAGAGGATATAAAATGCAGAATGGCAATGGGAAGAAAAGCATTTTGAAAAAAAAGGGAAATTTGCCAGCATCGAATATTAATTTAAGTGTAAGGAGGTCTTTTCTGAAGGCATTTGTGTGGAGCGTTGCCTTCTATGGGAGTGAAACATGGACGATACCATACGCTCTATTTGTAAAAAAAAGTCTGTATAAAAGTATATTAAAGTGCAGCAAATACAGTTCTTTAAAACTTTATTAGTGAAAATTGTGTTTATTAATGAATGTCTTATGCAATATCGGCCTTAAAATCTCCGATCGACACCCCTGACATGAACATACATACTAAGATGAGTGATTAAGAATGATTGAAATAATCTGTCTAAACTAAAGACTCAGCTCCAGTAGTGGAGTCAGGATTTGGTTCTGGGGGGGGGGCATTGATTTTTATTTATTTATTATTTTTTTTAATGAATTTATGAATCTATAACTTATTTACACTTTTTTATAATTTAACCAATTATACTACCAAAACAATTGCACAAGAAATGAAATGAGTAGGTTCGCTTTAATTTGAAATTAGAAGAGGAGCGTCGTGGTGGAAATGGAGTGTATATAATCAGCTCGTAAAATAATTAATCAGCTTCTATGTTACTAGCCAATAACTGTTTAATTAACATGAGACTATGTGTAAAAATTGGACTAAAATAACAGTATTATTGTTCGTTAGATTGCATTCGTTGGCGCCGCTGACGTGCAAAGCTGCGGGTCGCCGCGTATGACTAGCATAGAAGGAACCGAAACGCCAGCGTCAAAATTGGTCGCGGCGACATTAAAGCCGCTCACATTAACAACAGCACACGTTCTCAGTGGCGTCATCACGTTGGCGACCCATTCTCACGTTAACGTGTGCTTGGCAACTTATAGTTACGTTATACTTTACTACATGTGTATTATTTCAAATTTCCAGTGCCGACCTGTTTAAAACAAATAAAAAATCACTATCAGATCCGGCGCTGAAACAATGAACCACCAGTCATCTGAAGCACCAACAGCCATTACCTACGAATGTACTCCAGGACAGACAATAATCATACTGCATTTTAATAAGCCCACGCCATTAAACATGTATAATACATAATGGATTCAATAATGTTACTGTGTATGCCATGGACATGCTTGTTAAAACAGTGTTGTAGGTACTCGAAGCTAGGAGATTTGCTGAGACCTCCTTCCATGACGTCAGCAAGGCCTTTTATCATGGGGTATCGTTGTAGAAACTGTTTTATTATGGAATAAAAGCTGTGAGTATCAAAATGTTAAATCATTTCTAAGTGACCAGCAACAAATTGTTTGCATAGGTAATCATATGTCTAGTATAGTAACACTTAGATATGGCGTGCCACAGGGCTCAGTTTTAGGTTCTTTGCTATTCGTATTAATGATCAATGCTATACCATCTTTTATCAACACTCAAACTATATTGTACGCATATGTCTCTACCTTTTTTAACAGTGTCTGAGTATCCAACTTGGTTAGACGGATGATGGGATGACGGCAATGTATTAATTTGACAAATGAAAAACTTTCAGCACTTATTTTTGGACTTTTAATTATTAGTTTCGAGAATACATTGTTCTCTTCTTCAGAATCTTATAAGTATTCGTACAGTAATGCAAGACTAGCCTTCCATTATAATATTGCATAACACCCTCTCACCCCAAGATGAAGCCAACAACTACATCTTGGCTACATCTTGAAGTGAGAGGGTGTTATGCAATATTATAATGAAAGGCTTGTTTTGCATTACTGCACGGATACTTATAAGGGTCTGAAGAAGAGAACAAAATGTTCAAATATTTGTAGAGCTTATGGGACTTAACTATGGGGTCATCAGTCCCTAAACTTACAAACTAATTATGAACTAGCTTATACCAAAGACGGCACAAACATCCATGACCGAGGGGGGAATTCGAACCATCGACGGCGGACGGCCTCGCGCATCGTAGCATAGCGCCTCAATGCGCTCTGTCGCTCCGCCGCGGAAGAATAGAACAATGTATTCTCGAAACTAGTAAATAAAAGATAAAAATAACGGCTGAAGGTTTATCATTTGATTTCAATGAATTGCGCACCTTAACTGACAATATCTTAGACCTCTATTTGGGTTAGAGCTAAAGGGTTTTGTTTAAACTATGGTAAAAATAACAAATCTTTTAGTCTTTGTAATTTACTGTGTACTGACAACGCAGATAGTGTTAAGTTTTTAGGTTGGAAACCACACATAAAATATTTAAGTGCTAGACTCTCAAGAGTAATTTTTCGTTGAGGAAATTAAAGACCTCCGTCCCAGTTAATTATGTTAGATCGGTGTACTTTGAATTTTTTCAGAGTATAATTTCTTATGGAATACTTTTTGGGGAAACAGTAGCCATGTCCATGCTATCCTTCTGCTACAAAACAAGGTGGTCAGGATTATCATAGGCTCAAACAAACGGGAGTATGCAAAACCATTATCATAAAATTAGGTTGTCTTACAGTTGCCAATATGTATATATATCATGTTTTAATTTAAATAAAAAATAACTGGCCAGCTGTTAAAGGCAGTCATACATTCTTACAATACAAGAAATATCAAGAAAAAAATGTGTCATTCTATAGATTGTCAAAATCATTAGATAGTTACAATGCTGTAGGCCTAAAATACATAATAGAATACCCCCAGAAATAAGCAATTTACTTTTACATTGATTTAAATGCAAATTCTACAACAGATAATTATTAGATTCTCTTTCCTATTCTGTTACTGAATTTTTTTGAATTCAGTTCTAAGTAAAATGTTTTTAAGAAAAGTTGATCCAGCTCAACTCACTGTATAAACTTTTATGTAAAGTGATTTACCAATGTACTATTAATATTGACTTGGCCCATTGCTTGTAAAAGTTCAATGACAATAAAATAACTTGATTGATTGATTGATACGCACATGAGGTTCTTATCAAAACATGTACTCTCTTCTGTACGAGTCCTCGAAAATAATAATGGGAATTTACGAAGACCATTAATATTTTTAAAAATATAGAGCTCATATCCTTCCGAATGTTCTTCATTGTTTGATTAAAAAATGTAATAATTCGGCCAAGAACTTTAGATATTTGCTGTAAAAGCGTTTCCCGCTTGTATATTAGGTCTTCATATATAGTTTTGTGTATTTTATATAACCGTCAAGCACATTTTTGTTATCATAATATGTGAAGCCGAACTGTCATAAAAATAACTGATTTTAATATTAACATGTTTTTTTATGAGGGGTGGCAATTTTGCCTCTCCCATGGGGCGTCTCACACGGGACGACTTAGAAAAGATGCCAATATGGAGCGAAAATTGGCAGTTGATCCTAAATAATTAAAACTGCGGAGTCCTCCACATCAGTACTAAAATGAGTTCACTAAACTTCGTTTTATAAAATAAATCAGCCAAATCTTAATTCCACCTATAACTAAATATCTAAGGATTAAAATCATGACCACCTTAAACTCAAAAGAATTGTTGTGGGGAAGGCAAAGCTAAGACTACAGAACACTTACAAGAGTAAAAGAATTACTAAAGAGACTGCATACTCGACGCCGTCCGTCCTCTTTTGGTGCATTGCTGCGCGGTTAAGAAGCCTTATTAGTTGGTACTGACAAACGACATCGAAACAGTACAAGTAGGGGCTGCTCGTTTTGTGTTATCGCGAGACAGGGGAGAGAGGGTCACAGAAATGATACAGGAGTTGGAGTAGGAATAATTACAACAAACATCGCTGCGAAGAGATCTACTTACGAAATTTGGATCAACGACTTTGACCTCTGAATGCGAAAATAAATTGTTCACTCCCACCTACATCGAGAGAAAAGCTGATCCAAAATAAGATCAGACCTCTAATGGAATGATGTAGGTGTTCTTTCTTCGCGCATGCTATTCGCTAAAGGAATTGTACATAAAAAGCATGAATGTGGTGTAGTGAACCCTATTCCAGGCACTGATTTGCAGGGTGACAATGTAGAGGTAACGATAAATTAAAAAACACAATTTTGTGTGTGTTCTACAAGTTTATTTTTGTTTACTTAACTGGTTTTCGGCTTATTAGGCCATCTTCAGAGTACTGACTGCTGTGTCAAAGAGGTTACAATGTTTAGATACAGTATGGGAAGAGATGACAAATGTCTCCACTTAGATCGACATACATAGTATAACAATCAATATTGTTCAAACGAGATAGAATGGCTGACCAGTACTTACCTTTGTGCTGTACCGCCGATAGTAACACAAATGAAGAGACAGAAGAAAAGGGGACAAAAAGGACAAGCTTTCGGAACACAGTTCCTTCATCAAATGGGAGAGAAGGGAAGAAGAAAGGATGGGAACGAAAGGGAAAGGCAATTCACGACCTAGGTCATGAAGGTGGTGTTTCAGGAATGTGGACGAAAGAGATACTGCATGTACGTACTGAGCCAAGCCAGAGAGGATATATATAACCAAAGAAGAAAGATCAAGTATTAATAACAATTCTTTGACATTTTCTCATTACAGTTATCAACTTAAAAACTAAACAGTAATAAATGAATATACAATGTGTGGAGGATAAAATAAGGAATAAATTAGAATATAACCTGTGAACTGGAACTACCTACTATTACAATCAAACTGATAATGCTGATAAATAAATATATATAAGTGCCTTGATAATAATTTTGCGCGATAATTATAGATGGTGTTACACATGACAGTTGTAATCCAGTTTTGGAGTGGCATCAAGAACTTAGAATGAATAGTTACTGCATTAGATTAAACTAATGTTGCGTAATTAGATGTAACGATGTTGGTGTAACGCTCCCTTTTTCCTCTTTTCACTTTATATGCGACAAATCATTTTCTCACGGCATATACCGTGCAGGACATCTTTTTATCACAACAGTTTCACAGCGTCTTGCCACAGACTAGGACAAACCAGCGATGTAAATGTCGCGGTTGAGTCGGCTAAACACAAGTATTCCACCCCTTCCTCCCTTAAGCCTTCCGTTCGATTAAGCAGGGAGAAGCGGCGCAGACGGGGCGGGCTTCTTGGCTGCCCGCCCTAATGGCTTTCCAGTAATTTTCTTCGCGGGAAAGCGGGGGCTGACGGGACATCCCGTTTGCTGTCCACCCCTGCGAACCCACCCCCAGCGAAACGCACACACCGCAATCCCCTGGCGGCCGAAGAAGCCATATAAATATGTTATTACGCGCAGATGATCCCCTGATCTGCATACACAAATTGACAATATAAATTTAATATGCATGAAGCTAGGGGTGCGCGGCAAGCTGCGGTACGCTGGGATGGGGAAGGGGGGGGGGGGGGAGCGTGGGCGATGCCGCATAACGGAGGCAGTGGAAGGGGGGGGGGGGGAGGTTCGGCCGGGGTAGGCTTCGGGCAAAATTGCGAGTCCGTTCGCTCCGGCCTCGGAATTGAGTCCACCGGCAATTATGGGTTAGCTGCGAAACGGCATACGCGCGCCAAGGCCTGCGTATGTGTGTGTGTGTTGGGGGAGGGGGAGCTTCGTTATGACAAATCAACAATCGTAATAATTTTGTTATTCAAAAATTACCTAATACAAGATTTTAGATCATAATCTGGTACTGTTAGCCTAGAAGAGTTTATGAAACCTAGGGAAGATGTTTACCAAGTGTTCTAAATCGTTGAAGATGATTCTTATAAATCCTATGACGCCAGTCGAAGCATAAAGATGCTTTTCATATTTCAAAAGAATATCTCATTCTTATGCAACTCTGTGCTCCTGGAAAGAATGTCGGCCTGGCAATGTTTTGCACTGAAAAATGTTCAAATTCAAATGTCTGTAAATCTATCGGACCAAACAGCGTGGTCATCAGTCCGTAGCTTACAAACTACTTAAACCTAGGTAAACTAACCTAAGAACAAACACACACACACCCATGCCCCAAGGAGGACTCGAACCTCCACGGCGAGCAACCGCGCGCTCCGCAGCGAGACACTTTAGAACGCTCGGCTACTCCACCGCGGCGTTTTGCACTGAAATGAGGTTATAATTTACTCATAGATTTCTGACAAAGGATTTAACTAACTTGCGGTTTCAAATAAACTCTAATATCAGACCATAGATTCCGAACTACATCCCGATTGTGATATATATCGTCTTCTGGGTGCCACAGTCGCTTTATTTATTTATTTATTTTTTTTATTTTTTTATTTTATTTTTTTTTTTTCCATTAACGTATCAGTTTCTTGCTGTCCATATCTATTGCGTGAGAACATCGGTCGATTTGACCGAAGAAAGCAAGCCGGCCGCGGTGGCCGTGGGGACTGAGGCGCTTCAGTCACGGTCTGCACGGCCACTACGGTCGGGGGTTCGAATCCCCCCTCGGGCATGGATATTTGTGCCGTCCTTAGTCTTAGTTCATAAGTAGTTTGTAAGTTTAGGGACTGATGACCCCATAGTTAAGTCCCATATACTATACAAAGATTTGATCATTTGAACATTTTGAAGAAAACAAACTGATTTGAATTCCACCGTCTGTCGTCCGAAGTCCCTACGTACGGGCGATGACATCAGCTACACTGCGACCGTGTCCATAGTGGAGTATTGGTTTGAAATGATCGGTCGTCTTCCGCCGATGCCGGTCGTCGGTAAAACCCACCGATATTGGAGTCACCGTGACCACAACCTCAGCTTCAGACCCACCACCATTTGTAACGCTTTCCCTGGAGCAAGTTTACCTCTAGTTTCGGCTTTTGGTCACCCGTGGCCCAGCGCGAGGCACAGAGGTGGCCGCATTCTGTTCTGTTGTGTTAGCTATTTCCACACCTGACAGCGGCACACGTTACCACCGCTTTCCGTAAACTGCTGCTCATGAGTTCCTCCCCGACAGAAGGGAGAGGCTCACACTACAGTATTTCCAGCCGTCACGAGGTCTCATACACTTCCTCACTGGCCACGGCCAGTACCCGGCCTATCTGTGTCGGTTCGGGAAGAGGGAGTCTCCACGGTGTGACTGTGGTTTCATGGAGGGAACACCGGAGCATGTCATATTTGACTGCCCAATGCACGACCACCTAATCTTCAAAATGTTCAAATGTTTGTATAGCTTATGGGACTCGACTACGGGGTCATCAGTCCCTAAACTTACAAACTACTTATGAACTAGCTAATCCTAAGGACGGCACAAATATCCATGCCCGAGGGGGGATTCGAACCCCCGACCGTAGTGGCCGTGCAGACCGTGACTGGAGCGCCTCAGTCCCCTCGGCCACCGCGGCCGGCCCACCTAATCTCCACATACAGGCAGCAGCTTCCACATTCCAATGTAAGAGAGCTTCTAAGAAGCGAGGACACTTTCCGCATTCTCAATGATATGACTAACATTGTCTCCCAGTTTATCAGGGAGCAATATATCTCCCAGCTATGATTCTCTTCCAGATTAAGACAGCTGCACCAGAGCGGTGCCGCTGGGGTGTGAACAGGCCGCCAGAAATGGTCGAGATCCGCCGCACCCTGGACCAGAAGGACTGGATGCAGCAACTCAGAACAAGACGCCTAGTTATAAGTTAGCCAATAAATAGAATTAGATCATACACAAAAACACGCGCAAACACACTCTCAGTTAAGGCAGTGGAAAGGGCCAGCCCTGTGCCAGGGGCATGTCTGCTGGAATTAGTTCATCAGACAAAGACCACCAAGTAGGGTTGTAAACATCTGGCACACCTGTAACACTGCAAACGGGAGAACACACACAACACAAACAAACACATCACACCAAACACAGACACAAATATAGCATAAGAGATACAGAAACATCGTTAATAAGATAGAAACGAAACATAGAACAGCCAGACATTAAGCATAAATAGTAATGTAATGAAATAAAGACTGTATATCTAGGACGGCGGAACTAAGTTGTTCGGTAACATTTATCCTGTCCAGCCGACTTGCAGAGTGGCTCGTGACGTACGTGAATCCTTGTAAACTGCCGTGCAGGTGTTCCCAGGTGTCAATTAAACGCAGATCATTGACAATACGTTTCAGTTCCATCGATGTGTTAAAATTGGGCGTCTGGTCTTTACGGTGCAGCACACAGTTAAAGTCACCTGCAAGTATTAGGTGATCATAATTCCTTCCAAAAAGCTGTACAATTTCACTGGTAAAGAAGTCTGCCCTGCCCCGCCGGTTGCTACTGCCGGATGGCGCATACACATTAATTATGCGAGTGCGGTGAACCGTGACTGCAATTCCCCTGCTATTCGGTAATTTTTCCACATGAGTCATTATGATGCCTTCTTTTGCCAAAACAGCTGTTCCGAGATCCGCTCCACTTCCCGGATTGGTGATAGCCGTATATCCGGCAAGTCGTTCAAGTTCTATGGCAGTCACTTCTTGAAGCAAGATGATATCAATGTCGGCAGCACGTAAGAGATCCTGTAACATGGACAGTCCCAACCCTGACCGGATCTTATTGATGTTGAGAGTGGCTATTTTATAAGCTTGCAACTGATTCATGGGTTTAAGGTTTTTCAGCAGTTAAGTTGTCCTCTTAGGGTGGCTGGGAATAGAAGGCGGTTGGGCTTCAGTCGAGGTGACCATCGTGCCACCTTTTGTTGTTGTAGTCTGCTCCGTCGAGATGGTAGAGGGTTCCGTCCCCAATTTCTGGACCGCGGCTGTGTCTGCGTTCGCCTCTGTTTCTTCCAATTCCTCTGCCCAGGATTTGGAACATGTTGACTGAAGCAAAGCCTCTGCTTGTCTTATTTCTGCAGATGGGGTCAGCGCTAGTTGTGAAACCGGGATAGACTCTGTGCTACCACTCGACCCTTGAAGTGAAATCGATTCAGAAGAGGCAGACATCTCGACATCCATTCCTGCCGAGACCGGTTGACTTACATCAGCACTCACAGAATTTTCGTGGCGGATCTTACTTATAATCTTCTTTGCTTTTTCCCGCAGTAATGGGGCGACTTGATTGGCACCCTGGTGGGCTCGTCTCCGTTTCTTAGTCTTCTTTGTGCAGGACGACCCCTTTGATGACTCCGAGCCATCAGTATCAGAAGTCCGTTGTTCCATCGACTCGTTCTCATCAATAGATTCAAGATCCATTGACTCCCGTACTTCATTAGGCCCAGGTATAGGGAGAGCTTCAGTCAAACCTGTTTGTTCGCGGTCTGGTTCACTCGGTCCTGCATCATCGCTCATTTCCATGTGTGTTTCTGAGTAAATCTCGGCACTTGAAAGGACATCAACGTTTGAACTTGCAGGTACGCGTTCGGTGACTGCGCAGCATCAGGTTTATCATTGCCGTCTGATGGCGGGACATCTGAAGGTGGGGTCGCGGCTTGCACTGTAGTTAGCGCCGACGAGTAAGTCAGGGGCAGCGCCGTGGTCACGGAGGGACGCGCGGCCTCCCCGGCTGGTATCTGCGCCACGGGGCGTTGTAAACACTGCGCTCTGACGTGGCCTGTCGCGCCGCAGCCAGCGCAAGTCCTCGGCTGTCCATCGTATATGACAATCCCACGGTGTCCGCCTACAGTTATGTAAGAGGGGATATGCTTTGTTAGGTCGATCTTAACCTGTCGCACACCGCTTAACACAGGGAATTTATGGCTCGGAGAGAACTTCTCCGCAAAATTGTTCAACACCCTGCCATACGGCGCAAGGACCGCATTAATTTGTTCCGCTGTTGTTTCAAAGGGAAGCTCAAATACGCGCACCGTCCGAATGCCAAGTCCTGCATGTGTGACAGTCACCTCACCGACAGCACCGTCCCTGTATTTAAATATCAAAGCCCCTCCACTGCTTGCGACACTCGATCACATACGTCGGAGTTGATAACTTTAAGGTAAACAACACTAGTGACGATAGAAAAGTTAATCCCAATTACTTCATCGGCAGATATCTTAGCGGTTTCTTCTAACCAATTTTCTACTTCGAAAGAGCTCGGTCTAGGGTGAGTCGTGTCAAAGGTGAACTTCAGGGTATCTATTCTCTTCGTCTGATTCATGGTTTCATGGTTTACAGTTAGGACGACGCTGTATGCACGCGACTTACCGCGCAGACGTAAGCAAACTCGCCACGGCGCGCCGCTCTGCCGGAGGTCCGCACACCGCCGTAGCCGCGACGAGACTGGTCACCTCGACCACCGCGGCCGGCCAGTGGATTCTGCAGAAACATGTCATGTAATGTAATGTCACCATTTAGCCGTAAGAAACTTATGTATTATACTATTGCCCAATTTAGTCTTAGGTAATGGGTTGTATTGTGTGATATTATAATAAAGTATTTTAAAAAAACTGCTGCTCTCCATTGGAGCGTACCATACCTCCCCAGGCAGCTCTCTGCTGGTCTTGGTGAGGCTCTGTTCCACTCATATCAGAATAAGAGGGCTGGCTGCGGGGTACTGGATCAAAAAGGGTAACATGCAGAAGGTTGAGGAAATCCTGGGAATACAAGCAGAGGGGAAAGCAGCAGTAAGGCAAGGAGAAATTCATCTGTGGCAAGAACTCTGGGATCGGTAGGAGACGGGGAGAAGAACTCACCGCCTGATGTTGGGGAAAGGCTGCAGATGATGACGTATTTCAATCCAACTCGGGGACTCATACATTTTCTCACTGGTCATGGCCCATATCCGACGTATCTATGTCGATTTTGGAAACGGGCGACTCCTGTGACTGTGATAACCCGGAGGGTGCTCCAGAACACGTCGTGTTTGAGTGCCCCACATATTGTCGCGTTGAAATGGGAGCAGGCTTGACTTCGAAGGCAACTGAACACAGCACTTATACTCAAAGCACTTTATTACTCAACATACACGCAGCAATGACTGCCTCTCAGGCAGAGTGCTCCGCTATTCATACACATACAGTATTTACCAAAAATTACAACAGTTAACATAAGAAACAAGTAGAAATTACAAGTAAACATAAGAAAGACGTAGAACCTTCTGGAATTGTTAATTACAAAGAAATAATTTTTTTGCCGGGGGCGGGATTGAACCGGCGCCCTTCTGCACCGCAGTCCGGAACGCTATCCCCTGCGCCACGCCGGCAGTCGGTGTTCAGGTTCTTTCGCGGCAGTATGACAACTCGGTATCACAACATAGACAACAACTGCCACACACTGACATTGCACAACTGTTAACATCTGAAGATACATTTAATATCCTCAATGAGATGACGAATGCTATCTCTGACTTCGTCAGGGATGAGTACATAAACCAAGCTTAGTCTTTTCCAGGATGCGACAGCTGCACCAGAGCCGTGCCGCCGGTGTGTGGAATGGCCGCCAGCAATGCCCGGACTGGATACGCAAACCGAACATGACGCTAGTTTTAGGTTAGATATAAGTTAGATGTAGGAACACACACGAATACCAATACCAGGTCTGCAGTGTAAAGGGCCAGCATAGTGCCAGGGACACGTTCGTCGGATTTAGTTCGGCGAACACCGGCCATAAAATAGTAGGTTTATATCTTCTGGCACACCTGTAAACACTGCAGATGGACACACACACACACACACACACACAACAAACAATCGGACACAACATCCAGCAGAGTACCTTCAACACAAACCCCACATCAACAAAAAATTGAATAATAACAATAACAGAAAACAGAAATAGGTTAAGTCAGAATTATTGTATAATAAAGAAATCATAAGGTAGAATAGAATTGTATAAAATAGGACCCATTTTATTATAGGTAATGGGTTATTGTATAAATAAATAAAGAATAAAGAATTTTTTTAACTGCTGCATTGCTTTTGTCAGTTGCTTCTAATTTAACTATGTGCCTAAGATTCACTACATAAGCAACATCATAGACGTAATGTACTTCTTATTGAGATCATAATTTTTCCATTTTATTTATGCATTGGCACACAGCCTGAAAAGACGCTATTGACAAGGTACATTCAGGAAGTCTCTAACAGGCATAACAGAGCCACTGGATGACAGTAACGCACGTTTTAGCTGCTCATGCCGACTAGTCTGTTGCAGGTAACCCGTGTGCCTGCCAATATATTTCCCTGGCAGTTCTAGAGTAGTATATCCTGACCTTATTGTATTTGTGTGTGAATGGTATCAAATGATCAATTTTTTGTATAGCTTATGGGACTTAACTACGGGGTCATCAGTGCCTAAACTTACAAACTAGCTAATACTAAGGACGGCACAAATATCCATGCCCGAGGGGGGATTCGAACCCCCGACCGTAGTGGCAGTGCAGACCGTGACTGGAGCGCCTCAGTCCCCTCGGCCACCACGGCCGGCGTGAGTGGTATCCTGAACTGTAAGTAGTTATTTTATATTGTGAACAGTGAGAATTGTCACACCGCTGCTATCAACCTTTTTATGCTCCCGATGTTGTTGTTTAGAATATGGAAAAGTTGCTCAACACCCTACTACAGAATTGCACCATTTACCTAGTACACATTTTGTTGATTGCATTTGCATTTGTCAGATTTCTATACCAAGCCTTACAAAAATACTTCATAATAGGTACATACAGCTTAATAAAATAAGTAGGTAAATAATAATAATCATGTTATACTGTTTTTCCTGTCCTATTGATTACTACACAAATTTCTATAAGGCTGACTAACAAGTATAATTACCGCTATGGGTAGCTAAAATTATTTAGTACATCTTGAGTTTCCATTGTAAATAATATTACTTAATTGTCTGTGAGATACGTTGCGAATGTACCTTTCAAGACCAATAATATAATTATAATATAATATTACTCATGAAATTGGATGTATTGTACCTAAACTAACCTGACGATGGCAATTAAACCGAAAAAGGCGCCTGTGGTAATGAACAGAATTTGACAATTCACACTGGCCATCACTTTACCATCACGTCAAGGTGTAGTCACACTGTCCATCATGTCAATTAATTTAGCCCCACACTCAACAGTGAAATTTAGGTTGTGAGTCACCATCGTTGAGCCAAACGTTCTAGTAGAATATGGGAACTAAAGGGAACAAGAAAGCTAAATTTTATCAACGAAAGCAAACTTGTAGTGTTATAAAATTCTGGGAAGTGAAATAACGTTTCAAAACATCGACATCTCTTTGCATGCGAATTATACATATGAAAACATCAATAAATAGAACCTTTTACATCAACAGTTACTACTTTTCCGCGGAGATTGTTTATAACATCTTAAACAACAGAGGTTTTTCTCCTTTATTATTACACTATTATTCATTAAAATATTATATAATAAAAAGTGCTTCATCAACTTACAATCTTTTTCATATACACTGTTTTCCTCGGCCTTTTCTCTTACTGTTGTAAAATCTAAACCATTTTTTCGGTTTGAGTATCGGTCTTTGCTTTTGAAAGAACACTCGATGGAAAAAGTATCAGAGTCGACTTTTTTCAGATTACCGCTAAAATAAAGCTTAATAATGGCATAAAGATTAAAAAGATACAATTGCGTGTAATCCGAGTAATCGCATAACATCAGACTGACGAAAAGAAGTTAACTTGTTAGCAAAGGACCGTTCCGTCAAACCTTTCTTCCCGAGAAACGATGACGTGATGAGACGTGACGGTCCGGCGACGGACGGTGTGAGTTCTGTGACGTAACGCACTAATATGCGACTTGTGAAAGGGGATAACCTTGATCCCTCTTCTTTACTGCGGCTCGTGGCTACTTTGTCTGAGACCACGTCCACATTACTTAAAAATCAAGTTAATGTGTCAGTGCAAGGGACCAACTAGGGCTGTCGTATATTAGTGAGGGGTCTACAACGTGATGTTTGATTTTTAACTAATGAAGTTTGTTTCTCATTTTAAAAAGTTCACAGCCCTAACCACTAAAGCGCTAGTTTCCGCAAAAAAAAAAAAAAAAAAAAAAAAAAAAAAAAAAAAAAAAAAAGTAGTTTGGCCTCCCAATACAGCAGAAAACCATCTAGCTATATAGTGTTCACCCATTTGGTAAATTTTCTAATAATGTTCCATTATAGAGTTCTAAGTCAATACAACTCTCCAAAAACTAAGCCAGGAATCGCGCAAATATTTCGACTGTCGAAAACCTAAGTCAGAAATAATGGAAATATTCTTTAGGTCCCACGTGAACATTTCTGCGGCTATCTTCAACACGTTTCATACCACTGAAAAATCACGGCACCGACCAATATAGCTTCGCCGTGACCAGCTCAGAACTGTCCCTAGCCCTTCTCTCGGTCCGCCTTATATAGCCGTGCGGTCGTAAATTTCATAAGTCACCTAATGACCCAACGGTTCTGCCAGTACATTTCATAACTCTTTACATGGTGGTTGAAACATTAATCTGATGGCATCGTTGGATGCGCGCTGAAATTTTCATACAAATCGATACCTCGTCCTAATTTCTAGGTATAACAGTCCTCTCAGAACATTAGTTTTATATAAATGCACATTACATGCAAGTCCGATAAATATCTGTTTTTGCCCGTTGCATATTATCAATGCAAAGCAAGTGAAATGTTATTCAGAAAGTCTTTTCACTGCTCTTTTTGAGGCACTATTCAGATTTATGTTCAAATGTTTGTTAAGCTTATGGGACTTAACTACGGGGTCATCAGTCCCTAAACTTACAAACTACTTATGAACTACTTACGAACTAGGACGGCACAAATATCCATGCCCAAGGGGGGATTCGAACCCCCGACCGTAGTGGCCGTGCTGACCGTGACTTGAGCGCCTCAGTCACCTCGGCCACCGCGGCCGGCTATTCAGATTTAATGTGCGCACAAATTAAACAAATTATGGACGACAATCAACAATTATAACTCGGGGGAACGCGCACCCTGTGAGGTATCCTTTTTTTTTATTTTTAACTGTTGTCAGTTTGCCGATGCTTTCTGCATGTTATGGAATGGCTTTCCTTTCCGTGTTCAGCGTTTAATCGCCATATGATTACTTATTATTGGCACAAAGACCGATCAGATCACTGCGCGTCCCTATATAATTTTCAGATTGCGAGTTACGGAGGGTTAAATAAACAAAAATCATGTAATCGAATCACGTAAAATGTAAGATACGACACCTGAAATTACCCACTGCCTTGCTGTTCGTGTTGTGACAACTCATATGGTAGGAGACAAGGAATCAGAAGGAGAATAGAGAGATTAATTTTTTCTCCTCAGTTTTGAAGACGAAATATTTCTTTAAAAAATTGTTCAAATGTTTGTTAAGCTTAAGGGACTTAACTACGGGGTCATCAGTCCCTAAACTTACAAACTACTTATGAACTACCTATAACTAAGGACGGCACAAATATCCATGCCCGAGGGGGGATTTGAACCCCCGACCGTAGTGGCCGTGCAGACCGTGACTGAAGCGCCTCAGTCTCCTCGGCCACCGCGTCCGGCAATATTTCTTTATTTTATTCAGAAAATGAGATGTGTTATATTTGATCCAGCACATGATAAAGAAAATATCGATTATAGATTAATTACATAAGTGGCATTAAATAACTCTGATTGAACAAAAGAGTGTTTTGCCCCTCAAATGTTTTAAGATAGATGAATAAAGTCAGTCTGCTACTGTTTGTTAGCTAAAACAGACGCAATGTAGGTCTTGCTTTAACTTTGTGAAATACATGAAAATGCTAACTAGTGTTTGAAGTTTATTTAGATTCAGTGTACAATGACTGGCCGGTAAATAGCTACGAATACACAAACGTCGAAATTACTACATATACGTAAGATTTATATTGTCGGGCATACGCCTATATTCAAAACAATTATGACTCAAGTACATCAGACTTTTTAAAAAATTTCATTCGTGGTAATTTTTCAATTTTTCGTTCAACTAATGTATAATCACTCAAAACCCATTTTTTTCAGTTCATTACCATAAGGTACGGCCAAACTTTCAGGAAACATTCCTCACACACAAAGAAAGAAAAGTTTATGTGGACATGTATCCGGAAACGCTTAATTTCCATGTTAGAGCTCATTTCTATTTACGGATGAGGCTCCATTCCAAATTGTAAATTTTCACAATCAACATGTGTGGGCTGACGAGAATCCGCACGCAATTGTGCAATCACGTCATCAACACAGATTTTCTGAACGTTTGGGCAGGAATTGTTGGTGAGTCTTGATTGGGCCTCATGTTCTTCCACCTACGCTCACTGGAGCACGTTATCATGATTTCACTGGATACTCTACCTGTGCTGCTAGAACAAGTACGACACAACATGTGGTTCATGCACGATGGAGCTCCTGCACATTTCAGTCGACGTGTTCGTACGCTTCTCAACAACAGATTCGGTGACCGATGGAATGGTAGAGGCGAACCAATTCCATGGCCTCCACGCTCTCCTGACCTCAACCCTCTTGACTCTCATTTATGGAGGCATTTGAAAGCTCTTGTCTGCGCAACCCCGGTACCAAATGTAGAGACTCTTCGTGCTCGTATTGTGGACGGCTGTGATACAATACGCCATTCTCCAGGGCTGCATCAGCTCATCAGGGATTCCATGCGACGGTGGGTGGATGCATGTATCCTCGCTAACGGAGGACATTTTGAACATTTCCTGTAACAAAGTGTTTGAAGTCACGCTGGTACGTTCTGTTGCTGTGTGTTTCCATTCCATGATTAATGTGATTTGAAGAGAAGTAATAAAATGAGCTCTAACGTGTAAATTAAGCGTTTCCGGACACATGTCCACAATTAACAGAATAGTGTATTTGTTATAAAGAATTTGCAATGGTAATTCAAATAAATTGGCATTGTTATGTGTAATATTGATGTTAGAGAGACCCTTCAATTGAGCCCTCGCTCATAACTGTAATTATAAATTATTAAGTGAATTGTAATGTGATTTTTCGATAGCTCTTGATATACAATAAATACGACTGTTATCAACCCATCATCAGAATCGCTCTTCCTTCCTCTTCCATACGCAGTGTAATGCTGGTCTGTGATTTCAATAGTTTGAGTGGGATATAAGAAAATGTACACAGTGCTTTTTGAGATGTGTCAAGTGAGATATGACGTCCGCCTAGAGTTCAGCCCTCCACAGCGCTTATAGCCGATCATCAGGTCACCTTTCTCCTCTGTCGCCATGTCCGTCATCGCAACCAACTGGAGCCGTGCCTGTTAGTGCACCACCACCTATTTACGTATTAGACGAATATGTAATAAAAATGGGGGTACCTATTTTTTTAAAAATGCAGTTGATATCAGTTTGACCTATGGCAGCGCCATCTAGCGGGTCAACCATAGCGCCATCCCCCCTCCCCCCCCCCCTCGTTTTCAAGCTAGAAGCTAGAAAAGTTTTGTTCTTTGTAGTTTTTTCGTTTGGCGCTTATTTCATGAGATATTTGGTCCGGTCACTATCAACAGACCACCCTGTATGTATATACGAAATAAATTTTATTACAGTTATTGTCACATATAACTGCTAAAGGAAACACACAAAATATGTTCCAAAGCCACAGTCTCTTCTTAGAAAAAAAACTTTTTATTTTACTGCCATTTGAATACCAATGCACTATTAGTTTCTGAACACTATGGCGTCATTTTCAAATGTCTATGGTGACAAAACTACTACAATGATTCAATCACATTAAAAATTATAGATTTTGTAAATTTACCATAAAATAAAATAAAATTTTAAAAAATTAAGAAGAAAATAAGAGTATTTAGAGCGTGAATGCCCTGTGTTCAGCTGTGGGCACACTTGTTTCATCATGATAAAGGATGAAACACTTGCCAACAGCTGAACACTGGGCATTCAGTCTCTTAATTTAATTCGGTATGTAACTGAAATGCGAGGTCATCAGTCCTTAAACTTGCAAACTACTTATGAACTACCTTACACTAAAGACAGCACAAAAACCCATGCCCGCGGGAGGATTCGAACCTCCCGTCCGTAGCGGCCGTGCAGACTGACTGGCATGCCGCAGACCGCTCGGCCACTGCGGCCGGCTAACTGATTCTGAGCTTCTCCAGGAGGGTATATGTGAATCCCTATACAGTGCGTTAACTATTAGATAGCAGAGCTCTCCCTAGTCCCTAGCCCTGGATCGGTACAAGTCGGTAGACGTCGGTCGGCTTCAGCCGGCAGTCTTTGTTTCCAGGCTGCAGCCAACATTACTAAGTTGCGGGAGGCAACAATAGACTTCTGCTTTCTTATTGTTTGCATACCAGTGTACTGAGTGTTCCGTTTTGTGTAATACGTAACTTAAGTGAGTGATTCCTGTAGTTGGTTTCGTTATCAACCATTCTCGTGAGTATGCTGCTTTGTTTAATTTATCATCAATATTTAAAGCGATGTGCGCCACCTGTAATTTCGCGGAAGCATGCCGCGTAGTTTGTGGTGTCAGCACTGCAGGACGGAGGCTTGGCTTGTCTCCGCCGCTCTCCTCTGTCCCCGCGGCTGCCAGGGTGTGAGGCGGGGCTTGCTTCCTCTGCTCCCCGCTGCCCCCTCACAACTCGGCCATCTAACAGTTTACACACTGTATAGAGGAAGCCAGGCGAAATTGACATAGGTTTCTCTACATATTTACAACTTTGGAATAATTGGACTATAAGGCTGAATAAGACTGACCTTTTCAATTTTTTTTTAAATGTTCAAATGTTTGTAAATCTATCGGACCAAACTGCGTGGTCATCAGTCCGTAGCTTACAAACTACTTAAACCTAGGTAAACTAACCTAAGGACAAACACACACACCCATGCCCCAGGGAGGACTCGAACCTCCACGGCGAGCAACCGCGCGCTCCGCAGCGAGACACTTTAGACCGCTCGGCTACTCAACCGCGGATGACCACTTCAACATTCAAACAATATGGTCGAAAAAAGTTTTGTACGTATTAAATGAGCCAAATGACTTAATGGTGACTGTACAAAAACTAGGTCATATTGTTTCAAAAAAACTAATGTTTGTAATCCGAAGAGACGAAACTGCTGTGGTCATCGGTACCAACTCTTACAATTTTTTTTCTTTGTTTTTTACAATTACAATAACAATTTAGGTCTGTTACCTGGATAACTAAAACAGACCTTTACAATCAATTATTATACATTACAAATTGTTTGGTTGTTAGTAATAAGTTAATGACAACTCTAAGTATAATTCCCGCCTCTTAGCAAGCCTCCTGAAGGGAGGCCAGTACCCATCCCTACGACGTGGACGTGGGTAGGGCCTACTTACTAATGTGACCACTGCAGCTCGTATTAATTTATTAGATTGTTACATTTACAAAACAAAGTAAATTACACTACTTTTATTAGTGGTGCACTGATTTGCACTATCCATCTCCTTTCCACCACTGGATTTTTAGTCTAGATTGGATTTGGAAGATATCGAGGCAGCCAACACCAGATAACTTATTCCAGTGACTTCTCCCTTATACCTTGCTCACGCAAGGCGGGGAAGTCGTCCAGCTCTTCACTCCTTGCCTCAGCTAACCTTCCGGTCATATTCGGTTCCATCCGTGGTGCCAAACCGACGTTAGCCTTCCAGACGCCAGGGATAGTGATGTCAATCCGGTTTTACGTACGTAGTATATTGCTGCCAATGTATGCCTCATAGAGGCATGCACGGCTTTTCTCTCCTGTTGTTTCGCAGCAGACTATCCTCGATAGATCTGCTGCACGTGGGTTGATACTTTCTCAGTTAGTATAATGAGGATCTCTACTAACTCATCGTTCCTTATTATTTCATAGATGTCCCTGGTGGGTATGGCTTGCCTCTCTTCAGAGGCAACTCGTGCGTGTACTGGGCTCTCGAAGATTACGTGTTCCGGGCTGCCTATCTCAGCACCACATTCACTAACTGCATCAGGCCGTTTCCCTATTCGTTGCAAGTGCACCGGGTAGGGTCCGTGACCTGTCAAAAAGTGCACTAATCCTTTGGATGGAAGAAATTTTAACTTCATCCTTTCTCTCACTGATGGTAGGAAGGAGTGTACGCGCCTGGCTGTTTCAGATGAATCCCAGTCCCGTTGCCAAATATCGTTAATGGCTTCGTTAATTTCTCTTTTATTTTCACAGACCCTCCCAATTATCCTTTCTACTTGAATGAAGTCGTGTCTTTTGAACCAATAGACCGCCGCCCTTTTCCTTATTATTAAATCAATAGGGTAAAGCCCCATAATCACCGTGATCCCATCCGTAGGTGTGGTCCCAAAAGCCCCAACCGATCTAATTATGATATTCGTTTGCACTCTTTTGACAGCCAACGAGGGCCTGACCAGTCTGAGCCTATGAGCCCAGGAGCTCGCACCGTAGCCCATAATCGAGGCGAGTAAACTGTTATGATACAATTTGGTTACACTTGGAGGCAGATGGAACCTCCTCTGTCGTATTGAAATTATTTTGTTATACAATGCTATGGTTTTATTTTCAACTCGCTCGATATGAGCATCAAAGTGGAGTCTCTGGTCGAGATAGACACCCAGGTATCTGGCAACTGTTTGCCGGCCAATTCTTTTGCCTGCAAGTCTTATGATTGGGTCTCTTTGCAAATTTCCTTTGAAGAGCATGTAATTGGACTTTCCTGGTGCGACTGATAGTTGTACCTTGTTGCACCAGCTCTGAATTATTTCCGTGGCCACAGAGGCTCTTACAATCTAACTTATTCTAAGAAAAGACACACACACACACACACACACACACACATGCCCGAGCGAGGACTCGAAGCTCTGGTGGGAGTGGCCGCGTACTCCACGACGTTGTGCCCCAGATCACACGGCCATTCGTGAGATATTCGGCCCGGACCACCCTGTGTAGCACTGCAGGCCCTAAATGTACAAAAAAAAAAAAATTGTACGTTTTACAACTTGAACGCAGCACGTAGTGTGGTGTAGTGGCGAACGCCTCAAGAGTTTGGCCGAGTGCAGCGGAGTGGGCGGCGCCCCGGCGGTGCGCGAGGCGCGGCCAATCAGCGGAGAGAGGCCTCTCATCGGCTCCGCGGTCACGTCGGCCGACGCGGCGATAGCGGCTGTCCAGGGAGGGCCGGCCTGGCCGTAGCCGCTTTATCGCGGCACCGTATTTTGCCTGCCGCTGCCGCTGCCGAGGCGAGGTCGGCTTTACGGGCCCGTATTTCTGGCCGCGGCTGGCAGAGCGCGCCTCCAGCGGTGCCCGTGTCCGTGACGCCGCCGGGAGGACAGCCGCGCGTGTGGCAGGAGATATGCTGAACGTATAGAGGCTGCACAAAAGTATCGAAACACCGTCAAAAACATGCGCCTCGACATAAATTCAGTCCTAGGACGGCTTGCAGGTTCTGCCGAAAAAGAAAAGAAAAAAAAACCGCCTTGGCGTTTTTTACGACCCACTAAGATCCTGTACATTTCGGACAAAAAAGATGACATATAAATACGATTACGAATCTAGTTTTATAATTATGAAATAAACATTACCCAGACTTATTTTGTCTCGATGTCTATTGAAGGTTATAGATGTTGTTGTTGTCGTCTTCAGTCCGGAGACTGGTTTGATGTAGCTCTCCACAATACCCTATCCTGAGCAAGCCTCTTCATCTCCACATACGAACGGCAACCTACAACTGTCTGAATCTGCTTACTGTATCCATCTTTTGCTCTTCTCTCCGATTTTTACCCCACACACTTCCCTCCAACGCTAAATACACAATTCCTTGATGTCTAAGAATGTGTCCTACCAACTATCCCTTCTTTTAGTCAAGGTATACCAGAAACTTCTTTTCTCCCCAATTCTCTTCAGTACCTCCTCATTAGTTACGCGATCCACCCACCTAATCTTCAGCATTCTTCTGTAGCACCATATTTCAAAAGCCTGAATCCTCTTCCTGTCCGCACTTTTTATCGTCCATGTCTCACTCCCATACAAGGCAACACTCCATATAAATGCCTTCAGAAAGATCTTCCTTAGGCTTAAATCATATTCGATGTTAACAAATTTCCTCTTTTCAAGAACGCTCCTCTACCCATTGCCATTCTGCATTTTATATCCTCTGTACTGCGACCATCATTTGTTATTTTACTGCCCGAGTAACAAAACTCATCTACCTCCTTTATTGCTTCGTTTCTCAATCCAATTCCTTCAGCATCACCTGAATTTCTTACACTGCACTCCATTACCCTAGTTTTGCTCTTGTTAATGTTCCCCCTCTAGAAGTACGTTTATACAATTGTCGTCTCGAACGGTTAAGGCGTCATTGGCCTGCTCACACAAGGCCTATATTTAGTGTTATGGATCTATTTTGTCCGAAATGTTTAAAAAGGAAGTTTCTGCTCGCTGGCGGACAATAATTACGTTTGAGAAAATTTGGTGCCGAACAGCTGAAAACGTGCGGCCTAAAAAGTGGGAACACTCACAGACAGTTAGGGTGAAAACGCCGTAATTTTTTCCAAATATCTCTGAAACGATTCGAGATACGAAAAAACCGTAACAGTTAAAAGTTTAGTGAATATTCTGCTATACAAATTAGCTTTTTTTCAGATGAACGCATAAGTCATTATTTCTCATTTAAATTTCGAGCTGTGAAAACGCTTCTCCACCCCTGCATGTGCCTACACATGTATTCTGCGTGCGTAAGGCCCACTATTAGAGTTACTACCGTTACCTAAAGTTGGACAATAGTACACCTGAAAAGACAAGTCACTTTTAATTCAATGATGACCTATGTCACCTGTGGGATACTAGATGTACTGATGAAACTTCCTGACAGGATAAAATTATGTGCCGGAACCGGGACTGGAACCTGGGACCTTTGCCTTTCGCAGGCAAGAGCGCTTGCCCGCGGAAGGCAAAGGACCCAAGTTCGAGTCCCAGTTTCCGGCACACAATTTTAACCCGCCAGGAAGTTTCCTATCAGCGCACACTCCGCTACAGAGTGAAAGATTCATTCTGGAAACTTCTCTAAGGCTGTGGCTAAGCCATGTCTCCACCATATCCTTTCTTCCAGGAGTGCTAGTCTTGCAAGTTTCGCAGGAGAGCTTCTGTGAAGTTTGGACAGTAGGAGGCGAGGTACTGGCAGAATCTAAGTTGTGCGGCGGCGCCGTGAGTAGTGTCGGAATAGCTCATTGGTAGACCGCTTGCTCGCGAAAGACAGAGTCCCAGGTTCCGGCACACAATTTTAAATCTACCAGGAAGTTTCATATCAGCGCACACTCCGCTACAGAGTGAAAGATTCATTCTGGAAACTTCTCTAAGGCTGTGGCTAAGCCATGTCTCCACCATATCCTTTCTTCCAGGAGTGCTAGTCTTGCAAGTTTCGCAGGAGAGCTTCTGTGAAGTTTGGACAGTAGGAGGCGAGGTACTGGCAGAATCTAAGTTGTGCGGCGGCGCCGTGAGTCGTGTCGCATTAGCTCATTGGTAGACCGCTTGCTCGCGAAAGACAGAGTCCCAGGTTCCGGCTCACAATTTTAACCTGTGAGGAAGTTTCATATCAGCGCACACTCCGCTACAGAGTGAAAGATTCATTCTGGAAACTTCTCTAAGGCTGTGGCTAAGCCATGTCTCCACCAAATCCTTTCTTCCAGGAGTGCTAGTCTTGCAAGTTTCGCAGGAGAGCTTCTGTGAAGTTTGGACAGTAGGAGGCGAGGTACTGGCAGAATCTAAGTTGTGCGGCGGCGCCATGAGTCGTGTCGCATTAGCTCATTGGTAGACCACTTGCTCGCGAAAGACAGAGTCCCAGGTTCCGGCACACAATTTTAACCTGTGAGGAAGTTTCATATCAGCGCACACTCCGCTACAGAGTGAAAGATTCATTCTGGAAACTTCTCTAAGGCTGTGGCTAAGCCATGTCTCCACCAAATCCTTTCTTCCAGGAGTGCTAGTCTTGCAAGTTTCGCAGGAGAGCTTCTGTGAAGTTTGGACAGTAGGAGGCGAGGTACTGGCAGAATCTAAGTTGTGCGGCGGCGCCGTGAGTCGTGTCGGAATAGCTCATTGGTAGACCGCTTGCTCGCGAAAGACAGAGTCCCAGGTTCCGGCACACAATTTTAACCTGTGAGGAAGTTTCATATCAGCGCACACTCCGCTACAGAGTGAAAGATTCATTCTGGAAACTTCTCTAAGGCTGTGGCTAAGCCATGTCTCCACCAAATCCTTTCTTCCAGGAGTGCTAGTCTTGCAAGTTTCGCAGGAGAGCTTCTGTGAAGTTTGGACAGTAGGAGGTGAGGTACTGGCAGAATCTAAGTTGTGCGGCGGCGCCGTGAGTCGTGTCGCATTAGCTCATTGGTAGACCGCTTGCTCGCGAAAGAGAGAGTCCCAGGTTCCGGCACACAATTTTAATCTACCAGGAAGTTTCATATCAGCGCACACTCCGCTACAGAGTGAAAGATTCATTCTGGAAACTTCTCTAAGGCTGTGGCTAAGCCATGTCTCCACCAAATCCTTTCTTCTAGGAGTGCTAGTCTTGCAAGTTTCGCAGGAGAGCTTCTGTGAAGTTTGGACAGTAGGAGGCGAGGTACTGGCAGAATCTAAGTTGTGCGGCGGCGCCGTGAGTCATGTCGGAATAGCTCATTGGTAGACCGCTTGCTCGCGAAACACAGAGTCCCAGGTTCCGGCTCACAATTTTAACCTGTGAGGAAGTTTCATATCAGCGCACACTCCGCTACAGAGTGAAAGATTCATTCTGGAAACTTCTCTAAGGCTGTGGCTAAGCCATGTCTCCACCAAATCCTTTCTTCCAGGAGTGCTAGTCTTGCAAGTTTCGCAGGAGAGCTTCTGTGAAGTTTGGACAGTAGGAGGCGAGGTACTGGCAGAATCTAAGTTGTGCGGCGGCGCCGTGAGTCGTGTCGCATTAGCTCATTGGTAGACCGCTTGCTCGCGAAAGACAGAGTCCCAGGTTCCGGCACACAATTTTAACCTGTGAGGAAGTTTCATATCAGCGCACACTCCGCTACAGAGTGAAAGATTCATTCTGGAAACTTCTCTAAGGCTGTGGCTAAGCCATGTCTCCACCAAATCCTTTCTTCCAGGAGTGCTAGTCTTGCAAGTTTCGCAGGAGAGCTTCTGTGAAGTTTGGACAGTAGGAGGCAAGGTACTGGCAGAATCTAAGTTGTGCGGCGGCGCCGTGAGTCGTGTCGCATTAGCTCATTGGTAGACCACTTGCTCGCGAAAGACAGAGTCCCAGGTTCCAGCACACAATTTTAACCTGTGAGGAAGTTTCATATCAGCGCACACTCCGCTACAGAGTGAAAGATTCATTCTGGAAACTTCTCTAAGGCTGTGGCTAAGCCATGTCTCCACCAAATCCTTTCTTCTAGGAGTGCTAGTCTTGCAAGTTTCGCAGGAGAGCTTCTGTGAAGTTTGGACAGTAGGAGGCGAGGTACTGGCAGAATCTAAGTTGTGCGGCGGCGCCGTGAGTCATGTCGGAATAGCTCATTGGTAGACCGCTTGCTCGCGAAACACAGAGTCCCAGGTTCCGGCTCACAATTTTAACCTGTGAGGAAGTTTCATATCAGCGCACACTCCGCTACAGAGTGAAAGATTCATTCTGGAAACTTCTCTAAGGCTGTGGCTAAGCCATGTCTCCACCAAATCCTTTCTTCCAGGAGTGCTAGTCTTGCAAGTTTCGCAGGAGAGCTTCTGTGAAGTTTGGACAGTAGGAGGCGAGGTACTGGCAGAATCTAAGTTGTGCGGCGGCGCCGTGAGTCGTGTCGCATTAGCTCATTGGTAGACCGCTTGCTCGCGAAAGACAGAGTCCCAGGTTCCGGCACACAATTTTAACCTGTGAGGAAGTTTCATATCAGCGCACACTCCGCTACAGAGTGAAAGATTCATTCTGGAAACTTCTCTAAGGCTGTGGCTAAGCCATGTCTCCACCAAATCCTTTCTTCCAGGAGTGCTAGTCTTGCAAGTTTCGCAGGAGAGCTTCTGTGAAGTTTGGACAGTAGGAGGCAAGGTACTGGCAGAATCTAAGTTGTGCGGCGGCGCCGTGAGTCGTGTCGCATTAGCTCATTGGTAGACCACTTGCTCGCGAAAGACAGAGTCCCAGGTTCCAGCACACAATTTTAACCTGTGAGGAAGTTTCATATCAGCGCACACTCCGCTACAGAGTGAAAGATTCATTCTGGAAACTTCTCTAAGGCTGTGGCTAAGCCATGTCTCCACCAAATCCTTTCTTCTAGGAGTGCTAGTCTTGCAAGTTTCGCAGGAGAGCTTCTGTGAAGTTTGGACAGTAGGAGGCGAGGTACTGGCAGAATCTAAGTTGTGCGGCGGCGCCGTGAGTCGTGTCGGAATAGCTCATTGGTAGACCGCTTGCTCGCGAAAGACAGAGTCCCAGGTTCCGGCACACAATTTTAATCTGCCAGGAAGTTTCATATCAGCGCACACTCCGCTACAGAGTGAAAGATTCATTCTGGAAACTTCTCTAAGGCTGTGGCTAAGCCATGTCTCCACCATATCCTTTCTTCCAGGAGTGCTAGTCTTGCAAGTTTCGCAGGAGAGCTTCTGTGAAGTTTGGACAGTAGGAGGCGAGGTACTGGCAGAATCTAAGTTGTGCGGCGGCGCCGTGAGTCGTGTCGCATTAGCTCATTGGTAGACCACTTGCTCGCGAAAGACAGAGTCCCAGGTTCCAGCACACAATTTTAACCTGTGAGGAAGTTTCATATCAGCGCACACTCCGCTACAGAGTGAAAGATTCATTCTGGAAACTTCTCTAAGGCTGTGGCTAAGCCATGTCTCCACCAAATCCTTTCTTCCAGGAGTGCTAGTCTTGCAAGTTTCGCAGGAGAGCTTCTGTGAAGTTTGGACAGTAGGAGGCGAGGTACTGGCAGAATCTAAGTTGTGCGGCGGCGCCGTGAGTCGTGTCGCATTAGCTCATTGGTAGACCGCTTGCTCGCGAAAGACAGAGTCCCAGGTTCCGGCACACAATTTTAACCTGTGAGGAAGTTTCATATCAGCGCACACTCCGCTACAGAGTGAAAGATTCATTCTGGAAACTTCTCTAAGGCTGTGGCTAAGCCATGTCTCCACCAAATCCTTTCTTACAGGAGTGCTAGTCTTGCAAGTTTCGCCGGAGAGCTTCTGTGAAGTTTGGACAGTAGGAGGCGAGGTACTGGCAGAATCTAAGTTGTGCGGCGGCGCCGTGAGTCGTGTCGGAATAGCTCATTGGTAGACCGCTTGCTCGTGAAAGAGAGTCCCAGGTTCCGGCACACAATTTTAACCTGTGAGGAAGTTTCATATCAGCGCACACTCCGCTGCAGAGTGAAAGATTCATTCTAGGGATTCATTCTATATATACTGATTGTAGTTTCAACATCGTTAGCTAACAAATAGCGAAGTGACATACCTGCCAGACCGCAATCCACGTGGGTTGGCGATAGAAGACAGCAAAATGAAGGCCGAAGTTTTTAATATAACATTTAAGAAATAATTCGCACAGGAGGACCATGTAAACATACCTTCATTTCATTATCTAACTCCCAAATGGAGGACATAGTAACAGGCATAGCTGATGTAGAGAAACAGTTGAGAGAGTTGAAAACAAACAACTTGTCAGGTCAGATGGGATGCCAATTCTGTTTTACATAGAGTACTCCGCGGCATTGGTCCCTTACTTAGCTTACATTTACCGCGAAGCTTTGATCCAGTTCCAGGCGACTGGAACTGGAGTAGGAGACTCCCATGTACAAGAAAAGCGAAAGAATGGACTCACATAATTATCGACATACATTGTTAACATCAGTATGCTGTAGAATTATTTGACATATTCTTAGTTCTAATATAGTAAATTTCTTTGATATAAAGAAGCTTCTGTCGCTGCATCAGCACGGATTTAGCAAGCGTCGTTCGTGCGAAACTCTACTTGCCCTTTTTTTTTTTTTTTTTTTTTTTTTTGCCATGACATCTTGTGAGCTATGGACGAAGGAGAACAAGCAGAGTCCATGTTTCTTGATTTTCGAAAGGCTTTAAACACTGTACTGCACTGCAGATTGCTAACGAAAGTACGAGCTTATGGAACAGGTACCCAAATCTGTGAGTAGCTCGAAAATTACCTAGTAATAGAACCCAGTACGTTGTCTTCAATGGCGAATATTCATCAGAGACTAAGATAACGCCAAGAGTGCCTCAGGGAAATGTGATGGGATCGCCATTATTCTCTGTCTATATAACTGATCTGACGGACAGAGCGAGTTGCATTCTGCGGCTGTTTGCTGATGATGCTGTGGTTTACAGGATGGTGTCGTTATTGAATGAGAGTAGTAGCAAGCAGAATGACTTTGACCAAATTTCCAAGTTATTTGAGGAATGGCAGCTAGATTCCAATGTAGAAAATGTAAGGTGATACAGATGAGTAGAAGAAATAGCCCGTAAAGTTAGAATACAGAATTGGAAGTGTGCTACTTAACAGACTCGCGTCAATTAAAAATCTAGGCGGAGGAATTCAGAGGCAGGGGGCAAGGTTTGTTACGGATAGTTAATATACAAGGGAGGGAATGGATGAACATAGGGGAAGAAGGACACTGGCGAAGACTAAGGGAGGTAATGATGGAGGGGGATGGATGGGTGGATAAAGGGAGTGGAGGAGGAAGCTGAGTACAGAAGGAGGAGGGGAGAAAGAGGTGATGGGGGAGTGAGAGGAGGGTGAAGAGGAGGTGGCAGAGAGAGGCAGGAGAGAGGAGGAGATAGAGAGGGGAAGCACTACGTGAATATTGGATAAATACTCCAGAATTACGACAGATCAAGTACAAGATTTTATTATCACAAATCTGAGATACCTTTCTGTGTAACATATCCTTGGAATGAAGACAAGTGTTAGTGACTAACTATGACTCAGCTTGGGTGTTGCATGAACCAGTCACCCCCCCCCCCCCCCCGCACACAAAACACAGACAAATCGTTCAGCAGGTAATGAAGAATAACGACATCCTCTCCATTGAGCCCTCCAACGGAATCACGCTACAAGATGGCCACCTCGCCACCTGGTGGCGTCTTCTCTACTTACTGAGCCTCTATAGCTATTATCGTAGGGTAATTTTACGCTAGCATCCTAATAAGCTTGTCGTAAAATAATGATGACGTGTTGTGGCGTTCCTCTTCTTTATCTGCCAATCTACTCCCCACTTGCCCTTTACATATACGTAGATTTGTAAAAGTCGAAATTTTATATTGTAGGCTTGTGGAAGAAAGGCCCACAAAAATAAAAAAAGTGATACAATAAAAGCAGAATAGTAGATACTCGCCTGGTTTTGATGTTTTCTTCTTTGTCGTTGCTCTGCTTATTCTTGGGTTGTGCCGCGGTGGTGTAGCCGAGCGGTCTAAGGCGTCTCACTGCGAAGCACGCGGTTGCACGTCGTCGAAGGTTCGAGTCCTCCTTAGGTTAGTTTACTTTAATTTAAGTAGTTTACAAACATTTGATTTTTTCGTTGCGTTGTGAAATTTTACTAGATCTAAACATTTTTGTAAATTTGTAGGAAGTCTAACCACTATCGATGTTGTTCTTGAAATAATACTCTTCACTTTCTATCCTGAATTTTTTTTTCTATAACAAGTTTGCTTTTCATGAATATTATGTATACATTACAAAAGCGTCTGTCACTCTTTCACATCCAAATCGACGGTGTCGGTAATGCCAAACCTAGTCTTCCACTCCACTTTCACCTCTCAATACAAATGACCGTTTTACACTTTTCGTGTTGATGTAAACTATGAGTCGTTTACACTCGAGTTACAGTAAAAGCATCATAATGAAGAACAGCAAATTAGAATGTTTTATATGGGTACAAAAGTCACTTTATACCAATGACATAGCTTTTTGGGACAGAAATGTTTTAAGATTTGAGACTGAACTATTAGGTAGAAATATAGGGTATGCGTATATAGAAATGTTAGTGTAAAACTGAAACAAAATTCCAAAATTATATCCAAAATATTACGATGTTCAAATAACTAGAAACATGAAACAAGAAATAATTAGCTACACACATGTTACAACAGTGTTATAACAGCATAATTCAAAACTAGCAAAATCATGATCGATCAGTTACAGGTTTATCATTCCAATATGTGTTAGCTATTTTGACTTACATCATCATCAAAGGCAAATATTTAATTTCATAACGTCAATAGATACTCGTCGAAATGGAGACGGAGTATCTAGTCAGCTTTCCTTAACAACAGCCAAATGCAAACGAACAGTTTTCATGTAAAGTTGATTATTCTGTATCCATTTAGATGAATTTCCACTTATACTAATGATATGAAGCATGTTCCGCTGTAAATGACTTAAGGTGAAACTCAGGCGTATCGAATTTTATAATTGTGGTCATGATATTCCAAAGTAAGAATATGATTTCGCGACTTGACATAAATACACCAATGATAACATACTTTCGCATACGGTAGAAACAGAATAGTAGAAATTCAAATGGAAATAATTTAAAACAGTGGACTACGGTAGTTCACTTTAAATGTTTTACACTGACTGAAAAATAGTTAGGTGAAACTTAGCGCTAGCAGTAAAGTTTTCTAAACTGTACTAATGTGTTTGCCCTTACTAAATATTTAAAAATTTTAGTAAAATAAATAAAAAACACGCAAATGTTTGGTTTAACTGCTATTTCAATTGAGAGACTGTCTGAAAAAGTACTGATGGACTTATGTTTGAGTTTGACACGAATATCGAAAAGAGGCTTAAGGAACCATGAAATAAATCAATACGATTTTGTTCAGAAAATGAACAGTGAGAATATCAACTACTCATTAAGACACTTTTTGTGCCCTGTTATGGAGCCCCTTAGAAATTATTTCACTGATGTACTTGCCTGCTTCTTTTTCCAGAATCTCTTCATCTTCTCGCCGCGATTTTTATTGCCCTTTTCTGTCCATATTGCCGTATATGTAATACTTGTTTTATCTCTAAACTGATCGAGCTACATAATCGACTAATCTGTCAATTGCAGAACACGAAGGAATGTTTTATGTAGGATAATCACACTCAAATAAGTGTCACAGTTTAAGCGGCTATTTACGTTATCAGTTCGTTCTCAGTGAATCTCCGGCGTTTTGCGTACTCCAGCTAGTACGTGCCGCAGTGCATCCTCCTGGAAGAACTGCGTTTAAGGTCAGTGGTTACAGCTCTCCCAGCGCAAGAATTTCGTTGCTCGTTAAACTTGAGACAGTTCCAACTAATTTGTTTCGCTGCAAACTTTCCAGACGGTACAAAGTCGGCTACTCTGCTCGGAATACATTGCCTAAGATATTTTTCTTTTTAAAAGTACCATATTTCACGGAAATAGGGCTAGTCTGCTTTCGCACAAGAGAACCAAGTTTCCACGGAGGTAATGAATAGTCACAGCACTCAGTACGCAAACTTCATAAAAGCGTCCCTCATCCATTCATCCTGACTGCGGTAAGAATGTAATAGGGGCCGTTTTGCAGATTTTATCGTGATAACAGGCATGATAAATGTCAGAAGGTTTATTCGTATAAAATTAGTGTAGAGGTTAATAGTTGCAAGTTAAATGCAATGTTTAGTCCATCTTATTGCCAAAGTAAGCACAGTACAGTTTCTGTTCCAGTTTTGAGGTTTCTTCGGGTAGGCCAGTAAAGCATCATATATATATATAGGGTGTTTCACTAAGTATGTTTGCCTCTTTAACTTATAAAATAATAGGTGACGGGAAATTTTAACGCTGTAAGTCAACACAAGAAATATTATTCTTTCTGCGGAGCTATGAACGTAGTGTATTGTATCATTTTCTAAAGAGTTACAACACAAAGATATAATTTTTTAAATGTAACAATAGTCTTTTTTCTATCGTGCATTGGATTCGTTGAAACCAGCTGCGTCCAAATCAAATTAAACAACATTCCTATCACTGTTAGTTTGGGAGCTACAGCCCTTCAAAGTTTCAGGGGCAGATACCACACGCTGTACATAATACATGTCTGTGTGGTGGGTGATGGATGTTATGGCGGTGGGAAGTTGATTTACATGAGATGTTCAAACGTGTGTCCATGTTCCTCAATGCATAATGCAATGCGCCGTCGAAAGGATCTGCGGACGAGATGTAACATCGCCGGTGTGACGGAGCGACATGCGGCCTCGATGCGCCGTTTTAGATCATCTGGGGATGTGGGCTCAGTGACATAAACAAGATCCTTTAGATATCCCCACAAAAAGAAATCTACTGGTGTTAAATCGGGCGACCCTGCGGGCCATGATTGAGGACCATGGCGCCCCAACCATCTTCCTGCAAACCTGTTGTTTAGTTCTTCCACAACAGCACGCGCAGAGTGGGCTGGGTGACCATCGTGCTGCATGCACATATGGACTCTCGTGTGTAGACACACATGTTCAAGGAGACCTCTCAAACTGTCGGCTATAAAAGCGCGATATAACTCACCTGTCAGTGTACCTGGGAAGTAGTGTGGACGGATGATTTCATCCCCAAGGATTCCACACCACACGTTAATAGACCACCTACAATGACGGTCGACAGGTCGTACCCACAGAGGATTGTCTGCAGCCCAGTAGTGCATGTTATGGCGATTCACTGCACCATAATTTGTGAACGTGGACTCATCAGAGAACATAACACTTTGTAAAGACTCCAGCGTGAAATTACGCATGGCCCACTCACAGAATGTCACTCTTGACGGAAATCGTTTCCATGCAGCTCCTGGGTCAGTGATAGGCGGTACGGATGAAACCTGTGGCCGTGTACTATACGCCACACAGATGTGAGACCGACACCAGCGACTGCAGCAACGGCTCGTAAGCTGATCGTGGTGTAGTACAGCTAAAACAAACACCTCCGTCTCCTCACTTCTTGCAGGTCTTCGTCTGTTACTGCGGCGCATTACCAATCTGCCTGTTTCCTGAAGTCGTTGTTCGGCACGTAAGAACGTAATGGCTGCCGGGGCTCTTCGCCTAGGATATCTCACGGTATACGCCATGGCTACTTCAGTGGCATCGTGTCGGCACTCGCCGAGCATCAGCAACATGTCAACGTACTCGTTGTTCGTGTATGCCATCGTCATCCGAAACAGTAAATGTGGTATATTGAGCCCCGGTTCTTTGTGTGGCTCCAACTGTCGGGTATACGGCCGTGTGCGGCGACAGTCGGCAGTCTAACAGCGCATCGAGGAAGCTTCTCGCTCCGGGCACCGGCGACGTTACAACTCGGCCGCACCACATTTAGAAGGCGCATTGCATTATGCGCAGCGTTTGTGGTATCTGCCCCTGAAACTTTGAAGGGTTGTAGCTCCCAAACTAACAATGATAGGAATGTAGTTTAAATTGATTTGGACGCGGCTGGCTTGAACGAATCCAAAGCACGATAGAAAAAACTATTGTTCCATTTAAAAAATCTTTGTGCTGTAACTCTTTGGAAAATGATACAATAAACTATGTTCATAGCTCCGCAGAAAGTGTAACATTTCTTGTGTTGACCTACCGCATTAAAATTTCCCGTCACCTATTATAAGTTACAGAGGCAAACACACTTAGTGAAACACCATATATATATATATCATCTAACTAAGCTAAAGCGTCTTGGCAGTTGAGAAACATGCGTCCATTTTCATTTGAAAGTCGTAGGTTACAATGAAGAAAAGTGTGTTATTTGATGGAGCGCCGAAGTAGAGTTGGATTCTTTGGTTATAACATCGATTATTCCAGCATTTCGGTGGGGGATTCGTCTTAACGAAGGACCTCGTGCTCATCGTGCACAGTCTGTGAATGCCTGCCTTCATGATGACGGCGTCGCAAGTTCAGAATGGCCAGCGTGTTCTCCAGAAGTGAACACTGTTTATCATGCCAGGGATACATTGCAAAGACTGTATTGGACGAAAAGACCCACCAATTAATCCAACGCCGAATCTCATCTGAGGAGCGGGACAATTTGAACCAACAGTCCCTTGATGACCTAGTATCATAGCAAGAGGCCGTGTTACCAGGTAGTAGGGGTTCTGCTATATGCTGCAACTGGAACACAAATTCAGAATGTCTACGTTATTTCATACAATTTGTTTCCATGAGCAGTAAAGAGAAATTAAATGTTGAAACTTCCTGGCAGATTAAAATTGTGTGCCGGAACCGGGACTCAAACCTGGGACCTTTGCCTTTCGCGGGCAAGTTTCATATCAGCGCACACACCGCTGCAGAGTGAAAGTTTCATTCTGGAAACATCCCTTAGGCTGTGGCTAAGCCATGTCTCCACCATATCCTTTCTTCCAGGAGTGCTAGTCTTGCCGGCCGCGGTGGCCGAGCGTACTGCGGCGCGTCAGTCACAGTCTGCACTTCCACTACGCTCGGGGGCTCGAATCCCCCCTCGGGCATGGATATTTGTGCCGTCCTTAGTAATAGCTAGTTCATAAGTAGTTTGTAAGTTTAGGGACTGATAACCCCGTAGTTAAGTCCCGTAAGCTCTACTAAAATTTGAACAATTTAGTGCTAGTCTTGCATGATTCGCAGGAGAGCTTGTGTGAAGTTTGGAAAGTAGGAGGCGAGGTACTGGCGGAAGTAAAGTTGTGAGGCGGCATCGTGAGTCGTGTCGGGATAGCACAGTCGGTAGTGCGCTTGCCCGCGAAAGGCGAAGGTCCAAGGTTTGAGTCTCGGTTCTGGCACACAATTTGAATCTGCCAGGAAGTTTCATATCAGCGCATACACCGCTGCAGAGTGAAAGTTTCATTCTGGAAATTAAATGTTGTTTTGTATTTCTGTATTCCATTTTTGTGTAAGCCCCTAGCAATCGTCAAATCTCTTAATTTTCGAAGCAAGTTTGAATCGAGGGTATAATAACACGTCTGGGTGATTGAGATCCGGCGAGTATTATGGACGTTCAAGTTTCACGACTACTCTCGCCCACACACTGCCAATGGCGTGAAAAATTTCCAGGCAGAAGAGGAGATGGTGAAACTTTTACATCCGCCACATTTGCCGGATTTCAGTCCTCCAGAGTTATTCCTATTCTCTCGACTACATCTCGTTTGGGAAGGACAGAGATCTGATGATATTCCAAACATCCAACTAAACTTCAAGAGGTTTTTGAACTTTGTGCAAAGTTTCCAGGACATGTAACGCAGAGCTCAGCGGTGCATTTACTGCCAGAGATTTTAGAAATCAGTAAATCAGTCCAAACCGTTTGTAAGGATGTCTGTGGATGTCTATGGTCGTTAAAACAAATATTCGCACAAATCGCGTTTTTGCATTTTCTTCATAAAAAATAAAGTATTTGTGAATTTTACACTGTCATAGCCCTTTCCACCCGGACCCACTTGATCGTCCGAGTTCGGTTGTTGTTTTTTTTTTTTTTTTTTTTTTTTTTTTTTTTTTTTTTTTTTTTTTTTTTTTTTTTTTTTTTACGAAATACTGAATCTCTAGACCTGCTTCCAACCGACCTACAACGATCGTGCAGGTTGTGCGCTATGCGTTTCTCGTGTGTATGTTGCCATTCGGCGCCAGTAGATTGCAGCACATGTTGTTGAAATTGATTCGAGACGTGAACATTATGCTGGCGCCAGGTTAGTAGCTCATAATTAAGTTACAATGAATTGTTTCGACGTTTTGCTGAATCAGGTTATTTATACTAGTATGTAGAACACTGTGATATTGATAATTATTAGTAACTTAATATCTTTGCACATTAATTGTGCGTTAAATTTGTACTGGCACGGTTGTGTAGGTTAGGTGTTGACTGTGTAACTTCATCCTCTACTGGCTGTTGTTGATTGTGTCATTGGCCTCCCTCTGTTACAGCTTTTTATAAAGTTTTGAATAGGAAAGTTTTTGTGCACTTCCCCGTTATTGTATGCAGCTTTATCAGACAATCAAATTCGTTCTCTATTAGAGGATTTGGATTTGAGTGGCATTTCGTCAGATGAAGACGACGAGTTTGTTCCTTCCCATAGTCAGCAGGCAGAACACTCGTCTGATGTTGATCTGGCAGAAGAGCACAGGCGTTCACACAGTGTCATGTCCAGACAGAAATAGGACAGCTGAAGAATTTGAAGCAACGTTAGATTATACGTTAAGCACCTCCATAAAGGCAAAAGTTTACAAACCCCATCCGAAATCACGTTTGGACAAGCGATATGATGGGTATAGTCTCTGGCCCACAGTGGATGATATTTTGTCACCACAAACATGTCAGTATAAGAATAATTTTTTGTTCATAACTGTTCCTCAAGTAACTTATAACACCAAACAAATAGCAGGAAGTCAGAGGATAATTCAGATTCAAATGTTCAAATGTTTGTAAGCTTATGGGACTTAACTGCGGGGTCATCAGTCCCTAAATTTAGAAACTACTTATGAACTAATTTATACTAAAGACAGCACAAACATCCATGCCCGAGGGGGGATTCGAACCCCTGACGGGGAACGGCCTCGCGCATCGTAGCATAGCGCCTCAACGCGCTCGGCCGCTCCGCCGCGGCCCCTCACTATTGTGGTAGTTCTTTTTTCCGCTACATTTTTATGGGACATTTTTTTTTAATTATTTTTCCCTGTGTCTACTCTGTCTGAGTATACAGAGAATTCAACTTTATTCACCATTTATAAAAAGTGCACCTATAGTATGAACAATACGGTGTTTGTGGAGACGGACTGAAGAGGAGATTTTTCGTACGCATCGTCCATATCAGAAACGCCGCGCTGCCGCGCGCAATGCAAAACCAACAGAAACAGGTCTGGCTGGCATGCAGACGCAGCTCACTGCCGTGGACACATACAGTTCCGAGCTGCGCAGCAACTTCCCAGCGTTGTCGCTACAACGAAGGACGGCGTTTCTCGTTGTCAATGTTTTACGGAGGTGCGTGCATGCACACTGGAGCATCACAGAACAGCTACCAACAACATTGGCGCATTCTGCTGTGCCTCTCGCCCGTCATGTGTGGACGCGACTTTATGCAGTACGCACACAAATAACATGCCAGCAAAATCTTTAATAAGTGAAAAGATGCGGTGCGCGCGACTGTTGCACGTCGGAGGTTCGGCTCCACCCTCGGACATGGGTGCCTGTGTTGTTTTTAGGACAAGTTATTTTAAGTAGTTTGTAAGTTTAGAGACCGATCATCACCTCTGTTAGGTCAGATAACTTTACAAACATTTCAACAAGATACAGAGAGGGACGGCACAGCTTTGTTACAACAATGTATAGAAATCAAAAGTTTGAAAATAGACGTTCCACCGTTTTTAGTAATCCCCAATTACATAAGTTGAATTTGGACGTTATACCCGATATATTTCTCCGAAAATGTAAACGTCGTTTTATACGATACGTGTAATAATCTATGTCGCACTAAGCAATATTTCTAATATAGTGTGTAAATAGGATATTGAGGGGACTATTAGATTTCGACGTTATAGACAATACTTCGTTAAAAGCGATGTCGCTGTAAACAGTTTCGACTAAGGCCTCTAGCCCCATTCTTTCAACAGATGAAGTCCGTTTGATTAGAGCATTCAATATTTCATCAGTAAAATCATATATATCATATCCTGCTAAAAAGTCATTCTGAAAACCAAATTGACATTTTGTAAGTACTTTATTTTTACATATTGGTGATGCTGTTCTTTAATACATTACTTTTTCTAGAATTTTTGATAAATCTGTCGGAAGTGAGATTGGGCAGTAGTTGTTGACATCAAACTATTCTTCTTTATGTAACATTTAAAAATTGCGTATTTCAGTCTATTGAGCAAAATATCGTGTTTCAGAGAGGTATTACGTAAGTGGATACGAATCCTACTCATTTTTTGAGAACAAACTTTTAGTATTCTGCTGGATCTGCCTTGTGTGATATTACTTTTTATTGGGTTTATTATTTTCCTAATTTTAGAGAGAGAAGGTGGTGGAATTTCAGTTTGATCAAATTGGGTAAGAATTGCGGCTTCCATTCATAGCCACATGCCTCTTCTAATGAACTTACAGATCCTAATTCTCCACGGCATTTAAAAATGATCATTCAAAAACATTCTCAACGTATGACTTTTTGTTAGTGAATTTTGCATTATGTCGATGGCAGTACAGTCTTCCTGTGCTCTTACATTCTCTGTTTCCCTTTCAATAATTTAGCAATTGTTTTAATTGTGTTATCAGAGATACAAACCGCAGACACGATATACACCCTTTTGACTTTTTAATAACATTTCTTAGTGTTGCACGTTTCTATAATATTTGACTATTTCGGAGACATTTCTCTTCCTGCTGTTTGATACAGTTCCAGTTTCTGGTTGCAAGATATTCTTCGGCCTGGATAAGCCACGGGTTTTGTTAATTGGTTTCTTACAATTATACATATTTTCTTGGGAAAACGGATTTTCAAATACGGTACACTTACAAATGCGACATGAAACAAGTTATATTTTATATTAGCATTGGGATCCTTGTAGAACTCATCCCAGCCCAACTACTGTAGACTATCTCTGAGCTTTGAAATTGCCGAATCATTCATTGAATGCTCTATTTTGGACGACTGTCTCGAATTACTGCATGGAGCTACGTAAATAGCCGTGCAGCATGATCACAGAGGCTATTCCCAGCAGGATAAGCTCAAAAATGTTCAAATGTTTGTTAAGCTTATGGGACTTAACTACGGGGTCATCAGTCCCTAAACTTACAAACTACTTATGAACTACTTACGAACTAGGACGGCACAAATATCCATGCCCGAGGGGGGATTCGAACCCCCGACCGTAGTGGCCGTGCTGACCTGACCGTGACTGGAGCGCCTCAGTCACCTCGGCCACCGCGGCCGGCGCAGGATAGGCGTTTATATTGTTAATCGTGGTCTGGGAATAAGTTCTCTCTTTGTGTGAATGGTGGCGAGTCCTTTGTGTTTACTGGTTCAGTAAACCCCCGGAAAAAAATCTCTTCGTGGAAAAAAGTAAATAAATAAAAAGTATTTTTAAGGTATCATTCTTCGTTTACTTCTTCCATCGGATCATTTTATACGCAATTTCAAGGTATTTTTATCGCATGAGAAACGTTTTACGTCACAAGGACAGCAAGTATACGAGTCGTAGCGCGACCGTTTAATATAGGCGGCAGTTGCCGCAGCGTTGCAATGCGCATGCGCCACTGGCGGGCTCTGGCTTTTACACACGAATGGTCCCAAAGCGAGACAATGGAGCTACTGTGCATCTCGCCTTGCGCATGCGCAAATCCTCCATGAAAACAACGTCCGTCCTTCATATTTGTTTTTGATACATTAAAGATTCATCAAAAACACGTCATATTTGCTAAAATATCTCATAAATTAAAGACGCATTAACTGTAAAAGCCTTCAGAAGATGCGATCATGAATAATAATTAAATCAATTCTCTTGAGGTGGCAAGAATAGCCAAGTGCTTAGCGGCATCGCGCTGCAACTACGAAGGTAGTGGGTTCGAAACCAACTGTAACCAATTTTTTTAACCCAATCTTCTTTTTAACAGATACGGGAACAACAATGACTTTTGTCTTGTTACTTGCCACATATCTTAGGACGTTTTAGCAATTGTGTCGCGATTTTGAGGGTAAATGACATTTATTCTCTTCATTGTAACAAATATTTAAGTGTTTGGAAAGATGGGGGGGGGGGGAGAGCAGCCTTTGCGTATGTGTAAGGTTAGGAGGTGGTGCTGCTTACAGTGTTAAATGAGCTACCTTCAGTAGCTTGTCTCTTCATCGTCCTAGATTCATTCTGCAGTTGTTTTAACGAAAGTATGTCTAATTGGGGAGAGGGTAATGAAAGTAGTGAACCCCCAGTCATCTGAAGCACCAGCCACCACCGCTTCGTTCAAAATGTTCAAATGTTTGTTAAGCTTAAGGGACTTAACTGCGGGGTAATCAGTCCCTAAACTTTCAAACTACTTATGAACTACCTTTTACTAAAGACGACACAAATATCCATGCCCGTGGGAGGGGGATTTGAACCCCCGACGGGAAGCGGCCTCGCACATCGTAGCATAGCGCCTCAATGTACTGGGCCACCCCGCCGTGGCAGCGGTTCGTTTGCTGATGTCAATTACTACCCGAATAGAAAAATCGATAACATGTGTAAAACAGAGAACGGAGCAGTTTTTCAAGGTCAGTCTTCCTATTACACTCTTTTAGTGAATCAGCATTAAAATCAACATAGTCAATAATTTTCTTCCACCTGTCTGACACATAGCACAACAAGAAATACAAGTTTTCGAGCAATAGCTGAATATTTTCTGAGGGTTGAAAGTTTCTCGCTTCCCCTTCTCTCTCACATTTTTTCCGTCTGCTGTGTGTTTGAACTTGTTCTAGCTGAATGCCTTTGTACAACGTTATGTTAATCTGACTGCGTATTTTTAACTGTATTCTATGTGAATGTAAAGGTATTGCAAAACCCATCTGACTGCGTAATGTTTATTATAATGAGACACAAACTGCTAATATTGTTTCTGTATGAAAATGTCGTAACAAAGTTAACTGTCTGAAAATTACTGATACTAAAAATCACTGTGTTAATAATTCTGGCCCTACAAACTTGTTTCTAACTGAACTAACAACCTTTAACGGAATGTAACCGAACACAATATTTATCAATGCAATCTGACTCAGTGCAAACACTTGTTAACCTGAACACTGAATGAATTGTCCTACCCTTAAATCTGTAAATCATACTGAACTGTAAGCTTGACAAAAACTGATTCTTTCTCACCTTCACTTACTGCTTAAATCTGCGCAACACCAAACTGCTTCCTTCTGTACTAACTACTGGAAAACTAACTACCGAAAACATCTATGGCACTTTTAATAAAAATGTGAGGATGGATAAACTGGTAATCTGTTTAAGAAACTAGAACTAATTATTAAAAATGAAATATCTGATTTATTTTCTAACTGATGGTAACTTTATGAAAATTACTAACAATGTCATGTTTATGATTTTAAAATCTTTCAGAGAAAAATATAACTCAGATATTTAATCTGCTTACAAAATTATTTTTAAATAAAGATAAACATTTCTTTACTGTTAATAAATTTCACTCGATTTACACAAAAAAGTTACAACAATACCATATTTCAAGAACACTACCCATGAAATTCCTATTTCATAAACTCAATTTCAAAACTAAACTATTACAATAAATACTTTTCCTAACACAGAAAGGGGTCCCTAGCATGAATCGTGAGATCACAAACTAACAGTAAAATCTTTCTGGACCGTTACTGTTATCATCAATTCAGCCTAACAATGCGAAGTTGTGCCATAGAAACATGCCAAGTATTTCATGAAAAACTTTACCTTATAAAAACTTCAAAAGATCGTTTCTCCAACGTCATCTATACCTTTCGTCTCCCTATCTTAAACACACAGCTTGGCTCAGCATTCAAGTCTCAAAATCTCATCTCCTCGGCTGTCCCGCCGGAACGACAACTGCACACAACCACAGTCCCCACGCTTCTGCAATCTCATCCGCGCGCCCAGAGTTGCCAGGTTTTTCCATTGCTCTGTTGCCAATTTTTAAAGAAAAAGTAGCCAAAATTTTCCAAAGTTTTCGTGAATAATACCAAAATATAACCATCTCTTCATCAGTAAAAAATAGCCAAATATCGCAACCTTCAATCTGTTAACATTTTTATGCTATGGTAATTATGGCATGTTACTCGACAATAATAATCCTAAAATTCAGGGAGTAAGCTGGTTACTGAGTAAAAAGTAACACACACTGTGGCACTCTCACATTCACAGACATCAGACTGAACTTTCCAAGGAAACTCAGACTTCACAGAAACAGTTATTTGAGTCCATCCAAGAACTGAACCCAGACACACCACCAACTGACGATGAGGCCAGTTAAAATATTGTCACATTGTAAATATAATAGAGTGACTCCAGAAATTCAGTTACATTTAACTATCACATTTATTAATTTCATAACTTATAAAAATTACAACACAAAACTGTTCAAGAATCATTCTATCAAACTTACACAAGGAATGTTCTCATGCATAGGTTCGATTACCAGTCACTTTCATCTTCTTAAAAACAAATATTTACCGATGTTAAATAGAGTTATTGAATCTTTCAAACATTTCTTTAATACACACAAAATCATTACAACATTTTGAGGTGAGGGAATTTATAATAATGCACTAAGCAATCCATACTTTGAGGTGAGATGGGCTTAAATTCGTAGTAATGCCTCATAACGCACTGAAAAATCAGCCAAGAGAACGACTGGGAAATCACCGCGTGTTCTCCATCGACATTTATATTCTGCAAACCATTTTTAACTACTGTGAAGTGCGTAGCAAAGGGCTCACTGCACAGTAGCAGTTGTTACGAATTTGTGTTGTGCTGCCGTATGGAACGCGGAAAAAAATACTGTTTAAATGCCTCCTTGCTGTAATTTATATAATCTTATCCTCATGTTCTCAGCGGGAGCCATACATACGGTGTTGTAGTGTACTTCGAGATGTTATTTAAAGCCTGTTCTCGAACCATCGTAAGTAGGGTACATGAGGTAGTTTACGTCTATCTTCAAGAGTCTGTAAGCTGAGTTTGTTTACATCTCTGTGACACTCTCCCACAGATCCATGATACTTGAAAACATTTGTGCTAACTTGTGTAGGTTGATTACATTTCCCCAGCATTCTACCGAAGTTTAGCCGGTATCATTGATGCAATGTCTAAAGAGTGATTGTTTTACATTCGATGTATTCGAAGTAAAATAAAATAGCCATTAAGTCGCCAACCAATTCCTTTATAGCCAAATTTATTCGCCAGTCGCCAGACTGCTAGAATGGCTACTTTTCTAAGTAAAAGATAGCCAAGAATGCGAAAAATCGCCGAAAGAACGACCCTGACAGTTCGTGCACGTGGGCCGCAGAGGGTGGGGGGGACACTCAACCACCAACCTGAGCTCTGGAATTCGGAAACGTTGCCGGGGGTAACAGTGCCGCGTTGCCACCCTGCCACTCAAGGTCGCACAGGGTGGCGTGCTTCAGTCGCTGCAAAGCATCTGTCGCGTGTTCATCGTTTGTCTCGTTGTGTTACAAAAACAAAAGCCGAAAAATCATTTATGAAATTGACACAATTGCTGAAGAAAGTTTTCATAGAGAGTTGCGCCTTCCACCATATCCTTGCAGTGGAACTCGTGTGGGCTCAGGTGAAATCGTACGTTGCAGAAAGAAAAAAAAAAGTTTTTCATTGACAAAAGTAGAATACTTAGTTCGTGAAGCACTGGGCAGTATTATTCCCACAAAATGGAACAATGTTGTCACACATACGTGGCACATTTTAGAAGAGGCATGGGAACGAGAAGGTACAGTAGAAGAACGGGTAGAAGAATTAACAATAAGATTAGGGGACGATAGTAGCAGTAGCAGCGGTGCATTGCACATGATTCTGGCTGCGACTGATTTTTAATGTATAGTTTGTTTCGCAACCAGAGATCATTTACTGAAAAATTACGTTATTTTGTTCTACTTCTGTGACCAATAGATTAGCTGTCGAAACTGATCTGATAATATTACTCAGACACTATACTATGGCAGTCAACAGCGACCATAAACGAATGAGACAAAAACTCTTTTTATGTAAGAAGACAAATCATTTCACTGGATGAGGCGGTTTTACTACTTGTAAGAGTGCCACAATACAGTGTCCGATTAATAACAGCGAGTCTGTGGAAAATAGTTACAGAAGATGAAATTCTTCAACTAGCGAACTTTGGCTAAAGACTAAATGTTACATTATATTTAATGGAATACTGGAACATATGAATCTTTAATTCGACATGTATTTCTAAACCTTTTCTTTTTAACCGAAAAAGTGTGTTTTTCATTACTTCGTGATTGTTCTCGTTCGTTCACGCTTTATTAGTACATAGCAACGGTCCCAAAATTTTGGGACGTGATATTCGTATGTCGGCGACCGACACGGCGTAACAAAAAACAGCCGCGTAGCAATATTGGCAACATAGCCGCTAGGTGTCAGAGTCGTTCTTTCGGCGGCTCGACTATAGCAAAGTCTGCACTTTCAATAATCTCAACCTTACTTCCCAGAAACAGTACTATCACCGTCTCCAATATCGATAGTACTGCCATCGAAAAATAAGCCTGCAGCCAAAGATAAACGACGCATGCCTGACCATCTTGACACTAGGGTTGCCAGATCTCCTGGCGCCGCCCGGAGTGCCCGGGTTTGGAATGAATTCTCTGGGTCTACGGGCCAATGACTCTCATCTCCGGGCTTGAATGTAACCTTCATCTTAACTTCTTTTTTATTTTTATTTTTTTTTTAATTTTTTTACGACGCTTTTTAAGTACTATGCTCATGTAGCGACGTTCTACATCGAACTTAACGTAACTTAAACTAAGGACGAACACAACATCCATGCCATAGGGGGGGGATTCGAACCTCTGGCGGGAGCAGCCTCGCGCACCGTGGCAAGACGCCTCAGTGCGCTCGGCCATTCCCGGCCGGCTCCTCTCTAGTAAATATTCATAACTTTATATAAATGTCAATTTCTTATTGCATCAAAACGCTATTTTTCTGTTCTTCGTCTGAAAACATTTCATTGTTGCGTCGGTAGTAATCGGCTAAGCATTATTAAGCAAACACTGTTGCGGCAACGTGTCAACTTGCGACGTCTATTATTTGTGTTCGTTCATTGTTTGTTATCAGTTTACCGGCAATTTTTGGAATACTCAGATCGTGTGTAAACAGACAAGCTTACATTAACTCAGATTAGTGAGTAATAACAGTGAAATGAAGAGACGATATCTTAGTTCGTTCCGTGAAGAATGGTTGCAGGAAGAAAATTATAAAGAGTGGCTACAAGAAGTCGATACTGATGAATGTATGTGTAAGAGCAGAAAATGCAGTATCTCATTTACTGTTAAGTACGACGGAGTGAAAGCTGTGAAAAACATTTACAATCAGAAAGACACAAAGCGAGTATTACCACACAAAAGAAGAATCAGTCGCTTCTTAAATTCTTGCCGAAACAATTTTCCGCAGAAGACGACAAAGTCACTGCAACGGAATTAACTTTTACTTACCATGGTGTGAAACACCACCATTCTTACAATACTTGCTGGGAGGGAGGAGATGATTAGTTTTTTGTTCTTTTAGAATTCACCTGTAATTCTGGTTGGGGGGGGGGGAGTTGGTCGCAGTTGGGAAGGGGGGAGTTGGTCGCAGTTGGGGGGAGGGTGAGTCATTGGCCAAGGGGGAGGGGGGCACGTCTGGTCTCCGGGCCTGCCTCGAGTTCAATCTGGCAACCCTACTTGACACTGGTCTCAAATTCGCGGTACATTTGAATATGAAATGTATACCTTCCCATAGCAGGTATCTTACAGGATGACCTATACACAGCTACAACAACAAAAGCGGCGTTAGGTGGATAAGTTGGAAATTTGTGCGGAGCCGCCTTCTCGGCCGGTAGGTAGGTGGGTCGTAGCTGCGAGTGGAAGTGGGAGGGCTAACGCGGCGGGACATTGTCGGGTGGACGGTCTCCCGATTAATGGCGCAAGCTGCGCGAAACTCCAGGCGCCGCTGCCGGCTAACAGGACTGCCGGCGGCTAAGTTATGGCTGCTGGCCGGGACACGCAATTAGCGAAGGGCGCTGGCGCCAGTGGGGGAGTCTGCAGGCAGAGGCCGGCTGTGGCTGCGGGACAGGTGCGCGCCAGCGCTCCTCTTCCATATCTCTTTCCCAGAGCGCGCGTACGACGACTCGAGGCCGTCCTTCCGGCCTTAACATCGAGGCATAAAAGGGATCTACAACTGCGATTAAAGGGAACACTGGAAATTTACGGGAGAACGAGCTATTCGTTAGAGCTTCGCAACAGAAGGTAAAGTAACGTCGCTTTCTAGCGTTCAGCTTACCAGTCGGTGAAAATGTAAGTCTTATACATCCACTTAGTTAATAAATTCCTCGTTTTCCCTATTAAATATATCGCAAGTAGCACAAAATTTTCGTTAGGGTTTTTAATACACAAAGCTATATCAGTTATTTCATTCCGTTCTCTGGGGCCCACAGTGTACAGTATGTCTTTGAGCGACATGTTCAATACCACAATAATTATAAAATGATTTCCAATCCATGGTGTACAACAGCAATCAGTTAGAATAACCTTCAAACCGTCTTGATTGCAAATTTGTTATTAGTTAATGACGCGTTTCGCCCTTTAGCAGGGCATCTTCAGATTATCTGCGTGACAGAATTTACACAAAATTACAAGGCGGAATTACAAACGGTTATAATGGTACATGGGCTTATTTTGTGTTAAGAATACAGTATAAATGGTAAACAAAGCTTACAATGCGCTCTCCGTGGTGTGACGCCGTAAGTTGTTATTCGGTGTTTCTATTTTCCTGAAATGTTTTTCGGTTTTCCTTGTGGCCCTACAAATGTACGGGTAACAACGAATTACAATTGGAACATGGTCGGTAAAGATGTGAGAAACATAAAACCGATTTTTACAGACTAACTAAGGGAATGTGGGTAGGGAGTGACATAGGAAGTCGATGTATAAGGCGGGACGGGTGAAATCTAGCTATCTGAGTACAAATTTAACGAAAGGGATTCAGATAGCTAGATTTCACCCGTCCCGTCTTATACATCGGCTTCCTATGTCACTCCCTACCCACATTCCCTTAGTTAGTCTGTGAAGTCGGCGGAGCAGCACACCACGCCCGCCCACCGCCCGTGAGCGCAATTGTAAACATGGGCTTATCTTGTGTCATCAGAGACCACCACTTCGATTAAGGTAATCTTAAAAATCGGTTTTATTGTTCTCACATCTTTACCGACTATGATCCAATTGTAATTCGTTGTTACCCGTACATTTGTAGGGCCACAAGGAAAAGCAAAAAAACATTCCAGGAAAATAGAAACACCGCAATAACAACTTACGGTGTCACACCACGGAGAGCGCATTGTAAGCTTTGTTTACCATTTATACTGTCTTCTTAACACAAAATAAGCCCATGTACCATTATAACCGTTTGTAATTCCGCCTTGTAATTTTGTGTAAATTCTGTCACGCAGATGATCTGAAGATGCCCTGCCGAAGGGCGAAACGCGTCATTAACTAATAAAAAATTTGCAATCAAGACGGTTTGAAGGAATATAACAATAATTATAAATTATTTATACACTGCTTTAGAACTTTATTATCTCACTATAAGCTTATTTCGGCCTTAGGCCATAATCAGGTGTTCTGTAGAGTAATATAGAGGAGTTGTTACATTATAACATCATTATATAAATGATAGTCCTTAGTATGCTGCCGGATACTAAGAACAAAATGGTCCGATATTTCGGCGATCCAACTGTCCGCCATCCTCGGGAACGCTGCTGGTGCTGCTGAGTCCCGTCGAGTACTGAGGGTAGGGCTGGGCAAATGATACCCGCGTTCGAACATGTTCGGGATTTCCCGATACAGCAGAGAACTCGATACAGTATCGAACTGTTCGAACACTCTGATAATAAATGACTGGCGCTGCTACTCTGACAACGATACGCGGGAAATTTTGAAGTTAGCGGGCTATCGCTTTGCTCAGAACTAATTTCATAGAAAGTACAAGTACATGTAAAGTAAAAGAAGGTCAACACTATGAAAAACTGCTTATTTTGTTTAAAACAGTGCATACTGTACATGACGTGTCTGGTATCACTGAAAGATATAATTCATTGATAAACAAAATATCTGCTACTAGAACAGAACTACTACACCTCATTACTGACGGCTAACATTCAAAGGAAAAAATTGTGAATCCTTCATAAGTAGAAATTACATTTAATGTGATTATAAGAGATAGGTTGCATATGACCATTCCGTTTCCTTTTAGTACAGTATAGTAACAGACAAAAATGTTACCACCTTTTACCGCCTTGAAAACAAGATTAAAAGAGATGAAATGTGGAAAACATTGGAAATTTGATACCCAATAACAAAAATAAGTCATATAAAAATAAACTGTAACTGCAACCTCGAAATAAACTTTGTACGAACTGCTCTATGCGTAGCATCAACAGGCATCGCTAGATCGCAGCACTATAATTTTTAATCGCGATTGCTATCGTTTACTTATAGCCTATATTCGCTACTGTTTTTAATTATGACGTGCACCTTAGAAGTTACTGTAGTCCGAATTTCACACTTATTAATCCCCATAGTACATTAATGACACCTTATCTTCGTTATAAATCGTATACTTCACAGCACAGAAAAGATTTATGAATATCATCGCTGTAAATCGAAGAGATAGTACCTCCTGCCATTGCTAGATAGCGTCGTGATCGGAAATTCGAACATTTCCCGAGATTTCCCCAACCGTGACGTAAATTGTTCGAACAGTTCCAGTCATGTTCAGTCCCAGTTCTAACTGAGGGTAGAGCCGTATTCTCCGTCCTATATAGACGTCGCGCCGTTGCTGCGTACGGGACGTGTACTAGTGGCGCCGCCCCTGGTGGGACATCGGTGCAACGATATATCGATGGTGGCTCATCAAACACTGGCGCTGGCTTCGTCACAGAACGTTGAAATTTGATGTTTTTTAAAAGCGGGTTCCACGATCTGCTCAGAGCGAAACCCTTGCCTCGGTTGATCAGATTGTTCACCAATCTAATTTCAATTGCTTCTTTGTAGACACTGTCCCCAAATCCGAAGATGTTAGCAATTATGAGGGTCTCGTCAAATTCCATCTTGTGTCCCTCAGTTAAACAATGTTCTGCCACAGCAGATTTTTCAGGCTGCAGCAGTCTCATGTGGTGACAATGTTCCACGCATCTATCTTTAACAGTGCGGACAGATCGGCCGATGTACGCCTTGCCATATTGGCATTTTTATCAGTTTTTGTAGTGGCAGCCTATCATAGACTGTAGTGCCAGCATTCAACGATATTATAAGTTTACGTGGTTACCAGTAATTTATACATTAATATCTTAGACTTATTTATTGGTTTTGTAATGGAGTTTTAGTATGGAAAATTTTATTCACATTATAAACAGACAAGAGAATGGATAAACACCAAAGATTCCAAATCCATAGTAAAACTCCAATACAAGACCAATAAATAAATCAAAGATATTAATGTATAAATTTCTGGTAACCATGTAAACTTATAATATCGTTGAATGCTGGCACTACAGTCTATGCTAGGCTGCCACTACAAAAAATTGATAAAATATCGATTAATATAGATGTTCAAATGTTTGTATAGTCTATGGGACTTAACTACGGGGTCATCAGTCCCTAAACTTACAAACTACTTATGAACTACTTACGAACTAGGACGGCACAAATCTCCATGCCCAAGGGGGGATTCGAACCCCCGACGGTAGTGACCGTGCAGACCGTGACTGGAGCGCCTTAGTCTCCTCGGCCACCGCGGCCGGCCGATTAATATAGCCAGTGCTGCTGCACATATACAGATAAGCAGCAATAGATAAGCATAACATCAGTTTTTAAAATCAATTGGGCAGTAAATAAATGACAACAATATTATAAGTAATGTAAGTAAAACATTGTAAAAATTTTATATAATGATGTTATAAGAATATATGTAACAACTTCTCTATATTACTCGTATTTACAGAACACCTGATGATGGCCTAAAACCGAAATAAGCTTAAAGTGAGATAATAAAGTTATAAAGTAGTGTATAAATAATTTATAATTATTGTGGTATCGATATCAGTTAATCGCTAAATCCTAATAAAGATGTGGCAGCCCTGCATGCTTGTGTAGGCACAATTGACATTGGTCTGAAAGTTGCTTCTAATTCAAGCGGTACATCGATGCAACTGTTCAGTCCTTGAGTTGTTTGTGTCTCTCGTCACGGAAACGGAACTGCATAATGTTGTGCAACAGTATCCCCAGACTTTTACCCAAAACATTTGCAATATTATCTCTTGCCGTTATCTTCGCGCCGATTTTTATTAACATGGACGCCGGACACAAGCTGAGAGACAGTCTCTCCTCACAGGAAACTGGATGTGCAGCATCCTGCCATCTATCATGTCGTAAACCAATCTACCCTCTGACGATACTTTGGTACGCAGAGATATCGGGGCGTCATCCCTTACCACAAAACGTACAGGTAGCTGAGAGGGTAGCTCTGCTTCCTGAAAAACTGCCTCATACCCCTCACTGCGCACCCCTGACCCATGGGATGACGTAGAAGGCTTCACTTCGATACTGCTTTGAGACCAAACCAAATGTTTGTAAATCTATCGAACTGCTGGGTTATCAGTCCACACATTACAAACTAGTGAAACTACAGTAAACTAACCTAAGGACAGTACAAACACCCATGCACAAGGGGAGACAACCAAAGGCCGCGCGCATCGCAGTACGGCGCCCCAATACACACGGCCAATCGGCCACGGCACATTCAGAACTTTCCACGAAAAACATAATCGACCCATACAACACCAAATTCCTATGTGCGCCCTGCGTATGAAAGCAGCATCGACTCAAGTCACATCTTCCTACAGCTCAAAACAGCTCACTCGACACTACCATGAGTAACCACAGAAGTGGAATAACTTAAGTACTCTAATAAACAATTAAACTAATGAACAAAACTCACACATCTCTCACAACCCCTAACTGAATGTAGAAGTCAGAAAATATGTATGTAATAATGTAATTAAACACCTGTCATCAGACATTGATTAGAAATAAGACACATAAAAGACGAGGAAAAAGAAGAACCACCATTCAACAGAAGCATTTAAAATGTGATGCGAATGATGAAGATTAGATTGGTAGATCACATAATTAATGGGAAGGTGCTGAACAGAAGGAATAGGTTGGTGGGACACATTGTGAGACATCAAGGAATCGTAAACCTAGCATTAGATGGAAGAGTGTGGGGTAAAAGTCGTAGAGGGAGCCAGAGGGACGAATACAATAAGCAGATTGACAAGAATGTTTGTTGGTGTTCTTATTTTCAGATGAAGAGGCTTGCACAGGACTTGGGAGCGGTGAGAAAAAAAGAGATCGTAATTTGAAGTTTTTTCAGTAACCGTCATGTCTGTCTGTTCATCTATTAGAAACTACTTATCTCCAAACGTCTTTACGGACTTGCATGGGGTTTTCAAAAGTAACTATAGCGTACCTTTGGGGCAACATTATATTAAACAGACTGCATCACTCATCCATGGTATTTTGCCCAGATAAGATCATTCATGTAAAGAAACCACCCAATCCGATAAGTGAGCTAATAGAGTTTTCTGCATGCAGAGGTATGGGCGTCCTCAAGAGATAGTGACAAGAACCATGGAGGAACAAGGAAATATCTGAAAGCATAGACGTGATAAACGATTAAAACCCACTCAATTTAACATCGGTGATTTAGTCTTGGTTCTATAACCCGTCTATTAAATGAGATTTTTTGATATTTACATACTGTCCATTTAAGATTCTTGAGACACCCCATCCAAATGCATATAGGTTGGTGTATAAAAATCAGGCAATTTGTTTGGCCTACAAAACATTACAGAATTACACCCTTACAGGTAAAGAAAGAAATGACAGACATAACACAACCTGAATTGCAAACTAATTGACAGAGTTGTCTCATTTTTGGTGAAAGTGTAGCTTAAAGTTCAACTTCGTTGTTCTAAATGGTCACCATTAACATCCACACACAAACGATGCTGCTGAACTACAGCACGAAATACTGACTGCAACGTGTTCAGTTGGATATCTGCACATGAATGTACGATGGAGTCTCAAAGTTCATCCAATGTGCGTGGCTTTTGTCGATAAACGACGTCCTTTAATGTTCTCCACAGGTAAAAGTCCATAGGAGCTTAATCTGGGAAACGTGGTGGATACTCCACAGCACCTCTATGGCCTATCCTTCTTCCTGGTAGATTTTCGTCGAGATAAGCTCTAGCAGGATTTTGGTAGTGGGCTGGGACACCATCTTGTTGAAGATAAAATCTTCCGTCTCCATACAAGTTCCGGATGGCAAGTAAAATGGATGTCTGAAGCTTCTGAAGGCACACTTCACCGGTAACTGTGCCGTCAAAGAAGAATGGCCCAGTCAAGCCCCGGAAAGACAGCCCACACCACACATTTATCACAATTATTTCACCCCGTCACCTCCGATGAACCCTACAGTTATTTCAATGATTTCATGGAGGGACGGTGGCTGTGAGTCTGGATTGGGCTCAGAAGTTTCGAAGTGCAATTTTTCTGGGTTTCTGTCGCAGCTGAGAAAATTGTTGAAGTATTGAAATCAAATGCTCAAATGTTTGTTAAGCTTAAGGCACTCAACTGCGGGCTCATCAGTCCCTAAACTTACAAACTACTTATAAACTACCCTATACCAAAGATGTCACAAACATCCATGCCCGAGGGGGGACTCAAACCCCCGCGCATCATAGGATAGCGCTTCAATTAAAGTATTGATCAAGAATTTCACAGTTCTTCTTCGTGTTTGTTTCCAAAGATCCATCAGGTTTTTAAAACTGGGATTCGGTGGTTGGTACCTGGTCATGTTTTCCCTGAAGTTTCCGTAGAAATTCCTTGTGTATGTTTTTGGTGAAATCTTCCTGGACCTCTCCGAGACGGCTGTTTTCGTAGATACGTTGCTCCCTGTGAATAGTTTTTGAAGAAATTTTTCTCACTGACTTAAAAGTCTCCCAATTTTCAGATGATTTGTGATTGTAAAGCTTTTACAGGCAAAGGTCCCCTGCCCGATCGCTTGAACGCATATTGCATTTCACCAACTGTGTTGCCGGTTTTGTGGGGTTTGTCTAGTTTTATGTCTTTCATTTTTTGTGAAAGTTCCGAACAATTGGTTTCTGCAATCTTGGAGATTACTTGTGTGATTTTTGCTTTGTTAATTTTGAGGTATTCTGGGTCTGTTAACACGACTGTTTTAGTTTTCTGAAGTTTTCTATGAGGGATAAATCGTGTTTTGCAGAGATCAGCATCAATTGAAAAAAAAGAGGCTGTCACGACAAATGGAGTATAATATTGTACTAGTGTCGGCGCCTTTGCATGTAAGCGCCTTTGTAGAAACAAAGCTTGTGTTAGTGTGTGATTACCATTCGCTGCATTGGACATTTAAAAAAAAAGGAAAACTGACTTTAAAAAAAGCAATTCCAAAATATATTATTATAGACTAAAAAGTAAAAAATAACTGTGTGTTCTTCGACAACTTATTAATCAACTTACTTTTTCTACTCTCCAGGTACGATCTATGTGTTTAGCACGCAAGAAAATAGGTAGGTACCTACCCACTTTAAATCTAGCTCAACACATACCTATGAATAACATACAATGATCAATATATATTTTATAAAATTCTTGAATATCAGTCTCCAGATCGCTTTGTTTTCTAAAACATGACCGGTTTCGGGACAGCTGCCCATCTTCAGATCAAATTTTTGAAGTTACAGAGTAGCCTGTCCTGTGATGAAAGAATGTTCACAGTCGTTACATGATGACACAGTAACGACACAGTAACGACTGTGAACATTCGTTCATCACAGGACAGGCTACTCTGTAACTTCAAAAATTTGATCTGAAGATGGGCAGCTGTCCCGAAACCGGTCATGTTTTAAAAAAAAAATGTTCAAATGTTTGTTAAGCTTATGGGACTTAACTACGGGGTCATCAGTCCCTAAACTTACAAACTACTTATGAACTACTTACGAACTAGGACGGCACAAATATCCATGCCCGAGGGGGGATTCGAACCCCCGACCGTAGTGGCCGTGCTGACCGTGACTGGAGCGCCTCAGTCACCTCGGCCACCGCGGCCGGCGGTCATGTTTTAGAAAACAAAGCGATCTGGAGACTGATATTCAAGAATTTTATTCATATGACGATCGCAGAAACTCCCTGGAGACCAATAAGTCTTGCTTTGATATATTTTATAGTTCTCCTAAGAAAAAAAAATTAAAAATATTAGACTACTTAAAAGTTAATCAAGTTATTACGATAATATAAAGTAGCTACAATTATTGTTATTTTTGGGGTCGGTGTCAGCCAAGGCATTTGTTGAGTTAGATTTAAAGTGTATATGTATCTACCTATCTTCTTGCGTGGTAAACACATAGATCGTAACCTACATATTGGTGAGTAGAAGATGTAAGTTATTAAATTGTAGAAGACTACGCTATTTACTTTTTAGTGTATACTAATTTGTTTTGGAATAGTTTCTTTTTTTAAGTCGGTTTTCTTTTTATGTTAAAATTTTTGTTTACTTTTTTATTATTTTTAGTGAATCTGAAGTACACTAACTAATTTTTCTGAATATGGATAGACCTAGTAAACGTGCTGCTCATATGAGCAACGCCGTTTAAATGAAACAAACGAAGTCAGGGACTAACGCCTATCTCAACTGAGGAAATCTACCTCGAGGACAATTTCAAAAGAGACTTGCGCAGAGCGCAAAAATAGATTTCAAAAAATGCGGAATGCGGCTTTATATGAAAAAAGTTTTGAACAGGGAATTACTTCACCATAACAAAGTTACAGTGGGTGACTCAAATATCCGGATAGCCTATAAAAGATTCGGTAGAGTATCGTTAATTTGATCCTAAGAATTGAAGAGTTCCGTTACTTTTTCATTGATCCCATAATCAGAACCCAACTCTCATCAAACTATGCTTGAAGAACATCCTTTCCAATAAATAAAATAAATCAAAAAATAAAATAAAATAAAAAAACATCGCCGGCCGCGGTGTCCGAGGGGAATGAGGCGCTTCAGTCACGGTCTGCACGGCCACTACGGTCGGGGGTTCGAATCCCCCCTCGGGCATGGATATTTGTGCCGTCCTAGTTCGTAAGTAGTTCATAAGTAGTTTGTAAGTTTAGGGACTGATGACCTCGTAGTTAAGTCCCATAAGCTGTACAAACATTTGAACAATTTTTTAGAAAAACATCGAAATAGGTTGGCTTGGTTTATTCGTCCATTTGTGGCGCACATACTTAATGCAAATTTAAGACTTCTATAGTCTTCTTATGGATGCCATTGTCAGAAGTGAACAAGATTGAAATAGGACCGCACAAAACGCACTAGCTTTCAAAAAGAAAAAAAATCATCACAATCGGTTCACACAGTCAAAGGTTCTGAGGTAACAAACATGAAAAAAAAGTTGAATTGAGAACCTCCTACTCCTTTTTTGCAGTAGTTCAAGAAAGTATAATGGAAAGTGGGAAAAAGAACAATTTGTAATTTACGTTTTCTTTTTTTTTCTTTTTTTTTTTTTTTTTTTTTTTTCCAGATACATAGCCTACCGAGATACACCTTGCCTTGACGGTTACATGTTCATCGAGGAGACCAACTGCAAGCACATCGCTGCTACTCCACCGCTGTGTGCAGGGTGGACTTTGGCGAGCAACTTGGCGGTCAGCAGCAGCGCGGCTGCCCCGCTCCCCGCTCCCCCCCCCCCCCCCCCCCCCCCCCCTCCCGCACCGCTGAGGTGAGAAGGCGGCCCAGATAACGCCGCTAATTGCAGAACTCGGCCGGCAGAGGCGCTGCGCGCGGCGGCGGTTATATATAAGGCGCAGAAAGCGGCGGCGCCATGCGTCAGCTTATCTGCGCTGACTCATTATCGGCTGCTATCTGCGCATGCGCCGTATTTATCCGCCGCCTTCCGGACAATTACTCAGCTTAATCTGCTCCTATTTCCGGACGGCGAGGCGACGCCCCGCAGGGCAGCCCCCAGTTTGTATTACCGCAGACCACCGCGTCCCTGCTGGGCGGCTGAAGGAGTGCCGCCCTCTGCTCAGACCCACAAGGCTGCCGCGAGAGCCATTTGTCTCCCCCGAGGCAATGTATAGTCTGGTTGAAAATACCTGTCGCCGCCACCCTTTTCTGGTCTTGGTGTGCATTTATTTACAAGCGAAACTGTCAGTGCTTGTAATCTGCTAAATATACATGATAATAGGATAATAATAATATCTTCCTGCCCCTAACCTCTGCTCGTCTTCTCCTCTGTCTTTGCCCACTGTGATGATACTGCTGGCCCTCTCATCTCAACGTTATCGTACGATACCGTCTGCATCGGACCCGGAATCATGTGGTCTAATAGTGACAGTGGCGTAACTAGGACTTGGCTTTGGGGGGGGGGGGGGGATAGATCTGCTTGACGAGCAAAATGTTAGTCAGTTTCCAGACAGACTTCAACTCCCGTTGAAGAAACTAATCAATGAAAGCTTATGGTAAAACACCCCAAGTATCCAATCTTTACCCTTACCAGATTGCTGTTATACGATTTCTTTTTTCTTTTTCTTCTGTCTCTCTCTCTCTCTTTTCTTTTCTTTTTTTTTTTTTTTTTTTTTGTGGGTGGTGGTTCTGGGGGGGGGTTCTATCCCTCTCATCCCCCCCCCCCCCACTTAGTTACGCCACTGAATAGTGATATATGTTGCGTGTGAAGTTAGTTACAAACGAAATAGCAAGCCTAGGAATCAGTGTAGGACAGTGTCTCGGTGATACTGTGATTAGTTAACAAGTGATAGATTTCATTAATTACGAGATTCATATATTTTCTTTCTAGACTGTTTTATAAACAATAGTTTCGTCAGTGTACATTATTTCAAGAACTAGACAGACGAATTGTAGTAACTTTATGTAAATTTAAAAGACATCAAAATAAATAACATTGTATATATGTTAGGCTCATAAACAGGTTTTGTTGACCAGCTAATTGTGTTAATTAATGTAATAGTCGAGATTTCAATATGGTAATTCTTTTCATATATTGACTGAGCTGATGTTTTGTGTCTATTTTGAGAATTGCCAAGATATTTGATAGTTAAATATATGTTAGAAACATGTATGATGTACTCATTAACTAATTAATTGACATATAACATTGCGCTTTGTTGTCAAACAAAAAGAACCGAGATTAAGACTTAAAAAGATATGTGCCATCAAAAATTATTGTATGTATAGTTTTCATTTTATATTGTGATTATTTTTGTGTACATGAAATGTTTTACTTGTGAGTTCATTAATTGTAAATTAGTATATTCAATTGTTATGAACAATACATAATGTAATGTCATTATTTTCAGTATTATATATTTGCCTCACTGCCTTGCGTGGGATAGTTCGAGTTTTGGCGTTTGTAAAGTGCTCTGGAATCTATGTCAGTCTTTGTTTTAAAATTGAAGTACTATCAGTTAAGTCCTGGTGAATGGTGTACGCAAGTTATGAAGTTGTAATGTTTTGCTGGAATAAGAAGCAATTTAATTGCAAATTAAATAATAAGTGAAAAATTGTACCTACGAGTATTTATTTCTACCACGACGCCCCCGGTGAATAATTTTGTAGCGAACAGAACACCCCTACATCATAATGTTGAAAAGCTGAGTACCGTATTTGATATGTTTGGAATTAGTAGAATGACTGAACTGTAATTACTTAATAATCTAGTAACGTTTTACCACATCCTACACTTCTCCATTCTCTCTGGTGAATGGTGTACGCAAGTTATGAAGTTGTAATGTTTTGCTGGAATAAGAAGCAATTTAATTGCAAATTAAATAATAAGTGAAAAATTGTACCTACGAATATTTATTTCTACCACGACGCCCCAGGTGAATAATTTTGTAGCGAACAGAACACCCCTACATCATAATGTTGAAAAGCTGAGTACCGTATTTGATATGTTTGGAATTAGTAGAATGACTGAACTGTAAATACTTAATAATCTAATCACATCCTACACTTCTCCATTCTCTCTGCATCAACCCTCCCCCTCTTTCTGTTTTCCATCTCCTCTTTACATTCTCCTGTCTAAGTTTTACCTTTCTCTCTGAAATGCAGACATGTTAGTTTGAATATCTCTGACTCTTACCTCTGGCTCCGTGAGGGCAGTCTTTGCTTCACGCTGTTCCAGGTTTTATTAGTAGTAAATGTGGCCTGGACTCAGACAAGTGAACAGAGAGAATGTTGTGCAAGAAGTAATGGAATGAAGTTACAATTTGTTGGACCAGCTTAACTAGTTGCCTTCAGCGTTTTCTTTTTATGTAATGATATAAAGAAAACAATTGAATTGATCTGTTTTTGTAACATGATGAAGATTGGAGATAAGGACGATTATAATTTAATTTTTGTACGTGTTGCATACCTGTGATTCATGTTTGTAGTTAAATTCAGCAAGATCGTAATGCAGGGATTTGAATGTCCCCATTGGAAGCCCAGAAAGTAACTATACTTTTAATGAAAAGATGTAATAAACAGACTTGTAAGAAATTAATTGAAAAAATTGTAAGATATTGTCTAACTTATGTTTGGCTTATGTGATAATGGATTTCAGTTAAATAAATCATTATACTTCAAACTTACTTCATATTTGTTCCACTTGGTCAGTCACCTAAAAAAAACTATTTATTTTTTCTTTAAAGACAACAAACACGGACATATTCGTATGGTACTTAGTGAATTTGCATGGAACCTCTGTGAATTCCGTAGTTAGTGTTATCTTACAGTAATTTGTAGAGCAAGTGCACAGGCAGCTTATCCTTCCACACAGGTAGACTATAAAATAAGACAGTGTTAATAGTTGAGAGAAATATTTCAGTAATTATTGTCGTACCTCCATATTCTTGGAAATCGGTCATTTCTGAACCTATCTTTTATCGTATTGTTGAAGTCGTGTCTAATATTCATTATCAGAGATCAAGATTCATATTTCATGAATTTAATATATAATTTTATATAATTTGACAAACTTCGTAACAGTCAGATTAACGAGTTGTAGTTGAAGTGCAGAATTAGTATCAGACCTATATACACACAACAAACAATCATATTACACAACGCACATGGAAACTTGTTTGAGAAGTTAGCAAATCTGGGTCGACAACATATTATTAATAAGTTTCAATTGCAACATTAATTATTTGATAATTAATTTGATTAACAACTTTAATTATTAGTTATCAAGTTTCTACAACAATGGCAAAGCTTACGTAGCTGGCAAAGAATACGTAGCTGGCGGCTCTCACTTAGCAAATGCAACACAATTACTCTTACTATCAACTTCAACTCAGCAGAAGTGTAATTATTACTGTCATTCATGTCTTTGTATTAGCAACTTTAAATTCGCCTTGTTTATCGTTATTACAAATGAAACGTTGATTGAGGAATGAAGTCGATTAAAATGAATGAGCAAATTGGTTGGCATGAAAGTGACACAGTAGTTAAGAAGGGTGTAACAAAGAATTTGTAGCCTTTCCCCAGTGTTATTCAATCTGTACCTTGATCAACCTGTGAAGGAATACAAGGACAAATTTGGAAAACGAATTAAGGTTCAGCCCATGACAGTAAATCTGTCAGAGACAGCAACAGGCCTGGAAGAACAGTTGAACAGAATGGACAGTGTCTTGAGAGGAAGGTATAAGATGTACATTAACAACAGCATGTACATCATATCAGTGTTCTGCCAAAAGGCAGCTTTTTAACATGGCAGTTCTCCATGCTGTCCAGGCTTCTGCAGCCTCTTCAGGTCTGCATAATTTCTTCTTCCCTTTAGGTCGTCGATCGTCTTGTATCGTCTTCTTCCTCATAGTCTTGTCCCACAAACCAGTCCCTTCTTAACGAATATCCCAACCAGTTCTTTTTCCTTTCTCTTATAACGTTCAGCAGACGTCTTCTCTCCCCAACCATTTCCAACAATCTTTCACAATCTTTCATTACTCACTCTTTCCCAGTGGCGGCATTTTTTTATTATTTATTTATTTATTTATTTTATTTTATTTTATTTTATTTTATTTTTTTTTTTTTTTTTTTTTTTTTTTTTTTTTTTTTTTTTTTTTTTTTTTTGAGCGTCGTGGGGCCTCCAAATCTCAGTGTACATGTTTTGTACATGTTTCTGCCCCATATAGTGCCACACTCCAGGCAAAACATTTGCCAAGTCTCTTCGTTAGACCTCTATTTAATTTGCCACATAACGGTCTCCTCTTTCTGTTGAATGCTTCCTTCGCTTTGGCAATTCAAGTTACCGCCTCCTGGTGGCATCTCTAGTTTTCAGTTATTGTGTTTCCAAGATATTTAAATGCACTTACTTGGCTGATGGTTGTTTGTCCTATTTTCTGTGGGAAGAAAAGCGTATCTGGAGAAGCGAAATTTGTTGTCATCCAGTCTTCATTTAAATGTTACGAAATCCTTTCTGAAAGCATTTGTCTGGAGTGTAGCATTGCATGGCATTGAAACGTGGACGATGAGGAATTCAGACAAAAAGATTATAGAAGCTTTTGAGATGTGGTGCTACAGACGAATGAGGAAGATTACATGGGTAGATCATGTAACCAATGAGGAGGTGCTCAGCAGAATTGGGGTGAAAAGGAGTTTCTAGTACATACTAAGAGAAGGGGTAAGTTGGTGGGACACATCCTGGGACATAAAGAGATCGTCAATTTAGAATTAGAAGGAAGTGTGTGAGATAAAAATCTTATCAGGAGACCGAGAGACAAATACAGTCAGCGGGTTCGAAAGATTGTAGGTTGTCATTCTTATTCTCAGATGAAGAGGCTTTGGACAGGGCAGGGTAGTGTGGAGAGCAGCATCAAACTGTCTGCCGAATGAAGTCCATAAGAACAACGTAGCTATATAGGATATCAGACAGACCTCTTCAGCTGCTCTGGTGTAATTCGAAAGTTTAGTAACTTCATTGACAATATTTACCTTACTTTTAATCTTCAAATGGGTACCCTAGCAATAAGTTAGGCATAAATACATTTTTTTAAATTTTCTAATAAAACTGACTACATAAAAAAAAGCAAACTAATACATGATTATGTATACAATTTTTCTGTGAAGTGATATAACAGACAATAATATATTGGAGATGAGATTTTTTTGTTATTGTTTCAGTATTTTCAGAGCACGTTAAAGAATTTTTCTCACTTTTGTTTTCAGCAGAAACCCTATACATTGATGTTTATGAAGCCTGTACCCATGTAAAATTAAAAGTAAATCAGTAGTAACGTTTCCCTCTTACAAGGGTTGAAAATTAAATAATGCCAACATTGCTGTGGCGAAGTTATGCAATGGAATCTTCTACTATCACTAATAGCTCACGTTGTTGACATACCTGCCTTACCTCCGAGCAAATGGACTCGCCCGTCCCACGTCACTTGCGTGTTCACAATGGAGGGAAACTAGTGAGCAAGCGGACTAACGTAATGGTGTCACCATGTTTTCGAATCAGGAACAACTGAGTTAACTCAAGATTTAATGTACCAGAGGTCGTACAGCACGACAGTGCCATCAAAGTCTTCAAGAGGCTTGGGGAATCAGCATTGCCATACAGAACAGTGGCACGTTGGGTAAAAGCCTTCAACGAAGATCAAGAAACTGTGACACATGCATCAGGCAGGTCGTCCTAGCGTCTCTGAAGACATGCATACTGTTGCCGCGTTAGAGGACAGTGATCGATGCCAGACGATTCGTGAGCTCGCCCACGAAACCGGATTAGCACATACGACTGTGCTTCGCAACTTGAAGCGTAATCTATGGCTGCTCTGTTCGGACGATGGGACTGGGAAGTACTGCACCATCCACCATACACCCCGGAATTGAGTCCTTGTGACTTTGATGTGATTCCAAAGACGAAGGAACCTATTCGTGGCATTCGTTTCAGAACTGTTCCAGAGATTCGACAAGAAGTAAACCGCTCCATTTGTACCATCAACAGAACAGGCTCTGCTAACGGTATACTTCCGCATCGCTGGCAATGTATTCTATAAACGCTGGTGACTACGAAGGACATATACAGGTGCAAACAGGTAAAGCTTTTCTATCAGTTGTGCATAAATAGTTGCCACTATTTAAATTCCAACCCTCAAATATACGTACATCACAAGAAGTGTTGCATCACCTTGCATCCAAGGTCTCCTTTCTACTGACGATGAATGGTACATTGCATCAAGAGCACAGTTCCTCTGATTGTCCATAGATGTCACTCGATCCGCACAAAAATGTAAACAATTAGGCATGAGGAGTACCAGTATAACGGAGTGGGTAAAATGGTCGATCAGTTCCTGTCATAACACCAGGAAGGAATTACACTGATTGTGTTGACCGTAGTTTTCAAATATTCAATCAGTGCTAATACGAACGCTGTTGTTCCAATATATAGACACAGATGGTGATGCGACTATATGTTTACTGAGGCGTTTCCAATTTTATCCTCCTCAGAATCCAGGCCTGGGGAAAAACACCACACTTAAAGCGTATGGCGTTGTGGCCCTGTTGAATAGCACTGATTAAATATTTCAAATTCATCATAATGGGCGCATACCTTCTGAAGTACTTTAACCACGTCTTAAAGACTATAGATCTGCCATGCCCAGAAGATCACTTCCGAACTTTTATCGTATCCGCATTGTTAATTTGTGTCAGGAGAAACTCTCATCAAGGGAAATTGCTAGACTTCTCGGAGTGAACCAAAGCTGTTATTCGGACGTCGAAGAGGTAAAGAGATAAGGCTTTTTTTTAATTTTATATAAATTTTAGATGGAAGCCTGGACGTAAATCAGAGCGAATGAGATTTTTTATGGATTTTTTTAACATTATTTTAATTCTGACAGTTCTTATACATTTGTAAACAAATAACACCTGAGAATGCGATTTAAAATTGCGAAACCGGTCGTGTGCCATTCAGTAAAGGATTTTGACAGTAGCAGCGGTCCTGTTGTTTGAAGTACCCAATATATGAAGTTTTATGTTTGTCCTATTTCGTCAACTCAAACTAGCTTCAAAAGAAAGAGATTTGACGATATTCTGACATCCAACGAAACGTGACGGGGCTTTTGAAAACCATCCCAAAGGAAGATTCGTGCAAAGTTTTCAGGATGTTTATCGCAGAACTCATCGGTGTAGTCATGGGAGGCGACTATTTCGAAGGACAGTAAGGTAACTTTAGTTCATCGGTTATCTACGTTAATGTTACAGGACTATTCACCGAACGAGGATACACTTCTTTTGTGAGGATCAGTCGAATGAACTAACAACAGAGCTACGTCAGAGGTATATCCCTAAAGTTCTGCTCATTTTTTCGATGCCTATTCTTGCAAATGACCTTTGCTGTTTTGGAAGCGTTATAAAGGCTCGACAGAGACCTACGGCATACAGGTGCTTCTAAAGAGAAGGTAAAACGGATTAGCTTCATTTCGATAAGTGTACTCAGGCTGCCACCAACGTTCTTTCAAAATTTGAGTCGATTTGTTTTGTAATCACTGTAATAACAGCACAAACCATCTCAACCATCTGAAGTTTCATTTAGTTATCTCGTTCCATTCTGGATGCTTCATTGTCGCTTATGATTCGTGGATGCCATATATCATTATTGCGTAGTTCCTATAATTACTAACATTTCTCACAGTCATTTTATTTCTGTTGCAGTTACATAAATCAATGCTAAGTAGCGGTAAGTGAGGCTATAATAAACATTAACACAATAGTTGATTGTGACACATTTTTCGTGTTTACATTATCCACTACGGATGCTTTAACCACATGTGACTGGTAACTTCAATACAAATTAAGAAAAGGACAGTCATTTACTTTATTATTATACATTTATAGAAAGTTTTCGTATATCATTTGGTATATAAAATCCAGGGGAGCCTCAGACCGCAGATCGCTGAACACTTTCCCATTCTGCGCATGATGTCAGTGTAGGAACACGTGGCTATGGGCTGCTAATGTTTCATATCGTGACGCGTACTGAGTTGTATTGGTTTTCTTTGTTGCGTTTTTACAGCATTCATGAAAACTTGTCCATTGAAATGCCTGGATGTGCAGAAATGGGGTGTCTGTCGTGCAAAGGAACAAACAGCTCGGATATAATTTACCATTCGTTTCAGAAAGTGTGGATCACAAAGTATCGTCGGAAAACTCACTGCATTTTTGCGACTTCAACGGTGTTCTCTTTTTGCTATACTGCTGATGATTGCCTTCGTGACTTGCGAGCAGGATTTCTGAAGCTAGAACCGAAGAAAATCATGACGGCAGACGCACTGCCGACTGTAAATATACCAGGAAGTGTTAATGGTAATTCAAGTGCAGACGACACAGTTCTTTCCAAATATAGCAGGCAAGGAAGCATCTGGATAATATGTCTCCCAAGAAAACAAAACTAGACCAAATTAAAGCGACAGATGCGAGATTTAGAGCGAACACATCAGAGAACTTAGAAAACGTATGGTAGAGTTGAGATATAGGAAATGCAGACTCACAGCTATGTGTGCAAACCTGAAGTATAATGAGAAGTGCCTCAAACTGAAAGTGAAAGCACGTATTAATATTAGGCACAAAAACAGACCTATGTGTAAAAGTCTTAGTGTGACAGAAGCAAATTTTTGCTTACCTAATCCACAATATGAAAACAGACGAATTTCCGTGTTTTCAGATTTTCCACATTTATACTAATGAATGAGGTACCACATCCTGCATAATGAATTAAAATTTCCAAGCGGGAAGATTGTTAACAAATCTACAATAAAAAAATATGCTCGCATTAGATAGCGATGAAATAAAACGGTGTCCTAAATTGTCATAATTTCGCCTCATTGAGAAGGGCAGAGACCATCTGAAGGTTTCTTTAGCCATGCAACTGTTTTCGAATACCACGGCTAAATTCATTAGATTTTTGATGCCTGAGTGAGAAGAAACAGCCTTTTCAGTTTGGAACGACGCATTTGACATCCTGAATGCTCGAAGATAAGACAACAGGAATGCTTTATCATGTGGTTATGGGATAAACAAGAAACTGCAAGACAGGATTTTAAAGTTAGTATACACACCTGACGACAAACTGCGCGTAGGCGGTACATGCAGTTAATATCGTCTCCAATTCAACGAAAAGAAATCAAAAACTTTGCTTATCACCAGGAAAAGCAAATTTGCCTCATCACCATTGGAATTTACCTTAATAACAAGGTGCTTCAACAAATAAAGTATTTGGGCGTTATAATCGACAGTAAGTTTACATTCAACAAACACGTACAGCATATCTATATCTATAAATGTGAATGTTCGGTGTACGTTTATCACGACTGAACCACAAGACATAAAGACGTAAAAATTTGTAAAGTTACTAATGTCTACCCGGGGAAGGCTTTAGGCACGGTTTTATGGCGATCGGATAGCTATTTATATATATGTCTGTTCGGTGCACGCTTATCACATCCGAACGACAAGACGCAGAGACTTAAATATTTGTACAGTTACTAATTTATACCTGAGGAAGGGCTTTAGGCACGGTTTTATAGCGATCGGATAGATATTTAGTCATTTGAAGAATATAACGCGAAATGCGGAATAATAATTACACTTTGAAAATTATATTTACTCTTTGAAAATGTTTTTATTGGTTGCATTGTTGCTTGAGGGTTCATAATGATAAATGGGTGGAGTATAGTGGGATGGAAATTTATCGGTGTATAAAAGTTCTACGTGTCCGTGTGTTAATATTTCGCTCTGCAGCGAAAACTACAGAACGCATACGAATGGTCTGTGTGTAATTGTTGTCCTAAGTCTCCCGTTGTACATCATAGCAGTTCCATGACGGGTTGGAAGATATGGATGGTGATTGAAAGTCGTCAAATTATAAAAAAATTCGAAGGCCAGTGATAACGTTTGTGACTCTACAGCAAGGAGGTTACATACACCGAAACGTGACGCCACAGACCATATCTTTGGTCTATGCGCGCTACAATGTCGTCAGTTTTTCCTCTGTAAGGATAAGCATACGAATAAGGAAATATAAAAATAAATAAATAAAGCAGTAAAAAAGAAATTTCTTTTAATACATCTCTTTAAAAAAAAATCGATTTGGCGTTTCGCGAATTATCTATCATAATAAACCAACACGCAAGCGGAGCCGCATGTTTAAGCTAGTTACAGATAAATGCACGATCTTAATTGATGCTCTTTCAAGATCAGCTAGACTCAACTGGGTTCTGCGTGTTACAGCAGTGCGAACTATTTGTAAAGGAGCAATACCGCCTATATTATCGTACGGCTCGCTGATGTCGATAAACGCATTGGAGCGGCGATACAACCGTACCAAAATTAACAGAGTCCAACGATTAATCAATTTAAAAGTGGTTAAAGCTTACAGAACGATATCCAGTGAAGCACTCTGTCTTTCATCATGTCTCATGCCCATAACAGGAAACAGCCAAATATCATAACCTGGTTAAAACTGAAGACGCCAGACAGACAATCGAGATCGCCCTAGAGCAGAGTAAGATGGGCACACCCGGCAGACTTTACGAGGATAACTGAGAAGAACGTAAGCAAAAGCTACCCTGTTGAAGAATACACAGATGGAAGCAAGCCAGACGACGGAGTGGGTTGGGGAACAGAATATTTGTTATCAAGAAGCTTATTTACCAAACTCAGCTTAAACTGTCTAATGAATGCTGAAACAATCAAGCGGAATAATTTGCCATTTTCAGTGCTCATAACAACCAATCTCTCGAATATTGTAGAACTGCAGTAATTCACACCGACAGCAGAATTACTTTGGGCTCGTTGCGAAATCTGAAGAACCACAACTTCTTGATTGAAGAAATACGATGTAAAATCAGAAAGTTGCAGACACACAACTGGCTGGTGCACTTCGAATGGTGCCCTGAAATTGTTTTAGCTATTCCAACGGTGGATTTAAAATTAAAAAAAAAAATCTAACAGACGTGGAAACCTGTTGTTTTAACTGAAACTCTTTATAAGACTGAACTACCTGAAGAAATTAATAGAAAAGAATCCCGCAAAATTTCTGCTTCCAAACGAATACTGTTTTCAGAAAAGTTTAATGAACTTAGGATACCAAAGACTAACTTAATGACAAAGAAAAAGTGATGAGCATTACCGTCTTAAACAATCCTTCATGCTCAAGAGACAATATACTGAGGCTGAATGATAACAAGGAAGAGAGTGAAGACTCTTGTTACTGCTGCGACTCCTCTGGAGGAGTACTGGATGCGGGCGCTGGGCCTACTACTATTGTTCAGGGACAGAAAGTGATGACGACGAGGCTGTTCACATTTGTGTGGTATGTGAAAGTAATAGGCACAAATTAAAAAAAAAGGACTTGATTCTATAATTCACAAAACCATGTTTTGAAATCTTATCTTCTCAGTATTCCGTTATTACAATCTTTGTCTAAGTATTAGAGGAGAATTCATACTAATTCCCCGTCTTACACCGCTTATGGGTCAAGACGTTCAAATCGAGATATGTATAACTAAATGAAACAACACACCATATGTATTGGCCGTTAATGTTTTATTAATAAACAACAGATCGATTTCAATCACATAGTGACCATCTTCAAGCATTGTGAACGGCCAATGCTGCTCAATACATCTGGTGTGTTCATCATTGTGTGGTCGTTGAGCACCATCCTGGAAATGGAATCAAACCTCAAATAAATGAAACAATTAAATTAAAAACACAATTGTGTGTGTGTTCTACAAGCTTATTTTTGCTTACTTAACCGGTTTTCGGCTTATTAGGCCATCTTCAGAGTCTTTACTGCTGTGTCAAAGAGGTTACATTGTTTAGATATAGTATGGGAAGAGATGACAAATGACTACACTTAGATCAACAAACATAGTATAACACTTCTTTAACATTGTGTTATTACAGTTATGAACTTAAAAACTAAACTGTAATACAAGAATATACAATGTGTGGAGGATAAAACAAGGAACAAATCTGAATATAACCTGGGAACTGAAACTACCTGCTATTACAAACAAACTGATCATGCTGATAAATAAATATATATAAGTGCCTTGTTAATAATTCTGCGCTATAATAATAGATAGTGTTACATATGATAGTTGTAAGGCCAGGTTTGGAGTGGAATCAAGAACTTAAAATGAATAGTTACTTCATTACATTAAACTAAACAAATCTGTCTAATGAAATTAATATTCTAAAAATTCAGATAGATGAAAATGAGTATTATGTTGTAAGCTACACTGGGACAAAATTTTCAAAACTTAACAATAAATCATAATAAATAAATACACAGGAGTTTGAAACTGTGGGGGTAAACAAGGAATCCAGTTTTTTGAATAACATAAACAAAATGCTAGGTCTACATTTAAGGTTTTTTGGTTTTTTGTAATGGAGGAATGGAACAGCCAGTGTGGGAGTTGATGGAAAACTTAGGTAATTGACTGTACTATGAAGAAATGTATGAAGAGACTGAAACTGACAGGGTAGGAGGTAATGTGACTCGGGGATGTATAAAGTGAAATCCAATAGGGGTGCACTGTTTAGTTGTGTTTGATCATTTAATACTAGATCAGGGCTATGGGCTAGGTGTTTATTGATTTCAAGAGCTTCCAATAAGTTAAGTTTTTGGCCCTTGTTTGCTAAGTGAAGGACTTGAAACAGTGGCTGGTAGCTATGGCCCTCACTCAGTACATGCTCAGCAAATGTGGATCCTGATTCTGTAGTCTCCAGCTGCGTTGATGTTCAGCTAGTCTAGTTGCTATGCTTCTGCCTGACTGACCAATATAAAACTTATTGCAATCTTTACAAGTAATTTTATATACACCACTGTTGTTTAGTAAAGGAGTCTTGTCAATGTAACCTCTTTGACACAGCAGTAAATACTCTGAAAATGGCCTAATAAGCCGAAAACCGGTTAAGTAAGCAAAAATAAACTTGTAGAACACACACACAATTGTGTTTTTAATTTATTTGATTATGTTCTACCAAGAAGCGACGGAAGAATCAGTCAAAATAAATGCCGCCTTCCCTTATAGGTACGAGGCAAAATGACCTATGTGGAACCGCTTTCTGGAAATCGAGACTAGCCTTCTTTCGGCGGATATGCAGCTTCTGCCCGGCTGTGCGGCGAATATAAACAGCTGTGGCCAGCCCCGCCCCCTCCCCCTCAAACTCCCCCCCCCCCCTGGGGGCCGGCCGCGTTAAATCAGGGCTGCGCGCCTTATCGGCATGGCTCCGAAGACCGCACGCCATCCCTCTCACAGAACGGTGTCTTCTGCTGGCCTCCCGCGGTCCCCACTGGAAGAGGGTATGAGGCGGGATTGGCTTCCTTTACGAGGACGCAAGATGATACCTCAGAAACGCGATGCATAACAAGCAACTCTATCTGAATATCGGGCGAATACTTTTACATCTCGAATGGGATTTACTCACTGCTAGATAAGAGAACAGGCACGGCCAACTACATCCAAGACTCGTGTGCGAGATCAACTCTCTATTGGGCTTGAAATGTAACATTATTGTGTTTTGATTTTTGATGAAGGGAGACAAATTAAGCCGGCCGCGGTGGCCGAGGGGACTGAGGCGCTCCAGTCACGGTCTGCACTGCCACTACGGTCGGGGGTTCGAATCCCCCCCTCGGGCATGGATATTTGCGCCGTCCTTAGGATTAGCTAGTTCATAAGTACTTTGTAAGTTTAGGGACTGATGACCCCGTAGTTAAGTCCCATAAGTTCTACAAACATTTGAAAATTTTAGACAAATTAAAATAAAAACCATTTTTATGTCTACTGTACATCACGCAAGAGAAAGCTAGTTAAAAAAATAAATCAGTATACTATTCATTTACAATCAGACTGAAAATATGATTTTGGTTAATCTAAATTCCTGCTTAAGCAAAGATTATTTATATTTAAGTATCGCAGTACCAATAAAAAGATATAATGTCTCCCACAAATCGTTACATTTTCTAACCCTTTCGTTCCCAGTGTTCTTCTTAGAAAACAACGCATTAAAAGTTGATTTATAGCGTACTTTGTGCAGCAATCCTTAAAGTGGCATTTTCGTGATGAACAACATGTTTCTAGTAGGACATTTTGCTGCTTGGTACGGCGTGTAGCCACTTCTGAGGCATTAGTCTGATTTTTGAGGTTGTGTTGCCTTGCCGTCTGTACGTCGCTGCGAGTGTGAGAGTGAGTGTGGTTCCTTTTATTTTATTCCAGCAGTAAAATGTCTCGTCTTTGGTGCTGTGGCGAAGATTATTGATCTGCCAGTGTTAACTATCAATAAAATAACGTCCAAGTAATAAAATACCTCGATACAAACGTCTGTGCCGTACATGAAATACGTGAAATAAAAAATCAATCAACTCCCATGAACCACAGACATTGCCGAGGTGGGGTGGCTTGCGTGCCTCAACGATACAGATAGCCGTACCGTAGGTGCAACCACAGCGGAGGGGTATCTGTGGAGAGGCCAGACAAGCATGTGGTTCCTGGAGCGGGGCAGCAGCCTTTTCAGTAGTTACAGGGGCAACAGTCTGGATGATTGACTGAGCTGGCCTTGTAACATCAGCTAATGTGGCTTTGTCACACAGCTACTGCGAACGGCTGAAAGCAAGGGGAAACTACAGCCGTTACCATTCCCGAGGACATGCAGCTCTACTGTATGAACATGTGATGATGGCATCCTCTCGGGTAAAATATTCCGGAGGTAAAATAGTCCCCCATTCGGATCTCCGGGCGGGGACTACTCAGGAGGATGTGATCATCAGGAAAGACAGTACTGGCATTCTACGGGTCGGAGCGTGGAATGTTAGATCCCTTAATCGGGTAGGAAAATTAGAAAATTTAAAAAGGGAAATGGATAGGTTGAAGTTAGATATAGTAGGGATTAGTGAAGTTCGGTGGCAGGATGAACAGGATTTCTGGTCAGGTGAGTACAGGATTATAAATACAAAATCAATTGGGGGTATCACAGGAGTAGGATTGATAATGAATAAGAAAATAGGAATGCGGGTAAACTACTATGACCAGCACAGTGATCGCATTATCATTGTCAAGATAGATACGAAGCCAACACCGACAACAGTAGTATAGGTTTATATGCCAAATAGCTCTGCCGATGATGAAGAGATCGAAGAAATATATGAGGAGCTAAAGGAAATTATTCAGACAATTAAAGGAGAGGAAAACTAAATTGTTATGGGAGACTGGAATTCGGTAGTAGGACAAGGAAGGGAAGGGAAGATAGTAGGTTAATGTGGTCTGGGCAAAAGGAATGAAAGAGGAAGCCGCCTGGTAGACTTTTGCACAGAACATAATTTAGTTATAACAAACACCTGGTTTAAAAATCACAAAAGAAGATTGTATACGTGGAAGAAACCAGGAGACACCGGGAGATACCAGATAGATTTTATAATGGTAAGACATAGATATCGGAACAAGGTTTTACAGTGTAAGACATACCCCGGGGGAAGATATAGACTCTGATCATAACTTGTTGGTTATGAACTGTAGGCTGAAACTGAAGAAACTACAAAAAGGTAGGAAAATAAGGAGATGGGACCTGGATAAATTGAAGGAACCTGAGGTTCTTAAGAATTTCAGAGAGAGCTTTAGGCAACAATTGACAGAAACAGGGGAAAATAAAACAGTAGAGGAGGAATGGGTAAAATTGAGAGATGAAATAGTGAAGATAGCAGAGGACAAAATAGGTAGGAAGTCAAGACCTACAAAAAATCCTCGGATATCACAGAAGATACTAAATTTAATCGATGAAAGGAGAAAATATAAAAATGCTGTAAATGAAACAGACAAAATGGAGTACAGACGACTAAGAAATGAGATTGACAGGAAGTGCAAAATGGCTAAGCAGGAGTGGCTAGAAGGCAAATGCAAGAATGTAGAAGAACGTATAAATAGGGGAAAAATAGATACAGCCTACAGAAAAATAAAAGAAACATTTGGAGATAAGAAAAAGAGCTCTATGAATAGCAAGGACACTGATGGAAAACCAGTTTTCAGCAAAAAAGGGAAAGCTGAAAGGTGGAAAGAGTTTATAGAGGGTCTCTACAAAGGAAATGAACTTCGAGACAATATTATATGAAGGGAAGAGGATGTAGATGAAGATGAAATAGGAGATACTGTACTGAGAGAAGAATTTGACAGAGCCCTGAAAGACCTAAGTCGAAACAAGGCCCCTGGAGTAGATGATATTCCCTCAAAGCTACTGAAGTCTCTGGGAGAACAGCCATGACAAACCTGTTTCACCTGGTGTGTAAGATGTATGAGACAGGTGAAGTACCCTCAGGCTTTAAGAAAAACGTTATAATCCCCATTCCAAAGAAAGCAGGTGCAGACAGGTGTGAAAACTACAGAACCATCAGTTTAATAAGTCATGGTTGCAAAAATTAACACGGATTATATACAGAAGGATGGAAAAGCTGGTAGAAGCCGACCTCGGGGATGATCAATTTGGGTTCAGGAGAAATGTAGGAACATGGGAGGCAATACTTACTTTACGGCTTATCCTAGAAGATAGATTAAGAAAAGGCAAATCTACATTTATAGCTTTTGTATATTTGGAGAAGGCTTTTGACAATGTTGATTGGAATAAACTCTTTCAAGTTCTGAAGCACGCAGGAGTAAAATATAGGGAGCGTAAGATTATTTACAACTTGTACAAAAAGCAGACAGCGGTTGTCAGAGTTGAAGGGCATGAAAGGGATGCAGTGGTTGGAAACGGAGTAAGACAGGGTTGTAGTCTTTCTCCACTGTTATTCAATTTGTACATTGAGCAAGCTATAAAGGAAAGCAAGAAGAAATTTGGTGAAGGAATTAAAGTTCAGGGGGAAGAATTAAAAACATTGCGTTTTGCCGACGACATAGTAATTCTGTCAGATACAGCAAAGGACCTGGAAGAGCAATTGAACGGAATGGACAGTGTGCTGAAAGGTGCATATAAGATGAACATTAACAAGAGCAAAACTAGGGTAATGGAGTGCAGTCTAAGAAAATCAGGTGATGCTGAAGGAGTAAGATTGGGAAACGAAGCAATAAAGGAAGTAGATGAGTTTTGTTACTTGGGCTGTAAAATAACAAATGATGGTCGCAGTACAGAGGATATAAAATGCAGAATGGCAATGGGTAGAAAAGCGTTCTTGAAAAAGGGAAATTTGTTAACATCGAATATTGATTTAAGCCTAAGGAAGTCCTTTCCGAAGGCATTTGTATGGAGTGTTGCCTTGTATGGGAGTGAGACATGGACGATAAACAGTGCAGACAGGAAGAGGATTGAGGCTTTTGAAATATGGTGCTACAGAAGAATGGTGGATCGCGTAACTAATGAGGAGGTCCTGAACAGAATTGGGGAGAAAAGAAATTTCTGGCATACCTTGACTAAAAGAAGGGATAGATTGGTAGGACACATTCTTAGACATCAAGGAATTGTGAATTTAGCATTGGACGGCAGTGTGTGGGGTAAAAATCGCCAAGGAAGACCAAGAGATGGATACAGTAAGCAGATTCAGACAGATGTAGGTTGCCGTTCTTATGTGGAGATGAAGAGGCTTGCTCAGGATAGGGTATTGTGGAGAGCTGCATCAAACCAGTCTCCGGACTGAAGACCACAACAACAGCAAAAAATCAATAGTTCGACCAAAAATTTTAATTTTTCCATGCTGATTTCATAATGTCAGAATGAAAGGGCTAAGTAGTAGCACTGCATTTATCATGAAATGTAAAATATGTACCAACGTAAATATAATTAAATAGTTAGCTCCAAAATTTACTGTTGATGACAACAGATAGCGGGCAGTGTGTTATAATTTTTAAGATCGGTAGTTGGCTTTTGCGGAATAATCCAACTGTTGGAATACAGAATGTCGATTTATTAAACGTAACCTACGGCCAGCTCAGTATCATAAATCTGATAAAATTTAAATAAATCCGCAGATCTTAGGGACGTGATAACTCATGAAAATTTATTTCTCTTATATATTCCGTGAACGGAATCGGTTTTAGCACCGTACGCATCTCCAACAATTGTAGCCGTTCCGCGTCAACATGGAGGTCGGCATATTGCTGAAAGAGTATATCACATAATATTAGAATTCTTATAAAATTATGAAAAGAAGATCAAGGTTGTTTAAATCATCACAACACATCGGAATTCTGAACTTAATGATAGTTATTGCAAAATCTTCTTCTACAAACAGATACTTACTTTAACATACACGACAAAATGTTCTCCACTTGAAAATCTATTACAGTCAAGAGAAGTTAACTAATACGTCCTATCAGTCTTAGACGAGAGAAAGCGATCGTAAAGATGAAGATAAAAATTGGCGAATTAAAAACAATCAAATGAAAGCTTTAAAACACACATAATCAGAATTAAAAACAATGAAATGAAGACTTTAAAACACACATAGTTAGGATTAATAACTGCCACGGTGGCTAAAAAACACAGATTTTGAACAGTTAATGATGACAACAACAGAGAGACAATAAAACAACATGGCAACACATTGTCCTACCTATGCAGCGGTTGCTGAAATCTTAAAATCACGCTAGTCACGGTGCACTGTTAAAAACACGATTAAAAAGAAAAGGAATTAGACCCCGCAGGGGGAGAAGGGAAGGAAGGGAGGCGTGAAGGGGAAGAAACAGGAGGGGTGGGGAAGTGAGGAAGGAATAGGTAATAACTCCTAGGAAGGGGGAAGGGAGATCCAAGCGGGGAATGGAAGGGCAGTGGAAGTTGAGAGGGGAACGCAATAAATTGGGAGGGGAAGGATTAGGGATGATAGGGTGGGTAAATATCAGGACGAGAGCGTCATCTTGGAGAGGGAGGTGGCTAAAGTTACCTTGGGAGAGGATGTGGAGAGTGTGAAGGTGTAGGGAGGGAGGGATATGCTGGTATTGGTGTGACAGAGGCCTGGGGTTCAGCAGGAGGAGAGAAACAACAGTGTGACGAGATTCAATTTTGCTGGAGGTGCAGAGGATACGGATATGTTAGAGGAACTTCAGAAGGTGAGGGAAATGAATGAAATCGTACAGGTTCCGTGTGGGGGAAGGGAGGCAGATGCGGTAAGCAAGGCAGAGGGCATGGCGTTCTAGGATTTGGAGGGATAGGTGGAGGAGGCGAATATCCAAGCAGGATTGCAAAGGCCAGGGGACATCAAGGAACGATAGGGTTATAGGACTGTGGAAGGGTTAGGTCCCCATGTCCGGCTGGAAATGAGCTTGAGGAGTTTGAGATGGGAGAAGGCTTTCTGACAGACTGTTTGAAGGTGAGGTTTCCAAGAAATGGAGCGATCCAGGGTGACGCCAAGGTATTTGAGGGTGGAGGTTAGAGGGATGGGACAGTCAAGGAGTGTGAGGTACGAGTAGCAGTGACAGAAGAATTGGGTGGTATGACCTATTGCCTGGGATTTGGTGCGGTTGATGGAGAGGAGCCACTGGTTACACCAAGTGAAAGGTGAGAGGTGAGACTGGAGAAGTTACTGAGAATGTGCAAGGCAGTGGGCGAGGGCTAGGAAGACGGTGTCGTCGGAATACTGAAAGAAATGGACAGGGGTTGTGGCATATCAGCCAAGTAAATGAGGTAGAGGAGGGGGGAGGGGATAGACCACTGGGGCACCCTGGTGGAGGGGTAGAACAAGCACGAGTTGTAGTTGTTTGATAGTGACACAGGATGGGTGGTGGGAGAGAAAGAAAGCGATGAAACGGACGTAATTAATGGGAAGGGCGTAGGTTTGTAGTTTGAAAAGCTCGAAATGTCATACTCGATCGTAGGCCTTCTCAATGTCGAAGGAGACAAAGATGGCGACGCGACAGGAATTTAGCTGGACAGGAAGGAGATGGGTGAGGCGGAGGAGTTGGTTATTGACAGAGAAGGAGGGTCGGAAGCATACTGGGAGAGAGGGGGGAGTTGGTGTTGACGGAGATGCTGATATATGCGGCGAGAAATGATGTTTTCCAAAACCTTGCTGAACACCGAGGTGAGGCTCATAGGGCGATAGGTAGAAGCATTTAAAGGAGGCTTGCCAACTTTGGGGAACAAGAATACGGGAGGTTTTCCACAGGTCAGGGATGAAGCCGGTGTAGAGGATGACATTGTAGAGGGAGTCTATGGCAGTATGGAAGGAGTTGCGGCAGGCACGTAGATGCCTGTAGGTTAAGCGGTCGTGGCCAGGGACGGTGTTGCATTTTGCACATAGTGTAAGTTGGATGTCAAGGGCGGTAATAGGTGTGTTAAGTTCAGAAGAGGGATGTGGTCCAAGTACTGGAAGCCAGGGATGAGCAGGGTGGATGAGGTATTGGTGCGCTCGTGGACATTGGGAAAGAGTGAGAAGTCAAATCTGGGATCGTCAGGAACGGAAGAAACTTCGGAAAGTTGAGTGGCGAAATGTTCAGCCTCACTGGCATTGTCAGGAAAAGGATGGTCATTGTAGAGGAGAGGGTAGGTGTGAGGAGAGCGACTGCCAATAAAGTGGTGGAAGGCTTGCCAGTACTTGGAGGAATTGATGGGGAGTGAAGCATTAAGACGTGTGCATGTCTGTCGCCAGGACCGGGGTTTTTCGCGGCCAAGAGGTTCCTAATATGTCGTTAGATTTGCCAGTGGCGTTGGAATTATTCCGGTCATGGGTATGCAAGAAGGAATGATAGAGGAGGGGGGTTTCATGGAGGAGGAGGAGGACGGCCTGTGGAGCGAGGTTGGGGTGGTGGGGCATGGTCTGTATCTGCAGGGGTGAGGAGAGGTAGAGGGCAGCTAGCGACCGAGGTGTCTATGGAACGATGGTAGGATTCGCAGTTGGCGTGGGAATAATCAGGACTAGTATAGGAGGGGGATTAGGATGGAGGGCGCAGTCAGGACGGCCGCGGGGATCAATAGTAAGGAGTATGGTGTGTGGTCACTGCCAATGAGGTCAAGGACTTCCGTCTGTAGGCGCCTGAGAGGGGTTGCAAGAGGCAAGGATGATGTCGGGGGTGGTGTTGCTTTTGGGAAATGTAGGGCGAGGAAGGGGAATGGTGTCACCCCGAAATGTGGCGACAAACGTACCCCACTGCCGGAGTTCACCAATGGGACAGGAAGCTAGGTTAAGGTCGGCGGCCATCCCATAGGTCGTAATACTGCGGTCATTGTGGGAGAGGAAATCGTAGGGGAGCGGAACGTGACTGCGGATGTAAATAGTGGCCAGGGTGATGGTGAGGGAGGAAACAAAGCGGCTGAGGATGAGGTGCTCGGTGGGATCGTTTAAGGGGTGGTGATGGAGGTGGTCAATCGCCACTCCGCCTCGAGCAAGGGGTGGGGGGGGCATCTGTAGGGTGTATGGTGTAGGGAGAGGTGCTGATGGAATGACAGGGTTGAAGGAAGGTTTCATTTAGGAGAAAGGCATCCACGCAGTGTTGGAAGAGGTTGTGCATAAAAAGGTGCTTGTTTTCAGGGAAGGAATGGACATTGTCATGATGGTGTGGGGCAGGTGTGCCATGGGGAGCTGCAGGGGAAGGGGGGAGTAAGGGTAGATGGAGGAAAGGCTGCAGGTGTACTTTATACAAGGGTAACTTGCCAGGAGAAGGTGAAATGGAAGTGGTTGTGGGAGAAGGTGGCGATGGAGCGATCTGTTGGAGGGTGTGGGGTCGTTGGAATGGGTGACTGTTTTGGAGGACTGCAGTGACGAATTGGATGAAGTCCTCCACAGTGGGCTGGATAGAGGGGTCTGTAGGGCGGATGGGATAGTCAGTAGTAACGGGAGCAGGACGAGCTTGGCATTTATAGGAATAGGTGGGGTGGGGGCCGCCACTGGTGTTGGGAGGGGAGACGAGGTTGGAGCACTGTGAGGGTTGTAGCCTTTCTTCGATGTTATTCAATTTTTACATCGAGCAGGTGGTGAAGGAAAGCAAGGAAAAATTTGAAATAGGGATTAAAGTACAGGGGGAAGAAATAAAAACATTGCGTTTGGCTGATGACATTGTAATTCTGTCAGAGACAGCAAAGGACCTGGAAGAGCAGTTGAATGGAATGGACAGTGTGTTGAAGAGAGCGTATAAAATGAACATTAACAAGAACAAAACAAAAATAATGAAATGCGGTCTTAGAAAATCAGGCGATGCTGAAGGAATTAGATTAGGCAACGAAACAATGAAGGTGGTAGATGAGTTTTGTTACTTGGGTAGTAAAATGACATGTGATGGTCGCAGTACAGAAGATATAAAATTCAGAATGGCAATGGGAAGAAAAGCATTTTTGAAAAAGAGAAATTTGCTAACATCGAATATTAATTTAAGTGTAAGGAAGTCTTTTCTGAAGGCATTTGTGTGGAGTATTGCCTTGTACGGGAGTGAAACATGGACGATAAGCAGTGCGGACAGGAAGAGAATAGAGGCTTTTGAAATATGGTGTTACAGAAGAATGTTGAAGATTAGGTGGGTAGATCGCATAACCAATGAAGAAGTACTGACCAGAATTGGTGAGAAAAGGAATTTTTGGCATACCCTGGCTAAAAGAAGGGATCGCTTGGTAGGACACAATCTTAGACATCGGGGAATCGTAAATTTAGCATTGGAGGGAAGTGTGTGGGGTAAAAATCGCAGAGGGAGACCAAGAGACGCGTATAGTAAGCAGATTCATGTGGATGTGGGTTGCCGTTCTTATGAGGAGATGAAAAGGCTTGCTCAGGATAGAGTAGGGTGGAAAGCTGCATCAAACCAGTCTCCGGACTGAAGACCATAACACAACACAAATACATTGAATGCCCTTACTGCTCTACAGAGGTCGAGTATTTCATATATTTGAAGATCACCGTAGTTCCCATATTTTTTTTAGAGTGACTTAATATTAAACCGTTGTTTCGATATTAATGTAAAGTACTTTATTTTCATTACCAGTGGACACATTCTATTACAGTGACACCATTGTACAACGCAATTGTTTCTTTTATACGATTTATCTGTTTTTACTTAATATATGTTGCTCTTATAGAACAATTATAAACTTGTTTGTAAAATTTCAATGCAGTGGTATGGCTGAATCTGTTTAATGTTTTGTATCTATGTAGGGGTCTGAAGACGTACAATTGATGTACCGAAACTAGTCGCCTAAATAAAATTATAACGTGAACAGCTGTTGGAAATTTTTTTTGCAAGAACAGTGTTTTGTGGTTGGGAAGCGCCTTCTTCTGAGAGCCCTAGTGCACGGCCCGTCTTCCCCGGACCCCCGCCAGGGACGGACGGCCCGCGCACTCCTTTGGCGTCCCTGCTGGCGGACAGCGCGCTGTTCCCCAAGAATCAGCGAGATTAATTCCTGCGCCGCTCGCAGTCGGCGCGGAGACGGCCGGAACAAAGGAGCTATTGTTCGTCGCGTAGCCCCGCCTCCCTCGCGGCGTCTCGCTCCTCCCGAGCCTCTTTCATATTAACGGAAAATCGATGTATCTGCATTACTCTTTTATGAAATTCCATCGCAGGCAGTAATGAATAGCTGGGAAACTTATTGAAAAACAGCCCAGGCGCCGCGACGCCAAATATACGTGTTTCCCGGCAGAGCAGGAGGGCGGGCAGAGGGCCCCGTATCGCATCGGCCCGTCTCCGGGGAAAACACCGCCCGATTCCTGCGCGCGCGCTCCCTCATGAGCCGATATCGGACGCGCCTCCACCGGACCCACTCGCTTTCTTTCTTTTTTTTTCGATTTGTTCATTTAGTTTTCCATCTCTCCCTCCGTCCCCTCATTCCGCCAATATCGGCATCGGCATAGCAATGGCGCAGCAGGTCGCAGAAACGAAGGAATATTTATGCTTGTTTTATTGTTCATTTCCCAATTTCTGGATCCCGCTCTTCGCAGGTTTGCAAACCGAGACCTGCCGCAGCTCGAGTTCCATCCTCGAAAAATTTGGTAGGTCACGAGGCCTAAACAGGCTAGACTAGGGAGACCAGACGTCCCCTATTTTACGGGATCGTCCCTTATTTAGCCGAAGTGTCCCGTTGTCCCGACCAAATAAATACGGGACGTATATTGTCCCATTATTTACTAACAGCCACATAAATTTTGAAATAACATGTTTTAAGAAATGTCAAGAATAAACAAATGGACAAAAATCTTGTCATTGGAGAAAGCTTTTGACAATGTCGACTGGAGTACACTCTTCCAAACTCTGAAGATAGCAGGGGTAAAATATAGGGAGGGGAGAGTTATATTCAACCTATACAAAAACCAGACAGCGGTTATTAGAGTTGAAGGGCAAGAAAAGGACGCAGAGGTTGGGAAGGGAGTAAGACAGGGTTATAGCCTTTCTCCAATGTTGTTCAATCTGTACATTGGGTAAGCGGTGAAGGAATGGAAGAAGAAATTTGGAGAGGGAGTTAAAGTTCAGGGAGAAGAAATAAAAAGTTTGCTGTTTGCAAAGGATCTGGAAGAGCAATTCAATGGAATGGACAGTGTCTTGAAAGGAAGATATAAGATGAACATTAACAAGAGTAAAACGAAGGTAATGGAATGTAATGTCAGAAAATCAGATGATGCTGAAGGAATTAGATTAGGTAATGAGACAATAAAAGTAGTAGATGAATTTTGTTTTTTTGGTTAGCAAGATAATTTCTGATGGCCGAAATAAAAAGATATAAAATGCAGAATAGCTATGGGGAGAAAAGCGTTTCTAAAGAAGCGTAACTTGTTAACATCCAATATTAATTTAAATGTTAGGAAGTCCTTTCTGAAAGCATTTGTCTAGAATTTCACCAGATAAGCTTTTGGAAATTAAGACAGTTTTCGAGGGAAAGCTGAACGCTGGTATCATTCGACGATCTGACAGTGCCTGGGCAGCTCCACTCCATTTGGTGAGGAAAAAATATGGTTCATGGCGCCCTTGCGGGGATTATCGTGGGTTAAATGCCAGAACCAAATATCCTATCTCTCATATTCATGATTTCACATCTGCATTGGCGGGCGCAACAATTTTTACAGTCTTGGATTGCCGGAAAGCAGCGGTTATCACGCCGTTCGGTCTTTTCGAGTTCTTGCGGATGCCTTTTGGGCTCAAAAATGTAGCCCAGACCTGGCAACGATTTATCGATGAAGTGCTGCAGGGATTGCCTTTCGTCTTTGCGTATCTGGACGACATTTTAGTGTTCTCTGGCGATGCACAATCACATACCAAACATGTAGCTGAAGTGCGACAAAGGTTAGAAGACTTTAGTGTGGTGCTGAATGAAGAAAAGAGCATTTTAGGTAAAAGTGAAGTGGCTTTCCTAGGATATAAGGTGTCACGTGATGGAATCTCTCTCTTGCCAGAAAAAATTGGCTGCATTGCAGGAACTGTCACGTCCAAAGACTTACCGACAACTTCGACGTTTGTTAGGAATGATAAATTTTTATCGTCGGCATTTACCAGGAACAGCAGCTATCCAAGCTCCGCTTACAGATGCACTCGCCGGACGCTCCACAAACGGGAAACGTTTGCTTAAGTGGACACCCGAAATGAACAATGCTTTACGAGCTTTGAAGGACAATTTGAAACAAGCAGTGTCACTTGCACACCCAGTATCGGATGCGCAATTAGTAATGGCAGTTGATGCAAGCCAAACAGCGATCGGTGCAGCAACACATCAGAAAGTGAACGATTGTTGGCAGCCAATAGGCTTCTTTTCGAAAAAACTACTGCCACGACAAACAAACTGGAGTGCCTACGATAGGGAGCTGTTGGCTATTTATGAGAGTGTGAAACACTTCCGTCCTCATGTCGAAGCTCATCCAGTAACGATATATACAGATCACAAACCAATTGTGCCAGCCTTCCAGAATGCAAGTGATAAGTGTTCACCTCGTCAGTTGAGATACATTAAGTTTGTTTGCCAATTTACTACAGATGTGCGACATATTCGTGGTGCAGAAAACATAGTGGCTGATTATTTCTCCCGTGCATGTGAGGCAGTTACAATATTTAAGTATGAAGACCTCGCCAAAGCTCGGAAGACAGATATCCACTTCAAGAATTACTGAGGGATAGGTCATCAAGTCTGCAATTACAACAAGTAGAGGTTCCAGGTGGTGGTGTTAAGTTATGGTGTGATGTTTCTCAAAAGCTGCCGCGCCCCTATGTCCCACCACAATTTCGTAAGGTAGTGTTTGACAGTGTGCACAATCTCGCACACACAGGGGCAAACACCACAGTGAAAATGATAACAGAACGTTTTTTCTGGCCATCAATTAAGAAATACATCCGTAGTTGGTCCCGCACTTGCCTTCACTGTCAGCGGTGTAAGGTGGGACGTCATGTACATCCTGAGGTGGGACAGTTTTCAGGCCTACCACCAAGATTCAGTCATAGTCATCTTGATATAGTAGGTCCTCTACCAGTCTCTGAAGGTTTCCGATATTTTTTTTTTTTTTTTTTTTTATTTGATTTGATTCTTTCAAGGAAGCCAAAACAGTCTTGGTCCAACCCGCCACTGCCCGCACAGAAACTAAGTTTATTGTGCGGTATCGCTCCCTGTATGTCTAGTAAAGCCAACCAATGCCCTTGAACAGTGCAAGGAGTCCCTTTACCAGTTCTTTATTAGACACAATTTCTTTGGGTCTGGTTGTCCCAAATGTTCTGTGCCTTTTACTCTCCAATGCAATGCATTCGAAGATTAGATGTGATGCAGTTTCATCACCGTCATCACAGATCCTACATTTAGGGTCCTCTTCTGTTATTGTGTGTAGGTGTTTTTTGAAATTCCCATGGCCTGTCAGCAATCCAACCATGAGTCTAATCTCTCTCCTGTTCAGACCCAGGATTGCAGAGCTTCTTTTAAAACATGGCTTTGCATTATTACCTTGCCATGTTTTTGTTGATGGACTTTGGTCCAATATTGTACGTGCTGTCTTCTGAGCCAGTTACGTAGCTCCAATTTAATCATTACCTTGGTGATTGTCAGGACACGTTCCGGTCCAATAAATGGAGCCTCTGCCCCCATCCTGGCTAATCTGTCGGCATGTTCGTTGCCACTGATCCCCGAGTGGCCAGGGACCCACAATAGGTTTACTCTATTGCTTTCCCCTACCGCCACCAGAACCCTGTGACATTCTGCAACAATTTTAGACCTTGTTGTAGGAGCTGCCAGTGATCTCAGGGCTGCCTGGCTGTCTGAATAGATATAGATGCTACGATCTTTGTAGCACCTACGCAAATTCTCCTCCACACATGCCCTGATGGCAGTGATTTCGGCCTGGAATACTGAGGCCAGTTTCCCTAGAGAGATGACGCCCTCCAGTCTTGGCTGCACCCCGTATACCCCGGCCCCAACGCCTTGGTCTGATATCGACCCGTCAGTGAACCAGACAATATCCCCCGTACGGTGTCGAACTATTTTCTCCCACTGTTCTCTACTTCCAATTGTTATACTGAAAGGCTTGTTGAAGCAGTATGGGGTTATAATATAGTCGGTTGGCATTTCCCCAACCTTTCCTATATTTACCTCACTCACTATTTTAGTGTGTGATTCTGGATATCCCATAGAGTTCCAGTTGTTGACAGATTTGAGTCTGTAGGCACCAGCTGCAGCCTCCATCTTGACCCAAAGGTGTAATGGGGGCATATCGAGCATGGTTTCCATCCCAGCAGTTGGTGTGCTGCTAATTCCGCCTGTTGTGGCTAAGCATGCTAGTCTCTGCACCTTACCAAGCTCCTTAGCAGCAACCTGCTGTTCTACCTTCTTCCACCACATGACCGCCCCATAGGTGATCCTGGGTCTAATCACTGTGGTGTATATCCAGTGCATACCCTTGGGGCTTAGGCCCCAATTTTTGCCACAAGCTCTCCTGGTACTTACTAAAGTACCTTTTGCCTTGGAGCAAATATTCCTAATGTGAGGGGTCCATGTCAGTTTCTCATCTAGGGTAACCCCTAGATATTTCACTGTCCCCTTCACAGGTAGCACTTCATTGAAAAGCTTTAGATTCCAACTTGAGTGTTGGATATGTTTCCTTGTGAATGGTACAACAACAGTCTTCGTAGGACTAACCCCCAGATCCTGTTTTCTGCACCAGTCTTGCACAATGTCCAAGGCACCTTGTGCCATATTCTTCACTGTGTCAGCAAATTTGCTAAGTATTACTATGACAAGATCGTCTGCGTATCCTTGGCAAAAGTACTGCCTAGAGTTTAATTCTCCAATCAGATCATTCACCACTAGATTCCACAATAAAGGGGAAGGAACTCCTTCTTGCGGGCAACCCCTAGTGGTGTTGATTACCATTTTTTCATTCATCATGGAAGCCTGTACCTTTCTTCCACTGAGCATGGCCCTAGTCCACCTACATATAGTGGTCCCTAGGTCATGCACCTCTGCTGCCCTAACCAAGGAATCGAAGGTCGTGTTGCTAAAAGCCCCTTCAATGTCCAGGAAGATACAGAGGGCTATTTCTTGAAAGTGTAGTGATTTCTCCACCTTCCCAACAAGTTGGTGGAGAGCTGTCTCACATGATTTACCTGGTTGATATGCATGTTGGTTTGAATGTAGAGGAACCCTACTTAACTTCCTTTCTCCAACATGCACATTAACCAGCTTTTCCAATTTCTTAAGAATGACGGAGGACAGGCTGATTGGTTTCATATCCTTGGCATTGGTATGATCAATTCTCCCTGGCTTTGGAATGAAGACAACCTTCACTGCCCTCCAGGCATTGGGAATGATTCCTGCTGCTAGGCTAACCCTGAATAACCTGCATAGGAATCTAATAAGATTTTCTCCCGCTTGTTGCAGGAGAGCTGGAAAGATTCCATCGGGGCCAGGTGACTTGAATGGTTGAAATGTCCCCACCACCCATCGGACCTTACTGAAATCGACACACTCCTTGGCGAGATCCCAGTCCTCTTTGCGACTACCTGAGAACCGTTGTCTCTCAGGAATCACATTCTGGTCTGAGTTATCCCCCAGAGTATATTGAGGAAAGTGATTCTTGAGGAGCAGTTCCAGCGTTTCATGTGCTGTCTTTGTACACTCCCCATCCTCCTTCCTCAATGTTCCTCCTGGATTAGTTGGTACTTTATTGAGGATTTTATGAAGTCTCGCTTGAGCAGCCGTGCCCTCCACTTCCTCACAGAATACCTTCCAGGATGCCTCCTTTGCCCGTCTGATGGCAAGGTTGTAATTGACAAGGGCCTCACGATACTTTGCCCATTGTCCTTTGCGCCTTGCAAGGTTAAACAGTCTTTGTACCTGTTTCCTTTGCATTTCCAGGTTATTATTCCACCAAGGCACACTCTTATTTGTGCACTTCTTAGTGATTGAGCAGTTGTCCTGGTATGACTTCACTATAGCAGAGGTTACGGCCTCTGCTACTTCCTCAAACTCTGCTGGATTCCTTATTGAAGTTTTAATTTCCGATAGGCTGAAGTCAAAGTTTCTCCTATATGTCTCCCAGTCAGTTTTCCTGGGATTCCTATAGGCCATGGTCTGTCTGGTTCCCATTTCAACCTTGAATTTAATATACATGTAATCTGATGAGGATGGCTCCAGGACCACATGCCACTGTTTGACGTGACTTCCCATCATCATGGACCAAAAGTTATGTCAATTACTTCTTCCCTTCTACTATTCCTGAATGTAGGTTCATCACCCCTATTTAGGATCTCCAAGTTGTTAGATAGGAGAAATTCAAGAAGGTGCTCACCTCTACTGTTGGTGTCCTTGCTGCCCCACAATAGATTGTGGGCATTGGCATCACATCCCACCAACAGTTCGTCACCTTGCCGGTGGCAGGCTTCCGTCAGTCTCCTCACTTCCAAAGGAGGAGGAGAGCTGTCTTCATAAGAAAGGTATGCTGAGGCCAAAACAATTTCCTTCTTGATGCCTTCCTCACGTTACTGCATCCTGATGACCAAGTCCCTGGAACAAAAATCCATCATTGGTATGAAATGGATGTTCTGGAGCTTTTTAGATTTCTAGCATAAATCAGCTAAATTTCAAGTTTTCATAAAAGCAAATTGTTCGTTTGGTACATGTGATGATTTCATATGGCGAGCAGTTGTGCATTGCTTATTGCTGTGTCGTTTCAAATCATTAAGAGTCACCAGATGCATTACTTTTTCACTTAAAAACTAAAAGGAATGTGTATCTTTAATGACAGTAATAAGAAAAGTTCACATTTCCGAAACTACAACAGCTAAGGGAGGAATTATTTTCATGTTGGATAGTACTTTTTCGGTCGACAGTTGAGGTCAGTTTCACGTTGTGCAATACACAAGGCCTAACTTCTTAGAGCAAACCTTCGTCATTAAGTTTGATATCTTACGTTGCAAAACGCGAGAAAAGTGTCATCATAAATGATGGAGTAAGCTTCTTGTTACAGAGGAAGGCTGCGGTGCTCTCCTTGCAACGAAACATACTGTTTCTTCAACTCAATGGAGTGCATTAAGTAAACAATATTAAAAATGTAAGTCAAGCAGTAAAGCACGAATTAATACTGTCTTGATGGCAAAATAACTCTTTCAACTCATTTGCTCAATGCGCTCATTTATTTTCCTAAAGGCGGTTTCTATTCTTCCCCTATTTAAACATTATTCTACTGACTTGTATTTGCCTTCTAGCCCATTTCCTTATTTTCCTACATTCTGTAGTTCAGTTTTTTTCCGGTCTACAGTTCATGACCAATAAGATATGGTCAGAGCCTATACCTGCCCCTGGATATTACTGTTTAAAACCTGGTTCCGAAATCTATGTCTCACCATTATAAAATCTACCTGGTATCTTCCGGTGTCTCCTGGTTTCTTTCGTTACTTAAACCAGGTGTTTGTTATGATTAACTTCCTCTTAACTTCCTCTTTCCTTCCTTTTCCCCAGACCATATTCACCTACTATCTATTTTTCCTTCCCTTCCTTCTACTACTACCGAATTCCAGTCTCCCATCACAATTAAGTTTTCCTCTCCCTTAATTGTCTGAATAATTTCCTTCACCTCCTCATACGTTTCTTCGATGTCCTCATGATTGGTAAATATAGTTGGCACATAAACATGTACTATTGTGGTCGCTGTTGGCTTCGTATCTATCTTGACTACGATAATGCGATCACTCCGCTGCTCATAGTAGTTTACCCACGTTCCTACTTAATCATTATCAGACCAACTCCTGTAATACCCCCAACTGATTTTGTATTTATAATCGTATACTCACCTGACCAGAAATCGTAACCTAACCTGTTCCTCTTTCCACCGAACTTCACTAATACCCATTATATCTAACTTCAACCTACCCATTTCTCTTTTAACATTTTCTAACCTCCCTACCCGATTAAGGGATCTAACATTCCACGCTCCGATCCGTAGAATACCAGTGTTGTCTTTTCTGATGATCAAATCCTTCTGAGTAGTCCCCACCTGGAGATCCGAATGGGGAACTATTTTACCTCCGGAATATTTTACCCGAGAGGATGCTATTATCATATATTCATACTGTAGACCTGCACAAAAGTAACGGTTGTAGTTTCCCCTTGCTTTCAGCCGTTCGCAGTAACTGTGTGACAAAGCCACATTAGCTGATGTTACAAGGCCAGCTCAGTCAATCATCCAGACTGTTGCCCCTGTAACTACAGAAAAGGCTGCTGCCCCTCTTCAGGAACCACACGTTTGTCTGGCCTCTCCCCAGATACCCCTCCGCTGTGGTTGCACCTATGGTGCGACTATCTGTATATTTGAGGCACGCAAGCCACCCTACCTGATCAATGTCTGTGGTTCATGGCGGTGGTTATGGAGGGTAGTGTACATTATAATAGCTATCAGCACGAATAAAAAATGTTGTTATATAAAATTGATGTATTGTGTTTGCATGTGCCAACAATAAAATAGCCGCGGCAGAGCGGCCGAGCGCATTGAGGCGCTATGCTACGATGTTCGAGGGCGTGTCCCGTCGGGCGTCGAATCACCCTTCGGGCATGGATGTTTATGCTGTCTTTAGTATAAGGTAGTTCATAAGTAGTTTGTAACTTTAATGACTCATGACCCCGCAGTTTAGTCCCATAGGCTTTACAAACGTTTGCACATTTAATGAAATAAATCGCAATTTGCGATCTGTTATAGCTTCACTGTACTAGGTTTAGAGGAAATACCAAAGTGCGGCGAATGAAAATTTGTGCACGGCGGGGATTCGAGCCCGGAATCTCCTGCTTACTAGGCACACGCATTGACCACTCCGCCACCGAGGACAAAGTGACCAACCTGACTGCAGAGGACTCTTCCCTGGACGTCTCCCGCCATACCCAAGTCTCCATTTGCCACGCTGTCTCTTTCCTATAACCACAGCCTTTTTTGTTCTGTAATGCTCGCAGCCACAATACTGTATTACCGCACCAGGGAGAACAGACATATATGTTCATTTGTTTGTGAATCTATCGGACCAAACTGCGTGGTCATCAGTCCGCCTCTTACAAACTACTAAAAATAAGGTAAACTAACGTAAGGACAAACACACACACACACACACACACACCCATGCCCGAGGGAGGACTCGAATCTCCGACGGCAATCAACCGCGTGCTGTGCAGCGAGGCGCCTTAGACCACTCGGCAACTCCACCGCGGCGGAGAACAGACCATGAGTTGGTTATAGGAAAGAGTGTGGCGAATGGAGATTTGGGTGTGGCGGGAGACGTCCAGGGAAGAGTTCAATGTTCAAATGTTTGTAGAGTTTATGGAACTTAACTACGGGGTCATCAGTCCCTAAACTTACAAACTACTTATGAACTAGCTAATACTAAGGACGGCACAAATATCCATGTCCAAGGGGGGATTCGAACCACCGACCGTAGTGGCCGTGCAGACCGTGACTGACGCGCCCCAGTCCCCTCGGCCAACGCGGCCGGCAGGGGAAGAGTCCTCTGCAGTCGGTGGCGGAGTGGTCAACGCTTCTGCCTAGTAAGAAGGAGATCCCGGGTTCGAATCCCGGCCAGCTACTAATTTTCATTCGCCGCACTTTGGTATTTCATTTAAACCTAGTACGGTGAAGCCATAACAGATCGCAAATTGCGATTTATTACATTAATTTGAACGCTGTAATGTCGTCAAAAATATATATTTGAACATTTTTTCAAAAATAAAATCTTTTACGGCATTTGTTACGCAACGTACTTATACACTTTTTCAAATGCGAGTCTTAACGGCAAGGTTTGGTGATGTATGTAGTTGTAGTGTGGATCAACTATTTGAACTGAGATCTATTTTACTGGTACAGTATTTACGTAACGATTCACAAAATCTTGCTTCATTCCACTTTCTAACTTATCTTGTATTTTGATTTTGGAAATCTGCTCACCCTAATGCCTAGTTTACACGACGATCGAAAGTTCACAAGATCACTGTCTTCTGCAGCGCTCTAAGCGTACTAACTCGGTACTAATGACTTGCGATCATACAGGCTTGGTTGCGTTAACACAAACTTCCGTCTATTGTTTGTATACGTGGATTTTTGACGTTTGGGTGTATGTCATAGCTTATAACATTCAGCTAAAGAAGCTTACACTGTCGGCGGTTCAGGAGCTGTCGCGATGTTTGTTAGAACACTACAGTCAAGAAGAAATAGAAGTTGGATGCGTCCTTGGTTGAGAGGAAGAGACGAAGAATGAGATGTGTACTGCATACATATAATGAAGAAGTAACTCATATCAGAGGATCTCAATGATTTCAGATTTTTTTACGGATATTAAGTGCTGAGAGTTTTACCAAGTTGCTTTCGTTTGTCCTAGGACAAAAATTCGGCGACGAGAAAGAGATCAGCTAGATCGAAAGAGAGTACTTCGCCAAGCTGAAGGTACGAAATACTTTGTACACTTGAATTACATTTTAAGCTTTGTTATAGTTATGTGTCAGTTACTTCCTGTAACTGTTATTTTTTGCAGGTTCGCTATAACATTGCGGTTTCTGGCGACAGGAGAATCTTTCGAAAGCCTAGCCTTTGCACAAAGAGTTTCTGTAGCGACTCTTATAAATATTGCTGTTGAAGTCTGCACAGGAATTTCAATTCCCGATCCGTAATGGGACCTCAGTCAACTAATTTTGCTTTGATTTTAGCATCACACTTTCGAGATTATGTGCAACTGACTTCTGACGTATCAAAAATCATAGAATTTTAAAAGTATGGAGTTAATCAACAAGACGTATTCAAAATACACTTAAATCTACACTTTTCTATTATTTTATTCGTGCATAACAGTCATTGTACCTTCTTACAATAGAAAGGATTTTCTGCAGTGATCCTGTATGCCTCAATCGGAAAGCGGAATTCCTGCTCTGTTCCAATCCACTGACATATATAAGACATATATAACTCCAACAAAGCAAGCAATTTCGGTACGGACGCGATTTCCACACATAAACATGAAAACCACACAACGAATTAACTTCTGCGCATGTGCACCTATTTCGCTACTAGCAATTTTAGAACCTGTCCTAAAGCGTACTAGCTAGTACGAAACGCCGTCTGAGCTCACGAAATGCTAGTAGTTCCGCGTCTACGGCGCTAGATGGCGCGCAACGTGATATGTTAGATTAGATTAGATTAGATTAATACTTGTTCCATAGATCATGAATACGACACTTCGTAATGATGTGGAACGTCTCAGTTACATGGAGTGTGTCTATACATAACTTAACACTCAATATTTGAATATTATTTTTTTATTTTTTAAGTTTTTCCTAAAGTACTAACTTTTATCTAGAAATTCCTAAAGCGTACTAGCTAGTACGAAACGCCGTCTGAGCTCACGAAATGCTAGTAGTTCCGCGTCTACGGCGCTAGATGGCGCGCAACGTGATATGTTAGATTAGATTAGATTAGATTAATACTTGTTCCATAGATCATGAATACGACACTTCGTAATGATGTGGAACGTCTCAGTTAAATGGAGTGTGTCTATACATAATATTACTTAACACTCAATATTTGAATATTATTTTTTTTATTTTTTAAGTTTTTCCTAAAGTACTAACTTTTATCTAGAAATTCATCTAATGTGTAGAAGGAATTGCCATTCAGAAATTCTCTTAATTTATTTTTAAATGCTAGTTGGCTATCTGTCAGAATTTTGATACTACTTGGTAAGTGACCAAAGACTTTTGTGGCAGAATAATTAACCCCTTTCTGTGACAGAGCTAAATTTAACCTTGAAAAGTGTTGTAGCTACGCACACTGCTGTTACATTTGAATTCAGTTGGATTGTTAATAACAAATTTCATAAGTGAATATATATATTGTGAAGCTACTGTGAAGATTCCCAGATCCTTAAACAAATGCCTGCAGGATGATCATGGGTGGGCTCCAACAATTATTCTGATGACCCGCTTTTGGGCAATGAATACTTTCTTACTAAATGATGAATTGCCCCAGAATATGATGCCATAAGAAAGCAGAGAATGAAAATAGGCATAGTATGCTAGTTTACTGAGTTGTACATCACCAAAGTTTGCAATCACCCTAATAGCATAAGTAGCTGAGCTCAAAAGTTTCAGCAGCTCTTCAATGTGTTTGTTCCAATTCAACCCCTCATCAATGCATAAACCTAAAAATTTAGCTATAGATTTCTGGTTGAAGTCAATATCAGTTAATGGTGTGATGCCATTTATTGTGTGAAACTGAATATACTATGTTTTTTTTCAAAATTTAAAGAGAGTCCATTTACAGAGAACCACCTAATAATTCTCTGAAATACTTCATTGACAATTTCATCAGTTAATTCCTGTGATTCGGGTGTGATAGCGATACTTGTATCATCAGCAAAGAGAACTAGCTTGGCATCTTTATGAATATAGAAAGGCAAATCATTAATATATATTAAGAACAGCAAAGGTCCCAGTACTGAACCCTGTGGCACCCCATGCTTGATAGTTCCACAGTTTGAGGACTCGGCTGTTTTTTGTATATTATGTGAGTTACTAGCGCGATCATCGTGTAAACTAGGCTTAAGGTAGCTACCGTTCATCACGGGCTGCGGAGCACGTTGCGTTTCTCTGAGAGAACAAGGCAGGCGCCAGTATCGAGCCCCGCGGCCTCGTGCAATATTCCGGGCCCTCCGTCTCCACTGCCCCCTCAGCTGCGACCGTAACCATAAATGTCTGGGCACCACGTTAGGAAGGCGGCGGCTCGTAAAATGCCGCCACGTGGCCTGCCGCAGAGCCAAATTGGCCGCTCCCGCCACGGCCGCCTCTTACAAGCCGCGGACACACTCTTTCTGCCGCAGCCAATATAGCGACGACACTGCCGACGCTACAGATAAATATCCTTTCTCATACGATGTGGCTATCAGCTATCCGTGTTTGCCGTCTTGTCCTAAACCCAGAAACATAAGTCAGTGGCGAAGATAATTCCCTCTTTTGGAAGTGGGAGAGTTTCACTCCTTTTAATGTATAACATATTCATTCAGATAAGCGTCTCAAGTAATATCACAGTCCAAGATACGCAGTGCCACACTGCAGACTGCAGACTGCTAACGAAGATACGAGCTTATGGAATAGGATCACAGACTTGTGAATGTCTGGAAGACTTCCTAGGTAATAGAACGCAGTACGTTGTTCTCGACGGCGAGTGTTCATCAGAGACTAGTGTATCGTCAGGCGTCCCAGGGTAGGGTGATAGGACCGCTATTAGTTTCTATATATATAAATGATCTGATGGACAGAGTAAGTTGTAATATGCGGCTGTTTGCTGATGATGCTGTGGTGTATGGGAGGGTGTCGTCTATAACTGACTGTAATAGCGTACAGGATGACATAGACAAAATTTCTAGTTGGTGCGAAGATTGGCAGCTAGCTCTCAATGTGGAAAAATGTAAGGTGATGCGCATGAGTAGAAAAAATCCCATAATGTTCGAATACAGCATTAGTAATGAGCTTCTTGATGCTGTCGCGTCGTTCAAATATCTAGGCGTAACATTGCAGAGCGATATGAAATGGAACGAGCATGTAAGGACAGTTGTGAGTAGGGCGGACAGCCGACTTCGGTTTATTGGGAGAATTTTGGGAAGATGTACTTCAACTGTAAAGGAGACCGCGTATAAAACGCTTGGTACGACCACGTCTTGAGTATTGCTCAAGTGTTTGGGACCCGCAGCAAATCAGTTTAAAGGAAGACATAGAGGTGGTTCAGAGACGAGCAGCTAGATTTGTTACCGGTAGGTTCGACCAATGCGCGAGTGTCATGGAAATCCTCTGGCAACTCAATTGGGGATCGTTGGAAGAAAGACGACGTTCTTTTCGTGAATTTCTGTTAAGTAAATTTAGAGGGCCGGAATTTGAATCTGAGTGTAGTACGATCTTGCTGCTGCCTACTTACATTTCGCGTAAAGATCACAAAGACAAGATAAGAGAAATTAGGGCTCGTTCAATTTGGGAGTGGAATAGGAAAGGAAATGCCTAGTAGTGGTACAGTGTACTCTCCGCCACGCACCTTACGGTGAATTGCGGAGTATGTATGTAGATGTAGATGTAGATACACAGTCGCGACACTCACTGGTACAGAAGTTGCTACCAACTGACAGTTGCAGTAACACAAGCACTCCTAGTGATGGACAAGGTGCCTAAGAGAAACGTTTGTTTATAATTAGTTTTCTATGTAACTAACCAAATAGTTTCTGTAATTTTTCCGTACCAGGCATTCAGTGGTGGCTCATTCTATGTATTCACTGGTTCAGTGAACCCCCGGAAAAGGCTCGTCCTGAAAAAAAGTAAATAAATAAACAAGAGTAAAGATGTTTTCAAACTTTCATTCTTTGTTTTGTCCTATCAGATCCCTTTATATGCACATTCAGCGTATTTTTATCACATGAGAAACGTTTTACATTGCGATGACAGCATGTATCCTAGTTATAGTGCGGCGAACTAATATAGGTGGACGCACCACTCCCATGAACCACAGACATTGCCGAGGTGGGGTAGCTTGCATGCCTCAACGATACAGATAGCCGTACCGTAGGTGCAACCACAGCGGAGGCGTATCTGTGGAGAGGCCAGACAAACGTGTGGTTCCTGAAAAGGGGCAGCAGCTTTTTCAGTAGTTACAGGGGCAACAGTCTGGATGATTGACTGAGCTGGCCTTGTAACATCAGCTAATGTGGCTTTGTCACACAGCTACTGCGAACGGCTGAAAGCAAGGGGAAACTACAGCCGTTACCTTTCCCGAGGACATGCAGCTCTACTGTATGAACATATGATGATGGCATCCTCTCGGGTAAAATATTCCGGAGGTAAAATAGTCCCCCATTCGGATCTCCGGGTGGGGACTACTCAGGAGGATGTGATCATCAGGAAAGACAATACTGGCATTCTACGGGTCGGAGCGTGGAATGTTAGATTCCTTAATCGAGTAGGAAAATTAGAAAATTTAAAAAGGGAAATGGATAGATTAAAGTTAGATATAGTGGGGATTAGTGAAGTTCGGTGGCAGGATGAACAGGATTTCTGGTCAACTGAGTACAGGATTAAAAATACAAAATCAGTTAGGGGGATCACAGGAGTAGGATTGATAATGAATAAGAAAATAGGAATGCGGGTAAACTATTATGACCTGCACAGTGATCGCATTATCATTGTCAAGATAGAGCGAAGCCAACACCGACAACAGTAGTACAGGTTTATATGCCAACTAGCTCTGCCGATGATGAGAAAATCGAAGAAATATATGAGGAGCTAAAGGGAATTATTCAGACAATTAAGGGAGAGGAAAACTTAATTGTTATGGGAGACTGGAATTCGGTAGTAGAACAAGGAAGGGAAGGGAAGATAGTAGGTGAATATGGTCTGGGCAAAAGGAATGAAAGAGGAAGCCGCCTGGTAGAATTTTCCACAGAACATAATTTAGTTATAACAAACACCTGGTTCTAGAATCACAAAAGAAGGTTGTATACATGGAAGAGACCAGGAGACACCGGGAGATACCAGATAGATTTTATAATGGTAAGACATAGATTTCGGAACAAGGTTTTACAGTGTAAGACATACCCAGAGGCAGATATAGACCATTACTTGTTGGTTATGAACTGTAGACTGAAACTAAAGAAACTACAAAAAGGTAGGAAAATATGGAGAGATGAGACCTGGATAAATTGAAGGAACCTGAGGTTCTTAAGAATTTCAGAGGGAGCTTTAGGCAACGATTGACAGAAACAGGGGAAAATAAAACAGTAGAGGAGGAATGGGTAAAATTGAGAGAAGAAATAGTGAAGATAGCAGAGGACAAAATAGGTAGAAAGGAAAGACCTACAAAAAATCCTTGAATATCACAGGAGATACTAAATTTAATCGATGAAAGGAGAAAATATAAAAATGCAGTAAATGAAACAGGCAAAATGGAGTACAGACGACTAAGAAATGAGGTTGACAGGAAGTGCAAAATGACTAAGCAGGAGTGGCTGGAAGGCAAATGCAAGGATGTAGAAGAATGTATAAATAGGGGAAAAATAGATACAGCCTACAGGAAAATAAAAGAAACATTTGGAGATAAGAAAAACAGCTCTATGAATATCAAGAACACTGACGGAAAACCAGTTCTCAGCAAAGAAGGGAAAGCTGAAAGGTGGAAAGAGTATATAGAGGGGCTCTACAAAGGAAATGAATTTCGAGGCAATATTGTAGGAAGGGAAGAGGATGTAGATGAAGATGAAATAGGAGATACTGTACTGAGAGAAGAATTTGACAGAGCCCTGAAAGACCTAAGTCGAAACAAGGCCCCTGGAGTAGATGATATTCCCTCAAAGCTACTGAAAGTCTCTGGGAGAACAGCCATGACAAACCTGTTTCACCTGGTGTGTAAGATGTATGAGACAGGTGAAGTACCCTCAGGCTTTAAGAAAAATGTTATAATCCCCATTCCAAAGAAAGCAGGTGCAGACAGGTGTGAAAACTACAGAACCACCAGTTTAATAAGTCATGGTTGCAAAATATTAACACGGATTATATACAGAAGGATGGAAAAGCTGGTAGAAGCCGACCTCGGGGAAGATCAGTTTGGGTTCAGGAGAAATGTAGGAACATGGGAGGCAATACTCACTTTACGGCTTATCCTAGAAGATAGATTAAGAAAAGGCAAATCTACATTTATAGCTTTTGTAGATTTGGAGAAGGCTTTTGACAATGTTGATTGGAATAAACTCTTTCAAGTTCTGAAGCAAGCAGGAGTAAAATATAGGGAGCGTAAGATTATTTACAACTTGTACAAAAAGCAGACAGCGGTTGTCAGAGTTGAAGGGCATGAAAGGGATGCAGTGGTTGGGAAGGGAGTGAGACAGGGTTGTAGTCTTTCTCCATTGTTATTCAATTTGTACATTGAGCAAGCTATAAAGGAAAGCAAGAAGAAATTTGTTGAAGGAATTAAAGTTCAGGGGGAAGAATTAAAAACATTGCGTTTTGCCGACGACATAGTAATTCTGTCAGATACAGCAAAGGACCTGGAAGAGCAATTGAACGGAATGGACAGTGTGCTGAAAGGTGCATATAAGATGAACATTAACAAGAGCAAAACTAGGGTAATGGAGTGCAGTCTAAGAAAATCAGGTGATGCTGAAGGAGTAAGATTGGGAAACGAAGCAATAAAGGAGGTAGATGAGTTTTGTTACTTGGGCTGTAAAATAACAAATGATGGTCGCAGTACAGAGGATATAAAATGCAGAATGGGAATGGGTAGAAAAGCGTTCTTGAAAAAGAGACATTTGTTAACATCGAATATTTATTTAAGCCTAAGGAAGTCCTTTCTGAAGGCATTTGTATGGAGTGTTGCCGTGTATGGGAGTGAGACATGGACGATAAACAGTGCGGACAGGAAGAGGATTGAGGCTTTTGAAATATGGTGCTACAGAAGAATGCTGAAGATTAGGTGGGTGGACCGCGTAACTAATGTGGAGGTACTGAACAGAATTGGGGAGAAAAGAAATTTCTGGCTTACCTTGACTAAAAGAAGGGATAGATTGGTAGGACACATTCTTAGACATCAAGGAATTGTGAATTTAGCGTTGGAGGAAAGTGTGTGGGGAAAAAATCGCAGGGGAAGGTGATTCTCACTCGTGTTCCCACATTTCAGTGCGGGAGTGTCGGTTGGCTTTCTAAAAATATATCATCTAAGATACCACATAAGGTGAGTATTGTCTCTCGTGTTCATTGGCAGACAGGTGTGACGGTTGGCTTTCTAGTAATATATCTTCTAAGATACCACTAAATGTGGGTATTGCCACTCGTGTCCCCACTTTGCATTGTGGGAGCATCAGTTGACTTTCCAGTAACACATCTTCTAAGATATGACATCAGGAAAGCATTGTCTCTCATGTTCCCTCTCTGCTGTGTGGGAGTGTCAGATGGCTGTCTAGTAATATATCTTCTAAGATACAATGTAAGGTGAGTATTGCCTCTGGTGTTCCCACATTGCTGCACAGAACTCTCTGTTGGATTTCTAGTAATATACCTTCCAAAACACAACATAAGGTGAGTATTGTCTCAGGTGTTCCCATATTGTCACGTAGAAGTGTCAGTTGGCTTTCTAGTAATATATCTTCTAAGAAACAACATTAGGTGAGTATCGTCTCAGGTGTTCGCATATTGCCACGTAGAAGTGTCAGTTGGCTTTCTAGTAATATATATTCTAAGATACAATATAAGGTGAGTATTGGCTTAGGTGTTCCCATATTGCCACGTAGAAGTGTCGGTTGGCTTTCTAGTAATATATCTTCTAAGATACAACATTAGGTGGGTATTGCCTCTCGTCTTCCCACATTGTTGCGCGGGAGTGTCGGTTGGCTTTCTAGTAACATATCTTCTAAGATCTGACATAAGGTGAGTATTGCCTCTAGTGTTCACACATTGCTTTGCAGGAATGTCGGTTGGCTGTCTAGTAATATATCCCTAAGATACGACATCAGAAACGTATTGTCTCTCGTGTTCCCTCTCTGCTGTGTGGGAGTGTCAGATGACTTTCTAGTAATATATATTCTAAGATAGAACATAAGGTGAGTATTGCCTCTCCTGTTCATTGGCACACAGGATGACGGTTGGCTTTCTAGTAATATATCTTCTAAGATACCACATAAGGTGGGTATTGCCTCTTGTGTCCCCACATGCTGTGTGGGAGTGTTTGTTGGGTTTCTAGTAATATATTTTCTAAGATACGACATAAGGCGGTTATTGCCTCTCATATTCCCACATTGTTGGGGGTGAGTGTCGGTTGGCTTTCTAGTAATATATCTTCTAAGATCTGACATAGGTGAGTATAGTCTCTCGTGTTACCACATTGCCACACAGGAGTGTTGGTTGGCTTTCAAGTTATATATCTTCTAAGATACAACAAGGTGACTTTTGTCTCTCGTGTTCATTGGCACACAGTAGTGACTGTTGGCTTTCTAGTAATACATCTTCTAAGATACCCATTAAGGTGTTCACACACTGCTTTGCAGGAATGTCGGTTGGCTTTCTAGTAATATATCTTCTAAGATACAACAGATGGTGAGTATTGTCTCATGTGTTCCCATATTGCCACACGGAGTCTTGGTTGGCTTTCTGGTAATATGTCTTCTAAGACAACACATATGGTGAGTACTGTCTCACATGTTCCCATATTGTCACGCAGAAGTGTCGGTTGGTTTTCTAGTAATATGTTTTCTAAGATACGACATAAGGTGAGTATTGCCTCTCATGTACCTAAATTGTCGTGCGGGAGTGTCGGTTGGCTTTCTAGTAATATATCTTCTAAAATACAATGTAAGGTGAGTATTGCCTCTCATGTACTCACATTGCCACTTGGGAGAGTTGGTTGTTTTTGTAGTAATATATCTAAGATACAACGTAAGGGGAGTATTGTCTCTTATGGTCCTACATTGCCATGTGGGAATGGTCCTGCACTCTAAGACGCCTTGGTGCAGAGTGCACAGCCGCTCCCTGTTGGAGTTTCAAGTTCCCCCTAGGGGATGGGTGTGTATGTTGTCCTTATCATAAGTTGCTTTAAGTAATTCATAAGTCTAGAGACTAATGAGCATTGCTGTTTGCTCCTATAGCTTTACAAACATTTGAATAATTTTTGTTGCCACATTTCTCTTCTACACAAACTAATCTTCCACGAGGTCAGCTTTTACCAGCTTTTCCATTCTTCTGTAAGTAATTCGTGTTAAAATTTTGCAAGCATGACTTATTAAACTGATGGTTCTGTAATTTTCACACCTGTCTGCGTCTACTTTCTTTGGTATGTGGCTTCCTACAGTTTTCAAGTCTGAAGGTATTTCGCGTATCTCATACATCTTACACAGAAGGTGAAATAGTTTTTCCAGGGCTAGATGTCCCAAAGACTTTAGTAGTTCTTGGGGAATATCATCAACTTCAGGGGTCTTGTTCACAGAAGTGAACTACATGAAATATGTAGCAGCAATGACAGTTATCTTCATGTATGAAAGTTAATAGGGCAAGAACCACACAGTGCTTTAATCTGAATCATATTTCATTGACTCCGCAACATGGCGGACTGGCCTCAGTCGACAGATTTGCTTTTCATAGTAGCGTCGTCTCCCCTCATTTTAACCTCCTTGTGCCATAGGCCTACACAGTATCAATAGTGTCAGTGAAGTCTCGTCATATTATTTCTATACTACTAATGTGTAAGCAGTCGTTTGTGTTACTTCAGAAAACAGTCGTCAAAACACCGATGAAGAGACCTAACTGCACTGTCTTTAGAATTTTGACATAATTTATGGTAAATTCGTGTTTTGTATATGGCTATAATTTTTTCGGCTGCAGTAAGCTTTGACACATACAGTAATAAGTTGCAATGAGTTGCTGTTATTATTTAACTGTACCAATATCATTCAACTTCGAATTTTTTGTAGTAGTATGGTCATCATAAAAGTTCTGTTTATTGTCGTCAACGCATATTCTTCTTCTTTAGAATGTTGTTACGATATCTGCTTTGACAGATAGACTAATGAGTCGCGCTTCTGAGTGTTTTTCAGACAACTACAGTTTGATTTAACTGTACATAATGGTAAAATTTTACTTAGCATCCCGGCGGCCTCACATGATTGTGTTGGCAACATCAACAAAACGGTAGAAAGCCCCCACTAAGATGTTAGTATTCTTACAAATCCATACTGAGTGACTTGATTAGTGTTTCATACAGACGATGAAGTAAATAAATAATGCTGCTCCTACTCTATGGTTGACTTTCTTGTATGTACCCTCGTTCACTCAGTAAAGTAATTGCCCTCATGAACAAAGACTTCATGACAAAACATTTGCGTTGACTCACGATTGGCTAATAACAACATAATCACGCCAGGACGCTAAGTAAACTTTAACTGTACATAACACGTCCTTCTCATAACACTATTTGACAATGTACACCTATGTGTTAAACTCAATTATTGCGTAAATAGTACCTCAAAAACAAACTATGTTCAAACCAACTAGTAAAGGTTACAACGTCATATCATATCGAAGATCATAGTAATAACGTACGGAAACTTTTTGACGTGAGCTGAAGCAAAATGGCGGCGTCTGGCTTCAGGGACATTTTCCAATCTAGTAATGTATGCGTGGAGGTAAGAATAAAGGGAGATGGCGCCGTACTACGCTTTGAAGCCATGGCCGCCATGACACTCCGACCAAAACACTAACAGTGTGTTATAGCTGTGTCCGTATTTACAGACGCTAATTGCATCATATACTCATGTAACGTCCTCAAACTGTTGTTTCAAGTTTTTGTTTAAAATAAAATCTAGAAAAACGAGAAAGAATTCGCTTTTATTCTGTTTAAAAATAGTTGTTATTACAATATTACGAATCACAAATGTGGGTTCCATAGGCGCCGACTACGGGTATGCTCGGTCGCTCAAGCATACCCCAAAATTTGAACTTTACGTTATATTTCTTGACTGAAATTAAAATCGACTTACCTTAACACAAACTGCTAATTGAATTCGTAGGCATTAAAATCAACGTTGACATGCAAGTGAAGTGACCGTTTCCCAAACAATCCGAATGTTAAGGGAATGCCGTTTGTCCAATACTGTAAACTGAAGGAGGCAACCTTTAATTCTTGTATTAAATAACTAGAAATTAAGTAGGTTTAGTGCGATACGATGAAAATATTTATACTACGAATTTAATTCGCGGTAAACATACGTTACCAGTGATCCGACATACCTGCTGCGTAGAGTGCGCTATCCCTCCTATCTAAAACATTCTGCAAATAGACAGTCCTCATAATAACTTGCGAATGCGTTTGTGTTTTAATTGGCAGGTCTGTAAAAATCATGAAACGCAACGGCCAGCGAGAGCAAGAGATATTTTTAATTTTTTTTAATTATTCAACAGTTTGTTGTCAACAATTGAACGAAGTACTCGGAACTTATTTCTTGTTCTGTTTGACCTGTGTCACCTGTGCTTGAATTACGCCTTAATGTCTGCGGATGAAAATCGTTAAAATGGATAATTATGTAGTTAAATACAAAAGGACTTCGACTGATTACCGCGAAGGTGACGGTGATATCGAATCGACAGCGTGTATAATCAAAAGTGATCCATTTGTGGCATCTCGCAGCAGTGAATTCTCTGTAACTGTTTCTGGTAATTCCAAGAAAAATTATTCTGGCACTGAATGTGGCAGCCACAGGGGAAGGACTTTTCAGAAACAATGGGTAAACATATATACATGGACTCACTATGACAAAAAAGATGACAGATTATATTGTTTGTCGTGTAGGTCTATGTGTGAAAGCAAGAAATTAAAATTACTGTCTATTAAAAATTTACTTTTCTCCTTTCACAGATTAAAATGGTTCTAGACGAAGCAAATAGAATAAATAATACTAAAATAAAATAAAAATATTAATTTAACCTTACATTTTTATTTGGAATTGGAAAAATGTAGACATTAAAATAAAGATGTGTTGTATGAGTTTTACATTATTATTTTTTTGTCAATACCTGTCGGGAGGGGGTTTGGAGGCCGGCAACCCCCCGCCCTTTCTGGATACGCCACTGAGCACACCAAAAGATTTTCAAAAGTCGGCGCCTATGGTGGGCTCTTTGCTTAGCTAATCTGACGATCGGCAGATAAAATAATTCAACTGAGTGAACCAACGCCAGATTTACGAGCACAGTGACGATATCTTTTCTTTGTGTAGTAAGTTTCATTAATATTGAAACTAGGTTTTGCTTTCGAAATCATTGACTTTATACGAGGCGCATCCAGAAAGTAAGTTCCGTTTCAATTTATCTCCGCTGCAGCGCTTCGATTGCAGTTCCGCACATGTGCTGTAGACGATGTGTATCAAGGAGAAGAACGTGCGCCATTTGGAGATCGCTGTCAGTTACGTACGCTTTGTTGTACTTGTTTGAAATGTCGGCGTTGATTGAAAATCCCGCCGCCTGTGAAATCAGGTCGATGATTCGGTTTCTGAATGCGAGGAAAGTGAAACCAAGTGAAATTTATCGGAAAATTTGCGATGTTTATGGGCCAAATGCGATGAGTGATTGGGTGGTGTGAAGATGGATCCGACAGTTCAAGGGCGGTCGTAGTGATGTGTACGATGAAGAAAGAAGTGGGCGTCCACCTTTGTTTACAAAAGAACTGGTTCACGCAATTGATGACAAGCGACTTTCATCTGTTCTTACATCTCAAGTCTTTCCTTGGCGGTCATCACCTCACCAATGACGATTAGTAGAAAGAAACTGTTTCCAACTGGTTGAAGACGCAGGCGGCAGATTTATATGAGGAAGGTATACAAAACCTGGTGCCACGCTATGACAAATGCCTGCAAAATTTCGGCAGTTAAGTGGAAAAGTAGTTTAAGAGTTGTAGAATTTTGTGCAATAAAAATTTCTTCTGTATATGTGTACAATTTCATTTTATTACCAAACGGAACTTAGTTTCTGGACGTGCCTTGTAAAAATCAGATTTATATTTTATTCCTTATTCATTCGTAAATAGTAAGTTCAGTGGGAGAAATAACTTCAGGAAATCTTTAGGAAATCGAAAATCATAAGAGAAAAATAGGCTACATTACAAGTAAAGATAATAAATAAAGATAATAAGTTCACAATAAAAGTGCTAAATCACATGTTAGCGAGGCAATTTACACATAAAATGGTATTACCTACAATTTCGCATCACAATCAGAACGATTCGTACACATAAACATTACACAAGACAACATAACAGTGCAAAATCGTACCAAAAACGAGCGACAAGGATATGCAAACAAGGTAAATACGGCAGTGACTTGGTCGGATCAAGATGGCTACCATTGGCGTCACAGCTGTGGCGTCATGGCGCCCCCGTTTATTCTTGCTGCCATGAATGTGTGCCTGCGCTGGCGGCCACGCGAGCGTCACAGATGGGGCGGGTGCGCAGGTCCCGTTGCAATTCATTACGCGGCGGGGCGGCGCGGTCTGTGACGTGAAAAATGTCGCTGGTCACGGCGGCGGCAATCCGCGCGTCATTAGCGGGCGAGTCGGCGAAATATGAGCTGTCTTCTGCCAGTGACAAATAATTACTCTTCATTAAATCCACTGCCGAAACGCCACAACTGGAACTTCATTAGCGCGCTGTCGGCGAGAGAGCAGCACCAGTAGTACGTACGGTGAGCTTCTGAGGAAACGTCCGACGCCTCCTAATAGGAAGCGTGTGAATACAGTATCTGTGACTTCTAGCATCTCTAGTGGCACAAGAGCTATACCACTGTCTAGCATATACAGCCACGACACTTCCACTGATTTTTGTTATACGCCATGATAGCAGTGCTCCAAGCGGCTGGCAAGGCACATTTCTGAATATGATTTATTTATTTATTTATTGGTTTTTTCTGTTCCATAGGACCCAATTGAGGAGTGAGACTTCATGGTCATGGAACAAGTCAATACATCAATTGTTACACAAGAATGGTAATAGAAAATTTTTAAGTAGTGCTTTGCTCACGACAATCTAAAGACAAAGTGAAAAGAATCAATAAAGAAGAAAAATGAATTAGCTTAATTGTTTAACTTTTCTAGGAGTTCCTCGACAGAATAAAAGGAGTGAGTCATGAGGTAACTCTTCAATTTAGATTTGAAAGTGTGTGGATTAGTGCTAAGATTCTTTAGTTCTTGTGGCAGCTTATTGAAAATGGATGCCGCAGAATACTGTACACCTTTCTGCACAAGTGGCGTGGTGGTGTGATGCAAATGTAGATTCGACTTCTGTCTAGTAGTCACCGAGTGAAAGCTACTAACTCGTGGGAATGAGCTGATATTATTAACGACAAACGACATTAATGAAAAAACATATTGTGACGCCAGTGTTAAAATTCCCAGACTACTGAAAAGGGGTCTACATGACGTTTGTGAACTTACACCACATATTGCTCCAACCACCCGTTTTTGAGCCAGAAATACCTTTTTTGCATCGGGCGAGTTACCTCAAAAAACAATGCCGTACGTAATAAGTAAGTGAAAGTAAGCGTAATAGACTACTTTTCGTGTTGAAAAATCACTTATTTCAGATATTGTTCTAATGGTAAATATAGCAGAATTTAGTTTTAGAACAAGTTCCTGAACATGGGCTTTCCATGAGAGCTTACTGTCTATATGAACACCTAGAAATTTGAACTGATCAGTCTCACTTATCATATGCCCATTATGTGTAATCAAAATGTCAGCTTTCGTCAAATTATGTGTTATAAATTGTAAAAATTGAGTTTTACTGTGATTTAACATCAACTTGTTTTCTACAAGCCATGAACGTATCTCTTGAACTGCATTATTTGATACTGTGTCAATATTATGAGCAACATCCTTCACTACCAAGCTGGTATCATCAGCAAAAAAAATATTTTATGGTCACCTGTTATACTCGAGGACATATCATTTATATAAATAAGAAACAGCATTGGTCCCAAAAGAGACCCCTGGGGCACCCCATACTTAATTGTGCCCCATTGGGATTGTACGTCATAGACATTTTCTACACTACAGAGAATTACCTTCTGTTGTCTGTTATCAAATTTAGAGGTGAAACAGTTGTGAGCTACTCCTCGTATTCCATAATGTTCCAACTTCTGCAACAATATCTTATAATCAACACAATCAAGGCTTTTGTTAAGTCAAAGAAGACGCCTAATGTCCGTAGCCTCTTATTTAACCCAACAAGTGCCTCACAGAGAAACGAAAATATAACATTTTCAGTCGTTAAACCACTTCTAAAACCAAACTGTACGTTTGACAACAAATTATGTGAACTGAAATGATCAATTAATCTTGAATATACAGCCTTTTCAATAACTTTAGAAAAAACCGATGGCATAGAAATAGGTCTATAGTTGTCTACATTATCCCTTTCTCCTTTTTTATAAAGCGGTTTCACTACTGGGTACTTTAATCTGTTAGGAAACTGACCATTCTGAAAGGAAAAATTACAAATATGGCTTAGTACTGGGCTAACATATGGAGAACAGTACTTTAGAATTCTGCTAGATACCCCATCATATCCACAAGAGTCCTTAGTCTTTAGTGATTTAATTATTGAGTCAATCTCACCTATGGAAGTATCATGAAGGATCATTTCAGGTAACAGCCTCGGAAAGGCATTTTCTAAAAACGTTATATGATTACCTGTAGAAACTAGAGTTTTGTTTAGTTCCTCTACTATATTCAGAAAGTGATTATTGAATATTGCACATATATCTAACTTGTCAGTAACAGAAACATTCCTACTATGCACTGACGTTATATCTTCTACCTGCTGCTCCTGGCCAGACACTTCCTTCACGACTGACCAGATAGATATAATTTTATCCCGAGAGTTTGCTATTCTTTTTGCATACCACATACTTTTTGCATTCTTAATGACATTTTTCAGAACCTTACAGTACTGTTTGTAATGAGCAACTGCATCTTCATTCTGACTGCTTCTAACATTTTGATACAACTCCCGCTCAGTTCTACATGATACTCTTATCCCCTTTGTCAGCCACCCTGGCTGTCTGTTACTGATAGTACCCTGTTTTGAGCGTTCTAGCGGAAAGCAACTTTCAAACAGCATAATGAATGTATTCAGAAAAGCATTATATTTATCATCTGCATTATCAGCACTATAAACATCCTGCCATTCTTGTTCCTTAATTAGGCTTAAAAAGGTCTCAATTTCAACTGAATTAACTTTTCTGAGTAGTTGATATTTATGTTTAACATTTGTTTAAGAACAAATACTTTTTAGAATTAAAAGTTGGGCATCGTGGTCTGATAGGCCATTTACTATTCTGCTGACAGAGTGCCCCTCTAATAATGAAGAATGAACAAAAATATTGTCAATGGTAGAACTGCTATTTCCTTGCACTCTCGTTGGAAAAAATACTGTTTGCATCATGTTATAGGAATTAAATAGATCTAACAGCTGACTTTTCCTTGAGCTATCACCTACACAATTAATGTTGAAATCTCCACATACAATTAAATTTTTATACTTCCTATACAGTGAACCCAGAACCAATTCCAGCTTGGGCAGAAACATTTTAAAATTTGGGTCAGGGGATCTATAAATAACTATTACTAGTTTAGTTCCATTAACATTAACAACTCCTGCACAACATTCAAATATCTGTTCTGTGCTGTGTTTAGAAAAATCGACTGACTCCAATGAAAAATCGTTTTTTACATACATGGGCACTCCCCCACAATGCAAGGAACTCCTAGAGTAGAAGGCAGCTGCGCAAGGTGTCATGGACAAGGGAGCGGCCCCTGGGCTCTGAGAGGGCGCGACAACAGCAACAAGCACTGGGCACAAAACCACCAGCGCCAGCAGAGGCGTCATATGCAGCACCTGCAAAAGAGGAGGGCAGCAGCGAAAGAGGCGGTGGTGGCAGCTGTGCTGTGGGCTCTGCCAGAGCCCAGGGGTGTAACTGGTACCAGTGGCGCTGTACCATGTCTCCCAACATGCGCACTGAGCATGTATGTCGATCCCTGTAGTCTGTGACGAAGCCTGGCAGCCAGCAGGGACTTCGTCCAAAACCCTGCGCCCAGACGGCGGTGCCAGGAGAGTACCAACACAGGGACAGCGCAGCAGCAGACCATGGCTGAGGCATGAGCACGTCTACATCTACATCTACATACATACTCCGCAATTCACCGTAAGGTGCGTGGCGGAGGGTACACTGTACCACTACTAGGCATTTCCTTTCCTATTCCACTCCCAAATTGAACGAGGAAAAAAAGAATGCCTATATGCCTCCGTACGAGCCCTAATTTCTCTTATCTTGTCTTTGTGATCTTTACGCGAAATGTAAGTAGGCGGCAGCAAGATCGTACGACACTCAGCTTCAAATTCCGGCCCTCTAAATTTACTTAACAGAAATTCACGAAAAGAGCGTCGTCTTTCTTCCAGCGATCCCCAATTGAGTTGCCGGAGCATTTCCGTGACACTCGCGCATTGGTCGAACCTACCGGTAACAAATCTAGCTGCTCGCCTCTGAACCGCCTCTATGTCTTCTTTCAAACCGATCTGCTGCGGGTCCCAAATACTTGAGCAATACTCAAGACGTGGTCGTACAAGCGTTTTATACGCGGTCTCTTTTACAGGTGAAGTACATCTTCCCAAGATTCTCCCTATAAACCGAAGTCGGCTGTCTGCCTTACTCACAACTGTCCTTACATGCTCGTTCCATTTCATATCGCTCTGCAATGTTACGCCTAGATATTTGAACGACGCGACCGCATCAAGAAGCTCACTACTGATGCTGTATTCGAACATTATAGGATTGTTTTTTCTACTCATGCGCATCACCTTACATTTTTCTACATTGAGAGCTAGCTGCCATTCTTCGCACCAACTAGAGATTTTGTCTAAGTCAACCTGTATGCTATTACAGTCAGTTACAGACGACACCCTCCCATACACCACAGCATCATCAGCAAACAGCCGCAAATTACAACTTACTCTGTCCATCAGATCATTTATATAGATAGAAAATAATAGCGGTCCTATCACACTCCCCTGGGGCACGCCTGACGATACACTCGTCTCTGATGAACACTCGCCGTCGAGAACAACGTACTGCGTTCTATTACTTAGGAAGTCTTCCAGCCAGTCACAAATCTGGGAACCCATTCCATAAGCTCGCATTTTCGTTAGGAGTCTGCAGTGTGGCACCGTGTCGAACGCCTTTTTGAAGTCGAGAAAAACACAATCCGCCTGTTGCCCTTCGTCCATGGCTCGCAAGATGTCATGTGAGAAAAGGGCAAGCTGAGTTTCACATGAACGATGTTTCCTAAACCCGTGCTGATTCATGGAAAGAAGCTTTTCCGTTTCAAGGAAATTTACTATATTCGAACTGAGAATATGCTCCAAAATTCTACATGAAACCGATGTCAACGATATTGGCCTGTAATTGTATGGGTCAGTTCTCTTTCCTTTCTTATACACGGGAGTCACCTGCGCTTTTTTCCAATCACTAGGAACTTTGCGCTGAGTTAAAGATTCGCTGTAAATGCAAGCTAAGTAGGGGGCCAATGCCGCAGAATAGTCTTTGTAAAACCGAACTGGTATTCCATCCGGACCAGCAGACTTTTTCGTATTTAGCTCTCTCAGCTGCTTCTCTACACCGGAAATACCTATTGCTATGTCCCCCATTTCGGAATTAGTACGTTGATCAAATGATGGTATATTTGTGCGGTCCTCCTGCGTGAAAGATTTCTTAAAGGTTAAATTTAGAACTTCAGCTTTCCGTTTGCTTTCTTCTATTACTGCCCCGGAATGATCAACTAGTGACTGGACAGTGGGCTTTGACCCGCTTATCGATTTTACATAGGACCAGAATTTTTTCGGGTTCTCGGAAAGATCTTTTGCTAAGGTATGGCTGTGATAATTATTGTATGCTTCACGCATCGATCTTTTTATAGACGCACGAATCTCTACTAACTTTTGCCTGTCACCATTTGCGTGTTCTTTTTTGAATCGAGAATGCAACAGCCTTTGCTTTCTCAGCAGCTTTCTAACATTATTATTATACCACGGTGGATCTTTTCCATCCTTAATCGTCTTTACTGGCACATATTTCTCTAACCCTTCATTAACAATGCATTTAAATTTAGTCCACAATTCCTCTACATCCATAGTCCCAGAATTAAACGATGCCCATTCATTTTCTAAGTGCGATCGTAACATTTGCTTGTCGGCTTTTCCCAACAAAAACACGCTCCTAGCCTTCTTGACTGGTTTATGAACTTTGGTCACCATCGACGCTATGACGATGTCATGATCACTAATTCCTGTCTCTACACAGACATCGTTAATAAGGTCAGGCCTGTTTGTGGCTATAAGGTCTAGAATATTTCCATTGCGCGTGGGTTGCCGGTTTAACTGCTCAAGACAGTTTTCGGAGAATGTGTCCAAAAGTAGCTCGCAAGACTGCTTGTCTGTACCGCCTGAAATGTAACTAGCGAGGTCCCAATCTATACTCTTAAGGTTGAAGTCACCTCCGACTAATATTGCATGGCCCGGATACCTATGCACTACCTGGTGTAGACTTTCCTTGAATGATTCTAAAACTGCTACAGCAGCACTGGGGGGCCGGTAAAAACAACCAACTATTAACTTTACTTCTTTTAGACCTGTTATGCGTGCCCAGATAACTTCACAATTACTTTCAACCTCGATCTCAGTAGAAACAATATCTTTGTCCACAGCGATGAACACTCCTCCTCCGGTTGTATCAGATCTATCTTTCCGATATACATTCCACGCTTCGCTAAATATTTCTGAACTTTCCACATCATCATTTAGCCAGCTTTCGGTGCCTAAAACTATGTGAGCGCAATAACTTCCATGCAGCGCTGCAAATTCGGGAACTTTGTTTCTAATACTTTGTAAGTTCGCGGCTAATATTTTTATGTTCGAATTTTTATTCCGAACGTGGCCTGAATTCGCTGTTTGAATGCTGACAGTCGAGTGCTCATCAGAGTTAACGCCTAGCTTAAAAAACCCCCATGTGCACTCCACAAGTACTCTGCTACCCGAGTAGCCGCTTCCTTAGTGTAGTGCACCCCTGATCTATCTAGGGGCACCCTACAATTCCCCACCCGATAACGCAGATCCAGAAATCTGCAGCCATGACTGTCACAGAGTCTTCGAAGCCTCTGGTTCAGACCCTCCACTCGGCTCCAAACCAAAGGACCCCGATCAACCCTGGGAACAATGCTGCAAATCGACAGCTCTGCTTGCACCCCGCGTGCGAAGGCAGCAGCCTTCACCAATTCCGCCAGCCGCTCGTAGGACCTGAGGATGTCCTCAGAACCCAAGCGACAAGCGTCATTGGTGCCGACGTCAGCCACGACTTGCAGTCGACTGCACCCCGCACCCTCGATAGCCGCCGGCAAGGCCGCCTCCACATCTCGGATGAGGCCCCCCGGCAAACACACCGAGTGCACGTTGGAATTCCTTCCAGATCTGGACGCTATCTGCCTAAGGGGCTCCATCACGCGCCTGACATTGGAGCTCCCAATAACTAATAATCCCCTCCCCCCGTGCACCTGCTCGGACCCTGCTGAAGGAGTGGCCACACTTTCACTCACAGGACGAACGGGCGCGGACGGACGTCCAGCCTCCACATTGGCCTTCCGCCTCGAGCGACGCGAACGCTGTACAACCCGCCACTCCCCTTGCGGAGAAGGCGGCTCGACGACGTCCGGTACACCTGAAGGTGCCTCGGTAGCAGGGACAGAGAGCGTAGCGCGAGACACCTGAGGTGTCCCACTCGACGAACCAGACTCCCCACCATCGCTGCACCCCGAGACAGCAGCCTGAAGACGGCTGACCGTAGCCAACAGCACGCTCAGCTGTTCGCGAACCGCGGCCAACTCCTCCTGCGTCCGCACACAGCAGGCACACATCCTATCCATCCTATCGATACAATTAACAGCAATTAACAACTTTAAAGAAGCCTAGTACTCTAATGAAGGCGGCTGGCTGCTGACTTAACTGTGGTCAGTGGTAACTACACTGTCGAATCAACAAAACTGAGTCCGGCAGCTGGCACTGGACTGACTGATAACGAGCTTAATAACGGTCTCTGACTTGTTTTGAAATACACCGGTCAAAGACGAAGACTAAACACAACGGTATTTATCAAATTCGAGAGAATAAACAATTAAAACAGTAGTACAAACGAAATCTGCAAGTACGCGGGAATAAACCTCTTAAAACAGTACTACCGAAAATGAACTAGACTGGCAAATTAAATTTGACACAAATTAAATTCAGATACTTAGCGCTGTTTACTATGTGGCACTGGTGACAGCTGGCACTGGACTGACTGATAACGAGCTTAGTAACGGTGGCTGACTTGTTTTGAAATACACCGGTCAAAGACGAAGACTAAACACAACGGTATTTATCAAATTCGATAGAATGAACAATTAAAACAGTAGTACAAACGAAATCTGCAAGTACGCGGGAATAAACCTCTTAAAACAGTACTACCGAAAATGAACTAGACTGGCAAATTAAATTTGACACAAATTAAATTCAGATACTTAGCGCTGTTTACGATGTGGCACTGGTGACAGCTGGCACTAGACTGACTGATAACGAGCTTAGTAACGGTCTCTGACTTGTTTTGAAATACACCGGTCAAAGACGAAGACTAAACAACGGTATTTATCAAATTCGAGAGAATAAACAATTAAAACAGTAGTACAAACGAAATCTGCAAGTACGCGGGAATAAACCTCTTAAAACAGTACTACCTAAAATGAACTAGACTGGCAAATTAAATTTGACACAAATTAAATTCAGATACTTAGCGCTGTTTACGATGTGGCAGCGACGTGGAGCAGCGTTCGCGATTGGCGGCTGTGGAGTAATTCAGTGCGACCATATCCCCCATTGTCATAAAGCAGTAGGAAGATAAGAATCAAAGCACAGCACCATCCACAGAAGAAGACACCACATACATGCGCATCTGGACCTTGAAAGTGCGCACTAGCCGCTCCACCTCACCTTCAGAATGGGGGTGGAGGGGCGGAGTAGGGACGTGGTGGACCCCCAACTGGGCACAAAAATCCCGAAAAGCAGCAGGTAAACTAAGGGGCCGTCGTCCAAAACCTAGGTGTGGGAAAGTCCTTCAATGGCAAAAACCTTAGAAAGAGACTGACAAGTCATTGCCATAGACATGGTATGGCAGTGCATGACATAAGGGAAGTTAGAGTGGGCATCCACGACAAAAGACCAATAGGAATTACGAAACGGGCTTCCAAAGTCCACATGTATGCACTCCCAGAACTTTCGAGGCTGTTGCCAAGGCAAAAGTGACGTGCACGGCACTGAGTGCTATGAAGCACATTGCAACCAAGAAGCCACCAGGTGCTCAATTTCGCTGTGCAGACCGGACCAAAATACATGCCACTGCTGCAGGGTTTTCGCGTGGGAGGCCCCCCAGTGACCCTCATGCAAAAATGTTGACACATGCGAACGTAAGGACGCCGACACAATCACCCAAGACTGCAGGCCATCAGTAGCCAGTAGAACAACCCTGTCATATTCAAAGACCTGCAGCCAGAAAGAAAAATAATTCTGCAAGGGGTCGGAGGCTCAGCGTGAAGGACTATCTCGCCAACTGTAATGTAATTTAAAACTTGACGTAACACTGGGTCTGAAGCCACGGCAGCAGAGAGTACTGAAGACGTAATAGGGAAACTATCTACAATAGCCTTTGCTTCCTCATCCACATAAAAGCAGAGAAGTTCTTCATGATCAAATTCGACATCAGGTCCAATAGGGATGTGTGACAGGATATCGGCATTAGCATGTTGGGCTCTACACCGGAAGTGATTTCATAATTGTAGTGTGATAGAAAGAGAGCCCAATGCTGAAGCCGGTGGGCAGCCTTATCCGGTAGAGAGGTGAGGTGGTAGGATAAAAAAGGAAAACCAATGACTTGAAGTCCGTAAGAAGATGGAACTTGACAACATACAAATACACGTGGAATTTTTTCAAGGCATAAACAATAACCAACGCTTCTTTTTCGATCTGAGAATAGCGGTGCTGGACTGGATTCAAAGTTTTAGAGGCATAAGCAATAGGGCGTTCAGACCCATCAGGAAATGTATGGGCCAGCATTGTCCCAATCCTGTACTGAGAGATGTCTGTAGCTAGGATCAGGTGCTGACCCAGAGTGTATGCGACCAAGCAAGGAGCGACACGAGAAGATTCTTGAGAGTGCAGTCCTCCGACCAGACAAATGGCACATCTTTGTGGAGGAGACGGTGGAGAGGCTGCATGACAGTGGCAGCCCAGAGTAGAAAAACGATGGTAGTATGCCACTTTGCCTAAGAAACCTGCGTCTTTGAGGGACGTCGGTCGTGGAAGAATTCCAAACGGCGGCTACACAGTCACCAAGGGCGCATACTCCTCCCGACGAAATTTCTAACCCAAGATAGATAGTTGAAAAAAACGAGACTTAGATAGATTGCAACAGATCCCAGCAGACCTGAGAACTTGAAAGAGGGTCCGCAAGTTATGAAAGTGCTCCTCAGGTGACGAGCCCATAACCACAGTGTCGTAGAGATAGTTAATACAACCTGGAATGGGTCCAACAGTTGTTCCAAAAAACGTTGAAATATAGCTGCCACACTGGCCACGCCAAACTGCAAATGTTGGTAGTGTTAGAGGTCAAACAGTGTGTTAACCACCACCAGATACTTGGATTCATCGTCGAGGGCAAAGTTGGAGATCAGCCTAGCCAAATATATTTGAGAAAAGAAATGTGACCCTGACAGTAAGCCAGCAATTCATCAGTGTGTGGCAGCGGTTATGAGTTGATGACTGATTGTACATTAATCGTGACCTCAAAGTCGACACAAATACGTAAGGCGCCAAAGGGTTTCCGTAAAATAAGAGTGGTGGCCCATTCACTTGAAGTAACCAGGCGAAGAACCTGCAAGGCCAGAAGACGATCGAGTTCAGTCTTCAGCTGATCACGCAATGTGACCGGCACCTGGTGGGTGCGAAAAACTTTGGCCGTTCTGTCGGCTTCATAGTAGTGTGTGCCGCAAAGTCAAAAGCACAACCCAACTCACCAGAAAATAAAGAAGAAAATTCTTGACAGAGTGACTCAAGGCCACGGAAAGGCACAGACTCTGAAACTATGTTAACCTTATCGGAAATTGAAAATCCGAAGGCTCTGAAGGCGTCAAGGCCGAATATGTTCACTGCATCCAAGGAAAGTGATCGGACGAACCACCGATTTGTGCAGTTGGAGCTGTAATTTGTCCCAACACAGGAATGTATTGAAGACTATAGTTGAACAAGGAGCTCTCCACTGGGAATGACTGGGGGAGGAGGGGAGCCTAGCCGCTCCTAGGTGTGATAGTTCAGCAGGGAGACTTGCAAATTCACCAGTTTGTCAAAAACTTGCACTTCCACATAATTATAGTTTCGCAGGAGATGGTTGCGGGTCCGGAACCAAATTGATATCTATGTCTGCATCTGCCGAACTGGGATGAGAACGACGTACTGAAGCTACGTAGCCCTTCTTGTGACACTTATTGCAAGTCACCCAGTGTTTAGGACAAGATGCCCTGTCATGCTCAACAAAACAGAACTGGCAAGACGGTAGAGATTGCTGAGTATTGGAGCGGGCACTCAGTGCAGACTGTTGGCGTTGTTTACTAGGTTGTTGCAGGCAGCCACGCGCACGGTGATTTGGGAGGTCGTGCACAGTGGCAACATCAGCTACGTCAGAAGCGGAAGAGCAAACGTCGTCGTGAGAAATAGCCGCGACGTTCCCTTATGCCCCAATTTGAACTCCTGCAGCACAGGAAATCTTGAAAGATTGTTCTCCCATAGCACAGGAAATCTTGAAACATTGAGTAACATGAAGCACATCAGTTAGAGTAGGATTGTCTAATTGCAAGACACGTTGGCGCACTTCCCGGTGGCAACATCAGCTACGTCAGAAGCGGAAGAGCAAACGTCGTCGTGAGAAATAGCCGCGACGTTCCCTTATGCCCCAATTTGAACTCCTGCAGCACAGGAAATCTTGAAAGATTGTTCTCCCATAGCACAGGAAATCTTGAAACATTGAGTAACATGAAGCACATCAGTTAGAGTAGGATTGTCTAATTGCAAGACACGTTGGCGCACTTCCCGGTCCGGAGCTAGGCGGAGAAAGTCGTCGTGGACCATATCGCCAGGGTAAGATACCTAATGAGTAGCCGTGATGTACATACAACGAAAGCTAAGACCATGAAGTTCAGCCGCCCAAGACTGGTAAGACTGGTTAGACTTCTGACACACCTCAACTCGGGCCGCAATAACATGAGTATGGGGCCAATAATAGGAAGAAAGCAAGGAGGCACATTATGGCGAAAGACAACGCCGCAGGTTCCTCCAGGGGTGCAAGCTGGCATAACAACTGATAAATTCGCGAGGAACTCCACGACAAAGATGAGGCTTTACACAAATCTGGGTCAGACACGCCAAAAGCAAGGAAGTGTTGACGCAAACGTTTCTCATACAAATTGCAGTCGTCGAAACTATCATCAAACTCTGAGAACGGAGGCGAAAAGGAACCGTACCTGAACGGGTGGAAGTAGCCAACGACGCCGCGGGAAGCAAGGCTAAAGTTGTAACCACAGACGAAAGACTGTCCATATGGCTCCCCTGTGCCGTCGGAATGGCGACTAATACCGAAGCGAGTCCGCTATGGTTTGTAAGTCGATGTGAAGAACTTGACCCCGAGGTGGAATAGGAATGTCCACAACGGTGATATGCTGTTGCTCCATGGAGGATCAGCAGGGCAAACAACACACAAGTTCGACCATATTCACGTCATCAATGAAGTAACTTTTCTATCCAGTTATACTAGCACTCGAGTTCACACTTCAGCAAGCGTACACACTGAATGGGGAACACTATAACCACAACGAATAGATGTAGAAAAGTAATCACTTGGCGAGTATAGCCGTTTCACCGCTTGGCGGCGCTAGCTCCGATTTATGCGCTACTATCCCATACAGTGAAGTTGTATTTTCGCATTTGTATCTCTATATTGCATGTTATGAAGTCGGGATTCCCATATAGGTCCCTATGTTGTGGGAATGCGTGTAAACTAGATTATTTAAGCGCAATACCAATGTTGATTTTTTGATCTGGTATGGGAACAGGAGCAGTGAATAACTGCACGACTTCACAGATAGTAATTAATTTTTGCACTTTCAATATATCAAAGTAGCAAGTAAGGAAAAAATTGAATCATTAAATTTTATACGGCAACACTAATATTTATTCATGCTGTGTCACTTAATATTCATGCAGCAGACGAACTAGATAATGATCGTTAAATCTACTACAAACTCACTTTTTGTAATCATGCAAATAGAGTGACACGTTTTCAATTCTATAATACATAATGCAGAATATTGTCGATCTTTAATCCTCTCCTAAAATTGTGTTTTCAATCAGCCAACACAAGTGCCGCCGTCTCGCATTAGGCGGCATACTCGCAGGTGGTGGCGAGGAATTGTTTGCCGCACGTTGCAATATACAGGGTGTTTCACTAACTGTGTTTGCCTCTGTAACTTACAAAACAATAGGTGACGGGAAATTTTAATGCGGTAGGTCAACACAAGAAATGTTACACTTTCTACAGATCTATGAACATAGTTCATTGTATCGTTTTCCAAAGGGTTACAGCACAAAGATATATATATTTTTAAATGGAACAATAGTTTTTTTTTCTATCGTGCATTGGATTCGTTGAAACCAGCTGGGTCCAAATCAGTTTAAACTACATTCCTATCACTGTTAGTTTGGGCGCTACAACCCTTCAGAGTTTCAGGGGCAGATACCACAAGCACTGCGAATAATTCAATACGCCTTCTAAATGTGGTGCGGCCGAGTTGTAACGTCGCCGGTGTAACGGAGCGAGAAGCTTCCTCGATGCGCTGTTGTTCGTGTATGCCATCGTCATCCGATGTCAGTAACTGTGGTATATTGAACACCGGTTGTTTGTGTGGCTCCAACTGTCGGGTATACGGCCACGTGCGCCGACAGTCGGCAGTCTAACAGCGCATCGAGGAAGCTTCTCGCTCCGTGACACCGGCGACGTTACAACTCGGCCGCATCACATTTAGAAGGCGCATTGCATTATGCGCAGCGTTTGTGTTATCTGCCCCTGAAACTTTGAAATGTTGTAGCTTAACTTACATTGATTTGGACACAGCTGGTTTCAACGAATCCAATGCGTGATAGAAAAAACTATTGTTCCATTAAAAAATTATATCTTTGTGCTGTAACTCTTTGGAAAATGATACAATAAACTATGTTCATAGCTCCTCAGAAAGTGTAACATTTCTTGTGTTGACCTACCGCATTAAAATTTCCCGTAACCTATTATTTTATAAGTTACAGAGGCAAACACACTTAGTGAAACACCCTGTATATATAACACTTCTCCCCTCTCCTCTGGGAGAAATGTCGACTGACGTCGAGTGGATCCAGGTGCCGTCCATCAGCATGGCCTCATCAGCAGGAAGCGCATGCTCATTCAGGAGACTGTGAGCTGGTACCTGGCCATAAGGGGCGATTCTGGTGGCTCATCCATCATGGGATGCAGCCCACTATGATAGGAGAGCACGGTACTGATGATGGGCCCAGTATGAAAGATGACGGGAGCTATGGCTCGGTCGAGAGGACTCAGCAGTGGCCACTCACGCAGCCGGGACGATCGCCAGCGAAGTGGAGCTGCCGTTGGCATCAGCACGGGGTGCCATGGACAAGGGGGCGGCCACTGGCGTCACAGCTGCAAGCTCTGGGCACAAAACCACCAGCGACAGCAGAGGCTTCAGATGTGGCTCCTGCAAAGAGATGTGGAGGCCAGCAGCGACAGAGGCGGTGGTGGCAGCTGTGCTGTGGGCTTTGCCAGAGCCCAGGGGCGTTACTGGACCCAGTGGCGACGCACCACGCCTCCAGCATGCACACGGAGCATATATGTCGATTCCGGCAGTCTGTGACAAAGCCTGACAGCCAGCAGGGACCACGTCCAAAGCCCCGAGCCCAGATGGTGGTGCCAGGAATACGCAGCAGCTGACCGTGGCCATGGCATGAGCACATGGAGTAGTGTTCGCGATTGGCGGCTGTGGAGTAATTCAGTGGGACCAAATCCCCCATTGTCATAAAGCATTAGGAAGATAAGAATCAAATCACAGCACATCCACAGAAGAAGACACCACATATAAGCGCACCTAGACCTTGAAAGTGCACACTAATCGCTCCACCTCACCTTTAGACTGGTGGTGGAGGGGCGGAGTACGGACGAGACGGACCCCCAACTGGGCACAAAAATCCCAAAAAGCAGCGTGGAGTCTGGCTGACGCGTTGCTCCGTCGTGGGCACAGTCACTCTCACTATCAGCTAACACTTTGGTACACACTATTACTAAAAGAAACACTAACTTATAAAGAACTCCAATGCTTCAATTTATGGAGAGTCCACACTTGGACCCTATATGGGAGTAGGACTTTACACAATGCTCTCCAAATTCATACAAAAGAAATACATTCACAAATATAAATTAATAAAAATAAGACCCCCCATCTTTTCGGATCCACACTAGTGAGCTTGGTCACCTAGAGGTCAACTGACATTACAGATGTTCACACAAAACACAGTTTAAAATTAAAAGCCAAATATTAATATCAGCTGAACATAAGCTTTTCAACTAGTTAACTTGAACAGCAGTTTTAAATCTCCCTAACTCACATTAAGTTAATGCACACAATCTCAAAATTAACATTTTACATAGCAAAATGCCAAATAGAACTCCAAGGTTCTAAGTCCTTATAAGTCACACTACACCGTGATACATATCAATAATAAAATCGAAACCTCATAAAGCTATAACTTAATGGAACATCGAGAATAATAGTTATAATAAACAAAACAAGGTTTTGTACAAATAACAGTGTCTTTAGCCCCCAGGGAATGTCAACAGTCACGTCAAGTCACAGTCTGATAGTTTTAGAGAGGGGCATTTTACCAGGAAGTCAGGGTAACCATGCAGCATGCAGCGCTACGCAGAGATTAACTACCAAACCACTATCTACAGCCTGGGCGCAATTTGCTCCAACTACTGCGCGAGTCACTTGGGTGCGAGTGGTGTCCTGATTCCTCACAGTGCAAGTTCCAGATTGGTTCCTGTAAACATAGCCTACACAAATCTCTCTCATAGAGGTGAGAAAACATAGTTACAGATGTTACTCTAGACAGAATAAAATGCAAAGACACCATATATCTGATGACAGAAAGTAACATCCCATAATTATACACAAGCATATAATCTAAATTACGCTAAAATGTTAGCAGTCAACAAGTTTGTGACAGAAAGATAACACCCATGTAGGGTGAATGTTCTTACGGAAATCACCTTGCAAATGGCAACAGAGAAAACACAAAGAGAAACATATAAAATAAACAATACAAATCTATACATGTTAATCAAGTGAGATCTAAGGTATTAATGGACTCATCCAATCTTACCCCTATGATGCTGCAAAATTAAGAATGACAAATTAGTGGTTGACAAACTTTTGGATTTACTGTCCTAGTGATGTTGAGCATCATATATCTTCGGTTGTTCTTTTGAAACGGTCAGTCACTTGACAAGGAGTTTGCCCTCCTTGAACTCCTTTATTTTATTTTTCTTCCTCTAATATTTTTCCTCTTCTAAATGTGATATTGGCCTCTTCCACAGATCACGCTCTGACGTTTAATTTACAAAATTGTTCTGCAAAACCTATATGAAAAAAATGCAAGTTGGTTCTATTAACAGGCCAGGGTATATATTTTCAAATGAAATGTGGGTGAACCCCTTTGTTCATGCTCTCCAGCAACCTACTACCGATCGAACTGCACACCTTCTGTTACCCAAACAGACAATCGTTACATAAAATTATCTAGGCCCCTAAGCATCAACACCAATCTACCAGACCTGAAGAAATTGTGTCTAATAAAGAACTGGTAAAGGGACTTCTTGCACTGTTCAAGGGCATTGGTTGGCTTTACTAGATATATAGGGAGCAATACCGCACAATAAACTTAGTTTCGGTGCGGGCAGTGGCGGGTTGGACCAAGACTGTTTTGGCTTCCCTGAGAAAGACAAATCAAATCAAATCAAGCATCAACACCACAGTGCATCATCGTGCAACTAAAATCCTATAAATAACGGTGTTGTCACCTACAACGGCGTCTTATTAATATGGGGAGATTGCTGACACAAAATCTACAGTAAGGGTGGCACTCTACTCACTCTACTCACGAGGCTGGCTCTACTCACAGTGAAGAAGAGCATACACAATTTATACGATAAACAGGGAACAAATTACGGAAACAAAATTACACAAAAATATACCTAAGCATGGCACACACAAATTACACTCCATCAGTTCACGACGGGAAACATACTAATGACATGGACAGCAAGCACAACAAGCGTTTTTGTGAGGTGGACAACCTTACTAGCCAACAGAGACACTTGGACGTGTCACACTAATAATTCCTTAAACAAAACGGAGTGTCAAGATAACCGGCTTCTAACAGTTGACCAGGTGGAACTGGCAAGTTGCTGTTAACTACGGCAATAACGGTGTGCACCATATGATACACAAGACACGCAAACAACCTGAAAACATATTGCTGCGAAGTGAAAATCACACAACAAATACATACACAAGGGACACACGTAACAAAATACACTATTAAAATAAACTACTTAAAGAAAACACAGCAAAAGGCATACAAAATATAGCATAAATTTCCAACACTAATCACTTGGTCCCGTCTAGTGAACTTAGATAAATTACAAAGTTAAAAACCTGGGGAAGACGACAGACAACCGTCTTTCACCTGGAACCCCACACCCCGACACAACGGCCCCCCCTCCCATACACAAACACATACACACACACACACACATCCATAAACCTACTCGTGTCCTAGTCCTCCCATACCTCACTTTCTCAAAACATGAGTCCTCTGTTTCAACAGTTATCCCAGCACCCTCCCATAATTAACAAACATCTGTTTGCATTACTGAACCTCCAGATACAAGTGTTGCATAATAATAGCGTCCAGATCCGGAAGGAATTCCAACGTGCACTCAGTGTGTCTGCCGGGGGGCCTCATCCGAGATGTGGAGGCGGCCTTGCCGGCGGCTGTCGAGGGTGCGGGATTCAGTAGACTGCAAGTCGTGGCTGACGTCGGCACCAATGACGCTTGTCGCTTGGGTTCTGAGGATATCCTCAGGTCCTACGAGCGGCTGGCGGAATTGGTGAAGGCTGCTGCCTTTGCACGCGGAGTGCAAGCAGAGCGGTCGATTTGCAGCATTGTTCCCAGGGTTGATCGGGGTCCTTTGGTTTGGAGCCGAGTGGAGGGTCTGAACCAGAGGCTTCGCCGACTCTGTGACAGTCATGGCTGGAGATTTCTGGATCTGCGTTATTGGGTGGGGAATTGTAGGGTGCCCCTAGATAGATCAGGGGTGCACTACACTAAGGAAGCGGCTACTCGGGTAGCAGAGTACTTGTGGAGTGCACATGGGGGATTTTTAGGCTAGGCGCTAACTCTGATGAGCACTCGCCTGTCAGCATTCAAACAGCGAATTCAGGCCACGTTCGGAACAAAAATTCTAACATCAAAATATTAGCCGCGAACTTTCAGAGTATCAGAAACAAAGTTCCCGAATTTGTCGCACTGCATGGAAGTTATTGCGCTCAGATAGTTTTAGGCAACGAAAGCTGGCTAAATCATAGTGTGGGAAGTTCAGAAATATTTAGCGAAGCGTGGAATGTATATCGGAAAGATAGATCGGATACAACTGGAGGAGGAGTGTTCATCGCTGTGGATAAAGATATTGTTTCTACTGAGATAGATGTTGAAAGTAACTGTGAAGTTATCTGGGCACGTATAACAGGTCTAAAAGAAGTAAAGTTAATAGTTGGCTGTTTTTACCGGCCCCCCAGTGCTGCTGTAGCAGCTTTAGAATCATTCAAAGAAACTCCACACCAGGTGGTGCATAGGTATCCGGGCCATGTAATATTAGTCGGAGGTGACTTCAACCTTAAGAGTATAGATTGGGACCTCGCTAGTTACATTTTAGGCGGTACAGACAAGCAGTCTACTTTTGGACACATTCTCCGAAAACTGTCTTGAGCAGTTAAACCGGCAACCCACGCGCAATGGAAATATTCTAGACCTTTTAGCCACAAACAGGCCTGACATTATTAACGATGTCTGTGTAGAGACAGGAATTAGTGATCATGATATCGTCATAGCGTCGATGATGACCAAAGTTCATAAACCAATCAAGAAGGCTAGGAGCGTGTTTTTGTTGGGAAGAGCCGATAAGCAAATGTTACGATCGCACTTAGAAAATGAATGGGCATCGTTTAATTCCGAGACTATGGATGTAGAGGAATTGTGGACTACATTTAAGTGCATTGTTAATAAAGAAAGTAGAGAAAATAGAGAAATATGTGCCAGTAAAGACGATTAAGGATGGAAAAGATCCACCTTGGTATAACAATAATGTTAGAAAGTTGCTGAGAAAGCAAAGGCTGTTGCACTCTCGATTCAAAAAAGAACAAGCAAATGATGACAGGCAAAAGCTAGTAGAGATTCGTGCGTCTATAAAAAGATCAATGTGATAATTATCACAGCCATACCTTACCAAAAGATCTTTCCGAGAACCCGAAAAAATTCTGGTCCTATGTAAAATCGATAAGCGGGTCAAAGGCCACTGTCCAGTCACTCGTTGATCATTCCTGGGCAGAAATAGAAGAAAGCAAACGGAAAGATGAAGTTCTAAATTTAACCTTTAAGAAATCTTTCACGCAGGAGGACCGCACAAATAAACCATCATTTGATCAACGTACAAATTCCGAAATGGGAGACATAGCAATAGGTATTATCGGTGTAGTGAAGCAGCTGAGAGAGCTAAATACGAAAAGGTTTGCTGGTCCGGATGGAATACCAGATCGGTTTTACAAAGTCTATTCTGCGGCGTTGGCCCCCTACTTAGCTTGCATTTATCGCGAATCTTTAATTCAGCGCAAATTTCCTAGTGATTGGAAAACAGCGCAAGTGACTCCTGTGTATAAGAAAGGAAAGAGAACTGACCCATACAATTACAGGCCAATATCGTTGACATCAGTTGCATGTAGAATTTTGGAGCATATTCTCAGTTCAAATATAGTAAATTTCCTTGAAACGGAAAAGCTTCTATCCATGAATCAGCACGGGTTTAGGAAACATTGTTCATGTGAAACTCAGCTTGCCCTTTTCTCACATGACATCTTGCGAGCAATGGACGAAGGGCAACAGGCGGATTGTGTTTTCTCGACTTCAAAAAGGCGTTCGACACAGTGCCACACTGCAGACTGCTAACGAAGATACGAGCTTATGGAATAGATTCACAGATTTGTGACTGGCTGGAAGACTTCCTAAGTAATAGAACGCAGTACGTTGTTCTCGACGGCGAGTGTTCATCAGAGACTAGTGTATCGTCAGGCGTGCCCCAGGGAAGTGTGATAGGACCGCTATTATTTTCTATCTATATAAATGATCCGATGGACAGAGTAAGTTGTAATATGCGGCTGTTTGCTGATTATGCTGTGGTGTATGGGAGGGTGTCGTCTGTAACTGACTGTAATAGCGTACAGGATGACTTAGACAAAATTTCTAGTTGGTGCGAAGATTGGCAGCTAGCTCTCAATGTGGAAAAATGTAAGGTGATGCGCATGAGTAGAAAAAACAATCCCATAATGTTCGAATACAGCATTAGTAATGAGCTTCTTGATGCTGTCGCATCGTTCAAATATCTAGGCGTAACATTGCAGAGCGATATGAAATGGAACGAGCATGCAAGGACAGTTGTGAGTAGGGCAGACAGCCTACTTCGGTTTATTGGGAGAATTTTGGAAAGATGTACTTCACCTGTAAAGGAGACCGCGTATAAAACGCTTGTACTACCACGTCTTGAGTATTGCTGAAGTGTTTGGGACCTGCAGCAGATCAGTTTAAAGGAAAACATAGAGGCGGTTCAGAGATGAGCAGCTAGATTTGTTACGGGTAGGTTCGACCAATGCGCGAGTGTCACGGAAATGCTCCGGCACCTCAATTGGGGATCGCTGGAAGAAAGACGACGTTCTTTTCGTGAATTTCTGTTGAGTAAATTTAGAGGCCGGAATTTGAAGCTGAGTGTAGTACGATCTTGCTGCCACCTACTTACATTTTGCGTAGTGATTACAAAGACAAGATAAGAGAAATTAGGGCTCGTATGGAGGCATATAGGCATTCTTTCTTTCCTCGTTCTATTTGGGAGTGGAATAGGAAAGGAAATGCCTAGTAGTGGTACAGTGTACCCTCCGTCACGCACCTTATGGTGAATTGCGGAGTATGTATGTAGATGTAGATGTAGGTATGAATTTAATTAGTCTATTAACATTTTTTTCCTAAACTTTTGTTATTCTTTTCCCTAATGTGACTAGCTGAAGTTATTTTCTATTATTTGGCATCACAGAAGTTTGTTTAATTAGCTAATATCTATTAATTCATGCAAGAGGTGTATTGTAATAGTTCAGATAACATGTATCTCTGATAAAACTAATTCAATTATTTTCTCATAATATTAAGGTAGGTATTATTATGTTGCACAAGTAATTTTAGGAAAGTTGTGCCCCCATTAGATCCTGTATAATTACCGTTTATCCTAAAAGCATTGTTTAGAAACATATTTAATTATATTTGGATGTGAAACACTTTTAATGTAATGGAGACTTGTATAGCAGTTTACTCAGTATTAGTTACGCTACCTGTTACTATATGCAGTTGTATGTAACTGTTTACTTTTCCATTGTAATGAGTTTAATTTACTTAATTAATAATATATAATTTTCAGTGACATTGTTTGGATGAGATAAATAGAATGCTTTTGCGCCATGGAAATGAGTTATATTTCATTTTTGTTGGGAGGCACAATCCATGGCAGTAGGAAGTGTTTCATAATGTATCTGAGGCACAGTCCACATCTCTTTGAATTCCAATTATGAACTATTATGTAAAAGGTCTTCAGTGTTAGTCAGGTAGAAAGTGCATCTACTGTAATTATGAAATGATACTTCATATTTGTGCCACACTAGATGTACACCTCAAACTTTCGTATTCCACATACGAACTATGTAAATTTGAAATTTTGATGTGTGCAATGTGTGTACTGGGTTGCAGTAATTGTAATTTATGAGACCTGTATGCTGGCCATAAATGGGGGCAACTGGACACCAATAATTCATTAAAGTATCAATGAAATGCAACTCTATGGGTCTCATACATTATTTGTAGTAGACTAGTTTTGCCTCATGGAATTTCAGCCAGCCATTACCGAGATCACCAATCCACGAGAATCTACAACAGGCAACAAGCTATGAGCTGGTAATGTCACACTCTGACAAAAAACAGCAGTTTATGTGTACTATGAAATCTGTTAGTGTTTCACAAACTGTTCTGGAAAAATTTAAGTTTCGCTAAACAATCCTTAATGATAACGAGAGGATTACAACTATGAAACTGTGCAAGTCTATGTTTAACACCTTAACTGTTATATGCTTTTTGTTTGGTGTTTCACTGTCAGGCCATGTTAGGTATACTGTTAGATGAGAGACTGCAGTGGGCTCCACCGTCAAGTGTGTCGAGCTGCAGTGAGTGTTGGTGGGCAACATGGCAGTCAGTGTGTTAAAATACTTGAGAATGTTCACAATTATTAACCTAAAAATAAATTATTTTCATTGAAAAGTTAATAATCGTGCTACATCAAAGTTAAACTGTCTTCATTGCATTACCTTTAGAAATGAAAATCTACTTGAATACAGTTAATGCTTCTGTCCTGACATTTTGCACATATTTTATTTCCAGTAACTGCCATAGATGCACATGGCATTTCTTCCCAGTTTAAATTTGAACAATCTTACTTTGTGCTGAGTACATTATAAGAAAACTTCTGAGATACATGACATGCAGTACACAATAAGCCTTGGCCTTTGGAACAGGAGGCAATAAAGATGAGCAAGTGTCTGCTTTGATAAATCCCCTAATCCACCTCGGCTGGACACTATGTGAATGTACATGTGTGTATAAATTTTTTTCTCTCTCTTTTTCCCACAATGAACATGGTGTTAAGTACATACATCCTGCTTATCATATCATTTACTTTATTTTCAACATTCTCATAGTTACAAGTCTGTACTTGTAATAGTTTCAAGAAACGGTGTTGCATTTGTGATCTACTGCTTCCCTGTGTTTAGTTTCCAGGGCTTAAAAGAGTTTATAAAAGGTAGCTTTAGTCTTAACACTTTACCATGCATTGATGTGTAGGTAATAAATTATGCAAAATAACCACAGATCACTAAATTTAAAATGAAAAGGAAAAAGTTGACACTTGGTAATCAGTATGATAGATGTGACACCATGTTACAGAAATGAGACAAATGGATGGATATCTTATTCACTCTAATGTGTTGTTTAACAACACAGATTCTTGGGTACTTTACAACCTCCCTTCACAAACCAAAACTACACAAGGAAAAAGCAGCGAGAAAGAAAAGTTACTCTGAAATGGGCAACATAAAAAATTTTCTGCGACTGATTAATTGCAGAAAGCATCATTTGTAAAACTTTGCAATTCTGGACGAAAATGTCAAAACGTTGGGTGTCATTCTCCAAAATCCAAGGAAGCAACCTGCATGTATTACAAATCGGCCTAAGCTGAATTTTACATTTAAGGAAACATATTTCTGAGCTCTCTGACAATACCTCATTTTGGCCTAACATGAATTTGGAAAGAACAGATACAAAAAGTCCAAAAATCTAAAATTCTGCAAAGATGTTCAGGGATCTAGACAAATTCTAAAGACCTATCCTGATGAGTCTGCACTTAAATTTTAATGACAGAACTACAATAATATGTGGTGAAGTATATGGCACGACCCAAAAATACTAAAGACCAAGTCACACGGTCCGTCACATCATGTCACTGTCTGTCAAAACATTCCACAATGTATTTCTAATAGTGGCATTCACACTGTCTGTCACCAGACTGTCACGTCACGTCAAGCGTTCTCGAGAAGAATGTTTTGACGGAATGGCTGTCTGCTAACATTGGAAGTTAACCTATTTGTGTCACGTGAATTACATGTTGCAGTCAACGATTGCACTGTTCATATACAAATGTGTCTTCTTCATCTTTATTCTGGTGTTATACTTCGTTTTAGTGGTAAATCTCAAATGTTTCAAAATGTTCATATGTTTGTTAAGCTTAACTGCAAGGTCATCAGTCCCTAAACTTACAAATTACTTATGAACTACCTTATACTAAAGGCGACACAAACATCCATGCCCGAGGGGGTATTCGAACCCCGAACCGTACCGGCAGTGCAGACTGTGACAGGCACGCCGCAGACAGCTTGGCCACTGCGCCCAGCTCAAATGTTTCATGACAACTTATATATTTTTGTCAATTGAGTGTCCCCCTACAATCGAGGTTGGGTATCTGAAACCAAAAAAATGGTTTATGTTATGTACCATTGTAACAGAAAACACTGAAGCAAATTGTTTATTTGAACAAGATTGTTATTTGATTGCACATTTTTCATTAAGTAACATTTTAAATGAAAAAGTCAGTTCTAATGAAAGACAAAAATTCAGTTGTTTACGACAATATTAACAATATCAATGGGCAAATCGTAATGGATAAAGTAAACGTGCTATTTATCCTCTTATAAGTATTGTTTGATGTTTCCATATGTTTATTTTTTTCACTTGAAAATAGATGCCAATGTTTTGAAATGTTGTTTCAGTTCCCAGTAAGTTGGCCAATAACATTCACTGTAAACTATTTAGCCATCAATAACATTTAGCATTGTTGTTCCCTCAATTCTAGTGTTAAAATATGACTGTCTACAGAACAGGTCACCACTCATAACCTCACTTTCAACATCGCATATTGAGATGGACACTGATGGACAGTATGAATACAACTTGATGTGACGGTGCCGTGATGTGACGTTGATGTGACGGACAGTGTGAATTGGCCTTAATCCAGCATCTCCCAAACTACAGGATGTTTTCAACCAAATATGGAACATACCCTCAAACGGGGTGATTTCGGAGAGTTTTTACGTTATTTTCACTATAACTTTCGTAGGATTTGTCAGACTTCATTGTTTTTATGGAAGTGGTGGGGCGTATGTATAAACAATAAAATATCCTAGAAATAGAATGTCCATATGCATCTACTTTTGCCTGAGACAGAGAAATAAAGTGTCTGAAATCACCCCATGGACTGGGGTGATTTTGGACACATGTATACTTTCAATCTCATTCCGATGTTTTGAAGTGTATGAGGATGATTTCGGACACAAGTTGACTTTTTTTATTTTCCTTTTTTCTATGTGATTTTAGTGACTTTTACATATTTTAAGGATTATTTGTGTAAAAATTTCTGAGTCATAATTTCCCCAAACTTGAACACCTTTCTTACTTTTATACTTTCTCAGTATTAGCCGAAATCATCCCATAAAGTACACAATTTCCAAAAAACCTCTGTTACTTTGAAACTTTACACAAAACTCGTGTCAAATTGGTACAAAACTTCTCATAGTGCCACAGCCTACTGATCTTGTTGGCAACTGACGCTACAATACTTTTTCGCCAGTTGCAACAACAGAACGTTTCCGCTCCATGACACAGCGAGAACATTCGAGAATAAGACTTTCTGACTGATTATTGTGTCAGTAAACAATCGATCCAAATACAGAAGCGGGATTTTCAGTCTCGTGCATAAAATAAGCAATGCACGGAAGTAAAAATTAGCGCTAATTCGTTGCTATGCAGTGGGAAAGAGTAGATAAACCATATCGTCTGAAATTACCACAATGTCTGACATCACTCCAGTGTCCAAAATCACCCCTTTTGACGGAACACATTAAGGGGGCAATCAATGAAAGGCAGACATCCATATACTGCATAACATTCAAGCAGCTGTAGCAACAACAACATTAAGATGTTGTCTGAAGAAGAAAGGCATCGAGATTTTAATTACTTCCAAATATAAAATCAACAGATATACACAAGATAGGGCATAAGTTTACAGTCTGTGTTGCAGTGTAGTGTAGAGTGTTCAGGCGTTGGCTATGGCCAGTGCATGTGCCCAGCCAATCAGGTGATAGTGCATGGCAGGCAATTAAATTGGCTGTTCTTTTATTCATGCAATATTCAATATGTATTCATTTCACATTGAGTTTTCTTGTCTGTTCTTACAGGACCGTTAAAGTTTGTGAACATGGAGGGAAAGCCAATTAAATACGCCAATCCTGTTTTGAAGGAGTCAAAGTTACGAATATTTGTTTCGTATGCTTTTGGGTTTTTATATGTGTTCCGGAATATGTAAAAAAAAAATCGTAATTTCTTTACGTTTTTAATTTGAGATGGTTTAAATTACATGGTGAAATTATGATTGGGTGTTAAGGGATCAATTAATTGCTTGATCCATTTCTTGCAAATGTTGTGGTTCTTCTATAAAATTATTTCCCAGGAGGGATGTACAAGATAAATTTCAGTGGGTTTGTAGAGGACGGTGGACAATTATTTCGTCACAGTATCAGAAACAAAAGTTGGTTTGCTGGAAGCAAATTACGCATTATAGGCACTTTGAAGGTGACTTTCCTGTGGATGAAGAAGTGCAGCACTGAACTTATTTGTTCTGAACTGGAGATATCAACAACAACTGTCATAAATTGGCGAAATATCTTCTGTGAAGTATGTGTTTTAGACTGCATGAGAAATGGTGATGTTCTTGGTGGCGAGGAAAAAGTCGTCAAAATTGACAAATGTGTATTTGAAAAAAGAAAATTTCATTTGGAAGAAAGTCATTGGCAAATGGGTGTTAGGAGGAGTGGAGAGGGGCACAAATAAATGTTTCATGGAGGTTGTTCTGAAAAGAAAAACCGCTCAGGAAATATGTACTTCCCGGCATAACAGTTGTTTCTGATCATAACACTGTTTAAATGATGAAGGTTCTACACATTTGTCTGTCAATCACAGCATTCATTTTAAAGATCCTGAAACAGGAGCCCGTACCAAATAAGCGGTCCTTTCATAGGCCCAATAGATGCAAAAATATGTTTGATTCATATGTAATGGAATATATGTGATGATGATGACATATGCAAAATTCCTGTTTGTTGATTTCTTGTTTCCTGCTCGCAGAATATATAATCCTGAAATTCTTGGCCTGGTACATTCTTAATTGAGCTCAATTTGGACCTTCTCATGTCAATGTTTTCACATTACGGCTAATGTTTGTTTATTAATTATTCTTGTGAAGATTACAGTCAATTTACTGAGCAGACAAGCGTACATCAAGAACCTGTTAACCATAGAACAGAAGCAGCGTTAATTATTTTCTTCATCATCATTGCAAAAAAGTAATGATTTATTACAAATACATAAGGTCAATTTACAGGAAAGACCAGGATTCAACACATTGGCTTTGACCATTTACCTTATATCTGAGTTAAAGACAATAGTTTGTTTACAACCAGAATATAAATTATAGATTACGATTTTGTGTTTGAAACGTTATCTGTAGGTCCATTCTAATGGTAAGGTATAGGTTGAACGACATTATTATTATTATTACTCGCAAGTGAGCTCTGAAGGGGCGAATTTTTTAGCTGAGACCAACGACCTCGTTGGCTGAGACATGGTACATTCTGTTCTTATAATCTATGATTTACGTGGATAACCACAGATTATTTATTATCTACAATACATGAGTATTAAGATATTATCCAGTATACGGGTTTTCTGACATGTGAGACGTCATGGTTCAAAGCCAATGGGTTGTATCCCATCTTCAATTATCCCCAGTTTATGCAAATATTTTAGTGCTTCCTTCTCAATGTTATTCTACTTATGCGAAAATTATTACTTCAGCCTTGTGACATAAGTAAATAACGTTTTGCGTTCATAAGACACCACAAGAATTATTTTCTTGATTGTGTTTGTTTGTGATTACAATAAAAACATCATCTTATGCAGGAAACTTCATGTGGATATTCCATTTACAATCAGTATTATCTAGTGTGAATGGAAAACAGCTGTTAACATGATATCTGACTAGCTGTTATAGTTTGTGCTACTATTTGTCCGCTGCGGCTGCTGGCAACATCTCAACAAATCGCCCCAAGACACAGATTGTAAAATTTTACCCAAGATAGTAAATTTGGTAGCGGTGTTGGCTGTGTAACAATAAAAATATTCATTTCGTTTTTTATTGATGAATAATGTTTACACTGCCATAGGCGTAAATGTTCACCCAGTACCAACTTCATTTTCGCAGGTTTAAAGAATTTCCCAGAACTAGATTAACAAACGCGAAATATTAATTATCAGAAAATATCATTGATATAAAAGGAGTCAACATGCAAAGTTTCATAGTTTGCCTAACTGGCAATATTTGTCGCTTATGCAACTCACAGCCCTCTTTCAGAAATGTATTTATTAATTTTCTTTTCTTTCTTGAAGGATTTATTGACAAACAAATGTTTTGTAAACATCAGCCCATTCGCACCGAACTTTTGCATTGGTTGATGCAACTCAGGAGTTCTTATACCCCAAGCAAAAATTTCTTTCCCTCCAATGAAATTCGCTGTTTCATTGACCAATGAATGATGACTTTGGAAAGAGATGTGAAAATGATATTCACTTGTTCCTTCCATGTCACAGACACCATCTTGATTTCCTGTGTATCTCACAGTTTTGGTTTTATAACTCGCAGTAAACCGCTTCAGGGCAACAACGAATTAACAATGAATTACAAAATCATCTCTGGATGAATTTATTATAACTAAATGTATTTAAAAGTATATTAACATTGAGAAACAAACTTATGGGAACGACTATATAAAATATGAAGGGCCTAATAACGTCGAGTTGCTGTAGCATAATGGGTAGAGTGGTGGACTACCAAGCAAGAGGTTCTGCGATCGAAACTTGTCTCTAATTTTATCGTTTGTAACTCAAAGTTGGAGGTATTTATCCACGACACTGTGAGATTTTCTTCTTCACATAAAAGTATTATCTTTTCAGTACTCTGATGTGTTGTCTCAGGAGTTAGTAACATTGATTTGGTGATTTATGTACGACTGAAGAATGGAAAATGAAATTGCTGCTGAAGTGGTACGATCAGCAATGACATTTACGATCTTCCTTCTCACAAATATTTGACTTTGTTCCTACTATGTTGCGACTTTCGAGACTATGGTTGGAGGCAAAATAGGGGAACGTTAAAACTGTGGGTACAGACAGTGAAATGAGGATCAATGCCATTTAGGCCTACACTATTCGCTAGTCAAAACGATTTGGCTATTTATTTCCGAATATCTCGTGTTTTCCGAGAAAGGCTATTTCGTGTTTCTCCCCAATAGTTTGCTGCTTAGTTTCGAATATATCACAATTTCCGAAACTATGCTAACACCGATATTCCTTACTTGTCACCAATATTTGGTAGTTTGTTTCTGAATAAGTCACATTTACAATGTGAGTGGTTAAATAAGATCCTAACAGGATAAATTTAATTTCTGTTGCAAGTGTATACAGAATACCCAGAACAAAGTCGTCTGTTGGCATCTCTACACTCGTACTTCATGAACGTGTTGGATCTTTGCCTAATGCCAACACGTAGTATCTCTGGGAAAGATTTTTTCACTTGGGATATAAGTGCACTCTCATTCTCATTGGGTGACTAGACTGTCGAGATTTACCTTTGGAATGGAATGTTTTTTAGGTCGAGGAAATAAGGACACGTCGCTCAGTCACATGATATTTTTGGATAAAGCTGTCAGAAATTAAACTTGGGGGACGTTGTTAAAGTCAGACCTGTTCCCTTTTCTAGTCCGTAGTTTAACACTAAAGTTCCAACAATAAAGTCTGTCAGAGAAAATGCCTTGCTTCAGAGAGCTATTGCATATGTGACTAAGAACTTAGTACTCATCTCGCAATGCCATCAATTCTATAGCAGTTTTTACTTTTCAGGGAATTTGTTATTTTCCTAATTTCAAAGAGAATTACACCTGTAACTTGCATAGGTGCGACCAGTTCAATTAATAGCCATAGAGCTTCTCCTATTACCTTCAGTAGATGACAAATGTGTAAATTGTTGATTTCAATGTAATGATTATCCCAAATCTGGCGTTATAAAATTAGTCTAATCTACTTGTTTCAGTCCATGTTAAATGTCTACATAATTAATCTACCAGTAGTCGTAAACATGTCTTCCAGTTACACTGTAGAAAAAAACATATCTGTCCATCCATTGAGTAAGCTTATTTATTTATTTTTCATTTGATCTGCCAGATACATTGTACAGAGAACAGGTGAGATTAATACAAATCAAGATGAGCATTTGGAACATACAATATGAAACAATTTACATCAGTTATTGCATTACAATTATGTCAAGGAAGCTACATTATTACATTAACTGGAACAAAAATCTTTTAAATTAAAAACATTAATTATATAGTAATATTTAGGTTATGGAGCCTCTTTCTGGCATTGTCCGTAAACTTGTGAAAACTATAAATGTAACAAACAAGAACATGGTCCATTGTTTGTACCTCAATATGGATTGTCTGTATAGCCTCATTTCGATGTTTGCGCCTGCATCATCTAACTCCAGCGCGAAACCTGTTTAGGGCCGACCAGTGTTTCCTGTTGAGGTCAAAGCCTTCTACCCTTTTCGTTGGTTCATGGATTAAGTGATGGTTTTTCATAACACATCTGCTCAGACCCTGCCACGCAATCCTTCATTCAGCATTGACACCCTCAGTGCCCAATGTTCTGCTCCAGACAAGAAGTATCCTGATCTTGAGTCTCATGAGACCTCCATTGTTGACATGTATAGATAGCCTTGGGTTTGTTTTAATTTTTTCTTCTATATCCCAGGTTGCTTTCTCTCTGCAAATTGAAGCGGGAGCGATGTTTGCCAGCACTGGAGCCACTCAACGGGGGTTGGCCTGTGTGTGCCAGTGATGGTTCTTTGTGTGGCATTTAGTTGAAGATAATTTTTTTTATTATTATTATTATTATTTTTTTTTTTTTTTTTTTTTTTTTTTTTTGGCGTGTAGGCTTCTGCCCTGATTACTGTACAAAGTGGAAATAGTAAACTGAACGCTAGCACCTAGAGATGACGGAACGCCTCTGTGCCTCCTGGCCTATCTAGATATACAACAAGAAGAAGCGTAAGCTTATGTTGATTATCGGAAGGCGATGAACGCGACATTTACAAACATTTCGCGAAATCAATCCAAGTGATGCGGTGGGGACTGATAACCCCGTGGTGGTGCACTGTTATAGAAAATCCGAGGTCTCTGAGAATTAAACGGGACAACAGCAAGCAACGCATATTCCGCAAGAGGAAAACTGAATTTCGTAAACCGTTTTCGCTGTCGCGTTTACAAGTTAAATCCTGAAGCGGATGTAGTAGCCCACTCAAATATGGCGCCTGAAAACAGCTATTTCAGTTCCAGATTTAGTCCGCGTAATCGCTTTTTATCTTCACTTAAATACACATTTTCAAGATCCATCTAATATTTATATTTCTCTTTCACTACAGAAAAGGTCACTCTGTCCATATTAAGCGAAAATTCTTAACTAGAAGTCGCAATCTGACGAGCGAAGCGAATTACAAAAACTGTTCCGTAAGTATCACGAAAATTGGCTGTGGAACTGGAGAACCGTCTTATAAAAGCGTATTTTCCATAATCGATTTTAAAATTTTTAAATTAACAACCAAAAGCGGAATTGGGAAATCGGTTTATGTAATCGTAGAAAACCGTAGTAAATGGAGGGGACCTTTCAACGATGTTAGAAATCGATTTCCATACATTTTTAACTTCGTAGTTGTGGTATCATTGGTAAAAGGAGTATTGTTTACATGTCGGCTGTTTTGTTGTTATTGCGATGGAAAGGTCTTTAAGGGCTTTGAGTATTGATTCGTGTGAAGATTCTAACTTGAGTGAAGCCAGCAATGAAACCACTTCGAAAGCAGCGCAATCGGTAATATTCTTTTACTATGTCTTAAGACTAACAGTTACAAGCGTGGAGTATTTTTGTATGTGATGGTCCCAAAAGCTCTTATTGTGTGTCGACTTCGTTTTGATGTTCTTAATTATTTATAAAATGTGATCCATTCCTTTCCATACAATTCCACGTGAAAAGTTGGCAGCAAGTCCTGTTTCTCACTGCAGCGATTTTTTTCTCTTTCGCGCAATGCACAATGCAGTATTGCATGTAAATGTTTGGAAGAACTCGTCATATTTCTAGCGAGTGATGAAACAACGTTAACCAATATTTTTTTATTCTTTAGTTCACATACACGTGGAAGTAAAGCGGTATTCCAGAATTGAACCGTTTTTGGTTTGTGTTCTTTTCTTTGGTCGTACACGTTTTTCCTTCTGTAAATAAATAAAATCTATTGGCAAGAAATGTTACACACAACTGTAGACTCAAAGGCAAGTCTAGTGTAAGGCTACTCGCGTACATTTCTTGTATGAGTTGAACTTCGAAAGTTATTGCAGATTATGTTATGATTTGTTCCAAGTTATTGCCGAAAATATTTTTTACGATATTACTCTTCAGATTATGTTGTTAAGTAACAAGCTTCCATTTGTTCTTTAATAAATTCCATCATCCTTCTCACACGGTATGAATAATTTCTATTTCGGGTATAGTTGCTAACCACCAGCGAAAAGTTCGTATTTTGAATTCTGGATGTAGCTAATAGAAAGGTGGACGGATGCCAGATTTTTTTTTTTTTTTTTTTTTTTTCCCACAGACGTCCTCAATTGCCATGATAGCTTCATACGAACCTTTTCATACTGGAGTTTTATATGTGTAGAGGGTATTGAAAGCATTTTAAAAAGTTGTATGAGGGATGTTATGCGGCCAAATGTTATGTATAATTATATACAGTAGTATAAGTATGTCGTTGAAAGAAAGTATCATATATGTAACAATTTTATTCAATAGGATTTTAATTATATCGGTTTTTCATTGTACCATAAGATTCTCTATTATTAGAAGTACTTGAACGTTTACGAAATCCTAGTTGTCTATAGTCTGTTCTGAAATATTATTTAAATGTACCATGTATAATTTTTATATAAACGATTAAGATTGTGAGAATTATGTTCATAACGTCTAATAGAAACTGACATTTTGTTCGTTAAGCCTGTAGGGCATACCTGTAGACTGGGATACCACCCGTCTGCTTTGACTCATGACGTCATGTTGGATGTTGGAAAACCAGTATACTCTGCATTGTAGACACAAATAATCTGTAGTTATTATAGATTAGATATCAGAACGTACCATTGATCACAAGTCTTAGCCCAAAAATTCGCATCTTTGGCGCTCACAAACGGGGGGGGGGGGGGAATTTCTCTCGGTTAACCTACACCTAACCATCAGAGAGAAGCTACAGATCACTTTTTAAACACAAATATTAATCTGCTTTGTTTGTAAACAAGCTATCGTCTTTAACCAACCACCACATAGTCACTCACGCCTTCTACAAACATGCACGCACCTCAAAACTACTGTGCTGCGATGACGTCACGGGTCAATGCTGATGAGTGGTATCCCCGCCTACAGATGAGCCGCCTGTAGCACATTTTGTTTGAAGTATGTGATTTGGCCCAGATTTCTTCAAAGCCAATTCTACCTTAATGCAGAAATTGGGACCATTATGTATAGATAATACCCTAAGATCTTTCAAACCTTTTGCTGATTTTGTTGAAGCACATAACAAGAATTGAATTGTGTATTTTGCTTTTTTTTCCAATCCTGTGAACAGTTATCACTTTCACTAAGCGAATCAAGCTGTACACCCCAGTGTGAACATTCAGTCTTACAGGCTCCAGGTATGTGTACTCAGAAGATACTAAAGAAAAATTTCGGACTCTGGTGTAGAGATAAATTGTACCATAATGTGTCAAAAAGAATATCTTTTCCCCCTTTCTTATTGTATGATGAGACATACCTAGTTGGATTTTCAAATACTTCAGCTATGTTTCAGAATGTGTTCCATCAACAGCACAGTTTCTCAGATTGTTACTCAACCCACACAAATATAAACAGGAATGCATGAGCAGTGCCAGTGAGTCAAGAGTGGGTAAGATGTCAGATAATTCCCGTCATAACACCAGGAAGAAAGTAGACTGCTTATGTTTACTAGTTCTGCCGTGCCTAGAAAGTCAGTTCTAAAGTTTGATCATATCTGCATTGTTTTTGTTTGGAGAGACTCTCATCAAGGGAAGTTTCCAGACTTCTTGGAGTGATTCAAAGCGATGTTGTTAAAATGTAGAGATGGGACAGGAAATATCAATGACTTACCTCATTCTGGCTGTCCTGAGGCTACCAATGCAGCTGATGCGCACTACTTATGGTCTTCAGCTTGGAGAAACCCTAAGAAGAATGCCACCATACTGAACAATGATTTTTGTGCATAGCAAAGGCCACTTTTGACACCTCGACGGCAGAGATGGGCCCAATAGCATCCTGAAGAGACTCATCAAAATTGGCATTAGTGCTATTCACAGGCAAGACTCGCATTTGCCTTCAATTAGACAGTCGTCAGAGGCAGTGTGGATAGCCTGAAAGTCTGTGGCACACTGTCTAGCAAGGTGGTGATTCCCTAATGTTTTAGGGTGGCATTATGTAGGGCCACTATTTGCCACTGGTGATTGTAGAAGGCAATAAAAGGGCTATTCGGTACAGGGATGATATCTTCTAATGTATAGTGCAACCATACCAGCAGCATTTTGTTGAAGAATGGACAACAGTTCTCGCACTAAACATGCACATCTTGTGAATGCGTTCCTTCAAGATTATGACATTGCAAGGTCATAATGGTCAGCATGTTCTTCAGACATGAACCCTATAGAACTTGCCATGTGAATTGAAAAGGGCTGTTTTTCGAATGACACGGACTGCCAAACAGTCTGAGAGAACTCTGCCAAATCACTGTTAGGAGTGGAACAATCTGGTTCAACAGTCCCTTGATGATCTTGTAGATAGTACACGATGGTGAATACAGGTATGCATTAGCACAAGAGGACATGTTACCTGTTATTTGGGGTACTAGTGAATGCTGCAGTCTGGAACACAAATTGTTGTACAACTCGTCAATTTCTATTTCCATAGGCAATAAGGCGAACTGAAATGTGGCTTTTGTATATCTCTGTTCAATTTTTGTGCAAAGGTTCATGAACCCGTAGAATAGTGGTGATGAAACACTTTTTTATATATTTGTATATGAAGATTCCCTATTCTGCAGTTTTCCATATCGGTAGAACCAACATATCCCTCAAAATGGCAAAATTGTTATCAAAATTGAAATAAATGTATGTATGAAGCAGCAAACTAGTGGTGTATCATATCCGGGATACCTGATCAATCACTATAAAATAAAAGTGATATTGATTTTCCACGTTAGAACTTACATGCTACAAGAAAAATAATTTTGTTTGTTTAGAAAGTTAACATTGACTATTCATTGGACTACTTTGGATTATGATTACATCTAAGAAGATTCTACCCTGTGCAAAAGAAAAAGTGCCAAGACATAAAGTAAAACAAACAAACTAGAAATTCAATTATATTGTGTGTATGTGGCATCATAAACACTTTGCGTGACAAAAAGTCAAAATTTGTGTTTCAGAAGTCGCATCCTGTACTGAAGAAATTGACAAGAAACCAAGACATGAAATTTATGGAAAATTTCAATCCTGAAACTAGTAACAGGGAGAAACGGAAACTGACACGAAAAATCAGTCATGGAGGGTAAGCAGTGCCAAGTTCTTATTTTTTTTGGGTTTGTGCTGCCAAAATTGTAGACAAAATATGTTCAACAAGCAAAGTTACTGGATTGTATGAAAGGAAAAACATAAAATGGATTGATAGGCTACAGCACTACTCTGCGAAGAAGAAAAGTTACTGATGGAAGTCCAAAAAATAAGGAAATTGAAAATATTTCATATAATATGTGAAATAAGCTTAATTCAATTTAATTGATAAATGTGATATGTAGAATAAGACATAAAGTCATTAAAAGAATAATGGATGACTAAAATAATTGTCTTTCATCATGTAGATCGATAGAAAAGATTAAACTAGATTCAGCTGTTTGTCCTACAATGCTGACTGAAACAAAAGTGTTATAGTTGCATGGGCATTGGAATTTTAAGAATAAGCTCATTTCAAACCATAACCTTTTAGATTACACTTCTAATAAAGTTCTTGAAATGTCTTGTGTTTTGGAACCCCTTCATCAGAGTCATGATAACTTTATCCTTGTATTTTTTCACTTTCATTTCTTAAAAACATTTCCCAGTAATAACAGTAAAAATTACAACCTCTTTTTCAATGCAGGTACATACTGAGAAGTACGTAGAGTAACACACAGGCAAGATTGCTGCCATGGGTGAATATGCTTAGGTATTTGTTGCCTAAGTTTGATTGGTATCAATGTCAATGAATTTGAACCAGGTGAGAGGTTTAGGAATTAGGGTGGCCAGGAAGATTTTCTGTAACAGTTGGTAAACAGTTTATGATAGGAGGGTTCCATGTAGGGTGCCATTCTGTTTCTTTATGTAGTTGTTATATAATGACTGTGGGGTTTGAATCAGGAGGACATTGTAAGGAATAGTGTCAGATAGCAACAATGCCATGGGAATGGGGGATGTTTAGATACCTGGAAATATCTACGGTGGAGAGAAGGTATCTGGGAATTGGAAGGGATAAGAAGCTAGTCTGCAAACAATTATTTGCAGGTGTTAATTGACAAGAGACATTTTATGAAACCACCAGTTCATCCTAGCTCGCATGTTGTATTCTATAGGAAATATTCAAAGGCATCTTTAATCGCATAATCCCAGGAAGAGAAAGATTGCCAGTGTATTTTGGTGTTTCCATAATTCACAGTATGCTCAGTTTATGTGCTGTAGTCTGCCACATCAGATTTGGTGGTCTGGCTGTGTTCAATGTGTAGTCTGTCTTCACAGCACCTTTCTTTGCCCCCTGTTTCTCTGGTGTATGCTTTCTCATTGGTGGAGAATTTTGTAAACACTTCGGATCCTTCTGTTTCTCCCAGCATATTTGTTGCTCAGTCTGTGGGTGTACTGCCAGCTCATAGTGTCCAACGGGCACAATATTTCAGTAATCGAACATGTTGCATTGTCAGGTGTGTTGATGAACAGAGCTTCTGAGGGCAGGTGACCATCTTCTATATATTTCCTCCGCAGGCGCACATCGGTGGTCGCTAAGATGCTGGTGTTGGTGTCTGTGGTCACGTCAATGTAGTTGTCGCATCCTTCGTGGTTACCCTATCATTTTCTTTGTTAAATGTCTTCTTTTTTAATTAAACCTAGTGCTGGTTCCCAAGCCTGGCTTAGATTATAGCCACAGTCTTGGTTGATGAGTCTTAACTCGATGACTTCTCTAATAACACTGTTCTTTTATCTAGAAATCTGTGCCAAGATCCTGGTACATTCGTAATCTAGCTCATCAGTTTCAGACAGATAGTGCTCTGCAACTGCCGACTTGTTAGCATACTCAAGTCGAGTGTGCCTCTGGTGTTCTCAGGAATGATATTCAATAGTGCACACTGTCTGTCCAGTATTCCCATACATGACACAAAATCTTGTCCATGCCAGGCTTCCACAAACAGGTATAATCTTTCACACTTCCCAATAATTTTCATTTTTTTATTCTGCAGGTAAAAGACAGTCTTTACTCTGTGTTAATGTGTATCCTATTTTCCCCTGATAGTGAGCCGGTGTACGGTGTAAAGGCCGTGGCTACCTCATCCTGAGTTTTTTCTTCCATCTTCACAGGTTCTTCTATGGTGGTGGTGTGGAGAGTGTGTCCATTGTGCCATTCAGAGTTGAAAAAATAAATACAGTTCTGAGATGTCCCAGCACCTGGAGCAGGCACACTGCACCAGGTGGTGCATTTTTAGCACCCCTTCTTCTCCGAAGGGTGGTGGCAGCTGTCTGCATTCAAATACAGGTCAGTGTGTCATTTCTTCCATTATACACTAGTCCGGAATGCTATCAGTTCTTCTCTTAACCATGGCATTGAGGAACAGTAATATTCCTTCTGCTTAGGTCTCCATAGCCAATTTGATGTTTGGGACTATGGAGGTCAGGTGTGTAGGAAAGACCAGAAGCTTGTCCCTTCCATGTAGCCAATATGATGGACGTGTCATTCACACAACAGAAACAACAAATAGGTTACCATTTGGATGAGACTAAGAATTCCATTTCAAAGTACTCCATATATAAATTCGCAAGTCATGTTGGCCTGCTTATTGCTACTACAGCAGTTTGTTCAAATACGTAGAGGTCAGGACATGCCTAGAGGTCAGTCGTCTCCTTGTAAAATTTCTGCCTAGTAAGTCCCATTGACTACCCTGGTGAAAAACAAAACCACATCAAAGCTTACCAGGATATTTGAGTCTTTCTCCCTTAAGTTGTTGATGTTTTACAAAATCCACAGAGTTACGAATGTGGTGAGGATGTTTACCTACATAAGGACATAGTATTTCAGCTAGGTATTTGATCAGCAAATATGTAGGTGCCATAATGTTGCGGACAATATCGTACAGGGACTGCATAAGATCTTGGCAGTACGGTTCCTTGAACTGACAACTTCTTGGCAACTGTCTTTGTGGGATCAGCTTTGAACTTCCTGCAAGTCATCTGTATATTTTCAATGTAGTCTTTATGACGAAGAACAATAGTAGTGTTGCATTTTTCAGCAGGTAAAATGACAATTTCAGGGCACTCGTCAACTTAAGGCTGAAAGACTCGGATATCTTTGTGAGCTTTGATGTTTCATTAGTCACCAGTGTGCTGTTAAGAGTCAATGGAACTTATTGGACACAAATTGTATGAGAAAACAACCAAACTCTTTAGGCATGTACTGATTTTCGTCTATTTTCTGCTTAATGGCAAATACTGAACAAATGGAAAGAGTCACAATGGGGAGTCCACTCTTGGTTTCATCCAAATGGAAACAAATTTGTTTTCTCTGTTATGTGGATGACACATTCATCATCCGGCCCCACAGAAGGGACAAGCTCCTGGACTTCATTACACATCTTAACTCCATACACCCAAAAATCAAACTGAAGGCTATGAAGGCTGAAGCAGGCTGTCTGCCACAGGAGCTGGAACACATCAGAGCTGTATTTCTAAAAAACTGATACTCGGAATGGCAGTTTAGAGGCACTCTCCGCCTCAGTACTACAGTACAGCCTGTGTGGAGGTGGAATAAGTCAAGGGAAAAGAGGTAGCCACAGCCTTCATACTATACACTGGATCACTATCAGGGAAAATAGTTTGTGTAAGCCCAGCATATACCACATTCCATGCCAATGTGGGAATAGTTGTATTTGACAGACAGCATGCAGCATTGAAGACTGTTGCCGAGAACATCAGAGGCACACTTGACTTGAGTATCCTAACAAGTCAGTGGTCACAGACTTCTAAATACTAGAGACAGCATTGTTAGAAGCCATTGAGATCTGCAGCAGGAACTGGTTCATCATCCGAGACTGTGGCTTCAATCTGAGCAAGGCTTATGAACCATTACTGACTCTCATTAAGAAGAAGACATTCAGCAAAGAAACCGATTAGGTGATCAAGGTGAACGACTGAACTACATAGACATGATCGCATATACCGACACAAGCTTCTCAGTGAATGCGGGGATATCGCCTTGTGGGGAGTGGGAACATAAGACTGTCACCAGCACTCAGGAGCTCCATTTGTCAGCACACCTAACAATTTGTCGACATGCATGATCACCGAAATATTGTGTCTGTTGGACACTAAGAACCGGCAGTACACCCATGAACTGTTTTAAACATTTTATTTGCAAAACTGTAGATCATTGTTCACCAATCACTGAATCTTTGCATTTGACGTGCAAATTCAAGCTGTCAGCATGGTGGTTTAATTAGTGAGGAATGAGACACATGAGGTGAAGTGTGGACTTGAAACTTTTGGGTTGAGATGCCGTGGCCCAAACTTAAAACTTTCCCCTGACATTTCACTTTCAACTGCGAAAGGCAAAATGGTGATTCAGATCCATCTGGATCAAATACTATATTTTTAGAGTCATCTGGAAAGAAGAAAAGCAGCATTGCTCAGTCAAAGCTAGATTCTTTCCAGATTGATGTCTCTCTATCAGAGCTAAATTCTTTCCAGATTGAGGCAATCTGCAAGAAGGGCTACCCTAACATAGCAAAGTCCTCAATTTCATTGAAAGAAAGTGATCTTTTCACGGATGGGGGAAAAATCACTAAAAACTAGGCTAGCTGTCAGTAAATGCTGGTCAGATGAAACCCCAAGTAATACTGTTCATCGGCCAGCATTAAGAGGAGCTAGATTTTTGTCCAGATAGGCTCACTATTGGTTTTATCCCTGATGTGCTTTGTTTTTTGCTCCAAGAAGACAGGCAAATATTGTGAAAACTGGTATTATATACAGTATGTTGTGCTGTTCAGGAACCTTTCAAGACTGTTTCCTGTCAACAATTCTATTGGACAAAGATCCATTCCATTCAGGGATCATGAACTCAGCCCCAATTACAAACCTTTGCAAAAATTTCTCCAGTGTCATGATTACAAGAGCAAAATATTAAATGGGGATATGACTATGGTGAAACTTTTTATATGTGCTGGTTACAGAATAGAAACCTGTTACACCTTCATATGTGGTATTCAGAATAGCCAAGGAGTAGCATTACACTGTAATAAGGCTACCCCAATATCTGAGCATTTCAGTCCCATTGGAGTGTGTATCGAGAGATATGAAGCATTAGGCGTGGAACAAGCAGCAGTCCTTCCCACTAGCAGGGATAGCAAGACCGTTGCATGAAGCTCTTGTAAATGTGGATGCAACATCTTGGAAGAAAATAATCACATCGAAAAACTTATTAGAGCAGCACTCACAATTTAAGGCATCATCAGTAATGATGAACAGTTATTTATCTTGATGATGATGAATACTGTTTCACCAATAATTCAAACAATAGTGTTGATTGAGAGATGGATGGAACTGTGCTGTTGTCACTACAAATTTGGTGAGTGAAAAGCCATAAAATTGGTTATTATTGCATCATTGTTGTTAAAAAAACTTAGAGCAAGAAGTAACAAACTCGATTATTGTTCACTATGCATCAGTCAGCATCAAATGCTTATTTTCTGTATTTCTTCATGTTTTGTTGAAATGTGTTTGTTTTATGCTTTTATCTACATTATTATGCAATTATTTATTTGCTTCAGTAAAAAAACTGTCTTGATTGGAGATTGTTTTATTCTTTAATTAATGATGTGTTTCACCCTTTAGCAGGGCATCCTCGGATTATCTGCATAAAAGAATTTACACAAAATTACAAGGTGGAATTACAAAATAGGGATAATGGGACATGGGTTTATTTTGTGCTAAGAAGACAATATAAATGGTAAACAAAGCTTACGATGCGCTCTCCATAGTGTGACACCGTAAGTGTTTCTATATTTTGGGATTGTGGATTTCCTTGTAGCCCTACAAATGATCGGGTAACAAGGAAGTAGAGTTTAACATACTTGGTAAAGATGTCAGAAGCATAAGATTAATTTTTAATATTACCTTAATAGAAGCTGCGGTCCCTGATGACACAAGATAAGCCCATGTTTACAATTGCGCTCATGGGCAGTGGGCGGGCGTGGTGTGCTGCACTGCCGACTTTTACAGGCTAACGAGGGAGTGTGAGTAGGGGGGCGACGTAGGAAGCCGGTGTATAAGATGGTACAGATGGAATCTAGCTATTTGAATACAAATTTTAATGAAGGGGAGGTTATTTAGCAGGACAGAAGTTAATAGTTTATGTCGTCAGAAATAAAAGGGATTACAGTACTTTATTTGAACAGACACATCATAATATCTAAAAAGGTGTGATCTTTGCATGGCAATTGATCATTTAGGAGTTGTGGGTGTCCAAAGTAAGTCCCTCAGGATGAATGGCCACTGCCAAACTGTGGCGATAAGCAAGTTGGACCTCCCTGTGGCACAGCATGCTCCTGAACACAGCACTCTGGATTTCAATGGCTTCTTCACTGCCCAAACCATCTGGACCCTCCTCTCCACTAGCAGCTCTTCTGAACTGAACGGTCCCTTCAACACATTCTACAGTCCTGCAACCATCTTGGCCTCAAACTAAGATAACTTCCCATCCCTACATCCTATGCCTAACATCTTCCCCCCCCCCCTTTCCTTCCCCACTCATTATTCTACATCTCTCCAATTCATGTTATCCTTGCAGCTGAGTGTCAACCCTTACTTTATCCCGTTAATAAATTACTATTTACTTTTATTTATTTTTTATTTCTTCCTGTCTTTCCCCTGTTTATTCCTATTTTTCTTCTTCCTTATTTTTATCATTTCAGACTCCTCACACCTCCCCTTTATCCTTTCCCACCCCTTCCCTTCATTGTATTCATTGCCACAATTCAAATTCCCATCTATCAAAGCCTTTACAGTCCATCACACACAGCGGAACTTCCCATCCCCACCTTCACCCGGCATCCTTCCTCCTCCGCTTCCCACTTCACTCGCAGACTAGATGCTTGTGGCGCTGGAGTGGTCGGACATGGTGTTCGTGTGTGTGTATAGTTGTTTGAGCGATTGTGTGACTGTGTGTGTTTCTTTTTCTGAAGACGGCCATGGCCAAAATTTAAGTTGTGTGTATGTGATTATGTATTTTCATGCCTGTCAACAACTCAGCAAGCCTCTTTAAGGTATTTTAAAAGTTTCTATAATAAATGACATTACAAGTTAAACGGTATGAACTGCTTAACATGGCTTGCACTGATGCAGGTAAAGTCAACTTTCTGATTTACAGATGTGATATGAAGCCATACATTCCACTTCCCTCTATGCGGTGAATGCAGATGCCCACTCAGTGATGGGAGCCCCTGTGCACATCAGCTGTAATGAACACCATTCTTCATGCTACCTGGATTGTCCATTGTATGAAGATAAGAAGATGTGCACAAATTCCTTGAATGCTTCACGTACCATGAGACCCACTGAAAATTGTAGCATCTGCAGTGCAAATGTTATCAACCTGTGCCTGTTACATTCTCTACCCCTCCCCCTTCTCTTCATCCCACTCCCACCCAACTCTTCTCTCTCCCTCTCCTGCGGCTCTCTTGCATCTACCTCTGTGTCCCTCTCCTCCTTTCCAGATGAAAGTGGAGAAGTATTCCCCTGCTCTGGCACTTCCTGGCATTCACCAAATTGGGGGTCTTCTGCCTCAAGTGCACAAATTCCTTGAATGCTTCACGTACCATGAGACCCACTGAAAATTGTAGCATCTGCAGTGCAAATGTTATCAACCTGTGCCTGTTACATTCTCTACCCCTCCCCCTTCTCTTCATCCCACTCCCACCCAACTCTTCTCTCTCCCTCTCCTGCGGCTCTCTTGCATCTACCTCTGTGTCCCTCTCCTCCTTTCCAGATGAAAGTGGAGAAGTATTCCCCTGCTCTGGCACTTCCTGGCATTCACCAAATTGGGGGTCTTCTGCCTCAAGTCAGCTGTTGGACTCTTCTTTGAGTACCAAGGTCACCAAATCTTCATCAGTGCCTGACCTCACTGATGCCAAGTTCTCTCTCTGGGACCTGTCTTCACCACCGTGCAAGAGTGAGAAGACGAAGAAGAAACAAAAGTCACAGGTCAAGGCCACTCCAGTACTGCCCTGCCTGAGCTACCAACTTTGTCCTTACAACCAATTAATCCACCTGAACTTGTCTGATTCTCTGTTCATAGCTGTTGTTCCTTCCTCATCAGGGACTAATGTGGACTCGGCCCTGTGACAGGCTTCAATCCATTTGCATCCCATCTGGATCATCATGCTGTTCTCATCCAGTGGTACTGTAATGGCTTTTACTGGCACCTCCTGTAGTTAAAACAACTTACCTCCATTTACTCCGCAGCTTGTGTCATTATGCAAGAATTGCATTTGATTGATGGACATACACTGAACCCCAATGGTTTCCGTGCTTTCTGTAAGAACTGGGTTGGCCCCCTACAAGCATATGTTGGAGTTTGCCCATTAGTCCATTGTTAGTACGTGTATTTCTCTACATACTACATTGGAAGCGGTTGCTGTCTAGATTCACTTGGAACTCAGTTCGTGGTGTAACATATTACACTACATGTTTCTCTGTGATGGCTCAAGAGCAATCAGTAAGATCTCTTTATTTATTTTTCCCCTTATTTATATTCCTTTATGTATATTCAGAGTTAAGAACTTTTACTGGCTCCATAACCTTGTGTCTATGCAGGTTCCTGGATGTCAGAAGACTCAGATAATATAAGTGAGAACAACACAGTGGGTGGGACAACTTCTCTTTGCTGCACCGTGAATAAGCAAGAAATTAGTATTCCATGAAAGAAAGATAAAACAAAATTATTAACATTGTTAATATAAACTTGGAACAGTTCAGACATGTATGTTGTAAAACTTCCTGGCAGATTAAAATTGTGTGCCAGAACCGGGACTCAAACCTGGGACCTTTGCCTTTGCCTGCAAAAGAAAGAGCAGTAATCCTCACTGTAAGACTCACTAGTTTTTAGGATTTCACACCTTGTATTTTCTTAAGTCAGCCAGCTTGTCCATCAAAAAATACATCTCTACCTATATCTCAGTAATTAGATCGTAAGTCCCCTGATTATTTTTGGGCATTATAAGAATGCACTTGTTTTCTGTAAGTTTAGCCATAGCACCTGAATAAATAACACTTAAAGTGAAAAAACTAATATTGACTGGAATCCATGTGAAATGGGTTGATGCATTATTCCCCGAAAATATTATTCAGTCAGATATGTAATAGGCTACAGTACCTGTAACATATTTTTTATAATACAGTGTAGCTATTTTCATGCAGAGAAGCTGTCTACATATGTTTGTTTATGTCTGTACTTTAAGAAAAATGACATTGCATTATTGTAAACTAAATTTATAGCATGAATAGTAACTGCCAAAGTTAAATTAGAATCAAAATTCATGATGAGACACTGCAAAGCAACAAGTTAAAAGGGTGGGGGTGGACACAACATTGTTGCAGTGGCAGTCTAAATTGAACCCTAGGCTTGTATTCTTTGTAAATATTAAGTGCACACCCATACTTGGCTGGGGACCATCTACTCTACTTCTATTCCATTCGATTGGTGTAGCATTTAGTTCACCGTGTTTAAGAGGTAAGTGGAGCAAAGTTACCATAAGGTGCCACGGATTTATCTACAGTGTAAATCAATGTAGGTTTGTTGCTTTCTGTTGAGGAAAGCTACTGTATCTTGTGATTTCCTGGTCACATGGAATATTATGAGCATTTAGTCAGTACTCCATATCATCTTTCCCACTATGTATTATTGCTGGTTTTTCACACATCATCATCTCTCGGTAAGTTTTATTCCAGTTTATGTTCCAGGTACCTGAAAAAATATGTACATCTGTGAGTTTGAAGAGAGTCTGTGTGTGTTTGTGTGCGTGTGTGTGTGTGTGTGTGTGTGAGTGAGTGAGTGAGTGAGAAAGAGTGAGTGTGAGTGAGTGTTTTTTGCCCTTAGTGTAAGTTAGTTTAAACTGTTTGTAAGTCTAGGGACTGATGTATGTCCATAGCAGTTTGGTCCAATAGGTTTACAAACATTTTCACAAAAAGTGAATTTTGTTACTTTCATACAATATGAAATATAGGGATGCTTATATCTTGATGAATGTCAAGCGTACAGACACTGATATACGGAATTTTCTCTCTTGTAAGCATCTTATACAAAAATTTAACATTGAAACTTTGATGCGACACCCAGATTAAAGTATCATCGGCCACCACTGTGAAGTACACTTTTAATTTTCTAATACGGAGCTAAATTGGGAGATTGTCGTGATAATAATACCGGTACTGGAAACATTTCATTTGATTTATCTTCCACTATCTGATTGAACGCGCATCCATAACACAGTTTGATAGACTAGAAGGCATCATTATTGATAACATATATACAATGTATTTATTTTTTTAATGTCCAATTTCGTGTAGTGGATATATTTCATGTGTGTCAGAAATGGCTCTAATGATTTGCATCAAATTATGAATTTTCCTTTAGGTTTTGCATATTATTTAGTTTTATCTGTATAGGCGCCATTCCTTAAAAATTTGAAACATAAACAGTACAGCAGAAACCATAATGTTGTGGTTTTTTTTTTTTTTTTTTTTCTCCTCTTCTTCTTGATTACACCAAGGACTCTTTCCGATTTACTCTCACACTGAAGGAAGAGTGTTCCCCCCACCCCTTCCCTACCCTACCCATCTTTGATGATATTCACATGTGATAAGAATCATATTTGAAATATCATAATGTTACAGATAACAAATTCCTGAGCAATGCTAGGTCACCTGCTATTAGTGCCTGGAACAGGTAAAATTGATCCTTGCAAACCTGTAAAAATACCAGAATTTTTATTTGACTTGGCTAACCACCCTGATTTGTAGTGTCTGAAGTCTGTACATTTGTGCTGATCACATTAGGAGAGTTTATAAGAATTTTGGAAGTTTGGCAAAGGGTTGTTTTTTCACTTTATGACAACTTCACATTGCTGTATTTTCAAAATCTACTTACATATTTCAATAAGTTATATATATAGTGTGGTGTTTGTTATTTCAGATGTGTCAAAATAACAAACACCACTTTTGATCCTGCAGTTTGAAACCAGTGGTGTAGGGGTCTGTGCAACTGCTTAGAAAGTAGGAGATCTGGGTTTGAATCCCGGCTGGGTAGGCATGACATTCACAGTTAATGTCATACATTCTATGAATATAGATATTTCAATAAAATTAGGTGTTTTTCTTAATCTTTGTGTGTGCTACCAATGTGCCAAGTTCCATAGATATGAGATGAGTCAAATCACTGTTGATTGAACTGAAATAACTCAATGATATTGGCACAGGAGGAGGTAGTGGTATGGAAGATTCAAAAGGGATGAAGCTGGTGGCAGTGGGAGAGACACAGGAAAAAGTGCCAATGGGAAAAACTGGAGACAGTAAGAGAAAGACATATGTAGACAGGTGCAGCGAGATTGAGATGTTTGGCATGAAAACTTCACACACAGACTGGGTAAAAAGTATATAGCATATTTTGTGTTGAGAGTGCAAATATGATGACAATCTGAAGTTTCTGGTGAGGAGGGAGAATTAGCACCAATACAATTGGTTTACTGCTTTCCTGTCGGAGTCTTTTCTTCAGGACCATACTTGCCTTTTTCCAGCTACAGTGGGAACATGTTTTAGCTGGTTGTATGATTAATATTAGAGTGTTTCCATTTTAAGTAGGTATATGGCCTTCAAGTTTTGAGGACAGTAAGTATCAAAAATATAAATTATAGATACTTTTCTCCTACTGCACAATTTTCAAGCAATACTTGGAAAAAAGAGAGAACACCTGGTATTAGTTAAATTATGAAGTAATTTGAAAGATAAATATGTAACTAATAGTAATGTATTTAGAGGAGGAGATTCAGTTACATTCCAGTACAAGTTACTTTGTCGAATATATTCTTTCTTGCTGTGGCAGAATAGACATGCGCACTAAGGCACCTAGTTGTGGTGCATGCAGTTATTTGCCATCAGGGGTTCAAGTCCTCCCTTGGATATGGGTGTTTGTGTTGCCCTTAGCATATTTTACTTAAGTTAGTTTAAGTAGTTTGTAAGCCTAGGGAACAATGACCAGCGTAGTTAAGTCCCTTAGATTTACAACATTTGAACATATTGATTCTTCTTATAAAATATATTTATTTCGTGTGTTTCATTTATCTTTGTTGTTCTGAATGTTGTAGGCGCAGGCAAGCCAGTTTATATGACGAAAGAGGTATTTATATTGCCACTGGAAAAGATCTCTGTGATTGCCTAGATGAGTCATGTGTTGGTTGCCACTTTCCATGCCCAAAATGCCGCTCAAATAAATGTGGGCAGGAATGCAGGTGAGTTATACCACATTTTCCTTGCCATATACACCTGCATATCACACCATTGCTCAGCCTCCTATGGAAAGGCTTTTTCATAATCAGCGATGAGCGAGACCTTTTGGCATTAGTGCTAAGTATTGTCTTTACAACGTGGGTGTGGCTGATTTTAACCTTTTATGTTGAGGTTTGAGCAGATTTCTGCCTTGACTGCTACTGAAGCCCAGCCTCCTTTTAGAAATGAAACAGTAAAAAAAAGGGTGCCTCTGACTTTACTTTTCAGCTTGTGTTTTTCAACATTTTAGATAGGCATTATGATTTTACAGTGGTGTACACTGATTGATCCAAACAAGGGGATTCTGTTGGCTGTTCCATAGTGTTCCTCGATCATGTCTTTATGATTCACATTCCCACTGCTTACTCTTCCTCCCACCGCCCCCAGCAGAATTGCACATGATCCTTAATGCACTAGAACAGATGTAGTGTGTTTAGGGCCAACAATTTATTATCTGCTCCAATCCTTTGTATCCTACAATCACTACACCTCTAACCATCTGAAAAGATAACACATTTGATTCATGAGCAATTGTACTTCAGCTAATGGTGGGGGAAGCAAGTGTTACTCCATTGAGTACCAGGACATATGGGTATCTAGGGCTGATAAGGCTGCCACGGAGGCTTGCAGAGGCCTTGATATCATACAGTGCACCATTCTCCAACAGGACATCCTCTGATGCACCAGATGTTCCTTCAGTTGTGGGAGGAGCCATGTTATAGTTAAGAAGCCGCAGCTGGTTAAACCAACTGTTCAACTGTGGTGGTATTCCTTCCGGTCACTCAAACACAGTGAAATGGCCCTCACACGCCTCCTGATTGGGCACTGCCCTTTTAACGATGAAATTTTACTCAAAAGTAAGAATCCCCCCCTTCTGTGATGCTTCTGGAGTACAGATAACTGTGTGCTATATTTTAACTGAGTGTTTTATATAATGCTGAAAGGGTTGAAGTGGACCTTGGAGTTGATCTGCCCTTTAGTTTAGTTGGTAATGAGACAAGTGCCCCAAAGGTTTTAAATTTTTGTGAGTTGTGTATACCCTGGCCTAGCCTTTTAGGCTGCAGATTTTAGTGTTGTAGAGTAGCTGACTCATCCTTTTATTATTATTATTATTATTATTATTATTATTATTATTATTATTATTATTATTATTCCTGTGATCAGCCAGTCATGATTGTCAAAGTTGTTTCAGCTACTTCCCAACCTTCATCTTTAGGCACTGGTCTTCTTTCACTTGTCTATTGTTCAAATTAACATTGTGAACATAGGAAATTCGACGGGACCGACAACCAATGGTGTAAATGGCAGGAAAATGTAAAAACCGGGAATGTAAAAAGAGGTTTTACTGTATATTATTGTCCCTTATTATTCCATTCAGAAGTTTTATATGTTAACAAATGTCTGAAGTAAAATACATCATAAGATTGTGTTTTTGAATTGTCTAGTGTGCCATTTATATTGCTTGCTTGGAGATTTTAAACTGTTAAATAAACTACTTTTTGTCCTCTAAGTTTTATTGCTTTAAACAATATAACAAAGTATATTCTCTGGCCGATGGCTGCTATGTAGCAAAGTACATGTTAATTGTGGCATGTGACAAATAATGTGGAAAATGTTTGGTATCTGTGTTTTGTGACATGTGGGCCAAGGTGGATTTTCACTTACTTTTCGTTTTATTACAATAAGCTATTGTTGCAAACTTCGGATTTATGTCTGTCGTTCTTCTGTATTTTTAGGAAATATTGTCAAGTACCATATGCTAGATGAGAGGAAACTAATATTACTAGTTATGCAATCCCTGTGCAGAAATTATATAACACCAGTGTTTAATAACTCCTTTTCATAATATAGGATGCCAAAAATTCTGTATTAAATCCAACTGAATGCTCAAATATGGTTAGGCTAAAAAGCGACATTAGAAAGTACCAGGAGATAAAGCTTCAGAAAATCTCTCACACCCCTATGAAAAATCTATATACAATGAGCTCAACAAGTATATCACTTCATGGCTACTCCTAGCATAGCTAAGAATTTGCATCATTTTTTGGAGTATTTGGCAGCCCTGTGATAGTGTGTTGTCCTGAACGGTGATACACAAATTAATTTGGACATCTGTTCTTATCAGTAATGTTTCGTTATGAAGCTCAGTGATAGACATTGCAATGAGAGTTTTCTTCTGCCAGCTTTGTGTTCATAGCTCAGTGATTCCACAAGTGTTCCAATGTCAATTCTTTAACAAAATCTGCATAAATCCTTTAGACATTAAATCCTCATCTCACTTAGTTTCAGCTGAGTAAGCTATTTTCATGGCCATAGATGTTTTCTTTGTGGATACTAAACTACATCATTATTCGAACTTATAAACAGATCCAACTCTACTGTCAACAATACAAATTTGAGTTTCGTGGTCTCATAGGAACCACAAGTCAGGGTAATTATTAGGAAGTGTACATACTGCTGGGGCCAAGTGGTAGGTTGCCAGCTTCATGTCAGGATGGAGGTGTGAACCTGATGGAGCGCCAGAGGATTCTAGTAAAATAGTATTAGAGTTTACAAGTTTATTCAACTGAATAAAAGATTCTTTGGTGTAGGTGCTATCTCGGCAGGAGCTAATCAGCAGGTGATGTCTCCTTCGGCCACTTTAGTGCGCTTTCTCGCCGCATCTTCTATGGACCAGCTGTTGTATCGTTCGGATGGAGGTGCCCATGCCATAACATTTGGGTGTTGAAGCAAAGACTGCAAGATGGAGTCCTCTATGCCACCTCCTGTCTATGCAGCTGCTTGTGGGTCAAGGCTTGGAACCACTAGAGTCGGATAACCTGGTGACATTTGACCTCTTGATACCGCTGACAGGGCTAGCATGTTATCAGGATCATTAGCCTTTAGGAAACCAACAAATGAAGACTGGGGCAGCAGCAATATTCAGCATTGTGAAGATGGTAGGCAGCAGTTCACAGTCTCCATGGATGACAGCCAGTTGGAGGCATAGTAGTTGTCTCTGGACTCCATCTGCTAGCTGTGACTAGTGGCTACTAGTCTGTACTGCTTTATCTGAGACATAATCTGAAGGCATAGATTAGATCATTGCATTGACAATTACTCTTCTGAGCATCTTTGATTCCAAAGACCAAGTGACTACACTTCTAGTTGTTGTTGTTGTTTTAAGGGGACTAAACATCGAGCTCATCAGTCCCTACACTTCTAATGCACTTCTGATTATATGCAGAATCAACTGAAGTTATGACGTATGGTATGGTTTGTAATGACCGAATGTGCCCTGCTTTTGAGTGCAGCGTTCACTCAATGAGTCCTTTAACTGCTGTCGTAGCCTGGTCACTCATGCGACAGTTACAGATACTTATGGAATGTTTACAAGCTGACAAATATACCCTGTACCTCTACGAGTCGTCTGTCACAGTCAACTGTCTGCTGACTGTAGGCTTTCAACTCGCTGACACAGCGCGTCTGCTTTTGTCACGTGAGGCTGGTGTCGCTTTTTATGACAGAGCCAATGACATGTTTCCTCTAGCTTGGCTGGCAATTGCTTGAGCATTCTAAGATTTTCACAAGTTTCTCTGTCACAATTGTGCACTGTAACAATACTAATTAATATTGTGCCTCTGTGTTAAATCTAATACAAATTTTTGCTGACACCAGCAGCAGCAACTTTATTCCACTTTCCACTGTTTCAAAATTGAAAGACTTACTTAGTAAACAAAATAGAAAAGTATAAAGTATTAATAACTTAGGGATATTGTATTTAATTTTGGAACCATTGTCTTGCTATTTAGTGTAAGCATTACAATGCTCAAGTATTCTTGAAAAGACAGAGATAGTCTGGCCAGTACTTACCTTAGTTCTGTACCACTGACAGTCCCACAAAAACTATCATTTGATCAACATACTAACTCTGAAATGGAGGACATAGTAATGGGTAGAACTGGTGTAGAGAAGCAGCTGAGAGAGCTAAATACAAAAAAGTCTCCTAGTCCAGATGGAATACCATTTCGGTTTTACAAAGAATATTCTGTGGCATTGGCCCCTTACCTTACTTAGCTTGCATTTATCATGAATGTTTAATTCAGTGCAAAGTTACTAGTGTTTGGAAAAAAAAATTGAAGGGGACTCCTATTTATAACAAAGGAAAGAGAACTGACCCACATAATTACAGGCCAATATCATTGGCATAAATTTCCTGTATGATTTTGGATCATATTCTCAGCTTAAATATAGCAAATTTCCTTCTTTCTATAAATCAGCACGGGTTTATGAAACATCGTTCATGTGAAACTCAGCTTGACCTTTTCTCACATCACATCTTGCGAGCCATGGATGAAGGGCAACAGGCAGATTGTGTTTTTCTCAATTTCAAAAAGGTGTTTGACGTGGTGCAACACTGCAGACTGCTAATTAAGATATGAGCATTTGGAATAGTCTCAAATTAGTGACTGGCTAGAAGACTATTTGATAGAACACAGTATGTTGTTCTTGATGGTGAGTGTTCATCAGAGACAAGTGTGTCTTCAGGCGTGCCCCAGGGGAGTGTGATAGGACCACTATTATTTTCTATTTATATAAATGATCTGATGGCCAAAGTAACTTGTAATTTGCGGCTGTTTGCGGATGATGCTGTGGTGTATGGGAGGGTGTCATCTTTAATTGACTGGAATAGCATACAGGATGACTTAGACAGAATTTCTAGCTGGTGCAAAGAATGGCAGCTAGCTCTTAATGTAGAAAAATGTAAGGTGATGCACGTTACAGTAAAACCCCTTTTTAACGAATCTCAGCGGACCAAAATATTTATTCCTTGAAAAGGGGTTTCCTTATAAGGGGGTTTTGCCTAGCTACACAAAATGTGCGACCCAGAATCATGATTCACACATGTTTTGACAATGTAAGAGATATTTGATTATAAACTTACCAATAATCTGCTTCAAACTTAAATACAGCATCAATGCTTGGATTTCCACATCACCATGGAGGTACCAAGCCTGACGCGTTACTCATTGTTTTATATGGCGAGTTTCCCCAGGAGGCCTATAACCATAATACACAAATGTATGTGTACCTACACAAAAAAAACATTACTTTTTTAAAAAAATCAAGCAGAGTTGTTTGCTTTGTCCTTCCAGCATATTGTAAGGACAAAAGTTGTTGCTCTAGCTTGTTGATGGTTGTAATGACTGACTCGTCTACTTTAAACGAGGAAAAGTAGTTCCTCACTGTATCTAGTCCCTCAGCAGCAGCAGCAGCAGCAGCAGCAAAGGTCGGTACCACAGCATCAGCATCATCATCCTCTTCGTCGTTGTTTTCACTCCCACCTGCTACCTCACAGTGTTCCTTTATTACATTTTCACACATTTCACGTGCACTCATTTCAGGTGTGGAGGATAAAAAAAACATCATTGTCACAGGAAACAAAGTCCTGAAATGGTACATTGTCATGAACATCTGAGTCTGCTCCATTCTTCTTGTGGGTAAATCACATCTTCATCTTCCTTAGAAACTGATGAACTACAACCAGACTTTGTGAAACAGTTCTGTATAGTCTGCTGTGACACACTGTTCCAGGCAGCTACAAACATATGCAAGGTCTTCAGAATGTTGAGCCTCATCTCTACCTTCCTGTCGAGGAATGAAACTGCCTTTTGCACAATTGACATTCTGTATTTCAATTTTACAGAGTGTATAATGCCCAGGTCCAGAGGCTGAAGGTGACTAGTGCAGTTTGCAGGATAAAATACCACAGTCACATTCCGCAGAAACGGTCTCTCTTTTGGATGTACAGCACAGCGGTCAATCATCAGTACAATTTTTCTCCCTGATGCATCCATCTTTGCATCAAAGCTTCTCAGAAATCTTACAAATATTTCCGACGTCATCCACGAATTGCTATTATATTTGTAAGAACAAGGGAGTGTTTTAATGTTTTTGAAACATCTAGGGCTTTTAAATTTACCGATTATAAGTGGTGGCAACTTTTCGCTTCCATCACTATTAACACACAAAAGTGCAGTCATCCTTTCCTTACTTTTTTTCTCTCCGTGGCATTTCTCGCCCTTTATAGAATAAGTTTTTGCTGGCAGTAAATTGTAAAAAACAATAGTTTCGTTAGCATTAAAAATGTCTCTCGGCTCATAAGACTGTAATAATCGCGGCAAAGTAACATTTTTCCACTGGTTTACAGTTTCAATGTCTACAGCCTCACTTTCTCCACTCAAACGCTGAAACGTGAGATTATGTCTATTCTTAAAGCAGTCGAACCATCCATTCGATGCACTGAAATATTCGACGCCGATCTTCAGAGCGATTTCACTTGCTTTTTCTTGAAGTAGGTTTCCATTCATCGGAATTCCGCTACTCCCCACTTCTTCGAACCATTTCAATACAATTGTTTAAAGTTCACTAAAACTGAAGCACGAATGTTCTTCCTTTTGCATCCTGAGGAACCACTGGATTCAGCATTTAATAAAGCTTCTTTGTTTTTTAAAATGCCACACAAAGAAGACGGTGGCAAATCGTATTTCTTTGCCATGTCGCAAAGTATTACACTCCAATTCTCTTCAATATCGCGGATAATCGTCAGCTTCTCTCCAGTTGTGAGTTTTCTGCGTTTGCAGGCCATAATTCGACAGTAAAAAAAAAAACTGAAATTTATGATAACAACAAACAGGTAACTTCACAACTAGCGCTTCCTACTATCGAATGAAAACAGATCACGTGACCAGTAGCACATGGAAGACAGAGCCAAAGGCCTTGTGACAGAGCGGAAATCATTTCCTATTCATTAAATGTGTTTTCCGGTATCGCTACACTGCCATTCAATATTTCTATGTAGATATACGCTGACTGAAAGAATCGATTAACATATACTGTGAAACAGAAAGCAAATAAAACCATAGTTGCCCCCGATTAGAAATTGCGTAAAAAGAAAAAAAAATCGGAATGTTCGATATTTATTCCTTAAAGCGGGGATGGCCTTAAAGCAGTATTCGTTAAAAGCGGGGAAAAATAACACTGTTCTTATGGGAGTTTTGCCGGGACTAGCGGAAATATTCGTTAAAAGGGAGAATTCGTTAAAAGCGGGTTCCTTAATTCGGGGTTATACTGTAGTAGGAAAAACAATGCTGTCGCATTGTTCAAATATCTAGGCATAATTTTGCAGAGTGAGATGAAATGGGATGAACATGTAAGGACAGTTGTGAGTAAGGCAGTCAGCAGACTTTGGTTTATTGGGAGAATTTTGGGAAGGTGTACTTCATATGTAATGGAACCTTGTATAAAACGCTTGTATGACCATGTCTCGGGTATTGCTCAAGTGTTTGGGACCCACAGCAAATCAATTTAAAGGAAGACATAAAAGCAGGCAGCTAGGTTCGTTACTGGTAGGTTCAACCAATGCGCGAGTGTCACGGAAATGCTCCAGGAATTGAAATGGGGATCGCTGGAGGAAAATCTACCTTCCTTTCGAGAAATTCTGTTGAGGACATATAGAGAGCTGGAATTTGAAGCTGAGAGTAGAACAATCTTCCTGCCTCCTACTTACATTTCGTGTAATGATCACAAAGACAAGATAAGAGAAATTTGGGCTCATTTGGAGGCATATAGGCATTCTTTCTTTCATCGTTCTATTTGGGAGTGGAATAGGAAAGGAAATACCTAGTAGTGGTACTGTGTACCCTCCTCCATGCACCCTACCATAGATTGCGGAGTATGTATGTAGATGTAGGAAACACGAAAATGGAAACAAAAACTATGACAAGCTTTCGGAAATCTTTTTCTTTGTCAGGTACAAGAGGGGGCAAGAGGAAGGGAACAGAAGAAAAAGGTTATTGATGACCTACGCCATGAGAACATGACGGATGATTTGTGGGTATCAGAGATACTGTATGTAAAGAACTGAGCCAAGCCAATAGCAAACCAAAGGGGATAGATCAAGCATTAAAGAGAAGTGAACCAAATAAAGTTGAGTGCAAGTTGGTGGAAAGGAATGGGGCGTGGTCTCGGTGTTACTCTAGATGACGGCTTGGCTATCCCATGGTACCGATTGTCCTGCAATTTTGGTTTTGTCTGCTGTGTATACCTGTTTTTGGCCCAATTTGGTCCCCCCTCGAGGTTTGACCTTCCATAACAAAATTGTCCAATAATGTGTGAGCCAATTGGGGAAGAACTCCCGACCTAGCCCCTACGGCGCGGGTCCTACCCTTTCCTTTCCACTTCCTTTCCTCGCTGTAGCTCCCATCCCCCGCTAGGTCCCCAGCATGTGTAGCCAGTCCGTGTGGGAGGGCTGTTATGTACCCTTTGGCTGAGCCCCCTGACACCACAGGGATCACACTACTGGTGTCTGAGCTGTGACCTCTCCATGCAAGCCAAGGAGTTGATGCCTGTCCTCGGGGGTATCAGAACTCCCTGCAATAGCCATCGTGCCAGGTGGCCTTTTCTGAGGCTGGGTGGCGCCCATGGAGAGAGCCCCGGTTTCGGAGTGGGTGACACGAGGGCGCACGTCTAGCACTATGAAAAGAGTTAGACTCCAAAATGGTCGTGCATCGGCTGTCTCTCAAGACAAGAAGAGATCTTTTAATGCTGCTACTGTGGATACGAGGATGTTTCCCTCCCTCGCTACCCCTTTGGAGGAAGGCCAGGCTGCCGGTTAGGAGCAAAATCCTTTCCTCGCTACCTGGTTTGCACAAGGACTGATGGAGGAACTTTTACTACCACTAAACCGCTGTTCTTTGTTGAGACCATAGAGGACAAGTTTGGTGAAGGGGAATCAGAGTAAACTTAGGTGTGGCTCATTGCTCATTAAAACAGTCCGGCATCCCAGCCTGAAGCTTTGCTCGCCTGCACCACCCTTGGCGACATTCCAGTAACGATAGTCCCGCACAAATCCTTGAATATGGTACAGGGTGTGATATTCCACCGGGACCACCACCTTCAAACTGATGATGAGCTTAGGGCCTATCTCGAGCGGCGTGGTGTACATTTTGTTCGCCGCGTTCAGAGGGGACCTAAAGACAACCGCGTCAATACTGGGGCCTTTATCTTGGCCTTTGAGGGGGACACACTCCCAGAGAAGGTACAGATAATGATATATCGATGTGAAGTGAAGCCCTACATTCCACCTGCCATGCGATGTTTTCGATGTATGAGGTTTGATCATATGTCATCTCGCTGTACAGCAGTCCCAGTATGCGGTGATTGTGGACGCCCACTACATGATGGGAGCCCTTGTGTTCCTCCGCCGGTGTGCGTCAACTGTCATCAACACCACTCTTCACGGTCGCCAGATTGCCCTATTTTCAAGAAAGGAAAGAAAATACAAGAGTACAAATCCCTGGAGCGTTTGACATACCCTGAGGCCCTCAGTAAATATGAATGTCTGCATCCCGTGCAGATGGCGACGACCTTCGCTACGACGTTATCTTCTAGTCTTTCACCCTCCCCTTCCCACTCCCATCTCCCCACTACACCCCGTTCCCACCCCCTCCCTCACATCTCCCTCTCCTGTAGCCCTCCCTTTGTGTCCCACACCTTCCCAGCCGGAGAAGTGCACCCCTTCTCCATCGCCTGCCGGTGACAGTGCCCCATCTCGGGGCCTTCTGTCCCGGCGTTCCCCAGATCGGAGATCTTCGACTTCCAGTCGGCCATTGGACTCCCAGTCAGTTAGTTCAAAGGTTGCCCGATCTTCGTCAGTACCAGACCTAACTGACAAAAGTCCTCTCTCTGGGGCGGATCCTCTCCGTCCTACGAAAGAGAAACAGAAAGAGAAAGAGAGAGAGAAAGAGACGGATAAGAAGAAGAAGAAGAAGAAGAAGAAGAAACCAAAGTTACAAGATAAAGCCCCTCCGGTACCACCGGAGGTGCCGACTGTGCTTTCGCAACTTGCTCATCCCATTGAGCCTGAGGCTGATCAGCTGTTTCTTTGGTGACGGACACTGACAAAGCAGCGTGACAGACATTACCCCATTCGCTTCCCGCCTAGATTCTCATGATGTGATCATCCAATGGAACTGTAATGGCTACTACCGTCACCTCTTGGAGATTAAACAGCTAATCTCACTTTCTTCTGCGGCCTGTGTCGTCCTGCAGGAATCGAGGTTTATGAATGCACATTCACCGACCCTCCGTGGGTTCCATGCTTTTTGTCGGAACCGGGTTGGTCCCCTCCAGGCGTCTGGTGGGGTTTGTACTTTGGTCCGGGCAGATATTGTCAGTACCTTGATTCCTCTTCAAACTCCATTGGAAGCGGTTGCTGTCCGGGTTCACTTGGAGACTCCGTTAACCATTTGCAACCTCTACCTTCCCCCTGACAGGCCACCTACACTCGCGTCCCTAGTTGCCCTCCTTCAGCAACTTCCCCCTCCTTACCTCATCCTTGGGGACTTCAATGCCCACCATCCTTTGTGGGGCAGTGCTTATGTGTCTAGCCAGGGCCGCCTCATAGACCAGTTTCTTGCTGACCACAATCTGAGCCTTCTCAACGATGGTTCCCCAACTCATTTTAGTGCCACTCACGGCACCTTTTCTGCCATAGACCTCTCTCTCACTTCTCCTTCTCTCCTTCCCTTATTTCACTGGTCGGTGTATGACGACCTCTGCGATAGCGACCAGTTTCCGTTGATCCTTTCACTTCCCTCACACCTACCACGAGCCAGTGTACCCCGCTGGGTTTTCCGTCGTGCTAATTGGCCGCTATATACATCCCAGGTTGTTTTTCCATCTTCCCCCTTGAGCTGTATAGATGATATTATAAGCCAAATGACCAACATGATTACCCAAGCTGCCAACGCCGCTGTTCCCCGGTCGACAGGCCCTCCTATTCGCCGGCCGGTCCCTTGGTGGAATGCAACTGTTGCCGCAGCCATTCGCGAGCGCTGTAGGGCCTTGCAACACCTTAAGCCCCACCCATCCCTCGCTGGTCTCATAAATTTCAAACGTCTGCGTGCCAGAGCTCGATACTTAATCAAACAAAGTAAGCGGACATGCTGGGAGTATTTTGTCTCCTCATTGTCTCCCTCTGACAAGAGTGTGGGCTATGCTCCAATTTATCCAAGGTAGCTGGCGGCCGTCTTCCATCCCTGGTCTTGCCCTGCCTGATGGGGTCTGCACAGAGCCATCTGTTGTTGCAGAACATCTTGCAACTCACTTCGCCAATATATCAGCAACAACTTCATATCCGGCGACCTTTCTCCTTAAGAAACACCAGGCCAAAACCTTCAAATTAGGCTTTACTTCTCACCAGGTGGAACCATATAACGAACCTTTTACTGACTGGGAACTATCCCTGGCCCTCTCCTCTTCTCATGATTCATCACCTGGCCCAGACGATATCCATAATCAATTGCTGAAACACCTCAACCCCTCACAACGACAATTTCTCCTAAAAGTTTTTAACCGTGTTTGGCTTCAAGGGGTCTTCCCCTCCCAGTGGAGGGAGAGTATTGTGGTCCCTGCCCTCAAGCCTGGCAAGGACCCGTCGGCGCTGGTCAGTTATCGACCAATAAGCCTGACAAGGGTCCCCTGTAAATTACTTGAGAGGATGGTAGCCCGCAGATTACGCTGGGTTCTTGAATCCCGGGGACTTCTCTCATCTTACCAGTGTGGGTTCCGGGAGAGACAATCCCCTATTGACCATTTACTTCGACTGGAGACTGCGATCAGACAGGCATTCTCTAAACGTCATCATCTGGTAGCAGTCTTCTTCGATCTTCATAAGGCATATGACACTGCTTGGCATCGTCATATTTTAGGAAACTTCCTGGCAGATTAAAATTGTGTGCCGGAACCGGGACTCGAACCTGGGACCTTTGCCTTTCGCGGGCAAGCGCTCTACCGACTGAGCTACCCCGACACGACTCACGATGCCGCCTCACAACTTTACTTCCGCCACTACCTCGCTTCCTACTTTCCAAACTTCACAGAAGCTCTCTTGCAAACACGCAAGACTAGCACTCCTGGAAGAAAGGATATGGTGGAGACATGGCTTAGCCACAGCCTAAGGGATGTTTCCAGAATGAAACTTTCACTCTGCAGCGGAGTGTGCGCTGATATGAAACTTCCTGGCAGATTAAAATTGTGTGCCGAAACCGGGACTCGAACCTGGGACCTTTGCCATTTGGCGGGCTTCAATGTGGGCTACGTCCCATGGTTTCCAGTTTTCCTCGTCAAAAACGAGGGTGATGCATTTTTGTCATCATACTACAGTTCACACTGATCCAGAACTGTTCCTGGGTAATCAGCGCCTGGAAGTTGTCGTACAGCATCGTTTTCTGGGTCTTCTCTTTGACAAAAAAATTGACTTGGGTGCCCCATATTCGCCACCTAAAGATTAGTTGTATGAGGAAACTTAATGCCCTACGTTTCCTTGCTCATTCATCTTGGGGTGCAGTCCGAACAACTATCCTTCGTGTCTATCGGGCTCTAATCTTGTCCCGATTGGACTATGGGTGTCAAGTTTATGGCTCGGCAGCTCCTTCTGCCCTGAAATTATTAGACCTGGTTCACCATTATGGTGTCCGCTTGGCTACAGGTGCTTTCCCGACTAGCCCGGTCGACAGTCTCCTTGTTGAGGCGGGAATCTGCCCTCTTCAGATCAGGCGGCATCAGCTTCTGGCGTCTTATGCCATCGCCGTCTGGCAATATCCTGCTCATCCCGCTTACCAGGTTCTTTTTGCATATGAAGGGCTTCGACCCCCTGATATCCGGCCGCGGGTGGGATTTCCCATCAGACTGCGGCTTGCCTCTCTTTGCTGAGATTTCCATTTCCCTTCCCTAGATTGCGCCCCCCATTTCACTGCACGCACACCTCCGTGGATGGTGCCGCAACCACTAATTCGGGCGGATCTCTTCCAGGGCCCAAAAGCTTTAATTTCCCCCATGGACTTTCGGCGTTTGGTGCGCCCAGTACTAGAAGAGTTTCAGGGAGCTGCTATCTTCTACTCGAAAACTGCGGGCCACTCCGGATATGCTTTTACATCTCTTGTTGGGGCGGAATGCCATTCTCTGCCAGAGGCATGCAGTGTTTTCACGGCAGAGCTGATGGCGATTTATAAAGCCCTCTGTTTTATTAAACAGACGGCCGTGGAATGTGGTTTAATCTGTGCTGACTCCATGAGCAGTCTGCAGGCCATTGATCGATGTTTCCCCTCCCATCCTTTAGTTATTTTCATCCATGATCTCCTTGCTGACCTTCATCGTGCTGCCGGCAGACGGCCGTGGAATGTGGTTTAATCTGTGCTGACTCCATGAGCAGTCTGCAGGCCATTGATCGATGTTTCCCCTCCCATCCTTTAGTTATTTTCATCCATGATCTCCTTGCTGACCTTCATCGTGCTGCCTGCTCCATTACCTTTCTGTGGGTGCCAAGCCATGTTGGTATTACAGGGAATGAAGAGGCTAGATCAGCAATTACTCGCTGCCCACCTCCCTTTCTAATTCCGGGTGCGGATCTGCGGGTGCAGATCAGATCTTTGCTTCACTCCTCATGGGATAGCAGTTGGAAAGCTACTGCCCCTTCCAATAAACTCCGCACCATCAAAGATAAGACTGCAGCTTGGAGTTCATCTTTACGCCCTTCCCGGAGAGAATCAATTGTCCTCTGTCGCCTCCGTCTTGGACACTGCAGGCTGACTCATGGATTTCTTTTACGAAATGACAATCCACCACTTTGTGATTGTGGAGCTGTACAATCCGTGTCTCATATTCTGACTGAATGTCCTCTCCATTTGACACTTTGTGGCGACCATGGCCTACCGCCTTCGTTGCCTCTAGTTTTGGCGGATGACCCACGGACTGTTGATCACGTCCTTGCCTTCCTCCGAAAAAGTAGATTTTATTGTCAGCTATAGGACTCGCTTGGTCGGGGTGAGTGGGTTTGTGATTCTTGACTGTTTGTGGGGTTTAGAGCCTTATCCCCACCAGTCCCCCACTCTTTTACATTTCAACGTAGTTTTATTTCTCCCTGCTCTGGAGCTGTGATATGTTGACCACTGTGCCATTAGTAACTCGTGGTTTAGGGTAGTGGTCACTTCCGGAGCTGTGGGAGCGGACACTGTAGCATTTGCTGCCCTGGGTTGGTCTTAGTCTTGATGGTGAGACGATTTTAATTCCTAGTGTAATGGTCTTTTGGCTTTCCCCTATTTTTCTTTGGGTTCCGTGGTGTGTACAATATGAGGTTGAAGGGACTGATGACCTCGTTGTTTGGTCCCTTATGTCCACCACCACCAAGGGGGCGTGGTAGGCAAAAGGATTTTAAGAGGTAAAGATTTAGAGAAACACCGTGCCACCCCCCTCCCTCCACACACACACACACACACACACACACACGCAAAATAGTTTCAGAGGAAGACTGGAAAGGAAGTAAGAAAAGAGTAGTGAATAACTGAGTGGAGGATGGAGGAGGGGGAAAGGGAAGAGGGGAGGATGGCGGTAGGAAAAAATATGTTGGAAGGAAATTCCCATCTCCATAGCTTTGAGGGACTGGTGTTGGGTGATAGTAACCAGATGGCACATATAGTGTAACATGTGCCAAGGTCCCTGGAGTTATGTTGTAGGGCATGTTCTGTCACACCACATGATATTGGGTGTCACCCAGGCAAACATTCCATCTGTGTCCATTCATGTGTTCCACCTATTTGTTGGTGGTCATACCAACATAAAAGGCTGTGCAGTTAACACATGTCAGTTGCTAGATTACATGTGTTGTTTCACATAAGGCCCTGCCTTGAATGGGGTAGGTTTTTCCTGTGATGGTGCTGGAGTTGCAGGAGGATACCTAGGGCAAATTTTGCAGCAGGATCAGTTAGATAGGTGGAAACCATTATGTATGGAGGGTGGCTTTGGGATGTTGTAAGATTTGATGAGGATGTTTCAGAGATTAGGTGGATTGCGGAAGGCTACTCTGGGTGATGTGGGAAGGATATTTTCGAGCACTGGTCTCATTTCACGGTGTCTTGAGAAATTCATAGTCCTGATGGAGCAATTTGTTGAGGCATTCCAGTCTGGGATGGTACTGGGTGACTAAGAGGATTCTTCTGGGTGGCCTGGGGTTAGAAACATTGTTGCTGGAATGGGGGGAATGGACTGCTTGGGAGATCTGCACAGGGACAAGGTCTGCCGGTTAGTTGCAGGAGAGGAAAGCAGTGGACAGGTTGTTGTTGTAGGTGATACAGGTGGTGACCACCTGTAACAACATCCTGTCCACTGATTTCCTCTCCCGCAACTAACCGGCAGACCTTATCCCTATGCAGATCTCCCAAGCAGTCCATTCCCCCTTTCCAGCAACAATAATCCTAACCCCAGGCCACCCAGAAGAATCCTCTTAGTTACCCAGTAGCATCCCAGCCTTGAATGCCTTAACAAATTGCTCCGTCAGGGCTATGACTTTTTCAAGTCATGCCCTGAAATAGATCAGTGCTCGAAAGTATCCTTCCCATACCACCCAGAGTAGCCTTCTGCCATTAACCTAACCTCTGTAACATCCTCTCCAAATCTTACAACATCCCTTTCTAAATAATGCTTTCTACCCCTTTAACTGATCCCACTGCAAAACCTGTCCCATGCATTCTCCCACAACCACATACTCCAGCCCTGTCACCGGAAAAACCTCCCCATTCAAGGCAGGGCCACATGCGAAACAACACATGTTATTTACCAACTAACATGGGTCTATGACCAGCAACAAACTGGCTGAACACATGAACAGGTACAGATGAACTTTTCATCTTGGTTATACCCAATATCCTGTGGTGTGGCAGAACATGCCCTACAACATAACTCCAGGGACGTTGGCACATGTTACACTACACGTGCCATCTGGTTACTACCACCCAACATCAGAACGTCAAAGCTACGGAGATGGGAACTTGCCTTCCAACATACCCTTTCCTACCACCATCCTCCTGGTCTAAATCTACCTCTTCCCTTACCCCCCTTCTCCAGTCTCAACTCACTTATTCACTTCTCATTTCTCACTCCCTTCCCAGTCTTCCTCTGAAATTGTTTTTGTTTGTTTGTGTGTGTTTGTGTGTGTGTGTGTGTGTGTGTGTGTGTGTGTTGCAGGGAGGGCACGTGTATTTCTCTAAATCTTTCACTCTTAAAATCCTTTTGCCTACCTCCACCCCTCCATCATCCTCCGCTCAACTTTATTCGGTTCACGTCTCTTCAATGCTATAACTATCCCCTTTGGTTTGTTATTAGCTGGGCTCAGTTCTTGACATACAATATCTCTGACGTCCACAAATCTCCCATCATCTCTCATGGCCTAGGTCATGAATAATCTTCCCTTCCTCTTACCGCCTCTTGTACCTGACAAAGGAAACTATTTCCGAAAGCTTGTCATATTTTTCGTTTCCATTTTCATAAGTTTGTATGATTGTTTGCGGTACAGAACTAAGGTGTAAATACTAGACAGCAATCTATCTCTTTTCAAGAATATTTTAGCATCTCAATGGACAGTTTCCATCAGTAATTCAATCCAATACTCAGTATATTGAAAATGATTGTCAGTGTGTCTTGCTATATAGTACGATTTGCATATAGGTTACATATTTTGTTGAAGTGTCACTCAACGATAGAAACATTTTATAGATACCAAACCAGTGACCTGTTGCAAGAGCTTTCGCGAAAATATAGGTCAGTACAACACTACCACATAGTGGTTGCCAAGTACCATAAATGAGTTCAGAACTCTTGTCACAGAAATGGTATTGGAAGGAACTCTTGTATGTTTTATAAAGTGAATTGCATACTAATTCCATTACCACTTGTATCATGACCTCAGCATTCAGTGCTATAAAAATTGAACCAACAAGTGGTCTTGACTCCAAGACACTACCATTAGATCACATGCATAAATTTACTGACTTGATTGAATAGGAGGTAAGACTACCTCTAGGACGTGCCACAGCCTATGGTGTTGGCAGTTGATGAATATTAACATGTTATTTTGTCCCTAGTTTCAATCACCATAGACTGTGGTTCTGTGACATCCAGGCACCAACCAACTTTTATGTCAATAAATGTATTTTGTACCATTAGGCAAAATATAATAATGGAAAGTCCAGGTTGGAATTAATAGTATATTAAGGACACAATCTTTTGTAACTGTCACTTTCCGACTTTCGAGCCAATTCGAAGTGCGGCAGCCAGAGGTGATGGTTGTATGAGTGTGGTGTGTACCTGTGTGATTGTGTGAGTGTTCTAATTTCTGAAGAAGGCCATGGCCGATAGCTGAAAGTGTTGTATGTGTGTGTCTTTTGTATGTGCCTGTCGCAGCTCGTCGCCACGTCTTTGCGGTGAGTTGTAAACTGTCCTTACTATATTATTTTGTACCATTGTGTTTTTTGTCCTTTGCTCTCATGTAATGAGTATTAAATAATGTACTCACATGTTTCTCTTTTTCAGAGTCAACAGGAAATTTGTTTATGAACAAATAGAAATTGAAGGCACTGACATCGTCATCAAAAACAAATTAAAATGAAAAGTAATCTTTGGGTGCCTACTTTTTGTGAAGATGTTTTACAATCTGTGTGCATGGAAATGTGCTTTCAGGTTTTAAATTTAGTCTTGTTTACAGAAAGCATCTGTGAGGTTAAATGATTTTTTTTTTTTTTTTTTATCCATATGGGATGGTTTACTTCTCATTGAAATGATACAGTTCATGCTCACAAAAGAAGCACATAATTGTACCAATGCTGCTGTGATGGTTTGTTTCCTGGAGTAAAATTCTTTCAGAACCAATCTATCAATAAATGATTGAAGTATTGAGTCAACAAACTGTTGGTTTGTATTGTAGAAGCTAAGTTGGAGATGTCGATTGTAATATTGACGTGAACAAATAAATATGTAACTTATTCTACTTTCTACTAAATCTTTCCTCCTCCCCCCTCTTCCCTGTACTGTTATACTTGTAAGCTACTTGAGTATGTCTACTTATGATCACAATAGCTGTAGTGAAAGGCAAGCATATTTTACTTAACTATTGTCTAATGATACTATGAATCATGGATCCATATTGGGTGTGATGACTTTCATGCCTCAAGTACACAGATAGCCATAATACTGCAGGTACAACAACCACATAGAGGGATACTTGGAGAGGCCAGACTAACTTAAGGTTCCTAAAGAGGGTCAACTGCCTTTATTACTGTATTGGCAGTAATTCTGTATTTCTGGTGGTATTGGTTGGTCATTAATTGAGCTATCCTCCATCTTCAATTAATGATAGAAATTCTCCACAGAGATGATAAATTATACTTCAAAAGAGATTGGCTGGCTAGTACTTACCTTTGTGCTGTAGCACCAATACTCTCACAAAGAAAGAAAAAATGGCAAAAAAGAATTAGAACAAGCTTTTGGAGCAGTGTTCCTTCATTAGGTAGGAGAGAAGGGAAGAAAAAAGGAATGGGAACAGAAGGGGAACGTAATTCATGACCTATGTAATGAGGATGTTTAAGGATTGTGGAAGTCATAGATATTGTATATTAGTACTGAGCCATACCAAAGAGGATATCTATAACCAGAGAAGATAGTTCAAACAGAAAAGAGAAGTAAAGATGAGTGAACCAAATGATGGATGGGTGTAGGAGGGGGATTATCTAAAATGTTTTTGATTAACAAGGAAAGATGGAAAGATATATATAGAGAGAGAGAAAAAAACCACACACACACACACACATGCGCACACTCTCATATATAAATATATGTATTATAGAAGGAAACTTTCTTGGTGGGATAAATATGTATAAAAAATAGAAATCTAATAACTTACCCAGAGCACAGGCTCGTTGATAGAGACAAAAACACAAATAAAAATAAAAACACACACACAAACAAACAATCAAGCTTTCGCAACTGTTTCAGTAAAAGAGGAAGGAAGGAGGGGAAAAATGGAAAGATGTGAGTTTTAAGGAAGTGGAAGAGGAGTCATTCCAATCCTGGGAGTGGAAGGACTTACCTTAGGGGGGAAAAAGGAAAGGTAAACAAGCATGCGCGCGCCCACACACACACACACACACACACACACACACACACACACACACACACACACACACACACCAAAGTAGATACTTGCTGCAAGAAAGATCTGATCAAGTCCCATCTCAATGGGAACTACTGTTGATGACCATGTCAGGTGACCACTAGCTGCCCGCAAAGTGGTAATGCTTGCAGAGTATCATCAACTGTAAGCAGAAACAATGAAGAGGACAAGACAGAAGGAGAGAGTGGCCTCTTCTCAAAGACCTTTAAATTTTCAAGTGGCGAAACTGCAGCAGGGACAGCCATTCTCGAGTGGGGATTTTCAGCCATAACAGATGTAGTCTCAGAGCCAAGTATGCTACGCCATAATCCTTTAAGGATTGACGGATGCCGTTTTGGATATTTTTATTATTCTTGTCCAAAATGTTTGCAAAAATCATAAAACTTCAGGCAAATGTAAAATGGGCTGTAAAACATGCAAATACGATTTCTTTTTCTGTTCTATTGTGCTGAATGCTGATTTCATTGGAGTCAGTAAGCATCTTAACGGGCCTGTGGAGGGATTTCTCTACCCTAAAATCCCACATGTATACTAAACACATACTCAGCTATCCTGCTTTCTGTGTGTACTGCACGCCTGACTTACTGAGAGAAATCCAACATTTCTCTACCCGTAGAAGAGGTTGAGGAATTTCCATTCTAGAACAACACAGAATTTGGTGTAAAGGTGGGTTCACACACAACGATCTGTCTGCACAAATGTCTCCGCACACTTTCCAAATCATTGCATGTCATCATCAGAGTTGCGCAGATATGAGATGTGCACAAACCTCGAATTTGGAGTTGCAGGTTTGACCAAAATTGCTCAAATTACATCTGCACAGACAAGTTGTAATGTGTGGACAGTAGATCGCTGCAAAGTTGAGTCAGTGTAAACGTCTTTCGACATTTGTGTGCAAAAATGAACGAGAATGGATGACGTATGTCAATGATCTGGGAAATTTATTGCCGAATATATTGATATTCATCAAAGCCATACTTGTTTATTGTAAGAGAATAATAAAGAATACAGTGAAAGAGAGAAATCAAGCATCTGCATACAATTCTCTCAAAGAGACATTGCAATTGGTTTATCCTGCTGCTAACAAGGAATCTGTTATTAAAGTAATAAATAAAAATTCGTTCTGAATTGTGTATCATAAAGAATTAGAAAGAGTCAAAATCTCTTATATTGGATGTAGGAGGATATGAAATTTTTAGACTTGTCTGTGGTATTTTGATTGCCTTTGCCTATATTATTTCGTCTGGATTTTCCGTTTCTGGCATTTTTTTTTTTATTTTTTTTTCATTCTTTTTGCAAGACACACTGCAAACAGCGACCATAACAGAATTTCCTCTATCGCTGATAAAAATTAATATACTTTAAAGTATAGCGTATTTGCTTGCCAGTCGGTTCCAAACCAAAGGCTCGGTTCTGAGACTGATGCTGCAAATCAATAGCTCCACCTCTACCCCTTAGGCAAGGCTGGCTGTTTGTACCAAATCCATCAGCCGACTGAGGATGACCTCTGAACCCAGGTGGTAGGAGTCAATGGTACCGACATGTGAAATGATTTGCAGCAGGGCGTACCCAGTGCTCTCTATTGGCAGACCCTTCACCGCATCTCAGATGAAACCTCCTGCAAAGCAAATGGTGAACACATCAGTATACTTTCCTGCTATTTCACTAAGAGTCTCCATCACCCATCTAACACTGGAGTTCCCAATGACTAGCACATCTACCCTCTCCTTCTGTCCTGACCTCTCAGAAGGATCGGCTGTTGCCACAACAAGCGAGGCAGCCTGTGCTGGCTCAGGCATATAATCAGCAGTAGAGAGCACCTCAAATGTATTGCTGAAGTGTAAGGGGAGAGCTGGTTCCCGGTTTCGCTTGCTGCCCAGAGTTTCAAGACTTCTGTACAGTTCGCCAATCACCATTAGAAAACTGTTGACTGACATGTATGTTTGAAACTCAAACCACAGTAGCACCAGGGATCAGAGACGTTGCAGTAGGCATCAGAGCTACCCCAGCAACCACCTCAGGTGCCCAAGTGACACTGCAGCCCTGTACAGTAGACTGTTGACCATTGCCAACACAACGTCCAAGTGCTTATGAACAGCGGACTATTTCCCCTCGCTTGGCGAACCCGGGGTTTGAGCCGTGGGCTGTCGCGCGCCAACAGTCCGCTACACTGTAAGCTCTGTGCGTGCTTCAACGACCATCGTTCAGCGCGATGGTGGAACATTGTACGTTTCAGAGCCCGGGGATCTTGGCTTAATCGCCTGGGTCGCGAGGATGGTACAAACCTCTATTAAAAAAAAAAAAAAAAAAAAAAAAAAAAACACCTCAATCTCAAGGTGTGCTACGTGCCGAGGAGATGCATGGCTGTTGAGGTTGAACAGCTGCTAGCGAGCATCCTCTGAGGAACCTTCCGCACCTCAGTTGTATAAGCAGAGCCCTGCTTGCCTGGGTGGACCTTTAGTTCCCTAGCTGCTCATGGGGCCAGGATGAAACAAGAATTAAAAGTGTGGCCGGTCGCAAAAACGGCGTCTCTAAGCGAAGTAGAGGAGATTTTAATGCTGCTTGCTATAACCCTCATTTGTTTCCTTCCCTGGTCACACCGTGGGAGGAACGTCAGGCTAAATCTGCAAATGAGCCACCTTCTCCAAAGGTGGGTGATGTCCCTGTGAGCATCACACCACATAAGTCGCTCAATATGGTCCAAGGTATCATTTTCCATAAAGACCTGTTGTTACAATCCGACGACGAGTTACGCGCCAACTTAGAGCGCAGAGGAGTTCACTTCGTCCAGCGTGTCCATAGGGGATCAAAGGATCACAAGGTTGCCACCAGTGCTTTCATCCTGGCCTTCGAGGGCAATACCCTGCCTGAGAAGGTCAAGGTAATTGTTTTACCGGTGCGACGTGAAACCTTATATTCCTCCCCCTATGAGGTGTTTTAAATGCTGGAAATTCGGCCACATGTCTTCCAGATGTACTTCCATCGCTACATGCAGGGACTGTGGACGTCCAGCACACCCGGATGTTCCATGTACACCGCCTCCAGTCTGCGTTAACTGTGGTCTAAATCATCCTCCTTGTTCGTCGGATTGCACCGTTCTTCGTAAGGAACGGAAGATAATGGAATTTAAGACCTTGGACCGGCTTTCTTATTCTGAGGCCCGAAAGATGTACGGCCATCAGGGCCGTCAACTCAAACCTGCCCCCACGGTGGTTGGGGGCTCCATTCCTCCTCCTGCTCCCAAGGCAGTTGCTTCAGGAGCAGCCCCCAACCCTCCGTCGGAGAAGCGTCAACCTTCTCCGGCTGCCCTCATTCAGAAGGGGTCCCTAGGGACGCTCCCTTCTGTGGCTACTACCAGTGCCGATGCCGGCACTAGCCAGCAGGAGGCAACGCCGCCGGCTGCTGGCCGCAGGGCATCGGGCCCTCCCTCCGTCACTGAGACGGAGGCTGAGTCTGCAAAGCCCCTCATTTCAGCGAAGCCCCCGAGGAATAAGAGGGTTCAAAAGAAGAAAGACAAAATAGATAAGGCTAAAGACACCCTGGTGGCAACTGTGCCACCTGCTCCCTCCACCTCTGCCTCGGAGGACAAGGTGGAGATACTTGCATTCCCCGAGGATCTTGCTCTCTTGGACGCATAAGACGCGATGGATTTCGAAGCTGATGCATCGCTACCGGTGGAGCAAAAGATTCTGAGGTGTAACACATCTTCTCATTCATGCCTTCCCAGCTGTCAGACACAGTCATTCTCCAATGGAACTGCGGCGGTTTTTTCACCCACCTGGCTGAGCTACGACAACTTTTGAGCGTTACACCTGCTCTCTGCATTGCCCTCCAGGAAACCTGGTTTCCGGCAATGCGGACCCCTGCCCTTCGGGGCTATAGGGGATACTTCTGCAATCTCAGGGTGTCAGGTGGAGTGTGTGTGTATGTCCTTACCTCTGTATATAGTGAACCTGTGCCCCTTCAGACACCGTTAGAAGCAGTGGCTGTCAGGGTAAGGACAACACAAGAGATCACTGTATGCAGTCTCTACCTGCCTCCAGATGGTGATGTCTCTATGGCTGTCTTGGCTGCACTTATCTCGCAACTCCCGCCACCTTTTTTGCTATTGGGGGACTTTAATGCCCACAATTCCCTCTGGGGTGGTTCCATGATCTCTGGCCGTGGCAGATTTGTTAAGGACCTATTTTCTTTGCTCGATCTCTGCCTCTTGAATACAGGTGCCCCCACACATTTCAGTGTGGCGCACGGCACATTCTCGGCCATTGATATGTCAATATGCAGCCATAGCCTTCTGCCACCCATCCATTGGAGTGTCCATGATGACTCATGTGGCAGTGACCATTTTCCGATCATTTTGTCACTCCCACAACATCAGTCCCCAGCACGCCCTCCTCGGTGGGCTCTTCACAGGGCTCACTGGGAAGGCTACACCTCTGCTGCCGTCATAGGCCCTCCCCCACTCGATACCATCGAACTGGTGGTTGAGAGCGCCACGCAATCCATATTGTCTGCTACAGAAGATACTATTCCTCTGGGCGCCCAGGGCTTAAGACGGTGCCATGGTGGTCGCCAGAGGTCGCTGACACCATTAAAGATCGTAGGTGGGCCCTACAGCGATACAGGCGGCACCCTTCTCTTGGGCACCTCATTTCATTTAAAAGGCTCTGTGCCCGTGCTCGCCATTTAATTCAAAGATGGAAACGGGAGTGTTGGGAGACGTACGTCTCCACTATTGGATCAGGTATCTCCACTTCCCAGGTCTGGAGCCGGATTAGGCATTTACAGGGATACACAACAGCAATCCCTGGGATCTCAATGAATGGAGCCATATGTACGGATCCAGTCTGGCTTGTATAGATGTTTGCTGAGCATTACGATCGAGCTTCTGCCTCTGCAAACTACCCACCGGCCTTCCATACATTAAAAGAGCGGGTGGAACGCAAGCCTATCTCTTTTAACGCCCGCCACAGTGAGGCTTATAACGCTTCATTCCTTGAGTGGAAGCTACTTGGTGCTCTAGCGCAATGTCCTGACACGGCCCCTGGGCCTGATAGCGTCCATGCCCAAATGCTGCGACATCTGTCCGCAGAAAGCATGGGTAATAACCTCGTCATTTTCAACCGGATTTGGTGTGACGGGGTATTCCCTTCGCAGTGGCGGGAGGGTATCATCATACCGGTGATGAAACCAGGCAAAAACCCTGCTCATTTGGATAGCTATCGACCCATCATCCTGACCAATGTTCTTTGTAAACTGTTGGAGCGTATCGTCAGTAGGTGGTTGTGCTGGATCCTCGAGACGTGGGGCTTACTGGCTCCATGCCAGGGCGGGTTCCGCCAGGGTCACTCCACCACCGACAACCTGGTGTACCTCGAGTCCGCAATCCACACAGCCTTTTCCAGGCGCCGACATCTCATAGCCGTCTTCTTTGACATGCACAAGGCATACGATACCACATGGTGACACCACATACTCACTACTTTACATGGGTGGGGCCTCCGGGGCTCCCTTCCGATTTTTATTAATAACTTTTTAGCTGTCCATTCTTTTAAAGTTCAAGTTGGTGCCTCTCGAAGCACCTCTCATGTGCTGGAAAATGGGGTTCCTCAGGTCTCTGCCCTGAGTGTTCCCTTATTTTTAATAGCCATTAATGGCCTAGCGACAGCAGTTGGGTCGTCAGTATCCCTTTCACTATGTGCTGACGACTTCTGCATCCATTTTAGCTCTTCCAGCACGCAAGTTGCTGAACGCAGACTGCAGGGAGCGATTCGAAAAGTGCAGTCCTGGGCTCTTGCCCACGGCTTCCAGTTTTCTGCGGCCAATACTAGTGTTATGCACTTCTGTCGGCGTCGGACTGTTCACCCACACACCGAACTTTACCTTGACAACCACTTACTTCAAGTAGTGGAAACACATAGGTTTTTAGGGCTGGTCTTTGACGCCTGGCTGAAGTGGCTTCCTCACATCCGTCAGCTGAAGCAGGAGTGCTGGCGCCATCTGAATGTTCTTCGCCACCTGGGCCATACCACTTGGGGCGCTGATTGCTCCACACTCTTGCGATTCTACACAGCATTGGTACAGTCGCAGCTTGACTTTGGATGCATTGCCTACAGTTCAGCATTGCCTTTGGCATTGCAACTGTTGGACCCCATCCACCACTATGGGGTTCACATCACGACGGGTGCCTTCCGCACCAGCCCTGTGAACAGCTTACGAGTGGAGACTGGGGTCCCACCTTTGGAGGTACGCACCCAACATCTGCTAGTGGCTTATGCAGCCAATGTATATTGCTCCCCAGGCCACCCAAACCGTCGTCTCCTCTTTTCTGATGTGGTCATCCGTCCCCATCAGCGACGCCCTAGATCAGGTCAAACAGTTGCCTTTAGAGTTTGGTCCCTACTGCTGGAGCTTGAGTCTTTTCCCCTTCCATCTCCCTATCGGGTCCATGCGTGTACTCCCCCGTGGTGCTTGCCAAGGCCGTGTACCTGGCTGGACTTGGTCCTTGGGCCAAAAGACTCGGTTCCCTTGGAGGCACTCCGCCGCCATTTCTTGGCTGTCATAGCGGAGTTCCCTGGTTATGACCTGGTCTACACCGATGGTTCCCTGGTTGATGGCTGTGTGGGATTTGCATATACTCATGGTGACGGTGTGGAACAGCACTCTCTGCCGAATGGCTGCAGTGTTTACACTGCAAAGCTGGTGGCCCTTCACAGAGCTCTCGTGCATATCCGGTCCTGCTCAGGTGAGTCTTTCCTTATTTGCAGCGACTCTCTGAGGAGCCTTAGAGCTCTGGACCAGTGTTACACGCGGTCTCCCCTGGTGCTGGCCATACTGGAGATGCTTTGTGCCATTGAACAGTCCGGGCGATCAGTGGTGTTCATCTGGTCACTGGGTCATGTGGGTATCTCGGGCAACGAATGTGTTGACAGACTCGCCAGGCAGGTAGGCAGTGCGTCCATTTTGGACGTCGGCCTCCTGGCGTCTGATCTCCGTTCATTGTTGCGCCACCGTGTACATCAGCATTGGGATGCCGAGTGGCATAGCCTGGGCACACCCAACAAGCTTCGGGTAGTCAAGGAGACCACGACCGCATGGCGTTTGTCCATGCTGGACTCTCGCCGAGACTCCGTCGTGCTGTGTAGACTCCGTATTGGGCATACGTGGCTCACCCACGGACATCTCCTTCGTGATGAGGCCCCGCCCCAGTGTCAGTGTGGGTCCCATTTTACAATAGTCCACATCCTAGTGGACTGCCCTGTCTTAGCCACCTTGCGGCGTCGTTTTAACGTCCCTGGCATTTTATCAGATGTTTTACGTGACAATGCTTCAGCAGCAAATTCAGTTTTAAGTTTTATTCGAGCAGGGGGTTTTTATAAGTCTCTCTGACTGGACTTTCCCTTGTGCTGCCGTGTGGTTGACTTTTCCTTTATTATTTCTATGTTCGGCCAACCACTGCCATCGGCCTCTTTGTTATAAGGTGTCCTTGTGTGATCGTCTCTTTTCGTTTAGTTTCTTGCCCATTTTGTTGATGTTTTATGGACCCAGTGGGATTCCCCTCCCACTTTGCAAACTTAATCTCTGGACGCATTTATTTGACATCCGCGCTTTTATTTTTGACACTTCGTGATGGAATGGGGGACTGATGACCATTGTAGTTTTGTCCCCCTTAAACATCCAAATAACAACAACAATAACAACTACATATTTCACCTCAATCTGCACACAATAGGTGCAGTCCCTACTCATTTCTGAAAAATTAGTTAAAATTATCTTATGTTGCAAAGCACATGAGGAAAAAAGCCCCTGAAAGGAGAAACGCTAGTGAAATTTGACTAGGCATAAAAAATCCAAGAAAGTTAGTTAAAATTACCTTATGTTGTAAAGCACACAAGACAAAAAGCCCTTGAAAGTTGAAACACTAATGAAATTTGGCCAATAATAAAAATCCAGAAAAGTTAATCTATGCTATATTGAACACCTAGAATGGGAGTCTGGTGCCAGCTGGTACTAGACTGACTGGTTAACTAGTTGAAGCAACGGTCCGTGACTTGTTTTAATATATACAAATCACAGATGAAAACTCTGCACAGTGCTATTTAGAAAATACGCAATAGTAAAGCTCTTAAAAAACAGAAGCTCTAACTGAATGTAAGAAACTGACTAGTAATGAAAATGCAGTGAAGTTAAATGTCACTACTTAGAGTTCATAAGGTATAATGCTTGTGGGAGCTGGCACTTGAGTAAGGTTTCTATAAATGGAATTGTATGTACAGATCCAGATGCAATCACCGAGGCAACTGCTGAGCACTGTGCCCGCGCCTCTGGGTGCTCATGCAATAAGTCGTGGTTCACACTTCTTCAACTTGGGTGCTGGTCAGTCCATTACTTTATTTTGGAGGGGCGGCTGCCTCAGTTGCATGTTGCCTACTGGTTACAAGGGTGCAGTTGACTACAGGTTTAATAGACAAAGTGTATGGTCCACCAGGTAACATGCAACTTAGCCGGCCGCCCCTTAGGAAAAAAGAAATGGACTTGCCCTGCGCACAACACGATAATGCGTTTCTGCACAAAGGCCACAACTTCTTGCAAGAGCTATACCAACCTGCCATCAAACATTGAAATAGTGTGTGGAACATAAACACTGTTCCTTACTGCACTTCACATTACCCTGTGGTATGTAACGCACAACGTAATGAATAGTAGATCGTCAATAATGCCCTTGTACATTTCCCTGACACCGTCCCTGGGCCAGACAGCATCCACAATTAGATGTTAAAACATCTATCAGAGGAATCCAACTGACATGTACTACCCATGTTCATTTGCATCTGGAGCGGTATGTATTCCCATCACAGTGACGAGAGGTTCATAGCTCCAGTGCTTAAGCCTGGTAAAGATCAGCTTGATGTGGATAGCTATTGGCCCATCAGTCTCACCTACATTCTATGAAAACTGCTAGAAAACATAGTGGTCACGTTGACTGCTTAAATATAGGGGCCTACTGGCGTCATGCCAGGATGGTTTCAAGGGGTGCTCCATCACAGATAATCTGGTGTATCTTGAATGTACAGTGTGTCCCATTTATCTTGACCACCCAAAATATCTCTGGAACAACTACTACTATTGTAAAATGATTTTCATCTGTATCAATGTAAGGTAGGGGCTCATGAATGTAAATATTTTGAAACATAAAACCAAAGCCTACATGTTTTCTTACGTGCTTATGACATGACCTGCCGACACCGCATCCTGCCTACATTACATTGGTGGGGTCTCCAGGGCTCACTCCCAGTTCCCTGCTTTTAGTGACCATTACTGGCCTAGCAGCAACAGTAGCATCGTCAGTATTTTCTTCATATCCTTATGATTTCTGCATGTATTTTAGTTCATTTAGTATATGTGGCTGAATACCAGCTGCAGGGAACCACACACAAGGCGCTCTCATGAGCTCTCGCCTGTGGGTTTCAGTTCTCTGCTGCTAAGGGCTGTGTTACGCACTTCTGTTGGCTTTGAATAATGTACCCACAACTAGGACTTTACTTTGACGGCCACCTGCTAAATGAAGTGGATAATCATTAGTCTTTGATGCCTGGCTAACGTGGCTTTTCCATAATCATCTGCTTAAGCAGAAGTACACATAGCACCTAAACGCCCTTCACTGCCTCAGTAAAACTTTTTCAATGAACTGGAGTATTTTCCAGTACCACCTATTTTCTGGTTCCAATCACTCACCCCACCATGATGTATATGGTGGCCACAGCTTACATTTGACTTGACACAATGGACAAAGAACTCGGTTCCCCCGAGACCCTCTTCGCCATTTCCTGTCGATTCTTGACACGTCACTGGATTCAGAAGTTGTGCATGCATATGGCTCGATGGTTCACAGTCATGCTGCTATGCTTATGCTCATGCAGGACATAACATATTGAACTCTTTGCCAGATAGATGCAATGTCTTCAGTGCAGAGGTGGTAGCCATCCTTCCTGCACTTGATTATATCCATTCTTGCGCTAAGAAGTCCTTACTTATCTGCAGTGACTCCCTGAGAGGCCTGCAAACACTTGATCACTACTACTCCCGCCATCCACTAATACTGGCCATCCACAAGTCCATTTCCACATCTGAGAAAATGTGGTCAGTCACTAGTACTCAAATGGAACGTCAATATGGTGGGAAATGAACTCACTGAAAGGTTATCCAAGGAGGCTACCCATCAACTACCAATGGGGATTGGTATACAGCTAACCGACCTCCGTTTGTTATTGTGCAGTTGAGTTTTTGGGTTGTGGTATACTGAATGGAGCACCATAATCACGCCAAATAAATTAAGGCAGATAAAGGAAACAATGAACTTGTGGAGATGCTCCATATTGGCCTCTGACAGGAACTCTTGTCCTTCTCTGCCAGCTCCACATTGGCCATACTTGGCTGACACACAGGCAGCCCATCATGAGAACACTGCCCAGTGTTATTGTGGTGCACATTTGACAGACGCCCACATTTTACTGGAATACTCCATGAAAGTGGGTTTTATCACTCTGTTTTAAGGTTAGTGAGTGTCCATTATTTGTCTGTTCTTCATAGCCTAATACGTTTCGGCTGGAGATTTTAACATGTTACTGAGTGGCTGGATCCCCCTGAATCGATCAGGTGTGCACTACACTCAGAAAGTGTGTACTAGGGTAATGGAGTACGTGTGGACTGCACATGAGGGATTTTTTCTTTTCTTTATTTATTTTTCCCCCCTTCCAGTCAGTTTCTTCACTCATTTGCGGCTGTTATATGAATGTTTACATTCAGTTTCCAGGTTTTAGTTGCTTTATTAACTTATTCTTACAGCCTTATTGGCATCAAGTTTTTGTTGATTTTAAAAGTTTATCAGCAGGTGCTGTACTGTGAATTTATGTATAGGCCTATAAACGAATTTTTAACACGTTTCTGAATTATATGGGAAACAATTTGTAAAGATTATTTTGGAATACCCTATATTTTTCATACTTCTTTACTGAGACAGTGAGAAGCCATGTACTGCGACGCTGCCATCCTACCAGAATATTGAATATTTTAAATGACGTTTGCCTTCTAGTCGAGGATCTGTATTAAAACTGACTGGTAATTTAGTTCCTATTTCTTACTAAAGATGAGTACTAAGTTTCTCTCTATATTTCGATCGGTGGGAGGTTTGCCTTGGCAGCAATGGAACGCGTGTGACGATATAGTCCCTTGCTGCTCTCCTGACAGCAGATTGTGGCCATCGGCTACCTTATCATCTACGTAAGTGTTTTTCAACCTGTGGGTTGCGACCCCCTAGGGGATCACAAAGTCTTGTTCGGGGGGGTCACGGTCAAAGGAGGAAATACTTACACCATAAAACAACCAGACCAGTGAACTTCGGGGTACTCGGTCATTCCGCAGTACCTAAATTACCCAGGAAAATTGAAATTTATGTCATTTGAAACTTGCATAATTCCTTAAAAAGTAGATGAAGATTACTTATCAGGCGAAGGAGCACAGGTAGTGATAGTAACACAAATAAATAAAACACACACACACACACACACAAACGCTAGCTTTCGCAGCCTAGCTGCTTCTTCAGGCAGAAGGGAAGGAAAGGAAAAAGGAAATGATGAGGGTTTTAAGGGAGTGGGTAAGGAGCCATTCCAATCCCGGGAAAGGAAAGACTTACCTTGGGGGAAATAAAGGAGGGTAAACAAATACACACCCACCCACACATATACACAAACGCAAGTACACCTAGGCAGACATAGTATAGAAGTATGTCTGCCTAGGAGTGCTTGCATTTGTGTATATGTGTGGGTGGGTGTGTATTTCTTTACCCTCCTTCCCCCCCCCCCCCCCCCAAGGTAGGTCTTTCCTGTCCCAGGATTGGAATGGCTCCTTACCCTACTCCCTTAAAACCCTCACCATTTACTTTTCCCTTTTCTTCCCTTCTGCCTGAAGCAGCAGCTAGGTTGCGAAAGCTAGTGTGTGTGTGTGTGTGTGTGTGTGTGTGTGTGTGTGTGTGTGTGTGTGTGAATTTATTGACTTACTTGTGCTACTATCACTACCTGTGCTCCTTCATCTACTTTTTATATATATTTTTCCTGCTAGGAATTTTTCCTCTATAATATTTACATAATGCCTTGTTATCTTCAATTCTGCTTTTGAATAGAACAGACTTTTTTTTTTATAATAAATACGACATGTTAACGATGAATCAATGGAAAGCCTGAATACTGTTTTCAGAAACTGAACGATAGCTATATTAACAAAAGGCAAGAAGTCATTTTTAGATTCAATGGACTCGCATTTTGAAAGACAATGATTCAAATCCACTTCTAGCCATCCAGATTTAGGTTGTCTGTGATTTTCTTACATAACTCCAGGCAAATGCTGGGATAGTTCCTTTCAAAGGGCATGGGCAATTTCCTTCCACATCCTTACCCAAACTCTCTGGGCATAAGCTCCATCTCTTAAAAACCGTGCTGTCGATGGGACGTTAAACTCAAAGCTTCCTTCCTTCATTTTTAGATTTTCTAAAGAACATCAACTTCTTTAGAAATTGCCCGTACTGTTACCTGCAACTTGAAATATTCGTCATGTAACATACAGTTTTCTGTCGAAATTAATGTAAAAATACGCTAATGTGTTCTATTTCAGAAAATAAACTATAAAATTCCCCCTTAAATGTAGAATACTGTACCCTTATTTTACAGGAATGTTTTATCTATAGAAAAAAATATAAATTTTGCTGTATTAGAATTCACACACATAATTCTGTTACAATGCGGTGAGAGCGGAATGCAGGAGGGGGAGGGGGGATCGCAAACTCAAAATAGTTTGAATAACACTGGTCTACACAATAAGTATGCTCCTCTCCATTGGCACTGGCCCTGACTGGAACATATACCACAGAGATAGTCTGAAACTGTTCATAGTGATAAGAACTATTATTGTATCAATGCAAAAACAAAAAGGGATAGATTTTAGAGTACCTGATTGCCCAACAATAAAGTTTAATCTCTAGCTCTGGTAGTGCTGAATGTCTGTAGATGTAGCTCAAGACAATACACATTAGATAAGTATGTGCGAGTAAAATTTTGAGAGATAGGAATTAATGTGGTTCAAAAACCAGGTTATAAAACTTTTGCAAAAGAAAAGAGAACTTTACTGCTTATATAAACATAGCCAAATTCATGCAGACAAGCAAAAATCAAACAATGCCAATATTAGAGTGGGGGCACAGTCTAACATATACAGTTGTGACAGTCGCATTGATGTTTGTTATATGCCATGACTGCAGCACTCCAAGCAGCTGGTGAGGTACATTTCTGAATACAATATCGGATGACTGTGATTAGTATTGTTTAACTTGATTTTGACATGTTTTACAATAGGGATTGTATGTAGTGTCAAAGAATCAGTAATAACTAGAAAATAACTCTACATTTGTCTTTATAAGATTTCCTAAGAACCACTGGAAGGTATGAAACAGTACTTTGAAGGACAGTTTATTTAAAATTCTTTTGAAATCTACGACTTTTTAATCATGAAATTCATATAAAACAGAAGACCCAACCTTCTGCAGAAAGAGGTCGGATTTTTACTAAGAAACAGCAAGGTTTCTTCACTATAGTTCCAGTCAAATCAATAATTGTTGAACGTAAAGAACTTGAATGCAGTATCTTCTCTACGTAATGTACCAGATCAGTCAACAGTTGTAGTGGAAGTAAAATCCTCACAAATGTGACACTAAAATATCAAAAACAAAAGAATAAATAAATAAACAATAAAAAAACAGTTTCCCAGCAAAGCAGAAACCAATTCCACAATTGTAGCTCCGTCTGAACCCCAAATGGCAAGAATATTCTAGATTTTCTTTTTATAACCAAGTTATTACACTCAAAAGTTTATACGTTTATAACAAAGATGAGTGAAGTGGAAAAATGTTCTCATTATTAGACTCCATCGAATTTTTACATGACAAAGAAATTGCCTGTAATACAAGAACAGACCACAACAGGAATTACTGCTTCTCATCTGAGAGAGCTGTTCAGTTACTTTGGAACCAAAGTTCTGTCTACCGACTTGACAGAAAATCCTAAGAAATTTTGGTCCTATGTCAAATCAGTAAATGGGTCAAAGTCAGATGTCCACACAATCTGTGATCATGATGGCGTTGAAACAGAGGATGACACATAAGGCTGAAATACTAAAGGTCTTCTGCCAAAGCTGTTTCACTGAGGAAGAGAAATGTACTTCCTTCTCTAAACCATCTCACACACTACAAAATGGCAAATATTGAAATAAACATAAGAGGAATAGAAAAGCAATTAAAATTGCCCAACAGAGGAAAGGTCACTGGACCTGAGGGGACAACAACGATTTTACACGGAGTATGTAAAGGAACTTGCACCCCCTTCCTCCTTTCTAACAGTGATGTACTGAACGTCTCTACAGGCAGGGCCGGCGCAAGGCACGTGCGAAACGTGCGGCCGCACGGGGCGGCACTTTCGGAGGGCGGCTAATCTGCCGGCGCCCCCCTTTTTTTTAAAAAAAAAAAAATAGTACAAACATTCATGCCCAAGAGGGTATTCGAAACCAAACCTCGGAGGGAGCCGCTTCGAGAATTGTGGCATGGCGCCTTGACTACTTGCCGGCCGCCCCTGTTGAACAAGGGGAGGGAGGAGGACTAACTTCTTGCTCGCCACTGCGGCAGCACCGTTATGTTTACGCCAGAGGAACAGAGGAGGGGAGCAGTCTGGCGTAAATGGCAGTATTCTTATGAGTGGAGCGCTTCCAGCCTGTTACGCGCCGTGCGTTTGCTCACAGCTGATTTCACAAACAACGAAATCTAATTTGGAAATTCGAATGCAATGTTCGATACTGCGATTATGTGTTAAACCTGAAGCAATTTTGCTAAGCCCTTCAATGGCAGTTTCCGAGTGTTTTATTCTTCCCACATTATGGAAAACAATCGTTGAACATTACTACAGTCAAACATGTCGAACATCAACAATGGCTAGAAGTATTCCGAATGGGTAAATACGCTGGGGGTATTTACAAGGGTAGTAAGACATTGGTAGTAAGCTTGGCATAAGTTGGGTTTTGATGTATATTTCAAATTTTTTTCTATCCGTTTCTGAGTTATAATCCGACGTTTTGATTTTGAGGCATGAAACACCTGTCTCTCCCTGCATGAACAACAATTAAACTCTGACCGGCACTCTCGGTTGACACACACTATCACTTTGCCAACATTTACTTACTGTATAATGTTTTCCATTGAATACATTTTCTGTTCACAACCATTGAAAAATGTTTATTTACATTAACTGTAAGTCCATGTTGCACGGGATTATCGAGCGGTCTAAGGCGCTGCAGTCATGGACTGTGCGGCTGGTCCCGGCGGAGGTTCGAGTCCTCCCTCGGGCATGTGTGTGTGTGTGTGTGTGTGTGTGTGTGTGTGTGTGTGTGTGTGTGTGTGTTCACACACATTTGAACGTTTTTGTAAATTCGCAAGGCTTATTAGAATTAGCTAGATTTCTACAATCAGTTTTGACTCCATTTTTAAGCTGGTGGCCAGCGACTGTTTTGTACAAATCTGTAGAGAATGTCAACAATCATTCGCATTTTTTTTTTTTTTTTTTTCCTGATCTATATAGGTTTCGGGCAGAGTGTACAGTGTGGCTAAAATTCCACAAACGTTCTGTTTAAAAAACCGGGGGGGGGCGGTAATTTAGCAGCTCGCATGGGGCGGCACTTGGGTTTGCGCCGGCCCTGTCTACAGGAGTGACACATTCCTTAGGATTGTAAAAAGGAAAGGTCATTCCTGTTTCCAACATACGCAAAATTATAGGCCTAGATCTCTTCCATTGGTGCACAAAATTATAGGCCTAGATCTCTTCAATTGGTGCACAAAATCATAGGCCTAGATCTTTTCCATTGGTCACCTGCAGAATTTTGGAACAATTTTTATCTTCGAATATTATGTTGTTCAGGAGACAGAAAAGCTGCTCTGCAGAAATCAACAAGGGTTCCAAAAGCAACAACAATGTGAAATCCAGCTCACACTATTCATCCACCAGACACAGAGAACAGTAGATAGTGCACCCAGATACATACCATGCTCTTGACTTCCACAAGCCATTCGATTCAGTTCCACTCCATCGTCCGATGGACAAAGTGTGAGCATATGGAATATCAGTCCAGCTGTGTCACTGAAGAGTTTCTATGTAACAGAACACAGCATGTCATTCTCAACTTAGAGAAGTCTTCTTACAAATTGATTTATAGTATGCTCCATGGCAGTGTTATAGGACCTTATATTTACAATAAATATGAATGACGTTTTCCATGAGGCTCTTAGTGGATATATTGAGAAGTCGCAATACTGGAAAAGGGTAGTGAAATGTAGAAGGACATGTAGTGTCTCAACGCATTATGCAGAGAATGGCAATAGAATCACAACATAAACTTAAATTACTGCACTTATATATGAAGAACGATGCTTTATTATATGACTGTGCAAAAACAGGACAAACACTAGAAGTAGTTACTCACCCCCCCCCCCCCCCCCCCCGAGGAGGCTCACCTCTGGTGCATACATGCATGGCTAACACAGCGCCCCAGCCATTGCAGTGCTACTTCTTTCTGCATTGCATGACCACTCTCCCACTATCCTCTTCCCCATTCTTGGAGTCAGAGTCTTGTGCATCCTTTGTAAACCAAAGTTTACAAAGAATCAAGGTTCTGCCTGTATCTTTCTTTTCCTTGTATTTCACACTTCTACTTCCACTTTTACGTTTGAGGTCTCTCTTCCTTTCTTCTTTTATCCTCACTGTGCATTCGTGAAGGCTGCCCATGCACTCGCTGCATAAAAATCGACTTGGTAACATGTAAGTCTCAACCCTGGCTCAACATCTCAACCCTGGTTCAGCATGTAGCGTTAGTACATACCCCCTGGTGAAGCCTAGGCCATGGGAGGGATGATTGCCTGAGCTGAAACGTTCCCAGTATGCCAATTAGTCCCTCCATCTGAAATTTGGGAGATTTGACTTGAAGTATCGACAATCACCTAAGGCGGATGAGCCCTCCTTCAAGGGGGCCTCCCAGTAGGAAGAAGTGCACCATCAGAGACGCTGACAATCATGGGGGATTCCATCACAGTGGGTCCCTCTTCTAAATGTAAATACAAGGAAATAAAGAACTCGGAGGAAAATACTGAATTGACTACCTGCAGCACCTTGTTATCTTGTTGTGTCCCAGAATTAGGAATCCTGTGAATCCGTTTGTTATCCGTTTGTTATCACAGGTCTAATGAAGTTATGCTCTCGTGTCCGAAATCGCACTCTTCTGTTGGAGACAGACAGTGCCTTTCAGGCACAACAATTGTTTAGAGCTACTCCATTACAGAGCTACCATATACAGATGGAGGCTCACTGTACCCTAAATTCTTGCAGTGGTGTTGTTTCCAGCAGCCTGCTGGATGGACTAAATTAAAGACAGTTTGTCTGATCTGGGCGTCACAGCAGTCCACAGAGTCATGGAAAAAGGTCGATAAGGATTTAATGCCAGCTCGTACCATTTTTATCATCTTTGATTGCGTGGTCCTTCCACCCAAGATCAAGACTGGCTACGAGGTTATTACTTTGTGACCATATATTCCCAATCCAACACAATACAACCATTTATATCGCTATAATGATACTCACCAGTCCTGCAGAAATACCGCCAATGCGCCACCTGTGGCAGGAATGCCCATGAAGATGATTGTCCTCTCCCATCCCCTCATTGCATAAACTGCATGGGGAATCATGGTACCTCCTTCCGTGAGTGCCCTGAGTATCTGTGTCTCCATAAACGAGCTACCCAGGAAATCAGCATGAAAGAAAACATACTGACACCATTAGCCTGGAATATTTACGCTAGTCGCAAACCCAGTGTACCACCTTCTGGCACTTACATCTCAATTCTTGCCACAACTCGACAAACGAGAGAAGTGGCCATGCACTTTTGCGACCTGCAGTTCACCACTGCAGTCGTGTCTACACCCAGCCGCACAAAAGCGTTATCTTCATCCATACATGGCATACACCACCCTACCAAACCTCCACTTGCACTACCGAAATTACAAGACCTGTAAATGGGGAACTGGAAATCGAAAATGTATTACTCCCATGACGACGTTTTGCTTACACCTACTCAACAACCTTGTGGGTCTTCATCTGCGACCTTTCAGTATTCGAATAAGTCAAATAAATGGAAAAGATCCTCCCCTTCTCCACCTCAGCGTTCATCCTTGACAATGTCATCTAGTGAAGCCCCACCCCAGACGTCCTCTGTGTCAATGGGGCATACCACCGATGGTCAGTGAGGAGGCTGCCACAAGGTGGATCCTGACATCTCAGTGGTAGTAACGGATCAAGATCATCGAGGCATCAACCCTTGCATCTCTGAGCATACGCACAGTGGTAGTCAACAGTCAGTCGGATGACTGCTCCTCTTTTGATCCATCTCACTGATCGCAATTATCTAGCGGAACACACATGGCATTTGGTTGAATGGAACTGAACTACAGCTTCTCATGCGAACTTATTCACCAATGATTTTCTGCCCCCAAGAAACGAAATTAAACCCTGAGGATCTTTTTAACCTTCCACGCTTTAACTCTACCGTTTTGACCTTCCCCCCACAGCAGGGATTCCGGCTTATGGGGGGGGGGCAGTGTCATGCTGCTCATACAAGTTTATATTCACAGTCGCACCTCATTGATTAGCTTCCCACTACCTTTCTGCTGGTTAGCGACTTCAGTGCCCAACATCCTCTTTGGTGCTCTGCACACTTCTGTCAAAGAGGCACACTCGTGGTAGATATCTTTAACCACCTTAATCTCATTTGCCTCAATAGTGGCGAATCAACATTTCTTTCAGATTCCACCCATACCCTGTCCCAGTGTACTCCTCAGCTTGCCCGGCGTTTCAAATGGTCTTACTCTCTCAGACACACATTCGACCGGCCACTTTCCATATGTCATTAGTCTGCTAAAGCCTAATCCATCAGTGTGTTTGCGCAACTGGCAGCTTTACTAACTGACTGGCAGCTTTATCTTCATTGGCGACTATCCATGAACACTATTCTCCAATATTGATGAACAGGTCGACTATTTTACCGCTGCAGTCCTCACTGCTGCAGAATGTTCTACTCTTTGCACACCTTTGTTGTTGCAACATAGTCCCTGAGGTGTGCTGTGATGCGCTCAGAGCTCAAAGACGCGCCCTCTCCATCTTTAAATGCCACCACATACTGGAAAACTGTATCAAGTAGAAAAGGCTGCATGTATAGTGCCGCTGCCTCGTTAGCAAGTGTAAAAGAACTAGTGGGCTTGCATTTACTAGCTCTTTCAACAGTTCTACTCCCTCTTTGGTTGTTTGGGGCAACCTCTGAAAACTTTTTGGGACATCAGCTCACACTCTGATTCTGGTATGAATGTGGCAAATAGCGTTATAGTGGACCCCGTAGACACCTCTAACATTCTGGGCTGTCATGTTGCTGAGATTTCCAGTTCCACAGACCACCCTTCCACTATCCTCCTTCATAAATGGGTGGTGGAAGCGAGGCCGGTAACTTTTTCCTCTCAGAATGGCACATGCTAGAACGCCAAGTTTAGTAAGAGGGAGCTTTATCACACATTCTCTTCATCTTGACCCTCCTCTATGAGACCAAATAGCATACATGGACAGATGTTAAGACACCTTTCTCCGAGGGCCTGGGTTTCCTTCTCAAACCTATAACCTCATCTGGTTGGCTGACATGTTCTCTAGCCGCTGGCGTGAAGTCATAGTAATTCCCATACCTAAGCTTGGGAAGGACAAACATCTTCCTTCCAGTTACTATCCAATTTCCCTCACAAGTATCATCTGCAAGGTGATGGTACGAATGATTAACGTTCAGATGGTATGGTGGCAGGAATGTCGGAATCTCCTTACTAATGCCAAATATAGTTTTTGAAGGCACCGCTCCAATGTTGACCATCTTGTCACCCTTCCAACCCATATTATGAACAACTTTTTGCGACAGCGTCGAGTAGTGGCTGAGTTTTTTTATTTGGAGAAGGCATGTGACTCCTGTTGGAGAATGGGTATCCTCCAAACATAACATGCTTGGGGCTTCCAGGGCCCATTTTTACTCAGGGATTTTTACAAGATCGTATTTTTAAAGCACATGTGGTTTCGTTTCTGTCAAACACTTTCTCTTACGAGAACGGTGTACCTCAGGGCTCAGTGTTAGGTCTTGCTCTCTTTGCCATCGTAATTAATTACTTTGCAATTTATTGCAGCTCTCAATGAACTTGTCTACTTGAGCAGCGTCTTCAGCACTGTTTCGAACATCTGTTTTCACAGAGCACCAGTAATGGTTTCTGTTTCTCCACTGATAAGACAGTGTGTATGAATTTCTAGTGGCCCAGTCACCCTTCAGTTTGTTGATACAAATAAATTCCTGGGGTTAGAGTTTGATAGGAAACTCTGCTGGGCAGCTCAAGTTTCTTAACTGGCAGCTCACGTACCTGCTCTCTAAATGGACTATGTTCACTGTGTGGTACTTATTGGGGAGCAGACCAGAGAACCCTGTGCAGATTGATCAGTTATGAAACCATTTAGCGCTGAAGCCTCAAAACAATCTATATCAGTGATTACTTGATCAATGGCTAAGGAGATGATATGAGTCATTCTGGTTGGCATAAGGCCACAGTCTAAAACACATGAGCCTTTTCATACAGGGGCGTCGTCTCCATGCATACAGTGCATGCATATCAAGTTACAAACGTAGAAGAAAAATTACTTTCTTACAGTAAGCGCAGCAAGTGCTCTCCGCGCTGACTACTCTGCGTGTGGAGGAAGAGCCGCATCAGCTCGCCGCTCTGGACCCCCACCATCCGTTTTCACACTCCATCCCTTGCCCAGCGCGTCCGCTTCCTGCCGACAGGCCATTACATCCAAGGCCAAACAACACCCCCACCCGCGCCTACCCCTACCCTGGCACCGCATGGTGGCATGCTGCCTCTCCATCGCATCGCCTTTGTGACTTTTACATTGGCAGGAGGATGCGCACGCATCTGCCCTGCACCCTCCTTTGCCCGGAACTGCCCACCGTCTAAGCCACAGGTGCATGCGGCGAAGCCACAGCAAGCCAGCTAGACTTGTGCGTGAGACAGGTAGTTGGAAAAGATCGACGCGCAACTGAGGTGTATTCTGGGTTACATCAGTGGTTAAGATCTTGCTCCCAGACTTGGCATTGCTTGTGAGTTGTATGATTCTCTTATATTTTGATTTATTTTTAATGGTCTTAGTACTGAATGAATCCTGTTGATAGGACTCAGTAAACTTCCTTTCTTTTTCAGATTTCGAAATGACTGAAAATTCTGTAATACCGCAAGTAATTAGAGAACCATTTAGTTCAAGATCATGTTTAGTAAAAAAGGAAATAGTTGTTAAAGGAAGACCTTGCGCTGCTTTTATTGGACTTTCTATTAGGCATAAAGATAAGAAGCAATAATACATATGACATTTTCAAACAGCACAGTATAAGAAAAATAGTTGGTTAAGTGGTTGTGACGTTAACCAAAGGTTGTTCTGCTGGCTTTGTCTCTTGTTTGGTGCTGATAGAACAAGCGTGTGGATTATGGAAGGATTCAGTAATTTGAATGTGTTGTCAGTGTCAATTTCAAGACACGAAAAAACTCTTGAACACATTAGAGCAAGTCTAGAGCTTTCAACATTTGGTCGTACAAGAATAGATCATCTGTTGAATCGACAACTCAGAACTTCTATGCTACTTCATAACGAGGCTGTAACAACAGAGGAATTTTAAAACGGCTTATATACTGTGTATGTTTCTTAGCCAATCAAGAGCTGCCATTCAGAGGTCATAACAAATCGGTTGATTCTCTAAACAGAGGGAATTACGTTGAACTGCTAAATCTCATTAGCAAATATTATGTCAGACTTGCTAACTATATGAAAGATAGTAAAGTTTTCCATGGAATGTCCCGTACTATTCAAAATGAACTTATAATATGTATTTCAAAAGTTCTTCTTAATGCACTGAAAGAAGAAATAGCCAATACTCAATTTGTTTCCATTATACTAGGTGAAACGACAGATTCCAACAATAAGTTTAAGTTATCTACATGCCTGAGATACGTAAATGATAGAGGAGAGGCCCGAGAAATGTTCATAGGTTTTTCAGATGTAAGTGCAGATCGCTCTGCTGAAGCTGTGTTCAGACATGTTGTCCAAACTGTAGAATAATTTAATTTGGAATCAAAATTAATTGGTCAGACGTACAACGGAGCGGCAGTTATGACAGACTAAATTACTGGGCTAAAGAAATGCGTACAGCAAAAGTACCCACAGGCTACATTCACTCATTGCTTACTCACGTCTTAAATTTAGTTTTACAGCAGTCTACTCATGTCTTAAATTTAGTTTTACAGCAGTCTACTAGTGCTATTAAGGACTGCCGTGTATTTTTTAAGACAATCTCTGGGTTGTCTGCCTTTTTTTTCCACTTCTCCAAAGAGAATTCATGCATTAAAACAATTCTTGGAAAAGAAGATTCATAAAGTCGCACATACACGGTGGAACTTTTGTTCAAGACTTGTTAACACAGTTCAAGAAATGAGAAATTAGTTAATTATGTTTTTCGAAGACATAACGGAGAACTGTGATGGTTGGGATGCTGTGTGTGTAGCACAGGATTATGGATTCATTTCATTTCTGTCTGAGTACAAGAACTGCTTTCTTCTCGAGGTTTTCTCAAGGATATTTTGTCACACAGATATACTTTTTGATACACTACAAAAGAAGACACTAGACATAGCATATTATAATAAAGAGATCGAAAAGTATCAGCTTTTGCTTGTTTCGCAGAGAAATGATTTTGATGCACTATGGGAAAAAATTATATACAACACAGAAATAACTTGTCCACCAAGAGAACTTGTGCTGACAAAAGCGAAGTAAGACGATTATACTTTGAGATTATAGACAACATATCCAATCAAACATCCGGCATGTTTGGGTCTCTTATCAAGTTGCAGTTCATGACTCTTCTAAGCAAAGAGAAATATTCCTCTCACAGCCGAAATTTTCCAAACACTTTACTATATAAATTTAACGACAGTACATATTCTGAACTGTTCGATTTTGTAAAGTTAAAAAATGAGTTGATCGCCTTCTATTCATCAACAGAATTTAAAAACAAGCCTATGCATGAATTGGTAGCATATATGAACGCCAACAATATTCACAAAATTAGGGCGAAGACTACAAACTGGTCTCCTTAATATTGTCATACCTGTTTGAAATGCAACGGTGGAATGTTCGTTTTCGGCGTTAAGAAGAATTCGTAATTATATACGGGCAATGCAGGCTCAAGAGAGATTAATGCACTTAGCATAATGGCAATTGAAAAAGAACTTCTTCAAAAAATTAAAGTGCTTCCTGCATTTTAAGAAAATGTTAGACGAGAGTTTACCACACGAAACAGAAGAGCAGACTTCTTATACCAGTAATTTTAGTGTTGTAAGGAATCCATTCTTACCAGTTGGGTATTATTTTGTTTTTGCGACTGTGAATGTCCAAAGTTTTTGATCAGCTTTAATACCACTCATAGCTATGTAGAACACCACGGCTGATTTCGTAATTGCAGAATGATTAGATATGTGCGATGGTATATGATTGACAAAGAACTATAGTGGTTGCAGAAGTAGTTAATATTTTTGTAATAGTCCTGGAGGCGCACAGTCCACACGGGGCATGACTCAGACAGTGTTTGTGTTGTTCACTAGTGCTAGTAATATAGAGTTTCCTTCGTTAATGTGCCTTGGACCATGTGAAACCATCTTGACTGTCATATTACCGACTGTGTTGCTGTAACACAGTACATGTTCCGCGAAATGAATCCTTCAAGTCACAAGAGAGACCAAAGGACAGCAGTATGATAAGTACCTATTCCAAATATTAATTAGATTAGATTAAAACGTGTTTTATAGATCATATATACGATATTTCGTAATGATGTGGAATGTATCAGTCTAGTAAATGTTGTCTACACTTGACAATCAATATTTTAAGGATTTTTTTATTACATTTTTTATTTTATTTTTAAATCTTATCTAAAAATTCATCTACATTGTAGAAGGATTTGCCATTCAAAAATTGCTTTAATTTCTTTTTAAATAATAGTTACCTATCTGTCAGACTTTTGATGTTACTTGGTAAGTGACCAAAGACTTTTGTGGCAGCATAATTCACCCCTTTCTGAGCCAAATTTAGATTTAACCTTGAATGGTGAATATCATCCTTTCCCCTAGTGTTGTAGCTATGCACACTGCTATTACTTTTGAAGTGGGTCGGATTGTTAATAACAAATTTCATGAGTGAATGTATGTATTGTGAAGCTACAGTGAAGATCTCTAGATCCCTAAATGTCTGCAGGATGGTCTTGGGTGGCTTCCAACATTTATTCTGAGTACACGCTTTTGTGCAATGAATACTTTTTTACTCAATGTTGAATTGTCACAGAATATGATTCCATATGAAAACAATGAATGAAAATGGGCGTAGTAAGCTAATTTACTGAGATGTATATCACCAAATTTTTCAATAACTCTGATAACATAAGTAGCTGAACTCAAACGTTTCAGGAGAACTGCAATATGTTTCTTCCAATTCAGTCCCTCGTCAATGCAAACACCAAAAAATTTTGAATATTCTACCTTAGCTACAGATTTATGTTCAGAGTCTAAATTTATTAATGGTATCATGCCATTTACTGTATGAAACTGTATATACTGGGTTTTATCAAAGTTTAATGAGAGTCCATTTGTAGAGAATCACTTAATAACTTTCTGAAAGATATCATTTACAATTTCATCAGTTAATTTGTGTTTTTCAGGTGTGATAGCTATACATGTATCATCAGCAAAAATTACTAGCTTAGCATCTTGGTGAATGTAGAATGGCAAGTCATTAATATATATTAAGAACAGCAAGGGACCCAAGAGCGAACCTTATGGGACCCCATTTTTGATAACTCCCCAGCTAGAGGAATTAATTGTTTCGTCTATATCATGTAAACTGCTTATTTCTACTTTCTGCACCCTTCCGGTCAAGTATGATTTAAACCATTTGTGCACTTTCCCATCATACCACAATATATCAAACAGTGTAGGTACTGCAATCCATACCAGCTTCTTATTATTCATGAAATGGTTTCCTTCGAAGTATAGTGGACCGAACTTTACATTATTATGTAGGTAAACAGACTTTTAGGGTCCTTAGCTGACCCAAAGAATGTCAAACGTTGTGTTTTACTCTTGTTTTCTTGCTGTTGTTGTCGTTTACAGCACTGCAAAATCTTCTGTTTGGAAAACTATGATTAAAACCAATTTAAACAATACGATCCATCGTCACAAGGCGATGAAGCAGCCGAATTCTATGGTTTCAGTTTGCTGGCCACTTTGCACCCTGCAATTTCGGTAGGTAACAAACATGACCAGGACTGCCGTGACTATATTTTAGACTGTGGTGGAGCTGTATCCTTCCAGGGATTTCACTTCACGCAAGGTGCTGGTTGCTATGACAATGTCCCATCAGGCAGTCAGCCCACTACACATGTCGTGGTGGAAGCTGCGAGGGTAATCTATACATACAGCATTACACCAAACTTAGTGTGGCAATTACCACCCAATTCTGGCCAACAACTGCCATGTTGTCAAGTGCCAAATTGAGTGAATACACTTGATGGAAATCGTAGTAATACAAAACTGACTAAGTTTTCTTGCAAACAAACCTTCTCAGTTGATAATTTAATAAAATTCTCTATGTATTACATAAACAGCATTTTTTTCATTCCAGTAAGCTCCAGCTACTCACACGCTACTCACACCATAGTCATCTCTGAATACATCATCGACTATATTCCATGGTGATGGCTGTGCAGTCTACTCTAGTACAGTTTAATTATTACTTAAGTTTGAATAACTGAAAATAGCTACTATGATAATAATAATAATAATAATAATACACCAATTAAGCTTCATTGATGTTTAACTCAGTGAGTTACCACTGCTAAGCAGCATACCCTTGACCCAAATCCAGTATATGCCCTGTTTTCATATATATTATTTAAAACAACTTCTAAGTTGTCATCAAAAACAGGGAAGGAACCATTTGTGGATCTTTAATATATCCCCAGAATAAAAAGTTCGAATCTACCAACTGTTAACTTCACCATAGCATTTTCTAAATCCAGGTCTACACAATAATCGATCACCAAACTAATTTGTGAGGTAAATCTTAACAGTGTGTGTCTCACATAGACAGCAACTCCACCATCTTTATGTGCTGCTCTACGAAGGTGTTAACCATGTGAGGCTGGGAAATAATGGATAAAGTAAATATGCTCTATGTATTCTCTCATAAATATTGTTTGATATTATAGTATGCTTACATTTTCGCTTGAAAATAGATGTCGATGTTTTGAAATGTTGTTTCACTTCCCAGCACTTTTCCAGACATACAACTTGACGTGATGTTCCCATGGTGTATAGTACATACTCCCCGTATACATTGGCTCCCAAAATCGGATTTCGTAAACCGATTTTCGAAATCCGCTTTTGGTTATTAATGTAATTACTTCAAAATTGATTCTGGAAATCCACTGCTGTAAAGCGGTTTTCTAGTTCCACAATGGTTTTTCGTGCCCATGTAAACGCAACCATTGTTGAAGCGTTCTTGGCTTGTCAGATTGTGTTTTCTTGTTAAGAATTTTTGGCACATATGGACATAGCACCATTTTCTAAAGTGAGATAAAAGTACTGTATAAATATTAGAGTGAGCATGTATCTGTGTATTTAAGTAAAGAAAAATAGCGATTGTACTGACTAAATCAGGAACTGCATCAGCTGTTTTTCAGCCGCCATATTAAATAGGCTAGGAAAACGGTTTACGAAAATAGGTTTTCGTCATCAGGAAGATGTTGCATGTAAACATAGTGAAAGCCAATATAGTTAAAAACCTCTTTGTTTATTGCAGCAAGTCATGTGACTGGTTTTTTTATTATTATAAGCGGCATTTAGTGCCATATGCACTATATTGCCAAACTCTAAATTAAAATTTTAGCATTACATATTACAATAGAGTTTACATTGACACTTCTACATTTACAAAAAAATGTCAAATAGTTGATAATCACATGACCCAAGGTGAATAGTCGATTATGTAGTACTGACTCAAACCACTAGTACCGCCATTAACCAATTTTGCAATCACTTCATATTTTAACGTCTGCATCTTTCAGAAATTTTGCTACTATGCGATACTTTCCCTCTTGATACTGAAATAGAATTGATGTAACACTTGCGGGTAGCGGAACCCCCAGCGCCGTCAGTCTTTTATAGAAGTCCACTCACTCTTGTTCAAATTTCGTGCATGATAATATTATATGATTTAAATCTGCCTCTTTGCTGTCGTTCTGTTCACATCTCTTGGAACTGCAAACCTTTATCCTAAACAAGTGTGTTGGGTAGCATCCATGTTCCAGTCTCATTCTTATTATAGTGGTCAGATGTCGCTTGCCAATCCTGCACTTTGTGAACCTTGGTTTAGTCATTACATTAGGTTGTATGAGAGCGAGATGTATGCCCCTGTGACTGTTTCCATTCCGAGTCCCACTCTTGATACGCCTGAACCCTGAATTTGATGATAAAATCAGTGTACGGCAGCCGTACTGGTTGAAAACTGCCTTCCTTAGCTCCTCTTCTTGCAAATAGATCTGCCATCTCATTGCCCACTATTCCAGCATGTCCTTTTTCTCCATAGAAATTGAATATGTATACCTTTTTCAGCTGCGTTTCTGAGAAGATCAATCACTTCCAGTATGTATTGATTGGTCCTTGGATCCCAACCAGAATTCTCCAACGTTTGTAGTACACTTCTAGAATCTGTTAGAATTAATTTTTGTTATAGTACTGGATTCCATAATATACAGCCTGCCTCACTGCCATTAACTCCGCTGTATATACTGACTCTTCATATGGTAACTTGGAATTTTACCAATTCCATGTGCAGTAATATAGAAAGCGTAGCTAACACAGTTATCCATTTTGCAACCATCCGTGTAAATACAGACATACTGATGCCATTTACTCTCGATAAGTTGCCATAGTTCTTGGTTCGCCAAGCCCATGTCCATAATTTCTCTTGGCATGTAAGATATGGATACTTTATGTAATGTCGTTTCATATGGGTACCTGAACACTACCAATGTCTTATCCGGCAATATAAGTGGGGTTATAAGGTTGCATTTCATGTAACTTCATACAAGTAATGGTACACGGTTGTAGGATGACCAAAAGATTGAATGTCGCGATGTAGCCAGCTTGGTTACTCTCTCAGCAATAGCACTGTCTGTTACTGTTGATCGACGCAAGTAAAAAATATCTGAAAGCAATTGTTGTCTAAAGTTTAGTGGCATTTTTCTGGCTTCAACTAACAGAGCGTTAGTGGGTGTCAATTCATCGCACCAAAAATTATTCGCATCAACCTAAATTGTACAATATTTAGTTTGCGTAAAGTCGTTACTGGGGCGTTTCCAAAAATCACACTTGCATAATCCAACACTGACTGTATTATTGCGCTATACAAAGTTAGTAAAACCGATGGGTCTGCTCCCCACCATACTCTAGTAGCTGCCCGAAGCACATTCAAATTTTTCCAACCTTTCCTATTATGTAGTCAATAGGCCACTTCCAAGATAATTTGCAACCAAAGTAAACCCCTATGAACTATGCACTGGATCGTATGGGGAAAACATATGGCTCTAATTCAAGTTGTAGCTGATCATAGCATTTCCTCCTCCTTGTGAAGATCACTATCTGAGACTTTTCTTTCGATAGTGACAAGCCATTCTCCATTTCCCACGTTGATAATTCTTTTGCTGCCTCATTCAACCACAGGTGTGCTACCCAATAGCTTGTTGATTGTGTATAGAGACATATGTCATCAGCATACTGCAGCTTTTGATCTTGTGGCAAAATCTGCTTTCCAGATCTGCAACATACAGTGTATAGAGTAAGGGGCTGAGTATTGCTCCTTGTGGTAGTCCTTTATAGACTGCCCATAGGCCAAAAAGTTCATTATTATCTATCCGGATGTACACTGATTGATGTCTTAAAAACTATATATACACTGTAGGAAAAGGTATGGGACATTCAAATTCCTCAATTTTTGCATAAGTATAGGGATGTTAACATTGTCATAAGCTCCAGTTATATCTAAGAAAAGAGCCATCAAATAATCATTGTTTAAAAAAGATCCTTCATATCTATTGCAAGTAATGTGAGGTTATCCAATGTACATCTGGATTTTCGGAAGCCATATTGAGTTTTCGGAAATAGTTTATAATGTTCTAGACACCACTCTAAACGATGTTTCAGGAGTCGTTCAAAAGTTTTGGCTACACAGGATGAAAGAGCAGTAGGCCTTATGATGTTGCTAGACTTTACTATTACCTGTGTAATCCAATCTTCAGTAATAGTTCATTCCCTCCATATATCATTGAAAAGGTGCTCTGAGCTTGTTTGGACATATTATATAACATTGCATAATGTATGTTATCATATCCTGGTGCCAAATCAGTATGTATTTTCAGTACTCTTTCTGGTTCACCAATTGTAAACGGGTTGCAGGTGTCATTGTTATCTTAAATGTCGTTTCCTATTCTACTGATAGTAAATGCTTGTGGTACAGTTGGTGCAGCAATTATATCAGCAAAATCTTCTACACAGTCTTGTGTCATCCTAAAGGTCACTACCATTCTCCTTAATGCATTAACCATTGACCAGATCTGAGTACCTGATGTATTTTTTGTCAGTTTACCACAAAATGCCTTCCAATATTACTTTTTCTGTCTTTTAAGAAACTGTTTGGCTGTCACATCTGCCGTCTTATAAGCTATAAGATTTTCCAATGTAGTATGCCTTCTTAGCATCCTGCATGCCTGTCTCCTCTTCGCTACTAACCTGGAACACCATGATACTGATTGGCGTCTGACATGATATGTGTTGGTCCTCTTTGGGATAGAACAAGACGCTGCCTCATTAATATACTTGACAAACATATTATACTTCACTTTTGCAGTCTGGTCCATAGGTAGTAGATTTAATTTAGAGTCTAAGATTTTAGTATACTTCACCCAGTCAGCTCTTTTAATATTCCATTTGCGTGCGGGCTGAATATTAATTACTGGCCACTGCTTAGTCCATGTGATAAGTGTGGGATAATAATTAGACCCCACGGTATATGGAAGAACTTTCCACTCAAAATCCATAGCTATATTTGCCGAGCAGAGTGTTAGATCAACTGCTGAAGGTCTAGCATTTGGGGTTGGCAGAAGTGTAGGCGATCCGTCATTAAGAGGAGTAAGTTCAAACTCATACATAATATCTTGAATGCATTCCCATAAATAATTGTTGAAAGCACATCCCCACATTCTGTTATGTGTGTTGAAGTCCCCACAGATTCCACTAGTGTATACCATTCCTGCAACTGAATGGCGACTCTTAGAGGACAGTAAATAGAAACGAGAGTAAACTCCCGTCCTGGAACCAAAATTCTCACTGCTATGGCTTGAAAACTTTTGATGTCTGCATAGTTTATATACAACGGCATATGTTGTATCATATTACTAACTATAATAGCGGATCCACCTTTTCCACCCTCTCTATCATTGCGATAGATTTGATAACCACGAAAAGACACTTCTCTTCCAGGACTAAACCGTGTTTCAGATATTACAGCCACTGCTATTTTCCGCACCCACAACTCTCTTAATAACATATCTTTGTTTGCAATTGCTGACCTTGAAGAATACTAAAGTCCATTTTCCGCTAAAATGCAATCGCCACCATGTGATGTATCATCTTTGTATTAATTGTTTCTGGTGCCAAAGTTTGTACCTGCTGGAGAATTGCTAATATTATTTTGCATACCATGTCCACAAGATTTCCTCCTATATCCTGGGGTATTGTGGTCCCTTGCTTTTCAGGACAAGGTCTATACGGATTTGTTGGCAATGACTGTATCGGCCTCTAAGGTGGCATCAATAGTTTTTCATATCCCCTCCATGCACTAGGCTTGTGAAAAGGTTCATTTTTGTGGTGTTATTGATATTAAATTGCTCCTAATAGGAGGTATGTGATTAGTTTGTGTAAACTCCACAGATGGTTTATGCAAGATACCACATTGCTGTGCACTAAAGGTTCCCAGCTTAGGAAATTCAGATGCACTATTGACTTCTGGGGGAAGTTGTTCGATAATTGTGTTATTTTGTATTCTTGGCATTCCTCCTATTACTGTAGCATATGACTGCCTGTTGAATGCTGCCCAAGCTTCCTTAGTGGGAATGTTATGAAACGTCGCAATTTCTTGCACCTGTCGGCGTTTAATGTGTTCTTGACACGATCTTTCTGTCGCCAGATGTTGCCCTTGACAGAGAACACATTTTGGGCACTGGACATGACATATCTTAGTATTATGAGGGCCACCACATCTTGCACACCTTGTCTGGCTTCTGCATTGTCTGCCTATATGTCCAAATCGTAAACAATTGTAACACTGCCTGACTGGAGGCACATATGGCCTTACTTCACACCACACCCCATGTATGCTCACATAACTTGGCAGTACTTGTGAATCAAATGTGACTGCTTTTTGTATTCTCCCTGCTACGTTCTCGTAATAAACCGCCTGACGGTTAGAATTTTGTACCTAGATTCTGCCACTTCCAATATCTCCTGTTCATCTAACTCAAAATCCACATTACGTAAACCACTTGTTTATTTATTAAATGAGTGGGGATGAACATTTCACAGTTCTTATTAGCTAATGATTGTTTAGAAACCAACCTGTTAGCTGCATTTCTATTTGATAATTCTATTCGGATTCGTTTTATCCCTGTAGCCCAAATGTCTTTGATGAATTTCTTAACTTCTGGCAAACCCGTAAGTAACAATTTTCTGACAGCCATAGGATGCAGTCATCCAACATTATGCGCAGAACTTTCCACATAAACTATATAGGGACCATTGTCTGTATTTTTGTAACGATTCTGAATAGGATTCTTTTGGGGGTTTGTTGTCTGCCCCCTTGTGCAAGGTAGGTACTATTCCGAAACACTTTGTACTGGCGAAGACAGATTTGGTCTTTTATTGGTCCTGTGACGTCTATTTTATCAGGAGAAAGAATTTTACAACTTCTTGATGGGACTGGTTCCTCACTACGACGTTTGTTTGTAATATGCGACTCAGCACTGTTAGCCATTGGGACATCTACTACATCCATTGGTAGATTACTTACTGATACTTCCGATCTGCTTGTATCCTCCTGTGATGCGTCGAGACTAGGAACCATCTCTTCTGACCAACTGCAATCTTGCCTACAGTCTTGATTAACAAACTCACCATGTGTTCCTGTTAGTATGTGCACCGCATCGGCCAAAGTTTGCAGGTTTTTGTCTGGGTCCAAGCCTCCCCCATCTCCGTACTCACCGCCGCTTATAACGGATCAATTACTGACCACTTTCTGTCCTTATTTATTTTATTTTAATTTAATTTTAAATTTGAACTCACAATACTTCGATAATATTTAGCTGTTGCTATCCAAAGATGCACTGGATTATGACGGTTTTCTTTAATAATCTCTATATAGATATCTCTGGTTGGCAACGAAGTAAATAAGAGTGCTACTGCAGATTTAGTGTAGATTTTAGTACGATTAAAAAGGAAAAACTTTTCTTAAGAATTTTTTTAGAGTGTATGTAGTAAATTTAAAACTACTGTAACAATTTTCGCGAACTATTTACCTAGTGATGGACAGTGGACCTTTCGGGGAGGGAGGGTGTCTCCCCCCCGATGAAGATCTTCGATCTCGAGAACTACAAAGTGCAGAAGCTTTCTTAAATATGAGCAGGGACAGGGAAATGGACGAAGTGCTGCAGTTTCAGCTACTAAATACCCCACTTCCAGAGGATCTACATATGGAACACGAAACAAGCCAGGATGGTAAACTGCAAGAGACCCAGTCCACCAGTCAATCTACTACTGGCAAGCTGCAGAAACCGATAAGTAACATTCCTAACAAATTACCAAGACGCACAGAAACCGATTTGCAGACTAAAAGGATTCGAGTTGACTCCCCAACGAATTTTACTAGTGGACCTGAGAGGAATTCCCATACCTCACGTAATTCAGTACTTCCTTCTTTTGGTGTTCTACAGTCAAGTGGAAGCAGTAATCAGAATGTTAGTGAATTGGATACAAATGCTCGGAATCCTAATTTTGCTATCAGAAACGATACATACTACAATAACTCCGATCTTGAACCTTTTATAATTATTGTAGAAAGTGCAGAAAAATCTATTGGTAACTTACACCCAATGAGCATAGGGAAATAATATTTAGTGCTGGTGTGATAGCGAAACAACATATTCTTGACATTGCCAAAGCAGGGAGAAATCGTGTAAGAATTGAAACAAATTCTGGGTTAGCAGCCAATAAACTGCTTGTTAGTAAGTTATGGATGGAGAGGAATTTAAAGGTGTTCATTCCAAAGATCGTGATTCAAAAACGAGGGATTATCAGAGATGTTGATATATTGCTCACTGAGGAGGAGATACTGCAGGAAATCCAAAGTGTTGCCCCTGTGTTACATGTGATACGGTACACAAAAAAGTCTCAGAATGGAGACGTTTACCAAATCCCTGTATGTGTTCTAACATTCCGAGCACAACATCTTCCACAATATGTTTCAATACTAGGAATGCGCTGTGCCGTACAACCGTTTGTTCAGTCTGTTTTCCAATGTTACAAATGTTTGTGGTTCAATCACTCCAGTGCTCAATGTCGTGGTACGCTACATTGTGCAAAATGTGGCAGTGTGCATGAAGTTTCACATTGTCAGAGTACTACATTAAAATGCGTACACTTGTTCTGGTAATCACTGTTCGACTGATCAGTGCTGTCCTGAATTTATGGAGTGGGCAGACATTAAATACATTATGGCAATGAATAATGTTCCGTTACAACCAGCAATAAAACAGTACCAAAATAGAGGTTATTCTCAGGCTGTGCAGAATATGGTATTGGATACAAGAAGTCAAAAACAGTTCCCAACACTTCCGCAAACAAATGCCCCATATGGGACAACAAATTTACAATCCACACGACCGACCAGTGAATTCTCAGTGCAGGGAAGCACATGCATCACACCTGCCACATTTTTGTCTCCGCCTCCCCCTCCTCCTCTACAGCAGCTGCAGCCTAATCAAACATCTAAGGACCACCAACAGCTGAAATCTCGTTCTGTAGCTCTGCTCTCCAGCACCCCACCACGTAACTTACATCAACAGCCAGCAGCTACGTCGCACGTCTCTTCTGAATATCAAAACCACTGGATACCAAACGAGCATGATATAACGGCAATTTCTGGTAATCCTTTTCCACCACAATACCATAGGTTATATGACAAAGTGCAGATTACTGAACAATTGGTAAATAACATTCATACCATAATCTTGAAGATACTTCAGCAAGTAAATCCGACGATACAACCCATGTCCTCCATATTTGATATGGGTATCAGAGAACATATTCTTTCGATGCTCACTTCATCTTCTGTTCTAAATGGTTAACTCTATTAAAAGAATATTACAGTGGAACACATGTTCGGTGAGATCTAATAAGGAGTCTCTACTTCACTGCCTTAAGGCACTCGACATTACAGTTTGTGTTCTTGTAGAAACATGGTTACATCCGTCTCAATTTTTTCAGTTCCTGGATATCACTTGCTATGTTGTGATCGTGAGGATGGCTACGGAGGTGCTACTATCTTAATTAAACATGGAACTGATTACATGCCAATCCACTTAATTCCTTGTGAGGAGAGTATCATTGCAATAGCTGTTACTTTAAGGATTGCTGGACACAGTATTAACCTCTTATCAATATACTGACCATCAAACAAGAGTGTAACTTCTGAACAATTGCATGGTTTTATCAGCAGTATTGAGTATCCAAAGATAATAACAGGTGATCTCAATGCACATCATTCCCTTTGGGATCCATCCTATACCTATAGCATTGGAAGGCTACTTGTGGAAGTTATAGAAGAGGATAATCATACAATACTGAATGATGGAATGCCTACCCGAATCACTAGGCCAGGTCAATGTCCCAGTGCCGTGGACGTTAGTTTTGCTTCACCTGTTATTGCGGTGACTACTACTTGGGAACTATTACAAGAGCCTCTCGGCTCGGACCACCTACCAATTTTAATAACACTATCACATGTAGCTCATGCTGATAAAAACCATTCTCCCATTTATAAATGGAACACAAGGGAAGCTGACTGGGACAAATTTAAAGAGAAGATTGCAGAATATTTATACAACTATGTGGAACGTGATAATGCCTATGAAGATTATATAAATTTACTTCAAATGATGGAACATGCAGCCAATTCTGCGATTCCTCGCTGTTCAACTTTTCACAATCGCAGCATGCACTCTCCAGTTTGGTGGGATGAAGAATGTGACACTGCTATCGCCAAAAGACGACAATCATTAAAGACTTACAGGAGGTACCCTACATTCGAAAATTATATGCAACAGACTCGTGTACAAGCATCAGTGAAGCGTTTATTGAAACAAAAGAAAAGAACCCGTTGGAAAATCTTTTGTGATAACCTAAATACAATCACTACAATGTCCTCAATATGGAATAAGATCAATCGTATCCGCAGAACGCCCAATCGCTCTGATGTATCCCTCACACTTTCGCCGTATGTTCTGATGAAAATTTTACAGTCTGTAATACCGAATTCAGTGGAACATGATATGGAAGTTTTTCAACCAGAGAATGATCTACCAAATGTTCTTAATGAACCATTCAATGAAAGGACCTTAATAGGGAATTGTTATGGGATAGAAATTCTGCCCCCGGACTGGATAACATATCTTACAAAATGATTCGGCTACTTCTGACGGCGGGGAAACAGCTATTACTAAAAGTATATCATGCAGTATGGTTCCTTCATACAGATCTAAAAGAACTAAAAACGGGACGAATTGTTCCTATTTACAAAGTGGAAAACCGTGGGAAGAAGCTACATCATACAGTCCAATAATGTTACTGTCATGCTTTTACAAAACTTTTGAGCGCATGATTAAACATCGATTGGAATGATGGGTAGAACATCAGAACTTACTTCCAAATGGTCAATATGGCTTTAGAAAGGGTCGTGGTACTACTGATGCACTTATTGAGTTAGTTACTGACATCCAGATTTCCCTTAGCGAAAATAAGTATTTCCTGATTGTTTATACTGACCTCACCAAAGCGTATGACTGCGTATTGCTCCCACGGCTAGCGCAGCAGTTGAAGAACCTTGGCATGCCTAATATTTTTATCCACAATCTCTGTTATTTACTGAGCAACAGAGCACTGATTATACAACGAGATGACGGATATATAGGACCCTGGTACACGAGAAGAGGTCTGCCACAAGGGTCTATTTTATCTCCATTATTGTTTAACATATAAACTGTAGATCTCCATTCGCTTATGCCAAACAGTTGCAAAGTGATACAATACGCAGATGATCTCTGCTTTTATACTACAAGCAGGAATCTCATGGAATGTCAACTTCTAATGTCTGTTGCTATGGAGCAATTTCAGAGTTGGTTGAATCAGAACTCCTTGGAAATATCTCCAGAAAAGTCCGCAGTTTCTATTTACACGCGACATAGATGGCAGGCACCAAAACAATGTCACTGGGTCCTTTTCGAATGCCTGTTGTACAAGTTTTCAAATACCTTGGCCTCTTTATTGATCAAAAGCTGAAGTGGTCTACACATGTGAAGCACATCATACAGAAATGTGAAAAGGCAATTAATGTTCTTCATTCAATTACAGGAGGTGGGTGGGGTGCCGACCTTAGAGTATGTTTGACTCTTTATCGTGCATTAATTCGACCACATATGGATTATGGATGTCTTTGCTATGGATCGGCTTCTGATTCTGTTCTATAAATGCTTGACAGGTGCCAATTTAAAGCGGTAAGATGCTGCTGAGTGCCTTCATATCAACTCCTACGAATCCTCTACTTGTAGAAGCTAATGAACCTCTGCTAGACCTCAGAAGACAGTACATTGGATCAAAATATTTACTCAAAAGAGCTCAATTTGAACAAGACCCTTTGCTCTTGAGGATTCGAGAGTTGTCAGAGATATGTTTTACTAGTAGGTACTGGCTTAGAAAGAAACTCCCACCACTAGCATACATCTTTTATGATATTTTACCACAGTGTCACAGAATCGCAACAGTCTCACACCACCCAGTTTTCATGACCGATTACAGGAATACAGTGATAGAATTAGACATTAGAACGAATATTTCTTACATGAAACCCTACATGGACTCGCTTCTGTTGAAGAACTTTTTACGTGATTGGCGAAATGCACTCCACATTTACACTGATGGATCACATTCTAAAGAGGGCGTTGGAAGCGCTTATTACGACGAACATACGCAATATTATGAAAAATTCCGACTCCCACTGGAAGCTTCTGTAGTTACAGCAGAGCTCACTGCAATACTAGAGGGACTCAAATATGCTGGCAGGATGGACCATAATACAATAATTATTCTTTCAGACGCACGATCAGCAATGTTGCTTATACAGAATCATGTTATAAATATTACCAACTACCTGGTGTACCAGATATTAGACCACATTGGAGCCTTACAGCGTTGTAATAAGAAAATCATTATTTCACGGTATTAAGGGCAACGAATTTTTTGATTATCTTGCCAAGGATGCCATTCACCATGGAAAGAAGTTTTACCAACATGTTCCTTATACAGACCTTCTACGCGATGTACGACAGCAGGTTAGAACCTTATGGAACAATAAGTGGCAACTATCAAACAAACTGAGAGGAAAGCATTATGCGGATATTCAGCCATATATTCCTGCTCGGCCTTCGTATTCTCTCGGCCTTTTCAATAGAAAATTTTTAGTCACAATGTTTCGACTTCGATTTAACCATGAGCAGTTCAAGCAACATTTGTGCCGACTGAATGTCATTATCTCGCCCCTGTGTGAGTGTGGTGCAGAGGAGGATGTTGATCACGTTGTTTTCGGATGTGCACAAAGATACGATGCAACAACTAAATTTTTACAGTACTTGGTGCAAAACAGATATCACCTACCTACTAGTGTAAAGACGTTACTGGCAACACAAAATATATCACTGTACAAGCATTTATATTGGTTTTTGGCAACTGAACGCATAAAGATATAATTTTTGTGTTTAAATAATCAATTTTTTGTAACTTTAATGTAATTTATAAAAACCTGTTAATTGTATTCAAATGTTTATTAAAGATTGGCTTAATGGGTTAAGCCCAAAGGCCATAATAAAGGGAAAAAAATCTCTATATAGTGATCGCTGATGTCAATGCGTCTAGGTGCTTTACTGTTGCAACGCAGACCGAAGTATAGGCAGCACCACAGGGAGTATATGTCTGTGGGGAGCACTTTGAGCATAAGTGAAGTATCTGTGATTAACTTTGATTTCTTTGGTCAAAAAAGTGTTTTGTTGTCGTTGTGAATCTTGCGTACGTTAAGTATAAGTAATGAGGTTTGATGTGATGTTACGCAGAACGTGAAGAGGCATAATTTTGCGTACCAGTAGTGTTAGAAAAAAAAATTAGCAAAAATGGATCAGATGTTACCAAGTCCAGGATTTAGCATACCAAGTATTGGTACGCCAATACATCATCAGGATGAGGATCAACAGATTCTCCCTCAAGCTCAGCAGCAGCAACAACAGCAACAGCAGCCCCCTCCTCAGCAACAACCACAGCAGCAGTTAACTTCTACATTACAAATGCCAATATTAGCTACACCTCAGAAGTCAATGCCGGCATTTACACCAGTCGTATTTACGACTCCTCAGAGCTTAATGCAGCCTCAAACCCCGGTAAGTGTAATTTACGTTTCAGATTTATTTTCTACACATCTTATTGCCCTCTTGAAGCTGGTTGTGTAGTGCAATTATTTCCTTGTGTTGTCTGAGGGTTATGCATCTAACAATGAATTCAGTCTTTCATTCGTTGTATTCTGCAGTTCCAGTCAAGGAGGATTTTCAGACAGTGAAACATATCAATATTAACATAAGCTTGAAATTAAGATGTCATAGAAACACTAATATTTAGACTATACTGTAGGGCTATTAACAGTGAACTTCTGTCACTCCACTGCTTAATGCCGCGGAAGCATAGATAATCGAAATTCATTCAGACAGTAAAATAAATAAAATATGCTAATATTTGCAACTAAAATTAATGAGTCATTTAACTTTAACTGAAAAAAAAAAAAAAACCACCAGAAATTAAAAATGGATATAATACAGCTAAAAATCATTCCAAGATCACAATCTGCTTGATATAAAAGCAAATACAGAAAATATACAAGAGTAAAAGATTAAAAGCTATTAGGGGTATAGACATACCTTCAAACAGTACTTGTAAAAGATCAGATAAAAAGAGAATGCAGTCCAATATAAAATGAAGTAACATGCATCTCAGTGTAAAAACGCTGTGATATATCATGCAAAGCCTTAAAACAGTACTAGAAAGACGACAAGCAAAATAAAATTACATACTACTAAATTTGCCTACATAGGCCTAAACTGTCTCCTGTTTATAGTAGGATACATTATTAGGCCTACTTATTACAGCACTCACGATAGGCTATGTTTTTAATTTTCTTTCGAACAGATAAATGTTCTAATTTAAGGCATTGTGTTAGATGGGAGCTCATTGAATATCCTACAATCTCTAACTCCATTCTGTAGCACGGACAGGAAAATTAACGAAAATTACTGTTGTATTGTGACCGTGCGAATAATTAAAACTTGAAGATTTTTATCATCAGCACGAAAAACAATATAGCGATGTCTGTAAGCCTACCATAAGTATACTTACAGTGGAGTTGGAACAACTAATTGAAGGCTGATTCCATAGTCACGGGTGTGACTGAGATTAGCTATAAAATAATTTTAAAATATCCCATATCAGAAATTCATCTCCCTATATCATTTAAAAGGAAATTGATTATATTATTACATCTTAATAATTTTTTTTTTTTTTTTTTTTTTTTTTTTTTTTTTAGCTTATGAAAACCCTATGGTTAAGCAAAAACAATGCATCACGGGTGTGGGAAAAAAATAGGAAGTACACCTAACACTTCGACTTTTACAGGGAAAACTCTGTGAATTACACAATTGTATGTAAATCAGTTAATAACTGTTTAATGCTGAAAACTTATTTTTATTAGCCATAAAAGTATCAGAAAAACATTAAATTATTTGCATATTACCAGCATGAATTTTGCTGTCACAGGTGTGACATAATTTTGTTATGCGTGTGACATGTACAGATCTCTCTCAACATTTCAGAGAATTAAAGGTAATAATTGATTGCGTTTCAAAAAAAGCTCAGTGCTTCTAATTAATGTGGTGTTTGTATTAAATTAACAAAAAGCTGAAGTCTTTTTGTATAAGCTTTATTTCATTTTCAAATGAAACCACCTTTCTTCTTCAGCACATTACACAATATAGAGAATTGAAAGTAGTGTATGTTCAACAAAATAAAGGATTGAATACTTAAGAAAATAAAGAAATATATACCGATGTACAGATTTAAATAACTTTCTCACAAATAATAATAATAATAAACCCTATTTCCGTTCATTTGAATTGCAGGATGATTCAGGACTGTAACAACATTCTTTTGTAAAGAAACAGCCGAAATGTCATTTTCATTAGCACAAAAGTGTTTCTTTCTCACATGGCTTCAAAAACGTGACCATCATTTCATCGGCTACACACCTGATTGACAAACAGCAACAAAATTCTGTCCATTTCCCCTCTCACTTTGAAGATCAATGTTTAGAAAGGTATGTTTTAATTTCCATTGGATTTATGGTTGAATTAATTTCCTGATGTTTGTATGTTTTCACATTAGACTCTTCAGAATCTGAATAAACATCAGAAAACTTCAGCTGTTTTCTGGATTTTGGGATCTTCTGAAAGACATATCTTGTCATTTCACTGCCAGATGTTTCTGCTGCTAAAATGTGGTGACTGTCATAGTTTTTAAAGTAAAGGTTAGAATGTACTCTAGGAATTGGAATGATATCCTCCCATCAACAGCGTCTTTGCCGTGTGAAGGAGCAAAGAAGTTCCACTCAATTTCAACTCCCAAATATGATTTGGTATAGCAGAGGTATGACAATGTAAATGTATTTTTAAATTGTGCTGTGCAGATGTTAGAAAACATGCAAATTTTTTTCTAAATTTGCATTATGCTAAATTTCAAATTTGCTATTATTTTTTCAAGAAAGCATCAAACTGCAAAGCTGTCATGTGAAAGGTAATCATTTGCAGTTACATACGAAGAAACCTTTCAGCTATCCGTACACAGCATGTAAATAACGTTACTTGTTTATGGCTCCAATGCGCAGCTTGAATTTCATTTTGTGATATTAATGAAAAGTTCTCAGCACAGTCAACTTGCATGGCAACCTCATTTGCTACAATTGGTTTCTTACAAGGCTCAGAATATTGGCCTGTTTCTCTCTTATCCAGAAATGCCTTTTAATTGTTGGTATCTGGTTCTCTAACTCTTCAGTGACTGTTTTCAGCATTGATGTACTTTCCATTAACTTTGGCAGTCCTTCCACTGTTTCCATGACAGAATTTTACCTTGACTTTCATTACTTATCCACAGCGAAAGCTCATACTTTCTGCATTTTCCTTTCTTAAAGTCTTTATTTTGAATGTTACAAGTAATTTTTTGAAGTAACTGTTTAGTAAAATTAGAAAAATCAGTCTGAATTACATGTAAAATGTATTTGGTGAGAGATTTAAAATTTTGACTTTCCTAATGGAGTATGAGGATTAGTTTTCTTAAATTCCTCACAAACAACCATAATCATATACCATTTCTGAACCTGTTCTCGTTCTGGGTGTCTTAATAGATTTTATATCGCAAATGCCAGGAGAAGCTTGACTAACATCTTGCTAAAAATACACAATTACTTTATTTTTTGTTTCAGTTGATGAACTTCTTGAACCTTCTGGAGGCTTCTTAATGTTTCCTTTCATGTCAGCAAGATCCAGTTTCTTCACAACAGCAGTTTGTTTACTTGGACTGATTGGAAGTGTCTTGTTTGCCTTATTTACATATTTGCCTAATGTTTGAGGACATTTGTAAGAGTCTAACTCACTAGTTTGGTTTGTTACAGCCATATTTTTACATTTCCTTTCCCTACTCAACCTTCGTCTTGTTGTCCTTATCTCTCTTTTTTAGTAGACTATGCCTGTTGATCAGTATTTCCTCTCTATACTTCATTCATCTCATTTTGTCTGTCTCTATCTTTCCTTTTTTAAATGTTCTTCCTATTTCAGTGGGGCTTCCTACATTTTATTCCTCATCATCGTCTTGCACGGTTTCCAGCTGCAGGCTGGGTCTGTTTGTACAACTGCAATTTTACATTCTGTTATTTCTGAAACAGTTGAAGTTTCATAAACATCAGGGATTATTAACTTGCAGAATTCTTGTGACAAACTTTATAACCTGAACAAGCAGACGATTCTCGACGAGCTCGACACTTTGTCGCGCGTGCAACAGTGACAAGATTCAAGCCGGTTTGAGATTCAAACGTCGCTCTTTGTCGCGTCTGACACGCATCGTTGCAGGTGTCGCTCACATAGGATGGACCCGTAATGGTACATGCAGTGGAGATTTGTCGCTTGAAGCTGTCGCTCGCATACGACACGACCTAATAGTAAGGACAACAGAGGATCAGTGTCTGCAGTCTGTATCTCCCTCCAGATGGTGATGCATCTCTGAATGTTTTGGCTGCAATAATTTCTTAACTCCCTCACCTTTCTTACTATTGGGCAACTTAAATGCCCACAATCCCGTGTCGGATGGTTCCACAATTTCTGATAGTACGTCCTTGACAACTCTGCCACTATCTCAATTCAACCTGTGCCTCTTAAATAGTGCTGCCACCTACACATTTCAGTGCAGCGCATGGCCATAGATTTATCAGTCTGCAGCCACAGCCTTCCACCACCCATCCTATGGAGAGCCCACAAAGACTTTTGTGGCAGTGATCATTTTCCCATTTTCCTGTCACTTCCACAGCTTCAGTTCCACAAGGCGCCTGACCAGGTGGGCCCTAAACAGGGCTAACTGGGAAGACTACACCTCTGCTACTATCCTTGGAACTCCCTCACGCAACTACATCAATGTACTGGTTGAGGGTGTCACACAATCCATGGTTTCTGCTGCAGAAGCCACAATTCATTGTTCCTCAGGGTGCCCACGGCAGAAGACAGTGCTTTGGTGGTCGCTGGAAGTTGCTGAGGCAGTTAACGACAGGAGGCAGGCCTTACACCCGATACAAGCAGCCACCCTCTCTGGAGCACCTCTTCAGTTTAAACAGCTCCACACTTATGCCCACCAACTTATCAAAAGACAGAAACAGGAGTGCTGGGAGAGATACATCTCCACTATTGGCATAGGTTCCTCTAACTCACAGGTCTGGAACAAAATCGGGCACTTAAAGGGATACCAGACACCAGCAGGAATCCCTGGGATCTCCACAAATGAAGCTATATGCACAGACCCTGCCACACTTATTGAGATGTTAGCTGAGCATTACACTCATGCCTCTGCAAATTACCCACCAGCCTTCTGTGCATTAAAGGTGTGGATACGCCAGTCCCTCTCCTTCACCATCTGCCACTTTCCCTCCCGGTTTATGCCTTCGCCCGGAGACGGGCATATTTCGTGAGATACGGTGGTTCTTGTTGTGCTTTTTCTTCCTTCGTTCCTTCCTTTCTTACCTTTCGTTTTCTGTCTTTCTCTCCTTGAACTCTCCTAGCCTTCTTCTCCTCATTAGTCTCCGCCTCGGCGTTTGAGACACTTCTTTTCTTTCCTTCTTTCTCTTCCTTTCCTATCCTCTTCTTCTTTCCTCCCTGTGCGTGTCTGAAGGCCGACCCACGCATTATCGTGCGTAGCAGGTGACGGGGTAACGCGTAATTCCCCGCCCCGGGTAGACATGTAAGGCACGTACGTACCCCCTGGTAAAGGCCAGGCCCAGGGAGGGGTGATTACCCGAGCTGGTACCTTCCGAACGTGCCGATTGGTCCCTCCGTCAGTTCTCGGGAGGTGTGAACAATCACCTAAGGCGGGTAAGCCCTCGGAGAGGGCCCCCACTAGGAAGGAGCGCGTCATCGGAGACGCCGGTAATCACGGGGGACACTATCGCAATGACTTCCTTCTCTTCTTCACTGACATTGACCCAGAAACGTAAGATAGACTCGCCTCAGCAAAAGAAGACTCTGCCTAATTTGCCGAAATTTCTTGTTGTGTCGCGCACCGACGGAAAAGACTTCAATTCTGTCAATCCTTTCGTTATACAGAAAGGTGTTGATGCAATTGCTGGCCCTGTTAAAACCTGTTCACGTCAGCGCAATGGCACATTGTTGCTGGAAGTGGAAAGTGCCTTCCAAGCCCAAAAACTGATACGTACTACGTTGTTGCACACTTTTCCAGTTAAGGTCGAAGCGCACCGCACACTCAACTCGTCACGGGGGGTAGTCTTCACGAGATCCCTTGATGGGTTGTCTGATGAAGACATCCAATCGTATATGTCCGATCAGGGTGTGACAGCCGTCCACAGGGTGATGAAAAAGGTCGATAACCAATTGACACCGACTCGTACTGTGTTTTTGACGTTCGACAGAGTTGACCTCCCATCGAAGGTCAAAGCAGGGTATGAAGTCATCCCCGTCCGACCTTATGTGCCTAACCCAACGCGCTGTTTTCAATGCCACAGGTACAACCATACCCGTGAACATTGCCCAAATGCAGCAAAGTGTGTCACTTGTGGTAGGGACGCCCATGAGGGGGATTGCCCACCTCCGTCCCCTCACTGCCTAAACTGCAACGGTGACCATGCGGCTTCCTCTCGCGACTGCCCTGTATACAAGGATGAGAAGGTAATCCAGCAAATTCGGGTTACGGAGAAGGTATCAACATCTGCCGCTCGAAAGTTGTTGGCGAGTCGAAAGCCCACTGTCCTCCCAGCGGGTACATACAGTAAGGTACTCACCTCAACTCGACCTACCAAGGATTCCAGTACCCAGACATGTGACTTGACTTTCGCTGACACAGTTGTGCGATCTGCCAGCCCGAAGATTGCCCGTTCCACGTCCCCGCTTCCTCCTGCTGCTTCTAGGGTACAGTCTTCGTCCAACTCTAGTAAACCGCGGGCACCTAAACAAGATGCCCGGACCTTGAAAAAGGAACCCGTCCGTGAGGATTTTCTGCGTTCTCAGGCTTCCCAACCGTCAACTGCCTCTTTCCGCCGTCACTCTTCCAGAAGAGCTGACAAGAAAAAGAGTTCCTCTCCTTCCCCGCCGAGGCGTGACCCATCTGTCGCGCCGTCCAACAGTTGCCGGCCTCGGCCGTCTTCTGTTTCACCGGGACGCTCCGTTTGCCGGGCGCCCGGCCCTTTACCGGCGGTGGAAACTGCCCCTCCTGATCAACTCAGGGAGGTGGCAGGCGCGTCGGGCGAACCAATGGAACATGACCCTTTGCCCCCAGACAGCGATAGCAGTGCTCCCTCGAAATCCGGTCCTCAGCGGTCGTCGAGGTGACCCCGCTCGCTACTTGGTTTTTATCCTTATTTCTTCTCTCATTTTTATCATGGCGCTCCTTCAATGGAACATTCGCGGCTTTCGTTCTAATCGGGAGGAGTTAAAACTACTCCTTCGATTGCACTGCCCGCTTCTAGTCTGCCTCCAGGAAACTAAGTTGCGTCCACGTGATCGTGCAGACTTTCCACACTACACCTCTGTGCGGTTCGACCTGCCACCCGTGGAAGGTGTCCCAGCCCATGGAGGGGTTCTGATGCTCCTTCGAGACGACGTCTATTTCCATCCCATTTCCTTGCACACTCACCTACAGGCAGTTGCCGTCCGCATCACCTTATCCACCTTTACCTTCTCCCTCTGTAATATATATTCGCCATCGTCATCTGCCCTTACTAGGGCAGATGTGCTAAACCTTGTTGACCAGCTCCCTTCACCTTTCGTGTTGGTAGGCGACTTTAATAGCCACCACCCCCTATGGGGCTCTCCGGCACCTTGTCCGAGAGGCTCCCTTTTGGTGGACATTCTCCACCACCTCGATCTTGTCTGCCTCAACACCGGTGCACCGACCTTCCTTTCTGACACAACACACACTTATTCCCATATAGATCTCGCAATATGCACTCCTCAGCTTGCCGGTCGGTTTGAGTGGTATGCACTTTCTGACACGTACTCGAGTGACCATTTCCCTTGTATCATCTACTTCCTACATCATTCCCCATCTCCACGTCCCACCAGTTGGAACATTTCTAAAGCCAACTGGGGGCTTTATTCTTCCATGGCTGTTTTTCACAATCAGAATTTTCCCAACTGTGACAGTCAGGTCGAATACCTCACAGAGGTTATCCTCACTGCTGCTGAACGTTCCATACCTCGTACATCCTCTTCTCCACGTCGTGTCCAGGTCCCTTGGTGGACTGCAGCCTGCCGCGACGTGCTTCGAGCCCGTCGCCGTGCTTTACGCACCTTCCGCCGCCACCCAACTTTGGAGAATTGCATCAATTACAAACGTATGAGAGCGCAGTGCCGTCGTATCATAAACGACAGCAAGAAAGCTTGCTGGACAGATTTTACTAGTTCTTTTAACCGTTTTACTCCCTCCACGGTTGTCTGGGGTGGCCTACGCCGTTTGTCCGGCATCAAGGTCCACTCCCCGATTCCTGGCCTGACCGTGGAGAACGCGGTCCTCGTGGACCCAGCTGATGTTTCAAACGCATTGGGTCGTTTCTTTGCGGAGGTTTCGAACTCTGCCCATTACCACCCTGCCTTTCTCCCTCGCAAACAGGTAGAGGAGGCACGGCCGCCTTCTTTCCGCTCTTTTAATCGGGAAAATTATAACGTCGCCTTCACCATGCAGGAGCTAGATCGTGCTCTCGCCCTGTCCCGGTCTTCTGCTCCCGGGCCCGATTCCATTCACATTGAAATGCTGAAGAACCTCTCTCCAGCGGGCAAGTGCTTTCTTCTTAGTACCTACAATCGCATATGGACTGAAGGTCATGTTCCCACAAGTTGGCGTGAAGCCATTGTTGTCCCCATCCCCAAACCAGGGAAGGACAAACACCTTCCTTCCAGTTATCGTCCTATTTCTCTGACGAGCTGCGTCTGTAAGGTGATGGAACGCATGGTTAACGCTCGGTTGGTCTGGCTCCTCGAATCTCGCCGCCTCCTGACTAATATCCAATGCGGTTTTCGTCGACACCGCTCTGCTGCTGACCACCTCGTTACGTTGTCGACCTTCATTATGAACAACTTTATAAAGAAGCGTCAAACAGTAGCAGTGTTCTTCGACTTGGAGAAGGCATACGATACCTGTTGGAGAGCGGGCATTCTCCGCACATTGCACACATGGGGCCTTCGGGGCCGCCTTCCTCTTTTCATTCAAGCGTTTTTGGCGGATCGCAAATTCCGGGTGCGGGTGGGCTCTGTTTTGTCAGATACCTTTTGCCAGGAGAATGGGGTACCACAGGGCTCCGTCTTGAGTGTGGCGCTCTTTGCCATTGCAATCAATCCGATCGTGGACTGCCTTTCAGCCGACGTCTCCGGATCTCTTTTTGTTGACGATTTCGCAATTTATTGTAGCGCCCAGCGGACGTGTCTCTTGGAGCGTTCTCTCCAACGCTGTCTTGACCGTCTGTATTCCTGGAGCATCGCAAACGGCTTCCGATTCTCCACTGAGAAAACTGTGTGTATCAATTTCTGGAGATACAAGGAATTTCTTCCACCTTCTCTACGTCTCGGCCCGGTTGCTCTCCCTTTCGTGGAGACTACAAAATTCTTGGGACTCATGTTGGATCGGAAGCTTTGCTGGTCCACGCACGTGTCCTACCTGGCTGCCCGTTGTGCCCGATCCCTTAACGTTCTTCGTGTCCTCAGTGGCACGTCATGGGGAGCGGATCGTACCGTCCTGCTTCACCTTTACCAGGCCATTGTTCAGTCGAAGCTCGACTATGGAAGCCTTGTATACTCTTCAGCACGGCCGTCGATTCTCCGCCGTCTCAACTCTATCCACCATCGTGGATTACGTCTGGCGACCGGTGCATTTTATACCAGCCCTGTTGAAAGTCTGTATGCCGAGGCTGCTGTATTACCCTTGTCCAATCGACGTGACATACTCTTGTGTCGGTACGCATGCCGCCTACGGTCGATGCCCAACCATCCATCTTACAGATTATTTTTTGACGACTCACTCGATCGCCAATATCAGTTGTCTGCGATTGCCTTGCTTCCACCGGGAGTTCGGTTTCGCCGTCTGCTACAACGGCTCGATTTTACCCTTCCTTCCACCCTTCGGTTGAGCGAAAGCCCATTGCCACCGTGGCATCAGGCCCAGGTTCACCCACACCTCGAACTTAGTTCGCTCCCCAAGGAGAGCACTCCGGATTTGGTATACCGCTCGAGGCTTGTCGAACTCCGTTCGCGGTTCGATAATGCCGTATTTATTTACACTGATGGTTCCAAGAGCACTGCCGGTGTCGGATCTGCCTTCGTCGTCGGGGACAACCGTTTCCAATACAAGCTCCCTGACCGGTGCTCAAACTTCACGGCTGAGCTTTTCGCCCTCCACCAGGCCGTTTTGTATACCTGCCGCCACCGCCACCCTTTCTATGCCATATGTTCTGACTCCCTTAGTGCCCTGCAGAGTCTTAAGGACCCTTTCTCGAACCATCCTCTCGTGTATCGGATCCAACGCTCCCTCCAGTTGCTGGCGGATGACAGCTGTCACGTTTCTTTCCTGTGGGTCCCTGGCCATGTGGGTGTGCCCGGGAATGAGGCCGCCGACACAGCAGCCAAGGCAGCAGCTCTTTTGCCTCGCATGGCTACCTTTTGCGTCCCATCGGACGATGTTCAACGGGCTCTTCGCCGGAGTATCGTGTCGCAATGGCACAGTGTGTGGCTTTCACTGCACAACAATAAATTGCGAACTGTCAAACCGATCCCGACCGCTTGGAGGACATCCTCACGCCCCTCTCGGCGGGAGGAGGTCATCCTGGCTCGGTTGCGGATCGGTCATTGCCGTTTCAGCCACCGTCACTTGCTATCCGCCGAACCTGCACCGCTATGCTCCTGCGGTGAACTGCTGACAGTGCGACATGTTTTACTGACTTGTGTTAATTTTAATCATCTCCGTGTAGCCCTTCACTTTCCGTCTACTCTGGAGGAAATCTTAGCTGATGACACACGAGCAGCTGCTCGAGTTTTGCGTTTTATCAATTTGGCCAACTTATCCAAGGATATTTAACTCTTTTAATTGTCTTTTATCTTTCGTTTTTAGCCTCTTGTTGATGTTCTGACAGTCTACATTTTTTTAGATCATAGCGAATCTATGTTCTTGGCTGGGCGCTAATGACCATAGAAGTTGTGCGCCCTACAACCACAAAAAAAAAAAAAAAAAAACCATCTGCCACATAACACGCCATTTAGTGCGTGGGAGTTCCTCAGTGCTCTTGCACAATGTCCTGACACAGTGCTCGGGCCTGATAGCATCCATTCTCTAATGCTGACACACCTGTTAGCGGAGTGCCAGCTTAATCTTCTTGCGGTCTTCAACCACATCTGTTGCAATGGTGCTTTCCCATTGCAATGGCAGGAGAGTATCATCATCCCAGTGATTAAACCAGGCAATAGCCCTCTTGCCATGGCTAGTTATCAATCCATCTACCTTACTAACATTCTGTGTAAACTGTTGAAACATATGGTTAGTCAGCCATTGTGTTGGATTCTTGAGACGTGGGGCTTACTTGCTCTATGCCAGGGCTGAATCCGCCAGGGTCACTATACCACCAATAACCTGGTTTATTTCGAGTCTACTATCCGCTCTATCTTTTCCAGGCACCACTACCTTGTTGCCATCTTTTTTCATATGCACAAAGCATACGATACGACCTGGCGTTGCCGCATCCTTGCCACATTACATGAGTGAGTTCTCCTGGGCTCGCTTCCCATTTTTATACAAAAATTTTTCTGCTGTCTATACCTATGGTGTTAAAGTTGGTGCCTGCCACAGCACTTCTCATGTCCTCAGGGCTCTGTTTTGAGTGTTCCTTTATTTTCAGTGGCCATTAACAGCCTAACCTCAACAGTTGGGTCGTTAATATTCCCTTCTCTCTATGCCAATGACTTTTGTATATCTCGTAGCTCCTCAAACACCCACGTCGCCGAACGCAGATTGCAGATAGCCATTCGGAAGGCGCAGTCCTGGACTCTTGCCCATAGCTCTCAGTTTTCTACCGTCAAGACCGGTTCATCCTCACCCCGAACATTAGCTAGACAACCAGTTACTTGACATAGTGGAAACCCATAATTTTTTAGTTCTAGTCTTTGATGCCTGGCTGACATGGCTTCCCTACATTTGTCAGCTGAAATGGGAGTCCTGCCACCACCTAAATGTTTTTCACCATCTGGGCCATACTGCCTGGGGTGCTGACTACTCCACACTGTTGCGGCTGTACAAAGCTCTGGTACAATTGTGTCTTGACTTTGGGTGTCTTGCCTATGTTTCTGCTTCACCTTTGGCATTGCACTTGCTGGGCCCCATTCACCATTGTGGAGTTCACATCACGACAGGTGCCTTCCATACCAGCCCCGTGAACAGTCTACTTGTCGAAGCTGAGATCCCACCTATGCTGTTCCGCTGCCAACAACTGCTCCTGGCCTATGCAGCCAATGTGGATAGCTCGCTAGGCCACCCAAACTATTGTCTACTTTCCTCTGATGTGCTCATCTGTTCCCAACACTGACAACCCAGATCAGCTCATACGATCGTCTTTCACGTATGGTTCCTTCTGTTGAAATTTAAGTCTTTCCCTCTTCCATCTCCATATCGGACTGGTGCATGTACACCTCCATGATGCCTGCCAAGGCTTTGTACTTGGCTGTAATTGGCCCATACATCCAAAAACTCATTTCCTCCTGAGGCTCCCAGACATGAGCTCCTTGCTGTCGTTGCTGCACCCTGGACTTGACCTGGTCTACACAAATGCTCCACTGGTTGAGGGCCTTGTTGGCTTTGCATATTTTCGTGGTGACAATATCAAACAACATTCTCTGCCCGATGGCTGCAGTGTTTACATTGTGGAGCTAATGGCCTTTTTCCTAGCTCTACTGCTCGTCTGATCCTGCTCAGATAAGGCTTTCCTTATCTGCAGTGACTCTCTGAGCAGCCTTCAAGCTCTAGACCAGTGCTATCCTCATTCTCCCCTGGTCTTAGTCATACAGGAAACCCTTTCTGCTTGACTGGTCTGATCAATCAGTGGTGTTCCTCTGGCCTCCGGGTCATGTCAGTATTCCGGCCAATGAATGTGCTGAGAGGCTTGCTAAACAGGCTGTCAACGAGTCTGTTCTGGATATCTGTCTACCGTCTTCTGATATCCGGCCGGTGTTGCACCATTGTTTTTATAAGCTTTGGGATACTGAGTGGTGTACCCTGACCATTCGCAACAAACTTCTGGCTACAAATGAGACCCGGGTGTGTGGCGCTCCTCCATGTGAGCCTCTTGCTGGGATTCTGTAGTCCTTTGCCGACTCGGCATTGGCCATACTTAGCCATGTGTGAGCAATCTCCTCTGTGGTGAGGACCTGCTCCAATGTTGCTGTGTCTCCCGCTTGACAGGACCCACATCTTGGTGGACTTTCCTAATTTAGCCACTTCACGGTGCACTTTTTATTTTCTGCCAGTTTTATCAGATGTTTTATGTGACCATGCCACATGGCTGATTCAGTTTTAGGTTTTATTTGTGCCAGGGATTTTTGGGCAAAGCTCTTATCTTTGATTGGAGGTTTCCTTGTGTTCCCATGTGGTTCACCCTTCCCATTTTTAACCTCATGGTCCATCAACCGCAGACATCAACTTTGTTGTTTTTCGTCGTTTAATTGCTGGATGTTTCTGTGTGATTGTCTCATTTCGAGTGTTATCTTGGGATTTTCCTCCCATTGCTAATTTTAACTCTGTGTGCTTCTCTCTCTCTCTCTCTCTCTCTCTCTCTCTCTCTCTCTCTCTCTCTCCACGTTGATACTTTCCGTGTGTCGCCCTGAGAATGGGGGCCTCATAACCTCCGCAGTTTTGTTCACCTAAAACACACAACCAACCAACCAACTGACAATGGTATGCAAACTCATGTGAGCTCTTGAGGGGTATTTGACCAGTCTCTCATGAGCCAAATATCCAGTCTGCAGCTGTTGTGGAAGGTGCTGGTCTGGTTCCAATGTGTCTGCCAAGTGCATCCCACGTTTAAGTTCGGTGAACAAGCTGGCCACTCCATTCATTCAGTTCCCTCAGCTTCAAGCAAGTTGTCCACCAGTGTACCTCTGATGGGATGAGCATTATTGTTTACCAGAAGGAACTTGTCTCCTATGGCACCAACATAAGACACAACAAAAGGTCGAAGGATGTTGTCTTTATACGTCTGATCAGTCAAAGTGCCTTCTGAATGACGTAGAAGTCTGTATGTCGGCCAATAATGACTCGTACCTGCAACTTTATGTTCTTACCACTATCTTGCTTGCCGTAATGTTGTTGTCTCTACTCTGTAGAAGAGATAGAAAGGCATCAAACCATTTGAGTTCATTCTGCCAATGACAATAATTTAGTACCTAGATACACCAGCTGATCCCCTAATTGTTTGGATCATTGTAGAAGGCATAGAGAAGATCCAGCACACTTTTTTACAGGCTCATTTAGCAAGTACAAGTGTCATGGAGATGATTACGAAACTCCAGTGGCAGACACTGCAAGAGAGACATTCTGTATCACGGTATGGGCTTCTGTCAAAGTTCAAAGTTCCGAGAGTGTACGTTTTGTGAAGAGTCAACCATTATCTTCGTTCCCTCTTCATAGATCTCGTAAATCATCCACAAGGCTAAGGTTATAGAGATCAGGGCTCACAGAGAGGCATACAGGCTATCATTTTTCCCATGGACTATACATAACTGGGATAGAACGAAGTGACAATGGTACGCAAAGTATCTTTTACCACACACTGGGAGGTGGCTAGCACAGTATGGATGTGATCTGAATGTGGGAAATTGGGAAACTCCTTACCCACCCTGTGTGGGTTCTGATGTTCATCCACTACTAGCAATTTGATCCTACTAGTTAACAGCTATCCAACAGATTTTCCTACAAAGTGGTGATGCGTAGGGATACTTATTGACTTCAGAAAGACATATGAACTAGTTGGAGGCTCAATATTCTAAGACATTTACAAGAATAGGCCTTAGGTTCTTCTTATGTCAACTGTTTTACATCTGAATTGTAACAATAGAAAATCATTTGGAATGTCAGTAATGGAGGATAGATAACAACTTTACCATAAAGAGTCTTGATGAGTTGCTGGCCGGCCGCGGTGGCCGAGGGGACTGAGGCACTTCAGTCACGGTCTGCACGGCCACTACGGTCGGGGGTTCGAATCCCCCTCGGGCATGGATATTTGTGCCGTCCTAGTTCGTAAGTAGTTCATAGGTAGTTTGTAAGTTTAGGGACTGATGACCCCGTAGTTAGGTCCCATAAGATTTACAAACATTTGATGAGTTGCTGACAGGCACGGAAAGTACACTGTCACATTCACACAACTTAAATTTTTGGCCATGGCCTTCATCAGAAAAAGAAACACATTGTTAATGTTTGTATAGTCTATGGTACTTAACTACGGGGTCATCAGTCCCTAAACTTACACACTACTTACGAACTAAGACGGCACAAATATCCATGCCCGAGGGGGGATTCGAACCCCCGACCGTAGTGGCCGTGAAGACCGTGACTGGAGCGCCTTAGTCCCCTCGGCCACCACAGCCGGCACACATACATTCACCAATCACTCGCGCAACTACACACAACCACATTGTCCAACCACTCCAGCACCACAAACATCTAGACTGTCTATATATAAGGTAAAATATTTTTGAACAGTAAAATTGTACTCCGCATTAGTGTAAAATTTGCCATTTTTTTTTTTTTTTTTTCCTCTTCCAACAATAAACCAGCTTGACAGTTAAAACTTTCAGTGAAGAGATTGGAGCACTGGGCTGCAAAGACAGGTTGTAAATTTTCTACTGATAAGTGTGTGTGTGTGTGGGGGGGGGGGGGGGTGTTTGTTTACATATCCTTTTTCCCAAAGATAAGTCTTTCCTCTACTGGGATTGGATTGACTCCTCACCCACTCCTTTAAATCCACATCCTTTCCTTTTCCCTCTCCTTCCCTGCTCTTTGCCTGAAGAAGCAACAAATGGTTGTGAAAGCTTGCATTTGTGTGTGTGTGTGTGTGTGTGTGTGAGAGAGAGAGAGAGAGAGAGAGAGAGAGAGAGAGAGAGAGAGAGAGAGAGATTGTCTATTCTACATGACTGACTGAGGTTCAGTAATCGTCTTTGCAGTGAGTTGTAACCAATCATTATATTATTGATATACCAACTAGGAAACTGATCGGAAAAACTCATTATACAAATTAGGGAAAGGTACTTTCACATTTCCCTGACTTAACAAATAATATTTGATGACCAATGCTTGAGAAGACCAAAGTGTGATGTAAATTTATCAAATTCATTATAGGTACATAGCATTGGCTACTTCATTAAATGGTAAGCTTGTGTATGTTCCCATGGTGAATCATTGCAGTCTTATTGAGCAGTTGTTTTACAAAAGAATGAAGTCTGTAACCCATTTGAATTTTGGAATTATAGTGGGAACAAAATTGGAATAACAATATTTTGTAAATGATAGAAGTTTTATAAGTTTTGATCGTATGATTTACGGTATATTACTCCATTGATGAGGATGGGTGTAATTTTTGCCACATTATCTGCAATAATCCGGTACATTGAGACAGTTTATCTTGTTTCCACATTTACAGTATCTCTCTTGGCTAATGCAGTTGCATTTACATTATGTTTGAATGTTTTGTTTCACACACTGATGATATTAAAGCAGTGAGAAACGTTCATGTTAAAACTGTAATAATGGAAAGTCCAGGTTGGAATAAATAATATAGTGAGGACAGTTTACTACTCACCGCAAAGACGTGGCGACGAGCTGCGACAGGCACATACAAAAGACACACACATACAACACATTCAGCTATCGGCCATGGCCTTCTTCAGAAATAGAGCACTCACGCAATCACACAGGCACACAACACAGTCATACAACCATCACCTCCGACTGCCACGGATTCGAAGTGTGGCAGTCGGAGGTGATGGTTGTATGACTGTGTTGTGTGCCTGTGTGATTGCGTGAGTGCTCTATTTCTGAAGAAGGCCATGGCCGATAGCTGAATGTGTTGTATGTGTGTGTCTTTTGTATGTGCCTGTCGCAGCTCGTCGCCACGTCTTTGCGGTGAGTAGTAAACTGTCCTCACTATATTACATGTTAAAACTGTGCTATTTGATCTTCCTCTTCTGTTTTATTTTTCCATAACTTGTCATGCTCTGTTGCTTCCCCTTATTTGGCACATTACATATAACAGGCATTATTCATTTTTCAGCAAAATCTCATGTCACCAATGGTTGCACCATCGAGCCAGATTGCTCCACCAGCCAGTCTTGGGCCTGCTACTCCCAGCCCAATGACACCAATGACTCCTGCTTCTGCTGATCCTGGAATTGTTCCACAGCTCCAGTAAGTAACCCATTATTCATATACATTAAATTATGTCTTTTAAACTCTACTTGAGGAATAACAGTGAACTAATTTCAGGAATATTGTATCGACAGTAAATCTTGGTTGCAAACTGGATCTTAAGAAGATTGCATTGCATGCAAGAAATGCTGAATACAACCCTAAACGATTTGCTGCGGTAATTATGAGAATTCGAGAACCAAGGACCACTGCCTTAATATTTAGTTCTGGTAAAATGGTATGCACAGGTGCTAAGAGTGAAGACGATTCAAGACTGGCAGCAAGGAAATACGCACGTATAATCCAAAAACTTGGGTTCTCAGTATGTAATATTTATTATTATAATTGACAATCATTACCATAAAATACCCAGTATATAGTTTGAATTATTTTCTTATTCGTTTGATGGATATTTACTAATACTGAAGAAAATACTGTGTTGCAGGCGAAATTTTTGGATTTTAAAATTCAAAATATGGTGGGAAGCTGTGATGTTAAATTCCCCATCAGGCTTGAAGGTTTAGTTTTAACACATGGGCAGTTCAGCAGGTATAATATTTGAACTTACTTGAATTAAATAAATATATTAACTTTCCTGTGAATATAACATTTGCTTTTGGTGTTTTCAGCTATGAGCCAGAGCTTTTTCCAGGACTAATATATCGAATGGTCAAGCCAAGAATTGTCCTCCTCATCTTTGTATCTGGGAAGGTTGTTCTGACAGGTAAGAGTCAATATATTTTGACATAATTGTGCTTGTTGTTTTTTTTTATGCTCTTCATTGTGCAAAGTTTTAGGATTTCTTTTCATCTTATGTTAGTTTGTCCGTCAAACTACACCTTGTAAGGGTATTCAATACCCTTACAAGGTGTAGTTTGACGGACAAACTATTGACATATTTTTGAAATTTTTTGTATTAAAACTGGAACCTTACATTTAAACCTCTACACAAACAAGAACGAGTCAAATAGGTGTTAGGGGGAGGAAATTTTAATATATTTTTTGTTTCCATTTAACATTAATGTAAGTACTTTTATTCTATAGTTTCTGTTCTTTTTTTTCCCTTCCTTTTTTTTTATATTTTCCTTCTCCAAGGTGTCCCTTTGGCTTTATGTGGCCACACGGTTATGTGACATCACACAGAGTGGCAAGGAAACTGCAATGCCATACGGAGTTTTAGGAGCACTGAGGATTTGAAGCAAAAGAATAAATAGGGAAAAAGGAACAGAAAAGAAATGGGATTTTGTTTTAGTTGACAGGAGGTCACAGAACCGATAACATATAGGCTTTTTGACTTACCTAAAGTACAGGCTCGTCGACAGAAACATAAAACGCACAAACATTCAAGCTTTCACCAGCACTGGCAGCTTCTTCAGGAAAAAGAGGAAGGAAGGAGAGGAGAAAGGGAAGGATACGGGTTTTAAGGAAATGGAAAAGGGGTCATTCCAATCCCAGGAATGGAAGGACTTACCTTAGGGGACAAAAAGGAAGGTAAACACACACACACACACACACACACACACACACACACACACACACACACAAACGCTAGCTTTCGCAGCCTAGCTGCTTCGTCAGGCAGAAGGGAAGGAGAGGGAAAAGGAAATGAGGGTTTTAAGGGAGTGGGTAAGGAGTCATTCCAATCCCGGGACAGAAAAGGAGGGGAAAAAAGGAGGGTAAACAAATACACACCCACACATTTATACAGTTGCAAATACACTTAGGCAGACATAATGTAGAAAGTTAAGAAGTTAGAGATGCCACTTGAGGCAGAGGCTCTGTCCACAGAACCAAGGCAAAGATGCTAAAGATGGTGGGTGGGAATTCGAATTTAGCGGTGATTGAGACCAGGTGGGCAACAGGAAGAGAGAATATGCTGAAGGGCTAGTTCCCATCTCCGGAGTTCTGAAGGATTGGTGTCAGTGGGAAGTATCCAGATAACCCGGACAGTCTAGCACTGTGCCAAGATGTGCTGGCTGTGCACCAAGGCGTGTTTAGCCACAGGGTGATCCTCGTTACCAACAAACACTGTCTGCCTGTGTCCATTCATGCGAATGGACAGTTTGTTTCTGGTCATTCCCACATAGAACGCTTCACAGTGTAGGCATGTCAGTTGGTAGATCACGTGGGTACTATCGCAAGTGGCTCTGCCCTTGATTGTGTACACCCTCCGGGTTACGGGACTGGAGTAAGTGGTGGTGGAAGGGTGCATCGGGCAGGTTTTACAACGGGGGTGGTTATAAGGGTAGGAGCCAGAAGGTAGGGAAGGTGGTTTGGGGATTTCATAGGGATGGACTAGGAGGTTGCGGAGATTAGGTGGACAGCGGAAAGACATTCTCGGCGGACTGGGGAAGATACCCTTCATTCCTGCTAGGAATTTCTCCTCTATAATATTCGTATCACAGATTGTAAAATAAATTATAATAAATACAGTTTTGAAGATTTAAATTGGCATTTAAAATCAGTATGCCTATTTAGATGGAATTTGGAAAAAGTTGTTAAATTTCCATCTGTTGTGAGGCTGTGCGACAAGCATGGAGCCTACAAGAACAAGTTTATAAAATATTGGTTGTGCGGACACCTCGCAACCTACATTTGGCTGGTGTGGAGTATAGCTGGAGTCCCCTCTTAAAATTATGCATTACACATTTAACCACCTCAGAAATTCAGTTTTAGGGCATACACAGTTTGTACCGATTCCCAATCGGAATCACTCCTGTCACAAGAATACTAGAAAATAACAAATTAAGTAGATACAAATTGTAGCCATCATATTGGCTCATCTGTAGGCAAGCAGCTTTGATTTATTGATACAATACTGGAAAACCTGCTTTTTTCATATAAAAGAGATTGTTTGCTAAATAGTTTTATGGCTCTTACTAGAATGTTGTTGTTATGTGTCTGTCCAATTCAGCTCAGGTGAACATGGAATGTTAAAAATAGAGTACACACAAATAAATGCAGGTGTTGTGTGCTCAAAGGCATATGGAATTGGTAAGAGGGCCCCTCTGCAGGGCAAGAGTCTGACTGCAGCAGCAATGGGCGAGGAGGCAGCCTGCCAGTGTAGAAGAACAAAGTCCAAGCAGAATAGTAGATGGTTTAGTGGGGGAAGCTCAAACTGTAACAACTGTGTACTGTCTAATACTGCTTGGTCACCTGGTGTATCCTTATCCTTGTAGGTGCTGTTGGACTGCTGATCACTCTGATAAAATTATTGGCTTGTGGCCTGTTTGTGCTGAAATGTTGTTCCTGATCATGTTAGGGGTAACAAGTCTGTGGGCTACTGATTGGGAAATGACATGGCATGTCCTGAAAGAGTTCCATATTACTGCTGCATTTAAGTATAGTGTTATGTGACCTAGTTGTCTTGTAACATACATTGAGGTCACAAAAGATTCAAGATACCTCCTGATCTCATGACAAACATTTTGTTAGATGAAGTGCAGTAACTCTACATGGCACGGTCTCAACAAGTAATGGGAAGCCCGGCTGAAGAAACATTGGGTCATGCTGCCTGTACAGCCATCCATAATTGCAAAAGTGTTGTCAATGCAGGATTTTGTGCATGAACTAACCTCTTGAAAATGCCCCGTAAATGTTTGATGGAATTTGTTCCAGGCGATCTGGGTGACCAAATCATTCATAAAAATCGTTAGATATGTTCAAACAAATAGTAAACAATAGTGATGTGGTGAAACAGTGCATTATAAAAATTCCATTATTGTTTGGTAACATATAGGCTATGAATGGCTGCAAATTGGGCTCCAGGTAGGCAAACATCTCAAGAATTCGTTTTGATAGATCAGAGGACCCAGATTGTTCCATTTAAAAACAGTCCAGACCATTATGGAGCTATCCCAAGCTTTCATGGAGTGTAGTTGACAACTCACATTTGGACCTACAATTGTTTCTAACACATCCTCTTTATCCTTCAGTCAGCTGTCCAAAAAAGCACAGTATTCGAAGAAAGATTTAGTGTCACAGATATATGATCCTACTTTTATTTTCTCATTGTTTCCTTAAAGCATAAGGGACATAAACTACTTAAAGATGAAATGACCACCAACAAACTGTCCATCCGCATGAATGGTCACAGGCAGACAGTGTTTGTTGGTAATAAGGATTACCCTGTGGCTAAACATGCCTTGGTGCACGGCCAGCACATCTGGCACAGTGTTAAACCATCTGGGTTACCGGGATACTTCCCACCGACACCAATCCTTCAGAACTCCGGAGATGGGAACTAGCCCTTCAGCATATTCTCTCCTCCGGTTGCCCACCTGGTCTCAACCTCCGCTAAATTTAATTTCTCTTCCACCATCTGTGACATCTTAACATCTTTGTGTTGATTCTTTGGACAGAGCCTCTGCCTCTAAGTGGCATCTCTAACTCCTTAACTTCTATGCTTTCTACAGTATTTCTGCCTATGTGTGTTTGCGTTTGTGTAAATGTGTGTGTGTGTGTGTGTGTGTGTGTGTGTGTGTGTGTGTGTGTGTGTTGTTTGTGGTACTATCACCACCTGTGCTCCTTTGCCTGGTGAGTAATCTTCATGTATTATATATTTACTATTTTCTTCGGTAGATGGAAATACACTTACAGGGTTCTCAATGACATTGTGTCCTATATTAATATTAGTATGTTAAATGTGTTTGTTGCTCCTCTTCTGTTTTCCACCAGGCGCACACACAAGTTCAGTTAGTGCACAACACTGTACTGTGCAGTTTCCGTTTCCTTGCCAGGTCATATACTTTTATAGAATACCAGCTGAATACCCAGTGTTTCCCAAGTATTTGTTTGTTCAGTACTTCAGTTAATCCATCTCCTTCAGAACGTGAATAGCTGTGGTGATGTTGGGAGCCGGATTAAGGTTTTTCAGGAAAGATTGAGAGACATGGTTGGAAGTGAGAAATTACTGGAGGGTTTGAAGAGGGTAATTTTGAGAAAGAGGAGGTGGGTCTAGCTGTGACGGAGGACAGAACTGTTCCAGGCAGGGTACAATTTGATTCGTGTCTTGGGGAGCTGGATCATTAGGAGTAGGATTATTTTTCTTAGTGGCAAAGTGATGTCTCCAGCAAAAACTATGAGTATAAGACAGTAAATCTTTGAGCTGGAAGTGGGAGATTGACTAGATGGGAGAGACTTGGTTTGTGTACAATAAGAGGAGGTTGAGGTTTGTTGGAGAGGTTGTTGAGGCAGAGTGTATTGCCTTTCTGGAGGTGGATAATCAGGAGATTGGATAGTTTTTGAGGTAGAGGGTGGCATGCTGTATTCTTTCAATAAACTTTGTTTTACTCTCTTGTTCTGCCTTTCGTTGAGGTAATAATATTCTAGTCAGAACATAAAGAGTCCACCACAGAAACACAAAACATGAACCCAGCAAAGCACATTACATTTATATATGTGTTTTATTATATTTGATATTATTCTTAGTAATGTTCATTTTTTTATGTTGTAGATTGCAACTTAAATATTTCATGGCTGACTAAAGATAGTAGATATGCAGCAGATAATTTATTTATTAACAATTACAAATATTTGTGGATAAGAACTAAATATATTTGTATAAAAAGCCATGATAAATTAAATATTAATTGTGTAACTACATTTCTATAGAGGCAGTATATTTGAACAGTGAGACGCCACACTTAATGACTACCTGAGCAAAGTGTTGGTCTCAACCGTTTTTTAGTAATGTTAAATATATATTTGTTAAATGTAAACAACATTTGTAGGCAGGTGGTCAAAGCATTTAATTTTGTGATATTCAAATGTATAATATTTTGGAAGGGAAATTGTATTTTAAAGATGAGGCGTTAGGATGCACAGGAGGATACAATTTTAGGAGCAGGTAGAGCACACTTTCAAACGCTTGGGAAGGGACTAATAACTTGGACGTGGTGATAAAAGGATGTGACGCTGGGCAGTATGAAGCCATGTTACAAACTTGTGATTTGAAGAGATAGGCATGTGTGAACTTACATAATTTATGGCACTGTGACTGAAGAACTTAGTCTCTGGTGAAAAGTGATAAGCTATACATGGTAGTAGGGCTGTGGAACTGTGATAATTCAGTAATCGTGTACTCGTGTGATGGAAAAACTGTGTGTTATAACTAATACTTTAATCGCGGATTAATTTGGAACTGCAATGTTCGACGGACTACACTAATTTGCGAGTGTTATTTGGAACTTATACACTCGAGTGCCTGAGATACTTATTGTGTCTCTGATGAACAATAGTTGGGGAAATATTCAGTTATTTACCAATGTATAAAGTAGGACCACCTCCGCGTTTTCATGTTCGAAATGAGTAATAAACTCCATTTATAAAAAATTACTTTGTGAGTGAACCACTTCTTTATCTTCGAATCCATTTTGTTGGTTATGCAGATGTTTAATTTCTGTTTGTTTAAATATATTTTTATATCATCATATGCAGATAGACTGGCTAAACTACAGATTAATTATTGATCTTGTGTAAACAGATTGGGTAGCTTTTTAAGACATAGAATCTGACATACATAACTCACCTCTATGAACAGAGACAACGAGCCATAAACCTTCTACTGCCCTGAGTTATGTATTGCCCAGTTCTTATTGGTGAATACTGATAGGAAGGTCGCAACTTCCAACCTTGCCTCTGAATCTTTCCTGAAAAACCTTAACCAGGCTCCCAACATCACCACAGCTTAAGCCCAGGCTATCCGTGATCTGAAGGCTGACCGCTCCATTGTTGTTTTCCCAGCCGACAAGGGATCCACAACCATGGTACTTAATCAACGGGAGTATGTGGCTGAAGGATTGCATCAGCTTTCAGACAATACTACATACAAAATTTGTAAAGGCAATCCCACTCCTGATGTCCAGGCTGAGCTTCAAGGTATCCTCAAGAGTCTTAGGCCCCCTACAAAACTTATCACCTGACTCCATCAACCTCATGACCCCACCCACAACACCCACTCCAAAACCTAATCATCCAGGCTGCACCATTGTGGCTGGCTACCAAGCCACCACAAAACGAAGCTCTGCCTAAGTAGACCAACACATTATGTGCAGTCTCTTATCCTTCATCAAAGACAAAAACCATTTTCTCGGCCGCCTGAAATCCTTACTCAATCTGTTACCTCCAGAAACCATCCTTGTAACCATTGATGCCACTTCCTTATACGCAAACATCCCGCATACCCAGGACCTCACTGCAGGGGAGTATTTCCTCTCACACTGACCACCTGCAACCCTACCTAAAACCTCTTTCCTTATTACCCTAGCCAGATTCATCCTACTCCACAACTTTTTCACTTTTGAGAGCCAGACATACCAACAACTAAAAGGGACAGCCATGGAACCTGTAAGGCCCCCTTGTAGGCCAACTTATTATATGGGACGCTTAGAAGAAGCCTTCTTGGATACCCAAGCCTGTAAACCCAAAGTTTGGTATAAATTTATTGACATCTTTATGATCTGAACTCACAGTGAACAAAAACTCCAGAACTTCCTCTCCAACCTCAACTCCTTTGGTTCCATCACATTCACCTGGTCCTATTCCAAATCCCATGCCATTTCCCTCGATGTCGACCTCCATCTATCCAGTGACCAGCTTCACATATCCGTCCTCATCAAACCCACTAACAAACAACAGTATCTCCATTATGACAGCTGCCATCGTTTCCATATCAAATGGTCCCTTCCCTACAGCTTAGGTATTCATGGCAAACGAGTCTGCTCCAGTCCTGAATCCCTGAACAAATACACCAATAACCTAATACATACTTTCCGATACTGGATCAGACTCTGAATGTGGCTCTCCAGCAGGGATAAGACTTCCTTAAATCCTGCCCCGAAATGAGATCCATCCTTCATGACATCCTTCCCACTCCACCGAGTGTGTCTTTCCGCCGCCCACCTAAACTTCGTAACCTATAGTTCATCCCTATGAAATCCCCAAACCATCTTCCCTACCCTATGGCTCCTACCCATGTAACCGCTCTAGGTGTAAAACCTGTCCTATGTACCCTCCCACCACCACTTACTCCAGTCCTGTAACCCAGAGGTTGTACACGATTAAGGTCACAGCCAATTGAGATAGCACCAATGTGATTTACCAACTGACATGCCTGCACTGTGAAACCTACTGTGGGAATGACCAGCAACAAACTGTCCATTCACATGAATGGACACAGACAGACAGTGTTTGTTGGTAATGATGATCACCCTATGGCTAAGCATGCCTTGGAACTTTCAACTGACACAAACTTTCAGAACGCCGGAGATAGGAACTTGCCCTTCAGCAAATTCTCTCTTCCCATTGCCCACCTGGACTCAACATCTGGTAGTTTCAAATTCCCACCCACTATTCAACAGCATCTTTTCCCTGATCTCTGGACAAAGCCTCTGCCTTGACTGGTATCTCTGTCAAACTTCTTGGCTTATTACATATGTCTGCCTGTGTGTGTGTGTGTGTGTGTGTGATTTCGCCTGGTAAGTAAACCACATCTATGTTTTATATAATTTTTTTCTACCAGGAATGTGGTTTAACTTAGCAGGTGATAAAGCAAGGGTCGTTAATAGACAAACACACAAACCCAAAAATTCAAGCTTTCACAACCGTTAGTTGCTTCATCAGGAAAAGAGAAAGGAAAGAGGGGGGGGGGGGGGGAAGGAAAGGATGCAGGTTTTAAGTGAGTAGATGAGCAGTCATTCCAGTCCTGGGAGCGGAAGAATCTTACCTGGGGGGGGGGGGGGGGGGGGGGGAAGGACAGATAAACTGTTGGAGCGTGCCGCCGTGTCCCGTCCATTCGTGGCATATGAAAGACGCTCTACAGCCGAGTCTGCCCCACGATGGTGCCGCCTCAGAGAGTTTGCAGCGCCGTCACGACCGGGCGAGTACGATGTGTGCGAGGCATGCCTCAGTTATGTTGTAGCTCTCGCTTGAGCCTCATATGGAAATATTAGCTGTGTTCTGTTTCTTGCCACCATAGTGTACTGTCTACTTAATCTGTGTGTTGTTCCCTCCTTTGTCTGTAATAAATTATACTGTTACAACAGTATAATTGCCAAAGAGTTTCGTGCTTACGCTTGTTTTCTATTGCGGTGGTTATGGATCCGGCGTTGCTTCAGTAATTGCAAAAGCAGCAGTAGCAGCAGCAGTTAGATAAACAGCAGCAACAACTTGATTATGTCTTCTCGTACTGCTGTGGCCCCTTCACCGCCACCCCAGGCCTACTCCACGCTCCACCAGCTTATCCAGCTTTCCAGCAGTCTAAGAAAGACTGGGTCTCCTACAGGTGACATCTAAGGCAGCATTTTGCGGCTTTTAAGGTAACGGATCCTGACTTACAAAAGTCTTTCTTCTTGTCGTGGGTCGAGCCCAATACTTTTAGTTTACTGCGAAAACTAGCTCCGCTGTCGGAGCCCGCCGAGTTGTCTTTTTCCCATATGTCGGAATTTCTTAGTTCTTCTTATCGGGAACAAACGCACCTGGTGCTTTCCCGACTGGATTTTCATCAGAGCAAAAAGAAACCTGGTCAGTCGTATCGGTCAAGGGTGGCAGACCTCCGCGGTTTGTCGTCGTAAGTTTGGTTTGTGTGTGCAAATTGTTAGCAGTCGAATGCAGATTCCTTAATTTGCAATGTTTTTGCCCGTTCGACTCCTGATAGGGCTGTGCGTCTTTGCGGTTACAGGATCCCACCCTTCACGAGGTTCTGTCTATTGCACAGGCTTTTGAGGCGTCTAAGGCGGTAGCAGATCAGTTGGGGGAAATGGTAGAGGTGGCGGCGGTGCAGTCCTCGTGGCCCCACAGGTGTCATTCTTCACCATCCTCTTCGTCGTCTTTGTGTTCTTCATGATTACCTTCAGCCGTATTCTGCCAAGTCCCACATGGAAGTAAACTATCTTTCTACCGCACCTGGACAGGAGCAGGCCACTTCTTCAAAGATTTATGGCACACTATTTATTCAAAATCGGCCGTTCAGTTTTCAAGTTGATACCGGTGCTTCTGTTTCTCTCGTAAATTTGGATACATATTTGGCACTTGGAAAGCCGCCTCTTGTTAAAACTTCTCGTCGTTTGGTCGGCTATGTTTAACAGCCGATACCAGTGCTCAGTCAGTTTATGATTGAAATGGAGTACCAGCACGTAGTATGAGCCATCACGTTTTTGGCTGTCACAAGCATGACTTCAGAGAACATTTTTGGCCTGGATGCGTTCATCGCGTTTGGTTTCAGTGTTCACGACATGGTTCATCTTGTGTCTGATTCCATACCGTTTGAAGAATTGGATTTGCTTTGCCATGAGTTTGGGGCACTTTTCTCGGCGGGTTTGGGAACAGCCATTGGTTACGAGGCTCACATCACTCTCAAACCCACAAAGGTTCCCAAATTTTGTAGAGCCCGGACTATTCCTTTCGCTTTGCACCCAGCGGTTAAGGACGAGTTGGATCAGTTTTGCGGCCTGGGTATCTACTCTCTGGTGATAATAAAGAAACCCATGGGAGCCCTTCAGTTGTGCGGTGATTTCAAGTCCACTGTTAACTCGCAGTCAGTGAGAGTTTGTTTTCCCATTCCCCGCCTGGACGACATTTATGCGTAATAGGTGGGTGGTGAGTGTTTTTCAAAATTTGATTTTGCGAAAGCGTATCTCCAGCTTCCCTTAGATTCTGATTCCCAAAAATTCATGGTTGTCAACACGCCTTTCGGGCTGTACTGCTACAAACGTCTGCCATTTGGTGTCGCGAGTGCACCCGCGATATTTCAGCGGTTCTTGCAACAGTTGTTGGATGACATTCTGTGCTGTGAAAACTATCTGGATGATATCATTGTCACTGGTTCCTCCCGCACAGATCACATAAACAACCTGCGGCTCTTGTTTACGAAATTGTACGCGACAGGCCTCAAGTGCAGTCTTTATAAATCACAGGTCTTTCAACCTGAAATTGAGTATTTGGGACACCTGCTGTCACGAGATGACATCTGCCCTAGGTCGGTATTAGTTACGGCGATTGATCATCTTCCTCACCCTACCAATTTGCAGGAACTCCAGTCCTTTTTGGGCAAGGTCAGCTCCTACTCCAAATTCCTTCCTAATGTGGCGGTCACTCATCCATTGAACGCACTGCGAAAGAAAGATGTTTCGTTTGTGTGGTCTGCTGCTTGTGAGGCAGCGTTCTCCCGCATCAAATCAATGTTGAAGTTTTCACCTTGTCTCGGCACATTTACACCAGGCCGACAGCTAGTCCTAGCTACGGATGCTTCTCAGCACAGGATTGGAGCAGTGTTGGCCCACAGACTGGATGATGGTTCCGAGCAGCCCATAGCCTACGCATCTAAAGACATTGTCAGATGTTCAGTGTAATTATTCTCAGATTGAGAAAGAGGCTTTGGCAATTGTTTACACAGTTCGGAAGTTTCATGTGTTCCTGTACGGCATTAAATTCCACCTTATCACGGATCACAAACCCTTGGTGGCACTGTTTGGTAGATGTTCTCATCTTCCAGACTGGACTTCGCAACGTTTCCAGCATTGGTCTCTGTTTTTGAGTGCCTATCACTACGAAATTTATTATCGGCCCTCATCGCACCATGCCAATGCTGGCGCCTTGTCCCATCTTCCCATGGGCCCCGACACTTCCTTCGTCAAAGATGAAGTGGCGATTTTTCAGACTGACGAACGTTTGAACGACACTATTGAGACACTTCCGATTACGGCCAATCGAGTTGTGTAAGCCACCTGTCGGGACCCTGTGCTCCGTGAGGTCCTTAAGCATGTCAACGCCGGGTGGCCTGAGCAATTGTCCACCAAAGAGGATGGCCCTCTGCGTACCTATTTCCAGCTTCGACACCGGCTGTCAGTCATAGACTGTATCCTCCTCCTCCTCAGTACCGATTCTGACAAGCCTCGTGTCTTTCTTCCGTCCGACTTAAAGGCTCATATGTTAACTCTGTTACATCGGGGTCACTAGGGTATAACACGCATGAAGGTGCTCGCACACTGTTTTGTCTAATGGCCAGGAATCGATGCCGCCATTGACCAGTTGGTTTGTACGTGCACTCAATGTGCTAACCAGCAAGCTGCCCCCCCCCCCCCCCCCGGCACACTTTTTCCCCGTGTCCTACTCCAGAACACCCCTGGGATCGCATTCATGTGGACTTAGCAGGCCCTTTGCCAGTCATGTCAGTCAATGTGGTTCGTGGTGGTAGATACAATGTCCAATTATCCGTATGTAGTGCGTATATGTTCCACTACAGCTGAAGATGTGGTCAAAGCCCTGGTACAGATCTTTGCTATTGAAGGCCTTCCCCGGACGCTCATCTCTGATGATGGCCCACAATTCACGTCGTCTTTTTTTTCAACACTTCTGCACTAATAATGGTATTTCCCACCTCACCTCGGCTCCTTTCAACCCCCAATCTAATGGGGAGGCAAAGCATATGGTGCGTACTTTTAAATCAAAACTTTGTAAGTGCCTGGAAAAGGCATCTGCCGAGGTGGTGCTCTCCTTATTTCTTAGTACTTATCGGACAACACCAATTAATGGTTAGAGCCCCGTGGAGGTCCTCCACGGCTGCCAGCCCCGGATGCTGTTGCACCTGCTGTGCCCAGAGCCCGGACCTGAGGTGTCCGCACACCCTTGGCATTGTGCACCAGGCACCCCTGTCTGGGCACGCACTTTTGGCCTCCATCCAGGGTGGACGCCAGGGGTAATACGGTGTTCGTATGATCGACAGATGTGCATGGTAGATGCAGACGTGGTGACAATCTCTAGCCATCTCAACCAACTACGTCCTAGGTGGGCCCCCCACCCCACCTCCTACAGATCTCAAGCCTGTGCCTCTCAGATACCCTGTCGTAGCTTCGGAGGTCAAGAGAGGCATCCATTCGACATCACGGTGACACCGGCCTCCTCCTGCCGACGGCTCACGCACGGCGGCCTCTTCTGTGTTCTCACCCCCCTTCCCACAACCTCGACAATGCCTTACTGTCAAAGCCAACAATCGACGAGGCTTGGGGAAGAGTCACTATAGATGGGCGTCCACAACACCAACAGTCATTGGCCGATGAAGACGTCGAGATGTGGCCTCTTCCTGCAGGTCGGCTCAACGGTCGGTTCCCTTCAGTCGCCCATGTCTCCTGCCTGCTCGGGTCCTGCTACGGTCGCAGCTGTGTCATCTCCCGCACCGATGATGGGAGCGCTGGCAGGGGAGGCATTTTCCTCTAGTGGTGATGTCGAGATGAGACTGGCCTCTCCGCCACTGTCGCCGGTGCTAGCAGGGACCCTGCCCCAACCTGGTCGCTGCCGTCCTGGGCACTCGGTGCCCCTGCATGCTCTTGGACTGACTACAATCCCCTCAGACGCAGAGGAGGCGATGGAGGCGCTCGCCTTCTCCGGCCGGCTCCCACCCCACGGCGGTCACCCCTGCGACTTCTGTGGCCGGCACAATCCACCGTCGCCGGCCGTCGTCAGACTTCACCTGCGGTGTCGGCTTCCCAGAGGAGGGGAAGGATGTTGGAGCGCACCACCACAAGCCGCATCCCGTTCGTCCGCGGCATACGAAAGACGCATCACGGCCGAGTCTGCTGCATGATGGTGTCGCCTCAGAGGGTTTGCAGCACCGTCATGACTGGGCGAGCACGCGGTGTGCGAGGCATGCCTCAGTTACGTTGTAGCTCTCGCCTGAGCCTCATATGGAAACATTAGCTGTGTTCCGTGACTTGCCGTCATAGTGTACTGTCTATTTAATCTGTGTTGTACCATCCTTTGTCTGCAATAAATTATACTGTTACAACATAAACACACACACACACACACACACACACACACACACACACACACACACACACCATCTCCTGTTATTTTTCTTTGATGGAGAAGACTTTGAGTTACTTCTGAGGTGTATCTTATGTCCAACATTAAGTCTATGTACCTGTGAATATCCTTCATTTGTTCTGCTTATTTACTTAACATAATAGAAGCTTCCTCCAACTTCACTTGCGAGAATTTGGGGAATCGTACTTACTAGAGAGTATAAGGATAGAATGTATCCATTCATTATTTTCTTTAAGTGAGAACATGAGTTGAGCTGGTGTGTGGGTGGTATATGCATGGAGTAAATTATTAATTACTTCTTGGAAAAGTTCAACTACATCAGACCACTTGGTCTGTCTGTGAGCTGCACAGGTTCTCACAAATCTATTGAAATCCCTGAGAATTCTCTCAATTGGTTTGAAGCCAGGAATCTGCTAATCAAAATTCGTTTTATACCCTGCTTTTTGAGCGATTCCCTCTTAAGTTTTGCCAGTAAAAATGAAGCATTATCTGTTGTTATATTCTCAGGTTTGCCTATTCTTGGAATATAATATTGTACTAAGTTTTTAAAGATAAAAAGCTGCATTAGTGGCTTTAGTTGTATATAACTTACAATACTTCATAAAGATATAAGTAATACCAGCTAAGTACCTCACACCTCTCTGGAGGTTGGATGAGGTCCACTTACATATATCTTTGAGCTGTAATGGTCTTGTTGGTAGTGTCGCGTTGAAAAGGAAGCAGACTTGACTGAAGGCTGGGTTGTCAACTGAACACAGCACTTATACTGAAAGCAGGTTTATTGCGAACTGAAACTTACACACAGCACTGATTGCCTGTCAGGCAGAGTGCTCAGCTATTTATACACAGACAGAATGTTCCATAAATTATAATAGTTAACATAAGCATGTAGTAATTGCTAGTGAACATAAGAAACATGTAGAATATTGTGGAAATGATAATTACAAAGAAAGAAATTTTTGCCGGTGGACGGGATTGAACTGACGACCTTCAGCATCGCAATCGGTGATGCTACCTACTGCGCCACACCGGACTTTGGTTAACTTGGTGTCTCGCGGCATTGCTCCCTCTCCTGAAAGAACAGCGACCTGCTGTTGGGTTCCCATTGGAACCTGCTGCAATGTCCTCGATCTTGATCTTGTCACGGATCATCTGTATGGCAGTTCTAGACAATCCTTCCCTTCTGTACAATTACCGACGACAGACGTTCCCATCGTGGCTTCATCAGTATTATTATCGTTCTTAGTCTTTGAACAAGAAGCCATTTTCACCTCTCTGCTCTTCAGGATCGTAGTAAGGCTTCATGCGGAGGACATGAACAATGTCTCTTCATTTTTGTCGTTTCGACGACAGCTAATAATCCTTGTGACGTATGACACGATATGGACCAAAGTATCATTTCAATAACTTTTCTGTACAGGGGTAAAAATCCATACCAGATCTCCTGAGCTGTACACATGTCGGTGCTTGTCGTTAAACCGCTGACGGTCCTTCTCTTGGGCGTCCAGTGTCCGTATGTGAGCCAGCTGTCTTGCTCCTTCTACAATGGTGATGAGCTGTTTCACACAGTCATCCTGATTGTCATCCAGTTGGAAAGGGAACAGCGTATCCATTGTCATCTCAGCTTCATGGCCATGGAGCAGGAAAAACGGTGTGAAGCCTGTGGTGTCTTGTCTTGCGGTATTGTAAGCAAATGTCACAACTGGCAGAATTGTATCCCAATCCTTCCGCTCAACATCGACGTACATTGACAGCATATCTGCTAACGTCTTGTTAAAACGTCCTACAAGACCATTTGTCTGAGGATGGTATGCAGTTGTCATTCTGTGGAAAATGTCGCAATCTGACATTACCTCTTATACTAATTTTGACTGGAATACTTTTCCACGGTTGGATATCACACATGGTGCTCCAAGCTTCAAAATATTGTCTTCTACAAGGAATTTTGCAATCTCTGGAGCTTCTGCAGTTGGCATAGGTAGCATGTGAGGTAGTCAGTTCAAACTATTATCCATTGGTTACCGGTTGTAGACATCGGGAACCTCCCTAAAAGATTGATTCCAACTTGGTGTAATTGAGCTGCTGCAGGTGGAATCAGTACGAGATGCTCTGGAGGTAATTTCGGCACATGCTTCTGTTTCTAGCACTCTTTATTACAGTGACTTAAGTAGTGCCTGACAGATCGGTAGAGACCTTTCCAGTAATACCTGCATCTGATTCTGTCTAGGGTCTTCACGAATCCCAGATGACCGGATATTGGAGCATCATGTAAATACTTGAGAATACGTGGCTGGAGATGAGCAGGAATGACCAGTAGCCATTTGGGGCCCAGTGGATCATAGTTGCTCTTATACAGTGTTCCGTTTATATGTTGGAACTGGTTCAACTGGTCGGTTCTCCTTTCTCCAAGGCCTCTAAGGTTTTTAATAGTGCTGGATCTTCCCACTGTTCAGCTATAAGATCACCTAAGTCAGTGAGGGGTGAAATTTCATTTGTGCTGCTGTTGTGTTCCACTAATGTATTCCTCGAAAGGCAGTCGGCATCCTTGTGTTTGCGCCCATTCTTGAATACCACTGTGACATCGTACTCTTGGTGTCTTAGTGCCCATCTTGCTAGTCGACCTGATGGATCCTTCAAGCTAGTCATCCAACACAAAGAATGTTGGTCTGTCATGACGGTGAAGGGTTTGACGAATAAATACGGCCGGAAGTTGTTGATAGTCCAGATACCTGCGAGACATTCTTTCTCAGTTGTAGAGTAGTTTATGTCGGACTTTGAGAGTACTCTTCATGCATACGCTATCACCTTTTCAGCACCTTCCTGAACTTGAACAAGTACTATACCAATCCTATAACCACTTGCGTCTGTGTTAATTTCAGTTTCCACATTCTTGTCGTACATGGCTAGAACTGGTGCGGAAGTTAGAGCCTCCTTAAGTGCCCGGAAAGCACTTTCTCTTGTCTCATCCCAATAAAACTTGGCGTCTCACTGCAGAAGTTCTTGCAATGGACATACCTTGTTACAACATCGGTAGTATGAGCACAGCCCGAGGAAACTTCTCACGTCACAAATGTGCTGAGGAGTTGGAAATTCTGTGACTGCCCTTACTTTATCTGGATCAGAACGGACACCATCTCCATTGACTAAGAGGCACTTCTTTGGATTGAGGCGGAGTCCTGCAGTCTGAACACATTTCAACATAGTTGACAGGCGACTCAGGTGTTCTTCAAATGTTTTTGAGAAAATGACAATCCCATCTAAATAGCAAAGACACATCATTCACTCAAGGTGTTGAAGCAAGTTGTCCATCATGCATTCGAATGTGGCCGGAGCATTACATAATCCAAATGGCATTACTTCGAATTTATAGAGGCCATCAGGTGTAATAAAAGCAGTCTTCTCCCTGTCAGCTTCGTCAATCTCAATATGCCGGTAACCTGTCTGCATGTGCATAGTTGAGAAGTATGTAGCTCCTTTCAAGCAGTCTAACGTGTCGTCAATGCGCGGCAATGAGTAGATGTCTTTCTTTGTGATTTTGTTCAGCCGCCGATAATGACACAGAATCGCTACATGCCATCCTTCTTCTTTACAAGGACCACCGGAGACTACCAAAGACTCTCCGAAGATTGAATAATGTCTTCATGAAACATCTTCTCCACTTCCTCCCGAATTATCGGTCTTTCAGCTGGCGACACTATACAAACACTGGCTAATTGGTGGATAACCACAGTATTGATGCGGTGCTTTATCGTGTTCTGTTTTGTCTGACTTTTCCACAGCTTAGGTGTGAATGCACCCAAAAATTGACGTAGTATAGCTAACACCTGCTGGCGTTGTTCCTTGGTCAGTCTGAGCTCTATTGGCAGTTCCATAGTTGTTTCCTCAAGCGTGTTGTCTGTACCCACAGCAGAGCATGGGTCTTTGTTAATGACGTTGAGCTCCCCGTCCTGGATAGGTTCAGCTGTCCCGATGAACATTCCTTTGGGGATAAGTTGTGACTGCTTGTGACAGTTACTGATCCAAATCCCTTCTTGACCACCAGTAATGCTTATGATAGACGCTGGTATGTAAATTTCTTTGGTGAGCCTGATAAACTTTTTACCATCAACAAGCACTTCACAATTTAACTGGTCATCTGTGTTTGTGACGGCAACTCTTCTCATTGTCAACGGCGGGATCATCACATTGTCAATGTCAAATAACTTCTCAGAAAATTCTGTATTACATGTACCCATTGGAACGACTTCCTCAATTTGAAGCTTAGTTCTTCCACAGTCAATGATAGCTTGGGATGCCTGAAGGAAATCCTGAGGATGACATTATGACTACATTCAGTTAAGATGACAAATTGAAACGGCTGGGTCCTGTTGTTGATGGTTATTCTTGAGACAAAAGTTGCTGCTGGCTGGACATACTTTCCATTTGCGACCTTCAGCATAGTTGCCCCCGTATCACGAAACATTGTCTTCCTTTAGTGTGCGGTGGTAATTATCTGACAATACAGAGAAAGAAGCTCCTGAATCAACCAGTGCCCAGACAGGTTGGCAGTCAATTATGATGTTGCTGATATTTCCCGACATCTTAGCGACTGTCGTCCATGGAGCATTTTCATCTGCGGCGGCCTCATCTCTATAGATAGTTACCTCGCCTAGTTTTCCTGGGCGCGGTAGCTAGGGGCGTGGCTGGTACCTCTGTAAAGTGACGGTGAACGGCAGCAGCGTGTTGGAGAGCGATCTCGTCCAGGTTACGGCAATGGGCTTTTTCCCATAGGTGGACTGAACTCATCAGCAGGTGACTGTCTGGGATAAAACTGCTCTGATGGCTGACGTCTTGTGGCAAAATAATCGTCGAATACTCGCCTTCTCTCTGCAGCAGCGTATGACATGTCTAGGGCACCCACAGTGGAAACAGAGTGGTTTGTTGTCTTCTGTCCTCCAGATGTCTGTTCTTCTGCGAGGCGTGATAGTTGCCGGGGGAGTTGGTTGTCGTTGTCGGCCAGTTCATAGGGTGCCGTTTTGTGGCTGCAGCGTAAGTCATAGCAGGGTGACACCATTCTTCACGTCGATTGTGATTGGTGGGGCAGACAGGAGCTAATGTTTGAAATACCTCTTCGTCAGCAGCGTCAGCTCCCTCGTGACTTACAGGGCTTACATCCATGGCCATAATCTGATGCTTGCTCGGTCTAATACTCCTGGCTGCCATAAACTGTTGTAATTCTTCTCTCACAATTTGTCGTATGAGGGAAGGAAAGTCATGCTGGTCTTCCACAATGGCCATAGGGGCTACTTGGGGAGTCTGCATACTTCTTTCGTCCAACCCTCCCTTGTTGCATCTCTTCAATGCGCTGGTAGCACTTGATGAACTCTTCCATCGTAGCAACGTCTTTTATCAGAAGGGTTGGTACATGCCTTCTGCAGTACCCTTCATCAGGTGCGTGATTTTGTCGGATTCAGTCATATTCGGATTGACTACGTTACACATGGCCAAAACATTCTTTTATGTATGACTGTGTTGGCTCACCATGTTGTTGGGACCGGTTCTTTAGTTGTTCTTCTGCCGAGCGGATTTGTCGCTGGCGGTCCCCAATCATCATCTTTAGTTCCTTCTGGAACGTTTCCGAGTCATTCAGCTTCTCTTCGATGTTTTCAAACCATTGCTGGACTGTTCCGTCCAGGTAGAAATAAACGTTGGCCAAGCACATTGTATGATCGCATCTGTTGTACTTGGCAACTCGGTCAAAACCTTTTAGCCATTTGTTAGGATCCTGTCCAGGGTCTCCAGAGAACACCAACGGGTGTCTGATGTGCAGCTGACTTACCGCTGGTTTTGTGTCAAAGGTTCTTCTGATAATACGGACTTTCAGAAGGATGTACTCGGTATATTCCAATTCTAGTCCGTGTAAGCGACGGCTTTTACGTTGCCTAATTGGAGCCACGGTGATGCAGCTGTTGCACAGGATACCCGGCGCCTTCATCAAACAATGTCGCGTTGAAATGGAAGCAAGATTAACTTCAAAGGCAGGGTTGTCAACTGAACACAGCACTTACACGCAGCACTGACTGTGTCTCAGGTAGAGTGCTCAGCTATTTATACACAGACAGAATGTATCAGAAATTAGAATAATAGTGAACATAAGAAACATGTAGAATATTCTGTAAATGATAATTACAAAGAAATAAATTTTTTGCTGGTGGACGGGATTGAACCGACGACCTTCAGCACCGCAATCGGTGATGCTACCCATTGTGCCATCCTGGCAGTTGGTTAACTTGGTGTCTCGCAGCAGTATAATAGGTTAAAGTTCTGTTTTGCAACACTTATTCAAAGGGTTTGTTCTTTTCTTGCACACTTGGCTACACCAGGTGGTATGAACATTGTCCACTGGTCTGGTTGGGTTATTTCTAAAATATAGGATTTGGTTTGATTTTATAATGGTTATTTACCTTGGTATCTACTTTCTGCAGTATTTTTGTTTAATATTTTTCCATCTATCATCACCATCCTGTAGTTGGGCTATATTTTTGCACATACATAGAAAATACTATCTATTTTCCTGATCCTTAATTAGAAAAAAATTGAAATTTGATACTATGTTAGTATATTTATTTAAAATTGGTGGTTTCTGGATAACGTATCAACAATGATGTTGTCTTTCCCATTGATGTATACCATTTCAAAATTATTGTCATGACGTGATAGGGCCCACCTCAAGATAATCTCTGATGTAATATTTCACAGGTCATTAGAAAACTTATGGCTTGGTTGTCACAAAAATTTTAATGTGCTTCCTATATACATAATAGTTAAACTTTTTTAAAACCCAAGTAATGACTAATGCTTCTAATTCTGTTGTGGAATATGCACTTTCACATGCTGACACTACTCTGCTAGCAAACTCCATGGTTTGACTTCCTGTTCGTCATTTATCTTTACCATTTGGAAGAAACAAGCTCTTAAACCGTAATTTCTTGATTCAGTTGACAGGCAAAAATCCTTGGACACGTCAGGATGATACAAATTTCCTAGTTAATTGGTGTCTATTTAATTAAATTTAAATCCCTAGTGCAATCATCAGTGCAAACCCATTGCATGTTCTTTCTCATTAAGTAAAGGTTCACTGTTTAAGAGCTAATAAGAAAGGAAACAACAGAAAGATACTGCACCAAGAAATGCTTTTAGTAGTTTTTACAGGGAGGATAAGGAAATTAACTTTCCAGGATCCGGCATAATTCCTTCATATGAAATAACATGGCCTAAAAATTTTAGAGATGATCTGTAAAATTTAGATTTCTTTAGGTTTATGGTGACTACTGCTCCCACAAATCTCCAAAGTACTCTCTCTGTTAATCCTAAATGCTCTGTCCAGGATCTGTGACAATTAGATCATCTACATATAGCACAACCTTGTGTAACGGGTCAGGTTCTATGACATAGTCCAAAGCTGTTATAAAAACTCATGCACTCACATTGAGCCCAAAAGGCAAAACTTTAAGTTGGTAGATTTACCTGCGAAGATAAAAGCAGTACATTTCCTACTGTCTTCAGAGATTTGGACTTGCCAGCAAAAACTTCTCGCGTCTAAGCTGATGAGGAACTGGACCGCATGGAATCTGTGGATTAACTCATCCATATTTTATAAGTGATTCCTAACAGGTATTATTATGTGCTTGATAGCTCTGTCATCTAACACTAGTTGAACATTTCTCTCTGATATGGCTATGGCAAACAAGGGACTACAATATGGTGATAGAGATGGTTCTATTACTTCCCAATCAATTATCAATTTAATTTCTTTGGTAACGGCATCTCTCTTGGCCCACAGAACAGAATAAGTATTATGACAGAAAATTTTGAGGGAACACTTTCGTCTTGTATGCAGAATACCAGGTTTAGTTGAAAAGACAGGTAAATAATTATAAATCATACAGCTGTTCTTGCTGTGGGAAGTTTAGAAACTTAGATTGCAACATTTGGTTGTGACTATCTTGTGTACTTATAAAATTTGATTCAAGTTCACATGGATGTAGGTTACTGGTAAGAAGTATTTCACAACAATGTAACTGGTCTCGGAATGGGTTACTTTCTCATTTCTTAACTGTTAATTATCTGCAGAGTCCACTATTGGTAGCTGAGATTCATTGCCACTTGGAATTGACACTAGTATACATTATTTATAAAGTAAAATATTATTTATATCACAGAAAAATCATCAAAAACACACAGTCAAGTGTTCAGGGGTGTAACCGTTGGAATTAGCTAGAGGAGTAGTTAGATGTTGAACCATGTCTGCGGTCTTCTTGCTAACCTGGAAAGAACTATCGGTTTACCTTCCTACATAAATTTCTATGTTCACTGCAGCTATTTTCTTCTGCTCATATTTTGCTGGTTTGCGCAGTAAATACTGGTTGAAATTACACCTATCTCAGAAGGCTCGTAACTTTTCTTCTACTGTGACACTGTGTTTGACATATCAATAATGTAGGATAGGTAATAACTCACCGAGAGGCTCGCTGAGCTAGTGACAAACATGAAAATAGATAATCACATTTACACAATTTAAATTTTCGGCCATGGCCTTCGTCAGAAAAAGAAACACTACATTCACTCAGACAACAATACACACACGCACACACAACTATCATGTCTGAGTGATTGCATGAATGTATGTGTTTCTTTTTCTGACGAAGGCTATGTCCGAACATTTAAGTTTTGTGAATGCGAGTTGTTACCTATCCATTATTGATATTCCTATCGGATTCTCCATTGTATTTCACATAACAACATTTTGGCAGTTCTGTTCAAATTTATGAAAAATTTCCTGAATAGTGGTAAGACACTTGCTTTGTTTCTCTGTTGTCACACCTGCAGAACCCGAACTGAGAAATGGAAATTCTAGAGTCATGGTAAGTGAAAATTTCAGTCCCAAATCCGACATTAGCGCATAAATCCTTCAGGTTTAGTTTTCCATTTTTATAAGAGTCCTCTAATACATAGAAACTCAATAAATGATTTCAACTCTGTTTGATCAGGGAGTTTTACATCTAGTTCCCAAGAATAATTCTCTTTTATGGTGTCAGTATATTGATTTGTGGACTGTACAATAATATCCAACACATTTCCATTAAATAAACAAGCCCATTTGTCTAAAATTGTTTATATGCTCCAAGCTCTACTCGTTGGGCCTGAGATTTTCCTAATTAAGTTTTATTTCCCCTTTTTCAATAAACTGCAAGAAGGTGTGCGTGCGTGTGCACGCTCTTCTTTTTATAGCAAACAAATTACAGCACCATGAAACATCTGTGTCACTTTATTCCATTCCTGACTTGGCCTGACATAGTTGGATTATTTCCTCTGTTTCCATGTCACAGTCTTCTTCTGTACATTATAAACTGTATGCAGTAGGTTTGGCACCAGACCTGAAGAACCTGATGCGGAACCTGAAAGACTATACATTAGGACCCATTTCATCCATCAAATAGTTCATGTATTTATACAAGAGACATTTGTAAGTCCTTGCAAAAATAAAACCGACTAACGTGTTTGGGGAAAATTATTTTTACTTTTCGACATAGTCTCCTTTTAGACTCGTACAATGCTGTTCTGATTTGTTGATCCCTTCCGAATAATAGGAATTGTCCAAGCCTCCAAAATAGCTATTAGTTTCTGCAAACACCTCCTCGTTTCCCCTCAGGGGGCTCACCGCTCTGTGGTGAGTACGTGCGTGGTGAGGACGGGGCCCCAGCCTTTGTAGCACTCCTTCCTTTCCGTGCTACATGACGCTTCTTCTACTGTCCTTTTCCCCTCTCTTGGGGACCTAGTGTGTGCATCCTTCGGGGAACCGAAGGTCTGACCCTTTTGGCTTTACAGTCTTCTTTCACCTCTTTCTTTGCCTCCGCGTCTGTGTTTGAGGCTTCTCCTCCTACTATTTCTCTCTTCTTCCTCCCTGTACGCACTTGAAGGCCACCCATATGGGTGACTGGGTAATGCGCAAGTCCCAGCCCCGGGCTGGCATGTAGGGTGCGTGCGTACCCCCTGGTTAAGGCCAGGCCAGGGGAGGGGCGATTGCCTGCGCTGATACCTTCCCGATTCGCCGATTGGTCCCTCCGTCTGTCGATCGGGAGGTGTGACCTGGGGTGTGAACAATCACCCAAGGCGGGTGTGCTTCCGTTGGGGGCCCCCAGCAGGAAGGAGCGTGCCATTGGAGACACTGGCAATCGTGGGGGATACAACCGCGATGGTTCTAAAAAAAAGAAAATGGAAAGAGCCTTTAGAAATGGATGTACTAGACAATAGTGTGTCTGAACAGAAAAATTTACAGACATCAAAGTTCCTTGTGGTGACCCGTACTGAGGAAGGACAATCCTTTTCGTCGGTGAACCCATTTATTATTCAAAAAGGGGTTGATGCCATTGCCGGCCCAGTTAAGACCTGCAACCGCCTGCGTAATGGAACACTACTGTTAGAAACAGAAAGTGGCTCCCAGGCACAGCGGCTGCTTAAGGCTACTCTGCTCCACAGCTACCCGGTTCCTGTTGAGCTCCATCCAACCCTCAATTATTCCCGAGGGGTAGTCTTCTCGGCCAGTTTGGACGGTCTGACTGAGGATGAACTGAAAGAATATCTGGCAGCTCAAGGCGTCGTCGCAGTACACAGAGTGACAAAAAAAGAGAACAATGTTGTAGTGCCCACTCGCACAGTGTTTCTGACCTTCGACCGAGTGGCTCTGCCGCCGAAGATCAAGGCAGGGTATGAGGTCATCACAGTACGACCTTATATCCCTAACCCTACTCGGTGTTATCAGTGCCATCGATTTAACCACACAAGCCAGTCTTGCAAGAACCCAGTCATATGTGTCACCTGTGGTAAAGAGGCCCATGAGGGGATTTGTCCACCACCGTCCCCTCATTGCATCAATTGTAACGGGAATCATGCTGCTTCCTCCCGGGAATGTCCCGTGTTTGCCGATGAACGAGCCATCCAGGAAATCCGTGTAAAGGAAAAGGTTCCCATACCAGTTGCACGTAAGATGTACGCCAGTCGTAAGCCCAAGACCCCGCCGCGTGGTAACTATAGTACTGTAGTTGCAACGCCTCCACCAACACGGGATATGGCCACACAGACTTGTGACCTACAGTTTACGACAGTAGTTGTCAAACAGTCTACATCGACAACGGCGTCACGTTCAACGAAAAGTGTGAGTACCTCTTCCAAATCATCATCTTCATCTTCAGCTGTGAAACCACAGATAGAGACGCGAAAGTCTAAGAAAGAGCATTTGCGCGAGGATTTCCTCCGCACCCCTACCAAAACATCTGAGCCAACCAAGGAGCTTCACCAGGGCTCCAAGAAATCAAATAGGGGGAAAACTCTCCCCCCTCCTACCTCACAATGGGACGATGGCATCCCCTGGAAGCCTATAGTCTCTCCAGGTGCATCAGCCAAAGATGGGGCTGCCGACCACACTCACGCAGCTGCTGTGGTAACCTCTGAGAATATGGAGCAAGAGCCTCCTGTCTCAGACACCACCAGTTGCGAACATTCACACTGTGGCCCGCCGCCTTCGTCGGGCTGATGTCCACCTTCATCTCATTTTATCCCATTATGGATATTCTTCAATGGAACATTCGTGGTATCCGGTCGAATTGGACAGAACTGCAGCTTCTAACGCGAACATATCATCCAATCATCTTCTCTCTACAGGATACAAAATTGCTCCCTGGTACTCGAATTACTTTCCCACGCTACACTACCGTTCGCTTTGACCTTCCTCCAGTGGCAGGAATTCCAGCCCACGGGGGCGTAATGTTGCTTATTCGGGATGACGTACACAGTACATCGGTCCCTTTGTGTACTCCAATACAGGCTGTTGCTGTCCGGATATACCTTCCTGGATTTGTCTTCACACTGTGCAATATTTACGCTCTTTCCTCTTTTCCCGTCACTAGATCAGATCTCCTAGATCTTATTGACCAGCTTCCGCGTCCGTTTTTGTTGGTGGGAGATTTCAGTGCCCACCACCCCCTTTGGGGCTCCCCACGGCCATGTCCACGGGGCTCCCTCCTGGCAGATATACTGAACCACCTTCAGCTCATCTGCCTTAACACTGGTGAACCAACTTATCTTTCAGACACCACAAATACTTTCAGCCATATAGATCTAGCTATCTGCACTGCTCAGCTGGCACGGCGTCTTGAATGGTCTGCTCTCTCAGACACACATTCGAGCGATCATTTTCCGTGTGTAATTCACCTAATGATGCCCGACACCCTTGAGCATCCACACCGCTGGCAGTTAACGAAAGCGGACTGGGAGCTCTACACGTCACTGGCGGATTTTGGTACTTACCATTATCCTAGTATAGACGACCAAGTGGAACACATTACCACAGTTATTCTGACAGCTGCGGAATGTTCCATCCCCTGCAAGACTTCCCACGCACGTCGTCCACTTGTCCCGTGGTGGACCGCGGAATGCCGTGACGCTCTGCGAGCACGGCGACGTGCCCTTAGAATCTTCAAACAATGGCCCACGCTCGACAACTGCATCCGATACAAACGGCTGCGGGCCTATTGTCGTCGCCTCTTTCGCGACTGTAAACGCGCCAGTTGGCGCTCATTCACGAGCTCTTTTAATAGGTCTACCCCTTCCTCCATCATTTGGGGTAACCTTCGAAAAATTTCGGGCACTATGGCTCATTCCCCAATTCCCGGTCTGTGTGTCGCAACTGACACCGTCGTCGATCCTCCACAAATAGCCAACGCACTGGGTCGACATTTTGCAGAGGTCTCTAGCTCTTCACATTACACTGACGCTTTCCTAGCTAGGAAACGGACGGTGGAGGCGACTCCATTGCCCTTAACCTCTCAGAACCGTGAATGCTACAATACCGAGTTTACTGTACGAGAGCTCCACCACGCACTCTCGTCTTCGCGGTCCTCCGCTCCAGGACCAGATGGCATTCACATGGCGATGCTGCAACACCTTTCACTAACGGGCTTGCACTTCCTACTGGCCACCTACAACCGCATATGGATAGAAGGCATCTTTCTTCGACGCTGACGTGAAGCCATAGTCATTCCCATACCAAAGCCTGGGAAGGACAAATGTCTCCCTTCCAGCTACCGCCCCATTTCCCTCACCAGTAGCGTATGCAAGGTGATGGAACGCATGATTCACGGGCGCCTGGTATGGTGGCTTGAAACGCGACATCTCCTGTCTAATGTCCAATGTGGGTTTCGCAAGCACCGTTCTGCGGTGGATCATCTTGTTGCCCTATCTACCTCAGTAATGAATAACTTTTTACGGAAGCGCCAGACAGTAGCGGTGTTCTTTGATCTGGAAAAGGCATACGACACCTGCTGGAGGATGGGCATCCTCCGCACTCTGCATACATGGGATTTTCGGGGTCGCCTGCCAATTTTTATCCGCGAATTTTTAACAGACCGTGTATTTAAAGTGCGTGTTGGTTCGGTTTTATCGAGCACTTTTAATCAGGAGAACGGAGTCCCCCAGGGCTGGGTCCTGAGCGTTGTTTTATTTGCAGTGGCACTCAATTCTATAGCCGATCATCTTCCACTGGGAGTGTCGGCGTCCCTATTTGTTGACGACTTCGCGATCTACAGCAGCACTGAGCAAACGGGTCTCCTGGAGCGGTGCCTCCAGCGGTGCCTAGACAATCTCCACGCGTGGAGTATGGACACTGGCTTTCGATTCTCAGCTGACAAGACAGTCTGCATGAACTTCTGGCGGCGGAAGGAGTTCCTTCCCCCGTCCCTTCGTCTGGGCCCCATAGTACTTCCATTTGTGGATACCACGACGTTTTTGGGACTTGTTCTCGACAGGAAGTTAAGTTGGTCTCCCCACATATCCCGTTTGGCAGCTCGCTGTACCCGCTCTCTCAATGTGCTGCGGGTGTTAAGTGGCACCTCGTGGGGAGCTGACAGGTCTACTCTCCTCCATCTGTATCGCACCATAGTTCGGTCCAAACTGGACTATGGTAGCATCGTTTATTCTTCGGCTCGATCGTCCATACTGCGCCGCCTTAATACAATCCACCACCAAGGTCTCCGTCTGGCGACAGGAGCGTTTTATACTAGCCCCGTTGAGAGCCTCTATGCCGAGGCCGCCGAACTACCCCTTTCTTACCGTCGGGAACTCCTGCTTAGCCGTTACGCTAGTCGTTTGTCGTCCATGCGAGGACACCCGACGTACGCAGTTTTTTTTTAACGACTCACTTGACAGTCTCTTCGCTCTGCGCCCGTCTGCTCTGCTACCACCGGGAGTACGCTTGCGTTCGCTACTCGGCCAGCTTGGCGTTACAATGCCTGCTATCTTCTCGACTGGAGAGAGCATCTCTCCACCATGGCGAAGCCCCGAAGTCCGTGTTAACTTTGATCTTCATTCTCTTCCAAAGGACTCCACACCTCGTTTCGTCTACCAGAGAAAATTTCACGCACTCCGGTTTAAATTTGATGACAATTTGTTCATTTACACTGATGGCTCAAAGACAGACCAGGGTGTTGGGTGTGCTTTTGTACTTGGCAACGTCTCTTTTTAAATATCGTCTTCCTGAGTGGAGTTCCATTTTTACAGCTGAGCTGTATGCATTATACCAAGCCACACAATACGTCCGGCGAAACTCGCTCAGTAAGACTGTCATTTGCTCGGACTCTGAGTGCTTTGTTGAGCCTTCGCATGCTATATCCGGCCCATCCCCTGGTACAAAGCATCCGCAATTGCCTTACTTCTCTTTCAACGAGCGGAACTACGGTGACGTTTCTGTGGGTCCCTGGCCATGTGGGAGTGTTGGGGAATCAGGCTGCGGATATGGCTGCCAAGGAAGCAGTTCTCCTTCCTTGGCTATCTACCTTTTCCACCAGCTCTGATGACCTTCGCGCTGGTATCTCCCAGCGTATTATCTCCCGTTGGTATCTACATTGGTCATCCCTGTCAGGGAACAAATTGCGAGCCATTAAACCTGTGCCTGATCTCTGGTCGACGTCATCTCGACCCTCCCGCCGAGAGGAGATTGTTCTGGCCCGGCTTCGTATTGGCCACTGCCGTTTTAGCCACCAGCATTTATTACGTGGTGGTCCTGCTCCCTTATGTGAGCACTGTGATGCACCTTTTACTGTGAACCATCTTTTAGTGCAATGTCCATTTTTTAACCGTCTCCGTCATGATCTGTGTTTCCCATTTGAAATGTCTGACATTTTAGCTGATGACCCGCAATCGGTTAACAGAGTTTTACTTTTTATACATCGTGCATATATGGCGAAAGCCATTTAATTTCTAACCCCGGTTCTTTTTTACTATGGGCAGTGTTGGGCGCTAATGACCACAGCAGTTGTGCGCCCTAAAAAAAAAAAAAAAAAAAAAAAAAAAAAAAAAAAAAAAAAAAAAAAAAAAAAAAAACACCCTGTGACCATATCGACCTATAACAAGAAGTGGAAGCATATTGTTATCCACTAACATTCACCGACAGCTGTAAAGATATGTCAAACATCAGGTGTAACACACAGTCACATTGAGATAGTCGTACGTATTTGCCTGTGATATTGTATTGGCAAGATACTAATGAAGTGACCTATATTAAGCATAAGAATCAAAAAGCAGACACAATGGACGTATGTTGTTACGTGGTTGTGTATATGTCTAATATAAAAAAATGGCCTCACACCAATCAACTTGAAGTGGGCAAGGTCACTGCAAAACTTGCACTAGTCTCTCAAATATGTAGAGGGGGGGAAAGTTGGTCTGCACATGTTCATGCTGCTTATTAGGGTAATATGTACAAGGTACATTTGCAAAGTGTCTCATTAATACTGAAGTGTTATCAATTACAATGGAAACTTGAAGTATAATTAATAATTATGACACCAATTGTAGCTACCCATATTAAATGATGATTATTATTATTTGATTACTGATGGAAATTCTCCACAGAGATGCTAAAATATTCTTCAGAAGAGAGATATTGTCTGCCCAGTACTTACCTTAGTTCTGTACCACCAAAAGTGTCACAAAAATGGAGGTGAAGAAAATAGGACACTAGCTTTTGTAACTGTTTCTTCATCAGGTAGGAGGGGGGGGGGGGGAGAAACCTGAACAGAAGGGGAAGGTTATTCACGACCTAGGCTATGAAGTGATGATGTGTGGATGTCAGTAATACTGAGCCAAACCAGTAGCAACGAGGTAGATCAAGCAGTACAGAGAAGTAAACTAAATAATGCTAAGTGGAGTGGGGATGGGGAGGGGGATTAGGTAAAAGGTTTTTAATTAAGAGGAAATTTCAGAAAGAATTAAAAAATATTTTTGTGAAGGATAGGTCGCTACTCACCACAGAAAGGCACAAATAATAGAAAACAACTGAAAAACTTTGTCTATTTGGCCTTTGTCGGTTGGAGGAAAGGACACACACACACACACACACACACACACACACCTGACCGCTGTCTCCAGCCAGTGCAGCTCATCTGAGTGTCTCAGCATAGTCGAGGCGAGAGCAACCAGTGGTGGGGGTGAGGAAGTAGAAACGAGATGGAAGCAGGAGGGGAGGGGAGATATGCACAGCAGGGGTGGAGGAATAAGGCAGTGCTGTCTGACACATAGGAAGGAAGGGAGGGAATTTGAAATGTGTGGCAGGATAGGAGACATGCATAAGGATAGAATGTTGGAGGGAAGGGGAGGGTGGTGGGGACAGGAACTAGCTAAGATTTAGGCCCGGGGGATTGTAGGAGTGTATGATATATTGTAGCAAGAGTTCCCCCTTGCGCAATTCAAAAAAGCTCATGTTAGTGGGAAGGATCTATGTGGCACAGGCTGTGTAGCAATCGTTGAAGTGAGCCACATTATGCAGGGCTGTATGCTCTGCAACAGGATAGTGGGCAGCTTTCTCCTAGGCACAGTTTGACGGTGGCCATTCATTTGGATAGACAGCCTGTTGCTGGTCATGCTCATGTAGAAAGCTGTACACTGACTACAGCTCAGATTGTTGGTAACAAGACTACTTTCATAGGTTGTCCTGCCTGTTATGGAATACGAAATGCCTGTGACAGGATTGGATTAGGTGATTGTGGGATGGTGGATAGGACAGGTTTTGCACGTGGGTCTATTGTAGGGATATGAACCATGGGGTAAAGGGTTGAGAGAAGGTGTGGAGTAGGGATGGACAAGGATCTTACATACCCAATATACTCCCAGCTCCCCCTACAGTGGTTTTCTGTTGCCCACCAAACTTACGCATCAGCCAAAAGCTTTGCAGTTGTTTTCTATTATTTTTGCCTTTCCACAGCTCATCAGACATCTCTGTGTTGAGTAGTGACCTAACCTTCACAAAAATATTATTTTAATTAAGAGGTAAAGACACACACACACACACACACACACACACACACACATATTAGAGAGGAAGATAGAGAAATGGGTGAAAATGGATAAGTGAGTTGAGAATGAAAGGGGGGGGGGGTTAGTGTAGATTTAAGAGGATGGCGGAAGGAGACGATGTTTTGGAGGGCAAGTTTCCATTTCTGTACCTCTGAGGGACTGGTGTTAGGTGGTAATACCCAGATGGCACTTGTGGTGTAACACATGGTACCTTGAATCTACATTGGAGGGGATGTTCTGCCACAGGATATTGGTTTCTCTCAGATGAACAGTCTGGAAAAACCTACCCCAATCAAGATAGGGCCATATGTGAAACAACACATGTCATCTACCAACTAACATGTGTCTATAGCACAGCCTTTTATGTGGTGTGACCAACAACAAATTGGCTAAATGCATGAGGCAGTACATGTAGGCAGCATCATTATACTAAAGTGTGGTTAAATTAATATTCCCTGTTTCAGAATCGGCATTAAGCTGTAGGTCCACTTATAACTGGCTGGGTGTAAGTCAGTTCAGAAATCGGAAGAATGCAACAGCATACCATCTCCAAACATGACCATGCCTAGTAAAGCACTGTATAAGGCTTGTATCAACTACAGTTTAATTATGCTGAGTAGCTACTTGTAATTACTGTTTTACGCTCTGAAAAAATTAATAGTCTTTTACAGCACTTGGGATTCACCTCTGAATTGGAGTGCGGTGGCCAGTGATGACGATTGTATGTGAAGTGTGTGTGATGTGTTTTTTGGGGGGTTCCATTTGTATGAGTATCTCTTTTACATGCCATCGCAGTTCAACGCACGCCTATCCTCTTTGTATTGTTTAAAAATGTTCTAAGGAGAACTTCTGCGACATTTGTAAAGTAGGAGGCGAGGTACTGGTGGAAGTAAAGCTGTGAGGATGGACCAAAAGCATGGCAGGCTAGCTCAGTTGGTAGAGCACTTCAGTATATAATTGTTGACAGCATTTAAAAATTTTTAATTGAGAGGTGTAATTCTTTGTTATAGGTTTAACACAGCAAGACAAGTATTAAAGCTAGAAGCTTACTTATCAAACCTCTCCTAAACTTTCATTGCCTACATTCTTAATGGCAGATATTAATATCTTGAACTCAGTAGTAATCAGATATGGGAGCTTGATTCTTGGAAAAAGTCAGGTGTTTACAGGTAGACGACTTTTGGTTCGTCTCTCATAGTAACTGTTTTTCTTACTCCTTTCCAACCTTTACATGTAGTTTATTGTAATCTATCCTTCCATGTCTTACTGTTTGTGACTGTTAACGTTTACCTCTAGTTGTCTGCAATGAGGAGGCAATAAGTTTCATATTCTTGCTTTACGACTGATTGTCATTAATCAAGACTCTGGTTTTGTATCTTGTAGTTAGCCAGATGTGCTTTTACTGATCCGTATTGATATCTTTGAAATATGCAATTGTTAATTTGGCATTTAATAGATGCTTTAAATGGCACTATGGTTTATTAATAATGCTCATCCTTGTTTCAGGTGCGAAGGTACGACAAGAAATATACGAAGCTTTTGATAACATTTATCCAATACTGAAAAGTTTCAAGAAGCAATGACAATTGTTTTCCTTTTACTATCCAGAGATGCCTGGGATTCCTCTGAAGGGGAAAGAACAGGGCAAACAGGAAGCCCAAAAGACAGAATAAATTTGTAATTTTTGTAAACTAATGTGTACCCTCTGCTTTTTAGCAGCTGAAAGTGTAACTCCTATGGAGTTGTAAAATTTATTGATTGCATTTGTATTTTGTGGGACTCTGCAAGAGTTTAAACACAAATGGGTGCCCTTATGTATATTCAGAATATCCTCACCAAAGTGACTTTATAATGAACATATTAATTTAAGAGTGGTGTCTGTGCCTGTGCCTGTAACTGAATTGGATGGAATCATGGTCAGCTACTGTGAACACCAATATTGCATCCTTTTACTATAAAACAGCAATAAAACTTTTTATTGAATATTCTTGTCTACTTCCTAGTATATTTTTAAATAAGTGTTGTAATAAGTGAAATCTAGATTTATTAACCCCTCTCTTCAGGTGAAAAACAAACTTCTGATGTCATATGATGTGTTTGAGAAAATTGTGCTGACTGTGAAGAGAAAAACATAAATTTGCAAATTGTTGTTGTTATTATTATTTAGGGTGGTAAAGGATTGTTTTGTATAAATTCAAAGCAGTTACCAAAAGTGTATTCAATAACACTATGAAACTACTGTTGCAACTTGAGATTTTTGTCTTGTCTGAATGTGCAGGTGTGCATTGTTTTAAGCATGGAAATACGGACTACAGGCACTGGTAGTTGGTCTTTTATCTAGTGTAACAGTTTCAGTATTTTTCAGGTTCAAACAGTTGGATGGTATGGCAAATTTTTGTCACAGACATTATCTGCTCATTTATGTTGTGACTTCTGCTAATGGATTTGTCTGCACAGAGTGGCAGCCTCTTCATAGTACAGTTGCTGATTCTTCTGTAGTAGTTATTTTATTTACTCCTTTAGCTGCTGCCATCAGTTTAACAGTACAGTAAATAGTTTGCTGTTACTTTTGTTGTTTACAAGTACAGAATAATCACTTCAGATTCAAGAAAATTTCTCTTACAACTTTGACACCACTTTGTGAATAATAGTAAAAAAAAAAACCCCTAGCCACGAAGTTGACATTACTTTTAGTGGATCTAGCCATACTTGAAATTGCTTTATATGTGTGGGAAATGCATATACCTAATTCCTCCCTTGTTGGTGTCCCTCCTCTCCCCCCTTTCTGCCAATTTCCCTTCCCCCTTTCTCTATATCCTTCTCCCCCCCCCCTCTCTCTCTCTCTCTCTCTCTCTCTCTCTCTCTCTCTCTCTCTCTCTCTCTCTCTCTCTCTCTCTCTCTCTCTCTGTGTGTGTGTGTGTGTGTGTGTGTGTGTGTGTGTGTGTGTGTGTGTGTGTGTGTCCATCTTTCCCTGTTAATGAAAAACGTTTTAGACAACCCCCCGCCCCTCCTACACCCCTCAGCATCATACTCTTCTCTTTACTACTTGATCTTTCCTCTCTGGCTATATATGTCCTCTCTGGCTTGGCTCAGTACGTACATGCAGTATCTCTGACGTCCACACTCCCGAAACACCACCTTCATGACCTAGGTCGTGAATTATCTTTCCCTTCCGTTCCCAACCTTTCTTCTTCCCTTCTCTCCCACCTGATGAAGGAACTGTTCCGAAAGCTTGTCCTTTTTGTCCCCTTTTTTCTGTTTCTTCATCAGCACAAAGGTAAGTACTGGCCAGCCATTCTATCTCGTTTCTAGAATATAATAATTCCAATTCCTCAGAAAGCAGGTGCAGGCAAATGTGAAATTTACAGAACTATCAGTGTACTAAGATATGGTTGCAAAATACTAACACGAATTATTTAGACGAATAGAAAAACTGGTGGAATTGTACCTTGGGGAAGATCAATTTGGATTTAGGAAAAATGTAGGAACACGCGAGGGAATACTCACATTAGGACTTATCTCAGAAGATATATTAAGGAAAGGGAAACGTACATTTTTAGCATTTGTGGATCAGGATAAAGTTTTTGACCATGTTGACTGCAATACGCTTTTTCAGATTCCGAAGATAGCAGGGGTGAAATTTAGGGAACAAAGAGTTACATTATACTTGTGCAAACCAGACAGCAATTATTAGAGTCGGTCATGAAAGGGTCGGAGTGGTTGGGAAGGGAGTAAGACAGGGTTGTAGCCTTTCCTGAATGTTCTTCAATCTGTACATTGAGCAAGCTGTGAAGAAATGCAAGGAAAAATTTGGAGAGGGAATTAAAATCCAGGGAGAGGGAGTAAAAACCATGCTGTTTGCTGATGACACAGGGTGGCCACTGAAACTTGAAACAGGGAAAAAGCCTTGAATTTGAAAAAACCGGGAAAAAGCTTTGAATTTCAGCCAGAAACCGGGTTTTTTAAACCCATGAGATCTCGCGGCTTTAAGAGTTACACAATCATTCGCTTGTATAGCCTATTACACGACCATTTCGAAATGTACTTAATAAGTGTAAATAAGCAATCACTGTAGTTTTAGTAAGACAAAAACCTCAAAGTTTAATAATTAAAAGTAACAAAATGCCAGTCGTTTTAAAATTACAGTGAGCAAAATGCTCAGATCACTAGTGCCCATGGGTTAAATAATATTCATCGCTTCATTTTTGTGTACAAAAACATTATCAAATATAGTTTTGGGTGGTTTAAAAAGTTTTATAATTATAGGTTACATATTCCGTTATCTACTTCTGTATTTATCTCGATGTGTTGTTCAACCACACGACTCAGTTCCTCAAGATGTACGTCGAAGAGATGCGATGTTATCGTAAGGCGCGACTACGAAATCACAGCTAGAATGAAAGACGATATTTATTTGTACTAAATTTTAGCAATTTTTGTAATTGACCCCCCCCCCCCCCCCCCCAATAACTCACCAACACAGATCTCGTTTGTCTGACTCTATGTTGAAAAATCTCTTCACGGAAGTATTTTGTTGACTTTAACTATAAACTTCGTAAAAGTTGGTATTGTGATGCTCCGTTAGCATAGGCGCCAACTATGGGTAAGCTCATTCGCTCAACCATATCTTAAAATTTGTGTGGGTATGCTAGGCGTACCCCACTGATAATTTTTGTATCATTTTTTCATTACGAAACTGTAATTGAATGTGTAGGCATTAAAATCCACGTTCACATGTGAGTGAAGTGACCGTTTTGTAGATAGTCCAAATGTTAATGGAATTTTGCTTGTTAAGTCAATATTGTAAACTGAAGGTGGCTGACCTTTAATTGTATTAAACAACTAGAAATGAAGTGGGTTTTGTACGGTACATTGAAAATGTTTACACTACGGATTTAATTCCCGGTATCTTTTAAATAACCTTTTGACAACCACATACGTTACCAGTGAGGCGACATACATGCTGCGAAGATTGCCCTATCCCTTCTAGCTAAAACATTCTGTAAACAGACAGTCCTCATAACAACTTGCGAAGGTCTTTGTGTTTTAATTGACAACTCTACAAAATTATCGAAACGCAACAGCTAGTGATATATTCAGGCTTCAAAAATTTGTCAACAATTGAACTCAGTAGTCGGACCTTAGTTTTTGCTCTTTTTGACCTATGTCACCTGTGCATGGAATTGTCTTAACCCTTTCCCTTCCCTCATCTTTATCTGTCCCTCTAGCTACAACCATTTGTTCAAAGATTGTAAATAACATTGCAGGGCTTCCAATAATTCATTGTGATTAGATTGTCTACCAGTACCTCGAGGAAACAAAGAGCATTAGGCTACAATGCACTGTCAAAATATATATATCATTGCTTTATGTCTAAGTTGTACTAAATGCAACAATACTTTCAAATAATTGTATCAAGGTAAAGGAAACAAAATAATTTAAAAACTTTATTACTAAATAATTGTCCAACGTCTAAATTAGTAGTCAACAGTTTGAAAATGTTATTAGTTAGGATAATGGAAACATATCCTGCACACTGATGACATCTGTAGTCATCCCAAATTTCTATCCAAAAACTAAAAATAATCAAAAATTCTGTCCAATATACATTAATCCAATCATTATTTATAGGTATATGCAAAGAAATATTTTGGTTCATAAACCAATAAAATTTGGGGTTAAAAGGGGTAATGTCTTGCGTGCGAAAATTGTTAAAATGGATAAATATATAGTGAAATACAAAAGGACTTCTACTTAAAATCCTGATATGGAGTCTATAGAGTGTATGTTTTGTATAGGTTTTTGGCTTTACTTTGTATTTATTTATTTATTTTAAATACTTGGGTACGCCACTGAGCATACCCCAAGATTTTCAAAGGTCGGCGCCTATGTTTGTTAGTAATAATTATAGACGATTCCTGTGACTGACGTAACATTTGTAATATATAAATAGTAAACACAGTTATCATGTACGTATTGTTGATAGGCTGAACTGTTTCTCCTGCGGGCCCGGCTAGCGCTATTGAGGAGTCACGGTAACAATTACGAGGATAATTAATTTACTTAGCGGACAAGGGTACATTGAGAACCTGTCAACCATAGAGCAGGCACAGCATTAATTATTTTATGGTCAACGCAAAAGATTATTCCCCTCATTATATGTTAATGGGATTTCAAAAGGCATATGTACACGCAACGCCACCTAGTGAGCGCTAGCCGTGCCCGTATGAAATACAGTTCTAACATTGTTGATTGCGTCTTTTTTACATGATAATTGTCCTCCAAAAAGACGTAAGTATAACTCTGTAGTATGACTCGCGACTTTTGCAAAAAGCAAATTGCTCTAACAGCTGTCTTATAACAATACATTGTATTTTAATGTATCAGGAAGTCTAATATGAGTGAACAGGCTATGTTGCATAAACGAATGCAATTCACATTAGTATCATCCAACTACTTGAACTCAACTTAGCCCATTATACAGGGTGTAAATTTTTTAGTTGACAAACCAGAATAACTCTGAAAAACAGTAGCTATTCAAAAATGGTAGATATTCAAAAATGGTTTTCACCAGCATGAGTGGATGGCAGAGGCTTAGAAAATAATACTCAACCTGAACTGTTTCCACGGTTTGTGTGTGTGTGTGTGGCGGGGGGGGGGGGGGGGGAGGAGAGGAGGAGTGTCAAGTGGAAAATTTTAAATGGGAACTGCGATTTTTTATTGCAGATTCGGATTCTAAGGCACATATCATGTATGGTCTGGTTGATTTTTTTTTAACAACAGATGGCACCATAATAGTAAGAAATACTTGTCATACTGGTGAAGAAATGTACTAAACAGGAAGTAAAATAAATGAAAACCATATTCATGATGCTTCAGAATGCTACCAAATGATACCAAAAGTGATCCCTCCCTCTCCCCTCAGTTGACAGGGCTGTCTTCCAAAGTGATACCTTAGTCCAGATTGCCCTTGTCTGAATAGCAGTTATGAATTGCCGAAGAAAACACTTAATTGAACTAGAAATGTACATCTGGTATCATTTGGTTCTGAAGCATCATCAGTATGATTAACCTTTATTTTCTTTCCTGGGTGATACATTTGTTCAGCAGTATGGCAAATAATTCTTATCATTACAGTGCAATATATTGCCAATTGAAGGAAAAAAATCAATCAAACTATGCATGATTTGGTCCGTAGAATCTGAATCTGCAATAAAAAATGGGAATTCCATTTAAAATTTTACACCTAACGCCCACACTGCTCTCAAACGGTTGAGACTGTTCAAGTTTAGTATCATTTCCTAAACCTCTGCCATCCGTTCATAATGGTGAAAACCGTTGTTGTATATATACTGTTTATTTTTTCTTTTTTTTTTCCTAGTTATTCTGATTGTCAACTTAAAATGTACACCGTGTACTATACATTATGTCAGTGTCGAATCTTAGGTGAGGGGAGGGGGTCTATGGGGCTGCAGATCCACCAAAACCATGTGGAAAATCTCATATTATGAGCTGGTTCTTTTTAGACCAGTTTGAGGTACAATGCCACAATTTTTATGAGCTTTGCCCCCCCCCCCTCCACCCAACACAAATCCTAGATTCGCCACTGCTTGGTGTATATTACAACGTGACATGGTTCGATGTGGATGACATGTGTTTTAAAAATATGTAACTAGTTTTTTTCCATTGTTTGCTAACCCCTTTGAGCAATTAAGTATCGTGAAAACCTGATAAATAATTATTTTTAACGTGGAAAAAAACCTTGAATTTGAAAATGAAGATTTAGTGGCCACCCTGTGACATAGTAATTCTGTCAGATACTGGAAAAGACCTGGAAGAGCAATTAAAGAGATTGGGCAGTGGCTTGAAAGGAAGGTATAAGATGAACATTAACGAGTAAAACAAAGTTGATGGAATGTAGTCTAAGAAAATCTGGCAATGCTGAAGGAATTAGATTAGGTAATGAGACATAAAAATAGATGAGTTTTGTTATTCAGGTAGAAAGATAACTTCTGATGGCCAAAGTAAAGAAGACATAAAATTTATAATGGCTATGGAAAGAAAAGTGTTTCTGAAAAAGTGAAATTTGTTGACATCCAATATTAATTTAAACAGAATGAAGTCCTTTTTTAAAGCATTTATCTGGAGCATAGCATTGTGTGGGAGTGAAACATGGACGATAAGGAGTTCAGACAAAAAGATAATAGAAGCTTTTGAAATGTGGTGTTACAGATGAATGATTAAGATTAAATGGGTAGATCATGTACCTAATGAGGAGGCGCTCAACAGAATTGGTAAGAAAAGGAGCTTGTGGCATATGCTGACTAATAGAAGGGATAGGTTAGTGGGACACATCCTGAGACATCAAGGAATCATCAACTTAGCATGAGAAGGAAGTGTGTGGGGTAAAAATCGTAGAGGGAGACCAAGGGACGAATACAGTAAGCAGATTCAAAAGAATGTAGGTTGCCATATGTATTCTCAGATGACGAGGCTTGCACAGGCAGAGTAGCTTGGAGAGCTGCATTAAACCAGTCTGCAGACTGAAGACCACAACATCGTCACAGACCCACGACACCTTAGACTACATTTGTTTATGCATCATCTCTTCACATAAGGCACTGCACATCAATGATTAGGATATAAATTGGTAACGTTGCTTGCATATGGTTGTCAGTGAGTGAATTTATTTATAAAACATAATTCTTTGTGGGACCACCTCGTTCTGAATGTTTGAATTCCTTCTGAACACGGAGGCACTGTTCCTGCATCTTTCAAAACTTAAAGACAGGTGCACACATTAAGATCCCACCAGCAAACAATAGAAAAGCAGTTTGGTACTGGTACAACATAGCCACAAAGAAACTTATCAGCAGTATAATTTTCCAAATTCTGTTGTGCATTTCACCAGTGTGTATCACTTGTTTCACCCCTGACAATGTTGTTGATGAGAAAAATGCCAAGATGCACCATATATATCGGAGTCCATATTAAACTGTAGGTCCTCCTAATAACTGGGTGGGTCAGTCGGTCCAAAGGTCAGACGCAGGAAAGAGCATATCAATCTTTGAATCAACAGCTGCTGTAACTGACAGAACACGTAACATTTTGCTGATCAAGTTGGGATAATCTTAGTGCAATGCAATGCAACGCAACGCAAAAGACTCTTTGACTTTGACAGTAATATGTCTCTGGAAGGTATATTGCCTTCGTTAACCCTCCATTGCCCATATGGAAGCATGAAACACTTTTTCCCACATGGGGTCATTCCAAACCCCATTCTCATTTTTGGTGCTGGCACCACGTAATCTCTGTGGACCGACCTCAAGCCCTCAAACAATAAATTCATGGGTTCTTTTGTGTTGACACTGCAAATTACAAGCCTCAAGAAACAGAATTGTGAATGGTAGAACAGAAAAACGTGTAAATGCAGCCAGTCATTTTAGAAAACCAAGAATGCAAGAAAATGGTACAGAATTAGGTTCATTGTTATATAGTGAAATGAAGAAACCAAAACTTGTAATAATTTATTGACACCAGAAAAACAAATATCTACATACATACTCCACAATCCACTCAAAGGTGTGTGGCGGAGGATATTCAGTACCACTACTATCTACTTTTCCCCCCTTACAGAATGAGGGAAGAATGAATGCTTGTATGAGTCCATGTAATCCTGAATCTCTCTGATCTTATCATTGTGGTCGAAATAAAGGTTGGCGGCAGTAGAATTATTCTGCCGTCCACGTCTAATTACGGCCCTATAAATTTCTTCAACAGTGCTTCTCAAAAAGAATGTCGCCTCCCCTCCAACAAATTTCATTTGAGTTCCCAAAGCATTTTAGTAACGCTTGCGCATTGATTGAATCTACCAGTTACAAATCTAGCTGCCCACCTTCGAATTGCTTCTCTGTCTTCCTTTAAACCAATCTGGCGGGGATTCCAAACACTTGATCAATACCAAGACGGAGTCGCACAAGCATTTTATATGCTGTCTCCTTTATAGACAAATATCACCTTCCCAATATTCTCCAAATAAACCAAAGTTGAGCAATCACCATTCCCACAACTGTCCTTATATGCTTGTTCCATTTCATATCCCTGTGCAGAGTTACACCTAGGTATTTCATTGTTGCAACTGTCAAGCAGCACACTACTAATGCTGTGTTGACCATTATGGGATTGTTTCTCCTATTAATCTGGATCACCTTAAATTTTTTCTACATTTAGTGCTAGTTGCCTTCCTTACTCCACCTAGAAATTTGGTCCAAGTCATCCTGCATCCTACTACAGTAATTCAATGAAGACACCATCTTATACACCATAGCATCATCAGCAAACAGCCGCAGATTACAACTATCTCTCTCCATCAGGTCATTTATGTAGATAGAAATAATAGCAGACCTATCACACTTCTCTGGGGCACCCCTGATGGTACCCTAGTCTCTGATGAACACTCGCCATTGAGGACAACATACTGGGTTCTATTACTTAAGTAGTCTTTAAGTCAGTCACATATTTGGGTACCTATTTCATAAGCCTGTACCTTCATTAGCAGTCTGTAGTGCAGTACCATGTCGAACGCCTTTCAAAAATTGAGAAATATGCAGTCTGCCTGTTGCCCTTCATCCATAGCACGCAAGATGCCATGAGAGAAAAGGGCAAACTAGGTTTCACACGATCAATGCTTCCTAAAGCCATGCTGGTGCATGGACAGAAGCTTTTCCGTCTCAATGACATTTACTTTTAGAACTGAGAATATGTTCCATAATTCTACAGCAGACTGATGTTAATGATATTGTTGCAAGATGACATTATTCAACCTTCGGAGAGTCCTTTGTCGTCTCCGGTGGATCTTGTAAAGGAGGAGGATGGTACGTGGCGATTCTGTGTCGATTATCGGCGGCTGGACGAAATCACAAAGAAAGATGTCTACCCATTGCCGCGCATTGACGACACCTTAGACTGCTTGAAAGGAGCTACATACTTCTCAACTATGGACATGCAGACAGGTTACTGGCAAATCGAGGTTGACGAAGCTGACAGGGAGAAGACGGCTTTTATTACACCTGACGACCTCTATGAATTCAAAGTAATGCCGTTTGGATTATGTAATGCTCCGGCCACATTCAAACGCATGATGAACAACTTGCTTCCAGTTGAACGTGACACTGTTCGGTGGAGGCAGCAGGTATCCTGTGCAATAGCTGTATCGCCGTGGCTCCGATTAGGCAAAGTCAAAGCCGTCACTTACATGGTCTAGAACCGGAATACAAGGGATACACCGAGTACATCCTTTGGAAAGTCTATATTATCAGAAGAACGATGGACACAAAACCAGCAGTAAGTCAGTACTGTGTGTATGTTAAGTTCGTAATAAACGTGCTTTTAGTATAAGTGCTGTGTTCAGTTGCCTTCGAAGTCAAGCCTGCTTCCCTTTCAATGCGACAATATAGGTCTGTAATTTCATGGGTCTGTTCTTTTGCCTTTATTATACACGGGAGTTACCTGTACTTTTTTTCCATTCACTCAGTACTTCGTGCTGCATCAAAGATTCACGATAAATGCAAGCTAAGTAAGAAATCAATGCTGCCAAGTACTCTTCGTAAAACTGGATTGGTGCCTAATCTGGACCTAGCAACTTGTTTGTTTTCAACTCTCTCAGCTGCTTCTCTGCACCAGCTATGCCTATTACTATGTCGTGCATTTTGGAGTTAGTGCAATCATCAAATGAAGGAATGTTTGGATAAACGATGAAGGTATGTTTGTGTAATGATTTCTGAAATGTTAAATTTAAAACTTTGACCTTCATTTTGTGGTCTCATATCACCACTCCAGAATGATTGAGTGACGGGATAGACACCTCTGATCCGCTTACCGATTTTACGTACAATCAGAATTTTTTTCGGGTTCTTGACAATAACTTTTGCTTAGGTATGATGGTGATAATTTTTTTATGCTTTGTGCATTGCTCTTTTTATAGATCTGCAAATCTAAACTAACTTTTGTCTGATTTGATTTGCTTGACCTTTTTTGAACTGAGAGTGCAAATGTCTTTGCTTTTTGAATATTACTATTAAACCACGGTGGGTCTGTCCCATCCTTAATCCACTTTGTCGTCACATATTTTTCCAGTGCTTTATTTACAATGCATTTAAATTTTGCCCATAATTCCTCTAGTCCACCGTATCAGAACTAAATTATGCCCATTCATTCCTTAAGTGGGATGCTAACAATTGCTTATCTACTCTCTTTTGTACAAACACTCTCCTAGGCTCATTTCCTGATTTATCAATTTTGGTGGCCATTGTCTCTATGATGATATCATGATCACTAACCACTGTCCCTACAGTGACATCATTGAGAAGGTCTGTCCAGTTTGTGGCTATAATGTGCAAAATATTTCCATTGTGTGTGGGCTGAAGATTTAGCTGCTCAAAGGAGTGTTCAGAGAAACAATAGTTCACAAGATTGCTTACCTGTACCACCTGTAGTGAAAGCATAAGCCTCTCAGTCTATACTCAGCTGGTTGAAGTCGTCCCCAACTAATAAAGCATGGTCTGATTATCTTCTACTGATTGTCAAGTTTCTTTGGAACTGGATGGCTGATAAAAACACCCAACTATTAACTTGATTTCACCTTTACCTGTTACATGTGTCCAGATAACCTCACTGTCGACTTTGATTTCAGCATAAGGAATACTTTTGTGGACTGCAATTAACACACACCCTCCAATCGTACCTAATCTATCATTGTGATATACATTCCATTCTTCGCTAAAAATTTCAATGCTTTCAATGTCGGGATTCAGCCAACTCTGTCCCGATTATTATTAGAGTGCAGAGACTTTCCTGCAGTGCTGTGAATACGGGAACTTTATTTTTAATACTTCGAAAATTTATTGTTAATATTTTGACAGTTGAGAGTCCTTCTGAGTGCAACATGATTTCACTGTCTGTATATCGACAGATGAGTGTTCACCAGAACTATCGCCTAGCTTGCCCATGTGCACTCCACAAGTGCTCTGCTACCCGAGTAGCTAGTTCCTTTGTCTCATGCACCCCATCTATCAAGGGAATCCTTACAATTCCCCACCCAATAATGCAGGTCCAGAAATCTGCAGCCATGACTGTTACACAGTCACCGAGTGAGGTGGCGCGGTGGGAACACACTGGACTCGCATTCGGGAGGATGGTGGTTCAAATCCACCTCCGGCCATCCAGATTTAGGTTTTCCGTGATTTCCCTAAATCACTCCAGGCAAATGCCGGGATGGTTCCTTTGAAAGGGCACGGCAGATTTCCTTCCATATCCTTACTCAACACTCCGAGCGTATGCTCTGTCTCTAATGACCACACTGTCGATGAAACATTAAACTCCAAGCTTCCTTACTTTTTCTTGTTTGTCACAGAGTCGACAAAACCTTTGGTTGAGACACTCCACTTGGCTCCAAATCAAAGGACCCTGATCCACTCTAGGAACAATGCTGCAAATTGAAAACTCTGCTTGCACCCCAGGCACGATGTTGGCAGTCTTCATCAGTTTGGCCAGCTGCTCATCTGATCTGAGGGTGTCCTCAGAAACCAAGTGACAGGAGTCATTAATGCCAACATGAGCAACAAGTTGCAGATGACTGCACCATGTACTCTCAGGAGCCACTAGCAAGACTGCCTTCACCTCTGAGATGAAGCCCTTTGGCAGGCACACCAAGTGCACATCGTAATTCTTTCTGACCTTGGACACTATCTGCCGAAGGTGCTCCATAACGTGCCTAACATTGGAGCTCCCAATCACTACCAGACCCCTCCCCCTGTGTGCCTGCTTGGACCCCGCTGAAGGACCAGCCACCAATCACTCACAGAATGAAAGGGGCATAGCACATGTCCAGCCTCCACGTTGGCCCTTTATCTCAAGTGACATGAACGCACTACCCACCACTTACCAGGCAGCGAGGGTGCTTCAACTGCATCCAGTACACGTGAAAGTGCCGAGGGAGATCCATATGACAATTGAGGTGCCCCATGCGACACTCCAGACTCCACATTACCGCCACACCCCTAGGCGTTAGCCTGGAGACAGCTGACCGTGACCAAAGCATGTTCAACTGTTCATGAATAGCACCCCACTCATCCTGTATCCACACACACCCTATCCATCCAACACTGCTACTGAAACACCTAAAAAGTGGAAACAAATAAAGCTGCTAAATTCTTCAATTCGCTACTTTACTAATGGCAGCTGGTAGCTGACTGAGTTGTAATAAATGGTCCCCTAATGTTCAAATCTCTTAAGGCAGAAGCTTTAATGAAATATGTCCTTCCCCAAAACGACATCTCTATCTTATAGTGTCGTCTAAATTTGGCTGTTGCAAGGGATCCACAGTTTCTTCAGGAGCGACAATAAACTGGTTAAAACTGTATCAATGTTTGGCAAAATTTTGTTATTGCCTTCACTGTCCTCCTTCAAAAGCTTCATCTCCAAGTGGCTCTTGTCTCCTCTAGTCTGCTAGGATTTGCTCCTCAAGGATGAACCAAGGATCTCCAAAACAATCTGACATTTACTCAGCAAAAGGAAACCCTAAAGACTGTTCCATTCAGGTTGGGAAAAATACTTCATTTCCGAAATATCAGTATGCACAAAAACTGCAGTTCCTTATTCCCTGTTTTATCGATTATGTAGAAAACGAAAGTAACTCTTAGATAGTTTAAATTCTTCAAACTTTAAAGATTCCATATGCATCGATTTTTTCTTGCACTGATGCCCATGTGGGGTCTGTGCAGACCTCAACCATTCTTTTTCTAGAAACAGTGCAAAAATATAATGATTACTCACCCACTGGATTGTTGCAACCTTGCCGTCTCTAGCACTGCTGAGGAAGCGGCTGTCCAAGGTGGGGTAATGGGAAACAAAATGCCAACTGGGGAGGGCTAACTGTATAAAGTGGCATTAGCATTTTTGTGCACTGTATGAAAAAGTTGAAGTTCTTAGTTTTTGGAGATGATACCACAGCAAAGTAGCAGCAAAAATTGCATTGTTGAACATGAATAAACTGTGTGAACGAAGCATTTTGTTTCAACATGAACCACCTTATTGGTAGACAGCTATTGGAAGTTGTTGGTTTTATTTATTTATTTTAGTTTTTTAAATGACAGTGATTGGTTGAAATGGCACTCTAGGAACAACACTGCATAAACTGCGAGCATTTACAGTGACAGATCAAGAGAATCCTTCCTTTTTAAGGGAGAGGACATCCCCCCCATCCTACCCGTGTTTGTGGCAGTACTGCCATGCCCCAACAGTCATCCCCTCAGGGGCTCAGCATTAATTTGCTGAGTACGGGCTCAGCGAACCTGGGGTCCTGAGTTGGGCTCTCGTAAGCGCCACTGGTCCTCTAGACACCGTGAACTCTAGGCACGCTTCAGTGACCACTGTGTGGCGTGACAGTGGAACATTGTGTGTACCGGGGAATGGGGATCTTGGCTTGACCGCCCGGGTCATGGGGAACGAATTACCTCTATAAAAAAAAACCAGTCCCAAAGTGTGTTAGGTTCTGATAGGATGCATGGTTGTTGAGGCGGAACAAACGCTAGCGAGCAACCTCCGGGGATACTGCCACACCTCAGTTGTATAAAGCTTATCTAGGCACGCGGGGCTCTGTCTAGGTGGACATGTACTTCCCTAGCTACTCATGGGACCGAAATGAACGTTTAGAGTAATTTTTCCCCTTCTAGTGGGATGGATGTACCACTGGGGGGTACCAACACTCAATCCAAAAAGAGGTCTCGCATAGCTAGCCAGAATGTGTTTATTATCATTAAAAGGAAAGAAGGTTCTTTTGAGAATATTTCACCCTTTTATACCAATAAGGGCTTAGAAGGTCTTAGGGCACTTTGGAATCTGTTAAAAGAGTGCTCTGCTATTTATACACAGACACAATTTACCAGAAATTAGAAGAACAGTTAACATAAGAAACAAGTAGAATTTACAAGTGAACATAAGAAAGATGTAGAACATTCTGGAATTGTTAATTACAAAGAAATAAATTTTTGCCAGTGGGCGGGATTGAACCGGCGACCTTCAGCACCGCAGTCTGTGACACTATCCCCTGCACCACGCCAGCAGTCAGTGTATGTGGTCTCTCGAGGCATTGCTCCTTCTCCTGGAAAAACAGCGACTCGCTGTTACGTTCCCTGTGGAGCTAGCTGCAACGTCCTGGATCTTGACCTTTTCATAGGTCCTATGTATGGCAGTTCAATCCTTCCTTTCTCCACGATTATCGACAATAGATGTTCCTGTCGTGGCTTCATCAGTAACCTTAGCGTCCTTGAACAAGAAGCCATTGTCTTCTACCTGCTCTTCAGGACTGTAGTAAGGCTTCATGCGTAGGACGTGAACAATGTCTCTTCGCTTTTGTCGTTTCGATGACGGCTCATAATCCTCAACTTCCTATGTGACGTCTGACATGCGGCGTATGACACGATACGGACCAAAGTATCGCTTCAATAACTTATTTGACAGTCCAACCTTCCATACAGGGGTAAAAATCCATACAAGATCTCCTGAGCTGTACACAACAGGTCGGTGCTTGTCCTTATACCGCTGACGGTCCTTCTCCTGGGCGTCCAGTGTCCGTATGCGAGCCAGCTGTCTTGCTTCTTCGACCCTGGTGATGAGCTGTTTAACATAGTCATCCTGATTGTCATCCAGTTGGAAAGGGAACAGCGTATCCATTGTCATCTCAGCTTCACGGCCATGGAGCATGAAAAACGGCGTGAAGCCTGTGGTGTCTTGTCTTGCGGTATTGTAAGCAAAAGTCACGACTGGCAGAATTGTATCCCAATCCTTCTGGTCAACATCGACATACATCAACAGCATATCGGGTAATGTCTTGTTAAAACGTTCCGTAAGACCATTTGCCTGAGGACGGTATGCAGTTGTCATTCTATGGACAATGTCGCACCGTGACATTACTTCTGCTACTAGTTTCGACTGGAATATTTTTCCACGATCAGATATCATGACACGTGGTGCTCCGTGCTTCAAAATAACGTCTTCTACAAGGAATTTTCTGATCTCTGGAGCTTCTGCAGTCGGCACAGGCTTGGTGACAGCGTAGCGTGTGAGGTAGTTAGTGCAGATTATTATCCATCGGTTACCGGTTGTCGACATCGGGAACCTCCCTAAAAGATCGATCCCAACTCGGTGGAATGGAGCTGCTACCGGCGGAATCAATACGAGATGCCCTGGAGGTAATTGTGGCACATGCTTCTGTCGCTGGCACTCTTTACAGTGACTCACATAGTGCTTGACAGATCAGTAGAGACCTTTCCAGTAATACCTGCGTCTGATTCTGTCTATGGTCTTCACGAATCCCAGATGACCGGATATTGGAGCATCGTGGAAATATTTGAGAATAGTTGGCTGGAGATGAGCTGGAACGACCAGTAGCCATTTGGGGCCCAATGGATCGTAGTTGCTCTTATACAATGTTCCTTTTATAAGTTGGAACTCTCCATTGGTCGGTTCTCCTTTCTCCAAGGCCTCTATCGTTTTTAATAGTGCTGGATCCTCCCTCTGTTCAGCTGTAACGTCATCTAATTCATTAAGGGCTGAAATTTCATTCATGGTGTTGTGTTCCACTAATGGATTCCTCGAAAGGCAGTCGACATCCTTGTGTTTGCGCCCGTTCTTGAATACCACTGTGACATCGTACTCTTGGAGTCTTAGTGCCCATCTTGCTAGTCGACCTGATGGATCCTTCAAGTTAGTCAGCCAACACAAAGAATGGTGGTCTGTCACGACGGTGAAGGGTTTGCCGAATAAATACGGCCGGAACTTGTTGATAGCTAAGATAACTGTGAGACATTCTTTTTCAGTTGTAGAGTAGTTTATCTCGGACTTTGAGAGTACTCTTGATGCATAGGCTATCACTTTTTCAGCACCTTCCTGAACTTGTACAAGCACTGCACCAATCCCATAACCACTGGCATCTGTGTGAAGTTTCGTTTCTGCATTCTCGTCGTACAAGGCTGGCACTGGTGTGGAAGTTAGAGCCTCAAGTGCCCGGAAAACTCTTTCTTTTGTCTCATCCCAGTAAAACTTGGCGTCTCCCTGCAGAAGTTCATGTAATGGACGTGCCTTGTTACAAAACATTTTTATAAAACGTCGGTAGTATGAGCACAGCCTGAGAAAACTTCTCACATCACGGATGTGCTGAGGACTTGGAAATTCCGTGACTGCCCTTACTTTATCTGGATCATGACGGACACCATCTCCGTTGACTAGGTGCCCCAGGATTTTTATCTCCTTGGTGACGAAGAGGCACTTCTTTGGATTGAGGCGGAGTCCTGCAACCTGAACACACTTCAACACAGTTGACAGGCGACTCAGATGTTCTTCAAATGTTTTCAAGAAAACGACAATGTCGTCTAAATAGCAAAGACACATCGTCCACTTAAGGTGTCGAAGCAAGTTGTCCATCATGCGTTCGAATGTGGCCGGAGCATTACATAATCCAAATGGCATTACTTTAAATTCATAGAGTCCATCAGGTGTAATAAAAGCCGTCTTCTCCCTGTCAGCTTCGTCAACCTCGATTTGCCAGTAACCTGTCTGCATGTCCATAGTTGAGAAGTATGTAGCTCCTTTCAAGCAGTATAAGGTGTCGTCAATGCGCAGCAATGGGTAGACATCTTTCTTTGTGATTCTGTTCAGACGCCGATAGTCGACACAGAATCACCACGTGCCATCCTTCTTCTTTACGAGGACCACCGGAGATGACCAAAGACTCTCCGAAGGTTGAATAATGTCATTTCGTAGCATCATCTCCACTTCCGTCCAAATTATCCGTTTTTCAGCTGGCGACACTATACAAACGCTGGCTAATTGGTGGATGACCACAGTATTGATATGGTGCTTTATCGTGGGCTGTTTCGTCTGTCTTTTCCCCTGCTGAGGTGTGAATGCACCAGAAAATTGGCGTAGTATACTTATCACCTGCTGGCGTTGTTCCTTGGTCAGTCCAGGCCCTATTGGCAGTTCCACATTTGTTTCCTGCAGCGTGTTGTCTGTACTAACAGCAGGGCATGGGTCTTCATTGATTACGTTGAGCTCACCGTCCTGGATTGGTTCAGCTGTCCATATACACATTCCCTTGGGGATAAGTTGTGACTGCTCGTGGCAATTTGTGATCCAAATCTCTCCTTGACCACCGGTAATGTTTATGATAACCACTGGCATGTAAATTTCTTTTGTGAGCCTGATAAACTTTTTACTATCAACAAGCACTTCACAGTTTAATTGCCCATCTGTATTTGTGACTGCAACTCTTCTCATCATCAGCGGCAGGATCGTCACATTGTCAACGGCAAATAACTTCCCAGAAAATTCTGTATTACGTGTATCCAGCAGAAGAATTTCTTCAATTTGCAGCTCAGATCTTCCACAGTCAATGATAGCTTGGGATGCCTGAAGGAAGTCCCATCCGAGGATGACATTGTGACTACATTCTGTTAACACAACAAATTCAAACGGCTGGGTCCTGTTGTTGATGGTTATTCTTGCGACACAAGTTCCTGCTGGCTGGACGTACTTTCCATTCGCGACATTCAGCACAGTTGCCCCAGTATCACAGAACATTGTCTTCTTTAGTGTGCGGCAGTAATTATCCGACAATACAGAGAAAGACACTCCTGAGTCAACAAGTGCCTGGACAGTTTGGCTGTCGATTATGACGTCGATGAAATTTCCCGACATCTTAGCAACTGTCGTCCATGGAGGATTTTCATCTGCGACGGCCTCACCTCTGTAGATGGTCCCCTCGCTTAGTTTTCCTGTGTGCGGTGGCTAGGGGAGCGGCTGGTACCTATGTACAGCGACAGTGAACAGCTGCGGCGTGTCGGGGAGCGACCTCGTCTAGGGTACGACATTGGGCTTCTTCCCATGGGTCGACTGAACTCATCAACAGGTGATTGCCTGGGATAGAACTGCTCTGATAGCTGATGTCTTGCGGCAAAATAATCGTCAAAAACTCACCTACTCTCTCTGCAGTAGCGTACGACATGTCCAGGGCGCCCATAGTGGAAACAAAGTGGTGTGTTGTCTTCTGTCCTCCAGATGTCTGTTCTTCTGCGGGGTGTCATAGTTACCGGGGGTGTTGGCGGTCGCATTGGCCGGTTCATGGGCTGCCGTTTGGCGGCTGCAGCTTAAGTCATAGCAGGGCGACGCCATTCTTCACGTCAGGTGTGATTGACAGGGCAGACAGGAGCTAATGTCTTAAGTACCTCTTCCTCAGCGACGTCGGCTCCCTCGTGACTTACATAGCTTACATCCATGGTCATAATCTGATGCTCGCTCGGTCTAACAGTCCCGGTTGCCATAAATTCTTGTAATTCTTCTCTCATACAACAATTTGTCATATGAGAGAAGCAAAGTCATGCTGGTCTTCCACAATGGCCATAGGGACTACATTGGGGAGTCTGTCATACTTCTTGCATCCAACCCTCCTTTGTTGCATCTCTTCAGTACGCTGGCACCACTTAATGAACTCTTCTGTCGTAGCAACGTCTTTTATCAGAAGAGCTTGGTACATATCTTCTGCAATACCCTTCATCAGCTGCGTGATTTTGTCCGCCTCAGTCATGTTCGGATTGACTATGTTACACAGGGCCAAAACATTCTGTATGTACGATTGTGTCGGCTCACCATGTCATTGGGCCCGGTTCTTCAGTTGTTCTTCCGCCGAACAGATTTGTTGCTGGCGGTCTCCAAATGTCTTCTTCAGTTCCTCCTAGAATGTCTCCCAATCATTCAACTTGTCTTCGTTGTTCTTGAACCATTGCTGGGCTGTTCCGTCCAGATAGAAGTAAACGTTGGCCAAGCACATCGTATGATCCCACCTGTTGTACTTGGCGATTCGGTCGAATCCTTTTAGCCATATATTGGGATCCTGTCCAGAGTCTCCAGAGAACACTGACGGGTGTCTGATGTGTAGCTGGCTTACCGCTGGTTTCGTTTCCATAGTTCTTCTTATGATACGGAGTTTTGGAAGGACGTACTCGGTGTATCCCTTGTATTCTGGTTCCAGTCCATGTAAGCGATGGCTTTTACATTGTCTAATTGGAGTCACGGTGATGCAGCTATCGCACAGGGTACCAAGCGCCTCCACCAAACAATGTCGCATTGCAATGAAAGCAGGCTCGACTTCGAAGGCAACTGAACACAGCACTTATACTGAAAGCACGTTTATTACGAAGTCAACATACATGCAGCACTGACTGCCTCTCGGGCAGAGTGCTCTGCTATTTATTTACAGACAGAATTTACCAGAAATTAGAAGAACAGTCAACATAAGAAACAAGTAGAATTTACAAGTTAACATAAGAAAGATGTAGAACATTCTGGAATTGTTAATTAAAAAGAAATAAATTTTTGCCAGTGGGCGGCATCGAACCAGCGACCTTCAGCACCGCAGTCTGTGACGCTAGCCCCTGCGCCATGCCGGCAGTCGGTGTACGTGGTCTCTCATGGCAATATTAAGTAAAGGGTGAATGGAGAACATTTGTCATCTGAGACCTTCATCCTCACTTTCAATAATCTTGCACTCCCTGATCATGTGAAGGCAGGGTTTTTGCAGTTGAAGGTCCGTCCCTAACCCCATGCGCTGTTTCAGATGCCAGTTCTGTGGACACACCAAGCTCGGTTGTAAGGGAGAGGCCACTTGTGGCAAATGTGGAAAGGCGGCACATGAGGGCACTGTTCGCACGCCACCCGAAAACTGTGTTCTGGGGAACACCTATTTGGAGTCAGGACTGACAGGTGTATCTTGAGGAGAAGAAAATAGAGGAAATAAAGACAACCAGGTGCATTTCCTATGCGGAGGCCAAGAAGATATTTCAGGCCATGGAGCTACCTGTAATTCCCACCTCTTTTGATGCTGCTTTATAGTAACCCATCACCACAGTAGATGCATCGACACAAACTGAGGCTGTCAGTGTCAGAACTAAAACTTGCACGTGCACATGTAAGGCAGCAGAAGCTTCCCTACCTCTTGCCCCACCAAATAAGACCGAAAAAGCTACAGGCGCCGCTTTTGCAGACCATGTAGTCTCTGTTGCTACAGAAGTTGTACTTGACAAGGAACCTCAGGAAATCATTAAAAAGGCACCCCACCAGCAAAGTGCCTCTCAAAAGAAGAATATTCCGCCAAAGCAGAGTGCTCCCCAAGTCCCCCTTTACTCCTCATCTTATCAAAAGAAGAAGACGAGGAAAATATCTCCATGTCCGGTTGCAACTCTTTTGGGAACGTCGTCAGACATCATAATGGCAGCATTGACTGATGAGGAGGACATTATTATGGACCTCGATGCATCATCACCGGAACCAAGCAGTCCATCTGCTACCCAGTGCTCCGAGAGTGCCTCACCATTGCGGCACAAGGGCAGAGAATAGATAAACCCACAGAGGTGACATGGCTCCCATACTGCAATGGAATTTGGCTGGATACAGGACTCGTTTGGAGGAACTACAGCTTCTTGTAGCCTTTCTGTGTCTCCCTTAAAGAGACACACTTCAAACAGACTGACACTCCTGTCCTGAGAGCCTATCAACTACACAGGAAAGACGACCTAACAGATGATAGGGCACAAGGTGGTGTGGCAGTGTTCGTTTGGGACACTTTTCACACCTCACCTGCGTCATTGATCATTACACTGCAAGCTCTTACTGTTCATATACTGGCCCATCATGACACAGCTTATTGGAGAACTCCCTCGTTCCTTTCTTTTTTTTAGAAGATTTTAAAGCACATAATGCTCTAACAACTACTGCCCCAGGGAACAGATGGTTGAGACTGTGATACACTCCTCTGATGTCTTGCTGAACACAGGCCAGCCTACACATTTTAGCTCTGCTACAGTTTTGTCTTCAGCCATAGACCTCTCCCTCTGCTCACCTGCTCTTGCACACACTGTTCGGTGGAGTGTGGATGATGAACTTGATGGCAGCGACCACTATCCAATTTGAATAGACTTGGCAGTCGCAATAGATTACAGTGGGAAGCCACCGAGATGGCAGAGGTGCAAAGCTAACTGGACACTTTTTCAGCAGTTTGCTATTTTCAAGCGGTGTCAAGGTGTCCAAGACTGGGTGGATCACATCACAAAAGTGATTCACAATGCTGCTGATGTCTCCGTCCTGAAATGGAAGCCAACGCTTCAGGGACAGAAGAGCAGCATTGCGGTGATTCCATCAGTGCTCTACTGATGTGAATTTGGCCAATTTTCGAGTGGGAAGGGCACAGGCAAGGAGAATTATTAGAGTAATCAGAGGTCTTGGAAGGGATTCCCGAACTCCATCAATAGGTCCATGCCTGCAGGCAAAGTATGGGAAGCCATTAAGAGGATTTCGGGGCAGAACTCCTGACCGCCAGTAGGTGCGAGGGTAGGGATGTCTTTTAAAATTGCTCAGGGACATTGCCCAAGTTACAGCAGAATCCTATGCAGCTGTTACATCTGATACTCGCCAGGATCCAGTCTTACGTCTATATCGGACGATACAGAAGAGGATTGGCTTTGACCTCCATTCCTCCAACGTTGAGGACTACAACCAACCTTTCTTGATGTGGAAGCTGGAATCCACATTGTCAGCAGCTCGTGATTCTGCACCTGGCTATGATGAGATACTGTACAGACTGCTGAAACAGTTGGCACCCCAGTCAAAGGAGGTCCTCTTACGTCTTTTTAATGAAATTTGGATTACGGGGAACTTAACATGTTCTTGGAAAGAATCCGTTTTAATTCCAATTTTAAAAATAGGGAAAGATTGCACTGATCCAGGTAGTTATCAAAGCATTAGCCTATCGAGCTGCATTGGCAAGACATTGGAGCATATAGTCAACTGGCACTTAGTTTGGGTCCTCGAAAGGAGATATTTACTTAGCCGCTCTCAATGCGGGTCAGGAGGTACCACTCTACACTAGATAACCTCACCCTGCTTGAAAGAGCGATCCGACAAGCTTTCTTAGGGAAGCAACACCTAAGTGGTGTTTTCTTTGACCTTGAAAAGGCATATGATACTACCTCACAACGCCTTGTTGTACAGCAGCTTTACGAATGGGGTTTGTGGATGTTTGCTCACTTTTATCTGATCTTTCCTCTCTGAAAGGTATTTTAGATACAAGGTTGGGAGTGCCTTGTCTGACCATTTTAAACAAGAAAATGGTGTTCCACAAGGAAGTGTTTTAAGCATAATGGCTTTCACCATAGCCATCAAGCACATTACATCCACTGTATGATTGCCTGAACAGTGTTCTTTGTTCGTGGACAACTTCTCCATCTTCTGTACGTCCTCCTCCATTGCAGTAGCAGCTCATCAATTGCATTTGACGATCAGGCAGTTGTAGTAATGGTGTAACACCACTGGTTTCAAATTTTCCTTGAAGAAAACTGTCTGTGTAGATTTTAATCGCTCCCGTTCCCTTTTTAATACACCTATTTTAAAACTAGGGGACACTGTTCTCACCTTTCTGGACAAGGTGAAATAACTTGGTCTCACTTTTGATGAGAGGCTAACGTGGTTGCCGCACCTTAAAGGTCAAACTGTGATACTTCAAGGTTCTAAGTATCCTAAAATGTCTTAGCCAACGGTCTTGGGGTGCTGACAGGGCACGCCTGCTCCAGTTCTATAAAGCTTTCATGCTGCCCAGACTGGAATGTGGCTGCCAGGTCTATGGATCGGCCAGGCCTTTGTACCTGAAAATACTTGATGCATTACACCACGAAGGTATCAGGCTGGCAACTGGTGCATATCGCGCAAGTCCAGTACTTAGCCTGTGTGCAGAAGCTGGTGAGCCCCCGCTCTCTATCCGCCGTCTTCTGCTCATGGCACGCCTGGTGTACAGAGCCTGTCTCACTCCTCTGGCACGGCATTTTGAGTACGTCTCCGACTGTAAACCTTGGATGATCACCATCTGTTACTACCTTGCCATGTTTGGTTCGGTCTTTGCTTCGTTCTCCTTATCGTTTGGCTATGTTGGTTACTTTCCTTTGTGTCCCCTATTTGTGTTCATTTCATTTTATTCAGGTCACACAGATCGCCTAATTATCTTGTACGGGCGCTAAAAACCTAGTTGTTGCGCGCCCATAACAACATATCCATCAATCAGAGCCTGTCAGTCCCGCATACGTTACTTTCTCTGTGTTTCACAGCAGTCAAACCAATGTTTGTTCCATAACCGCCCACAGGCTACGAGACCATCTGGGATTCGAGCCCAGGACAGCCTTGAGTTGCTGTAGGTGCAGGGCATTAAGGTTCACTGCCAGGGGCAGAGTAGAGGATCTCCCTGGCTCCTTCATAGGCCTACATTGATTTTAGATCTGACTGCTTTTAAGAAGCCTTGTACCTCTGACAATTTTTATTAAAGTAGATTTTTGGAGATTTTAAACCACCATGCAGATTTTGATATCATCTATACAGATGGATCCAAGCAGGGTGATCATCTAGGTTGCTCCGTTGTGGTCTGCGACTGTCCTTCAGATAGGGCTCCCAAATTAGTTTTCTGTTTAATATGCGGAACTGTTTGCTATCCTGAGGGCACTAGAACAGATCAAAAGGCATCAATGTATGAAGTTCCTAATCTGCTCAGACTCCCACAGCACCCCCGCTGTCAACCAAATAAATCCGGCAGTTCGGATGGCCCAGGACATACAGAACGCTCTCCTTGCATTGCAACAACACCACAAGGAGATAATTTTCTGTTGGGTTCCTGGGCACATAGGGATCCAGGGAAATGAGCTGGCCGATGCAGGAGCTAGGGAGGCTTGTTATCTCCCCCCTGCCGTATGCTGTTCCATCCTGCTGAAAGCTGTCACCTCCTTTGTGTCACGCACAACCGTGGCGTTGTAGAAGGATCAGTGGTTGGATGTGGCAGACAATAAACTATGCACTCTCAAATCCTCAGTCTGCCCATGGCATACATCATTCCGCTCTCGACGAGCTGATGAAGTTGCCCTCACTCGTCTTCGAACTGGACATTGTCTGCTGACACATGGTTTTCTTTTACACAGTGAAGAACTGCTGGAGTGTGGCAGATGTAGGAGACAACTGTCGATATGACATATTTTAACAGAGTATGCTGGTATCAGGGCAAATTTGGGTCTCTCACAGAACCTTAAATCTATTTTAGGTGACGATGAGGCATCTGTGGATTGTGTCTTAAGATTTTGTACCACTTCTGGAATTCTTCCCAAAATACTGGGTGTGTGATTTTAATATGTGACCAAGTGACTCGGTCACCATTTATTTTTAAATAGTCACTGGGCCACATACATCTGTCAATGTTTTATCCTCAGTTTTAGTCCTTTTATAAGTTGTTTTAAGATATCCCTACAACTGTAGGTGTACTTTTATATTTTGCAAGTTTGTCCGATATGCTCCATTTTTCTTCCATCCATTTACATATGAGCATGGGTGCTGATGATCTCAATGTTGAGCGCCCTATACTACCAATCATCATCATCACCACCACCACCCAACAGTCACGTATACCCAGTTCTCTCTGTTCATTCAAACAACATCTTAAACAGTTCATCAGTGATCGTGTATATGTATGTGTGTGTGTGTGTGTGGGGGCGGGGGTGGCTAGAGGTTAAGTACTGACAGCCAATTCACCTGTAGGGCTCACTACAGGTTGTAGTGTCACAGAAGACCAAACTTATATACAGAAAAAGTCTATACCTGATTTTAAATGTATATTCTTGCTTTTAGAAATGTCAACAAATAACATAAATGTTACACGTTCCTTATAGTCCTTGTCTATCTAGTATCTAACTTAAATATGCTAAAATAGAATAATACACACCTTTTTAGATATCCATTGTACTGAACTGGGGGAGGTGGGTGATGCTAAATTAAATGATTTTGAAAATGAAACTGAATGATAGCGAAAAGAACTGATATGATAAAAGGTTTGAAAGAAAAAAACAGGAAATACTTGTAGGTAAATTGTAAACAATAAATTCTTTCCATCCTGTCATTATTGTATGTAAATAGTGTATTAGATAAGGGTAAATATAATGAACCTATTTTTAAAAATATGCTGATAGGAAAAAATCTGCAATATGTAAAAATAGGAGATGGTATTAAAATATGATATGATATAGCTAGAAAATAATGTGATGGTTTAAACTGTATTTTATTTATACTTTTTATGTTAAAAAGTCCTTGGCGAGAATCAAGCCTTGACACAATTTTTACTTTTATATTTTTTAGGAGAGAGAACTAGTGTATACATTCATGACCAAACCAACATGAGTACAATTAAATTTCAAGTTTTTCTTTCTCATTCCAGAAGATTTATGTACACAGAAGTACTAAAGGTAGAACAGTCAACATTCCCTGTTATTACCAGAGAATTATTGTGAAATAATAATGTACCAGAAGATACATATTATTTGTGCATACAGTCTCTTAAAAATACTTGGTTGTGCTTTTCAAAATTTCAGTAAGTACAGTTTCTTTTCACAAGTTTTAAAATGGATAAATGCTGTATAGCAATGGATATACGGTTTTATTCCAGATCACTCTCTTCTAATGGTAAGGTTGTCTAAGAAAGAAAATTTTTACTAGATGCAAAAAATAAATAAAATAAAATTGTAAACTGATTACATTGGTCTTCAAGTAGAAGTACATTAGTCTGATAAAGTGGAGACACCAATCTGGTAGACTAAACTCAGCTGTCACATTGTAGGTTTTTGTAAAAATACCAGTATTTTGGCTCCATATATTTTATCATGTCCAACAGATTTTTTAAGTGTCTGTGCCCCATTGTAGAGCAACCAGAAATGATAAGGCAACAGAATTTTTTTTATTGATGTTCACAATCATGTTTTATGATACAATGTCTTTCCCATGTGCAAAGCACATTGTGACTACAACACACACTTACGGGCGAGGATTGTCACTGCACAGCTTCAACCAGAGTACATCAGTAACTTTTAAACCAGGTACCTTTTTCAAAACTTTCTCAATATTTGGTTCTATGTCCTTGAAGTCTGCCATCATCATCTCATGTATGGTCAGTTTCAAAGGATCGACAAAGGCCTTAGCAATGACATGCTTCCGTTCTGAAGGAACCATAACTTTCGACACTTTCTTTTTTTCAATAATTGCAAAGTCCTTATCACAAGGTAGGAAAATATGACCTGAACATAAAAACTGTAGATGTGTTTTGGTAAAGTACTTGCAGCTGACAAGATAGAAATAAAGCTCTAAAACTCTCCAGTTATTGTTTTGTCCTATACAGCAGTCGGACCATACAATCAGTTTGTGTGTCGTATCTTCTTCAAGGGTATTGTAATTGTTTGTCACAAATTTAAGCAGACGGGAAACAATTTACTGTGATGTTCCTAGTACCAATTGTGAAATTATACAATGAGAGCTGACTCTGGTAAATACCGTGGAATGCGTCAATGTAGGACAAAGTAAAACCTGTTGTAGGTCAACACATATTGCATGTACATTGTTGCTCCTTTTTGCCAATTCCATATCATTTCTTAGTGCTTTGTAAGCTTGGTCTGCTTTAGAGTGATGCAACTGACTCTCAAGTTCAATGTTGTGCAGTTCCATATCATCTGAAGCTGCAATCATTTTCTTAAACAACAAATCACACTGTCTGCAGGTACTGACTTTGGTGTTCCAAAATGCAAATTGAAATCTGTGTGAAACGCACTTTGATAGAATGACCTGCTTATTGATTTATTAGTAAACTTTTCAGTGAACAGTATATCCATTCTACAGAGGTTGAGATCTGGGTGCGGACATTCTTTTGAGGTTTTATTTCTGCTGTAATGGCTCATCTGCCTTGGGAAACTCGAAATGTGTTCCTGAATCAGAGCCCTGTTGTCATTTGATATTGCATGTGGCCTATTGAAATGTTTTTCTCGGCCAACTTTAGGGGTGGTTATTCCATGTTCCAGTTTACTTTGAAGGGTCTTTATTCATTGCTAGCTGATGGAGAATATGTCAAAAAGTGTTTATGACATACTTCCTTTGACTGGACTTTGTATTTGAAAGTAGCTTGTTTCCATGAAGTATTTTCTGTCTTACCTTTCTTTTGTCTGGCTGGCATGCCTATTTCCATTAATTTTATCAGGTAAATGGAGAGCTCATTATATGTCAAGGCATGATATTCTTAGTACAGCTTTAACTACATTTTCAGGTTTATGTCCTTGCATCCTTCTTTTAAGCACACTCCTGCATTGCATACACAATCCTGAATAAGGTAAACAATAAATGTTACCACCTTATATTCAAACTGATTATCATATTACACATTCTCTTTCAATGATATAGCTGGGCTTAGATTGTATATAATATTTTCTCATTGATAACTACAGTTTATTTTATTCATCTTTACATACTTTTACTGTAAAGTTTCGGAAGTTGCACCTAACATACGTAGCTACAACCATCTACTCTACAGGGCAGAGAGGCCGCTGAAAAGAGAGTGCGCACGCGCGTGCACACACACACACACACACACACACACACACACACACACACACACACACACACTACTCTATAGATGTACACCTTCTTATGGAACCCATACAGCATTATTCCACTCACTTGTGTTGGAAGTTGTTTCCCAGGAACCACCTTTCCTTTCCATGATTTATATTCCAATCCAGCATCACAAAGCCTTTTCCTTTTAATAACCTGCCAATTAGCAATGTTACTTTTCCTTTTCCACTTGTTATTAGCACATTTCAAACCGGTTTTGGTAAGCGTCACCTTGCTACACCCCGCCATTATTGTAACATACAGCGTTGGTTGTGAAGAGGTGCAAAAAATCATGAGTCTCCTCGCTGTTTAGTGCTGCCCTTGGACAGTAAACCTGTCAACTATTACAGTAGGTGATGCAGAGTCCCGTTTACATCATTATTCCACGCGATTCTATGAACTGTCAAACATGGCATACAGTGTTATTCAATGGCATGATACATTTGTACATCTATTTGCTTAAATAATGTTATCCTTCAAACTTTCCTGGTGAATTTAAACAATGTGCTGGAAACAGGATACAATCCTAGGACCTTTGCCTTTTGTGGGCAAGCACGCTACCCACTGAGCTACCCCAACAAGCTTCAAGATCTGTCCTCACATCTTTACTTCCACCAGTGCTTTGCCTCCTACTTTACAAACTTAGCAGTTATCCCGTTAACTTGTAAGATTGGCACTTCTGGAAGAAAGGATATGATGGAGACATGGCTAAGCCACAGCCTATGGAATGTTTCTAGAATGTTGTTCTTACTCTGCAGCTGAGCATGTCTTATATGAAACACTCTTGAAGGATTAAAACTGTGTGAGCACACTGCAATTGCAGAATGAAACTAACATTCTGGAGACATCCCATTGGCTTTGGCTAAGCCATGTCTCCACCATACCCTGTCTTCCAGAAGTGCTAGTCTTGCTAGTTTCGCATGAGAACCTGTGAAGTTTGGAAAGTAGGAGGTGAGGTACTGGCAGAAGTAAAGCTGTGATGATGGATTGAGAAACATGCCGGGATAGCTCAGACGGTAAGGGCTTAAGCATGAAAGGGTCCCAGTTTCAAATCCCAGTTCTGGCACACAGTTTTAATCCACCAGGAAAGTTTCATACCAGCAAACAATCCACTGAAGTGTGAAACTAACATTATGTGTTCTTCTAACCTTCTATAATTTTTATATATAGGAGTAAGTAACAGTTAAGGGTTTACCTAAATTTTGTAAATACACCTCAATAGTGAAAGGTGCTGCCCTAGTACAATAATGACATATTTTTTTATCTGAAACCAATGCCTTCCTAACTCTTTACTATCTTTAAAATATAAGAATTTCCTGTGTTTAAACTTCTGTATTATACAGTTCCTAATAGTAATTTTTAATATTTATGTAACCAATTGTTATTTATGCTCATGATAATTGTGCCTAATTAGTCACATTCAATTCATTTGATACAGTTAACAACTAAACCTTTGTGCTCAATAATTTTTGGAGCATATTCTTTACTGTTAACAGATACAGAATGACCTGCAAACATCATTTATAAAATAAAATTAAAAGGACCCCACTTCTCCCCAGCGGGACCTCAAAAGCGAGTGGGAAAAATGCGGAGAGAAGAGGCATGATGACGCAGAAGACCGACTCGGCTGAGGCCCCGGTATGTGTCATGAAAGCAGGTGGGTGCACAAACAAATGTGGCTTTGTTTGTCCATGTTTGTCAGCCGTGTGATACAGTGGAATGACTGTTGAACTTGCAGTGCAGCACACACATCATGTGATTGGAGACACTGACATTCTGTGCAATGTTCAAGTTCATGTCATAACTGATATGACAGCCAGGAGCCTTCAGAACATCACTGAACACAATCGGAGGTGTAGGTTGCACTAAGCCTACCAACACAATACTTGCATTGTCCAAGTTCCTCTCCGGGAGACACCACCTTGACGAAGCACTGTCCGTGTGGGTGGAGAGGCTTGCGTATCCATGTGAAGCAGAGGGCTATACCAAAGGTAGAGAACCTACTGCCGGAAAGGCCTCAGCTGATGGATCAGACCAAGCGTGTCCCACAACGTCCCGTCTTCCTTATCCTCTCCCAGTCCTTTCCCAACCCAAGGTGTGATGCGATCCGTGCCAAGGGGTGCGTGACGCATGGGTGGATGTGTCTCGAACAAAGCCTCAGGGATACTGGGCGACCTCTATGAGTAAGTAGCCTTGCACCGCACGGGGTTATCGTGGTGTGGACCATATAAATCCCCAAATCTCGTGGGACTAAGATGAACACAGAGAAAGAAAGCATTTTAAAAGAATCTGAGGGGCAATCTGAGACCTCAGATACTCAAGACATCAGGATCAGGACCGATGGAGTGCACTCTTACTTCTGAATCAGGGTCTAGACCTGAGCAAGAAGTGGGAACTGTAACAGAGAAGTTGGACTAGAATATGATTAAGGCCTTGTCTGGGGCTCAGAGGAGGAAACTTCTCAAGGAACAGAAGCAAAAGGAAGGAAAAGAATGGCTTCCTAAGCATAAGTGGAGGAAATCAAAAGGGCTTGAGCCCAAGACCTCCAAAAAGAAACTGCCTCAGGTCGAAGGGGATACACAGACCCCCCTCGACGTCAAAGACAGGTGGCAAGAGGGTTAGGGAGGAATCTAAGACTCCCTTCTCTCTGGACAAGCGTGATCCTAAGGGGCTAATAGGGAAACAGACCTAAAGTACTGCAGTCTTGGTCTTTAGAATGGTGGTTGTCCAAGAAGGATACCCACTGGTGAGCATCACCTCACAGCAGAAGGAGCTCGTGGAGATGGCCCTCTTTGAAGAGATTGGGGGGGACGCTGGTCCAGGACCAAATTCAGGAGGGTCTATCTAGAGCGCGGTGCCCTCATTTTTGTCTGCGAGGGGGAGCACACAGCAGAATGGCTTAAGGACAAGGTGCCCATGATATCCCCATGGGAGGATGCGAAGCTGCTGGTCAAGACAGCAACCGAACTCCTGAAGACCACGAAGGTATCAATATGGGTACCAAAGATCCTTAAGGATGTCCCTCCAAAGACTCTGTTCGAGAAAATAAGGGTCCAGAACCCAAAAGTCTCGACAGAGGATTGGAGGGTAATTAACCAAAAGGTCATTCCAGAAGGACGAACCCTGGTGGTGGAGGTCGGAGAGAAGTCCCTGAAGGCAATGTGAGAGCAAGGCGTGAAACTGTTTTTAGGGTTCTCGCAGGTCACCGTCAGGGTAATCAAAGACCTTAAAGGCAATAATGGCAGCAAGATGGGGACTGGAAGTGCTGCAGATAAACCTGCAGCACAGTAAAGGGGCCACTGCTGCCCTGAGCCATGGCCTGGGGAGACAGGAGGTGGACATGGCCCTGATACAAGAACCCTATTTATACAAAGGGGTGTATCGGGCCTCGGTGGTACAGGAGGTAAGCTGATTTATGCTAGAAATCTAAAAAAAACTCCAGAACATGCATTTATGTTAGAAATGGAATACCTTTCATACCAATGATGGATTTTTTTTCCAGGGACTGGTGACCATCAGGATGCAGCAACGCGAGGAAGGTATCAAGAGGGAAATTGTTTTGGCCTCAGCATACCTTCCTTATGAAGACAGCTCTCCTCCTCCTTTGGAAGTGAGGAGACTGACGGAAGCCTGCCATCAGCAAGGTGACGAATTGTTGGTGGGATGTGATGCCAATGCCCACAATCTATCGTGGGGCAGCAAAGACACCAACAGTAGAGGTGAGCACCTTCTTGAATTTCTCCTATCTAACAACTTGGAGATCCTGAATAGGGGTGATGAACCTACATTCAGGAATAGTGGAAGGGAAGAAGTAATTGACATAACTTTTGGTTCCATGATGATGGGAAGTTATGTCGAAAAGTGGCATGTGGTCCTGGAGCCATCCTCATCAGATCACATGTATATTATATTCAAGGTTGAAATGGGAACCAGACAGACCATGACCTATAGGAATCCCAGGAAAACGGACTGGGAGACACATAGGAGAGACCTTGACGTCAGCCTATCGGAAATTAAAACTTCAATAAGGAATCCAGCAGAGTTTGAGGAAGTAGCAGAGGCCGTAACCTCTGCTATAGTGACCTCATACCAGGATAACTGCTCAATCACCAAGAAGTGCACAAATAGGAGTGTGCCTTGGTGGAATAATAACCTGGAAATGCAAAGGAAACAGGTACGAAGACTGTTTAACCTTGCGAGGCGCAAAGGACAATGGGCAAAATATCGTGAGGCCCTTGTCAATTACAACCTTGCCATCAGACGGGCAAAGGAGGCATCCTGGAAGGTATTCTGTGAGGAAGTGGAGGGCACGGCTGCTCAAGCGAGACTTCATAAAATCCTCACTAGGGTACCAACTAATCCAGGAGGATCATTGAGGAAGTAGGATGGGGAGTATACAAAGACAGCACATGTAATGCTGGAACTGCTCCTCAAGGCTCACTTTCCTCAATATACTCTGGGGGATAACTCAGACCAGAATGCGATTCCTGAGAGACCATGGTTCTCAGGTATTTGCAAAAAGGACTGGGATCTGGCCAAGGAGTGTGTCGATTTCAGTAAGGTCCGATGGGCGCTGGGAACATTTCAATCGTTCAAGTCACCTGGCCCCGATGGAATCTATCCAACTCTCCTGCAACAAGTGAAAGAAAATCTTATTAGATCCCTATGCAGGTTATTCAGGGTTAGCCTAGCAGCAGGAATCATTTCCAATGACTGGAGGGCAGTGAAGGTTGTTTTCATTCCAAAGGCAGGGAGAATTGATCATACCAAGGCCAAGGATATGAGAGCAATCAGCCTGTCCTACTTCATTCTTAAGACATTGGAAAAGCTGGTTAATGTGCATGTTGGAGAAAGGAGGTTAAGTAGGGCTCCTCTACATTCAAACCAACATGCATTTCAACGAGGTAAATCATGTGAGACAGCTCTCCACCAACTTGTTGGGAAGGTGGAGAAATCACTACACTTTCAGGAAATAGCCCTCTTTATCTTCCTGGACATTGAGGGGGCTTTTAGCAACACGACCTTCGATTCCATGCTTAGGGCAGCAGAGGTGCATGACCTAGGGACCACTATATGTAGGTGAACTAGGGCCACGCTCAGTGGAAGAAAGGTAGAAGCTACCATGATGAATGAAAAAATGGTAATCAACACCACTAGGGGTTGCCCACAAGGAGGAGTTTTCCCCCCTTTATTGTGGAATCTAGTGGTGAATGATCTCATTGGAGAATTAAACTCTAGGCAGTACTTTTGGCAAGGATACGCAGATGATCTTGTCTTAGTATACTTGGCAAATTTGCTGACACAGTGAAGAATATGGCACAAGGTGCATTGGGCATTGTGCAAGACTGGTGCAGAAAACAGGTTCCGGGGGTTAGTCCTAAGAAGACTGTTGTTGTACCATTCACAAGGAAACATATCCAACACTCAAGTTGGAATCTAAAGCTTTTCAATGAAGCACTACCTGTGAAGGGGACAGTGAAATATCTATGGGTTACCCTAGATGAGAAACTGACATGGACCCCTCACATTATGAATATTTTCTCCAAGGTAAAAGGTACTTTAGTAAGTACTAAGAGAGCTTGTGGCAAAAATTGGGGCCTGAGCCCCAAGGGTATTCACTGGATATACACCACAGTGATTAGACCCAGGATCACCTATGGGGCGGTCGTGTGGCGGAAGGAGGTAGAACAGCAGGTTGCTGCTAAGGAGCTTGGTAAGGTGCAGAGACTAGCCTGCTAGCCATAACAGGCAGAATTAGCAGCACACCAACTGCTGGGATGGAAACCATACTGGATATGGATATGAGAGCAATCAGCCTGTGACAGTGAAATATCTATGGGTTACCCTAGATGAGAAACTGACATGGACCCCTCACATTATGAATATTTTCTCCAAGGTAAAAGGTACTTTAGTAAGTACTAAGAGAGCTTGTGGCAAAAATTGGGGCCTGAGCCCCAAGGGTATTCACTGGATATACACCACAGTGATTAGACCCAGGATCACCTATGGGGCGGTCGTGTGGCGGAAGGAGGTAGAACAGCAGGTTGCTGCTAAGGAGCTTGGTAAGGTGCAGAGACTAGCCTGCTAGCCATAACAGGCAGAATTAGCAGCACACCAACTGCTGGGATGGAAACCATACTGGATATGCCCCCATTACACCTTTGGGTCAAGATGGAGGCAGCAGCTGGTGCCTACAGACTCAAAACTGGTAACAACTGGAACTCTTTGGGATATCCAGAATCACACAATAAAATAGTGAGTGAGGTAAATATAGGTAAGGTTTGGGAAATGCCAGCCAACTGTATTATAACCCCATACTGCTTCAACAAGCCTTTCAGTATAACAATTGGAAGTAGGGAGCAGTGGGAGAAAATAGTTCGGCACTGTACGGGGGATATTGTCTGGTTCACTGACGAGTCGAAATCAGACCAAGGCGTTGGGACCGGGGTATACAGGGTGCAACCAAGACTGGAGGGCGTCATCTCTCTAGGAAAACTGGCCTCAGTATTCCAGGCCGAAATCACTGCCATCAGGGCATGTGTGGAATAGAATTTGCGTAGGTGCTACAAAGATCGTAGCATCTACATCTATTCAGACATCCAGGCAGCCCTGAGATCACTGGCAGCTCCTGCAACAACATCTAAAATTGTTGCAGAATGTTATAGGGTTCTGGTGGAGCTAGGGGAAAGCAGTTGACTAAACCTATTGTGGGTCCCTGTCCACTCGGGGATCAGTGGCAACGAACATGCTGACAGATTAGCCAGGATGGGGGCAGAATCTCCATTTATTGGACCGGAACCTGTCCTGACAATCACCAAGGCAATGATCATATTGGAGCTACGTAACTGGCTCAGAAGACAGCACGTAGAATATTGGACCAAAGTCCATCAACAAAAACGTGGCAAGGTAATGATGCCAAAGCCATGTTTTAAAAGAAGCTCTGCAATCCTGGGCCTGAACAGGAGAGAGATTAGACTCATGGTTGGATTGCTGACAGACCAAGGGAATTTCAAAAAACACCTACATACAATGGGAATAACAGAAGAGGACCCTAAATGTAGGATCTGTGATGACGGTGATGAAACTGCATCACATCTAATCTTCGAATGCATTGCATTGGAGAGTAAAAGACACAGAACATTTGGGACAACCAGACCTGAAGAAATTGTGTCTAATAAAGAAATGGTAAAGGGACTCCTTGCACTGTTCAAGGGCAGTGGTTGGCTTTACTAGATATACAGGGAGCGATACCGCACAATAAACTTAGTTTCGGTGCGGGCAGTGGCGGGTTGGACCAAGACTGTTTTGGCTTCCCTGGAAAAATCAAATCAAATCAAATCAATTGTCCAAGTTGGTGGGGCAAATGGAAAAAAGTGCACCCGAAGCACAAGAAAACTGTCCAGAATTAACAGAGCAATTCACAAAAGAACCTGGGTGAAAGCTGTCAGAGGAAGCACTGGAAAAGTTCGATTGACTTGTAGAAAACACACCTCATTGATGCTGCATATGGTCTGCGGAAGAATACACCAACATGCTCGGTGGACTGGTTGCAGGGCTGTAATTCAAATTTCGAATGTTCGAGAAGTCCACATTTTACATATTCTGAACATTTTTAACACATGGAATGTGGTGTGGCAAAAAAAATAGCATTGTTTGTGGAAGAAACACTTGAAAAAACAAGCGACAAGCTTAAACCAGAGTCCATTTAGTTCCTGCCACCACACTGAGAGCCTGGTGTGGTGAACCTGTCTTGAGGTAGTCTGTGCTGTGAATAAAGAGACGGTGGCCAGAGGAAGCAAGCATATCTTGTTCTTGAGGCGACAACTGGTGCTTTCGGAGGTTGAACTGTTGTAGTCATTGTAGCCAGACGGTGAAACAACAGCCACCATATTTCACAGATGAAACTAGCACGAAAATTCACGACTCCACAATGTGTGCGCTAAGATGATGCACTTTGTACTCGGGGTCACCAGTATGGAAATAGAGTGGTGAGCGCCAGTGAAACCACATACAACGGATATCAACATTCACTTTATTGCAAACTGTACAGATCCCAACACAAGGCTGAGACTAAGATGGCTGGCAGGCACAGTGAGATTGAGTCTGCAAAGATGTGTCATTTAGCATTCTTTCACTGTCGATGTAACAGTCAACTGGTTGATACATATATTTGTATGTGTGTGCATCTGCCTCGCCCCTCCCCCCTCACCCCTCGTAGCTCAGATGGCAGCAGCATCGCTGACTACCACACAGGGGGCCCAGCTTTGATTCTTGGTAGGGAACTGAGTGTTGTGTTTTATGATCATCATTTTTATTATCACTGACGTGCAAGTAGTCGAAGTGGTGTCAAGTAAAAAGAGTTGCACTAAGCGGCCGAACAATCTCAGGCAGGATCTCTGAGTCAAAAATGCCATATGATAATTTTATTTTCTGTGTGTGTACATTTCCACGCCCCCCCTCCCTCTATATTATTCCCTATTAATTAAAAATTTTACCTACCTCCCTTCCCCATAACCCACTCAGTATCATTTGGTTCACTTTTCTTCACTTCACTTTGTTGCTTGATCTATCCTCTCTGGCTTGGCTCAGTATTAACATACAGTACATCTGACGTCCACAATCCTCAAACATTACCAATCATCACATCATGACCTAGGTCATGAATAACCTTCCCCTTCTGTTCCCTGTCCCCTTTTTCTTCCCTTTTCTCCTACCTGATGAAGGAACCATGTTCTGAAAGCTAGATCTACTTTTCATCCTTTTTTTCTCTCTTTCTTTTTTTAACTGGCACTTAAATGTGATTTGCAGAGTATCCTATGTAGATGTAGATTGGTGGTACAGAACTAAGGTAAGCACTGGCTAGCCAGTCTACCTCTTTTGAAGAATACTTATCATATACTATTCTAGATATTGAATTTGGGGGGGGGGGGGGGGGGGGGTATTGTAGTGTCAAAGAAGACCAAATTTGAATATAGAACAAGTCAATTAAATGTATATAAATCTTGTTTTTAGAAATGTCGAGACTTACTCACACATTAATCGTATAGTTTTATGATATGTTACACACCTTTGTTTGAATTAAAAAGCTACTTCAGAACATATAAAACTGGTATTAAATGCAAATTTGCATGTTTATTTGGATGTATAAACATCACAGGACTCTGTGTAAATACTTTTATGTATTTTGATCCAAGGCATTTTAAATAAACTTGTCACTTGCAATATTAATGACAAGTCTGTAGCTCATATGTTAACAACTTTGTTGAAACCATACATTCACATCTCACAGTGAAATAAAGAATTTAATTTTCTATTAAAGAAAATGTTGGGAAACACCATAAGACCTGACATTTATCAGAAAAATGTTGCTTTTTTACTCAAGAACTTTAAGGTTTCTTCACTAAAATTTCAATAAAAACCTCTGAAGTGATGTCATTACTAAAAGACTGACGTAAGCCTAGTTAGGACCAATTAAATTATTTAAAATCATCAGGCAACAAGACCAGCAAACTGAAATTTCAAGATCTGTTATGTTCCCTCTGCTGCTGGTTTAACTCAAATGCTACAGCCTTATTGGCAGACAAGAAGAAAGCATTGAATCATTAACTGTTAAATATTTTTATTCGAGCAGATCAGAGGTAACAATAGAAGATGACTGCATAAAATAGGTAAATGGTTGATGATAGAAAAGGGAATGCTATCTACATGCCTAGTAGCTCAGTATTTTGATGATAACAGTGACCCTTTGATTAAACAAAGCTGTAGATTCTACCTTTCAATCTTATATTTCCGGGTGCTGCAGTGTAGCTTTTATTTGGCTCAGACATATGACACTGCCACGTTTCTATGGAAACAGAATCTTTGCAGGAGTTGCATGTTTAACAATTTCACATAACAACGCCATGGTCCCTGCACTGATCCCACATTCGATGGAGTTAAAGGTAAGTGCACCATTATAGGCCTATATACCGTGTCTATATAGAGTAGCTCAGAGATGGGGCAGTTAACCTTAGCCCATAAACAGTAAATGGAAGAACAGAAGGGCAATAGTGTGAGGGAGATAATTATATTGGACCCTTAATGACATGAATTTATTAAGTACATACAGTATAATATGGAATACAGAGCTGAAGCATAGTGTCCAACTGAAAGCTGATGTTTCATTTTCTTAATCTATTGTAGACTTATTGTGATCTACTATGTATTAGAAAAACCTTTCCGACACATTTTATTCTCTTCGTCTTTCAACTAAAACATCAGCTGTTTAGAGAAATTGGAAAGCTATGCTGATTATTAAGATGACAGCCATCTGTGAGATGTGAAGCCTGCACAATTCCTATACTTAATAGTTATGTTTATTAATCAAGATAACTTTGCATGTTTTCTATTCCCTATAGTTAATTGTACTTTATTCTGTAATTGAACTGGCAGACACAGGAAAAACCTCAATTACAATATTGTACTGAATGTGTTATATATATCTGTGTTATATATGTGTTATACAGGGTGTCTCACCTAACACTGCCACCTCAAATATCTATGGAATGACAAAAAAAATTAAAAAACAGTTTCACCAGCATGAACGTATGGCAGGAGCCTAAAAAACTAAATACTATGTGAAATTTTAAAACGTCTGAAAATACTATTTTCAATACAAACGTGTGTTTTTTTTTAATGGACACCCGCTATTTTTTCAGATGCAATCAATAGCATAAAAAATCACACAAACAATGGCGTTTATTGCATCGCAATAAGCCACTTACATCCCGAGATATTGCGATGTGAAGTTGACGCTTGAAATAAATTAAGCGCACAGCTAGTGCACTTCCTCAGACTCAAGCGTGAACCTCACGCTGCCTATGTCAGGGGCTCACAGAGTGGGAAGGTAAGAACAATCCGCAAAAATGAACAAGAAACACTTTCAACACAAAGTTACATTTTTCACATTGTAAATGTATGTTTATTGTAATGAAATTACAAGTTGAGCTACAATTATAGATAACACACATGGTTTCACTGTTCTAAACACATTTACTAGTGCCCTGTCACCCACAGAAACTGTATTGTTTTGCATTACATTCAGCATAGAAAATACACCCACATCTTGACCATTGAAACTGTGTTACGTCAACATAAGTTTGAAGTGCCGTCCGTTTGCATCAATACATGTTTAGAGACGTTTAACGAGAGAGTGTTGCACAGATTGTAGAGTTTCTACAGAGATTGCCACACAGGCCGCAGTAATACGATGTTGCATATCCTCTACTGTCGTTGGGGGTTCTTGATACACTCTGTCTCTCACTGCGCCCCAGAAAAAGAAGTCTAATGGCGTCAAGTCAGGGGACCGTGCTGGCCATCGCACAGTACCTCACCGCCCAATCCACCTATTTGGAAATGTTGCATCTAGAACACCACTGGCAACGTTTGCAGTGTGTGCGGGACATCCATCATGTTAGAACCACATTTATAGTTGAGTTTCCAATCCTAGATCCTCCATGAGGAGTGGTAGTATGTGCATATCGCTGTCCATTTAATGTCCTGCGGTAAAAATAGGGACCTACAGTACAGTCAGCAATGATGCCGCACCAAACATTGACACTCCACTGTCACTGATGAGCAACTTGGCGAATCCAGTGGCGATTTTGCACGGACCAGTAGTGCATCCGCAGATTCACATTCTCATGATTTGTAAATGAAGTCTCGTCCGTAAACAAAGTATTGCTTAGGAATACTGTATTACCTTGCAACTGCTGAAGTGCAAAATGACAATGCAATGCGGGATGCAAAGTCATTCCCGCACAGTTCTTGGTGCAGTGAGATATGGAATGGATGAAACCGATGCTGATGCAAGATTCTGCACACACTACTGTGGCTTACTCTCGTGCAATCTGTCATATACCCACCTGAGAATTGTTTGCTACTACAGCCAGAACAGCAATTTTGTTTCCATTGCCAGTCGCTGGCATTGTACGTCGACTTTTGTGGGAGTCTGAGTGTCTTGCAGATGTTGCCAATGGTTCGACGTGACGGACACCACCAATCTGTGTATATGACTTACGTTACAGTTTGAGAGCAGTTCAGCAGAGCGGATTAGGAGACACCTGTACACTGAAGGTAGAGCGTGCCGTGGTTATATTGGTTTGTTTACAGCAGGATACAGGCGCCTGTGCAGGCAACTCCTGCTTTGAGCACAATACTACATGCAATACATTACGTCAGAAGCTGTGAAGCCGTTGCTATCCATTACAAGCTACATATTGCAGAACATATGAGGTTTAGAAACGTGAAATCACGTCTGTTACCACTAATTGTGCCTCTAGTTGTCATTTCGCAACAATAAACATTATGCGCAGGACATATTGCTACCACATTATTTGACACATTATAATAGGTGGAGCAGTTCAAGTAAGGTACAGCTCAAGAAGGGACTAAAATATCCCCCTTTAAGAGTGCCATCAATGAAATGGGTCAATTATGTGTTGTCATACAATACCACATCATACATTAACACTCTACTGATAATGATTACCGGCAGCGAGAGGTTTACGCTTGAATCTCAGGACTTGCGCTAGCTGTGCGCTTAATTTATTTCAAGCATCAACTTCGCGTCGCAATATCTCGGGATGTAATTGGCGTATTGCGATGAAATAAATGCCATTGTTTATGTGATTTTTTTTATGTTATTGACTGCATACAAACAAATAGGTGGTGTCCATTTAAAAAACACAATTTTGTGTTGAAAATAGTATTTTTAAACGTTTTAAAATTTCACATAGTATTTAGTTTTTAGACCCCTGCCATACGTTCATGTTGGTGAAAACTGTTTTCGAATATCTTTTGTTGTTCCAGAGATATTTGAGGTGGCAGCGTTAGGTGAGACACCCTGTATATATCTCTTGTAGACTTTGTTATCATAGTATGGTGATAAGATCTTCATCCCTTGGTCTCAATACAAAGAAATTTATTTATACACATGTTTCCCAACTCGATTATGGTTTTATTTCAGGAGTAACCCAGCCGCCTTTCTTATGAAGGTGCCAGTGCCAGTTACAAATGACTATATCATCATTGTTTACATATGTTTTTGTGAAGTTGTGTAGACTACTGATTATCGTTAGAAGAAAGTGAAATGTAGTTCAAAAGGAGACCGAGAAACTAATTGTGTTGAATGAAAACTGAAATTTAACAAAAGTAACAATGCAAAAAAGGATCCAATGAAAACTGCAATTTATTTCTTGTAGACATATGAGCGTGAACTATATTCCATTAGAAGTAGTTTATGGAATTGTCTATGGTTGATGCCCTAAATAAACTCCTAAACCATATGAAGAGTGCCCTTTATTGCCCTTTATTGTTCAAAACACAACTACAAAGAACATACTAAACTTTAAGCAATGGTGGCAATTTTGGAGAGGAAGTCTCCAAAGAAGCTGAATATGTGTGCAGTTTGTTATGTACTTATGTAGTTGATTTAGTTGCACAGACCCCCTCCCCCCTATCCTCCATGCAGTACGAAGTACTCCTGCTGAGCTGGGGAGGGGTTGACCTCGGCATCCAAAGTAACATGCAGCATACATGTTCCTGTGAGTTCACGTGCATCGTCCAGTATGGACGTCAACGCGTGGGCGGTCCTCCTCCTACGAAATCTTGCAGGTTTCTTTGCCAGTACATTGGTCAGTTGGGTTGAGGGAAATGAGCACATGTCAGCAAGGCCAGGGGGACACAGACGAGCACTTCACAGGTGGGGAGCATGAACACTTTGCAGATCGACCTGATCGAGGCGGTTTAACACTAAATCAAGTGAGACATGATGAGCGCTGTAGGCGGCAAAGCACTCACGTAAAGACAGAGGATAGAGAGTGGCCAATCACATAGAATGACTGACATATCTGCTGAGGAGGAGGAGGGGGGGATGGGAATAGCATACTTGAGAGGAGGAGGAGGAGGAGAAGATGAGATAGGCCGGCGAGCAAAATCTCGGAAGGGAAGGCAAGGGTGACGGAAAAGTTTGGAAGGATGCTTGACGGAGAGCATCACTGCTCAACGGAGGAGCAGGGTGTCTATTGCTCAACTGAGAGCTGAGCAAGAATGGCAAGGAAGACACAGGAGTGCTCAGATGTCGAGCAGCACCCAACAGAGTTTTGGTAGCAGGTGTCTCATGCGCTGTGAGTGACCTGTGAACATTCTTGATAGGAGTGGGATTAGTCGGTGGCTCTATGTGAGCAGGTTTAACCTGATTAATGGAGACTGTGACCAGGAGTCTCTGACGAGGATGTCAAAAGTATTTTTTGAGCATTGGAGCCAGAGTATGGTGGCTGTAACAGAGGCCAGATCTTGTCATTGTGGAGCAGGACAAACACACAGGACTCCAATGTGCGAGGGATCCTGGGGGTAGGGGGGGGGGGGGTTGGATTAATAAAGAAGCATGTGATCCAGGAGAGTTGGCAGCTCCACAACAGGTGGGCGTGAAAAAGGTTGACTGACCACTGGGGCAGTACTGATGGTTGTCCATACACCAGTTCTGCAACTGTGCAGTGCAGGTCCTCCTTGTAGGTCAACAAGAGTCTGAGTAAGACAAAAGGTAACGCCTCAGTCCACAGAGGTGTCATGACAGATCATGGGGGGGTTGCTTTGAGTGCTTGGTGCCACCGCTCCACCAGACAATTGCTCTGGGGGTGGTAGGCAGTGGCGTGAATATACTGAATGTCGCACAATTCACAGATGCCATTAAAAAGGGATGTGTTGAATTACCAGCCTTGGTCAGTGGTGATGACAGTGGGGGCAACCAAATAATGACATCCATATGTGTACAAAAGCATGAGCAAGTTTCCACACTAATGTTTATCAAAGGGGTAGCCTCAACCCATCGAGTCATCCAGTCAGTGGGTGAGAGCATGTAAGGGAAACCATTGACAGGGAGGAAGGATCCTACCAAGTCAATGTGGCCATGCTAGAAATGACCAGCTGGTATTGGAAAAGGGACCGGGGGGGGGGGGGGGGGGACATGGTGTAGTGGTTATTTTGCTTTTTTCACAAGAGATGCATGAGCATGCCCAAGCTTGGCAGTCACATTTCGTGTCTTGCCAGACAAATTGTTCTGAACAACCTACTGTAGCCTTTTGACACCCGGATGTGCCAGGTTGTGGAGTTTGTTGAAGACCTCCCATTGGAGAACATGTAGGATAAATGGGTGAATCCTACCCATGGATGCATCACACAAAATTTTGCCTATGGTTCCAGGGAAGGTGGTGCGTATGTGCTTGAGAGAGGAAGTATGGTCAGATACGAGTTGCTTGGTTTGATCATCGGCGAATTGCAGAACCACAAGGTTGGAAAGGTCAAATAGGGATGAGATGATATTGACATGTGATAAAAAATTGGCCATGACTTTATCTACACTGTTGATGTATCTCACATCTGTGGTGAACTATGAAATGTAGTCAAAATAGCAGAATTGGTGGGGTGGAGGATCCGTGGGTGGTTGCGAATGGCAGCCACTAGGGGCTTGTGGTCATTGAGCAGATTGCAGAGTGGAAGTACTTAATGGCTTCATACATGACAAGTAGCTCATGGTCAAAGGGTGAATATTTCTTTTGTGCATTATTCAGTTTTTTGGAGAAAAATTGTAACAACAATGTATCACTGTTAACAGTCCGGCTGAGGAAGACAGCAATAGCCGTGTCTCTCGCATCATTCACCCATCCAGGTTAGGATGGGTGATGGTGACAGCCTGAACCCAAAGATTCTTAAAGGCAGAGAGAGCATCTGTCATATCGGGAGTCGATGGAATGGGGCATTTGCTGGACATTTGTCTGCCAGCAAGTGTGTCCCTGAGAGGGCGGAGGGGGGGAGGCTGGAGTTCGGCTGTGCTCAGCAATTGGTGCTAAAACTAGAAAATTCTAAAATTCCTTGAAAGTTGAAGGGTGGGGTAAGTTTTGATGGAATCAACTTTCTCGGGAGGCAGAAAATGTGATCCATGGGTACGTTTAATCTGAGAAAAGTACTGATGGATGGTGTAATTGTCTTGTCTTGTCATTCAATTCGGTGGCAGCAGCAGCAAGGGTGTCCTAACAGAATTTTGACATGTTCCTTGTTCTCCTAAACTGAAGCACTAAATATGAGTATGTCAACCAAATATGCAAAGCAAAATTTTAGTGGGAGTGTCATGTCCGAGTTGTGTTTTATGTCCGATGGGTATAAAATGGTAATGGAATAACCCAATGGAAGTCATGGTAGCAGTTTTTTCAATGTTATCTGGGGCCATTAAAATTTGGTGATAAGCATGAAATGAGCTGTGTTGTGAACAGGGTAATTGTCCATGATGGTCCTGGTGTAGAGTCTATGATAATCGCCACACATACACCAAGTGCCATCTTTCTTGTCAACTAAATGAATGGCTGAAGACCAGTTACTGGAGGAAGGTTCAATAACACCAGCTTTGAGAAGTTTTGTGATTTGTTTCTTTACTGTAGTGAGTTTCTCCGGGCAAAAGTCATCTCTGTTTGTGAAGATGGGAGGACTGTGTGTTAGGTGAAACTTGGGTACAGTGCCATTAGTGATGACTGAGATGTACAAATGTGTAGGAGCATTTGTTTGTTTATCAGTGGAATGCTGGTTTGTTGTAGTGGTGCAAGGTGCAGCCCAGTTGCACAACCCAGAGGAGGGCATGGTGCCTAAAGTGTCTGTAGGCGGTGTTGTGACAACCAGCGACAGAGGTGAAAGGGACAGCTGTCACGTTGTGCAGTTGGAATACTTGACAGAGTTCAGAGCAGCTGAAGGTTGCTGAGGTGGGGGGTACGTGAAACAAGAGAGTGTAGAGCAGCTGAATTATTGTGAGCATGTGCTGACTTGTCTGGGTGTGTGACGTGTGCTTGAGTGTGAGCAGTGGCGTAGCTATGTCACCAAGGGCCCCGGGGCAAAAATGACATTGGGGCCCTAATACTACTAAGTAACTTATTATGTGTCACGCAGCAGATAATGTTTAATCGTACTCTCTAATATAATTGTGAAAGTTTGTTTGTTATGTTACCATGATTTGGATGAAATTTTGCAGAGGGATAGAGATAGAGTTCGACCTGGGTAGGACATACAGATGAAAATGCCCCATGGTATATTTTTTGTCAGCGGTGACAGCAGGCGGACTTTTGTCAGTGCCGACAACTCACTCTCGCTAAACTACTGCGCTGTTAACTCATTTCGTTGACAGCCCAGTCAAAGAAGTAAAGTAGGGGAAATATTTGTGTACGATGGTTTCATCAAAAAGAAGTTGCCGGATTTTGTTTGATGAAACACTTTGGATTGAGCCGTGCCCCTACCAGGCTTCTTGAAGTATATGTTAGTGTCTGGCCAGGAAAAAGTAATATGTAAAATAACTAAGTCGATATCTTCACTTATTGTCATGACAGTGGGGCAGTGCACAATTCACTATTGAGACAATTATTACATGAAACTTCTGATCCGTGAATGTAATTAAACCTTTAAATGGCAGAATAAACAAATAGTGTGCGGGTAGAAACGTACCTTAAAAGATTGCGTGAAGTGCTGAATTCTCACCACCGTGAAGTTGTTTGTTGAACTGAGCAGAATGCGGCGGAGGATATAGTGTTAGTATGAACGTAAATTGAAGAGCGAATAGTTCTTATGGTATGGGAAGGCGCCGTCCCCAGAAAAAAGCCACAGAATGCTGAATCCATTTCCCGCCTACCATTGCAAGGTAATGTGTAGAAAGGTATGTAGATTTTGTTCGGTATTCCTTTCAGTATCAACGCCTTTGTGGGGAAAAAAAAAACCATGCCTGTTTCCTGGCGTAACACATTTTGTGGAAAATACGCACTCTCCAGGACCGTCTGCGTAGTACGTCATCTGTGATTTATGAGGTGCTCTGTGGAAGGGTCGGCATAACTTTGTAAAACACCTTGTAATTTCCTTTTCGACGTATTGGGGTAGACAGAGTGAGGGTTCGCTATTCGTTTTGCAGGCCCACAAAGAACGGCAATGCCTGACCATTCCAGCGGTCTGCCCTTTCCCACACCTTCTGCCCTCCAAACCCCCCACCCCCCCCACCCCTTCCTGCTGTCACCTGTCACATCCCCACAACAAATCATATGCCCAATACTGTTCTACTGTACTTAAATATGCTGTATGCATTTAATATTTTGTCTTAGTTCATTCTGTTTAATGATAACTATATTAACATATTGGCTGCCAAAGGTATACTTGGGTTACCGAACCCGGGGATCGTTTACTTTTTTTCTATATTTTACTTTAATTTGCTTGAAGTAAGCTATTTAAGTACAAATAAGTTAAAAATATTGCAATTTAGTACCTTAGTTCGTGTTTTTTGTGTGAGTGACTCACATGCCACCAGAGTAATGTGCCAGGTGTATCATTTGCTATGTCGCTAATAATTTTGGGTTGGTACTCCTGTAAGTCTTTCATTCCACAACATTATTCGCATACAGTTCCATTATTGTTTTTCTGCATTGTTACTATAGTCTTTATTCAGTGTTGCTTGCTCCGTAACACACTGATATTGTAGCAGGAGAAAGTGTCTCGTAGAAGTTATGTAGATGAACAAAGGCATGTACAGAAGCTTTTAGATGAAGTTATGGACATAAGTGAAGAAGATGAAGATACTACTGAAATGGAAAAATAAGAGGAATGTGTTGATGCTGAGTACTGTTCAAGGAGAGGAAGCAGCTGAAGTTCAAACCACGAGGGGCACAGAGAAAAAACCAGCAATGATAACTGACTATAATCAGTTGTTTATAGATCTGTCTCACCAAATGAAGTCCTATACTGTCTAAGGCGGGGTGTGAAATGGTACAGGAAGCTTTCAGTTGAACTGTTGACAGGGTCAGCACTGGTAAATGCTCTTGTGATTTAGTGATACATCAACAAGATCATCTCTATCACAGAATTCAAAGATGAAGTGACTTTGAGACTACTCCATACAGAAGATGTTGATGCCCCTGAGAAATCTCTCACCTGCAGATTGTGCTCTTGTGAACATAGGAGCAGCAAGTCTTAGGTGTATACATGCTATGAAAAAATGAAGAATGAATTTGGACGAGAGCAAGCTGTCAAGAAATGCAAACAAACTACATGGAAATGTAAGAAATTGTGACTCATATTTTTGCGAAGAGTGTTTCTTCATAAAGCACAGTGCATGCAGGTGTTAAGAGATACAAAGTGGAATTGACCAATTTTTTCAGTTTGTTTCACTGTTGTTGCAATTAGAGTTGGAGAATTTAATTAAAACTGTATGTGATATACAATCTACTGTATAAGTAACATGTAACACCAAATAATAAATTATAAAAAAATGGAAACTCCGATATGACTGGGCCATGTGAGGTATATATAATTCACGATTTCAAGTGTCAATAATTACTCTTGAGCTCTTGAAAACTAAAGACCACGAACATGATTTGTTACTGGGGCCATAATGTACTGTAACACCAAGTCACAGCACATTACTGTGAGTTACAACTGCACCACGGAGCTTAAAATGGAAAAATGTCTGTGAGTTGTATTTACTTAACGTGGCCCGAAGAGAAGACTTCTTGTGGCTTATATTTAACTCACGTGGCAGTCAATGTGTTAAAACATTGTTTTCTAAAAGTTGGGAATTTTTATATTTCTTGTAACACGAATACTATTAGTCCTTGAAAAAAATTCATAATTATTTTTTGCGCCTCACTGTGTATCGCGAACTTAATGAGGGGCGTTTTTCAAGTCGTGGGGATTTCATTTGAGTTTCCTCATGCACCAAAGTCAGAATGAAAGAATACCTACTGGAGTAGTACAATGCTTCAAACTGTTAGATTACAGATGTTGGCAAAGATATGATTTCTGATCGGGAATTATCGGTAAGCGTTTTCGTGAACTGCAGTACATTCTAGTAATAATAGGAGTATACAATTACAATTATTTTACAATCTTTTCCTGGCTTTCATTTTTGCAAAATCATCAATAAGGTCTGTTAAATCTAGACTTGATGCAGCTTTGATTTCGATTTCTACGAGTGCCGAATGTCCGAGTCGAGCTTGACCCATACTGTACCTCAGATGCGTTTTGATAATTTTTAATTTTCTGAACGACCTTTCGCCTGCTGCAGAAGAATAAAACTAAATATTTCCAAAACCTCACATTCTAATAATGCATATTGTGTTATAATTTCCTTACATAATTGACTAACTGTCCATGTTGGGGTCAATTTCGGCAGGAGAAATTAAAAGTCAAAATTCCTTCATTCAACTAAAATGTTATATACAGTATAACGTCTATTATCCGAAATAATTTGGGGACACGGATATTCAGAAAACCGTTTTATTTGGATATTCGAGTTGTGCACTTCTATTTGCCAATAAGAAGTACTGTACAGTATATTGTATTTGGAGGAGCGCAATCCTTCACATTGCATGCCGCAACACTTGGAAGACGCAGCTGTTCCTGTGAGCAGCTTTGATGCTACCGCTAATTCTGCTGCTACGCCGACTGAAGTGTGCCGATTGTTGGACACATTGACTGGCAGCTTCGCCTGTCGGCAGCGCGTCTTGTGAAGGCCCAATTAGAAGCATTGTTCCGCCAGCCAGTGGCCCAGTGCGGCTACTGTGGGAAACTTGGTTTGAGGGGAAGGGGATATGATATGATGGATGATAGGGTGGGAGGGTAAAACAAAATTAAATAAAAAATTCGACGCTCTATTGTAACTTTTTTCGATTGTCGCTCACGAAGGCTGAGGGGCCCCTGGAGCTCGGGGGCCCCGGGGCACTGCCCTGCCTAGCCCTATGATAACTATACCACTGAGTGTGAGCCTTTCGACTATAGGTCTAAATAATCTTGTCTGAGTAGTTCACCACAGTGACACAACGTGATGATAGTGTGCGTCGTGGAGAAGTTAAAGGTCCAGACCCGGGACTTACTGATGGCACTTGGGCTGCATGAAAACCAAGTAGATCACCATGCTTGTAGATTGAGATTATTATTAGTACAAGAGGACAGGGCCGAGCCATTGTTGTATCTGTGTGAGGCAATGGAAGGGCAACTGAATTTTATTTACAAATGTCTGTGTAGGAGTGGCACAGGAACACAGAACTGTCACATACACTGTATGATGATCCCTCTTTGAATAAGGTGATCGCCACATTTAATAATTAATTTGTTATAAAATTTGAACTTGGTGATAAATATTAATTGTGAAGGGGTCTTTTTCAAAAAGAACAAATACTTCTTAGAAATCCACTTTGATTTATTGCTACAGACAAGATACAACTGGCTTGAACTGAACTCTAATTCTGAAGTACAACAACTGAATGACTCCTAATTCCCGCACATTACATGTATTTATTACATTATTAACAATGTTAAGTGATGCATAATTATCACAATGATAATTTATGAATCAGTTCTTTTATAAACAACAAATTCATATAATTTGTATTTATTATACAATGTCAATGTATTAGTATAACAAATAACTGATTAAATAGTTTTAATATTTTATAAATGAAGTGAATCCTATTGTTTGGATGAAGTTAAATAATCTGCTTTACAATGAACTACAGTGTCTGACAATTAGCCATAATGACAATTAGGTTTGGTCAAGCCAAAAATATTATGAAAATTAATCTAATCTTAATAAAGGAAATGAAAGGAAAGAAATACTACAAAATTACTGGGGTTTAATAATGGGAACAATGGTAATAGAGCATTACGAAATTAATGATGTTTGATAATGGGAAAATATGGTAATGATAAATACGAAGTTATAGAAATTTAGTAATGGGCATAAAAGCTGTAATTACTATGAAATTAATGGATTTTATTAATGGGAATAAAATGAGGTAAATACTTAGTGATATAAACTATGTAGTTGTTATAATGTAGAAATGAATACGGGTGGTATCACAAACTTTGCTATAGGATAGAAAGGTGTAAAGGTGGTATAATAAACTTTACTACAGGAAAGAAAGACATCCAGAGCTTCAGTATATAGGGAATGGTATGCTAAACTACACTGTAAGGAAAGAAGGGTATCCTGGGTTTCAGTAAAGAGAGGTATCGTATACTACATTAGATGGAGGCTCATGTTGTTACATTACAAGAGTCAACCCCACATGTGGACACACCATCACTGACAACAATTGCAGTGGGGGTGCAAGTACTAAACTGAAAACAATTGTCCAAAGAATTCTTGTGCAGTGCCTTGATCTCTTGTAGTACAGAGGCAAGTTGTGCTTATGTGGTGTCCAAATGGCGGGTAATGTTGTCTCTTTCATGCCATAGATGAAGCACTTGTTTATGTTCTGCAAGTCACTTAGACATTGATGAAGTTGTTCAGCAGTTTCAAGGCACTCGTAGATAAGTGTCACATGTGTAGGTGACTTGGTATTGTCAATGCTCGATGGAGTACACAAGAAATGTGTGTCTGAAGGGTGATGATATATTACCCCTACTGCTATTTCCACAGCTGGTTCAGTGATGCAGCAAGGAAGTGTGTTTTGCCATGTCACCACCAAAATACTGAGTGCAGGAAGTTTAGGCACAGCCTGCTGCTTGGATACTCATGGACGCCTACATGTATTTCATTCTGTCACAGACTTTCCTCCATCATGTGGTCATTTGTATGTATGATGTCTGTGCTTCAAATGCTTGTCTTGATTGACACTGGTGCTGATGTATCACTCCTGCTGCCTTTGATGGCTACTGGACCTCTCTGCCTTCACAGTGCTATACTTTGTGCTGTCAATACCACTTAGCTGCTGTGTGCAGGTGCAATGACTTTTACTGTTTGCTTGTCGCCAAAGTTTAAACTCTCGTGGAACATTTTAGTAGCGGATGTTCTGGAACCCATCTTAGATGTGCACTTCTTAACACAAGATAAACTTTCCCCAGATGATGCATCAAGTTTGGTGTTTCACCACCCCACAAACACTTACTATTCTTGCCCTGCTAATGTACCAATTGTTCGTGAGTGTTTTCAAACTATTGAAAAGTTCAGTGCTCTGTTTCAAAGTTATGTCATGAACATGTACAACTGATCAAACTGTGCCACGAAAAAGAAGATGCTGTTCGCGAGTGCTTGATACTATTAAACAATCCGAATCACTCTTGTCGAAGTGGTTGAGCGATTGTGAATGTGTGTTCTGTCTGTGCTGTGAAAACGAGGACATAGCCTGCCACCTCACTGTCATGGAATCACAATAGGCATCTGCTCGGCATCAACTTTCATCTCTGCAATCAAGTAGAAAGAACATTCACTCAAATGTTAGTATGACAGTATGTTTTTGACAGTGCTCCTCCTCACCACTCATATGCTGATGTTTGCAAACAGACTTGTTTCCATGCCAATGCCTCATGTGAATGCTCAACCTGTGTGGTGTCCCACTCTGGTGGCTTCATTGAACACTACCATCTCCACACGCACCCCGCATTCATCACTTGTTTCCACTCCATCAGTCAAGAAGTCTGGTACTGCGATGCGATCGTCTCCACCAGCTAGTGGCCACCTCTGGAACTCTCATGTGACACCATCTGGTCAGTGCCAGGGCCAGTGCCAGTGCCAGTGCCGGTGGCACACACAGGTAAACATGTAGCGGGAACTGTAACTTTCCGGGTGCCTCGGCTCACTATGGTGGCCACGACTGCGGCCGAGCCATCCCCTTCCTTGCAGACTCCATGTGACACGCACTGGGCCACACCCCCTCCCTCAGGTCCCACCCAACTCATCACAACAAATAGTGCTCAAGCAGGTCGGTTCTTGGCGTATGTGTGGAGTTTACCACTGGCTTAATGCTCGCACCGTAATGGACAATTATCTAATTCCAAATATTGCTGACTTTACACAGACTCTGGCAGGCATTAAAGTGTTTTTGGTTGGGGGCTGCAAACATGTTTGCCACCAAATCCCTATGGCTTCTGAAGACATTGAAGAGACTGCCATCACGACTCCCATAGGTTTATTTCACTACCGATTCATGCCTTTCAGGCTCAAGAACTTCACTTAGAGGAGAATAAAAAACATTTACAAATCCTTCTTGACATCCTGGCTGCAACTGACATCAAACTGAATGATAAGAAATGCCAACTACATCAGAATTCAGTGCTTTCCTTCAGCTTCACAGTTTTGCCCCCCCCCCCCCCCCCTCATAGGATTAATCATGTCAGAAATTTGAAACCTGCCACAACTTTTAAAGAATTATGTCATTTCCTTGGCACCATTAATTACTTTAAATGACACTTGCCATTGAGCTAGAGCCCCCACTCATAGATCCTCTATCTGGCAAACACACCTCAGGCGATCGGTCTGTTTCCTGGACAGATGCTATGTCTTTGGGATTCTCAGCCCTCAAAGACCTGCTCGCTCGAGCTTCAGCATTGCTCACCCGCATTCAAATGCCAAACTGTTCATAACTACTGATGTGAGTATCAGTGCCATTGGTGCAGTCCTCAGCCAGTCCCTTGATGGTGTCACTTCTCCTTTGCAATTTACATCTACATCTACATCTACAACCATACTCCGCAATCCACCCAACTGAGTGTGGCGGAGGGTAACTTGAGTACCACTATCGATTTTCCCTCCTATTCCAGTCACGTATTGTTCGTGGAAAGGAGGATTGTCGGTATGCCTCTGTGTGGACTCTAATCTCTCTGATTTTATCCTCACGATCTCTTTGCAACATATACGTAGGATGGAGCAATATGCTGCTAGTCTCCTCAGTAAAGGTATGTTCTCGAAAGTTCGACAAAAGCCCGTACCAAGCGACAGAGCGTCTCTCCTGCAGAGTCTTCCACTGGAGTTTTGCTATCATTTCCGTAACGCTTTCACGATTACCAAATGATCCTGTAACAAAGCACACTGCTCTCCTTTGGATCTTCTCCACTTCCTCTATCAAGCCCACCTGGTATGGATCCCAGACCGGTGAGCAGTATTCAAGCTGTGGGCGAACAAGTGTACTGTAACTTACTTCCTTTGTTTTCAGACTGCATTTCCTTAGAATTCACCCAATGAATCTAAGTCTGGCATCTGCTTTACCAAAGATTGATTTTATATGGTCGTTCCATTTTAAATCCCTCCTAATGGCTACTCCCAGATAATTTATGGAATTAACTGCTTCCAGTTGCTGACCTGCTATAGTGTAGCTAAATGATGAAGGATCTTTCATTCTGTGTATTCACAGCACATTACACTTGTCTACATTGAGCTTTAATTGCAATTCCCTGCACCATACGTCAATTCAATGCAGATCTTCCTGCATCTCAATACAATTTTCCGTTGTTACAATGTCTCTATATACTACAGCATCATCCGCAAAAAGCCTCAGTGAACTTCCGATGTTATCCACAAGGTCATTTATATATATCGTGAACAGCAACAGACACATGACACTTCCCTGTGGCACACCTGACATAACTCCTACTTCGGAAGACTTCTCTCCATTGAGAATGACCTGCTGCTTTCTGTTATCTAGGAATTCCTCAATCCAATCACACAATTGGTCTGATAGACCATATGCTCTTACTTTATTCATTAAATGTTTATGGAGAACTGTATCAAACGCCTTGCGGAAGTCGAGAAACACAGCGTCTACCTGAGAACCCGTGTCTATGGCCCTCTGAGACTCATGGACAAATAGTGCAAGCTGGGTTTCACACGAACGCCTTTTTCAAAACCCATGCTGATTCCTACAGAGCAGATTCTTAGTCTCGAGAAATGTCATTATATTCGAACATAATACATGTTCCAAAATTCTACAACTGACCGACGTTAGAGATATAGGCCTATAGTTCTGCGCATCTGTTTGAGGACCCTTCTTGAAAATGGGGATGACCTGTGCCATTTTCCAATCTTTCGGAACGCTATGCTCTTCTAGAGACCTACAATACACCACTGTGAGAAGGGGGGGCAGTTCCTTCGCGTACTCTGTGTAAAAACGAACTGGTATCCAATCAGGTCCTGTGGCCTTTCCTCTTTTGAGCGATTTTAATTGTTTTTCTATCCCTCTGTCAATTATTTTGATATCTGCCATTTTGTAATCTGTGCAGAAGAAACTACAGTGCAATCTTCCTCTGTGAAATATCTTTGGAAAAAGACATTTAGTAATTCCGCCTTTAGAGTGTCATCCTCTGTTTCAATGCCATTTACGTCACAGAGTATCTGGACACTTCATTTTGATCCACCTACCACTTTGACATAAGACCAAAATTTCTTAGGATTCTCAGCCAAGTCAGTACAAAGAACTCTACATTCGAATTCGTTGAACGCCTCTCGCATAGCCCTCCTCATGCTACATTTCACTTCGTGTAATTTTTGTTTGTCTACAAGGCTTTGGCTACGTTTATGTTTGCAGTGAAGTTCCCTTTGCTTCTGTAGCAGCTTTCTAATTTGGTTGTTGTACCACTGTGGCTCCTTTTCATCTCTTATGACCTTGCTAGGTACATACTCATCTAGTGCATATTGTACGATGGCTTTGAATTTGGACCACTGTTCATCAACACCATCTGTACTTAAGATAAAACTTCTGTCCTAAGCTGTCAAGTACTCTGAAATCCCCTTTTTGTCACTTTTTCCAAACAGAAAAAGCTTCCTACATTTTTTAATACTTCTATTTACGGCTGAAATTACCAATGCTGTAACTGCTTTATGATCGCTGATTCCCTGTTATGCATTAACTGTTCTGAATAGTTTGGGTCTGTTTGTCACCAGAAGGTCTAATATGTTGTCACCATGAATTGGTTATCTGTTTAACTACTCAAGGTAGTTTTCAGATAATGCACTCAAAACAATTTCACTGGATTCTTTGTCACTGCCACCTGTAATAAACGTTTGAGTCTCCCAATCTATATCAAGTAAATTAACATCTCCTCCCAAAACTATAACATGATCAGGAAATCTACTCGAAATATTTTCCAAATAATTTTGCAATTTATCTCAAAGAATCTCAATAATGCTCAGAAAAAGTACTCAGCCTTCGATTGAGAAATCCCCTCAGGGACTCAGCATTAATTTGCTGAGTACGGGATCCTGAGCTGTGGGCTGTGTCACGCCAACAGTCCGCTACACCGTAAGCTCTGTGTGTGCTTCAGCGACCATCGTTCGGTGCAACGGTGGAACGTCGTATGTTTCAGAGCTTAATTGTCCGGGTTATGAGGACGGTACAAACCTCTATAGAAAAAAAACCTCAAGGTGTGTTATGTGCAGAGGAGATGCATGGCTGTTGAGGTTGAACAATGAGCAACCTCGGAGCAACCTGCCACACCTCAGTTGTATAAGGCTTCTCCAGGCAAGCGGGGCTCTACCTGGGTGGACCTTCATATCCCTAGCTGCTCGAGGGAACACCATGAGAAGATCTCAGAGCTATGCTGGTGGATGTTTAACCACTGTCTCAAAGCACCCAATCAGTTCCATCCCTGGCTACACCATGAGAAGAATGTGGGATTCATCATCAAGGTGAGATGTATGCCCCCCAATACCTGGTGTGCAGTCGAATGGATGACGAATCATTTATGACAACGAAACATCTGTTTTTTTTGTGGAGAATCGGGAAGATAAGTTTGGGGAGGTAGAAGGGATGTCGAAGATGAGGTTCAGATCTGCTCTAATAATGACATCATCCCCAGCCCAATCACAGGCTCTACTTGCTGTGACAAGCTGGGTGATGTTTCCGTTACCATCACTCCAACAAAAGCCAGAACATGGTCCAGAGTGTTATCTTTCATAGAGACCTATTACTACAGTGCAATAAAGAACTCCAGAAGAACTTAGAGGGACAAAGAGTGCACTTTATTCAGCGCATATACAGGAGTCTGAAGGACAACAGGGTCGCCACCGGTGTCTTCATGTTGGCTTTTGAGGGTGATTCATTGCCTGAGAAGGTCAAGGTGATGATCTACCGGTGTGACGTCAAACCCTACATTCCTCCCCATATGTGCTGCTTTAAGTACTGGAGATTTGGCCATATGTCATCCTGCTGTGAGGCCAACCCCACCTGTCAGGAGTGTGGACGTGTGTCTCATCTAGATGTGCCATGTACCCCTCCCCCGGTCTGTGTAAACTGCAGCCATCACCACTCTCCCTGCTCTCAACCTGCACAGTTCGCCACAAAGAATGCAAAATAATGGAGTATAAGACCTTGGACAGGCTGTCATATTCAGAGACTAAGAAGAAGTATGAAAAGATCCACCCTGTTAATATGAAGTCAACATATGCCACTGGTGCATCAACATCCATATTAAAATCATCTCCTGTGACATCTACCATGCTGGGCCCTCGGGCTCAACTGTTAACACCTGGCCCCTCGGAGTCTCGGGGCGCCTCCTCTTCTGTTGCCCCCAAAGTCACTACTTTAGGAGCAATCATTCCACACCTACAGGGGACAACCCTTGCTCCTATGGCTTCTCCCACTGGTAAAGTTGATGCCAGTGAGTGGCTGAAAAAGCCATCAATTGCTGGTCTTAAGGCCTCAAGGGTGTCCTCAGTCCTTGGGATTGAATCCGCAAGACTCTCCTAGCAGGAAAAGCTGAAGGATCAGGGGAGAAGAAAAAGAAGAAAACCAAACAGAAAGAATGCCTGGTGGCTCCGTGCCACCACAACAAACCTCTGCCTCAGAGGATGAGGTGGAGATTCTCGTGTCCCCTGAGGACTTGGCTTTTGTTGAGTCCCCAGATCTACACCTACATCTACATAGATACTCTGCAAATCACATTTAAGTGTCTGGCAGAGGGTTCATTAACCACTTTCATAACTTTTCTCTACCGTTCCATTCTCTAATAGCGCGCGGGAAGAAAGAACACCTAAATCGTTCCGTTTTCGATCTGATTTCTCTTATTTTATTGGGATGGTCATGTCTCCCTAAGTAGGTGGGTGCTAGCAAAATATTTTCACATTCAGAACTAAAAGTCGGTGATTGAAACTTCGCAAACAGGTCACGCCGCAATGAATAACGTCTTTCTTTTAATGATTTCCACCCCAATTCGTGCAACATTTCCGTGACGCTTTCCCCCCCGTAACGTGATAAAACAAAACGAGCTGCCCTTCTCTGAACCTTCTCAATATCTTCCGTCAGTCCCACCTGGTGAGGGTCCCATAAGGGGCAACAGTACTCCAAGAGAGGACGCACAAGTGTGATGTAGGCAGTCTCTTTGGTGAAGCTGGTGCATTGTCTAAGCGTTCTGCCAATGAAACGTAATCTTTGGTAAGCCTTCCCCACAATATTTTCTATGTGGTCTCTCCAGTCAAAGTTGTTTGTAATTGTAACTCCTAGGTATTTGGTAGAATTTACGACCTTAAGGTTTGACTGATTTATTGCGTAATTGAAGTTCAGCGGATTTCTTTTAGTGGTCATGTGTATTACTTCACACTTTTCTTTATTTAGTGTCAATTGCCAATTTTCGCACCAAGTAGAAATTTTGTCTAAATCGCTTTGCAGTTGCTTTTGATCCTCTGTTGACTTCAATAACCGATAAACGACAGCATCATCCGCGAACAGTCTAAGGGAGCTATTCAGATTATCTCTTAAATCGTTTATAAACACGAGGAAGAGTAGGGGACCTATAACGCTTCCCTGTGGAACGCCAGATATCACTTCTGTTTTACTCGATGTGATGGACATTGAGATTCTGCCTCCACCATCAGCAACAGCAAATGATCCTGCAGACCTCACTGCACCTTCAAAATCAGCATGTCCCAGTGACCAGGACCCACTATGATCATGCAGTGGAACTGTTGCGGTTTTTTCCACCATTTGTTCAAGTTACAGCACTTTGCGACCTTCCTATCAGTTCTCACCAATAAGACTTCGACAATACATAAATCTGGGTAGTAAAAGTTTATGGCTCATCTCTGTTCATAGGGCTGAGTTATGTATGTCAGCTTCTATGCCCTAAACAGCTACCCAATCTGTTTACACAAGTTCAATAATTAATCTGTAGTTTAGCCAGTCTATCAATTTGCATATGACAACGTGAAAATAAATTTAACAAACATAAATTAAAGCTCTGAATGACCAAGAAAATGGATTCTAAGATAAAGAAGTGATTCACTCACAAAGTAATTCTTTATAAATGGTGTTTATTACTCTTATTAGACATGAACATGTGGGGGTGGTACTACTTTATACATTGGTAAATAACTGAATATTTCCCCAACTATTTTTCATGAGAGGCACAATAAGTATCACATGCACTCGAGAGTAAAAGTTCTAAATTATCATTCGTAAATTAGTGTAGTCCATCGAACATTGCAGTTCAAAATTAATCCGCGATTACAGTATTTGTTATAAAACACAGTTCGTAATCACACAAGCACATGATTGCTGAATTAATACAGTTTCACACCCCTACTACCATGCATAGTTTACCACTTTTCAAGCAGAGACTTAGTTCTTCAGTCACAGTCCCTAAATTTTCTAAGTCCACACATGCCTATCTCTTCAAATCACAAGTTCGTAACATGGCGTCAGACTGCCAGTGTCACAACCTTTCACCACCACATCCAAGTTACGAGTCCCTTCCCAAGCATTCGAAAAGCGTGCTATCCCTGCTCCCAAAATTGTATCCTTCTGCACATTCTAACGCCTCATCTTTAAAATACAATTTCCCTTCCAAAATATTATACATTTGAATATAACGCGATTAAATGCTTTGACCACCTCCCTACAATTGTTGTTTAATTTAAGAAACGAATATATATTTAACAGTACTAAAAACGGTTGAGACTGAAGCTCTTTGCTATTAAGCATGGCACCTCATTGTTCAAATATACTGCCACTGTCAAAATATAGTTACACAATTAATATTTAATTTATCATGGCTAATTAAGCAAATATATTAAGTTCTTGTCCACATCCCGCAGCTATCTTCCTGATCTGATTCAGAAGCAAATTGCCAGAACCACCTCCTCATCCCCCCAAATCCAGAACATTCCACCAAAGAACCCCAGAAGTGCCCCTTTTGTCACTGGATACTCTCCGGGACTGGAGCGGACTCTGAATGTGGCTCTCCAGAAAGGATATGACTTCCTTAAATCCAGCCCCGAAATGAGATCCATCCTTAATGACATCCTTCCCACTCCAACAAGAGGGTCTTTCTGCCGACCACCTAACCTTCGTAACCTCCAAGTCCATCCCTATGAAATCCCCAAACCACTTTCCCTACCCTCTGGCTCCTACCCATGCGACCGCCCCAGTCCAGTAACCCGGAAGGTGTACACGATCAAGGGCAGAGCCACTTGCGATAGCACCCACGTGATTTACCAAATGACATGCCTGCACTGTGAAGCGTTCTATGTGGGAATGACCAGCAACAAACTGTCCATTTGCATGAACGGTCACAGGCAGACAGTGTTTGTTGGTAATGAAGATCACCCTGTGGCTAAACATGCCTTGGTGCAGGGCCAGCACATCTTGGCACAGTGTTACACCATCTGGGTTATCTGGATACTTCCCACCGACACCAACCTTTCAGAACTCCGGAGATGGGGACTTGCCCTTCAGCTTATTCTCTCCTCCCATTGCCCACCTGGTATCAACCTCTGCTAAATTCAAATTCCCGCCCACCATCTTTAGCATCTTTGCCTTGGTTCTGTGGACGAGCCTCTGCCTCAAGTGATATCTCTTTCCAACTTCTTTGCTTTTTACAAATGTCTGTCTACGTGTGTTTCCGTTTGGATATGTGTGAGTGTGTGTATGTATTTGTTTACCTTCCTTTTTTCCCCCCTGCCCTCTCAAGATGTGCCTCGCACAGGAGGAGGGCCTGTGTGGTGACCGCTTGGCCATTGAATCGATAAAGGACCAAATGTGTGACATATCTTTGTAGCTGGATCTTTGGGGCCCCTCAGGGGCTCAGCATTAATTTGCTGAGTATGGGCATGGTGAACCCAGGGTCCTGAGCCATGGACTGTGTCAAGCCAACAATCCGTTACACTGTAAGCTCTGTGCGTGTTTCAACGACCATCGTTCGGCGCAACGGTTGAACGTTGTACGTTTTAGAGCCTGGGGATCTTGTCTTAATTGCCCGGGTCGTGAGGATGGTACAAACGTCTATAAAAAAAAAAACTCAATCTCAAGGTGTGCTACATGTCGAGGAGATGAATGGCTGTTGAGGTTGAACAGTCGCTATCAAGCAACCTGTGAGGAACCGCCAAACTTCAGTTGTATAAGGCTTACCCAGACAAACGGGGCTCTGCCTGGGTGGACCTTTAAATCCCTGTCTACTAGTGAGAACACCATGAAAAGACCCTGTAACATTGCCAGACATAGAACCAGTGTCTCTAAGCATGGCAAAATTGAGTTCAACACGACAACATACGATCCTAAGACGTTCCCTTCACTAGCCCCCCCCCCCCAAGGGGGGAACGCAGGGGCTTAAATTGATCAGAGCCATATTCGCCACAATATATAGTCTGTGAGAGTACTGATGGAGAGTCTTTCACATCCACTAAGACTCAGTTCTTCATAGACAATCTCGAAGACAAGTTAGGTGAAGTGGCATCATTTTCAAAGATGAGGAGTGGGACTTTCTTGATACAGATGGTGTCCCCAGCCCGGTTGTGTGTGTTACTCGTCTGCAACAGGCTGGGTAATATCCCGGTGAGTATCTCTCCCCATAAATCCTTAAATATGGTCCAGGGTCTCATCTATCACCGAGATCTGTTGTCCCAGACCAATGAAGAGCTGTGAGTGAGCCTGCAGCAACAAGGGGTCCATTTTGTCTGGCAGATGTACAGGGGACCTAAAGATAATGGGACCGAGTGAGGTGGCGCAGTGGTAACGCACTGGACTCGCAAAGGGAGGATGGTAGTTCAAATCCACCTCCGGCCATCCAGATTTAGGTTTTCCGTGATTTCCCTAAATCACCCCAGGCAGATGCCGGGATGGTTCCTTTCAAAGGGCACGGCCGATTTCCTTCCCCATCCTTACCCAAAACTCCGAGTGTTAGCTCCGTCTCTAATGACCAAGCTGTCGATGGGATGTTAAACCCTAAGCTATCTTCCTAAAGATAATAGGGCTGCAACCAATGCTTTTATCTTGGCCTTTGAAGGTGATACACTGCCTTAGAAGGTCAAGATAATGATCTACCAGTGTGATGTCAAGCCATATGTCCCTCCCCGTATGCTGTGTTTCCGGTGCTGGAAGTTTGGGCACATGTCGTCCCAATGTACATCCAGCCCAACCTGCAGGAAATGTGGGTGGCCATCTCATCCAGATGCCCCATGCACCCCACCTCCCCTTTGTGTGAATTGCGGGCAACATCACCCACCATGCTAACCAAAATGCTCTGTTTTACATTGGGAAAGAAAGATCATGGAAGTAAAGACCCTGGACCGGCTGACCTTTCCTGAGGCACGTACGAAATTCGAGCAACTCCACCCTGTCTGTATGGAAACATCTTTTGCCACAGTCACAACAGCACCAGTTTCCTCAGGACCTGTGAAAACACCAGTGTTATCTCCTCTCTTGGGCCCTAAGGGCCATCAATCTTCCACAACGGGTGGGGGCCCGTCTCCATCCATCACTCCCACAACACTTGTGGGAGCAATTGCGAACCCTCCTCCCACCATCAAGGATTCCAGTCCCCACTCCTAGCTGGAAAAGAAACAGTCTTCCCTTGCCCCTCTCACTTGGAAGGGATCCTTTGGGACGCTCCCTTCTGGGGATTCTCGGAGTGCGCCAGGGGATCCCAGCCATTGGCTGAATGATCCGAAAACTGCTGATCAAAGGGCTTCTGGCTCTTTGACACTCCCTGATGTCGCTTCCGGGAAGCCCTCCCAGCCCTTAACACCAAAGGGCCAGCGAGAGGGAACAAAGAAGGAAAAGAAGGCCAAGACTAAGGACACTTCAGTGGCTTGAAAGGAATGCTCGCTCACATCTTTGTCCTCTGAAGATGAGATGGAGATCCTTGCATCCCTCAAGGATCTAGCCTTCCTAGGATTGCCAGAACCCATGGTTCTCAATCCTGCAGATTCTGGAGAGTTGGCGTCAGGTGCCCCTGCGGAATAACCATTTCACTCCTTAAATTAAGGCTATTCAGCACGCTGCAAAAGACATCTTGCAGTGGAATTGCGGAGGTTTTTTCCACCATCTGGCTGAACTGCATCAGTTACTCTGCCACTTCCCTGCAATCTGTCTAGCCATGCAGGAAACATGGTTCCCCTCGAGAGGACCCTTTCCCTCTGAGACAATCAAGGCTATTTTAAAAACCGTATTGTCTATGACAGAGTTTCTGGTGACGTCTGTGTCTACGTCCTCGCCTCTGTCCCCAGTGTTGCTGTGCCTCTTCAAATACCTGTAGAGGCAGTCTCTGTTAGGCTCTGTGTGTTACAAGATTTTACCATCTGCTCTGTCTGCCTTCCACTAGATGATGCTGTCTTTCCTGCAGACCTTGCTGCCTTGGTCGCCCAACTTCTCCCACCATTTCTTCTTTTGGGGGATTTCAACGCCCACCACACTTTGTGAGGTGCCACACAGACCTTGGCTCGGGGTAGGGATGTTGAGTCTCTCCTGTCAGAACATAATATCTGCCTTCTCAACACTGGTGCTCCTACCCACTTCAGCACAGCACATGGTACATATTCTGCCATAGACCTGTCTGTCTGCAGCCCTGGCCTTCTTCCACATCTCACCTGGAGGGTCCATGACGACTTGTGTGGCAGTGACCATTTTCCTATCTTCTTGTCGCTCCTACAGTGTCTGTCTGCCGACCATCTGCCTTGCTGGTCCCTCCGTAGGACTGACTGGCCAGCTTATTCCTCAGCTGCTGTGATCTCCTCTCCCCCTACAGTTCATGTTGATGCCGCTCTTCAGCAGGTCACAGAGGCCATCATTTCTGCAGCCGAAAACACTGTCCCCACCATACCTGGTTCGCTCCATCGTATGTTGGTGCCCTGGTGGACAGCGGATATCACTGAAGCCATCCGGACATGTTGGTGAGCATTACAGTGCCACCAACACCACCCTTCTTTCAAACATCTTGTTGCCTTCAAGCATAAGTGGGCATGGGCACGGTGACTGATCCAACAAAGTAAGAGAGCCTCCTGGGAGAAGAATGTTACCTCCGTTGGTACCTGTGCTTCTCCGTGCCTCGGCATTCATGGTACAGTCTGTACTGACCCTGTTGCTGTTGCTGAGCACCTGGCAGATCATTATGCACACACCTCAGAGACTGCTGCTTATGGTGCATACTTTCGTGCCCTTAAAGAGCGAACAGAGAGCAATCAGATTTCCTTTTGAATGCAATGTCAGGAACCATACAACATACCATTTACTGAGTGGGAGTTTGAAAGTGCCCTTGCTGCATGCCCAGATACCTCCCCTGGACCCGATCACATTCACAGTCAGTTCCTCCAACACCTATCAGTGGACTCCAAGTGCCAACTTCTCACCCTGTTTGATCGTATTTGGCTTGAGGGTGCTTTCCTGCCCTACTGGCAGGATAGCATTATCATCCCAGTGATTAATCCTGGGACAGATCCGCAGGTGCCTGATAGTTACCACCCGATCAGCCTCACCAACATTCCATGCAAGCTCCTCGAACAGTTGGTCAGTCGGAGGCTCATTTGGATCCTCAAGGACCGGGGACTCTTGGTGCCACAACAAGGTGGGTTCTGTCAAGGCCGCTCCACTATCGATAATCTCGTGTCACTGGGGTCGGCCATCCATACAGCATTTACACACTGCAAACACCTGGTTGTCGCCTTCTTTGACCTGCGGACAAACGACATCACCTGGCACCATCATATCCTGTTGACACTGTATGACTGGGGCTTACTGGGTCCACTTCTATATTCATTAAGAACTTCATTGCGTTGCTTTCTTTTTGTGTTTGTGTTGGTTTTCGTTTCAACTCAGCCCATTGTCAAGAGAACGGAGTCCCACAGGGTTCCGTTCTTAGTGTCCCTTTATTTTTAGTCACCATTAACGGTCTTGTGGTGGCTGTGGAGTCATCGGTATCCACATCCTTGTATGCTGATGACTACTGCATGTATTTTAGTTCCACCAGTATCGATGTTGCTAAACATCGGTTGCAACTGACCATTCGAAAGGCACAGTCGTGGACGTTTGACCACGGTTTTTAGCGCTCTGCATCGAAAACCCAGGTAAAGCATTTCTGCCAATGTTGTGCAGTACACTTGGAACCTGAACTTTATTTAGCTGGAGACCTGCTACATGTCAAAGAGACACACAGATTTTTAGGCATGATGTTCGAAGACTGTCTCAACTCGGTGTCACACCTTCACCAGCTGAAACAAAAGTGCTAGTGACCCCTCAACATCCTGCACTGTCTCAGCACACTGTTTGGGGAGCCTCACACCCAACGCACCTGCAAATTTATAAGGCCCTCATTCAGTCGTGCCTAGACTATGGCAGCATAGTTACGATTCAGCCACGCCTTCAGCACTGCAGGCATTGGACCCAATTTTACATCGTTGTGTCCTTTTGGCTATGGGGGCTTTTCACACAAGCCCTGTGACAACCCTCCTCATCGAAGTTGGGGTCCTCCCACTGTGGTATCACAGGCAACATCTGCTAGCTTCCTATGATGCCCATGTCCAGGCCTTGCTCTTTCACCCAAACCACTGGCTCCCTTTTCCAGATGCCGCACTTGCTATCCCTCCATGACAGCCCAGGTTGGGTTACCTGATCTCAATCCATGTTCATTCCCTTCTTTCGCCCCTCACATCCTATCCACTCCCTACCACTTTCCACTATTCCTTTCAAACCTCTCCTTGGTCCATTCCTCGTGTGCAGCTACATCTGGATCTGTCCCCTGCACCGAAGGACTCAGTTTCCCCAATACATCTCCATCACCAGTTTCTGCAACTACTCGATTCGTTCCGTGTGGCTTACAAGTGATCGACCAGTGTTTCTCTCGCCACCCATTAGTGTGGTCGATCCAGGATACTGTTTACTCTCTATGCCAATCAGGCCATTCTGTGGTCTTTGTGTGGACCCTGGGCCATGTCGGCATACCAGGGAATGAACATGTTGAATGATTGGCAAAGCAGTCCGCTATGGCACCACCTCTCAATATTGATGTCACGGAACCAGATGTTAAATTGCTGTTGCACCGGAAGGTGCGCAAGGCTTGGAGCACCGCGTGGGCTACAGCGAATGCACCAAATAAGCTTCAGACAGGAAAGCTGTCCTCAGTTCTGTGGAAATCTTCACTGCGGCCGATCCGCTGAGAGGTGGTTGTCCTCTGCTGCCTCTGTATTTGGCACACATGGTTAACCCATGGCTCTCCCCATCGCCGTGAGGCCCCACCCGTGTATCGATGTGGTGTAATGTTGACAGTGGCCCAGCTTTTGATCAACTGTCCGCTTTTAGCCAACTTGTGGCAATCTTCTAATATCCCAGCCATGCTACTCTTAGTTTTAGACGATGATTCCTCCATGGCTAATGCAATTTCAAGTTTTATTCGCGCAGCTGGTTTTTACAACAGCATCTAGTGGTGTGTGCCATAGCCTGATATCTTAGGCCCCCACCTATCCAGCACTTAAAAAGAATTTTTCAGACCCTTATGCAAAATGCCATGGGGTTTTTAGTGTGTGCACTATGGTTGGCTCATCCTGTTTTATCTTTGTGATCAGCCAGTCATGGTAATGTGCTGTCCAGTTTTAGTAGAGTTCCTGACTTTGTTTTACCTATTGTGTGTCTTCATTTTGTGTTGTCAGCAACTTGTCTATTGTCAGCCTGTCCCTTTTGTGATTATTTATTTTAGGAGCTTTGTTTTATTTATTTTACACTCTTGACAGTGGACTCATAGCTAGGAACAGGGGACTGATGACCTAGCTGTTTAGTCCCCTAAAAAACCAATAACATTAACTCACAGTTGAGTATTAGCCTTTGTTTCGTTTAGCCATAAAGTGATTTAAAATACATGTGGTTCTTACTGGGGCCCCAACCCCACATAAAACTCATATATCTTACTGCTCTAGTAGACAGGTGTTGAGTTACAGAACCTAGCTCCAATTGGCAGCACAACACCTTGTCTACAAGAGCATCGAAATATATGGAAGTTGATGGTGGATTGTTTGAACATCTTCTGTGAGGAAACTTACACAATTAAACAAACCATCTTAATTTACAGACATCTGTACCTTTTTAAGTTCATAGTTGTTTTCATTTGTTTACTTGGAAATGGTTACGAAAAGGGCATATGTTTATTGGAACTTTTTAGTTCAGAATCACCAGAAGTATCAGCCCTCAAAGCATGTACGTTTCCTCCTGACTCACCCTGTATAGATAGAAAATAATGATGATCTGATCACACTTTCATGGAGCATTCCTGGTGACACCCTTGTCTCTGATGAACCGGGCACCGTTGAGGGTACTATTACTTAAGATGTCTTCGAGCCACTAAAATATGTGGGAACATATCCTGTATGTTCATCCAGTCTGCAGTGGTGCACCATGTCAAACATCTTCAGGAACCAGGGAATACAGAATCTGCTTGTTCTTCCTCACACAAAATATCATATGAGAAAAGGGCAAATACAGAAGCAGCTGTGCAGATGCATGAGCAAAAACTTTTCTGTCTCATGGAAATCCATTATATTTGAACTGAACAGGAATGCCTATTATTATATGCTCCACATGGAAGTCTGTTTGATGAGCAATTTATTTCTTGATTTACGTAGAAATAACTTAATATGTAAACAGAACATCATAGGAGAAACAACAGTTTTCTCCAGCTTGCTTTTCACCCTATCTGAAAACTCAGCCCATTCACACTTTTGAGACGAGTGGCATAGCTTCTACATCAGTTTGACAGTACCCCCAAAAGATGAGCAATGTAGCTCCTACTTTGGCCGATTATCAGTGATGTTAATGACTCCCAGTGCATGACTTCCTTTTTTGTAGGTTTAAAAGTATCTCTGGTTATCCTAGCACCAAGAAAAAATATAGATAGCAGCAAATGTCACTGTTGATATTTGCTTTGCCACACTCACACTTGACTTACAACATGCACTTGGAAGTGCAAAACTTTCAATTGTTGTTGACTGATGGCTTTGCATTTTATTTTTGTCATGGACTTATGAGATGAGGAAATAAATTTTGATTGAACAATAGTGGTTCAGAATTAGATGAAGAAATTGCAGATTTTAACATTAGTGATGGTAAGCCATTTTTGTCCAAATTTTTCATAACTCTGTGATTTGATTTCTGGTCAGCAAAAAGATAAGTCATAAAAATTTTCTTATAGATGAAAATGATCTCTTGGACGGTGAACCTTCAGAAAGACCTGAAGATGAGGCTGTTGATATCATTGTCATGACAATCACAACTGGTCGTTTCAATTTGTCATATTCTTCTGGCCAGTGGACAGATGACAATACCATCACTCTCCAGCTTCCTGTTTTATCTGAATCCTGTGGAATTCAAAATGGGATTGACCAACATTCTTCAGTTATTGATTGTTTCATGTACTTTTTTGATGAAGAACTGATGAGACTGTTCAAACGAGAGAGAAAACACTACAATATAATGACAATAGAGATACTACATGCTACAGGAAAACTGAAGCATCAGTCAGTGTGGCATAAGTGGAAAACAGTGAAACTCGATGAACTGTATAAGTGTTTTTGGTATTATTTTGCATATGTGTCTAGTCAAGAAACCAAAACTGTCTTACTACTGGTCAACAAATCCCATGGTGTAGTCATCGCTTGTGGAAAAGTGTTTGGCAAGAGAGAGATTTTTGTCAATTCTACAAATGTTACATGTCATAGATAATGCAACATATATTCCTAAAAACCAGGTAGCTCACAATCCTATTCAACAGATTCCTGATCCAAAGTGGAAATGCTTACAAGCAAGAAGAAAATAGTATTATGGATGAAGGAATTTGCCATTTTTGTGGTGGATTGAGTTTTAGAGTATATATGAAAAATAAGCTTAATAAAAATGGTGTACATTTTTTATGCTGTGTGTTAATGAAAGTGGGTACATCCTGAACTATCACATTTATTCTGGAAAACAGTCAAATGATGATAACAGCATTTTACATACTGTTGACAGATTTGTTTCATTAATTTTATAATAAAGGTCACACATTACACATGGGCCAATTTTACACCAGCCCTGATTTACTGGATTATTTGTGGGGGAAAAATAACTAAGGCAGTTGGTACTGAGCAGAAAAATAGAAAAGCACTTCCAAGAGATCTTGTTGGCCAGAAATTGGAAAAAGAGAGAGAGAGAGAGAATTTTTGTTTTGCAGATGAGATCACTTACTGTTTGTAAAATGGAAGGACAACAGAGACATTTTTCTTTTGATGACCAAGCACAATATGATGGCAACAAATGTCAGTGGAAAGGTGGGAAAAAATGAAGCCAGACTGTGTTTTGGACTACAGTAGTAAAAAAGTTGGTGTGGATCATAGCAACCAGCTACTGGCATACTATCTTTTTGAATGAAAACAAATAAAGTGGTAGAAAAAAAGTTTTCTTTCACATTTTCATGCACATACTGCAAATTCATGCATTTTGTACAAAAAGTTGCAAAATACAAGCAAATGTATGGTTGAATACATTACAGTTTACAGAGAACTTGGTTCACAAAGGTGGCCGCTTATAATCGTGCACTTCTCAGAATAGTCCGCCCATCAACAAACTAAGCAGAAAATATTTTCAAAAATTAATTCCACCCACAAAATTGTCTAAGTGACTTCAGAGAAGGTGCAAAGTATGCATCAACAAGCACAGCCACATTTGGTAAAGTTTGAAGGAAAGACAATTGATATTTTTTGTGAAACCTGTGATGTAGGGCTTTCTTTTCTAAAATGTTTCAAAATATTTCATACAAAAGCCAATGTAACTGTGTGATTATTAACAAAATAAAAGTTCATATTTCAATTTAAAACTAACAATTTCGATCCTGTTCCCTTCAAGATTCTAAAAGGTATTTTTTTTTTTCACTGTGAAAACAGCACACACTTATATTAATATACAACCCTTGTAACTAATGTAAATGTTTATTTCTTTGCAGGACTCTGAAGGGAAATGACGTCTTTTTTAAATGCAAGAGAGCACTGGCTTATCCATGATTGTGTTCTGGAGGAGGGGGGGGGGGGCTGAGGTCAAATCGTGTTCCGGGGGGAGGGGGGAATCAAATCGTGTTCTTGGGGGGGAGGGGGGCTGAGCTTGATCACTGAGCTGACATGATTTCTTTAAAAAAGAGAGAGAGAGAGATAGAGAGAGAGAGAAATGGATTTGTGCCTTTACTCATAGGGGAGGCTGCAGCAAGGTGGGGGGTGGGGGGTCTGGGTGGCCTGCAGCCCAACAGCCCCCCCCCCCCCTTCCTGGATACGCCACTGCAAGAGAACAATCTCTTTTCTGTGATATAAAATCTGCAGTAGAAAATTCAGAAAAACTGTGGTATCGGTCAGTACCAGATGGTTGGGCATCAACAATCGCGCTCGTTTTTGAAAGTGTTAATCTGGAGTTTTCTTGGTGGGCTGTTATAATATCTGCATTTTGTAAGGGTATCATTCACTATTTCTTTTGCAAATTTTTTCCATTCTTTGCGTATGGCAATACCTTAGTTTCTTCTGAAATGAGGCAGTCTCTGCATTTTGCATTCTTATTGAACAATGCTAGAACAGTGGCTGATGATGATGCACTCATAGCTTTTTTTCTATTGCCTGGCTTTTGGTTATTCTGCAGTAGCACAACTTTCACCACTATAATGTGTTTTCTGTCTGCGTGGCTATACACATATTTTGTGATAACACAAATGCACCTCTATCCTGACACTAAAATGATGTGAATTTGTACTGCTTGAATTTGCTCATAAACTTTCACCTGTGAGAAGGAGATATTAGCCAAAACTTAAGAATGAAGATAGCTAACATAAAATGTAGCCTTCCGCTGTCCTCCCAACCTCTGCAACAACCTCGTCCAACCCTACAACATCCCAAAACCATCTTCCCTACCTAATGGTTCCTACCCATGTAACCAATCTCGTTGCAAAACCTGTCCAATGCATCCTCCTACAACAACATACTCCAGCCGCACCACAGGAAAAACCTACCCTATTCACGACAGGGCCACATGTGAGACAACACACATCATGTATCAACTGTCATGTGTCCACTGTGCAGTCTTTTATGTTGGTATGACAACCAACAAATTGGCTGAGCAGATGAATGGTCACAAACGGACTGTTTGCCTGGGGGACACCCAATATCCTGTGGCAGAGCATGCCCTCCAGCATGACTGCAGGGACCTTGGCACGTGTTACACCACATGTGCTATTTGAATACTGCCACCTAACACCAATCACTCAGAGCTACGGAGATGGGAACTTGCCCTCCAACACATCCTCTCCTCCCGCCACCCTGCTAGCCTAAATCTTTGTTAACCTCCCCTCCCTCCACCTTCAACTCATCTATCCATTACTTATTTCTCCCCCCCCTCCTTACCTCACCCCCCCACTCTCTCTCTCTCTCTCTCTCTCTCTCTCTCTCTCTCTCTCTCTCTTCTCTCTGTGTGTGTGTGTGTGTGTGTGTGTGTGTGTGTGTGTGTGTGTATGTTCCTCTATATCTTTCCATCTTTCCCTGTTAATCAAAAATGTTTAGTTAACCCCCCACCCCCTCCACCACTCAGCATCATTCGGTTCACTCAACTTTTCTTCTTGTTACTGCTTGATCTTTCCTCTTTGGTTATATTTATCCTCTCTAGCTTGGCTCAGTACTATTACACAGTATCTCTGATTTCCACACTCCTTAACACCATCCCATCCTTTTTTCTTCCCTTCTCTCTTACCTGAAGTAGAAACTGTGTCCGAAAGCTTGTCCTTTTTATTTTCTCTTCATTTGTGTCACTATCGGTGGTACAGCAAAGCTAAGTGCTTGCCAGCCAATCTATCTCTTTTGAAAAATAATTTATCATCTCTGAGGTGAATTTCCATCACTAATCAAATAGTACCTTCATGGTCTACATCCTTCTTACTCTTTTAACTATATTTATCCGTTTGCTTTCATTTACATCTGTCATCTGAACTCCTTACTTGCCATTGTTGTCTATATTCCTTGTGTTAACGTCTTAAAATTAACTACCCTCCCATATATAGCATACAATTGTGCCATTTTATGCCCACATCTGTTCATTTAATCATTTACTAAATAGTCGTTTATTAAAGAGACGTCTCCCATACGGGAGATTGTTGCAATAATCCAACTTTGTTGTATTATTTACAAATGTTTTTAAAGTTATTTCAACTAAAATTCCAGCAACTTTTCCTTTAGCACTAATCAATAACAATGTTTTTGTTGTTTATCAGCCATTTTACCATAAATTTTGCGCCGCTGGTAAGTTTTAATGTGCCGCCGGTGATCTTTAATGAACTGTTAATAAACTTCTAAGTGCCACTAGCGACGATTTGTCTTGATTTGTCTGCTGTCAAAGATCCTTTTTCGAGAATTGTTCACCCAATAATTCATCTAAATTAATTTTAATTTAAATTTTCTTTCTATTCCGCCACTCCTTACACACCAGGACCCAATTACTACAACTTTGTGGGTGTTTTATTTATTTTAATTTTCCCAGCCAATTATCCACCATGTATCCCAACCCTATACCACAGTACCTTCAGTCTTTCCGCAAACATGTATTTGCTATGGCCAAACTGCAATCCCAAATTCTTCTCTCCAGTCCTGTTTGTCATTTGGAACAGTCCCCAAAAGACTCACTTTAAAAGTTCCCATCTCTGGGTGTAATCCTTGTTTCCATCACTTTCTCCTACAGTTCCAAATTCAGCAGTCCTTAGCTCTCATCCATCTTGTCCTTCAACAGTATTATGCCTCATGTAGCCAGCACTCACAAAAACTCCTCTCTCTCTCTCTCTCTCTCTCTCTCTCTCTCTCTCTCTCTCTCTCTAAAATACTTCTCTTCTCACCACCTGGCTCAATTAATGCACTCAGAGCCACAAAACAACAAGCCAACTGTAAACTTGAACTGTATGCCACATAACATCTACAAAACTATCCACCCTCAAACCCCCCACTCATTGGCAACAAACCAAGACTGGCTTCCCTACTGAACTTCCAATCCCAGCACACACCCCAACCAAAACCTATCACAACCATCACCACATGCAAACACCACCCAATACCAATTCTAATTCAGCCCTTAACCTCTCATCCAAATCCCTCTCCATTCCAAAAATACCTGTCCTGTCTAAAGGCTTAACCTTCTGTCCCACACCTAAAGAATATGGTCAAGGATCTCCTCTCATTCACCCGTAACTTTAACTGGAAATACCACTTCACTACCCAGTCATAACCCCCAGGCAGCAGAGCCGCTGTTGAACACTGTCTTGAACAATTACAACCTCCCTCCCAAATAGGTCCCCCTGCCCTTCCCCAAATCCATCCCTTGCAGGAATTCCTCACCTCCAGCATTGCTTCCCAATCCTTCCTGAATAACATATCAACCACTCATAACATCAACCTAGCTGAATCCAGTGCCATCTGAGAGCTGCAAGCAGACTGCTCCATTGTAATTCTCCCAGTGGACAAGGGTTCCACAACTGTGGTACTTAATCGAGGGAAGTATGTGGCAGAAGGGCTGTGTCAACTCTCGGACACCTCTATCTACAAACCTGTTCCTCATGACCCCATTCCTTCAATCCAGGCTGAACTGCAGAAAAATTCTTAAAACCCTAGGTCCCTCACAAGGTCTCACCACTGCCTCCTTAGAACTTCTCTCTCCACCTGAACCTCACACTCCGACCTACTACCTAGTCCCTGAAATCCATAAAGAGAATCATCCTGGCCGTCCCATCGTAGCAGGCTTCAAAGCACCAATAGAACAGATCTCTGCTCTGGTAGACCAACACCTCCAACCTATAACTTGCAGGCTCCCATCCTACACCAAAGACTTGAACCATTTTCTGCAATGCCTCAAATCCATCCCTATGCCCCCTCCCACCTGAGAGCTTCCTTGTCACCATAGATTTCACATCCCTCTACACCACCATCCCCCACACTCATGTCTATAAGCCCCGGAACACTACCCAATGCCCACCTGAAAGCCTTCCAAAACCTCATTCCTTGTCAAACTTGCCAATTTCATCGTCACCCATAATTACTTCACCTTTGAGGGCCAGACCTAGAAACAAATCAGGGGGACAGCTAAGGGTACCAGGATGACCCCTTCCTATGCCAACCTCTACATGGGCTGAATGGAAGAGGCATTCCTTAAGACACAGAAGTTGCACCCCCTGGTTTGGTATAGATTCATAGATGATATGTTTGTGGTATGGACAAATCTCTCGAGCAGCCCATTCCTCTCCTTTCAGCAACAATGTTTGTAACCCCAAACCACCCAGTTGCATCCCTTTAGTCACCCAGTACCATCCCGGCCTGGAATTCCTCAACAAATTGCTCCATCAGGGCTAAGACTTTCTCATGTCATGCCCTGAGATGAGATCATCACTCCAAAGTGTTCTTCCCACACCACCCAGAGTGGCCTTCCGCCATCCTAACAACATCCACAACATTCTCGTCCAACCCTACAACATCCCAAAACCATCCTCCCTACCTAATGGTTCCTACCCCTGTAATTGATCCCCCTGCAAAACATGTCCAATGCATCCTCCTACAACTAGATACTCCAGTGCCACCACAGGAAAAACCTATCCTAATCAAGGCAGGGCCACATGCAAAACAACACATGTCATATATCAACTGACAGGTGTCCACTGTGTGGCCTTTTATATTGGTATGACAACCAACAAATTGGCTGAGCGGATGAATGGTCACAGATGGACTGTTTGTCTGAGGGACACCCAATATCCTGTGGCAGAGCATGCTCTCCAGCATGTCATTTGGATACTACCAATCCGTCAGAGCTATGGAGATGGGAACTTGCCCTCCAACATATCCTCTCCTCCCTCATGGCCTAAATCTACACTAACTCCCCCCTCCATCCTCAACTCACCTATCCATTACTCATTTCTCCCCCCCCCCCCTTTCCTTACCTCTGCCCCCCCCCCCCCCTCATCAGGTTCACTCATCTTTTCTTCTCTTTACTGCTTGATCTTTCCTCTTTGGCTATATAAATATCCTCTCTGGCTTGGCTCAGTACTAATACACAGTATTTCTGATTTCCACACTTCTTAACACCATCCTCATGACCTAGGTTGTGAATTACCTTCCCCTTCCTTTCTCATCCCTTTTTCTTCCCTTCTCTACCACCTGAAGAAGGAACTGTTCTGAGAGCTTGTCCATCTTCTTTTCTCTTCATTTGTGTCACTATTGGCAGTACAGCAAAAATGTCTGTTGGTGTTTCTCTGTCCTCTTTAATATTACTGCATGTATCACCACAAAACAATTTTTGACAGCTGCAAATTGGAAACTGTTCCCATGCAACAGCAGCACAGCTGTTTCCAGAACATCTTACTCTTCATCTGGATGGTCACATTCAGTTACAGAAGGTGGTACAGCTTCACCATCAAAACAAAGTCAGTTTGGTGCTTCAGAAATTTGTATTTCGTTGTCATCAGTTTCACTATCTGTATGCTAGACTCAGTATCACTTGGTATGTCATCAAGAATTTTCATCAGTATTTTGGTATTCAGTTCATTTGCTTTAAATCTTCCTCTAGAAGAGATGATCAAACACACTAGTACTATACCTACAACAAAGAACAGTCCTCACTAACCAATGTTTCACAGTGGTTTCGTAATGAAACCATACATACATTTTGTATTTACATAAAAAATATGCAAGATATGGATCAAACTATAATATTAATCTTCAAAAGAGATAGATTGACTGGCCAGTACTTACCTTTTTGCTGTACTGCCGATACTTACACTCAGAAAAAAAAGGAGGAAAATAACAAGCTTTCGGAACTGCGTTCCTTCTTCAGTTGGAGAGAAGGGAGAAAAAAGGAATGGGAAAGGAAGTAAAAGGTAATTCATGACCTAGGTCCTTTCCCATTCCTTTTTTCTTTCTTCTCCCTTCTATCCACCTGAAGAAGGAACACAGTTCCGAAAGCTTGTTATTTTCCTCCTTTTTTCTGAGCATACGTATCGGCAGTACAGCAAAAAGGTAAGTACTGACCAGTCAATCTATCTCTTTTGAATAATAATTTATCATCTCTGTGGAGAATTTCCATATTAATTGAATAAAATATTAATATACTCTACAATGTATAACTTTTCGTAACTTACCAGAACTATGCCAACTCAGAAGATACTACAGCGGAAAACACAACATATGTAATCTCCCGATTCTCAGCAACAGCTAACACTGGCAAACACACTGCGGCTGAATGCCTGTGTTGCCTTTCCACGCAAACATAGTGCCCGTGCCAGCAGAGTTGTTTTTCTTGAAGACAGAGGGTAGCACACTCCACAAAGAGAATACATAGTTGTTGAGTGACAGACGGCTTGATGGTATCTTTGGGCAATGGCATTGGCGGGCAGCATCAATGAGACAATGGTGCATCCACTACATAGTCCAGAAGGTGGTGAGGGTGACTGACTTCACGCAGATCTTGTGAGGGTGAGAGGACGGGCGGCCCAGATGAGCGTAGATAAGAACCTCTGTTGTCGGGAGAATTAAAGCAAGCACATCTAGGAGGTGCACTTCTTGCGAGAGATGGGAGTCAGAGTGATTGAGGCAGTAGATAAGCACAACTTGAAAAGGAACTGATCCCTCAAGATAATGGAGAGGTCAGCACATAGGGGAGGGGATATGGGGATGATGAACTCTGTACTGTCACCATGTGTTTTCTTCAATATTTTGACAGTACAATATCCTTCAGCATGATTAGTTTTTAAGTATGAATATTCAGAAGTTAAGATGTTTCTTTCACAATGTGCAGCTAGTCCATGTCCTGTGTTAAAGGAAATAATATCTGAAGATCTGACTTATCTCCAAAGTTGTCTTCATAAATTTATTAGAACATATGGAAACCGACTTCTTAGCTTTACTGATTAAAGGTTAGATGTAACTTTATTACATTCAGAACTAAGCTATTACATTAGCTTGACATAATTAGGTCTGAAATGTACCTGTGCCATTACCTGGTCATTGATTGTTGCTCTCGTTAGTGGCTGGCTGAAATCTCATGGGGCAAAAACTAATTCACTAAAAATGATTAAGGCAATGCACAGAATTGCAGTTCTTTAACACTTTTAATGATTCATAAATGCCCAGTTGTCCCTGTTTATGGCCAGCTTACAAATCTCATTAATTCCAGGCACACACATTCCATACACCAATAATACTAATTTTCACTGTCTGTGTGTGGAATACTCAAGTCTGAGGTGTACAGTGTGGCACAAAAATGAATTAATCGTAGTAGATGCTCTTTCTGCACAGATAACACTGACGAATTTTTTCATAATTGTTCAAAATTAAAGTTCAAACTGGCTTGGCTTGTGCCTCAGATAGTGGCCAAAACAATAAACAATACTCGGAACTGACAGAGATTGTACATCAGATGAAGGATGAAATAATACTATGTACTTGTGTGGGTTGTGCCTCTGACAACAGACTAAACAACACTCTATTACATGCCATTAACACATCCTATTTATATCTTTCAAACAATGTCACTGAAAATTACTTATTATTAACTGAGTTGTTGTTGTAGTTTAGAGGGGACTAGACTGCTCAGTCATCAGTCTATTAACTGAGTTCATTACATTAATTATGTTGGGAAAATAAACAATTCCATGCAATTGGCTATAGTAAAATATAGTTACAGATTAAATTAATACACAAATCTCAGTTCAATTAGATTAGATTAATACTTGTTCCATAGATCATGAATACGACACTTCGTAATGATGTGGAACGTGTCAGTTAAATGAAATGTGTCTATACATAATATTACATGACACTCAATACTTGAATATTGTATTTTTTTTTTATTTTTTTTTTTTTTTTTTTTTTTTTTTTTTACTTTTTAATTTTTTCCCCCAAGTACTAACTTTTATCTAGAAATTCATCTAATGTGTAGAAGGAATTGCCATTCAGAAATTCACTTAATTTATTTTTAAATGCTAGTTGGCTATCTGTATTAATTTTGATACTACTTGGTAAGCGACCAAAGATTTTTGTATCAGAATAATTAACCCCTTTCTGTGACAGAGCTAAATTTAACCTTGAATAGTGTAGGTCACCCTTTCTCCTAGTGTTGTAGCTATGCACACTGCTATTACATTTGAATTCAGTTGAATTGTTAATAACAAATTTCATAAGTGAATATACATATATATTGTGAAGCTACTGTGAAGATTGATAGTATTTCATTTATGTATTTAACAAAATAGGTTTATCAACAATATTTTCATAATTACCAGTAATTATACAGAAACTAAAGAGGACAAAACTTTCCTAACATTACTTGGGAAACATAGTAATACCTACTTAAGTATTATGAGAAAAGAATTTACTTAGTTTTATCAGAAATACTAATTAGCATACTATCTGAACTTTAACAATTTGTATCTGGCATTAACTAATTAATGTTTGCTAACTAAACAAACTTCTCTGGTATCAAATTAAAGCAAATGACTTCAGTTGCTTATGTTACAGCAAAGAATAACAAAAGTTTTGGAAAAGAAAATGATAATAGACTAATCACATTCATACCTATTATCTTGCAACAGTGGTATCGGGAGGTTCAGTAATGCAAGCAGATGGGAATAAATCCCAACATGCTTCATTACATACCAAATAGTAACTCAATTAATAATGACCATTACTACTACATATAAAACATATGATAATCAGGCACAGAGGTTACAGATCTTCTTTCTTCCATGGCACTTTGCAGTCCTTTTACTCTATACAAGTGAGTCCATATTCGTACGCTAAACCTGCGGAAATAAAATCTGTCTGGAAGTATTTGTTCACACAGTGCCAAACCCTTTATAAAATAAACTATTTGAATATCTTGGGTTGAGCTAGGAACCAGTGTACAATGTTACACTACAACTTGAGTGCCGGGGAGGCTGGAAGTGGGGAATGTGCAAAACCTCAAAAGGGTGGAAAAGGGGATGGAGGGTACAATACGGAGGAAGGAAGGGAGGGGGCAGAGGGGATGCTGGCAATGACGGCTGAGGAGGAGGAGGAGGAGGAAGTGGGGGTGAGGGAATGGAGAAATGCACAGGATTGTCTAAACTGTCGTTCACGGGTAGTGTACTGTCAGCTGGTGTGGAGGGAAGCTCAAGATAGGCTGGTTTAATCCTGTCTACTGTGACTGTCATGGGGTAACTGTTGATAGAGGTGATGAAAGTGTTGTTGCCTCATTTTGTTTTGGTATGGTCCGTAGTAGCTGCGAGGGGGGAGGTTTGAGTGCAAAGGGGGTGCAGAATCGTCTCGCTGTAGGGAAAACAAAAGGACAATCTCTCAGTGAATGTGGTACGTGGCCGGTGGGGGGGGGGGGGGGAGTGTTGGAGCAGTAATGTCAGGGTCACCAGTATGGAATTAGAGGGGGTTTGGGCCCCACATAAAACCACATTAGTCAAGTGCAATAGCTGTCAACTACACGAGTTACAGAACAAGACTCTTACATTTTGTATATGTGCTTCCAATATAGTACAAGATTAATTTTTTTAAGATACACTACAGAGCATAATCAACATCTGCTAAGGGGTTGTCTTGACTTATCTTTTTATTTATTGTTCAAAATATTACTGTTACAATTTCTCTCAATATTTTATATTGCTCTACATAATTTTGTAGGTATTATTTCCACAAATAAGTGATTAATGCCATGCTACTATTTAGTTGTGTTCTGCTGTTACAGGAAACCATTGGGACAGTTGGTTGCATGGGTTGTGCAGCCTTAGTCTGCTGGTGAGTGCTCCCTCTACATTGTGCTTATAAAAACAGAAAAAGATATCACTGAAATCTGTTTTTCCAATTTAAGAGTGACTTACAGAACAGAATGAGTGTCACCAGATCATGCATTATCCTATGTACTGTGTTATGTAGGTCCACAAATTCTCTTATGCATAATGATGTCAAGTGAAAGGCAGAAGGCTTTAAACCAATCACTTTACATATGAAATGGTGGTGAATTTAGTGTAGCCCATCAGTGTAGCCATAAGTGTTGAGAAAGCTAAAATCACAGGACTCATAAAACTGATTCAAATGTAATTGTGGCAGTCACACTGACAAACTGAAGACAGAAGCAGAGCCACCACCAAGCATTTTCAGGAATTCTCCGGCTTGCCCACAAATTCTTGTTTCATGAGATTTTGGCTATGGCAAGGAAATGTGCGTTCCTGCAAGCCACGAAGTGAGAAACCAGTGTGCACTGTAAGACAGAGTTGGATGGACATCTCCTGGCCTCCTCTGTTCTAACTATTTGCCGAGGACCACATGGGTCAAGCTAAACACGACACAAATATTAATGCCTTGGTGTCCAATTGCTATCTCATCGTCGAGACCCATGGTATTTTCCATACTTCTCACAGACATGTGTTACCAACAGAAATATCTATGGAGAGGCCAGAAAAATGTGTGTTTTCCAATCAGTCAGGTTGGTTGGCTTTATAACATCAGTCAATGTTGCATTGCCTCACAATTTTTGTGACTGGCTGAAAGCAAGGAAAAGCTAGAGTTGTCACTTTCCCTGAGGACATGCAGTTCCACTAAAGGCCTGCACAGACAGAGTAGAGTGGAAAGGTGCATCAAATCAGTCTTCTGATTGAAGACTACAACAACAAATGATCTCATGATACATGTCTTTGCCATTCCTTGCTCAGCTCTCATTCTCACAGTCAGTGGCAGAGCTGATGGCATATAGGCATGTGGTGTAGTGAATCATTATATTTACCACTGCAACAGGAGACCTTTCTCTACAACAAAACAACTACTTCTAATTTAATTATTCAGAAAAGAACTATAACTAGTTATCTGTTTTTATGTTTAAAACTTCTTAAATGTTTGATAAGTCAAGAATGTGATCTTTAAGTGCTTCTTACCCTGGTCTCTCTCAACAGGTGGACCTGGATTCGGCTTAACGCATGGTGGTAAGAATGATGGTTTCTTTTGTTGTGTTGGTGATAATGTGCTGATGAATGTTGCACCACTTCAACAGCAGGTGATATAACATAATTTTTATTTATTTATTGTATTTTTTGCATGGTGCCCCTAACTAGTGACTTTTGCAAATATTTATATATTTAGAGACAGAAAATTGATAATAAAAATGAGAATAAATGATTACAGGTAGATGATACAAACATCAGTATACTTAATAATACAACAGAAATGGTTTTTTCTTAATAATTATTGCATATATTCAGAAGTTACATAGAAAAATACACAGGTATCTAATTGTGGCATCTGATAACAACAATTACTATTGTTGCTTCTGAACCATTATTAACTCCATGTATGATTGTCTTACCTTGCATATGTGTGTACTAATAATGTATTTACATATGACATATCGTGCAATAGCTTTCTGTTGGGACCTGTAAATCCCTCACTGTTGGCACCAAGTGCGAATACGACATGTGCAATGACACCGACGATGACGGCGGTGAAGAGGAGAATCCAGAATCGGCGCACAATGATGTAAGCACACCTGAAGCAACATCGGCATGTCACAGACTACAACAGATTATCAGCTCTACATAAGTGAAACGTCATGTATTCTACCAGTGACACTTTTACAATCCTTATGACATCACATATAACAGTGAAAATATCTCTAAGATATGCTTATATGCAGTGGCAATGCGAATAATGAAGAGCCATACTAAGACACAAAGACAGCACGTAAACTGTGTTCATTCATTCACACCATTTGCTTTTGTGTCATATTCTAAACACACAATTCAAACTCAGAACTGTGTTATTAATGATTTCAACGATTTTCTATCATGTACCAGTACACACTTTACGACCACAATATGAACCAGTTTGCATGATCCAGCGCATTTTTCAGCTTAAATTGACCAATGAAGTGTTTTCTGCACATGATTATGCCAATTTTCTTTTGATTTGTATATTTTGTTTCCTAACATTTTTGACAATGCAATATAAACCATCAACAATGGATGCCATGTTGAGGTGTGCGGGCATGCCTCGAGGCACAGCGAGCTCACGATACTAGTCGATGCAGTACAATCTCCACCAAATCCGATGTCACAGTTTACGTCACGAAGCTACCTAAGAGCCTGGCTGAGTCCCGCCCGATCTACATCAAAGCTTACACTCACCGCTGTGCCAGACAGGAATGCAGCAGCAATGCGGACATCACATGTTCCCCACCAATTGAGATATAGGACATCACACAGCCCAATGTCACATTCATTACGTGACGCTTTCCCGCTCAACCCTCCTCTCCCCCCCCCCCCCCCCCCCCCGGTGCCTCAGCTGCACACCATGATCTCAAGACGACATTCCCACATCACTGCCACATGACGATGATGCCTCTACATGTCTATGACTCATGGCAGCGTCGCACTTTCACGACGACGCTCATGCGCTGCCCCCACACGACGATGATCCCTCTGTGCCGATGCTTCACACACTGGACAACTGTCACCACCTCACCCAACTACAGTTGCGGCTCGCCAGCACCTCCGCTGAGCTCCACACTACCAGTGGGGGCCTGTGTGGTGGACCACAAGGTTTGATACCTCACACTCACACTTATAGCATCTGAGAACAACCATTACTATCGCTGCTTTGGCAACCATAATTAGCTCAGTGTATGATTGTCTTGCCTTGTGTATGTGTATACTAGCTAATAAAGTATTTATTCATGACATATCATGCAATATCTTTCTGTTGGCACCCCCAAATCCCACACACCTTTTGGTCAGGAATGATTTCAGTTTATTCCCTTTGACTCCTTATAAAGCCTGGCAGTTTGTTGTACCATATAAGGCCATTGATATAAATGATATGGCCTGTAGTTTGGTTTATTGTCTATAATAGTAGTATTTGTTTCTTGTTTTGGTTGCTTTGTTTTGCTGTGCCACAAGAAATTTAATTAATTTATAAAGATATAGTGAGTAAACAGGTAAACAGTTAATAATTGAAAGTCCAGGTTGGAATTAACAATACAGTATAAGAACAGTTTACAACTCACCGCAAAGAAGTGATGACGGACTGCGACAGGCTCATAACACACACACACACACACACAGAGAGAGAGAGAGAGAGAGAGAGAGAGAGAGAGAGAGAGAGAGAGAGAGAGAGGGAGAGAGAGAGAGAGAGAACACTTCAGCTATTGGCCATGGCCTTCTTCAGAAAATAGAACATTCACACAATCACACAACACAGTAACACAACTGTCCACTCTAGCTGCTGCACTTCGAATCATGCTCTGCAGTGTAGAAATAGGAGAGGGGATGGGGGATAGGAAGGTTGCATCACGGTGGTGGGGATGGATACAGCACAGCCTTGCAGAGCATGTCCCACTGGGGACACCTGCTACGCTGTGCAGTGTTTAAAATTTGTGTCATCAAGTATGTTTGGATTCATCTGTCTTCAAAGGTCATCTTCAGACCCCTTCTCTGCCTCCTGATCAGCTGCCTAAACTACCGCATATTCTCCATCAAACCATCAACCACTTAGCTTGCTTTGGTGGAGCAAATCTTTGACCACTACTCTCTTGATGATGCTGCACACTATCTGTGTCTCATCACACATCAGCATAAGCATGTCAGTTTCATATGTGATCTGTCGCTTCACCTCCTACAGCCAACCGCTACATCGCCATCAAGTGTGCTATCCTGGAATGTGTCACTCATGCTCTGGATGAGACAATACATTTCATCATCCACAAGGAACATCTGGGTGACAAGAAACTATTACAGCTGTGGTGCCACCTCCAACTCCTCATCAATGAACACGAAATGCCTGATTCTACCCTCATGGCTGTCTGGTCCAGCAAGCTACCTCTTGCTGTCCTGACCGCATTCACCTACAACATCTTGTAACCACCTTGTGAGTGCATCCACATTGCTGACAGGGTCTATGAGACACACCTAAGCGAAGCTCACCAGAAGCAGCTTATCTCTGCAGCATAGTCCTCATCTCACTTTCCAGCACTTGGTTGAGGTCGCCCACGCACCATGGATGACATGCACAAATCACTGGGCTCAGCTCATCACACTTACACTGTCAGAGTTCCACCTTTGCCATCTCTGTCCCCACTGCTGGCTCTACTAGCTGACAAGGGCCCTATTCCACTGACCTGCTTTCCACAAGAGCAAGTTCCCCACTATGCCTACTGTTACTTTCACAGTCATTTTGGTGAAACCGCAAATCAACGCTGCCATCACCCAAACACAGAGTGCAGGACAGGCACCAATGTGTGTTTCATTCGGTACGCAACATCTCTCCCACAGGCAGTCACTTGTATCTACAGACTCTCTTCTGCGCCCATTTTCTCATAGACACTGGTGCTTTTACTTTACCTGCCTCCATGTCTACAGGCTGGCTCTGCCCACATCTCACCCGACCTTCTCAATTCATTTGTCACTTAACTGCAAGCTCAAGTGGAAATTTCTAGTGGCCGACATTCCTGAACCTATTGTTGGCATTGACTTTCTGTCCCACCACAAACTTTTTCTTGATGTTGTGCACTGTCCAGTATTTCACCACCGTACAAACATTCACTTTCCACTTGTTCCATTGAGCTCAGGTCCTTCTGACTCCTCCTCACACAAATCACTCATGAGACCATAAATCAGTATATCAGGTGGACCTTATACCCAGAAAATGTTTACTGCAAACACGGCAAGAACAAGAGCCACAAATCGAGAAAATGATGAATACCATACATCAGATTGATCTTTTCATGTCCAAGTGGTCCGAGGAACGTGAGCAAGTGCTTTGTCTGCAACATGAGAGGAAAGACATTGCTCACTGCCTCGGAAACTCAACTGGCCTCTGTATTGCAAGCCGTTGAGATGCTTTGTGCTCCTTCAAGGGATATTAATACTAGGGACAGTAATCATGCTTTTTCCACAAGTGTTATTAGTGATGAAATGCCCGTGTGCAAGGTTAACAGTGCATGTGACGTTTTTCTGTCTCCATGCAGCTCCTATGTGGACGCTTGTAACCAAATTCACTTGCCATGCCAATGCCTCCCCTCTCGCAGCTGCCTCTTACACTACAGTTCCCCCACCCCCACACATGCGAGACAATCTTCTTCTGTTTTGTGCTTACCTGCTCCATTGGTCGAGCGCATGTCTGTAACTTCAACTTTCTCCAACATGCAAACCACCACTCCCTCACTCACATGCGCAGCCAATGTGGTCACTACTTGTGTGCCTCTACAACCTTCGGTCATGCTGAACTGCCCTGAGCCACCTCCCAGCACCATGCTGTCCAAGGCCACAGTTCCGCCTCCTCGGGACTCACCCACAGCCACACCCCCTACTGACACACATGACCTTGTCTTACTTTGCATGACCACAACACACACCACACTGACATGTAAACAAACACATGCTCCCGTGCCCACTGAAATTTCTGTTGGCCCGTAACAGTTGGATGTGCACTAGTTGGTCTGGTGACTGTTGTTTTGATTGGATACTTAGTTGGCCGAAGTCGGTCTCAGGCACATGGCTATTTGAGTATGTGAAACAATTGAAACTAAGACAAATAGCTGCCTAACTGAACAAATTGTAGCACAGATGATAAAACCAGAACAACGAAATTTATCATCTCATCATAGTTGCCAGTTTGTATTGTGCTATACAGTGACTTAAAAACAGAAGTTACAGTGGTTATATTTTTGATGTAGCTGAGTACTTTTTGAAGAAATTTTAAGTTCCTTTTTATTCCAATTTTCACACTTGATGTTTGTTTACTATTGTTAGTGTTATTTAAATGTTTTCTTGAAGCCAATGTACTGTTTTTACCATGGCTTTACTTTACAGCCTTAGAGTATGGAACTACAGTTATAACAATTAAGAGCATGTTTGTAGATATCATGAACAGAACTCAGATTTATTTTATCTATTAATGAACTGACATTAGTGATTTCAACAAATGTCTACATCATTTCATGCTAATTTGTGTTTGGTCCACTTAAATTCTACTGTTCATGAACTTAATCTGATTTTAAAAACATTCTATATTGCATTTCTAGCTCATATATGTGGTACCTCTGGGGCTCAAACTCCTCTCGATCTCCATACTGGTGACCCCGAGTTTCTTTTTATGTTCATTCAACCACACAAGTGAAGTCCACAACTTTCACACCAGTTTTTTGCCAAAAATATGACATGCCACCAGCCAACAATCAACAGCCACAATGACTTCGTCATTCCAGACTTCACTGAGATTTCACTTTGATGCTCTACATTTTCCATGAGAGCCTAATCTGCATGGTACAAGTGTTTCACCTTTGACCTCGCTGAGAAATTTTTGGAAAGATTTTTTCACCACTCTGCTTCCTATAGCAGTCACGCATTGTAATGACTCTGGCTTTGCTACGCCCAATGTGCTTTGTGATGTTTCACCTTTATTTAGTGCCGATGAACAATTGAACATTCTACCATGTGATTCTAGTTTTCCAAATGTATATTTTTCATACTTGCAAAATTTGAACAATGGTGTTTCAATCATGGTTACGTAATCGGTCAACAATGTGCTATGTTGCCGCTACAATCAAACTTTATTCTCCCACTGGGACACAGTGACTTTACTGATTGTGCAATTTCAAGCTTTCCTATGAATTGTTCTTGCGATTCGGATCAGTTTCATTGCACTCTGAGTGCACCTTTTTCTGCATGCACAATAAACATTCCAGACAATGTCATTGCTCCAAGTTTCGCCCAACAATCTTTCCCGCGTGTGAACAGTGAAAGTCAAAACTTTACATTTTCAAATCTTATGTCCTGTGACAATGTTTTTTATGTGCAGCCGTGTGCTGCATCACATGACACGTCTGCCAGGCTGCGACCACAACAGTTGGTTCTGCACTCGCACATGACTGACACATTCGGACACACACAACTGCTCGTTTATGTGGCACATTCTGGTGCCCATGCTGCGTCAGTCTACAATGCTGTTGCATCTCACCATGTTTCGAATCTACCGCTCTCATTTCCTGTCCTGCCGGGGACATCTGCCGCGCTGCATCGACTTCATACCTCACCTCACCAAGTGCGTTGTGATTCCGCTATTATCGAGGACCTATTTCTGACACCCTGTGAGTGCTTTCAATTTGCAGACAGAATCTATGATGCCCACTCTTGTGATGACTGTCAAAGTCTAATTGTGCATACGCTACATTACACGCCTTATGCCCTGCTGTCATTCGAGGTCACTCCCGCAACATAGACGACACACTCAAGTCACCTTACTAGTCTCGCCGCCCACATGTTAACCGAGTTCCAGCTTCACTGCCTTCTTCTCCACCAGTGTTTGAGCTGGCCACCCTGCAGTGAGTTATTACAACTCATCAAGTAACTTTAATAGATAATTGCACCCAGGTCAGCATTTGTGTTCCCCCTGCTAGTGTTATTAGTGACTTCGCGCCCGCGTTCAAAGTTCCCAATGCTTGTGACAGTTCTGTTCACCCACACCGCTCCTACGTGAGTGCTTGTAAACAAAACTTGGTTCCTATGCCAATGCCTCGCTCAGTCGCACCTCAAGCACTTCGTCCTACTCTAGCGGCCACCTCCCATTATTATTTCTCCACTTACCGGCCTCCCGACTCTGACGATACAATAGCAGAAAGGTTCAAAGAAAACCTGAGTCTAATTACAAAAACGTACCCGACTCACACGATAATAGTAGGTGGTGATTTTAATTTACCCTCGATCTGTTGGCGAAATTATATTTTCAAATCAGGAGGTAGGCATAAAACAACGTCCGAAATTGTACTCAACGCTTTCTCTGAGAATTACTTCGAACAATTAGTTCATGAGCCAACTAGAATTGTAAATGGATGTGAAAACACACTTGATCTCTTAGCAACAAATAATCCTGAGCTCATAATGAGCATCAAAACGGATACAGGTATTAGTGAACACAGAGCTGTAGTAGCGAAATTGAATATCGAAAGTCCCAAAGTTACCAAAAATAAACGCAAAGTATATTTGTTCAGGAAAGCAGATAGAAACAAAATACATTGCTTCTTGAAAGACAGCTTCCACTCGTTTCTAACACTAAACGTAGGTGTAGACCAGATGTGGCTCAAATTCAAAGAAGTGGTATCGACAGCAATTGAAAGTTTTATACCTAATAAATTAATAAAAGAAGGAGGCGATCCCCCTTGGTACACAAAACAGGTTAGGACACTGTTGCAAAAGCAAAGGAAAAGGCATACTAAATTTAAACGAACATGAAATCCCCAGGATTTGCGATTGTACTCAGAAGCTCGAAATTTAGCGAGGATTTCAATGCGAGATGCCTACAACATTTATCACAATGAAACTCTTTCTCGTAATTTGACTGAAAACCCAAAGAGATTTTGGTCATATGTTAAATATACTCGGGGAAAGTCACAAACAATACCTTCACTACGTGATAGTAATGGCGATCCTGCCGATGACAGCGCTACTAAAGCAGAGTTACTAAACTTAGCTTTTAGAAACTCATTCACTAAAGAAGACGAAACCAATATTCCAGATTTCGAATTACGAACAGATGCCGTAATGAGTAACATAGAAGTAGATATCATCGGAGTAGTGCAGCAACTAAAATCACTTAATAAGAACAAGTCTTCTGGTCCGGATTGTATACCCATTAGATTTCTATCTGATTATGCTGAAGCGATAGCTCCTTACTTAACAGTCATATACAACCGCTCTCTCATAGAAGGATCTGTACCAAAAGATTGGAAAGTTGCACAGGTCACACCTATATTCAAGAAAGGCAGTAGGAGTAACCCACTAAACTACAGGCCTATTTCATTGACGTCAATTTGCAGCAGGGTTTTGGAACATATCCTGTATTCAAATATTATGAATTATCTCGAACAGAACGATCTATTGACCCAAGGTCAACACGGATTTAGAAAATATCGTTCATGCGAAACACAACTAGCTCTATATTCACACGAAGTGATGGGTGCTATCGACAAAGGTTCGCAAATCGATTCCGTATTTCTTGATTTCCAGAAAGCTTTTGACACCGTACCTCACAAACGGCTTTTAATCAAATTGCGTGGTTATGGTATATCGCCCCAAATTTGCAATTGGATAGGGGATTTCTTGTCAGAGAGGACACAGTTCATAGTAATCGATGGTAAGGCATCGACTAAAACAGAGGTGATATCGGGCGTTCCACAAGGTAGTGTTATTGGTCCTCTGCTATTCCTTATTTACATAAACGATTTAGGGGAAAATCTAAGTAGCTCTCTTAGGTTGTTTGCAGATGACGCCGTCATTTACCGTCTAGTAAAATCATCTGAAGATCAAAACCAACTGCAGAACGATCTGAATAAGATATCAGTATGGTGTAAAAATTGGCAATTGACTCTAAATAATGAAAAGTGTGAAGTCGTCCACATGTGTACGAAAAGAAATCCGTTAAACTTTGTTTACAACATAAATCAATCAAATGCGAACGCCGTAAACTCCACAAAATACCTAGGAATCACTATTACTTCAGACTTAAACTGGAAAGAACACGTAGATAATATCGTGGGAAAGGCGAACCAGAGACTGCGTTTTATTGGCAGAATCCTTAAAAGATGCAACAGAACTACTAAAGAAACTGCATACACTGCGCTTGTCCGTCCATTTTTGGAGTATTGCAGCCCAGTGTGGGATCCTTATCAGGTGGGTTTGACGGAGGACATCGAAAGAGTCCAAAGAAGGGCAGCTCGTTTCGTATTGTCACGATACAGGGGAGACAGCGTTACGGAAATGATACAGGATCTGGGATGGGAATCATTACAACAACGGCGCTTATCGCTGAGGCGTGGGTTACTTGCGAAACTCCAATCGCCAACATTCTCCTCCGAATGCGAAAATATATTGTTGACTCCCACTTACATAGGTAGAAATGATCATCAGAATAAAATAAGAGAAATCAGAGCTCGAACAGAGAGATTCAGGTGTTCTTTCTTCCCGCGCGCTATTCGAGAATGGAATGGTAGATAAATAGTATAATTGTGGTACGATGAACCCTCTGCCAGGCACTTAAATGTGATTTGCAGAGTATCCCATGTAGATGTAGATGTAGATGTAGATCTTCTTCTGTTCCATGCTCTCTGCCCTGTTGGTCAAGCACGAATCTGAAAATTCAATTTCTTTGACTCGCACGCCGCCATTCGAGTGTGTTCGTCTTGAGAACTGCTAAAACACATCTCATGCTCCCCCATCTTGTGCTCGTGCAACAGTGCCTCCCTCATGCATGCCAGTGGCTGACGTGCCAACTACGTAGGCACTTCGGCTCTCCTCAGCTGCCCCGAAAGTTTCCAAACCACCTCCCGCCACCGTGCTGCCCTCACGTGAACTGCCGGCTAGTGTGGGTACTAGTTCATTGCCTCGGCTCTCCTCAGCTGCCTCGAAAGCTGCTGAGACACAGCCTGCCACTTTGCTGCCCTTGCACACACCACCAGCTGATGCAAATACTACTTCTGAGCCACCACTCACTGCAATGCTGCCCTTGCCCACATCGCCAGCAGGCTGGTCTACTACTTCATCGCCTCGGCTCTCCTTGGCTGCCACAACAACTTCTGAGCCATCACCCACCGTCACACTACACTCATGTGCACTGCTGCCCGATGCATCTACAATTTCAGCGTCTCGGCTTTCTTTGGTCGTTACGAAAGCTCCCGAGCCGCCTTCTGATGGCTCGCTCAGTGACACACCCCTTGACGCACGTGTCCCTGTTTCACCTCACGCTCTCACTACAAATGTTTCATGTGCAAAGAAACAAACACTGACAAGACAAACAGATGACTTACCCAAACACAACATTCAAATACATATATAAGCTTTCGCCACCACTGGCAGCTTCTTCAGGAAGAAGAGGAAAAAAGGGGAGGAGAGGAAGGACTTACCTTAGGGGACAAACAGGAAGGTAAACAAATACACACACACTCACACATATCCAAACGCAAACACACCTAGACAGACATTTGTAAAAAGCTGTACTTGCGTCTGTGACTCCTTACCCACTCCCTTAAAACCCTCATCATTTTCTTTTCCCTCTCCTTCCCTTCTGCCTGACGAAGCAGCTAGGCTGCGAAAGCTAACGTTTGTGTGTGTGTGTGTTTATTTGTTACTATCACTGCCTGTGCTCCCTCGCCTGGTAAGTAGACTTCATCTATTTTTTACATATATTTCTCCTGCTAGGAATTTTTTCCTCTATAAAATATATATACACTAGTGTATCTTTGAGCAAATATCTTTGGAACTAGCTTCCCTGAGCTCTATCAGCCATGTAGTCAGTCTGGATCTATACTTCAAGCGATCAACAATAAAGTGCATTTCAAACTCATATATTTGGTATATCCAGGTCTCAAACCCCTCTTGATCTCCATACATACATTTGTTTTAGAATGGCAGTGGTTACATGTTTATGATGAGTTACTAATTGACACATATCCTTTGAGAAAACCGATTGCAGGTGTTGTGTTGAAGGTCGCTGCAGCTACATCTTCATGATTACTGCATTCACTTTTATAGAGCCACTTTCAGACTATTACTAGATTTTCCACTCTTTAACAATATGTGGAGAAAAATGAACACTTCAATCTTCCTATGTGTGCTCTAGTTTGTCTTATTTTATTTACAGTGATTATTTCTCCAAATGTAGGTATGAATCTAAAAAATATTTTTGGAAAGAACAATGATGCTGATGGAAATTTTGCAAAAAGATCTAGCTGCAGCAAAATATGCCTTTCTCTTAATGATTACCACTTTGACTCATTTATCTACATCTACATAAATACTCTGCAAATCACATTTAAGTGCCTGGCAGAGGGTTCATTAACCACTTTCATAACTTTTCTCTACTGTTCCATTCTCTAATAGCACGCGAGAAGAAAGAACACCTAAATCTTTCCCTTTTCAATCTGATTTCTCTTATCTTATTGGGATGGTCATGTCTCCCTAAGTAGGTGGGTGCTAGCAAAATATTTTCACATTCAGAAGTAAATGTCAGTGATTGAAACTTCATGCCGCAATGAATAACATCTTTCTTTTAATGATTTCCACCCCAATTTGTGCGTAGTTTCCGTGATGCTTTCCCCTGGTAACGTGGTAAAACAAAACGAGCTGCCCTTCTCTGAACCTTTTCAATATCTTCCGTCAGTCTCACCTGGTGAGGATCCCACAATGGGCAACAGTACTCCAGGAGAGGACACACAAGTGTGATGTAGGCAGTGGAGCTGATGCATCTTCGAAGCATTCTGCCAATGAAACATAATCTTTGGTTCGCCTTCCCACAATATTTCCTATGTGTTCTTTCCATTCTCAGTTGTTCGTAATTGTAACTCCTAGATATTTGGTAGAATTTATGACCTTAAGGTTTGACTGATTTATCGCGTAATTGAAGTTAAGTGGATTTCTTTTAGTGGTCATGTGTATTACTTCACACTTTTCTTTATTTAGTGTCAATTGCCAATTTTCGCACCATGTAGAAATTTTATCTAAATCGTTTTGCAGTTGCTTTTGATCCTCTGTTGACTTCACTAACTGATAAACGACAGCATCATCCATGAACAGTCTAAGGGAGCTATTCAGATTGTCTCCTAAATCGTTTATGAACACGAGGAAGAGTAGGGGACCTATAATGCTTCCTTGTGGAACGCCAGATATGATGACTTACCATCAGTTACAATGAACTGTGTCCCTTCTGATAGGAAATCATGAATCCAATCGCACAATTGGGGAGATATTCCATAAGCACGCATTTTCATTAGAAGCCGCTTATGGGGTACAGTGTCAATAGCCTTCTGGAAATCGAGAAATATGGAATCAATTTGAGATCCCTTGTCAATGGCAATTATCACTTCATGTGAATAAAGGGCAAGCTGTGTTTCGCAAGAGCGATACTTTCTGAATCCGTGTTGACTATTGGTTAATAGGTCATTCTCTTCAAAGTAGTTCATAATGTTTGAGCAAAGTATATGTTCCAAAATCCTACTGCAAATCTATGTCAATGAGATTTTTCTGTAATTTTGGGGATCACACCTATTGGCTTTCTTGAATATTGGAGTAACTTGGGCAACTTTCCAGTCTTTGGGTATGGATCTTTCGCTAAGTGATTGGTTGTAAATGATAGCTAAGTATGGAGCTATAGCATCAGCATACTCTGAGAGGAATCTGGTTGGTATACAGTCTGGCCCAGAAGATTTGCTTTTGTTTAGTGACTTAAGTTGTTCTACTACTCCAGGAACATCTACTTCTAAGTTTTGCATGCTGACAGCTGTTCTTGGATTGAATTATGAAGTGTTCACTTCGTCTTCTTTGGTGAACAAATTTTGGAAAGCAGTATTTAGTAATTCTGCCTTAGCAGTACGGTCATTGGTAGTATTACCATTGCTATTGCATAGTGAAGGTATTGTTTGTGTTTTGCTGCTAGTGTACTTCACATATGACCAGAATTTCTTTGTATTTTCTGCAAGATTACGAGACAGGATTTCGTTGTGGTAACTACTATAGGCTTCTCGCACTGAAGTCCGTGCTAGGCTGCAAGTTTCAGTAAAAGATTGCCAGTCTTGTGGATTCTGTGTCTTTTTAAATTTTGCATGCGTTTTTCTTTGCTTCTGCAGCAGTGATCTAAGCTGTTTTGTGTACCAAGGGGGGTCAGCCCCCTCTTTTATTAATTTATTTGGTATAAATCTCTCGATTGTTACTGATATTATGTCTTTGAAAGTAAGCCACAACTGATCTACATTCACATTTTTAGTCTTGAAAGACTGGAGACTATCACTCAGGAAAGCATGAAACGAAGTTTATCTTCTTTATTGAATAGATATATTTTTCGTTTATTTTTGGTGCATTTGGGAATTTCGACATTCAGTCTCGCTACTACAACTCGATGTTCGCTAATCCCTGTAACTGTTTTGATGCTATTTACTAGCTCAGGATTATTTGTTGCTAGGAGATTAAGGTATTTTTGCAACCATATACTATTTTAGTGGGTTCATGGACTAACTGTTCGAAGTAGTTTTCAGAAAAAGCATTCAGAACTAGTTCAGACGATGTTTTATATTTGCTGCCGGTTTTGAATACGTAATTATGCCAGCATATCGAGGGTAATTTAAAGTTGCCACCGATTATAACAGTATGCTTCGGATACCTATTTGAAATGTGATTCAAGCTTTCTTTGAACATTTTGGCAACTGCATCATCTGAGTCAGGGTGCCGATAAAAAGATCCAATTATTAATTTATTCCAGTTTCAGGTATAACCTCTACCCATACCAACTCACAGAAAGTATCTGCCTCAATTTCACTGCAGGATAAATCAACTGTAACAGCAATAAACACGCCACCCCCTTTTTTATTTATTCTATCCTTTCCGAACTTATCTCTGGCGTCAGCCAGCTTTCAGAACCGAAAACAATTTGTGCCTCAGTACTTTCAGTCAGCGCTTGGAGCTCTGGAACTTTCCCAACACAGCTATGACAATTTATAACTGTTACACCAATAGTTCCTAGATCTGCTTTCTTCCTGTGTCTGATCTGCCCCCTTTGAGACTGAAACCCGTTTTGTGTATTCCCGAGGCACTCTAACCTAAAAAACCACCTATTCCATGCCACACAGCCCCCGCTACCCATGTAGCTGCGTCCTGAGTATAGTGGACTCCTGACCTATTTAGCGGAACCCGAAAACCCACCACCCTTTTGCGCAAGTCGAGGAATCTGCAGCCCACATGGTCATCTGAGCCTCTGATTCAGATGCTCCACTCGGCTCTGAACCAGAGGTCCACAGTCAGTTCTGTCAACAATGCTGCAGATGGTAAGCTCTGCTTTCATCTTGCAAGCAAGACTGGCAGTCTTTACCACTTCTGATAGTCGCTCAAAACCAGAGAGAATCTCTTCTGATCCAATGCGACAAACATCGTTGTTCCTGACATGAGCCACCACCTGCAGCTAGCTGCATCCTGTGCTCTTCATGGCATCTAGAAGGACCTATTCCACATCTGGAATGACTCCCTCCAGTATGCACACGGAGTGCACATTGGACTTCTTCCCCTCCCTAGCAGCTATTTTCCTAAGGGGCTCCATAACCCACATTACGTTGGAGCTCCCAACTACTAACAAACCCACCCTGTGTGAGTGCCCGGATCTTGCAGACAGAGGGACAAGTACAGGACAAGCGACACCATCTGCATCAGGAACTTCCTCTGCCACAGACAGCGCCTCAAATCTGTTCATAAAACTAACCGGAAAGGCCTCCTCTTCGGTCCCCTGGAAAGTCTTACGCTGCCTGACACACGCTCAGGAGACCTCCCAATCCACCACAGACTGGGGGACGACCCTCTCGTGGGCAGTGAGCAGGATGACCACAGCCACAGGCCGATTGGAGAGCACAACAGATGCACAGGAGGTCTGCTGCACCCCCACAAGCGGCCCACAACAGCGGCGCCCACCCACCGCAGTCTCAAGCATTGCCAGCAATGAGGACACAGAAGTTTGATAAACAGTGAGCTTTGAAGAATATGTACCTAAAACTAAGTTGTTTATTAAATGCAAATATCTGTAACATTCTCTTTCCTATATATGTATCCTACTTTGAACATTTTCAGTGTCTTCTGTCAATTCTATCAGGTAAGGATCTGATACCATGCAACCAACAATATTCTAAGAGAGGACAGAGGAGCGTAATGAAGGCAGTTTTTTTATCCATTGTATTGTGCCTTCAAGAAGTTTCTGCCAGCAAAATTGAATCTTTGGTTTGGATTCTCTATGTAACTGGAACAAAATTATTTTTTTCATGTTTGTAACCTTTAGGTATTTGATATGTAACTGCTAATTACTGGAAATTTTTTTAAGACTTGTGGAGGATCACATTTTTTATTTTTAAAAACAGTATCACCATCAAACAAACCGAAAGGGCTGCTCAGATTGTCTCCTACCTTGTTTATATAGATTGAAAGCAGCAGAGGGCCTACAACACTTCCTTGGGGGAACATCAGATATAGTTTCCCTTTGACAACCTAACTTAATGTAGGTTACTGCATGAAATCATGAACAAAGGAATTGTGAATAAAGAAAATAACTCACAGGCAAGCAATCTGATTAAAATCCTCTTGTGGAGAATTGTGACAAAAAGACTTCTGGAAATCTAGCAATATGGAAGCAACTTTAGCTACCAATACCCTGTCAATAGTTGTCATTCCTGTGTGAAGACGTAAACAATATTTTCTGTTCCAAAATCATACTGCTAATTGTTATGAATTATATACATATATAATTCAGCAGATTACTTCTGTTTGACTTTCTGTGTATGGTGTGACATGCACTACTTTCCAGTGCTTAGATATTGATCTTTCATCTAGTGGATCTTGTATTAATTGTTGAGAAAAGTAATTTCATTTGTACACAGAAAGGAAACTAATTAGTATATAATCTGAATCAGAAGCCCTTTACCTCAAGCTGCTCTGCTAACCATGAATATTTAATTCATGTTGGTAGCTATTTCTGACTTTCACTGATATTGTGGCAGGAAACAGCGTCAGCAACATATAGAGGCGGCACAGCGGCGCCGGCGGGCACCACAAGCGCTGCGAGTATTTGGTGCGCCCCCACGACCACTACCCCCACAACATCCCATGGCTGGCCCTCCTCCACTGGAGGAGCTGTTGCCACTGCGGCCAGTCAGGGTCCGTCCTCGCAGTCGCCGGCGTCGAGACAGACTGTCCTGGCTGTTAGAATGGTGGTCGCCCACTACATGAATCAGTTCCAGGAGGCACTGACCACATACAGATATGAAGTTAAGCTACTTGAAAAACAATAAATTTCATCATTAGATCAATGACACAAGGAGTTCTTTTATAATACTAATGCATATTTCCATAAGTGGTGCTTATTGACAATTAGCATAGAATTATGTGACATTATATTATAGAGGAAAAATTCCTAGCAGGAAAAATGTATATAAAAAGTAGATGAAGATTACTTACCAGACGAAGGAGCACAGGTAGTGATAGTCACAAATAAATAAATCACACACAAACACTAGCTTTTGCAGCCTAGCTGCTTCTTCAGGCAGAAGGAAAGGAGGGGGAAAAGGAAATGATGAGAGTTTTAAGGGAGTGGGTAAGGAGCCATTCCAATCCCAGGAGAGGAAGGACTTACCTTGGGGGGAAAAAAAGGAGGGTAAACGAATACACACACACACACACACACACACACACACATCTACATGAACACATCTAGGCAGACGCAGTATGTGTGTTTCCGTTTGTGTAGATGTGTGGGTGTGTGTGTATTTGTTTACCCTCCTTTTTGTCTGCCCCCCCCCCCCCCCCCCAAGGTAAGTCCTTCCTCTCCCGGGATTGGAATGGCTCCTTACACACTTCCTTAAAACCCTCATCATTTCCTTTTCCCATCTCCTTTCCTTCTGCCTGAAGAAGCAGCTAGGCTGCGAAAGCTAGCATTTATGTGTGTGTGTGTGTGTGTGTGTGTGTGTGTGTGTGTGTGTGTGTGTGTGTGTGTTTTATTTGTTACTATCACTACCTGTACTCCTTCGCCTGGTAAGTAATCTTCATCTACTTTTTATATATATTTCTCCTGCTAGGAATTTTTCCTCTATAAATATAAACTTAAAGAAAGTTGGACTTACCAGGTGAGAGGGCACCGGTTCGTTGATACACAAATAAAAATAAAAACACACACACACACACACACAAACACAAAACTGAGCTTTTGCAACCTAAGGTTGCTTCATCAGAAAGAGCAGGGAAGGAGAGGGAAAAGGAAAGGATGAGTGTTTTAAGTGAGTGAATAAGGAGTCATTCCATTCCCGAGAGAGGAAAGACTTACCATGGGGGAAAAAGGACAGGTACACAAACACACACACAGTCACACACATATACATGCACACACACCAAGGCAGACATATCCAAAATGCAAAGAGGTTGGACAGAGATGCCAGTCGAGGCAGAGGCTCTGTCCAGAGATTGGAGGCAAAGTTGTTGTAGAATATAATTATGTAGCATTCCGCGGCCAGAGTCAGATGACATAAAATTTTTCTGGGTGTTGTCCCATGTCATGATGTAAGAAGGCTATTACTTTAATAATCAACGTTTTGGCCAACGTTACAGTGGCCTTCATCTGGGTATACTGATGTGAGCTGGTTTTTACTAATACTTACTTTCAATTACACATTACGTCATAATTTTTTAAATTGTCGATGTTATTGGTGGATTTTTGGCGAAAGAATGAAACTTTATTATGATAGGATGCTGAGGTGGAGGGAGTGTGGGTTCCCCTTTGCCTATTGCTTCTTGCATAGTGAGACATGATTGGTGTTCATCGGCGAAAGAGGCGAGGACTTCCGTTTCTCTCCTGCTGGCCGTGGACTGCCTAGTGACAGTTGCTTAATAGTGACTCTCACATGTTGTGTTGTCAGTGCGACCTATTTTGCTGTGATGGCTGGTAGCCAGGAGGGGCAAGCCTGAGTCCATCTTCTCTGTTCATCTTATTAGGATGTTTTACAATTTCGATGGCTTCTCTTATGTTGCGTTCCACCGTCCTTGGTTGCTTGGCGGGTATTCTTCCATTGTTAAATTTTATCTTTTTGCTGCAATCTTGCTGGTGTTCAGCTAATGCAGATTTATTATGTTGGCCTAATCGAATGTAGTGTTCATTTTCGCGTATGCACAGTGCCACTGCCCTCCCTGTCTCACATATGCATACTTCCCCACACTCACATTCCACCTTGTATACTCCTGATGCGTTTAGTGCCTCTATCTTGTCCTTTGTGAAACCAACTACAACCTGGATCTTGTGATCTATCTGTGACTTTTTTTACATACAATAAGCATGCTGCTGACTGCTTTTAATTGATTTCCTGCCTACTGCTGTTTCTTTTATTTGTATCCATGGCAGTGCAAATCAAATCTATGGTTGTAGCCATTGGCCAGAAATGTTGTTTATAGTTTGTTGAGCTCAGCTGTTTTGTTGTCTTCATCACTTAGGCGCTGCGCACAAATCATCACTGAGAGGATATCAGAGTTCTTCTGTGGTGGGTGGTGGTTTGGTTGGGCATGCAAATACCTGTGTAGGCTTCCGATATACCCTGTGCCCAAGTGTGCCTTCCCTTGTTCTATAAACTTCCACATCTAAGAATGGTCTAGTGCCATTCTTCTCAATCTCTAATGTAAATTGGATCTTCTTGTACAATTTGTTCAGATGATCATGAAACTTTTGTAGTTCCATCTCACCGTGGGGCCATATTGCGAATGTAAGCCATCGAAATTGTAAAACATCCTAATAACATGAACAGAGAAGATGGACTCAGGCTTGACCCCTCCTGGCTACCAGCCATCACAGCAAAATAGGCCGCATTGACAAAACAACACGCGAGCATCTGTCACCACACGGTCCACGGCCAGCAGAAGAGAAACGGAAGCCCTCACCTCATTCGCCAATGAACACCAATCATGTCTCGCTATGCAAGAAGCAATAGGCAATGGCTAACCCCCCACTCCCTCCACCTCAGCATCCTATCATAATAAAGTTTCCAATCTTCTGCCAAAAATCCACCAATAACAGCACTGATTTTAAAAAATGATGACGTAGTGTCTAATTGAAAGTAATATGAAGTATAGTAACAACCAGCTCACATCAGTATACCCAGTTGAAGGCCACTGTAACGTTGGCCGAAACGTCGGGTATTAAAGTAATAGCCTTCTTACATCATGACGCGGTACAACACCCAGAAAACTTTTACGTCATGTTGTAGAATGTTGGACGGGAATTTCAAACTAATGAAGGTTGAGACCTGGTGGACATTGGAAAGAGAGAATGTGTTGAAGGGCAAGTTCCCATCTCCAGAGTTCTGAAAGGTAGGTGTCTGTGGGAAGTATCCAGATAACCCGGACAACGAAACATTGTGCCAAGATGTGCTGGCTGTGCACCAAGGCATGATTAGCCACAGGGTGATACTCATTACCAAGAAACACTGTCTGCCTGTGTCCGTTCATGCAAATGGACAGTTTGTTGCTGGTCATTCCCACGTATAACACTTCACAGTGCAGGCATGTCAGCTGGTAAATCACATGGGTGCTGTCGCAAGTGGCTCTGCCCTTAATGGTATACACCTTCCGGGTTACAGGACTGGAATAAGTGGTGGTGGGAGGATGCATAGGGCAAGTTTTATACTGGGGGTGGTTACGTGGGTAGGAGCTGGAGAGTAGGGAAGGTGGTTTTGGTATTTCATAGGGGTGGACTAGGAGGTTACAGAAGTTAGGTGGGCAATGGAAAGACACTCTTGGTGCAGTAGGAAGGATGTCATGAAGGATGGATCTCATTTTGAGACAGGATTTAAAGAAGTTGTTTCCTTGCTGGAGAGCCACACCCGTCATTCTTGCCCCAATACAGCAAAATGTGTCCCTTGTGATAGGGATGCCCATGAGGGCGACTGCCCACCTCTGTCCCCTCACTGCATTAATTGCAATGGTGACCATGCTGCTTCCTCTAGGGACTGCCTTGTTTATAAATATGAAAGGGTCATTCAGCAAATTCGGGTCACAGAAAAGATCTCAACATCTGCTGCTCAAAAGTTATTAGCAAGTCGGAAGCCCACTGTCCTTCCAGCAGGCACATACAATAAGGTCCTCACCTCCACCCGACCTACTAAGGATGCAGGTACGCAGACCTGTGATATCACTTTCGCTGACACAGTTGTGTGATCAGCCAGCCTGAGGATAGCCCATTCCATGTCCTCTCTCCCTCCTGCTCCTTCTAAAATTCAGTCTTTGTCAACCTCTCATAAGCCGCGGGCACTTATACGAGATGCCTGGACTTCGAAAAAGGAACTTGTCCGTGAAGACTTTCTATGTACTCAGGGTTATCATCTGTCAACTACCTCATCTTCTCACCATCACTCTTCTAAAAGAGCTAACAAAAAAAAGAGTTCCTCATCCGTCATGCCACCCAACAGTAGCCGTCCTGGTCATCCTCTGTCACGCCGGGACACACTACTGTTAGCTGGGCAACTGGCTCTATACCGGTGGAGGATGCTGCCGCTACCGATCAACTCAGGAAGGTGGCAGAAATTCCAGCTTCACTGATGGAACAAGATTTCTAACAATGGATTGCGATAGCAGTAATCCCCCGAAGTCAGGCCATCAGCAGCCGTCGAGCTGACCCCCTTTTTGCCTCGTTCTTCCCTTTTCTCCCCTCATCCTCATCATGGCACTTCTTCAGTGGAATATTCAAGGCATTCACTCCAATTGCAATGAATTAAAATTGCTCCTTCGATTGCACTATCCAGTCATAGTTAGCCTCCAAGAAATGAAGTTCCGTCCACAGGGTCGTATAGCCTTCTCTCAATATATCTCTGTGCTTTATGACCTACCTCCTGTGGATGGTATTCCAATCCATGAAGGGGTTCTCCATCATCTTGCCCAAGAGGCTCCATTCTAGCGGACCTTTTCAACCATCTCAATCTTGTCTGCCTAAACACCGGTTCACCAACATTCCTTTCTGACACCATGCACACCTATTCCCACTCTGACCTCGCAATATGCTCTCCTTGCTGGCGCATCGGTTCGTGTGGTACGCCCTTTCTGATACATACTCGAGCAACCATCTTCCTTGTGTAATCCACCTATTGCATCATACCCCATCTCCACGTTCCACCACCTGGAGTGTCTCCAAAGCCAACTGGGGGCATTATTCTTCCATGGTGGTTTTCCACGACCAGCATTTCCCCAGCTGTGACAGTCAGATCTAGTACCTCACAGAGGTTATTCTCACTGCTGCCAAACATTCCATACCTCGTACTTCCTCTTCTCCATGCCGTGTCCCAGTCCCCTGGTGGACTGCAGCATGTAGTGACACTATTAGAGCCTGGCGACATGCTCTACAAACTTTTCAACGTCACCCCACGATGGAGAATTGCATCCATTACAAATGACTGCAAGCGTAATGTCGTCGTGTTATAAAAGAAAGCAAAGAAGCCTGTTGGACTGCCTTCACTAGTTCTTTTGACAAATTCACTCCCTCCTCGGTTGTTTGGGGTAGCCTGCGCTGGTTATCTGGCACTAAGGTCCACTCCCCAATTTCAGGCCTGACAGTATCGAATGCAGTACTTACGGACCCCATTGAAGTATCCAGTGACTTAGGCCACTCTTTTTGTGGAGGTTTTGAGCTCTGCTCATTACCACCCTGCCTTCCTCCCCCGCAAACAGGCAGAGGAGGCAGGCCACCTTCTTTCCAATTTACAAATTGTGAAAGTTACAATGACACCTTCACTATGCAGGAACTAGACCATGCTCTCACTACGTCTCGCTCCTCTGCTCCGGGGCCCGATGCCATTCATGTTGAGATGTTGCAGAACCTTTCTCCCGCAGGTAAATGTTTGTGGAAGACCCCGCTGCAAGACCTGTCCAATCCACCCACCCAGCACTTCCTATTCCAGTCCTGTCACAGGCTTATCCTATCCTATCAGAGGCCGGGCCACTTGTGAAAGCAGCCACGTAATTTACCAACTGTGCTGCAAGCACTGTACAGCTTTCTATATTGGCATGACCACCAACCAGCTGTCCATTAGGATGAATGGCCACCGCCAAACTGTGGCCAAAAACAAGGTGGACCACCCTGTGGCACAGCATGCAGCGGAGCACATGCTTGATTTCAATGGCTGCTTCACAACCCGGGCCATCTGGATCCTCCCATCCACCACCAGCTTTTCTGAACTGCACAGATGGGAGTTATCCCTACAATACATTCTCCGATCCCGAAATCAACCAGGCCTCAACCTACGATAATTTCCCTATATATATATTTTTCCATACCTTACAGTTCCTACCTCTGTATCCCAAACCTCGCCTGATTTGAGTGGTGTGTGAATGTGTGATCGTGTGTGTGTATATGTATGTGTGTGTGTGTGTGTGTGTGTGTGTGTGTGTGTGTGTGTGTGTGTGTGTGTGCGTGCGTGCGTGCGTGTGTATGTGTGTGTATGTGGTCTTGTGCACTTGCAGTGTGCATGAATTTTCTATATATATATTATTTTACTTTATTTTATTTTATTTTCTCCACTCACCCGCTTCCCCACTCCATTCCTAAGCTGCATCTCGTTATTCCCATCTAACCCATCCCCACCACCATGACGTAACCTTTCTATCCCCTCCCCCTCCCCTCCCCTCCCGTCCCGGATTCGCTGCAGAGCGTGATTCGAAGTGTGGCAGTCGGAGGTGATGGTTGTATGACTGTGTTGTGTGCCTGTGTGATTGCGTGAGTGCTCTATTTCTGAAGAAGGCCATGGCCGATAGCTGAATGTGTTGTATGTGTGTGTCTTTTGTATGTGCCTGTCGCATCTCGTCGCCACGTCTTTGCGGTGAGTTGTAACTGTCCTCACTATATTATTTATAAATGTTTCCTTCTCCGCACCTATAATCGCATATGGACTGAAGAACATCTTCCTTTCAGTTATTGCCCCATTTCTCTTACCAGCTGTGTCTGTATCGTGATGGAATGCATGGTTAATGCTCGTTTGGTTTGGATCCTTGAATCCCGATGCATCCTTACCAACGTCCAGTGTGGTTTTCGTTGGCATTGCTCTGCAATTGACCACCTCATCACCTTGTCAACCTTTGTTATGAATAACTTTTTGCGAAAGCTGCAGATGGTGGCTGTGTTCTTTGATTTGGAGAAGGCCTATGACACCTGTTGGAGGGCGGGAATTCTCCACACCATGCATACCTGGGGCTTTCGTGGCCGTCTCTCACTTTTTATCCGTGCATTTTTAATGGACTGATGTTTTCGGGTACGAGTGGGCTCTGTTTTGTCAGACCCTTTTTTCCAGGAGAATGGGGTGCCACAGGGCTCCTTTTTGAGTGTAGTACTCTTCACCATAGCAATTAACCCAATTATGGACTGCCTCCCACCCAATGTTTCTGGTTCCCTCTTTCTGGACGATTTCACAATCTACTGCAATGCTCAAACTGGAACACTGTCTCCAGCAGTGTCTTGGTGTCTTGACCATCTTTATTCTTGGAACATTGCAAATGGCTTCCGTTTCTCCAAAACAGGGGAAAGTAATACAGTAATACAGTAGAAGAAGAATAAGTAACTCATAGAGAGAGAGAGAGAGAGAGAGAGAGAGAGAGAGAGAGTAGTGAAAGCAGCAGAGGATCATATAGGCAGAAGGACAAGGCCTAATAGAAATCCCTGGATAACACAGGATATACAGGACTTCATGCATGCATGCATGCTTCAAGTGAAGCAGGCAAAAGGGACTACAAACGTCTGTAAAATGAGATTGACAGGAAGTGCAGACTGGCTTAGCAGGAGTGACTCGAAGAGAAATGCAGAATCATAGATGAATGTATAACCGGGGGAAAGACAGATACCACCTACAGGAAAGTAAAAGAGATATTTAGAAACAAGAAATGAAGCTGTATGAATATCAAGAACTCAGACAGATGACCAGTACTAAGCAAAGAGGGGAAAGCTGAAATGTGGAAGGAATATATAGAAGGCCTGTACAAATGAAATACACTTCAATGTAGTATCCTAGAATTGGAAGATGAAGTGGAGGAAGAGGAGATAGGAGAAAACTATACTGCGAGAAAAATTTGACATAGCAGTAAAAGATTTGAGTAGAAACAAGGCCGCTGGAGGATATGACGTCCCGTCTGAACTGCTATTATTGTTTGGAGAGTCAGTGATGAACAAATTGTTCCACCTGGTATGTAAGATGTATGAGACAGGGGAAATATCCTCAGACTTCAAGAAGAATATAGTAATTCCGATTCCAAAGAAATCAAGTGCAGACAAATGTGAAAATTACGTAACTATCAGTTTAATAAGTCATTGTTGCAAAATACTAACACAAATTATTTACAGGCAAATGGAGAAACTTATAGAATCCAACCTTGGGGAAGATCAATTTGGATTTTAGAAAAATGTAGTGACACGGGGGGGGGGGGGGGGGGCATTACTCACATTAAGACTTATCTTAGAAGATAAGTTAAAGAAAGGGAAACCTATGTTATTAGCATTTGCAAATTTGGAAAAAGCTTTTGACAATGTCGACTGGAATAAACTCTTTCAATTTCTGAAGGTAATAGGGGTAAAATATAGGAAGCAAAGAGTTATATTCAACTTATACAAAAACCAGACAGCGGTTATTAGAGTCGAAGGGCATGAAAGGGACGCAGAGGTTGGAAAGGGAGTAAGACAGGGTTGTAGCCTTTCCCCAATGTTGATCAATGTTGAGCAAGCTCTGAAGGACTATAAGGAGAAATTTGGAGAGGGAATTACAGTTCAGGGAGAAGTAATAAAAACTTTGTGGTTTGCCGATGACATAGTAATTCTGTCTGAGACTGCAAATGAACTGGAAGAGCAATTGAATGGAATGGACAGTGTCTTGAAAAGAGTGTATTAGATGAACATCAAAAAGAGTAAAACAAGGATAATTGAATGTAGTATCAGAAATCTGGCGATGCTGAAGGAATTAGATTAGGTAATGAGACAATAAAAGTAGTAGATGAATTTTGTTATTTGGGTAACAAGATAACTTTTGATGGCCGACGTAAAGAATATATAAAATTCAGAATGGCTATGGGAAGAAAAGCGTTTCTAAAGAAGTGAAATTTGTTGACATCTAATATTAATTTAAATGTTAGGGAGTCCTTTCTGAAAGCATTTGTCTGGAGTGTAGCATTGTATGGGAGTGAAACGTGGACGATAAGAAGGTCAGATGAAAAAGATGATAGAAGCTTTTGAAATGTGGTGCTACAGACGAGTGATGAAAATTAGATGGGTAGATCACGTAACTAATGAGGAGGTGCTTAACCAATTTGGGGAGAAAAGGAGTTTCTGGTATATTCTGACAAAGAGAAAGCATATATTGGTGGGACACATTCTGAGACATCAAGGAATTGTCAACTTAGCAATAGAGGGAAGTGTGTGGGGTAAAAATCATAGAGGGAGGCTGAGGGACAAATACAGTAAGCAGATTCAAAAGGATGTAAGTTGCCGTTAGTATTCTCAGATGAAGAGACTTGCACAGGACATGGTAGCGTGGAGATCTGCATCAAACCAGTCTGCGAACTGAAGACCACAACAACATATTATTACTCTCAATTAAAAGTTGTGGAATAAATAAAAGTTGCAAAACCAAGAAATACTTAATTACTAGTCCATCATATACATAAGATAAGATAACACATATCTTCTTTAATTGTGAAATATGAACTCTTGTTTCCTATAAAAATATTAATCACATTTTGTTATTTAACTAATTACAGAAATAATGAATTCAGTTGCTAACATGTAATCACAGAATATTCACAAAGACCAACAAAATTATAATAACTAATGTTTACCATTGAATTGCATTTGCTTAATTACAAAAAGTCATCACATTTAATTAATTTATTTCTCTACTAATAAAGTTCCTTGGGATACAAACAGATTTGGTAAGTTAGGTTAGTGTGTCCTTTGACCACAGGATATACTTATTTACACCATATCATGATTTATATGCAATTATCTATAATGGAAATGTATATAATGTTCTAGAATTGCTTTTGTTAAATAAACAACTGTTGCATCTTAATCTTATAAAATTGAAAAGTCTTGCACAAAGGTCTTTCTACTACATTATTTAACCATCTTTTCCACTGCCCTAATAACATTATCCAATGTAAGCAAAATGTACAAAAATTGAAATAACAGATTCTCACATTTTGATTACTATGACAATTGTCTGCACCATGTGCCACATAGTTCATTAGCCTAATCACTGTAAGTAACTTGAACATTATCCTACAGCACATCATTTAGTTCAGAATGTGGCGTCCACTCGACCGGCAAATCAATAAAGGACCAAATGTGAGACACATCTTTGTAGTTGGATCTTTGGGGTTTCAGCTTCCCTGAGCCCACCAGCCATGTTGTGTATTACCTTTTGTTTGGTTTAGTAGTAAAGTGTTGTTCAAGTACACGTGGATCTTATTGGAGCTCCAACCCCACATAATTTCCATACTAGTGACCCAGAAGTCAAGTTCACCACCAATTTAAGCGAGTTCTGCAATGGCTCCCATTTTTTGTGCGGAATTTTGCCATAAAATATGGACATCATTGTCCCGACATTTGGTTCAATTATCACAACAGTGGCACCTCCACCGGGATTCTGTGCTGCAGCAACTTCATCACCACGAATCCATTGTATTCCTGCTTCAAGTACATTAAATTTGTATTTGCAGAACAATTTCATGCAGGACATGTTCGCCACACTTGAATGCATCTAGTGCCGCAAGAACTTCAGATCCGAGCCTCGGTTCGCCATTCGTGTTTTCTAGTGTTTTTTCCAAGAAAAATTTTAATCAGATACCACACCACATCTCATGTGTGCATAATGCTCAGATTTTGCAGAACATGATCCTATCAAATATGCAAAATTTGAATTTCACACCAGCAACTATCCCAATGAACATGTGTGTGTATCCTTCCGCCGACCATGTGCTCCGCCAACGAAGTGCAGTTGCTTCTAACAACTTTATCAGTGCTACTGGACTTGAACTCGCCTGTCACGGCATTCACCACAGTTTGTACGTCAACTGCCTGATTAATTATGGACAATTTTCATGTGTCGTGGATGCACCTTTTTCCATTTGTGCAGCCAACTTGGACTGTGTTAGCAGCGTGTCAGCCAACTTTGTGCAATCTACACCACCGAGTGTATTTAGTCACTGTTTAACAGATCTGCTCGTTCTGTCAGTGGTGATGATGTTATGCTAGCATCCAGATGTTTATTCCAAATATATATTAAAATTTAAATGTATATAGGTTTTGTTGCCACCCCCATGAACCACAGACATTGCCGAGGTGGGGTGACTTGCGTGCCTCAACGATGCAGATAGCCGTACCTTAGGTGCAACCACAGCGGAGGGGTATCTATGGAGAGGCCAGACAAACGTGTGGTTCCTGAAGAGGGGCAGCAGCCTTTTCAGTAGTTACAGGGGCAACAGTCTGGATGATTGACTGAGCTGGCCTTGTAACATCAGCTAATGTGGCTTTGCCACACAGCTACTGCAGACGGCTGGAAGCAAGGGGAAACTACAGCCGTTACTTTTCCCGAGGACATGCAGCTCTACTGTATGAACATATGATGATGGCATCCTCTCGGGTAAAATATTCCGGAGGTAAAATAGTCCCCCATTCGGATCTCCGTACGGGGACTACTCAGGAGGATGTTGTCATCAGGAAAGATAATACTGGCATTCTACAGATCGGAGCGTGGAATGTTAGATCCATTAATTGGGTAGGAAAATTAGAAAATTTAAAAATGGAAGTGGATAGGTTGAAGTTAGATATAGTGGGGATTAGTGAAGTTCAGTGGCAGGATGTACAGGATTTCTGGTCAGGTGAGTACAGGATTATAAATACAAAATCAGTTGGGGGTATCACAGGAGCAGGACTGATGATGAATAAGAAAATAGGAATGCGGGTAAACTACTATGAGCACCACAGTGATCGCATTATCATTGTAAAGATAGATATGAAGCCAACACTGACAACAGTAGTACAGGTTTATATGCCAACTAGCTCTGCCGAAGTTTTCTATGCAAGATCTCGGGCAGTAGATATCTGCAAATGCAAATTAAAATGCTCACTGCTGCTCTAAATTACTTTGCTAGTGACCACATAACTTGCGGAACAGAAATTTATCTGACTGCTCACTGCTCAATGGAGCAGCCAACGTTTTAACAAACACAAAATTAATGTTAAAAAAGGTATAGATAATTAAATATGGGATGGGGATCATGAAATTATGAAGCAGAGGTTTGATAGTTTAAATTGTTATCTATTCAATAAAATGAACAAGCAAATGTGGGGAGACCAAATTAAGAACAATAAAGCACACACCTTGTACAAAAGTGAATTAAATCATAAAGTTACTGCCCATAGTAAAATTGTTTCTGCGCTTTATGAATATGGAGGTAACATGGGTGGAAATTTGTAAATACACAGTGGATAAGGAAAAACACATTCATTCACTCACAGTCATGCGCATAATGCTTGTGACACATTACTCATGCGGCAAACATGATAGCAGCAGGGAAATGAAGTGTCAGCAGCATTTTGACGAGATGCGGGGTGTCTTCAAGCACAAATTAAAATCAACTATGCACCAAACGAACTCATGTGTGGAGGGGCAATTGCATACTATCCTTAAGTACCATGTGGTGTGTGACCATGGTGAATTACATAGAATTTACAAAGGAATTAATTTAGAATAAGCAAGTAAAGCACACACGAGAATTCTAAATTTTTCTCAGATTTTCTGGATTGATTCCATATTTCCTGTCTTTGTATAACTGATTGCACCACGTACTTTCATAACTGTCACTACTTCAGCCTCCAGTTATGCTTGCTTCTAAATGAATTCTCGTGTGTGGCTTACTTGCTGATTCTCAATTAATTTCTTTTTGTAAATTCTATCTAATGGCCACCCCCATAAACCACAGACATTGCCGAGGTGGGGTGGTTTGCGTGCCTTAGTGATGCAGATAGCCGTACCATTGGTGCAACCACAGTGGAGGGGTATCTGTGGTTCCTGAAGAAGGGCAGCAGCCTTTTCAGTAGTTACAGGGGCAAAAGTCTGGATGGTTGACTGAGCTGGCCTTGTAACATCAGCTAATGTGGCTTTGCCACACAGCTACTGCGGACGGCTGGAAGCAAGGGGAAACTACAGCCGTTACTTTTCCCGAGGACATGCAGCTCTACTGTATGAACATATGATGATGGCATCCTCTCGGGTAAAATATTCCGGAGGTAAAATAGTCCCCCATTCGGATCTCCGGGCGGGGACTACTCAGGAGGATGTTGTCATCAGGAAAGATAATACTGGCATTCTACAGATCGGAGCGTGGAATGTTAAATCCCTTAATCGGGTAGGAAAATTAGAAAATTTAAAAAGGGAAGTGGATAGGTTGAAGTTAGATATAGTGGGGATTAGTGAAGTTCGGTGGCAGGATGAAAAGGATTTCTGGTCAGGTGAGTACAGTATTATAAATACAAAATCAATTGGGGGTATCACAGGAGCAGGACTGATGATGAATAAGAAAATAGGAATGCGAGTAAACTACTATGAGCACCACAGTGATCGCATTATCATTGTAAAGATAGATACGAAGCCAACACTGACAACAGTAGTACAGGTTTATATGCCAACTAGCTCTGCCGATGATGAGGAGATCGAAGAAACATATGAGGAGCTAAAGGAAATTCTTCAGACAGTTAAGGGAGAGGAAAACTTAATTGTGATGGGAGACTGGAATTCAGTAGTAGGAAAAGGAAGAGAAGGAAAAATAGTAGGTGAATATGGACTGGGCAGAAGGAATGAAAGAGGAAGTCGCCTGATAGATTTTTGCACAGAACATGATTTAATGGTAACAAACACCTGGTTTAAGAATCACAAAATAAGGTTGTATACATGGAAGAGACCAGGAGACACCGGAAGGTATCAGATAGATTTTATAATGGTAAGACATAGATTCCGGAATCAGGTTATAAACTGCAAGACGTACCCAGGGGCAGATATAGACTCTGACCATAACTGAAAAAACTGCAGAAAGGTAGGAAAATAAGGAGATGGGACTTAGATAAATTGAAGGAAAGTGAAGTTCTGGATAATTTCAAAGGGAGATTTAGGCAACAATTGACAGAAACAGGGGGAAATAAAACAGTAGAAGAGGAATGGGTAGCATTGAGAGATGAAATAGTGAAGGCAGCAGAGGACAAAATAGGTAGAAAGGCAAGACCTACAAAAAATCCTTGGGTATCACAGGAAATACTAGATTTAATTGATGAAAGGAGAAAATATAAAAATGCAGTAAATGAAACAAGCAAAATGGAGTACAGATGACTAAAAAATGAGATTGACAGGAAGTGCAAAATGACTAAGCAGGAGTGGCTAGAAGCGAAATGCAAATCTGTAGAAGAATGTATAAGAAGGGGAAAAGTAGATACCACCTACAGGAAAATAAAAGAGACATTTGGGGACAAGAAAAGCAACTCTATGAATATCAAGAACTCAGATGGGAAACCAGTACTCAGCAAAGAAGGGAAAGCTTAAAGGTGGAAAGAGTACATAGAACAGCTCTACAAAGGAAATGAACTTAGAGACGATGTTGTAGCAAGGGAAGAGGAAGTAGATCAAGATGAAATAGGAGATGCTATACTGAGAGATGAATTTGACAGAGCCTTGAAAGACCTAGGTCAGAACAAGGCCCCAGGAGTAGATGACATACCCTCAGAGCTACTAAAGTCTCTGGGAGAGCCAGCCATGACAAGACTATTTGAACTGGTGTTAGGATTTATGAGACAGGCGAAATACCCTCAGACTTTAAGAAAAATGTAATAATCCCCATTCCAAAGAAATCAGGCGCAAACAGGTGTAAAAATTACAGAACCATCAGTTTGATAAGTCATGGTTGCAAAATTTTAACACGAATTATTTACAGGAGAATGGAAAAGCTGGTAGAAGCTGACCTCGGAGAAGATCAGTTTGGATTCAGGAGGAACGTAGAAACCCGGGAGGCAATACTCACTTTACATCTTATCTTAGAAGATAGATTAAGGAAAGGCAAACCTACATTTTTTGCTTTTGTAGATTTGGAGAAAGCATTTGACAATGTTGACTCGAATACACTCTTTCAAATTCTGAAGTCAGCAGGGGTTAAATATAGGGAAAGGAGAGTTATTTATAACTTGTACAAAAGCCAGACCACAGTTATTAGACTCGAAGGGCATGAAAGGGAAGCATCAGTTGGGAAGGGAGTAAGACAGGGTTGTAGCCTTTCTCCTTTGTTATTCAATTTGTACATCGAGCAGGCAGTGAAGGAAAGCAAGGAAAAATTTGGAATAGGGATTAAAGTACAGGGGGAAGAAATAAAAACATTGCGTTTTGCTGATGACATTGTAATTCTGGCAGAGACAGCAAAGGACCTGGAAGAGCAGTGAATGTAATGTACAGTGTCTTGAAGAGAGCGTATAAAATGAACATTAACAAGAGCAAAACAAAAATAATGGAATGCGGTCTTAGAAAATCAGGCGATGCTGAAGGAATTAGATTAGGTAACGAAACATTGAAGGTGGTAGATGAATTTTACTTGGGTAGTAAAATAACATGTGATGGTCGCAGTACAGAGGATATAAAATGCAGAATGGCAATGGGAAGAAAAGCATTTTTGAAAAAGACAAATTTGCTAAGATCGAATATTAATTTAAGTATAAGGAAGTCTTTTCAGAAGGCATTTGTGTGGAGAGTTGCCTTGTACGGGAGTGAAACATGGACGATAATCAGTGCGGACAGGAAGAGAATAGAGGCTTTTGAAATGTGGTGTTACAGAAGATTAGGTGGGTAGATCGCATAACCAATGAAGAAGTACTGAACAGAATTGGTGAGAAAAGGAATTTTTGGCATACCCTGGCTAAAAGAAGGGATCGCTTGGTAGGACACATTCTTAGACATCGGGGAATTGTAAATTTAGCATTGGAGGGAAGTGTGTGGGGTAAAAATCGCAGAGGGAGACCAAGAGACGCGTATAGTAAGCAGATTCAAGTGGATGTGGGTTGCCATTCTTATGAGGAGATGAAAAGGCTTGCTCAGGATAGAGTAGGGTGGAGAGCTGCATCAAACCAGTCTTCGGACTGAAGACCATAACAAGGTTTTGTTGAAGTGTTTTATCATAACTGATGTATACTGTAGTATTGTTTAGTTTATTTATGTGAATTTATGTAATTTATACGTAAAAAATAGATGAAGTACACTTACCAGGTGAAGGGGCACAGGCAATGATAGGAACAAATAAACACACAGACACACACACACACATAAACGCTAGCTTTCGCAGCTTAGCTGCTTCATCAGGCAGAAGGGAAGGAGAGGGAAAAGGAAATGATGAGGGTTTTAAGGAAGGGGGTAAGGAGCCATTCCAATCCCGGGACAGGAAAGACTTACCTTGGGGGAAAAAAATGGAGGGTAAACAAATGCACACACACCCACACATTTACACAGACACAAGTAAACTTAGGCAGACATACTGTAATTTAATATTTATGTATCTGGGTAATTGTTTATAGGGAAAGTAGGAAACATCTTTGGAGTATTTGGTATGTGGTCTTTGGAGCAACAGAGTGGGAGCAGTGGTAATAGCTGCAGAGTCAAGGAAGTTGAGCTCTGTCGTTAGAACAGTTCGGACACTAGCAAGTGCGCGGGAGCGTGCAGCGCCACACTCTTTGAAGTCACTAGGCCTTGTTGGAGGAGTTCCATAATTAGCACATGTTTCCAATATTAGCGGGGACACACGGCACTTCATCTGTATATGTCAAAATTCTGCCCTCAAATTGGTCACTGGATTTGACCTGTGCCTGTATTGTGACTTGCAGCATTGTCGGAGTCAGCACATCGTGTCCAACAACGAGGACACAATGTAAGACTGCTCCAATAATTTCCGACCACACAGAGTTTAGACATTTTGTAAGGCGTTACCCACTTTTGTGCTTGAGAAACTATTTTTTCTAATAATAACCTAAAATTTAAAGAACACATCATTGTCCTAAGACATTATTACCAAGTAGGGTCCTATCCTTTCCAGAAGTTTCCTGAGTGTTGTTGAAAGTGAAAAGAATATTAAATTCAGTGGCAAACTATAAAATTTAAATAACTTAAGTTTAAATTTTAAAGCTAATTTCAACATATTAAAATTTTGGAATGAGAGAACTGCACAATTAAGTAAATAAATTAAAAGATATTAATTCTGAAATAATTGGTTCAGTACTATTTAATATTTCATTAGTAAAAAATTTATGTGTAAATTTGATTTGCTATGTTGGTTCATATTTTGGCATTGTCCAGTTGTGATCTAATTGCAAGTTATTTTGAGTATTTTCTTTCTTGGTAATCTTAATATTAGGTATTCTGCCAATCAAATGTTTTGCTGCCCACTGTGTAATTCTCATGCAGGTGAGTGTTAGTGAAGGGACATTAGTAATTGAGTGCAACATTGGTCTCTGATCCAACACTGTTTCCAAGCAAAACTAGTTTATTTCAAAAATTATTACGTGGTTTATTTTCTTTCTTACTATAAAAGGAGAAAACCAAAGCATCATTTTTCGTAAAAGTTATTCAATTGCAAAAGTGTTTACCAACCTACTGTTGTGCAACACTAATGTGTGTAATTACCCATTCATAATTGTCGTGGTTAATTATAACATACTCTAAGTGCCCCATTGGGTTGGCAACTGTGTTAATTTTTTTAAAGATTTGTACTGTTTCATTGTTTGTTACTTCCTATAATTTGTAATACTTTCATATGTGAGTTTGATTGTTCCAAAATTAGATTAGTTCAATTAGTAATTTGTAGAGCATGAGGAACGAGCTATCTGGTGTGGTAGTTCGTTGTGTCAACATTCCCTCGGTTGTTGGTTTTCGTTACCACAATATTTTTTTGGTACAGATAGCCTTGTCCAACTTTTATTGTAGGCAACACATGGGTCGATTCAACATTAATCGGTCACAGGATTAACCAACCGGTTAGTGAGGGGAGTGTTACAATGTGAACTTTAACCATTCTCAAAGTGCTAGTGTCTTTTCTGCTTCCTGCATCATGTGATGAGTCTGCTGCATCGCGTGTGCAACAATCACCTCCATTGTTCCTCACTGTTGACACACAAGAACATTTTTGGCCACACCCGTTTGTGCACCCACCCATCTGTGCATCATCCACGTTGGTCACCTACAATGTGTTGCCTCTACCTGCTGTGACCTATTTGCAAATCTTCAAGGCTCCAGCAGGATCAACAACTGCGTCGAGCTCCATCACAATGCCACAGATGGTCGATGCCTCCATCACCACTGATGTTCTGGAGGCACCTCCATCGCTACCACATTGGCACCTTTCAAAGCTGCCACTTTTCCCCTTTGAAGCTCCCACAATGTGGCTTGTGTTGACTGAACACATATTCGACCATTACTTGCTTGACGACTCAACTCATTACCTATGCCTCATCATACACCTTCACAAACATGTTCATTTGATACGAGATCTCTCCTACAGCGACTAACTGGTATGCCTTCTCCAAACAGACTATCCTTGAGAGGGTCATTCACATGCCAAAAGATACTATTTGACACATCATCCATGAGGAACACTTTGGGGACAAGAAGCCATCACTGATCTGACACTATCTTCTTGTCGATGAGCATGACATGCCGGATCCCACCCTCATGGCTGTGTCATCCAGCAAACTCCCACTCGCATTCCAGACTGCCCTTACTTATAACAATCTGCAGACTCCGAGCAAGCATATATGTATCTACATCTTCATCTACATACATACTCTGCAGTCCACACTTAAGCAGCCATTGAAATCAAGCATATGTTCTGCAGAATGCTGTGCCACAGGTTGGTCCACCTTGTTTTTGGCCACAGTTTGGTGGTGGCCATTCATCCTAATGGACAGCTGGTTAGTGGTCAGGATGAATGGCCACCGCCAAACTGTGGGCAAAAGTAAGGTGTAACACCCTATGGCACAGCATGCAGCAGAGCACATGTTTGATTTCAATGGCTGCTTCACAACCTGGGCTTTCTGGATCCCCCCATCCACCACCAGCTTTTCTGAATTGCACAGATGGGAGTTATCCCTACAATACATTCTCTGAACCCGAAATCATCCAGGCCTTCCCTTTTTTTCTACATCTTACAGTTCCTACCTCTATCCTAAACCTCTTCTATTTTGAGTGGTGTGTGTGTCCAGTTTTTTTTTATATATTTTATTTTTATATCTATATTTAATTTGTCTATTTCATTTTTCTCCACTGACCTGCCTCCCCACTCCATTCCTAAGCGGCATCTCATTATTCCCATCTAGGCCATGCTGTACCATTCTCACCATTGTGATACAACCTTCCTATTCCCTCTCCCGTCCCCTCCCTGATTTACACACCACAGAGCATGATTTGATGTGTGGCAGCCAGAGGTAATAGTTGTTTGACTGTGTTGTGTGCATGTGGAATGTTATATTTTCTGAAGAAGACCATGGCTGATAGCTGAAGTGTTGTATGTGTGTGTCTTTTGTATGTTCCTGTTGCAGCTCGTCGCCATGTCTTTGCGGTGAGTTGTAAACTGTCATTATTATTAATTCCAACCTGGACTTTCCATTATTATATTTTTAATATTTCTTTTTCTTTCTTTAATTTTGTGGAAAACATAGGATTCAAACATTCAGTAGAAGGGGCAAAGCTATTAAGGGAAGAGGCCATACCTATGCAATCTTATAATATTGAAACTCCATCCATCTCTCCCTTTGACATTAAGAAAATAATAAACTCGCTCGTAAGTTTGTATGGAATTTATGGCATTTCAAGCAGAGTGCTAAAAGCTTATTCCCAACAAATAACTAGGATTCTCAGTCACATATATAACAGCTCAATGAAGCAGAGTACTTTCTCAGACAGACTAAAATATGCTATTGTTAAACTATTGCACACACTCAAGGAGATATGCCCGATGCCAACAACTACTGCCCAATCTCACTTCCTAACAGCTTTATCCAAAGTTATTGAGAAAGTATACAAGAATAGTTCAAGCCACAACTATCTCTTCCTGTGTGTGTAATAATGTTTATGATTGTAGAGAGGGTAGATATCACTGTTTCTTACATTGCACATGTAGACATGTAGGAGATGCTCGTCTAAGGTGTGCAAACCTATTCTCTAGGAAGAATGTTCCTTCTGCAATGACCTTTTGCAGTATTAGCCAACTGTTTACAGTGATTGGAAGTGTTCAAATTCCATGAAGAATCAGACTACAGACTGTAATAAACAAAAGGGCCATAGTCGATATTTTAGATGTAACTGCTTCACATTCTCAAAATTTTTCACTGAAAAACAGGCCAGATCTGACCTGTAATTGGTTTTGATATGGCCCACAGAAAAATTTCTTAGAGGAAGAGAGCTATTTTAAAATGTTCTAAGTAAAGAAATATTTTTAAAGACATGTAAATAAATGAAAACACTCACAATAGGTTGGATATAAAATGAATGTATGCTTAAAAATGTGTTTTGGGGCAAAATTAGTTGACAAGGTGTGTTGAAGAAAGGGTTCTCTTTATATCAGAGTGCTAATCCACAAGATGAAGTGACCTGCAATCTCAACTGTCTAGGTGAATCCAACCTGCTGGTCATGAAAGGATGACCACTCCTGTTCTATGTACCCTGCATGAACACAAGTACCACCCATATCATTTGTTATTCCATTATGACCTTCGTGAGTGGCATGGGCTGACTTCTAAAACCACATGAACTTTTTAATCTGTGCAGTGGAGACATCATTATAATAGCACCAAGAAAAAACTAGAGATACTGACAGCTGTCACTATTTGAGACAGGGTTAAAATACAACATGATTAACTTGCTTTCAAGCACTCACACTTGCCTGTTTAATGTACCATGACAGTGCAAAGCCTTCAGACAATTGTTGTTTTGGAGTTAAATGTCATGTTTAATTTTCATCATGACCTTATAGGATGAAGAAAGAGTTTCTGCTCAATAACAGTGGATCAGAACTGAAATCTAATTTTGACAACACTGTGATTTTTAGGTGTGAAAACAACACATTTCCATTATAGTATATCTTTTTCCCTGCAGTAAATGAATGATTGTCTATAGTATTCTGCAAGGGGAGGAAGGAAAGAAGATTAGGGTTTAATGTCCCGTCTACAGTGTGGTCACTAGAGACAGCATTTAAGCTCGGATTTTTAGAGAAGGATGTGGGATGAAATCGGCCGTACCCTTTTGAAAGGAACCATCCGAGAAATTGCCTGGAGTGATTTAGGAAAATCATAAAAAACCTAAATCTACATGGGCGGAGGTGGATTTGAGCCACCATTCTCAAAAATGTGAGTCCAGTGTCTTGGCACTGCACCATCTCGTTCAGTCTCTGCGACGAAAAGATCTGTGTTTCAAATAAAAAAAATAGTGATTTATTTCCTGTGCTGTATACTCTACTTTACAACATTTAGAATAACTGCAAATGCTCAGTACCAGCCAGTACAATGACACCTGTTGTGAAGAGTTCTCAATGTGTTAAAAAAGTTTAGAAAGATTTCTTTGTATTACTCCGTAACATAAAGTAATGGATTCTAATGTCACCATAGGCTGTGTCAAGGGCCAAAGTCAATCCAGAATCCAGCTCTCAAAGTGTGAAAGAGCAGTTATAATCATAATTGATAAGTCAGAAGTCCCAACTGCCCCACTCAGCAACCACTCAAGATGCCAGAATGCTGGATCCTGACTGGCAGTGGCAAAATTAGCATACATGGTCTGAGTAATACCTTGCAGGCTGGTTTGGAGAATGCCATTTCCAATTACAGCTACCACTGGACCCTCCCTCTTTCTCCAAAAATTCTCCTGGTGGTCTTCCATATAGTAGTGATGATTACTGGAACCCAATAACTTTGCAATGATCTCTTCTTACTCTCTAATATAATTTGGTGATATTCACACTTGCCACCCAAAAGGCCAGAAGGTTCTATGGAGTTGGCTGGCACTTAAACCTATACAGAGCTGCATGTCTTTTAATTTCAGTTACATTCTTAATTCCAAAGAGAGACAGGCCATCATTTCCATTGTCTTCAAAACTGTGGCTTTGCTTCTTTGGTGCAGTGGATAATTTGAGTAATATGATCCATCCACTCCTGGACACAGTCACAAGGTTCAAGCTCTATGAATAAGCTGTACCGTGTCCAGTCTTTGAGTACTTACTGAGGCAGTTTTCATTCAGGCTCTCCTCTGTCTGGCAGGTGAATCACAATGAGGAAGTGATCACTGCCATGCAAGTCATCAAACACTTCCCACTGAGTAGCTTGGGCTTGAGCTGGACAGAAAAGTGAGAGATTTATGGCAGATAATGAAACTGTTTCAGTCCAGAAGTACATGCTCTGACCTGTGATTAGTAAATGTGCACACCTTGACAAGAGGAGCTTCTCAATTTGTATACTCCTGGGACAGAGCCCCAAACCATATAGTGTGCATTAATAAAGGATAAATGGGTGGGGGAGTTGCTGTGGTGGACAAAGGCTATCGGAGGCCTGGCGACAAAATGAAATGAGGTCTCCCATCCACTTGGAAATACATGTATTACTAAGGGGAGGGGGGGAGAGAGAGAGAGAGAGAGAGAGAGAGAGAGAATTATTTTCAAGTGCTGCTTCGTAGAGCACTTCAAGAGGCAGCAGGTTAAGGGTGCATATAGTCATTGCTGACACTGTGACTGCTTGAAGGCTTGTGGTGAGGAAACGGTTCTACGTGATATGCTCTATTAATGAAAATAGCCACTCTACCTTTTTCCTTTCTCCAGTATAGTCGTCCTTTCTGAGAAAAATAGTCTTAACTCAGGACTAGCAGATGGATTGAAAATTGTTTCCTGGAGACAAATGCACATTGATGTACTCTGAGTCAACAATCTTAGTTCCTCCACATTTGTCCTGTATTTCTGCAAGTTCCACTAATATATGGTAACCATTGATCAAAAGGATAAAACTTCCAATCTCTCCTTCTGTCAGGGTGGCGAGTCTAACCACCAGAGGGTAGCCTTGGAGCAAACTGATTGCCCCAGACTTACATCCAGCTCCATGAGCTCTACAGCAGAGCTGGATGAAGTGTCAGCTATAGTGAACATGACATTGTCTGACTGTTGGGTTCACTGTCAGGTTTCACCTGTGGTGGGAGCTCTACTTTTTATTTTTTTGCCTTTGGTTTGTTAATGCAGGCTACTGCAGATGTGGTAGTAGTTAGACTGACAAGGGAATGGTCAGACTTGTCATGTCGAAACCTGTTTTGCTATTTTTACCACTGTGAGTTAACATTGAAGGAAGTCTGTATGCAGGAAGTCTGTAAAAACTTTTACGAAGTATGACATTATTGTCGCATGGTTTCTGTGCTTATTAACTGCTTGTTGTACAACCCTGACCTCTCTCGCTACATTATACCAACGCCATCTAGGGACAAGGTGGTATTAGCTACGTGCCACTCTCCTGCCACAGCAGTGAGAGAGCAGATTCACCCAGTGAAAGCGATCGTTAATAAATATGATAATAATAAATTCATTGACAAATGTAGCTGATATGTAATCTACAACATTCTTTCCAAATAGCTTTGAAATATACACAAATACATATACAGTTCAGAACACCTCAAACTTTTATTTCTTGTAATTACCGCAAAAATGAAAAATATTGATACAATGTTCAAAACATAGGTTTTTTGTGCACCAAGCACATGCAAGCAAAGACATATGCCAGCCCTGCAAATCACAGATGTTGTTAGATGTCCATAGACAAAACTTGGCTGGTGTTAGGAAGGAATCAGGCCTAATATCAGTATATTTCGAGGAGTACCATGCATATTTAATCACATTTTGAAACCACGTGGAGGAAAACTGATAATGTATGACTGATTGAAACTTGAGAAAATTGTTACGGCGATAGACAAGAAACTGCAGTGATTTGCACACAATAATTTTCTCTGTTAGTTTTCTGTAAAATGCCTTCTACTGACTGAAAAATTCTCTGTCGAACAGTTGAATTACATTCGTCGTGCCAGGGGAATCTGAAGTATCTCTACTTCTTTGTCAAGGTGAGCTCAAAATATAGCTTTAAATGAATCAGAACTTTTATGACCTGACCACGAATCTAGAGGGAGAAGAGATTTGTTCCTGCAGAACAGAAGAAAAGATTGACGCATGAAAGTGTGACGTTATCATTTACCATTTTTTCAGACTTTGATGCATCTACCACAAGATTGTCTGCATATAACATTGTTTGTTTGAAATGTGGTCCAAAACGTCCAGTTGTTTCTTGAAGACACACATATAGTTTTGGCAGCAATGAACCATCCAGACTAATTATGGTGTATGAATGGGTGAGTGCAGTCATGGACTGCGCAATTGCCTCAATATATTTTTTTCCCTTTGAATGACAGTGTTCTTTTTGCACGCATTTCTTTTTGAAAACCTGACTGTCCTGCATTGTAAATGTAAGATTCACTAAAACTGGCAATCTTATTTTTTGCAGTTGTAAGAAAAACTTCTATCATTTCCATTTGAGTCACTTCATTTTCCGACTTGTTTCTCGATACAAATTTTGTTATTCTTCGTGCCAAAATTTTATGTGATCTTTTGAAGGGACTAATCCAACTTTAAGAAGCTGTAAATTCTTTAGCGCCTATCGCGTTGGAAATCTCTAACGCCCAATCACACAAAGTTGTGTCGCTGACACTCAACGACTGTCATCTGCCATCGGTAAATTGCTCAAAAAGTCATGCTTTTATCTCCGTCACAATTTCTAGTCGACTCTTATGTCGTCCAGTGACATCCTTTTTCCATCTATACAATTCACGTTCAGAACGGACAAAGCGATACCTATTTTGAACAGTACTGACACATAGGTGTTTCTTACCACTTTCGTTCAACAAATACTTCCCTGCTGTTTCTTTGTCTGATAATGTAATTGTAGTTGCTGGTGTTGCTTTCGGAGATAATTGATGATGGTATGTGACACTATCACTCAAAGAGTCTTCACGTGTGCAACATTTTTCCATTTCTTCACTGTCTGTAGATTCACAGTCTGCAGTATCAACTGTTTCAGCCATTTATAGCCACATGTCTGCACTATTTACATGCTCGTCTAGAAGTTTAACTACCATGTCACACATCACAGTATTCACATGTGTTTTCTGTTGATTGCATCATTTGGCATCTGTGGTATACCTCCATGGGAAGCAGCAAAACATTTACAGGTTTTGCCATCACCTGTGAGGGGAGGCTGAATGTTCACCATGAAGTGGCTTGCGGAGTATAGATGTAGACGTACAGAATATCTTTCACATCTCTAACCAGTTTCAGGACAGTATGTTTCGAAATACGTACCAGAAATGAAAAGGAAGTGCATGCCACAGAAACGAATATTCATTTTCCCTTTCCACCAAAACCATGTAATGATATTACTTTTTAATGAACGCTGCGATAAAATGGCCGCACCTCCTGACCATGCGCACAACGCTCACCATAACAACAGCTTGCCACTTGCCATTTCCAGTGTTGGCCAGCCGTCAGCGCAAGCACCAAGCAGGAAAAACAGCCAATTTCATGATTTTTTTTAGGCGACTTCCAGGTCATGTCAGCAGCTAACATTCTGCATACAGACTTCCTTCAATTTTAACTAACAGTGCTAAAAAAATCACATGTTTCGGCATTACAAGTCTGACCATTCTCTTGTGAGTATTGAGGCTGGCTCTGAAGATCAGGGGCTTGGCATAAAGTGATAATTGCAGCTTTTTCATGTGTCTTTAGCAAGGAGGTGGGGGGGGGGTGAGGGGGTGCACTACAGATGCTGAAGCTAATGCCACCTTACAGGTGCAATGACATTTGCAAGTTTCAGTTCCAACACTGCTGAGTTGGGGTGGCTTGCATGCCTCAATGATATAGATAGCCGCAATGTAGATGCAACCAGATATCTATGGATGGGGTGGGGGTCAGCAGACAAACTTGTGGTTCCTGAAGTGTGGCAGCAGCCTTTTCAGTAGTTGCACGGGCAACATTCTGGATGATTGACTGAACTGGCATTGTAAGATCAACTACTGTGGCTTTGCCATACAGTTATTGAACCACTGAAAGTAAGGGGAAACTACAGCTGTTACTTTTCCTGAGGACATTGTAAGGTGGCGAGCCTTGTGAAGCTACGCTGCCAATGGGGTTCCGCGTCTTGGGTGCGCGCAGTCAGCCTGTGTTATGACAGTCAGCAAAAGCAAGGTACCCATTTGTCAATCTGACAGACAAGTCAACCGAGTTCAGGAGCTGGCTGACAGATGGCAGTACCCCTGACAAGTATTACTTGGACATAATGCTGTCGTGACTGGAAATACTGGTGGTTAGAACTGTGTTAATGGCAGCCACTGGAGAGACCCGTTTTCAGGCAAAACAATATCTTACAAACTATTTAAAAATTAATAACAGCTGACTCCGATATGGTACAAATGAGCTTGTAGGCTCATTTTGTAGCTAAAGAATAGCTGGTTGTGCTGATATAAATGCACCTCCATTCACATTGATAGTTTGAGATATAGTAAACTGAATATTGTCATTAAATAATAGTTTTGTAAAATGTATATTTTGGAAATGCTTTAAGCAAATTGCATAAACAAGGGCTCAAATGAAAGTCCTCATTCAGTAATGTTAAGTGATGTATATAACTTTTTTCTCAAAGCCAGGGAGTTTGAATAAGGGGCTGAAATGTGATTTTTGAGCATTACACAAACTTTGTATTTATTTAATAATTTAAAAACCAAATCAATATATAAAGTCTGATGACATTTCCAAATTAAGAGGAAAGTTTCTGTTTTATTGATATATAACATATTTTTTATCATTATATAAAGTGTAAAAAAGAGTATTTTTATTGAATAGACCGTGATTTGATTCCAGAGTATCACTATAGGGATATATAAGGGGGCGGCCATCTTCGTTTAAAAACAGTGTGTTTGCGTCGTTCAGAGTCCGGCGAAGTGTGTATGTCAAGCGACTAGGCTGTCGCCTGATTCTTTGATTTTTCGGCTAAGTTAGTGAACTTCTAAATACAAAATCACTTGTTGGTATTACAGGAGTAGGTCTAATAATGAATAAGAAAACAGGAACACAGGTAAACTACTATGAGCAGCACAGCAATCGCATTGTCATATTAAAGATAGATACGAAGCCAACACTGACCAAAGTAGTACAATTTTATATTCCCACTAGCTCTGCCAATGATGATGAGATTTAATAAATGTTTGAGAAGGTAAAGGAAATTATTCAGACAGTTAAGGGATGGGTGAAAACTTTGCCGGGGCCTTGAAATTCAGTTGTAAGAAAAGGAAGGGAGAGAAAAATATTAGGTAAATATGGACTGGGGAAAATGAATGAAAGAGGAAGCAGTCCAGTAGAATTTTGCATGGAACATGATTTAATCATAACTAACACTCAATTTAAGAATACTGAAAGACGGTTATATACAAGGAACAGAGCAAGAGACACCATGAGATACAAGATAGATTTTATAATAGTAAGACATAGATTTCAGAACCAGACTGCTACCTTCCTGTCAGTACTCACCAATAAGAATTGGACAATACGTAACTCAGAGTAGTAAAACGTTTATGGCTTGTTGTCTCTGTTTGTGGGGGTGAGTTATGTATGTCAGCTTCTATGCCCTACACAGCTACTCAAACTGTTTAAATAAGATCAATAATTAATCTGTAGTTTAATCAGTCTATCAATCTTTAATGGTGATGCAAAAAATATATTTAAATAAACATAAATTAGAGCTTACAATGTAAGCTTTCACGGCCGGCGTCAACTTCATTTAAAACTTCCGGGCTCATAAGCCGTGGTCGATTTATAAAACTTTCCCCTAACGTTTCATCTTCGGCTGCGGAAGACATCTTCAGAGGTAGATTGGCAAACTGCGATGAGAACTTGAGGGAGCGCCATATATATAGGCAATGTAGAGGGCACCACAAGACATCATGTGACGTCTGCTACGACACTATCTCTGGTATTGCCAACATTCTTGGCAGAGAAGAATTGATTGTCATATCGCTGGTGTAAAGCAGAAGTCCAAATTCTGTCTAATTTAACAGCTTCCTCTTTCCTGTTAAAGTTATTACGATGTTTATAGATCTCGATTGCTTCTCTATATGTGCGCGCATGATAGTGCGAAGTTTTTGAGATGACACTAGTCTCATTAAATTTAATTTCATGATTGCCATCTTGGTATACATGTTCTGCTACGGCCGATTTCTCCGTGTGCCCCAGGCGGCAATTCCTTTTATGTTCGACCAGACGAGTATTGACGCTCCTTTTTGTAGTTCCAATGTAGACTGAACCACAGCTGCAGGGAATTTTATATACACCTGGTGTATTCAACGGATGTCGTACATCTTTTGCAGATCTTAAATACTCTTTTATCTTCCTTGTAGGTCTGAAAATGGTTTCTACCCCATACTTGTCCAGCACTTTTCCAATACGGTCTGTAACCTTATTTATGAACGAAAGAAAAACTAAAAGAGATGAATGTTGCCCATAGTGATATTCTCATTAGCTTTGACGTAGTGTCTCTGTTCACGATGATTCCAGTAAACGAAGCTATCTCTTGCTTAGCGGATATTTTTCCACCTGACATACTATCATTGTTTAGACACTGCCTCACCACTACTTATTTTCAGTACAATAACGAGTTCTATGAACAGATTGACGGAGTGGCTATGGGCAGTCCACTGAGTCCAGCGGTGGCCAATCTATTTATGGAGTCGTTCGAACAACAGGCGTTGCAGACTGCTAATAAAAAGCCAGATAGGTGGTTTCGATATGTCGATGACACTTTTGTGCTATGGAAACACTGTGCAGAGGAATTAGATGCCTTCTTAACACATCTGAATGGTATCAACCCCAGAATACAATTTACGATGGAAACAGAGAGCAACGGGCAGCTGAATTTTCTCGATGTTTCTGTAATCAAGCACGTGGACGGGACGTTGGGCCACAAGGTCTACAGGAAGGCTACTCATACTGACCGTTACCTGCATAAAGACTCTAACCACCATCCCAGACAAAAAAGAGGTGTGGTTAAAACATTGGTTGACAGGGCGCATAAAATTTGTGAACCCACTTATTTAAAAGATGAGTTGGAGCATTTACGATCCACCTTCCAGAAGAACGGTTATTCTACCAAAGAAATAGACAGAGCCCTTCATCCCAGGGAGAAAGTTAATGTTAACAAGGAACAACAACCGCCTAAGGGGAAAGTTTTTCTTCCGTTCATAAATAAGGTTACAGACTGTATTGGAAAAGTGCTGGACAAGTATGGGGTAGAAACCATTTTCAGACCTACAAGGAAGATAAAAGAGTATTTAAGATCTGCAAAAGATGTACGACATCTGTTGAATACACCAGGTGTATATAAAATTCCCTGCAGCTGTGGTTCAGTCTACATTGGAACTACAAAAAGGAGCGTCAATACTCGTCTGGTCGAACATAAAAGGAATTGCCGCCTGGGGCACACGGAGAAATCGGCCGTAGCAGAACATGTATACCAAGATGGCAATCATGAAATTAAATTTAATGAGACTAGTGTCATCTCAAAAACTTCGCACTATCATGCGCGCACATATAGAGAAGCAATCGAGATCTATAAACATCGTAATAACTTTAACAGGAAAGAGGAAGCTGTTAAATTAGACAGAATTTGGACTTCTGCTTTACACCAGCGATATGACAATCGATTCTTCTCTGCCAAGAATGTTGGCAATACCAGAAATAGTGTCGTAGCAGACGTCACGTGATGTCTTGTGGTGCCCTCTACATTGCCTATATATATGGCGCTCCCTCAAGTTCTCATCGCAGTTCGCCAATCTACCTCTGAAGATGTCTTCTGCAGCCGAAGATGAAATGTTAGGGGAAAGTTTTATAAATCGACCACGGCTTATGAGCCCGGAAGTTTTAAATAAAATAAATTAGAGCTCTTAATCTTTAGAAGAGATTTACTTAAGAAGTAATTTTTATATAAATGCAGTTTATTACTTTTTTTTGGACATGAAAATGCGGAGGTGGTCCTACTTTATACATCGGTAAATAACTGAATATTTCCTCAACTATTGTTCATGAGAGCCACAATAAGTATCAACACACTTGAGAGTAAAAGTTCCAAATTATCACTCATAAATTAATTAAGTCCATCAAACATTGCAGTTCCAAATTAACCGATGATTAATTACAGTATTTGTTATAAAACACTTTTGTCATCACATGAGTACACAATATCAGAATTATCACAGTTCCACAGCATTACTACTGTCCATAGTTTACCCCTTTTTAAGCAGAGACTAAGTTCTGCAGTCACGGTCCACACATGCCTATCTCTTCAAATTTCAAGTTCATAACATGGCTTCAGATTGCCCAGTCACAACCTGTCACCACCACGTCCAAGTTACGAGTCCCTCCCCAAGTGTTCAAAAGTGTGGTCTACCTACTTCCAAAATTGTATCATTCCGTGCATCCTAATGCCTCATTCCCTTCCAAAATATTATACATTTGAATATCACAGAATTACATGCTTTGAGCACCTCCCTACAAATGTTCTTTACATTTAACAAACAAATACATATTTAACAATACTAAAATCGGTTGAGACTGAAGCTCTTTGTTCATGTAGACATTAAGCATGGCATCTCGATGTTCAAATATACTGCCACCATCAAAATATAGTTACACAATTAATACTTAATTTATCATGGCTTTTTATGCAACTATATTGAGTTCTTGTCCACGAATACATGTAATTGTTTATGTATAAATTACCTGCTGCATATCTACCATTTTTAGTCTGCCATGAAATATTTAAGTTGCAGTCTACAACATAAAATGAACGTTACTAATAATAATATTAAATATAATAAAATACATATATAAATGTAATGCGCTTTGCTGAGTTCACATTTTGTGTTTCTGTGGTGCAATCTATGTTCTGACACAAAAATATTACTACCTCAATGAAATGCAGAACAAGAGAGTAAAACAGTTAATTGAAAGAATACAAAAATAATCTGGTGTGTCTTAAGATAGGTAGCGAGGTGAAATACTGCCTATTTGCTTCTTAAACTGTTACTGATAAACACTATGTATCAAGAATTGTAAATATTAGTCTTATAGTATTATTATTATACACTACTGACATTTAGCGGCTTTTTATCTGAAAGGGATACTGAAATTGTAATTATGATGTTTGATTATCCCAAGTGTCCTGAATCCATTCATATAATTATATTTGCTGTACGATCATTCCCTTATTTTATATGGATTTTTAGAATAATGTGTGTGGCTGTATCATATTTCAGTTGCAATCTGGGACAACTGCCCTCGCTCAGAAATGAATAAAAGCTGAAAGATGGAAAGGATATATACAGGGGCTGTACTTAGGAAATGAACTTTGACTCAATATTGTAGGAAGGGGAGAGGTTCATTGACACACACACACACACACACACACACACACCAAAGCAGACATGTGCAAAATATTTTTGATGTGGAAAGGATGCCAGCTGTCAAAGTGAAGATACTGTTGAGAGTTGGTGTGTTTGATGTGGACAGAGGTGTGAATGGAGCCGTCAGAGAGATGCAGATTAACATTCAGGAAGGTGACACATCGGGTTGAGAAGGCCCAAGTGAAATGGATGGGGGAGAAAGAGTTGAGGTTGTTGAGGAATGAAGATAAAATAGCAGATACTACACCGAGAGATGAATTTGAGAGAGCACTGAAAGATGTAAGTTGAAACAAGACCCCTGAAGTAGATGACATTCCCTTCGAGCTACTGAAGTCTGTAGGAGAGCGAGCAATGACAAAACAATTTCACCTGGTGTTTAAGATGTATGATACGGGTGAAATACCCTCAGAAAAGTAATAATCTCCATTCCATAGAAATCAGACCCAGATAGGTGTGAAAATTACAGAATCATCAGTTTAATAAGTAATGGCTGCAAAATTTTAACATGAATTGTTTACAGAAGAATCGAAGAGCTGGTAGAAGCTGGCCTCAGGAAAGATCAGTTTAGATTGAGAAACACGGGATGCAATAAACGCAACTTATCTTAAGAGATAAATCAAGGAAAAGTCAAACCTACATTTTAGCTTTCATATATTTGGAGAAATCTTTTGACAATGTTGATTGGAATACACACTTTCAAATTCTGAAGTCAGTAAAGGTAAAATATAGGGAATGGAAAGTTATTTACAACTTTTACATTAACCAAACAGCTGTTGTTAAGGGTTGAATGACATGAAAGAGACACATTGATTGGGAAGTGAGTAATATAGGGTTGTAGCCTTTCTTCGATATTATTCAATTTGTATATTGAGCATGCTGTGAAGGAAATTGAGGAGAAATTTAAAGAGGGAATTAAAACCCAGGGTGTGTGTGTCTAATGGCATTTTAATTCTGTCAGACATAGCACAGGACCTGGAAGAGCAACTAAATGTAATGGACATTGTGTTTAAATGAGCTTATAAGACAAACATAACAATAAAGGTGTAGATGTATTTTGTTTCTTGGGTAGCAAAATAACATATGCTCCCAATACAGATCAAAAGAATGCAGGATGGCAATGGGAAGAAAAGTGTTTTTGAAGAAGGGAAATTTGCTAAGATTGAATATTAATTCAAGTGTTCATTACGGAAGTGTTGCCTTGTAGGGAGTGAAACATTGATGATAAATAGCCCAGATAGGAAGAGGATAGAAGTTTTTCAAATGTGATGCTACAGAAGAACGCTGAAGGTCAGGTGGTAGATAACATAGATAATGAGATGGTACTGAACAGAAGTGGGAATAAGATGAATTTTTGGCATATCTTTGACTAAAAGTAGGGATTGATTGGTAGGAGACATTCTTAGATGTAAAGGAAACTTGGAGGGAAGAGAGTGGGATAAAAATTGCAGAGGGAGACAAATACAATAAGCAGATTCAAATGGATGTTGCCGTTCTTATGAGACGAAGCGGCTTGCTCAGGATAGAGTAGGGTGGAGTGCCAAAATCAAACCAGTCTCCTGACTGAAGACAACAACAAACTCTACAGTCACTACTCAAGAAAGGGTCACCACCAGAACTTTAAGGTGGCAAGATTCACAGGTGCCTTTCCCACATTTACCTCAAGTGGCTTCTCCCTTGCATTCATGTCTGATGTGCATGAAGCACTGACACTTAAAGCAGCATATTGGGTTCAAAACATAGGTTCATGTAATCAAATGAAGGAACCCTGCCTTCACATGGGCTGGACGTTTTGGGCTGTTGAAGGTGATGGAGCCTTTTCATGACATTTTGAACAACAATACCTTCATAAGCATCTCGTCCTTCAGTTCCTCTTTGGGAATGTTGAGACGATTATCAGCAGGTGAAAACACCTTTGCTATAATTCAAAATACTGTGAAGTTCAATTTCAATTCCATATTTCCCAAGGCACTTAGCTTTTAAGGTTCCCTGCTTGTTGGAGCTAATTACAGCTAAACCCCTATTTTATGTGCAGACCAGACTTAAAGCACAACTGAAGAAAATGCAAAATTGAGGAAAAAATGAAAACTTAAAAAATATGAGCAGAAACATATATAATGGGATACCATATACAATCAAAACTCTTAATCCTCTCCAGTAGCTTGGCACCGTTTAAAATCTGTGTAAGAGAAAGAAATTAAATGTATAGTAGGTAAGTCTAGAATAGGGCCACTCACTGTAAAGAATGAAGGAAATGAAGCAGCAAGAGTTAGCTGTTTGTTCTATGAATTAAGTGAGACAACAGGAGAGATTCCGTTACATGAAGAAAAGCTTCCCTATAGCTTAGATACTTCAAATAATTTGTGTTTCTAAATCAGTTGGCTAGGTAGGTCTCTGGATCAGTTGTATTGTAAAACAACACTTCACTCCTTAAATGAATCAATCCATTGGAATGGCCACCTTAATCATATAAAACTATGACACAATCGCAAATACGTACTGCTAAAAAACACCAAATGAACAAATAGCAACCTTGGAAGGTCCAGTAAGGAATGTTAATAATTATAATTGATCAACACCTCCAACATATTTTCGAGAATTTACACACCCACGTCAAAGATACCAACCACTTCCCTCTCAGACTCTCCACCGTCCCCACTACTCTACCTCCTGGATCCTTACTCGTCACTGTTGATGCCACCTCCCTATACGCAAATATCCCTCACACCCATGGTCTTGCCGCACACTAGCACTACCTTTCCCAAAGTCCTTCAGACTCCAAGCCCAATACCGCCTTCCTCATAGCCCTTGCCAACTACATCCTAACCAACAACCCAACAACTACTTTTCCTTTGAGGGAAAAGTATACAAACAGATCCACGGCACTGCCATGGGCACCCTTATGGCACCTTCCTTTGCCAACCTCTTCATGGGCCGTCTAGAGGAAACCTTCCTAGCCTCCCAAATCCACAAACCCCTGGTCTGGTTCAGGTTCATTGATAACTTTTTCATGATCTGGATTCCAGGCCAGGACACCCTATCCTCATTCCTCAACAACCTCAACTCTTTCTCACCCATCCGTTTCACTTGGGCCTTCCCAACACATGTCACCTTCCTGGATGTTAATCTGCATCTCTCTGATGGCTTCATTCACACCTCTGTCCACATCAAATCCACCAACCCTCAACAGTACCTTCACTTTGACAGCTGCCATCCTTTCCACATCAAAGACATTTTGCATACGTCTGCCATAGTGAGAGAGAGAGAGAGAGAGAGAGAGAGAAATAGAGAGAGAGAGAGAGAGAGAGAGAGAGAGAGAGTGTGTGTGTGTGTGTGTGTGTGTGTGTGTGTGTGTGTGTGCGTATTTTTACCTATCGTTTTTTTCCCCAAGGTAAGTCTTTCCCTTGATTGGAATGACTCCTTACCCACTCTCTTAAAACTCTCATCCTTGTCTTTTACCTATCCTCCCCTGCTCTTTCTGAAGAAGCAACCTTAGGATGCGAAAGCTTGCTTTTGTGTTTTCTTTCTTTATGTTTGCTGCCACTACCGGTTTTCCTTCACCTGGTAAGTAAACTATATATATATATATATATATATATATATATATATATATATATATATATATATATATAAAATATAAAAAATAGACGAAGATTACTCACCAGGCGAAGGAGCACAGGTGTGACAGCATCACAAATAAATAAATGAATACACACACACACACAATCGCAAGCTTTCGCAACCCAGTTGCGTCTTCAGGCAGTAGGGAAGGAGAGGGAAAAGGAAATGATGAGGGTTTTAAGGAAGGGGGTAAGGAGCCATTCCAATCCCGGGAGAGGAAAGACTTACCTTGGGGGAAAAAATGGAGGGTAAACAAATGCACACATGCCCACACATTCACACAGACACAAGTACACCTAGGCAGACAGTATGTCTGCCTAGGTGTACTTGTGTCTGTGTGAATGTGTGGGCATGTGTGCATTTGTTTACCCTCCATTTTTTCCCCCAAGGTAAGTCTTTCCTCTCCCGGGATTGGAATGGCTCCTTACCCCCTTCCTTAAAACCCTCATCATTTCCTTTTCCCTCTCCTTCCCTACTGCCTGAAGACGCAACTGGGTTGCGAAAGCTTGCGATTGTGTGTGTGTGTGTATTCATTTATTTATTTGTGATGCTGTCACACCTGTGCTCCTTCGCCTGGTGAGTAATCTTCGTCTATTTTTTATATTTTATTTTTCCTGCTAGGAATTTTTCGTCTTAATAATCGTTGCATATATATATATATATATATATATATATATATATATATTCCTTTTTTTCCCCTAAGGTAAGTCCTTCCACTCCTGGGATTGGAATGACTCCTTTTCCACTTCCTTAAAACCCATATCCTTCCCTTTTCCTCCCCTTTTTTCCTCTTTTTCCTGAAGAAGCTGCCAGTGGTGGCGAAAGCTTGTATGTGTGTTTGTGTGTGATTTTATTTGTTTCTCTCGACGAGCCGGTGCTTTTGGTAAGTCATCTCTTCTGCTAGGGACTTTTCCTCTATAATCTTCGTGTATGTAAAGGTTCACCGATAGACACAACAAAAACGCACACAAACATTTAATTTTTCGCAACTGTTGGTCGCTTCTTCAGGAAAAGAGGAAGGAAGGAGAGGCTTTCTACAAATGTCTGCCTAGGTGTGTGTGTGTGTGTGTGTGTGTGTGTGTGTGTGTGTGTGTGTGTGTGTGTGTGTGTGTGTGGAGATGTGTGAGTGCGTGTGTGTGTATATTTGTTTATCTTACCTTTTTTCTCCTAAGGTAAGTCCTTCCACTCCTGGGATTGGAATGACTCCTTTTCCACTTCCTTAAAACCCGTATACTTCCCTTTCTCCTCTCCTTCCTTCCTCTTTTCCTGAAGAAGCGACCAACGGTTGCGAAAGCTTGAATGTTTGTGTGTGTTTTCATTTGTGATTTTTTTGTGTCTATCAGTGAATCTGTGCTTTGGGTAAGTCAAACAATCTATTTTATACATATTTTTCCCATCAGGAAAGTCTCCTTCTAAAAAATTCTTTTCATCCATTTGAACATATATATGTAAAAAAAATAGATGAAGACTACATACCAGGCGAAGGAGCACAGGTAGTGATAGTAACAAATAACACACATACATCACACACTCGAATAATCCGCATATGTTTTTTCCCTGAATTTTAGGACGAAAAACTGGGGTGCGCGGATTATTTGAAACATTGATGGTACTGCTCTGCCTCCAAAAGTACATCCCATTATACTATTGCATTGTTGCGGCCTCAGTATGTGACGCATCATTAGATTGTTACGAGTGAAGTATTAACATCTTCAAACTTGTTAATTAAGGTTACAAGTTCTCGTTATCGCTCGTACACTGCTAAAGAAAAACTGAAAATTTTTGAAGAAGCCGAGAATATTGGAAACCATGCAGCAGGAAGAAATTACGACGTGAGTGAGAGTTGTATTCGTGACTGGCGAAAAAATAAAACGCAGCTTCAGGAAACTAATAGTAATCGCTGAGCATTTTGCGGCCAAAGAACGAAGCATCCAGACCTTGAAAAAAGGCTCTGCGATTATGTAGATGAGAAGTGACAATACAGATACGCGGTGACGAGTGAAATGTGCCATTGTCTTTAGCCAAAGAACTAGGCATTACCAGTTACAAAGCTAGCCGGGGCTGGCTATCAAGATTTTTCAACCGAAATGGTTTACTATTCCAGAGGAAAACTACTATCGCTCAGCCGCTTCCAAGTGATTACGAGGAAAAAATAGTGAATTTTCATTGTTATGTGATAAATCTGCGCCACAAACATATTATCGCAAATTAGTAATGCGGATCAAACGCCAGTCTATTTTGAGATGCCGCTCAACAACACAGTGAACAGGAAAGGAGAATCCAGCATAATGGTACGAACTGGCTGCAGTGAGAAACAAAGATGTACAGTGATATTGTGTGTAACTGGCGATGGACGAAAGGTGCCACCTTACGTGATATTTAAAAGGAAAACTATTCCGAAAATATCAATAAAAGGCGTACTAGTGAGAGCGAATCCGAAAGGGTGGGTGGACAATGAACTTATAATTGACTGGGTGACACATGTTTGGCAACGTCGTCTTGGTGCGTTACTGAATTTACGCAACATGTTGGTCCTGGACAGCTTCCGCAGACATACAACTAAGGAAGTGCGGGACAAATTACAAAAAGGGAAAACTGACTTTGTCATTATCCCTGGAGGTCTAACATCCATCCTACAACCACTAGATGTGTGTATAAATCGGCCACTCAAAGCTGCACTTAAACAGCGATACACGCAATGGATGACTGATAAAAACCATAAGTTCACACCTAGTGGAAAAATCAAACGGCCGGATTTGTCCCAGATTTGTGAATGGGTGAAAAGTGCATGGGACTCCATTCCGCAACCACTGGTGGAAAAATCCTTCAAAAAATGTGGAATCACAAATTCACTGGATGGAGCAGAGGACGACGCTCTATGGGAAGATGGTGATGACGACAATGATTCTCCCACTAGTGATGACGATGAAAGTGATGAATAGAGTGGTGAATAGAGTGGTAAGAGAGGAAACGTATTGACTAAAATATTTTATTGCACATATTAACAAATTCCTAAACAAGATAATTCACATTTCTTTTTTGCTATTGTAGGAACACGTAGAGTCCCAGCTGGCAGGGATAATGTTCCCCGGTCGCCCGTCCGTTTAATGGGCCGGCCAGATGCATGCCACTCAATCAGTTGCGTTTTAACGATGTATCAACCTGAACAGCAGCATTGCTTCAAACTAGTAGTTATTATGCATACTTTGGAACACATCATTACGTTGCAACAATTTTTTTTTAATATTTGTAAATAAAACAAATTAAAGGGAAAACAAATTGTTGCTCTCTTCCTAAAAATTGGGGTGTGCAGTTTATTTGAGGGCGCGGATTATTCGAGTATATACGGCATATATCCTCTTTTTTTCATACTACATCTCATTTTTCGCCTGACTTCGCCTCTGCTCGTTGTATCCTCACCCTTATCTTTCCTTTCCACTTCTCCCCCTCCTCTGCTCTTTCCCCTTCCCCCTCCCATCCCTTCTGCTTGCTGTGACTCAGACTGTGTTGGACTGCCAGAGATGGCTGATGTGTGTGGATAAATATATTTTGCGGTTTTAGGGCGCTCAACTACAGTGGTCATTAGCGCCCGATTCTGACCCTCTGACATGTGTGGATAAGTGTGCCTGAGTGACTGTGTGGATGAGTCTGAGGATGGCCATGGCCGAAAATTTAGAATTGTTTGTTTGTTTGTTTGTGTATGTGTGTGTGTGTGTGTGTGTGTGTGTGTGTGTGTGTGTGTGTGCGCACGCGCGTGCGTGCGTGCGCGCGCGTTTTATTTGTGTCTGTTGGCGGCTCAATGTTCGTTCTTTATGGTGAGTTGTTACATATTATTATTAATAAAATAACAAATAGCTTCAATTTTGGTGCTATAAATTAATTGCATTTTCTCTCGCCTCTCACTGGGTCCATGAAAGTAACATGCCACTGGCTAAACAAAATGTTATGAATTACCAACATATCAGCCACTGGGAAACTAATGAATTTCATCAATTCTTAGAAATCACAGATGTATGACACCAAGTAAAAACTCATCAAAAAACAGAAATTGGTATTTGGATATAAGGTAATCAAGCTACTTTCTGACATGCTACAATTACAAATTATACAAACACGAATTTTGAGAGATATTTCATATGTGCCCACCCATCTGCCAACTATGATAGAAAAGTTTAGTCATAGTTTAGGTGAAAATAGCAGCTTTGTGGTGATCAGATATTGGTACTGGATGACAGCCAATGAGTAGTCTCAATGAGAGAGCCAATGAAAATATGTCTGTCATAGCCTGAAGGAATATGGCATGTAGTTTGAAACACTTAATATTTTGGTAAATAATACATTAAAAAACTGTCATACCAATGCAGTGATTGGTTCTCTGTGTACTACACAACAGAAGGCTTCCTTACACATAAATGCGAAATAGAAGTCACATGACTCGGTATCCAGAAATTAAGCTATTAAATTGTCTTGAGTCCATATATGAAATACAAAACTATTTGAACTAGGCTCTAAGTTTTATTCATAGGTTAACTATTTAGTAATTACAACAAAACTTCTCAACCCAATGAAATATATTTATTTGTTTGGATTTTCCAGTCGCTTTAGTAAACAGAGTTTGTTTCATAAATTTGATAACACTGATAACATATTGTCTTCCACATAAAACTGCTGCACATATTTTCTCCGAGTCTCTAGGCCACTTAGTGCCCGAGATGAACTCACTTTCTCGGCAATATCTTCATCAGATTCCTACTCATCATCATCTTCTTCTCTCCCTGCAGCTCTTCCACTACCTGGACAACATTGTCTGTTTCACACACACTTAAATCAGTCACACGAAACATACTAGCTGAAATCTACATCTGCTCATCGCACTACATTCCAATCTTTCATTACTTCATCCAGCACATAATGCACATCAATACTGTCATTCCCATGTGCCAAAAAACCACACTTTCTAAACAGTTTTGTATTGTGGTGGGCCTTATCCTAACCCATGCCCATGAATTAAAGTTAAGAGCCTTGAGGATTTTTATCTTCAGTGTGGATGTGTCTCCCCATACTTCACAGTCAATCTTAACTGCTTTCCATGCCAGCTGCTTCCGATAATTAAATTTAAAGGCATGGATAATTCCCATATCTAGAGGCTGCAAGTGGCTAGCAAAATTTGGCCGGGAAAAAAAATATTTTTGCATTTATCGGAATATAATTCTTTTAGTAATTGATGAATAGAACTACTTTTTGTACCCATTCAGCAATCTAATTAGATGAGGAAGTCTTCAAAAATTTTCAGAGTTATCCAGGAATTCATATTTGCTGTGAACTTCGTTGACTGCTTTTTAATATTTTTTTAAGCAGTGTGATTTTTCAAATTTTCCAATTACAAGAGGTAGAAGCTTCTCTGAGCCATCTGCATAGCAACACCAAACTATGATACTGTTTTGACTTAGTGGCACCATGACAGATGTCTCCTTTATTTGACACAGTTTTGTTTGGCTGCAGATTATAGAACAGCCATGTTTTGTCTGTGTTGAAAACATATTTTAATTTGTAGCCCTCAATTAAATCCATCAACTCACTTCTCCACTTACAGGTTTTGTTAACACTTTCACTTTTGCCAGATAATTTTTGTAAACTAGATTGTGACCATTTTTAAACCTGTCTAATCCATTCATTGGATGCTTGGAAATTGTGAATTTCCAACTGAACAGCAATATGTAGGGCCTTTTCTTTCAAAACAGTATCATCTATGGCAACATTTGCTCCCCTCAGGGGCTCAGCATTAATTTGCTGGCATTAATTTGCTTGGCGAACCTGGGGTCCTGAGCTGTGGGATGTGTCGCGCCAACAGTCAGCTACACTGTAAGCTCTGTGCGTGCTTCAACGACCATCGTTCAGCACGACGGTGGAACGTTGTACGTTTCAGAGCCCGGGGATCTTGGCTTAATCACCCGGGTCGCGAGGATGGTGCAGAGCTCTACAAAAAAAAAAAAAACATCAATTTCAAGGTGTGCTACACGCCTAGGAGATGCATGGCTATTGAGGTTGAACAGTCGCTAGCGAGAAACCTCTGAGATGTCGCCAAACCTCAGTTGTATAAGGCTTACCAGGAAAGCGGGGCTCTGCCTGGGTGGACCGTTGTTTCCCTAGCTGGTCATGGGATCACCATGAAGCGATCAAGAAATGTTGCCGGACGTACAATCCGTGTCTCTAAGTGTGGTAGAAGTGAATTCAATGCCACACAATATGACCCTCAATCGTTTCCTTCCCTAGCTACCCCATGGGAGGAACAACCAGCGAAAGACAGGGTTGAGCCATATTCCCCAAAATTTCTTGTCTGTGGCAGAACTGATGGGGAAACATTCAGCAATACTAAGCCACTTTTCTTTGTGGATAACTTATAAGACAAGTATGGCTTAGGGATGTCTAAGATGAGAAGTGGTGCAGTCCTCATAGAAACAGCATCCCCAGCACAGTCACGGGCACTTTTGGCCTGTGAAAAGCTGGGAGATGTACCTGTGCTATCACCCCTCAAAAGCGTCTTAATATGGTTCATAGGATAATTTACCACCGAGATCTCCTTCTGCAGTCTGACGACAAATTATGCGCCAACTTTGAATGACGGGGTGTCCACTTCGTCGGGCAAGTCTATAGGAGGCATAAGGACAACAAGCTAGCCACCGGTGCCTTCATCCTGGCCTTTTAGGGTGATTCTTTGCCCGAAAAGGTCAAGGTTATGATATGCCGGTGCGACGTAAAGCCTTATATTCCTTCTCCAATGCGGAGCTTTAAATGCTGGAAATTTGGGCATATGTCCTCCAGGTGCACTTCCAGCTCCACCTGTCGAAATGCGGGTGTCCATCCCATCCGGACGCTCCTTGTGCTCCTCCGCCTATTTGCGTGAACTGTGGACAGCACCACCCCCCTTGCTCGCCAAATTGCACGATGCTCCATAAAGAAAGGAAAATTATGGAGTACATAACCATGGACAAATTGTCATATAATGAGGCCAAAAAGAAATTTGAGCGACTGCACCCAGTGGCATTGAAGACATCATTTGCGACTGTCATGTCGTCACCTTCTCCTTCAGTGACGGTGACACCCATGTTTGTGCTAACTTCTGTGGGCCCTCAGGGACGTAAAACTGCATCAGCCCCTCAATGGTTGGGGGCTCTCCACCATGTGCTCCCCCCAATACACCTCCTGGGGCAGCACATCCCCCTCACACCATCGGGGACAACGGTCCCCGTCACTCAGCTGGAGAAGCAACAACTTCCTCCGGCTCCTCTTGCTTGGAAGGGGTCCCTTGGGACGCTCCATTCCAAGGCCTCTCAGAGTACCACGGAGGGTCCCAGACCACAGCTGTCGGACGCTCACACCCTTGGTCAAAGGGCTCCGCGCTCTACGTCGGACCCTGACACCGTCTCTGAGAAGCCCTCTCAGTCCTTAAAAATGAAAGGACAGCGAAAGGAAAAGAAGATGAAAAAGGAATCTTTTGCGGCTCTAAAGCCACGCCTTCTCACATCTTCCGCTTCTGACGAAGAGTTGGAGATCCTTGCATCCTCCAAGGATCTCGCTCTCCTGGACTCTCCAGAACCAATGGTTCTGGATCCAGTAGGTACACATTCAACAGCAGTAGGTAGTGAACGTATGGACTAATCATCCTTATCCTAGCACGGCCTATCCAGTCAGCAATAACCAAATTCTCCAGTGGAATTGTGGCGGTTTTTTCTTCCATTTAGCAGAGTTACGGCAGCTTCTCAACGCTTCACCTGCACTGTGCACTGCCCTGCAGAAAACCTGGTTTCCCCCTCGACGTGATACCCTGCCTTACGAGGCTATCAGGAATATTACCGGAATTGCACAGTTTATGACAGGGTTTCGGGTGGAGTGTGCATTTTTGTCCTTTCGTCTGTCTACAGTGAATCTATTGCCCTTCAAACACCTTTAGAAGCTGTGTCAGTCATGGTGAAGACGACAATCGACGTCACCATTTGCAGTGTATACCTGCCCCCAGATGACGCAGTACCCCAACACGTCTTGGTGGCACCGATTTCTCAGCTCCCCTCACCTTTCTTACTTTTGGGTGATATTAATGCCCACAACCCCCTGTACGGGGGTACTACAATTACTGGCCGTGGCAGAGATGTTGAGAGATTATTGTCTCAGCTTGACCTCTGCATTTTAAATACCGGTGTTGCCACACACTTCAGTGTTGCTCACGGCACTTACTCTGCTATTGATCTGTCAGTCTATAGTCCTGGCCTTTGACCGTCTGTCCACTGGAGAGTGCATGATGACTTGTGTGGTAGTGACCAGTTCCCAATATTCCTTTCACTACCATGGCCTCAGTCCCCTGGACGTTTACCCAGATAGGACCTTAATAAGGCTGATTGGAACAAGTTTACTAAAGCTGCGCAGATTGGCCCTCCAACGAATGCCACCATAGATGAGGTGAGTGCCATAAGACACCCGTCCTTGGAGAACCTCATTGCTTGCACGAGCGCATCTTTTAATCATAAACAGGAGTGTTGGGAACGGTACGTGTCCACTATTGGCACATGTACCTCTCCATTCCAGGTCTGGGAGAAAATCAGATGCCTCTATGGATACCAGAGTGCTTCAGGCGTGCCAGGGATTTCTATGAATGGAGTAGTTTGCACGGACCCGGAAGCAATTGCTGAACATCTCGCTGAGCACTATGCTCGGAGTTCTGCATCTGTGACTTACCCGCCATCTTTCTGTACTGTGAAAGAGCAGGAAGAATGGAAGCGACTGTCCTTCTCAAACCCACCGAATGGAATCCTACAATGCTCCATTCAGTGAATGGGAATTCCTTGGTGCCCTTGCACACAGTCCCGATACAAGCCTCAGGCCAGATCGCATTCATAACCAGACGCTGAAACACCTGTCAGTGCAGTCTACACGAAACATCTTACCCATGTTCAATCGCATCTGGAACAATGGTGTCTTCCCGTCACAGCGGCGAGAAAGTATCATCGTACTAGTGCTTAAGCCAGGTAAAAACCCATGCAAATTGGACAGCTACCGACCGATCAGCCTCATCAACGTTCTATGCAAACTGCTTGAACGTATGGTGAGTCGGTGGCTTGCTGGGTACTAGAGTCTAGAGGCCTGCTGGCTCCATGCCAGGGCAGTTTCCGTCAAGGCCGCTCCACTACAGACAATCTCGTTTACTTTGAGTCCTGTATTCGTACAGCCTTTGCTCAACGTCAACATCTTGTTGCAGTGTTTTTTTTTTTTTTTTTTTTTTGAGAAAAGCATATGATACAACGTGGAGACATCACATCCTTCAGACATTACATGAATGAGGTCTTCGAGGCCAGCTCCCTATTTTTATCCCAAACTTTTTAGTTGTCCGTATGTTTCGTGTACAAGTTGGTGCCTGTCATAGCACCCCTCGTGTGCAGGAAAATGGGCTTTCTCAGGACTCTGTTTTGAGTGTCCCCTTATTTTTAGTGGCCATTAACAGCTTAGCGACAGCAGTTGGGTCGTCAGTATCCCCCTCTCTCTATGCTGACAACTTCTGCATCTCTTTTAGTTCTTCCAGCACCCAAGTTGCTGAATGTCTGTTACAGGGAGCCATTCGGAAAGGCGCAGTCCTGGGCTCTAGCCCATGGCTTCCAGTTCTCTCCTGCGTGTTGTGCATGTCTGTCGGCATCGGATGGTTCATCCACAGCCCGAACTTTATCTCAACAACCACCTATTAGAGGTTGTTGACACTCCCAGGTTTTTAGGGCTTGTCTTTGACTCTTGGCTGACATGGCTCTCCCACATTCGTCAGCTGAAACAGAAGTGCTGGCGCCAACTGAATGTTCTCCGCCATCTGGGCCATATGACCTGGGGTGCTGATCGGTCCACACTGTTGCGGATATACTAAGCTCTGGTGCAGTCCCGTCTCAATTTTGGAAGCCTTGCCTATGGCTCCGCATATCCCGGCATTGTGCTTGCTGGACCCCATTCACCACTGTGGGGTTCGCATCGCGACAGGTGCCTTCCACACCAGCCCCGTGAACAGTTTACTTGTAGAGGCTGGGGTCCCACCTCTGCGGATCCACCGCCAGCAACTGATCGTGGCCTATGCTGCTCATGTGCATAGCTCGCCCTACCATCCAAATCAACATTTGCTTTTCTCTCACATGGTCGTCCGTTCTCAACAACGGTGACCTTGTTCCGGTCACACGATTGCCTTCCGTGTCCAGTCCCTTATGTTGCAACTAGAGTCTTTCCCTGTCCCATCTGCCATGGTGTGTACCGAGGCCATGCTCTAGGCTAGATTTGGCTGTTAGACCCAAAGACTCAGTTCCTTCAGAGGCACTCCATCAGTTCTTTGCCATTGTTGCAGAGTACACACTGGAAACGACAGTCTATACAGATGGATCATTGGTTTGTGGTCGTGTTGGCTTTGCCATGTCCATGGTGATCACACCGAGTAGCGGTCTGCCAGATGGCTGCAGTGTTTACACTGCAGAGCTGGTGGCCATTCTCCGTGCTCTTTAGCATATGTGTTCCTGCTCAGGTGGGTCTTTTCTTCTCTGCAGTAACTCCCTGAGCAGTCTTCGCACTCTGGATCAATGTTGCTCATGTTCTTCTTTGGTGAAGGCTATCCACGAGATACTTTTTGCTCTCAATCAGTCAGGACGTTCCGTGGTCTTCATTTGGTCTCCTGGTCACATTGGCATCCCAAACAACGAACAAGCTGATAAGCTCGCCAAACAGGCTGTCCATGTGTCTGTATTAGAGACTGGCCTCCCGGCTTCTGATTTCCAGTCTGTGTTGTGCCATAGAGTATGTGAGCTTTGGGCCGCTGAGTGGCATTGCCTGAGCCATCCCAACAAACTCAGGGCAATAAAGGAGACTACTACTGTGTGGCACTCCTCCATGTGGGCCTCTCGCCGGGACTCTGTAGACATGTGCGGGTTCCGCATTGGCCACACTTGGCTGATCCATGGCCATCTCCTCCACGGCGATGACCCGCCACATTGTCGTCGTGGCTCTTCCTTGATGGTGGCCCACATTTTGATGGACTGCCGTCTTTTAGCCGCCCTGCGGCAAGGTTTTGATTTTCCTGCAATTTTATCTGAAGTTTTACGTAATGATGCCATAATGGCTGACTCTGTTTTAGGTTTCATTCGCTACAATGGTTTTTACAACTCTATATGAAGCTTTGCTTCAGCCCAGTGTATTCGTTTCTCTTGTCAGTATGTCCTCCGCTTGAAGGTTTCCTTGTGTTGCCCCGTGGCTGACCCTTCCTATTTTAATTTCATGCTCGGTCAACCACAAACTTTGGCTATGGCATCCCATTTCCACACTTGTTTGGTGTTTCCATGTGATTGTCTCGTTTCATGTTGTCTCCTGCCATGTTGTCTCTTGTCAAATTTGCTGAAATTTTATTGATTGAGTGGGGTTTTCCTCCCATTGCAGTTTTAACTCAAGCCGACTTTTTCAGTATTTCCACACTTATTATCTCGCCCTTTGATGGAATGGGGGACTGATGACCTTTGCAGTGTTGTCCCCCTAAAGCAGCAAATCAACCAATCAACATTTGCTGTGTAGGTTTGCTTGAACCATGTTGAGAAAATTGACAAGTTCTTCAAGTGGTGAAGACGTTATATTTCCTCTTAGAAGAAGATCAGCAACAGTAATAGTTGTTCTCAATCTTTTAGCGTTGCCTGACAAAGGTGTTTAAAGATTCACTGGGATTGCAAGAGATGCAGCTAACTACACACAAGCCCCTCTACTAGAATCAACTTGTTTTAGTATACCAATCTTTTCTTCAAGTGAAAATGCTCTGTGTTTCTTGTTCAAAATGCTGTTCGTGCCTGAACCAAGATCTCTCACTTTCACTACTCACAAACTTGCGGAACAACTGTATCTACAATAATGAACTTACAATAATCTATATTCTGACGTTCACTATCTGTGGATTGTTTGGATCAGAAGTTAGTTTTTATAATTTTGGCACTATTAAAAATTTTACCTACTAAGAAAAAAAAATGAATAAAATGTTGAATATTGTAGTTTTATGTTGCAAAACACAGGACACAAATAGAAGAGCATAATATTGTGCAGCCCCTCGTTCATAGATATGGTACCACCTACTATATCATAATTGGAAAATAAAAAATAGATGCATTAAAAATTAAATGTGTTACTGCAAACATTTCTCTTTTGGGTTACAAAATGCACTTGGAAAATAAATTTTGCTTTTGTTTCTGCAGATCCTATTGAGATTTATTATGCAGCCAGTATTAAGTTCATAACTTTCAGTTATGTTATTTTGTGATCCTACTATCTCATCTAATTATTGCCAGTTTCTCCTTCCTGGCACACGGAAATAAAGCAAAAGATGCTGTCAAATCAATGTTTAGAAAGCTAACTGCAGTACCCCCCTATGCACTTGCATGAATTATCCATAATGCATACGATAATTTCTCGCCCTACCACTAGATGGCTGTCATGGTAGACCAGAGAGCCTACAAATACCTTTTAAGGTGAATTATGTACATGGCGATCTTTGTGTATACCATAACTCCGTCAACAAAGGAGGTACGAGCTGTTTGTCTTTTGCACAACTTTAGCTAGTTCAGTCATCAATTGTCAGTATGACAGAAATGGGCCGAATTCAAGTGAAACAAGAAAAAACATAGAATCGAGGTAAAACTTCGTAAGAATAAACATAGGATCGAGGAATTTTTAGCATTGAGCTTATGGGTTTTTTCTCAGGGGGGCTACAAATTTATACTACTCTAACCCATTCTGTGAATATGGAAAGGTGAAACATTTTCAAAGTTACCTTCTTTCCTCTTAATTATCAGAAATAAAATTTTGATTAGCAGCATGTACTCTGTGTTATTCATTTAATTACTTTTTTATGAACTGGTATGTCCAGAGGACTGGATACCCAAGCCCCTTTTTTCATTGTATGTTGATCCCAGAACTCCTCACCCTGTGAGGTGAAAGGCAAGAAGTATAAGGATTCATCTTGGTTCCACATGCAGCCAGGGATCTGGCTGGCTGTCTAGACAGAGCTTCTCAGGTCTAGGTAAGATTTAATACAACCGAGATTCAGAAGTATTCTCTCAGGCTGCGCTGCCCACTTCTGTTTCGCCCAAACAGTCATGCATTCAGCATACCTTGGGATTGAGGTTTTCTTTATAGAGGTATTTACCTACCTCGTGACCTAGGCAGCAAAGCCAAGATTCCATTCCCTAAGAGACACACTGTTCCGCTGCTAGCTTGTTCTTCATTAAAGTACACGTGTCGGCCTTTTGGGTTTGGATGGATGGATGCATGGTTTGATTTTTAAAGGGACTAAACGACTACAGTTATAAGTCCCTGGTTCCAACCATAGAGGGTAGAATAAAAAAGCACTACAATGCAATAGAAAATGATTTGTTAAAACTCGCCAAGCAAAGGGTGTTACGTCAAGAAATAAAAGAACCAAAGTAAAAACTAATAAAAGAAGAGAAATGTGGAAAGACGATGCCAGAGTGTCCTGGCCAGGTAACCACAGACTAGGAAGTAGGGCATCTGACCGCTTTTGCACATTAAAACCAACTGCCTAAAACGGTAGGCCAACGAAGAACAAACACATACTGAACACAGTACTAAAAATCAAATGGATTGGTACAACCCACTCACACGAATAAAATTTAAAACTGCGGCAGCCATAGAGGCATTGTCAGCTAAAACAACTTTCAAATCATCATGGAGATTAAAATTCCTTCTCTGTGCTGCATTCCAAGACGATGTGGGTGACTGTCAGACGCGCACCACATCGACACTCAGGAGGATCCTCGCGACGGAGAAGGTGGCCGTGCGTAAGCCAAGTATGGCCGATACGCAGCCGGCAGAGATCAACAGAGTCTCTGCGAGGGGCCCGCAGAGAGGTCCTCCACACCTTTGTAGTATCCTTTATACGCCTCAGTTTGTTGGGCACCTGTAGGGTGCGCCATTCACTACTCCACAAACTGAGCACTTTACGGCATAGTGCAGAACGGAGATCAGTGCATGGAATGCCTATATTGAGGACAGGCTTGTGGGTGGCCTCTTTGGCCAGCCTGTCAGCCAGCTCATTGCCGTCTATCCCGACGTGTCCCGGAGTCCAAAGGAATGCCACTGACTGCCCTCGTTGTTCAATGGTGAACAAGCACTCTTGTATGGCAACAACCAGAAGACTGCGCGGAAAACACTTGTCGATGGCCTGTAAACCGCCCAGGGAGTCGCTACAGATGACGAATGACTTCCCGGGGCAGGAACATATATGTTGAAGTGCGCGGTGGATGGCTACCAGCTCTGCAGTGAAAACACTGCAGCCATCTGGCAGGGAGCGCAACTCATTGTGTTCTGCAAGCATTTAGGCAAAACCGGCATGACCATCTACCATCGAGCCGTCTGTGTACACTACCGTAGAGCCTCGGAAACCATCAATAATTGATATGAAGTGGCGACGAAGGGTCTCAGGGTGGACTGAAGTTTTAGCGTACCGTGACAGGTCCAGCCCAAGGTGAGGCCACGACTGGTATCTGAATAAAGAGGGGACAGGAACAGACTCCAATTGGCTCAGCAGAGACCTAACATGAACACCAACCGTCAACCCTGATCTCTGTCGCCTCTGCGGAATGTGGAGATCAGTTAGAGGAAAGAGTAGACGGTGGTTTGGGTGGTTAGGTAAACCACGGATGGTAGCTGCATAATTCGCAAGCAGTTATTGTCACCTGATATGCAGAGAAGGCACACCGGCCTCCACAAGGAGACTAGTCACAGGACTTGTTCGAAAGGCTCCTGTTGCTAGCCTAACCCCACAGTGATGGACTGGGTCCAACATCTGCAGAGCTGAAGGTGATGCCGAGCCATAGGCAACACTGCCGTAGTCCAGTCTGGACAGAACAAGGGCCTTATAGCACTGCAGCAGCCTACTGCAGTCTGCACCCCAAGTGATGTAACTGAGGCAGCAGAGGACATTAAGGTGCTTCCAGCACTTCTGTTTGAGCTCACGGATATGAGGAAGCCATGTCAGCCGGTCGTCAAACACTAGCCCCAAGAAACGGTGTGTTTCCACCACATTGAGCAGATGGCCATCGAGGTAAAGCTAAGGATGTGGATGGGCTGTCCGATGCCGGCAGAAGTGCATAATGCATGTCTTGGTAGCAGAGAACTCAAACCCATGGGCAAGGGCCCACTTCTGTGCCTTGCGTATGACTCCCTGCAGCTGTCGTTCAGCAACACGCATACTGCAAGAGCTAAAATATAAGCAGAAGTCATCTGCATACAGTGAGGAGGAGACTGAGGAACCTACCGCTGCCGCTAGACCATTTATCACCACTAAAAACAGAGGAACACTCAGGACAGAGCCCTGGGGTACCCCATTCTCCTGTACATGCAGAGAGCTACAAGAAGCACCGACTTGTACACGAAACGTACGAAAAGATAAAAAATTTCGAATAAAAATGGAAAGCGAACCCCGGAGACCCCTACCATGTAATGTGGTAAGGATGTGATGTCTCCAGGTCTTGTCATAAGCCTTAGATAAATCGAAGAAAACTGCCACCAGGTGTTGGCGGCGAGAGAAGGCTGTCCGTATGGCGGACTCAAGGTGGACCAGGTTATCCACAGCTGAACGCCCTTTTCGGAAACCACCCTGGCATGGAGTGAGAAGACCCCTGGACTCAAGGAGCCAACACAATCGTCGACTCACCATACGCTCCAGCAATTTGCAAAGAACGTTGGTGAGGCTGATTGGTCAGTAACTGTTCAACTCGTGTGGATGTTGACCAGGTTTGATCACCAGGACTATCAGACTCTCACGCCACTGTGAAGGGAACATACCAGAACTCCAGATGTGGTTGAAGATAGCCAGAACGTTACGCTGAGACTAAGGTGGCAGGTGTTTCAGCATCTGATTATGGATACGATCTGGCCCAGGCGCTGTGTCAGGACATTATGCCAGGGCACTGAGAAATTCCCATTCACTGAATGGAGCATTGTACAGTTCAGTACGGCAAGTCTGGAAGGATAAGCGCTGTCGTTCCTCCCGCTCTTCCAGGGCGCGAAAGGCCCTGGAGTAGGCCGCATATGCAGAACTCTGAGTGTGGTGTTCAGCAAACAGTTCCGCAACTGCATCTGGATCTGTGTAAACTGCTGAATTCACAGAAATCCCGGGCACATTAAGAGGACACTGGTAGCCATAAACATGTCTGCTCTTCGCCCACACCTGGGATGAGAGGTACGCGATCCAATGGTAGAGACATATCTTTCCCAACACTCCTGTTTGGCTCGTCTAATCAACCGTCGGGCGCGGGCACGAAGCCGTTTAAAAGCAATGAGGTTCTCCACAGATGGGTGCCACTTGTAGCGCTGCAGAGCTCGCCTGCGCTCACTAATCGCCTCAGCAATCTCCGGGGACCACCAGGGCACTGTTCGCCGCCGGGCTGATCCCGAAGAGCGAGGGATTGCACCATCAGCTGCAGAAAGAATGTCTGAGGTAGCGCTGTCGATTACCGCATCTATGTTGGAGAGTAGAGGAGAACCAATGATAGCAGCAGAAGTAAAAGCGTCCCAGTCAGCCTTATTCAACGCCCATCGGGGCGGGCGTTCTAGGGCCCAATGTGGGGGTAGTGACAAGAAAATCGGGAAGTGGTCACTACCACACAAATCATCGTGGACACTCCAGTGGATTAAGGGGAACAGGCTAGGGATACACACAGATCGATGGCCGAGTAAGTACCATACGCCACGCTAAAATGCGTGGGGGCACTGTTGTTTAAAAGGCAGAGGTCGAGTTGAGATATCAAGGACTCGACATCTCTACCACGACCAGTAGTCACCGTACCACCCCACAACAGGTTATGGGTGTTGAAATCACCAAATAACACATAAGGCGGGGGTAATTGCGCTATCAGTGCAGACAGGACATGTTGTGGTACTTCACCGTCAGGAAAAAGGTAGACGTTGCAGAGGGTAATGTCCACTGCAGTCCTTACCCTGACAGCTACAGCTTCCAAAGGCGTTCGTAGTGGAAGAGCTGTGCTGTAGACAGAGGTAAGGTTGTAAATGCATACGCCACCTGACGCCCTGTCACCGTCTGTGCGGTTCCTATAATAACCCCGATAGCCACGTACGGGAGGGGTGCGCATCACGGGAAACCAAGTATCTTGCAGGGCAATGCAAAACGCAGGTGAAGTGCTGAGGAGTTGGCGTAACTCAGCTAAGCGGGGAAAAAATCCACCGCAATTCCACTGGAGGATTGTGCTATTGTCATTAAATGACATGATTAAAAAGATAAAAGAAAATGGTTACTTCGAAGTTTCACCAGTTACCGCCGATTTTGAACCGACCGAGTCCAAGATCATCGGCGCCGGGGAGTCGATGAGGGCGAGATCCGCAGGTGAGGTGAGGATCTCTAACTCATCTTCTGAAGCAGAAGATGAGGGTAGATGTGGCTTTCGAGCCACTAAAGAGTCCTTCTTCTTTGTCTTCTTCACTCTTCCCACTCGCTGCCCCTTCGATCTGAGGGGCTGGGAGGGCTTCTCGGAAGTGGCGCTGGGTGTGGAAGAAGAGCGAGAAGCCCTTCGACCAGCAGGTTTGGGATCCGTAGGCCTTTGGCCAGGATCCTCTGAGACACCCTGAGAAGCCTCGGAAGGGGGTGTCCCGAGGGACCCCTTCCGAGCGAGAGGAGCTGGAGAAGGCTTCACCTTCTCCGGCTGGGAGGTGGGGACTGGTGTCCCCGATGTTTGAGGGGTTGATGCTCCCACTGCAAAAGGAGTGGGAGCCACCGAAGAGGAAGTGCCCCCAGCTGGCAAGGGGGCAGGGACAGTTGAGTGGGCCTGGGAGCCCACTGGCATAGGCTCAACAGATGGTAGAAGAGTGCGAGCATGAAGGTCGGGATGAGAGTTTAAAATATGGAAAGTTTAATTTTTAAAACTCACAACCACCAGCTGCGAACCAAATTCCTAAACATGCAAAAACACTGGCACTGTGATTGCGACTGTTTGACTCGTTTTCTAGGGAATGATATCACACATTCGCAGCTTTCCTTCCCTGCATATGATTAACAAAACAAATTCACAATAAAATCAAGTTTATGAGAGAAAAGGGTGTACTAACTACTATTTTTGAAAACACGTGAAAGTTCACTTTATGTTGTTTATTTCACAAACTTAGAACCCTGTGGCTGATACGTCTGTACGTTGGCACATTTATCAAATAAATGTTATAGCTCGTAAGCCCCCAGACAAAATGAATATTTGTCGCGAATTGTTTTCACACCACGTGGCTGTCTCAAACACCGTTTATGTTCATGCCTATGCGACGACACGTGTTACATTAATTCAATGCGATGCACACCTTGTTCCACCGGCTAAATATTCACAAACACACAGTAGCACTCTATTTAACTTGGTGCAGTCTACGACGAACAACCACACGTGGCGATTGCCACACAAAAATCTAAAGTCACCACCTCGAGACCCACATGCCGACTGATGCAGAGCGACGCCGCCCGGCCAGCCACCCCACGTGCTCTCGAGTCTCAACTTCCTGCGCGCGCGCGCGCGCGTGCCAAAAGCTCAACTGCTGGGGTTTTTTCCCCATACGTCATCAACTTCCCCATGTGAACTGTTCTAACCGATTTGCTAACATACAGTGCTCAGCCAATACATTTCTAAAACTTTACTTAAAATCAAAATAATTACACTACACATTAAATAAATTGTCTTCCTAAGTTTTTATATTGGTATAAACATACTTTGCACTATTTATCATAATCGTGCAATTTCTTATGTCACAGATAAGTGATTTAACTGAATACTTCAAGATAAAATACACAAGATTAATTGAAAATAAAATGAGAAATAGTTAATATATTATTTTCATAAACAAACATTGCCATGCTATTTGTGTAACTGTCTTGTATTCATTGATAATTTATTACTTTTCATTGTCAATTAAACATATTACGTCAGATGTGACTGTATCAGCTAATGTATTGTTTATTTGTCAACAGGCTATTTTGTAATGAGGGCCTTAAAGGTTCCTAACTGCATCGTATTACTTCAAATGCCAGTAGTATTAGCATATTTTATTTCACGCTGTGCACTGCACTGTGCCTGGCACTCGCCATTGTCCCTCTCTCCCCTCACCGGAAACGAACTGGAAAATCCTAAGCTGGAACAAGCCACCAACGTCGGCCTGCTCACTGGCCTCCCGTCAGCTACAAGCACACAGCAAATCTCAACGTGGAGAATTTCTACCTATGGCCTAACTATAAATGTTGTCACCCAACTGAGTACATACATTGCTACCATTATTAATAAGATTAAAATTGTGTAACATTTAGTGCATTGGCATGGTCAATGTTTGCAGTGAACATATTGTTTAATTATCAAGTGCTATTAATTACCAGTATTTCTATTGGGTGGTAATCTTACAAGACACTGCAGACGATGACGAGGCTGCCATGGCATAGGTGTTAACCAGGCGCACAGGGTGAAGCTTTTGATATTTTCGATTTGCCTCTGTGTAAGTCAGTCAAACGCGGGTCTTATACTCCATTATTTTCCTTTCCTGGTGCAGAACCGTGCAGACAGATGAACAAGGGGAGTGATTTTGGCCACAATTAACACATACTGGAGGAGGGGTGCAGGGAACGTTTGGATGTACAGCACGTCCGCACTCCTGACATGTAGGGTTGGCATCACATCGGGAGGACATATGCCCAAACCTCCAGCACTTGAAACAACACATAGGGGGAGGAACGAAGGGCGTGACGTCGCACCGGTAGACCATCAACTTGACCTTCTCAGGCAATGAATCGCCCTCAAAAGCCAAGATGAAGGCACCGGTGGCAACCCTGTTGTCCTTCGGACCCCTATGGATTCGGCGAATAAAATGGACACCCCGTCGTTCTAAGTTTGCACGCAGTTCGTCATCTGACTGCAACCAAAGGTCTCTATGGAATATTATTCCCTGCACCATATTTAAGGTTTTGTGTCAGGCAAGCAATGCCCGTGACTGGGCTGGGGATGACATCATTATTAACACCGACCCAGAGCACATTTTCGACATGCATTCCACCTCACCATACTTGTACTCCAAGTTTTCAACGAAGAACAAGGGCTTAGTCGTCTTAAAAGAGTCCCCATCAGTACAGGTACAAACTAGATATTTAGGGGCGTAAGCCTCACCCTGGTTTCTTGCCCGACGTTCCTCCCATGGGGTACCAAGGGAAGGGAACGTCTTAGGGTCATATGTCGTTGCATCATATTCTGTTTTACCACGCTTTGAGACGCCAGGTTTTTGTATGGTGATGCTATTGTTTGCTCGTTTCATCCTGGTCCCACGAGCAGCTAGGGAAAACAGGTCCACCCAGGCAGAGCCCCGCTTGCCTGGGTAAGCCTTATACAACTGAGGTGCGGCAGGTTCGTCAGAGGTTGCTCACTAGCAGCTGTTCAACCTCAACAGCCGTGCAGCTCCTAAGCACGTAGCACACCTTGAGATTGTGGTTTTTTTTATAGAGGTTTGTACCGTCCTCGCGACCCGGACGATTAAGACAAGATCCCCGGGCTCTGAAACGTACAACGTTCCACCGTCATACCGAACGATGGTCACTGAAGCACGCACAGAGCTTACGGTGTAGCGGACTGTTGGCGCGCGACAGCCCACAGATCAGGACCCTGGGTTCGCCAAGCCCGTACTCAGCAAATTAATGCTGAGCCCCTGAGGGCCCTTTTGGGTTTCTTTGAATCACATAAGCATCCACAGTGTTCAGTTTACAGACAGCAGAAGTGTGTTTTGGCATCTCCTACTTGTGGAACAGAACTTTTATGTTGCACCTTGAAAATTACCAACCTTTTCAAGTGATAGTAAGCTAGAGAGTCTAAGTTGTAAATACAATGCATAGCTGCCAACTTTTGGAAAGGGCTTTCAGTAAAATCACTGGCGACAATCAGTAAAATTACGGTGACAATCAGTAAAATTCACGCATGACAAAAATATTTAACGATACTTCTGGGCTACAAAATAAAATAATTTATGAATGAAATAGTGTACTTCAATAAAATCACATTTACTTACAGAATAGGGCAATGATCTGTAGTTGAACATAACAGCCAAGAAGAAATCCATATTAAACAGCTCCAGGTGTGATAAACGTTGTTTTGGAGCATACCATATAGCAAGACTAACTTGATAAATTACACTGATTATGAAAGTCGACAAAAGCTTTACAAAATAAAAATTGGTTAATGTAACACAGTCAAGAAATCATATAGGTCCAATACACACTGCACTATGCAAATCACACGTTAATTTGATTTTAATGTCATAGTTGTGGCCTTCTTAGCTTCCTGCAAAAAGTCTTGGGAAAATGTTTTTTCATAACAGGGACCAGAACTCCTGGTCTTCAAAATAGAAATTGATTCCAGAGATTCATTAGACATTGACGATCTGAACTGTGTTCTATTTTTCTTCACGAGGCTAAAAACACGTTCACATTCTGCATTACTATGGGGTATGGTGAGAATGGAGAGCATTACTCTAGAAATTCTGTTATACTTAAGCCGACCATCGGCTCCTCGAATTCTTGATAGTTGTGCCCAACTGGTATCACTTGCAGCATCTTTATTTGTAATCAAATTGTCTTCCACCTGAAGAGCTGTGAACTGTGCCTGAAGCTCATTCACCACCTCATCTGTAGTTTCATGTTCTTCCTTAAATAACATAATCGGAAACTTTTCCAAGAAAAAACGAACAGAAGAAAACTGTGCATCGTCAATTTTGTCCAATCTAGCAACTTGAGCATGCTTTAACACATCATCCTTGAGAGGAAACTTGTTGATGATGTAGTCACAGGTAGTACAAAAGTAGTTTCTCACCGATGAATAGAAAAGGATTTTATCCATTTCCTGAAGATCATTCACTAGGTTGGAAGTCTGAACACCAATAACCAACTCATCATCACTTCTTTGATTCTCAATCAAGTTGTACTCAACTTCAAGTAATGAGGTGGTTTTGACAATTTTGGGCTTCACAAACTTGGCGAACAACTGCTTTAGCATATCCATTAGAAGTTCTAATAAAATAAGACTTGTGGGGAAGAAGACTGAAGAGCAACATTTAATTTGTCAAACACAGGAATAGTCACATGCAGAAAAGTACAAAAGGCTTTATTCAAGTTTGAGGACAGGAACATAAACAATTTTTCCTCGCGTGTTGTACCAGAAGTTTTGCTTTTCAGGATGGGTCTGTCACACTTGGAAGAACATGCTATTCGTTTAGGGGCATGTGTAGTAGCAGAATCAAGAAGTCTCTTCTTCTGATACTCTTTGGATCCACTTTGTTCAACTCTGGGTATTTTAAATGATGTCAAGTTTGTGGAAATGGCTTGGGTACAGGATATTACTTCCTCCTTGAAAAATGAAAGAAGCGGATCCCACTGATCCAGTAGTCTATCCAAACATCTACCTAGAGATAACCACCTAGTACAAACATGCTTAAGAATTTTCTTTGTCTTTTTATTGTGCAAGCTCTGAAATTTCTGAAGACGTTCTTTTCTTTTGGCACTCTTCTCTAAAAAATAAAATATATCGACAAGGATCTCATCGACTTTAAGAGGTAATCTTCCCGCACCTTTTTCAGCTGCTAGATTAATCAGGTGGCAAATGCAACCTACGATGGCAATACCTGGTCGAACTTCCTTCAGAACTGCTGCAACACCATTTTTTTGTCCAACCATAACAGGAGCATTGTCGGAGCAGAAAGCGACACAGTTTTCAATTGGAATGTTAAAAGTTTTCAGCTGTGACAACATCAGGTTACCTATGTTTCGCCCTGTTGAGTCCCCATCTAATGCTGGTACGGATAGCACAGTGCTCACTACTTTTTCCTGAGTAAAATCAAAAAACGTCACAACAATAGGATACAACTTTGTGTCCGTATCATTGCTTCCATCTGTTGCCAATGAAAATGGTCCATTCTGAAGGAACTTAACAATTTCAGATGATGCATTTTTTGCCATTGTTTTGACAATGGATGTCGTTTTCGTGCGACCACAGCTATATTTTTTCGCCACTTCTGATGTGGGAAACATCTTCTTAAATAATGCACCAGCGTGATCAGCGGCACTTAAGGGCACATTGTGTTCCACCAAAAAAGAAGTAAAAAGACACTCGGCCCTAATAACATCATTGTCGAAGTTTCCACATTTGGCAAAAAAGGCGTTGATTTTGGTATTGTCTTCCTTGGATTTGACGCAGCTTAAGTGTTTAGCGCACTTCACGTGATTACTCAAGTCATTTCTTCCCCCATGTGCAATATTAATGTCGCAGCCACATACCGTGCAAAAGGCAAATTTTTCACCTTTCTTTGATTTTAGTATGCACGGAAAATCGACAGAATATGAATTTTTAAATGTCTGAAAGTATTGTTTCTTGTTCGATTTATTCATGACGAACAATAGCAACAGCGAATAAAAATGTCCAACAACACGTGTCTCGCTATGGAGTGGAACAGCGAAAGGAACCTGGATCACTCACTGAACGTCACTTAAAACACTATGAAGTTATAATACAAGAATACGAACTGGTAGTGCAAACACTTTAACACTTCTTTAAAATATGTCACACGCTTTGAAAGGACGATATATTCAAGGAACGCTAACTTTGTAAACAAAGGAGTAAACGGGTTCCACTTCAACAAAAGAACGGATCGGAACAAACAACTTAAGAAGCACAGCCTATCGACACCTAGATTCACACGGAAGAACTGGTTACCGGTAGTGGCTTTAAATTTGAGTCCAATGACGACACAAACATCACACGGGTAAACGAACCAATCATATCAATGCATAAGTTATCGACTATCTTAGACCTGCCTTCGACCCCGCGAACAATCGAATGTTCGGAAGATCGAGTATCGTAGACCTACCTTCGACCAACGCAAACAATCGATTGTACGGAAGAAAATGGATGCGATTATCGAATTTAGATGTTTCAAATGTTTTACCGCAAAATCGTAAAATAGCACTGTCCATCCGTAAAACCGTAAAATCCTGCAATTTCCGTAAATTTTACGGACAAACCGTAAAAGTTGGCAGGTATGACAATGCTACAGCTTTTAGTTACAAGATGTACAAGTTTGAAAAACCTTATAAAGTTTTATTCTCTTGGCTAGATTGTACATTAAACATGCCATACAATTAACTCAGTGTGTAACATGCCATACAATTAACTCAGTGTGTAAAGCTAATCATTTAAAAGTGAGAAAATGAAATTGGCATACAATATTTAATTATGATATAGTTTCAGCATACAAACTTTGAAAAATGTTTTAAGTTTCTTAATCAGTGTGAATTAAACCACACTACAGTATGTCCACATCAATTAATCTGTTCACCATTAATTTTAATAACAGTGTTGAATGTAAGAAACTGCAACTGGCCATGATAAATTACTTCTGAGATAAGTTTCTCTGCAATGATGCACTGCGTATTATTTGTCCTAGACATTTTACGCATTTTGGCAGCGATGTTCATCCCAAAGATATCAAATTCATCACTTCCATTTAAGGGTGATGAAAGCTGCTCATGATGCACTGTCAGGGGCTGCTGCTCATGATGCACTGTCAGGGGCTCATCGCTCTTTGATGTCGATGTAGATTCTTGCCACTTTCTCTTAGTTTCTGTTGAAGATGATATAGTACGTGGATTGGACACTGAAGGCGTGCGGTTATCTTTGACAAGCACAGGTGTGCTAGTGTTAGACTGATTTGTGGTATCCTGTGAAATAAGCACTTTCATTATAGTGTCAATTTCAATACTGCTTTAACTACATAATATTAATCAATTAACATCAATGCTGCAATTGTTTAGAGAATACTTAATGAAAGACTCAACAAAACAAAATACAGATTTAAAATGACTACAGTAAACTTCATACTTACAAGCTTTGTCTTTGTACCTACTGAAGATAATGCATCAGGTGGAGTGCTCATTGAAGGCACTGGGCCATTATCTGTAACTACAACCACAGAAGGGGTATCATCAGATTCATTTGTGGTGCCCTGTGAAGGAAACATTCATTACAGTATAAGTTTTCACACACATACGAGAGATGGAATGTACGATGATTACAAGGGACACAATGTTCATCACAACTGCACTGCCTACTCTAGCTCACATCCCATTAGACAAAACTTCTCCACTTTTCCTTGTTCACTATTACTCAAATTCATTGCCCCCCCCCCCCCCCCCCCCCACACACACACACAAAACTGATTCCCATAAGAGTAAGGGCCTAATATTGCCTCCACACTGAAGACATGACATGGTTCACTGCTTGTTATCCACTTATTATCTGACAGGAGGTGAGCAATTGTGATTTTCACTATGTTCTCAGTGGTGTAGGGGTCAGAGCAACTGCCCAACAAGCAGGAGACCTGGGTTCGGACCTGGCTAAGTACACATTTTCAACTTCACCCATTTACAGTTAATGCTGTACATTCCGTGAATATCAATTCATTATAATGACAAAAAATATCAATACTTGCATAATATTAATTATGTAACATACATTCACCAACCGTGGGAGAATTTTTTCGGAAAAGTAAACAGTTATACTGAGCTTCCAGTCAACCTTCCAGTTAGAAGCTATCATAGAAACAACACATATCCCAATATTTTCCTCTAAAATTGACCAGATCTATTCCTTAATGTGCAAATTAACTATCTTATAGTGAACACAGGCTTTAAGTACTATGTATCTCAGAAAGTAACTATTCAGCTATGTGGTTTCCAGAGAGAATTTTGTCAATGGGACATTATAGTCAAATCTTCAATATAATGAGGATAGTTTACAACTCACTGCAAAGACATACGACAAGCTGTGGCAGACACAAAGACATTTGCACGTACAACACTTAAGCTATTGGCAATTAGTTTTCTTCAGAAAAGAGAGCATTCACACAATCACAAAGGCACATTTCACAGACACACAACTGTCATCTCCAGGGGCTGCACTGTGTTCTTTGCAGCAAGGTGAAAACTGTCCTCATTACATTGTTGAATCCTAACCAGCACTTCCTATTATTAAACCAGTATCTTCCTTTCCTCGACTATAAAATCGAGCTGCTCTCTAGCAACTTTTGAATAAACACCAGCGTATGATAAGAATGATAAGAATATATGTTACTTTCTCATTGCCATTGGTGACAAATTAAACAGCTTCATAAGCATGCATCTTTATTAGCCTAGTTTGAAATGTTTCTCTCGAAAATACAAATAGGAAAAGTGCTTCAAGACCAACTGCCCACTGGAAGAGCCACAAATTCACCCATCCTCTACAAACATCAGAGACAAAAAATCTCATAGCTGAGAATAAAAACCACTTTCACAGAGAAACCCAAGGATTTGGTCTGCCATTCGTGAATCATCCGCCAAAACTAAAGGCAATGAGTGCAGAATTCCGTACTTGTAACGGAGTGCCAAGAGGAGTGGCATTTCACAAAGACATGAGCCACAGATTGTGCAAAATAAAACCAGGATGAGTGGGCTAGGAAGTGGAGGGAATTAATCTTCCTCATGCAGCAGATCTTAAGATGGTGAATATGGGACAGTCAAGTCAGGGTATTATTATTATTATTATTATTATTATTATTATTATTATATAAAAGGAGGTCCAAGAAAGAGTGCTGTGCCACAACTTCCAGGTTCTGAATATTCAAGAAGAGTTTGGGATCAGCATGGACTGTAGTACAATGACAAAAATGCATTACACTCATTTAGAAAGGGGGGGGGGGGGAGACTGAAAACCATGGAAGAGGGCCTATGTGCAAGCCCACTGAATGGCTCCTTGGAGCTGGCATGAGAAGGAGGAGGAGCAATATAACTTCAGCTAGTTACTTTAGAAAAAATAACACCAAAAGTTTTGGTAAAGAAAATGATAATAAAGAGTCATTACATTTGTATCTATTATTGTGCAACACTGGTATTGGGAGGTACAGTAACGCAAGCAGATGGGAAAAAACCAACATGCTTCATTACACACTCTCCTCCTCACTCCTATGAGATGCTATTAGCACTGGAGTGGTCAGAGATGGTGGTGGTTTGCATGCGATTTGTCTGTTTTATGTGACTATCAGTGGCTCAGCGAGTGTCTTTACAGTGAGCTATTCACAATATTCATGTATGAAAAGACATTTTCCTTAATCTCTGAAGCCTATCGATGCATACTAAGTCTGAATACCAGTACAATGAAAGTCTCTCTTTAGCTGCTATTACCTAAAGAGTGTAGCACAACTTCATATCTCACAAGTGTTATTGGCTTCTGATTAGAAGCAACAGTGTAATTTGTTTTTCCTGTGAGATTTTTTTCTTTTAGTTTGTAAATTTCTTGTGTGTTACCAAGCATGTTAGACTAAAATTCACATTTAAGTAATAATGTAGTCTTCCTTTGAGTGAATCTTGATAAGTCATTTGCCTTCATCTCTCTTAACTGTTACTGGCTTCTCATTAGAAGTGATATTTGACTTTTCTACCCAGTTCTTCCTTCAGTTTCTGCAATTTATCACGTTTTCATGTGTATCTCTGGTTCCACAATTTTCCGCCATGTGAACCTCTACTCATCTCTGTTTACTGTTTATATTACTTGCTCACTGTAGAGTTTACATCGAACCTTTAGTCATTCATTTCTCTGGATACTGTAATCATGGATAGGTCTGTGACTGCTGTGTGCAGATGCAAACTGAGGTGGCGACACTTTGCTCCCAGCTTCAGGCTGTGTTATCCTCGGTTGCATAGCTTGATTTTTTTTGTGGTTTTAGGGCACACAACTGCTAAGGTCATTAGTGTCCAGACAAGAACAGAGGATCGCTAGATCTCAAAAAAGTTGGTAACCGCCAATTAGAATATCAAGATAAGGCTAAAAAAGGAAGATAAAAACAATTAAAAGTGTTAAATATCCTTTGATAAATTGGCCAAGTTAATAAAACGCAAAACTCGAGCAGCTGCTCGTGTGTCATCAGCTAAAATTTCCTCCAGAGTAGACAGAAAGCGAAGGGCTACACGGAGATGATTAAAATTAACACAAGACAGTAAAACATGTAGCACCGTCAGCAATTCACCGCAGGAGCACAGCGATGCAGGATCGGCGGTTAGCAAATGACAGTGGCTGAAACGGCAGTGACCGATCCACAACCAGGCCAGGATGACCTCCTCTTGCCGAGAGAGGCGTGAGGAGGTCCCCCAAGCGGTCGGGATCGGTTTTACAGTTCTCAATTTATTGTCCGTAAGTGAGAACCACGCGCTGTGCCAGGACGACACAATACTCCGGCGAAGAGCCCGTTGAACTTCGTCCAATGGGACGCAAAAGGTAGCCATGCGAAGCAAAAGAGCTAATGCCTTGGCCACAATGTCAGCAGTCTCATTCCTGGGCACATCCACGTGGCCAGGGACCCACAGAAAACGGTGACAGCCATTATCTGCTAGCAACTGAAGGGAGCAATGGATGTGGTACACAACAGGATAGGTCGAGAAAGTGCCCCTAAGACTCTGCAGGACACTAAGGGAGTGAGAGCAGATGGCATAAAAGGGATGGCAGTGCCGGCAAATGTATAAAACAGCCTGGTGGAGGGCAGAAAGCTCAGCCGTGAAATTTGAGCACCGGTCAGGGAGCTTGTATTGGAACAGGTCGTCCCCAATGACGAACGCAGATCTGACACCGTCAGTGCTCTTGGAACCATCAGTGTAGACAAATATCGCATTATCAAAACACGCACGGAGTTCGACAAGCCTTGAACAAAATACCAAATCCGGAGTGCTCTCCTTTGGGAGCGAACTAAGTTCAAGGTGGGTGTGTGGCCCTAGGCCTGATGCCACAGTGGCAATGGGCTCTCACTCAACCTAAATGTGGAAGGAAGGGTGAAATCGAGCCGCTGAATCAGGTGCGAAACCGAACTCTGGGTGGAAGCAAGTCTATCACAGACAACCAATATTGGCGATCGAGGAAGTCATCAAGGAACAATGGGCAAGATGGATGGGTGGGCATCGACAGCAGTCGGCATGCATGCCGCCACAAGAGTATGTCACGTCAAGAGGTCAAGGGTAATACAGCAGCTTTGGCATAAAGACTTTCAACAGGGCTGTATAAAATGCACCGGTCGCCAGGCGTAATCCCTGATGGTGAATGGAGATGAGACGGCAGAGAAGGGACGGATGTGCAGAAGAGTATACAAAGCTTCCATAGTCCAGCTTCGACTGAACAATGGCCCGGTAAAGGTGAAGCAGGACGGTATGATCCCATGATGTGCCACTAACGACATTAAGGGATCGGACACAATGAGCAGCCAGGTAGGACATGTGGGGACCAGCAAAGTTTCCGATCCAACATTAGCCCCAAGAATTTTGTTGTCTCCACGAATGGGAGAGCAGTGGGGCCGAGACAGAGATGGTGGAAGAAATTCCTTGTATCTCCTGAAGTTTATACACACCGTTTTCTCAGTGAAGACAGCGTTGAAGACAACGCTCCAAGAGAGATGTCCGGTGGGCGCTGCAATAAATTGCAAAATCATCTACAAATAGGGATCCGTAAGCATCAGCTGAAAGGCAATCTACGATCGGATTGATTGCAATGGCAAAGAGAGCCACGCTCTATACGGCGCCCTGAGGCACCCCATTCTCCTGGCGAAAGGTATCCCACCCATACCCGGAACTTGCGATCCACCAAAAATGCTTGAATAAAGAGAGGGAGACGCCCACGAAGGCCCCATGTGTGCAAAGTGCGGAGAATTTCCGTCATCCGACAGGTATTGTAAGCCTTCACCAAGTCTAAGAACACTGCTACCGTTTGACACTTCCTTAGAAAGTTATTCATAATGAAGGTGGACAAGGTAATGAGGTGATCAGCAGCAGAGCGGTGTTTACGAAAACCACATTGAACATTAGTCAGGAGGCATTGAGATTCAAGGAGCCAGACCAATCGAGTGTTAACCATGTGTTCCATCACCTTACAGATGCAGCTCGTGAGAGAAATGTCGCAATAACTGGAAGGAAGATGTTTGTCCTTCCCTGGTTTGGGGATGGGGACAACAACGGCTTCACGCCAACTTGTGGGAACCCGACCTTCAGTCCATATGGGATTATAGGTGCTAAGAAGGAAACACTTGCCCGCAGGAGAAAGGTTCTTCAGCATCTCAATATGGATGGAATTGGGCCCAGGAGCAGAAGATCGGGACAGGGCGAGAGCACGGTCTAGCTCCTGCATGGTGAAGGAGACATTATAACTTTCACTATTAAAAGAGTGGAAAGAGGGCGGCCGTGCCTCCTCGGCCTATTTGCGAGGGAGGAAGGCAGGGTGGTAATGGGCAGAGCTCGAAACCTCCACAAAGGAGCAGGGTCCACAAGGACTGCATTCTCGACAGTCAGGCCAGAAATCGGGGAGTAGACCTTGATGCCAAATAAACGGCATAGGCCACCCCAGACAGCAGAGGAGGGAGTAAATTGGTTAAAAGAACTGGTAAAAGCAGTCCAGCAAGCTTTTTTGCTGTCTTATAACACGACGGCATTGTGCTCGCAGTCGTTTATAATTTATACAATTCTCCAATGTTGGGTGGTGGTGGAAGGTACATGAAGCACGTCGCCGGGCTCCGAGAGTGTCGTGGCAGGCTGCAGTCCACCAGGGGACTGGTACGCGACGTGGAGAAGAGGATGTACGAGGTATGGAATGTTCGGCAGCGGTGAGAATAACCTCTGTGAGGTATTCGACCTGACTGTCACAGCTGGGAAAATTCTGATAATGAAAAACAGCCATGGAAGAATAAAGCCCCCACTGGGGTATGATGCAGGAGGTGGATTACACAAGGGAAATTATGACTAGTAGATGTCAGAAAGAGCATACCACTCGAACCGATGCGCAAGCTGAGGAGGGCACATCGCGAGGTCTAAGTGGGAATGAGTATGTGCTGTGACGGAAAGGAAGGTCGGTGCATCGGTGTTGAGGCAGACAAGACTGAGGTAGTGGATAAGGTCCACTAAAAGGGAGCCTCTCTGACAAGGTGCTGGAGAGCCCCATATGAGGTCGTGGGCATTGAAGTCGCCTACCAAGACGAAAGGTGAAGGGAGCTGGTCAACAAGGTGTAGCACATCTGACCTGCTAAGGGCAGACGACGATGGCGAATAGATATTACAGAGGGAAAAGGAAAGGGTGGAAACAGTGATGCGGACGGCAACTGCCTGTAGGTGAGTACGCAATCAAATGGGATGGCAATAAACGTTGTCCCGAATGAGCATCAGAACCCCTCCATGGGCTGGAGTACCTTCCACAGGGAGCAGGTCAAAACGAACAGAGGTGTAGTGGGGGAAGTCTGCATGATCACATGGACGTAACAGTTTCTTGGAGACAAACTAGAAGCGGGCAGTGCAATCGAAGGAGTAGTTTTAATTCCTCCCAATTGGAATGAATGCTGCAAATATTCCATTGAAGGAGCGCCATGATAAAAAATGAGAAGAAGAAAAGAAGGAACAAGCAAGTGGGGTCACCTCGACGGCCGCTGAGGACCGGACTTCTAGATAGCGATAGCGGTGCTCCCTCGAGGCAGAGAATCGTGTTCCATGGGTTCGAATGACGCGTCTGCCACCTTCCCAAGTTGATCAGGAGAGGCAGCTTCCACTGGCGGTAAAGGGCCAGGTGCCCAGCTGACAGAGCGTCCTGGTGAAACCGAAGACGCCCGAGAGCAGCAACTGTTGGATGGCATGACCGAAGAGTCACGCCATGACGGGGAGGGGAAGGGGCTGTTCTTTTAATGAGACTTCTTAGAGCCATGACGAGTAGAAGAAACGGTTGATGGTTGAGAAGATGGAGTTTTTAGGAAATCATCACAAATGGGTTCTTTTTTAGAACTCCGGGCAGCGGATTTAGGTGCCCCGGATGTGTGGGAACTGGTCGACGAATGCAATGTAGAACAGGCAGAAGGGATCGAAGAGGTGGAACCAGCAATTTTCGGGCTAGCCATCTGACAACACTATAACAGAAGGTGAAATCACAGGTCTGAGTACCTACCTCCTTCGTTGGTCGAGGAGAGGTGAGGACCTGGCTGTAAGTACCTGATGGGAGTAGAGCGGGCTTCCTACTCACTAATAACTTCCGAGCGGCATAGGTTGAAACCTTTTCCTTCATGCGAATCTCCTGGATACCCACTCGTCTTTATAGATGGGGCATTGGTGTGATTTGTTGTTACACTTTTTTTTTTCTCTTTCTTCTAGCAAATTATCATTATATTTTTAGTGACACTTACTGGTTCACTTTAGGATAGTGCTGTTTTACTATTAATCTCATACTTGCATTATTAATTACGGTACCATATTAGGTTTAAATTCACCTTTATATAGCGTTGGTCTCACGCATCATTGGCAATTGCTCACTCTACTATCGATATTGTTATCTTTATTTAGTGTTGTTCCGTGCAGATTATTTTTACTGTGCTTGGCGAGATTCCCCCCCCCCCCCCTCAGCGCCACGCTGCCGCTCGGCGGACACAGGCCATGCTGACCTTGGCTGCAGCGCCTCCCTGTCCCTCCCCTGTCTCTGAACCCACCTGACCTGCTTCGGCTCTCTCTCTCTGCTGTCCTGCACTCCTCCCCCGACCCCCCGGACCGCTAGCCCCCAGCCACGCCACATTCCAATGTGTCCTGCGTTCGCAGAAAAGGACGCCGCCACCCCACAGCCCGCTGCCGCTGCCCTACCGACTAGCGGTATCATCGCGCGCGCTACAACTGAGCGCACAAAGCTCCACGTTGCACACGCAAATGTTCAATCTCTACAAGCTCATTTAGTTGAGTTCCGCCATATATTTCAAGACTTGGATCTTCATATAATTCTTCTATCGGAGACCTGGCTCAAACCAAGCATTACCACCAGTTCCGTAAATTTAGACGGCTATGTCTTCCTAAGACACGACCGATTGAACAAACGCGGAGGCGGCGTTGGAGCTTACATACGCTCTGAATTATCTCCTACCGTGTTGCACACATCAAATAAAGATGAAACTGAACAAGTGGAATACATGTTCGTAGAGATAAAACCCCTCAAAGAAAAGTGTCTCATATGCGTCCTCTATAAACCTCCGAAGGTAGGTGCGTTGGACTGCTTCGAAACTGCCCTCTCAGACCTCGAATCAGCTTATGAGCACATAATTATAGCGGGAGACACTAACATAAATTTTCTGTTGAACAGTCCGTCCTGTATGAAGTTCAAGCGTATGCTTACGTCTTCGAATCTGACCTTACTTCAGCTTGCACCCACCCATCACACAGCTGATAGCCACACTTTAATAGATATATTTGCAACAAGGTTTCCAGACAGAGTAATTCGAACATCTGCACCTGGCATGTCTGCCCATGATGTAATTTTCATGACATACTCGCTAGAATGCCCCAGGAAGAAACCACTTCTAACTACATACCGTGACTTAAGACGCGTCAACTTACCTGAACTGACAGCTGATGCACAAGAAATAGTTTTCGAGCCAACCTCCGACACCCTCCCGGACGTAAACGAGAAACTGCACAAAATTACAAATAAACTTAACCAGCTGTATGATAAATATTCGCCCATCAAGACCAAAAAAGTGAGAAGGAAACCTGCACCCTGGCTAACTGATGAACTAAAACAGCTCATGAATCTCAGGGACAATGCACATCGGACATACAAACTGCACCCTACACCTGAAAACCACACCGCTTACAAGCAGAAACGTAACAGAGTCAGCCAGGCTGTGAGAAATGCTAAACTCAGATACGCCTATTCATTAACCGACAACATAAATAGACCGGCCGTCCTCTGGAAAAACCTGCGCGGTCTTGGTATTGGAAAAGTAAAAACTGCAGCCGAACCCACTGTCCCCATTGAGGAACTAAATCAGTATTTCACAACGCCTACCACCACAATAGATCACCAAACGAAACAAACACTTATTGACCATATCAAGAGGATAAACAACGCTAACCATGATAAGTTTTGTTTTAAGCATGTTACTGGAAGTATAGTCAAAAAAGCCATTATGCGTATTACATCAGCGTCTACTGGGGATGATGGTATCACTATCCAAATGGTAAAGCTGATTATTGATCCACTGCTGCCCATCATAACAGATATATTTAATCAGTCCTTAGCCACAAGTGTTTTTCCTGATGCATGGAAACGTGGACTAGTTAAGCCACTGCCAAAAAAGAACATTGCCACAGCACCCTCTGATTACAGACCTATCTGCATTCTTCCGGCACTATCCAAAGCTCTAGAATATATAGTAAATGATCAGCTAACCAGCTACTTGACTATTAATAACCTTTTGGACGAACACCAATCAGGTTTTCGCAAATATCGCAGCACAACATCTGCTTTGATAAAAGTGACAGACGATCTTAAGCAGGCAATGGATAGACAAGAGGCGACTATTATGTGCTTCTTAGACTTTAGCAAAGCTTTCGACACTGTGGACTTTGACATTTTACTTGCTAAACTTAGCAGCCTAAATCTCTCTCAAGGCGTGGTGCAATGGTTTCGCTCATACTTGACATCGCGTCTTCAGTGCGTCATGTCCGGCACCAAAAAGTCACAGTGGAGAAAAGTACTATCAGGCGTACCACAGGGCTCGGTATTAGGTCCACTCCTCTTTTCATTGTACGTAAATGACGTATCATCGGTCTTGTCCTTTTGTAAATACCACATGTATGCCGATGACCTCCAGTTGTATTTAAGTGCAAAACCAAAAAACCTGAAGACAGCAATCGAAAATTTTAATTCTGACCTATGTGCACTATCAAAGTGGGCACAGAATATAGGATTAAAGCTCAATCCAAGTAAAACACAAGCAATTCTGGTAGGACATCCTAGGCTCATTAACCACAAATTCCGCGAATCTCAACCATCATTAATATTAAATGACACACCTATCTATTTTTCGCCCTCGGCAAAAAGTCTGGGAGTGATAATAGACGACAAACTAAATTGGGCTGAGCACACAGTTGCCGTGTGTAGGAAGGCATCAGCATCTCTTCATGCCCTACAGAGATATAAGAAGTTTTTTCCTCTCGATCTCAAAAAGAAACTTATACAAACACTTGTAATTCCAATTATTGATTACAGTGATGTTATCTTGCAAGGTCTTTCTTGGGAAAGCTCAAGACGTCTGGAACTAATCATGAATGCCTGCGTTCGATATATATGTAACATCCGTCTCTTTGATCACATTTCACCATCTTATATGCAACTATCCTGGCTCCGTGCTGACAAGCGCAGAGATTTTCATACACTCTGTTTCCTCTACTCTCTTATCAACGTACACTGTCCCTCATATCTTTCCTCGACCTTAACACTATTATCTGATCAGCATAACAGAACTACTCGTTCGTGTCAGAGCAAAACCCTTTCTGTCCCTATCCATCACTCAGCCGGTTTCTCAAAATCCTTTTCAGTAGCAGGAACGAGGCTCTGGAACAATCTACCTCAGTATATCAGAGAACTGAATAACACTGCCAGCTTCAAACGACAGTTAATGGATTATCTACTGAAGCAATAATTACGCCAGTCTTTAATACCCTACGGTCCAGGTACGTCACATCCATTCCTCCTCCCAGATATTCTCTTACTGCCATTGCTCTCGCCAGGTACAGCTTTCTTAACTTCCTTTTGTCAGAATTCGCCTTGCCTTAACCAGTCTCGATTCAAAAGTACATCCTGTATCTGCTAATATCAATGTTGTTACACCAACAGCAGCAGAAGGTGTCTCAGTGGTACTACTAGTATTAATCCTATTAGAATTAAGTCAATACCTTTTATTTTACATCCTTTTGCATGTAGTTAACTTTTATAAATTATGTTATTCATTGCTTATCTGTAAAAATCATTGGTATGTTATAGGTAACTCAAATGTAAAAAAATTCTGTATGTGTAAAACCCTGGTCCGATGTAAGAGAGGGCCTGATGGCCCTAATCTGATCAGGCTAAATAAACAAATAAATAAATAAATAAATAAATAAAATAAATTCCCGGTAAGAAGCAGCATGGTCACCCATGCAATTAATGCAGCGAGGGGATGGAGGTGGACATTCACCCTCATGGGCGTCTCTGTCACAGGTGGCACATTTGGCTGCATTAGGACAAGATTTACTAGTCTGATTAAATCTCTGGCAGTGGTAGCAGCGCATAGGATTGGGTATATAAGGGCGAATGGAAATGACTTTGTAGCCCGCTTTCACCTTAGATGGTAGGTCAACCCTGTCGAAAGTCAAGAAGACAGTACGAGTTGGCACGAGATCCATATCAACTTTTTTCATAATGCGAAGAACAGCCGTAAGTCCCTGATCGGACATATAGTTGAGTATATCCTCGTCCGATCACCCATCCAGAGATCTTGTGAAGGCTACCCTCCGCGAGGAGTTGAGGGTGTGGTGAACCTCCACTTTCACAGGAAAAGTGTGCACAGGCGTAGCCCGGAGTAATTTCTGTGCCTGAAAGGCATTCTCAATTTCAAGCAACAAGGTCCCATTGCAGGTCTTCAAGGGACCTGCGATCGCGTCGACACCCTTCTGAATAAGAAAAGGATTTACAGAAGAAAAATCCTGATCATCAGTACGAGATACTACAAGGAACTAGGTAATGTTAGGCAAGACTTTCTTTGGCTAAGATTCGTCATGTTTCTGTTTTTGGGTCAGGGTTATAGAAGATTTGGAAGGTTTCATAATGGAAGTGTCCCCCATGATTACCAGTGTCTCTGATTGCATGCTCCTTCCTTGTGGGGGCCCTCATTGAGGGCGCACATGCCTTACGTGACTGTTCGCACCTCAGGTCACACCTCCCGAGAGCGGACAGAGGGACCAATCAGCATGTTCGGAAGGTACCAGCTCGGGTAATTTTTTTTTTTTTTTTTTTTTTTTTTTTGGGGGGGGGGGGGGGGTTTAGGGCGCACAACTGCTGTGGTCATTAGCGCCCAACACTGCCCATAGTAAAATAGAACCAGGGTTAGAACTTAAACGGCTTTCGCCATGTTTGCACAAAAAGTAAAACTGTTAACAGAATGCGGGTCATCAGCTAAAATATCAGACAATTCTAATGGTAAACATAGATCATGACGGAGACGATTAAAAAACGGACATTGCACTAAAAGATGGTTCACTGTAAAAGGTTCATCACAGTGCTCACATAAAGGAGCAGGACCACCACATAGTAAATACTGGTGGCTATAACGGCAGTGGCCAATACGAAGCCGGACCAGAACAATCTCCTCTCGGCGCGTGGGTTGAGATGCCGTTGACCAGAGATCAGGCACAGGTTTAATGGCTTGCAATTTGTTCCCTGACAGGGATGACCAGTGTAAATACCAACGGGAGATAATACGCTGGGAGACACCAGCGCGAAGGTCATCAGAGCTAGTAGAAAAGGTAGATAGCCGAGGAAGGAGAACCGCCTCCTTGGCAGCCGTATCTGCAGACTCATTCCCCAACACTCCCACGTGGCCAGGGACACACAGAAACGTCACAGTAGTTCCGCTCGTTGAAAGAGAAGTAAGGCAATTGCGGATGCTTTGTACCAGGGGATGGGCCGGATATAGCGTGCGAAGGCTCAACAGAGCACTCAGAGAGTCCGAGCAAATGACACTCTTATTGAGCGAGTTTCTCCGGACGTATTGGGTTACTTGATATAATGCATACAGCTCAGCTGCAAAGATGGAATTCCACTCAGGAAGACGATATTTAAAAGAGACGTTGCCAAGTACAAAGGCACACCCAACACCCTGGTCTGTCTTTGAGCCATCAGTGTAAATGAACTAATTGTTATCAAATATGAACCGAAATGCGAGAAATTCTCTCCGGTAAACTAAGCTAGGTGTGGAGTCCTTTGGAAGAGAATGAAGGTCAAAGTTAACACTCACTTCGGGGCTTCGCCATGGTGGAGAGGTGCTCCCTCCAGTCGAGAAGAGAGAAGGCATTGTAACGCCGAGCTGGCCGAGTAACGAACGCAAGCGTACTCCTGGCGGTAGCAGAGCAGATGGGCGCATGGCGAAGAGGCTGTCAAGTGAGTCGTTAAAGAAAACTGCATACGTTGGGTGTCCTCGCATGGACGACAAATGGCTAGCGTAACGGCCAAGTAAGAGTTCCCGATGGTAAGAAAGGGGTAGTTCGGCAGCCTCGGCATAGAGGCTCTCAACGGGGCTAGTGTAAAACACTCCTGTCGCCAGACGGATACCTTGGTGGTGGGTTGTATTAAGGCGGCGCAGTATGGACAGTCGAGCTGAAGAATAAACGATGCTTCCATAGTCCAGTTTGGACCGAACTATGGTACGATACAGATGGAGGACAGTACACCTATCAGCTCCCCACAAGGTGCCACTTAACACCCGCAGCACATTGAGAGAGCGGGTACAGCGAGCTGCCAAACGGGAGATGTGGGGAGACCAACTTAACTTCCTGTCGAAAACAAGTCCCAAGAACATCGTGGTATCCACAAATGGAAGTACTATGGGGCCCAGATGAAGGGACGGGGGAAGGAACTCTTTCCGCCGCCAGAAGTTCATGCAGACTGTCTTGTCAGCTGAGAATCGAAAGCCTATGTCCATACTCCATGTGTGGAGAGTGTCTAGGCACCGCTGAAGGCGCCGCTCCAGGAGACCCGTTTGCTCAGAGCTGCTGTAGATCATGAAGTCGTCAACAAAGAGGGACGCTGACACTCCCGGTGGAAGGTGATCGGCTATAGAATTGATTGCCACTGCAAATAAAACAATGCTCAGGACTGAGCCCTGGGGGACTCCGTTCTCCTGAATAAAAGTACTCGATAAAACCGAACCAACACACACTTTAAAAACACGGTCTGTTAAAAATTTGCAGATAAAAATTGGCAGGCGACCCCGAAAACCCCATGTATGCAGAGTGCGGAGGATGCCCATACTCCAGCAGGTGTTGTATGCCTTTTCCAGATCAAAGAACACCGCTACTGTCTGGTGTTTCCGTAAAAAGTTATTCATTACTGAAGTAGATAGGGCGACAAAATGATCCACGGCAGAACGGTGCTTGCGAAACCCACATTGGACATTAGAAAGGAGATGTCGCGTTTCAAGCCACCATATCAGGCGCCCGTAAATCATGCATTCCATCACCTTGCATACGCTACTGGTGAGGGAAATGGGTCGGTAGCTGGAAGGGAGAGATTTGTCCTTCCCAGGCTTTGGTATGGGAATGACTATGGCTTCACGCCAGCGTCGAAGAAAGATGCCTTCTATCCATATGCGATTGTAGGTGGCCAGTAGGAAGTGCAAGCTCGTTGGTGAAAGGTGTTGCAGCATTGCCAAGTGAATGCCATCTGGTCCTGGAGTGGAGGACCGCGAAGACGAGAGTGCGTGGTGGAGCTCTCGTACAGTAAACTCGGTATTGTAGCATTCACGGTTCTGAGATGTTAAGGGCAATGGAGTCGCCTCCACTGTCCGTTTCCTAGCAAGGAAAGTGTCAGTGTAGTGTGAAGAGCTAGAGACCTCTGCAAAATGTCGACCCAGTGCATTGGCTATGTGTGAAGGATCGACGACGGTGTCAGTTGCGAAACAGAGACCGGGAATCGGGGAATGAACCATAGTGCCTGAAATTTTTCTGAGGTTACCCCAAATGATGGAGGAAGGGGTAGACCTATTAAAAGAGCTCGTGAATGAGCGCCAACTGGCGCGTTTACAGTCGCGAAAGAGGCGACGACAATAGGCCCGCAGCCGTTTGTATCAGATGCAGTTGTCGAGCGTGGGCCGTTGTTTGAAGATTCTAAGGGCACGTCACCGTGCTCTTAGAGCGTCACGGCAATCCGCGGTCCACCATGGGAAAGGGGATGACGTGCGTGGGAAGTCTTGCAGGGGATGGAACATTCCACGGCTGTCAGAATAACTGTGGTAATGTGTTCCACTTGGTCGTCTATACTAGGATAATGATAAGTACCAAAATCCGCCAGTGACGTGTAGAGCTCCCAGTCCGCTTTGGTTAACTGCCATCGGTGTGGATGCTCAAGGGTGTCAGGCATCATTAGGTGAATTACACACTGAAAATGATCGCTCGAATGTGTGCCTGAGAGAGCAGACCATTCAAGATGCCGTGCCAGCTGAGCAGTGCAGATAGCGATATCTATATGGCTGAAAGTGTTTGTGGAGTCCGAAAGATAAGTTGGTTCACCAGTGTTAAGGCAGATGAGCTGAAGGTGGTTTAGTATATCTGCCAGAAGGGAGCCCCGTGGCCATGGGCTTGGGGAGCCCCAAACGGGGTGGTGGGCATTGAAATCACCCACCAACAAAAACGGATGCGGAAGCTGGTCAATAAGATCTAGAAGATCGGATCTAGTGATGGGAAAGGAGGAAGGAGCGTAAATGTTGCACAGTGTGAAGAAATCTAGGAAGGTATATCCGGACAGCAACAGCCTGTATTGGAGTACACAAAGGAACCGGTGTACTGTGTACGTCATCCCGAATAAGCAACATTACGCCCCCGTGGGCTGGAATTCCTGCCACTGGAGGAAGGTCAAAGCGAATGGTGTGTAGGGTGGGAAAGTAATTCGAGTACCAGGGAGTAATTTTGTCTCCTGTAGAGAGAAGATAATTGGGTGATATATTCGCCTTAGAAGCTGCAGTTCTGTCCAATTTGACCGGAGACCGCGAATGTTCCATTGAAGAATATTCATAATAGCAGAAAATGAGATGAAGGTGGCCATCAGCCCGACGAAGGCGGCGGGCCACAGTGCGAATGTTTGCAACTGGTGATGTCTGAGACGGGAGGGTCTTGCTCCATATTCTCAGAGGTGACCACAGCAGCTGCATGAGTGTGGTCGGCAGCCCCATCTTTGGCTGATGCACCTGGAGAGACTACAGGCTTCCACGGGATGCCATCATCGCATTGTGAGGTAGAAGGGGGGTAAGTTTTCCCCCTATTTGTCTTCTTGGAGCCCTGGTGAAGCTCCTTGGTTGGCTCAGATGGTTTGGAAGGGGTGCGGAGGAAATCCTCACGCGAATGCTCTTTCTTAGACTTTCGGGTCTATCTGTGGTTTCACAGCTGAAGATGAAGATTTGGAAGAGGTACTCACACTTTTCGTTGAACATGACACCGCTGTCGATGTAGGCTGTTTGACAACTACTGTAGTAAACTGTAGGTCACATGTCTGTGTGTCCATATCCCGTGTTGGTGGAGGCGTTGCAGCTACAGTACTGTAGTTACCACGCGGTGGGGTCTTAGGCTTACGACTGGCATACACCTTACGTGCAACTTGTATTGGGACCTTTTCCTTCACACGGATTTCCTGAATGGCCCGTTCATCGCCAAACACGGGACATTCCTGGGAGGAGGCAGCATGATTCCCATTACAACTGATGCAATGCGGGGACAGTGGTGGATAAATCCCCCTCATGTGCCTCTTTACCACAGGTGACATGTTACCGGGTTCTTGCACGACTGGCTTGTGTGGTTGAAGCGACAGCACTGATAACACCGAGTAGGGTTAGGGATATAAGGTCGTACTGTGACTACCTCATACCCTTCCTTGATCTTCGGTGGCGGAGCCACTCGGTCGAAGGCCAGACACACTGTGAGAGTGGGGACTAAAACATTGTTTTCTTTTTTCGTCACTCTGTGTACTGAGATTACGCCTTGCGCTGCCACATATTCCTTTAGTTCATCCTCAGTCAGACCATCCAGACTGACTGAGAAGACTACCCCTCGGGAATAACTGAGGGTTGGATGGAGCTCAACACGAACCGCGTAGCTATGGAGAAGAGTAGCCTTAAGCAGCCGCTGTGCCTGGGAGCCACTTTCTGTTTCCAACAGTAGTGTTCCATTACGCAGGCGGTTGCAGGTCTTAACCGGGCCAGCAATGGCATCAACCCCTTTCTGAATAACAAATGGGTTCACCGACGAAAAGGATTGTCCTTCCTCAGTACGGGTCACCACAAGGAACTTTGATGTCTGTAAATTTTTCTGTTCAGAGACACTATTGTCCAGTACATCAATTTCTAAAGACTCTTTACATTTTCTTTTTTTTTATAACCATCGTGGATGTATCCGCCACGATTGCCAGTGTCTCCGATAGCACGCTCCTTCCTGCTGGGGGCCCCCAATGGAAGCACACCCGCCTCGGGTGATTGTTCCCACCCCAGGTCACACCTCGCGATCTACAGACGGAGGGACCAATCGGCGAATCGGGAAGGTATCAGCGCAGGCAATCACCCCTCCCCTGGCCTGGCCTTAACCAGGGGGCATGCACGCACCCTACATGCCAGCCCGGGGCTGGGACTTACGCATTACCCAGTCACCCATATGGGTGGCCTTCAAGTGCGTACAGGGAGGAAGAAGAGAGAAATAGTAGAAGGAGAAGCCTCAAACGCAGACGCAGAGGCAAAGAAAGAGGTGAAAGAAGACTGTAAAGCCAAAAGGGTCAGAACTTCGGTTCCCCGAAGGATGCACACACTAGGTCCCCAAGAGAGGGGAAAAGGACAGTAGAAGAAGCGTCATGTAGCACGGAAAGGAAGGAGTGCTACAAAGGCTGGGGCCCCGTCCTCGCCACGCACGTACTCACCACAGAGCGGTGAGCCCCCTGGGGGGGGGGGGGGGGGCAGCTCGGGTAATCAACCCTCCCTGGGCCTGGCCTTTACTGGGGGTGGGGGGGGGGGGGGTATGTATGTGCCCTACATGTCTACCCGGGGCAGAGAGTTACGCCTTACCCGGTAACCGGCTACACAATGTGTGGGTTGACCTTCAGATACACACAGGGAGGAAAGAAGAGAGGAAGGAGAAAAATGGATGGAGGAGGGAGAATATCAAACGCCAAGGCGGAGATTAAAGGGGCGGGTCGAGGACAAGGAGAAAGGAGCGAGAGGGGAAGGCGAAAGAACAGAAAAGGAAGAGGACCAAGAAAAGGAGAAGTCTCGGAGTAAGAGAAGAAGAAACATTTGACTGAATGAAAGCACCCGTCCCTGGGCAAAGGCACAAACTAGGGGGGAATGTGGGAAGTGGCCTGGGACAGAAGAAAGGCCGCTTCGGCTTGGGACCCCGTGCACGCCACACATGTACCCACAAAAGAGCTGTGGGCCCCATGGGAGGTCACGTCAGTGAGTGGCAGGCGCAAAAGACTTCACCAGGGAACCGATTGTGAGGCCAACCCAATTTGTTGTATCAAAAAAATTTGAGATACTGTCTACACCAAACAATGTTCCTGACCCAGATGGTGTTACATATCTTGAGGTCTTGAGATCCAGGCTATCACAGAGGGTGGGTTTACTTGTAGTAGGGAGCTCCAACATTATGCAGGTAATAGAGCCGCTTAGGGACCTAGCTGCTACTAAGATTAAGAATGCAGTTTGCACTGTGTGCATAACAGGTGGAATCATTCCAGATGTGGAACAGATCCTTCCAGATGCCATGAGAGTAGAGGGTGCAGCCGTGGTGGCTCATGTCAGTACCAACAATGTGTCGCTTTGGATTGGAAGAGAGTGTCTAGTTTTGAGCAGCTATCTGAAGAGGTAAACAGTGCCAGTCAAAACTAACTGTGTAACTCTGGCACACAGTCAAGTAGAGGATCTTAATCAGAGGCTCTAACAGTTCTACGTCTATGTATGTAGTGTGCAGATTCCTTGACTTGCACCACCAGGTTCCACAAAACAAGTCAGGAGTACACTATACACAGGAAGTGGCTACATGGGTGGTAGGAGCTGTGTGGCATGGGTTGGGTGGTTTCTCAGGTTAGAGGGCCTCGGAAACTCACAGAAAGGGTTTCAGTCTCAGAGGGTACAGGGTAACAGACAAACACAAACCTAAAAACCATTGGTCTAACAGTTGTAAATTGTCATAGGTGCGTGAGGAAAGTACCAGAGCTCCAAGCGCTGACTAAGTACTGAACCTCAAATCATTGTAGGTAGCGAATGCTGTCTAAAAAGGTGAGAAGTTCAACAGGAATGTTTACAAAGGGGCAAATGGTGTTCATAAAGGATATATTGAATAAAACAGGTGGGGCATATTTATTGTTTAATGAGACTGAATATCTGACTTCCCAAATCCATCAAAATTAAACAAAAAAAATATTCTTTAAAAAAAAAGATAAAAAATTGATTAACAGATTCCAGTTTCCTGAATGAACATCTCCAGTCCGTTGAAACAATAATTTGAGTGTAGATCAAGCATGGCTTACATTCATTCAAGACACAATATTGACAACCATAGATTTATACCTAATTAACAAAAGATGGCACTGACCCACCGTAGGACACAAAAAGTCAGATCACTCTTGCTAAATGATCATGCTGAATTTAAATGGACACAAAATCCAGAAGACTAGCGATGTTTTACTGAAACTACATTTAGCTCTAACTTTAGTGTGAAACCCTGTCACACGCTTTGGTAGGAAATCTGAACAAATTCTGGTCATGTATGTTAAATATACTAGCGGCAAAACAATCAATACCTTCACTACATAACAGCAATGGTGATGCTACAGATGACAGCTCTGCTAACAAAGAATTGCTAAACACAGATTTCCAAAATTCCTTCATCAAAGAAGACAAAGCAATTACTCCATTAATAATGGAAATTATCCATAGAGATAAGAAATTATTTTTCAAAAGAGATAGGTTGCTGGCCAGCACTTACCTCTTTGCTGTACCGCCGAGTCACACACAGAAAGAAACAAGAACGAATCTATCCAATGCTTTCCTCTCCCGCAACAGCCAGGATGCGCAATTCGCAATTTAGAAATAGATATCCCTGGAGTATTAAAGCAAGCTAAATCACTTAAGGAATGCAAGTCTCCTTGACCAGATTGTATCCCAATTAGGTTCCTTACAGACTATGCTGATGCAATAGCTCCGTACCTAGCTATCATATACAACCCCCCCCCCCCCCCTTGCTCAGGGTAACTTCCATAGGTATCCGAAGACTGCAAAGTTGCACAGGTCACTCCAATATTTAAGAAAGACAAAAGGCGTGATCTGCAAAATTACAGGCCTGTATCAAACATTATAAACTACCTCTAACAGATTGACCTATTGACCCATAGTCTACATGGATTCAGAAAGTATTGTTGTTATGAACACATGAGGTAATAAGTGTTGTCGACAAGGGATCTCAAATCGATTCCATATTTCTCCATTACCAGAAGACTTTTTGATACTGTACCTCACACGTGTCCTCTAATCAAATTGTATGCTTATGGAATATCACCACAGTTGTGCGATTGAATTCATTATTTCCTGGCAGAAAGGACACATTACATACTAATTGACAGACAGGCATAGAATAAAATGAAAGTGATATCTGGCATTCCCCATGAAAATATAATAGGGTCACTACTGTTCTTTACCTATATAAATAATAGCTGCTAATACTCACTTTGCTGGGTTTTTATTTTGTCATATATTTATATATGATACAGTTTTTTGTGTGTGAAAGACATGGGTAATTTCCAAGAAGATGTGTACATAGAAGTATCAGCAGTCAGGGCACTGCTGTGATTGATATGTATTGAACGGTGTATTCTTGAGACTGAGTTGGCGCAAATGCCAAAAGAATATTGATACGTAAAAGGGCAATAAGACGTAAATGGAATACAACACATACTGCAAAATGTTAGCAATGAAAAGTTTGCTTTATGCAGATAATTAACTTAGTGATCGGAGAATGGTACATCAAAGAACCTGTCAACCATAGAGCAGAAACAGCACTATTTATTTATTTCATGGTTCATACAAAAGAATGAAATAAGTAATGCGTAATGGTTTACCGCATAGAAGTAGCAGTTCCAGTCAAGTATGACAAAAAAACACCCTGAAAATTAATTAATGGAGCTCCTGCACTATGGTTGACAGGCACTTTCACTACTCGCATTGGTTAAGATGACATTCAGTGTGGTGGCTGGCTGAAGGAACCTAATGGAATTTCCTTTCGAACTTATCTTTCGAAACCCATTATTTCCCATAATATGGACACACTCTGCCTGCAAGTCATTTCTGTTTGGTTAGAAAATTGTGTTGATTTGTTGTTGTTGTTGTTTGTTGGTTGGTTTGAGGGGCACTAAACATCGAGGTTATCAATGTCCATACACAACTGTCATGTGCGAATGTAATTAAAAACTCATGAGAAATGAGGCCGGAGGAAAATTGGGAGCCGTCTAAAAAGCACCTCTTTCCTTACAGGTCTACCCATAAAGACACACATATTTAAAACTTGCTCAAGTCATGTAGTGATATGGACATGGAGTCCAAACTAAAACTGACCAGTAAAACTAAGAACATAAACAGAGATCATAGTTGGAAAATACTAGCTGACCAATAATAAAAGGATGGAAAAGCTAGTCAACTTGATGATACCTTAAAAATGTTGCCCTAAAATTTTAGGGAGGTCATAATTTTAAAAGACGGATCAATTTGATAATTGCTTAAAATAGAAGGCAGATTTCCTGTCAAAAGAGCTGCCATTCTCTGAATATAATACACATTTAACTAAAATGTTATGTACAGTTAACAGTACATCCCAAGCACCACACCAAGGAGGATCTTCCCACTGGAGCAAGAAGCCATGCGTCATGGGACAGTGACCTATTCGAAGACGAGTGAGGAGGACTTCATTCCATCTGCGTGGTGGGAATGATGTGCACCACGGAGGTGTCGTGAACTTCACGTTCTTGTTTGTTATTTCCCACCACTCATCTTCCCATTGACACATGCCTGTTTCTCAACAGCCTGGCCAGAGCATTCAAGGGAATAGGACACAGAGATCGTACTTGCACAATAGACCTCTTTCACTGCTATGTCTGCCCTTTCGTTTCCTTGAATACCCATATGACCTGGAACCCAACAAAGAAACTGCCTTCCCCAGAGTTTTAGGTGGGAAAGGGCATCCTGGATGTTCTGGACTACTTTATCCGATAGGTATAGGGTTTGAAGGGATTGAAGGACACTCAGCAAGTCTCCAAAACAAGGAATTTAAAAGTAGGGGGCTAAGTACTGGCAGAAGTAAAGTTGTGAGAACAGGCCATGAGTCGTGTCGGGATACTCAGTGGTAGAGCGCTTGCCTGCAAAAGGCAAAGGTCCCAGGTTTGAGTTCCAGTTCTAGCACACAATTTTAATCTGCCAGGAAGTTTCATATCAGCACACACTCCACTGCAGAGTGAAAGTTTCATTAAGGAATTTTAAACTTGCTACACGTCTCATCTGCTGCACTGCCCACAGAATGGCATGAAATTCCGTGTCAAAGAGAGTAAACTTTAGCGGACATCAGATCTTGGTGATCCAATCAGGAAAAACAGTAGATAATCAACAGAATCCCTTTGTTTAGACCCATCTGTGAATACAGCTACATAGTCACAGTGCATAGTTAAAATTGTATAGAATAATGAGGTAAAAAACACTGGCAGGAGAGCAGCTTCTGCCGTTCGTTTTCAGCCATTGACCTAAAATTACTCTGGGCCTCTGTAGGTGGTTACAACTCTGGGTTTGGGGCTGTACTTTAGCTACAGCAAGTGACTCCAGCAATTGCTGCACATGGATCCCAAATGGCCTGGTTACTTGTGGGCAATTGGTGAACAGGCGCAGAATATCAGGGTGAGCAAAAGTTCAATAAGCTGGCAAATATGGGTTAGCAAGAATCTTACTGGCCTGACATACCACCAGAAGTTGCCACCGGATGGTGAGCAGTGGTTCACCAGCCTCAGCACAGAGACTGGAGATGGGGCTGATCCTGTAAGCACCAGTGGCCAGCCTAATCCCCTCTTGAGGAAGAGGGTCAATGGTTTTCAAATATGAAGGTCTCACTGATCAATAGACTGTGCACTCAATCTAGCCACATCCATATGAAAACCCTATAAAACTCTAGCAGATGTGCCCTATCTGCTCCCCATGACCTGTGGCCAAGGCATTTTAAAATGTTCAGTGCCTTCTGGGGCCTGGTTTTCAGATCCCTCAAGTGTGGGAGCCATGAAAGTTTGGAGTAACAAATGAGGCTCAGAAACCTCAGAGATTCTTTAAAAGGAAGAATGGTGCCACCCAGTTGCAGATTGGGAAGATTAAAAATACCACGAGAACGAGTAAAATGCGCGCACACATTTTGCAGTGCTTCTTATTCACACACACACACACACACACACACACACACACACACACACACACACTATCAGCAGAAAGCTGAAAACCCCGTATTTGCAGCCCACTCCTCCAGCCTCTGCACTGTCATTTGTAACTGATGGGTCACAGCAGTAATACTGGAGGAAGGACAGAAAATGGCAAAAAGGTCCACGAATAAGAAGCACTGTACAGGACTCCTGTACAGTGGATGTGATACTATTAATGGCTATAGCACCAAACACCCCCTGAGGGACACCATTCTCCTGCTCAAAACGGTCTGAGAACATGCCACCAACTCGGTACCTAAAAAGATCTCTTACATAGGAAGGACTGTAGAAAAATGGGGAGGTGGCCACAGAAGCCCCATTGATGGAGCTGCTCTAGAATAAAGCATCGCCAGGTAGTGTTGTACGCCTTACTGATGTTCAAGATCCCGATACATTGCTGTTTATGTAGGACAGCCTGCTGGATAGCAGACTAACAGCGTCAGGTTGTCGACTGTGGAGCATTATCTCATGAACTGCACTGAGAGCTGTTAAGCAACTACCTGGTCTCTAACATCCATATCAGGCAGGAATTGACCATTCGTTTAAGGTCTTTCCTACACAGCTCATTAGGGGACACTTTGATAGCTTCTGGTTTAAGAAGCAGAATTAAAATCTGCTTCCCTCCAAGAGTTTGGGAAAACTCTAGCCTGCTATATCAAATTAAAACATTCATTCTTCAGACAGGTGCCGAAGCATACCACACTGCATACTGTCATAGCCAGGGGCAGTATCATGAGACTGAGACAAACAGAGCAGATTCCAGCTCCCACATGGAGAAAGGGCTGTCGCATTGTTGGACCTGAAATCAACTTGTCCCTCTACAGGGGCACACGATATAGCTGGAATGCTAGACCCTGGCAGTAGTATTTGCAAAATGCTCTGCCATTGTTTGGGAGATGCCTATAGGTGTTGTTTGTAGACACCCCTGTTTCAGCACAGCTGCAACAAGTAAACAACTGCCTTTACCAGAAATACTACTGATGGCCTCCCATGCTTTTGTGGAACAAGTGGAGCAGTTGACAAAGGTCAGGAATGCTTATCATGACCCTTTTTGCGCTCCTTAATAACGCGTCGAGTCTTGACTTTTACAACTCTAAAGGCCGTTAGGTTGTTAGTTGCTGCAGCACTCTTAAACCGTAGTAGGGCCACACGCCTGGTTTTAATTGCCATGCAGCACTCATCTGACCACCAAGGAACAGGATGTCTGCAAAGTTCAGCCGATGACCTAGGAACAGAAAGGTCAGCAGCATAGTGGATCATTTGTGTTATGTGGTCCACCCAAGCAGTGATGTCATCTCTGTGTTCTCGCACAGCCAGGCAACTGAACAAAGGCCAGTTTGCCCTGCTAGTTATCCATCTCGGCGGCTGCTGCCCCAATCATGGGCCATACATTAAGTGGATCCATAGTGAAAAGTGGTCACTGTTGTGCAGGTCATCAACCGGTGGATTCCCATTGAGCAGTCTGCCAGCACTGGAGAGCAGAAAGAAAGGTTAGTGACCGAGAATGTCCCCGTGGCAGCACAAAAATGTGTGGTATTGCCCGTGTTAAGCAAGCAGAGTTCCTGCGAAGTCATGAGGCACTCTACAACTTGACTCCTTGGACAGGTAGAGTCGGAGCCCCATAACACATTGTTATGCATCAAAGTCTCCCAGTAGAAGATATGGGTGGGGGAGTTGCTCTACGAGACTGCTGAGAGCCTCAGACACTATGGGTTCCTGGGGATGTAAATATAAGGAACAAACCGTGATCCTCAAACCCACACGAACTTCCACTGCCACAGTCTGGAGCTCAGTAACCAAGGAATAGCCGAGGAGTGATGTGTGTCACTGAAACACAACAACTCCTCCTCTGGCCCTCTCACCAGCAAGGTCATCCTTACAGTAGATGGTATAGTCCCTGAATATAGGGGTGTCCGGAGCTTTAATGTGGGATTCGTGTAAACACATGCATAGGGGACGTGTCTGTGGTAGCAATTTTAGGTCTGCTATGTGGGATCTGAACCCATTCAGGTTCCACTGTAATATGGGATCCATCAGTTATGGAGGTAGAACCTTCACTTCGTCTTTCCGTTGAGGCGGAAATACTTAACTAGGTGGGTATTCAGTTTTGGAGTGAGAATTGTGCCCCAGATTGACTTCAAGCTCCATAAGCTTTGGAGCAGAGTCAGAAGAAGTGTCTTGTATAAGAATTTCGATATAGTCGGAAGGTTTATTACTTGGTTTAGTTTTTGACTGGGACTTACTGCATGCCTTTTTTTAACTTCACTTGTTTTGTAGTGGCTACAGTAGATGTAGTGGCGGCCACGGTGAATTTTTGACCAGTCTCTACTACTGAAGTGGCCAGGGGCTCAACAAAGCTGGTAACTAACTTTCTCCACTGTGTTTGAAGGAGGTACAGGCACTGCATCAACTGCTCCTTTGCGAGTGCATTGACAAACAGGTGTTGGTGGCAACACTAACAACCTCCATTTGTGTCAAAGTACCAACTTTCGGAACCATCTTTTGAAGGACAGCAGTGAAAAAGGTGACAAATGCTGGAGGTTGTGTGGTCTTGAAGATCTTTTTGTCTTCTGCACAGGAAATGTGCTTAGTAGTTTTCTGTGTTGTGTGCTCATGGTGCTGGCATTTAAAACAGCACATGGGATCTGGAACATAAGGTCTTACTTTTATGTTGCAGAAGTCCTGCCTTAACACACTCAGGGAGCTTTGGACTATTAAATGTAAGAAAGGAGTCCAATTTCTGTAGCTCTCCATCTACATCAATGATACCCTCTTGTGCACACTTAGCCTTTCATTCTTCCTCGGGAATGTCCACAAGGTCACTACACATAACTCTTTTGCTGTTATTCAGTGTGTGGTGTAGTTGTGTCTTAATGGGATATTCCCCAAAGAAAATAGCTTTTTGAAGGTTTGCAGCTTATTGAGAGCTAGATGTTTTTATTAGCAGAGTCCCATTTGCAAACACTTAGATTTCAGTGAGCCAGCAATGCCTTCTAAACCCTTTTCAATGTAGATTGGCGACACTTTATGGAAACTACCTTGTTTTCATTTAATGAAAAACACATTCTGATTTCCACCATGTGTTATGTAACTTTAAACAATTTCTTTTAACCCTCCGTGGTCCGGAGGGCTGGCTACCCGAGATCTTTTTGATGGTTGGGTGTTAGTATCCACCCAGTGGCACACCCATCCCACTGGAAGGTTTGAGGGACAAATTAAAATTATTCATCTTGGTCCCATGAGCAGCTAGGAAACTAAATATCCGCCTAGACAACGTCCTACCTAGGTAAGCCTTATACAACTGAGGCTTTTTTTTTATAGAAGTATTTCCTTCCTCGCGACCCGGGTGGTCAAACCAAGATCCCCATTCCCTGGTACACACAATGTTCCACTGCCACACCACATGGTGGTCGCTGAAGCGTACCCAGAGGTTACAGTGTCTTAAGGACTGGTGGCGCTTACCAGTCCCCAGCTCAGGGACACCCGTTCCCAGCAAATGAATGCTGAGCCCCCTGAGGGTAAGTTGTGTTGATGGCCACACTCATAAGCCACTGTACCGAGTGCCAACTTAATTTGTAATACACACTAACTTATTACTTCGTTGTACCACACTGTCCCTATATCTACTCTCATGGTTAATTATGACTGCTACTTCATTGACTTGAGCTTTCTTGAACCATCTTTCACATTCACCAATTGGGCTCTTATCCACCCAAATTATTATTTTGTAGTTATCAGACATTATTTTTCCACTGCAATCTTAAACATTCTTATTAACCCAATATTTTTATGAACGAAACACTGACTGTCAAGAATTATAACACGATGCAATTCTGTAAAAATTTACAGTGGTTTGTCCACATCATCTTTGTTTACTACAAAATAAATTTGTAAGAACTTCATTTGGAAGTGATGATAATGATCCAATTTTGCTATATATTTGTCCTTTGAATTTAAATACTGTACTTCACCCTCTCCTCCCCCCCTTCTTCGATTATTGCTGTTGCTCCAAACTAAGTCATTTGGAAGCATGCATTGTAACTCCTGATTCTTTGTAAAAATTCTTAAAAATTTTCCATTTCCCCTTTCATTAATTCAAAAAATTTTGGTGGTAATTTAACTTTACTACTTAAGCACCATGTACTTCTGCTTTGATTTAAAAAAACAATATTTACATACTTATTCATTCTCCCAATCACTACACTTGAATGGCTATTATAGTCTTTAGTGGGATCGTAATGAAACACTTCCTGTAGGAGACTGTATCTTCTTTGATGCCTTTCATGTATTCATACAGTTGTTTCCAATACTTGAGCTTCCACTTCTTTGTTTAAGCGAAAATTACTTGTCCTCGCTCTAGATTATTTTCTTCCATCATCCGCCTATGCATTTGTTTCTCTTTTTTTCCATGTTCTTTCCCTGATTCGATGTGTTTCCCTAAAATCTTCAAGCTGCTGTCCTGTCTGATTACCTCTCTGTTGACAATAATTTTTTTTTTCAGAGCAGTGCTAGACATGCTTCTCTTTTGTGGGCAAATTCACTTTTCAGCACTGTTTTCTGCCATTTCGATAATGTTAAAAAATGTGAAAATTCTTTCTTATGCTTTATCATCTTTCTTGATATTTTTATTTTTGAAACTGCACTATGAACTTATATTTCCTAATTTGTGCACTTCTCCTTGCAGAGAAACAACTGGAGAATGTGTATGACACACAGAGCAAAGATATGATCTTGTGGCATCAACACATTTCACTGTATGTAATCTCCTTGCTATACAGTCAAAGTCATCACTTGCTTCAGTTCAGACTGAAGACCATTATGATAAAGATGAAGCCAGGACAAGAGGGTCTGGCACCGGTCATTATAACCATAAGGAAAGTGCAGGCAGAATGGAAGGATTCTCCGGAACTGCCATACAGAGGACCCATGTCAAGATTCAGGACATTGCAGTTGGCTCCAAAGGGAACCTAACAGCGGGTTGCTGTTCTTTCAGGAAGGGGAGCAATGCCATGAGTCTTCCAACGGAATGTGTGGTGCAGTGGTTAGCATCACAGGTCACTGTGCTTGCAGTTCCCAGTTCAAATCCCAACCCCAGCAAAAAAGTTATTTCTTTGTCTTTACTGTTTCTCGGATGTTCTACATGTTTATGATGTTTGATGTACTTGTAAGTTCCAGAAAATTCTTTTTATATATTGTAGTGAAGCACTTCAAGCAGGAGGTAGTCTGTACTGATTGTACACTTGTGTCAGCAATAAACGTGTTCTAAGTTTAAAGTGTTGTGCTCTATTAAGGACCAGCCTACGAATTCCAGATCACCTGTAATTTTCAATGTGACAATATTCGTCTCCTGGTCTCCCTCTGCAATTTTTCCCATCACACATTTCCCTCCAATGCTAAATGTATGATACCTTTATGGCAAAGGATGTGTCCTAAAAACAGATCCCTTCTCTTAGTCAAGCTAAGTCAAAAAATTCCTTTTCTCCCACATTCTGTTCAGTACTTCTTCATTAGTTACACAACCTACCCACCTAGTCTTCAGTATTCTTCTGTAGCACCACATTTCAAAATACTACTATCTTCTTCCTATCTGAACTATTAATCGTCCATGTTTTACTGCCGTACAACAACAATCCACACAAATGCCTGCAGAAAAGACATCCTTACACTTAATATTCTATGTTAGAAAATTTCTTTTTCAAAAATGCTTTTCTTACTAGTCCCATTCTGCATTTTATATCCTCTGGACTGTGATCATCAGGCATTATTTTGCAATGCAATTCCACCCACATGCTTTGACCCATGATGTCATAAACATGTCGGAAAACCTGTATACAGGATAATATCTTAGTACTTCTGTATCGTACATAATAAATAATCTGGGGTTATCCTTGTAAATTACAGACTACAACAGAATGTACCATCGTTCACAGGTCTCAGCCCAAAAATTCAATTCTTTGGCGCTCACTTGCAGGAAAAAATAACCCTCTCTGTTAATCGGGTGAAATGAAGTCTCCGATACAACCCGTCAGCTTTGACCAAGGATACCATATCTAGGAGTTAAATAAAATAGTTTGTTTACAAGCAAAACATAAGCCTATTATATATTACTATTTTGCGATTAAAAACTGATATGTATCATCTCTATGATAAGTACCAGTGTAGGTACCCCTCAAATGAGTGCCGAAGGCACAATGTCTGAACTGAGACCTGTGATTGTTGGTACAATCTGTAGTTTACAAGGATATTCACAGATTTGGTATTTACAATACATCAGTATTATGATATTATCCCGTATGTGTTTGTTTTGATAGTTGGTATATCTGCGTTGTGTATCTTGTGAGACTCTGATATGAGGTCATTGGTTGAAGCTGAAGGGTTGTATCATGGTCTTCAATTATTTATGACTGGATCTTCATTTGACAGTTGTGTCAACGATATTGAACGTAAATGTCCAATATCATTGACAACTGCCGAACTAAGATCCAGTCATAAATAGACGTAAATATAAAATAGAACAACAGTGTGTGACATTTGTCTTTAATTATGCATGTTAACCTATTCCTCACTATCAGAGTGAAGCTACAGATCACTTTTCAACACAAAATCTTAATCTACAACATGTTCTGCTTATAAACAAATTATCATCTTTTAAATCAGTCACCAAATAATTACTCACGCAACCACTCAAAACTACTGCACAATGACGACGTCACGGGTCAAAACCGACGGATGGAATCGCGTCCTCATAATGGTCAAGAAACTATTAGCCCTACAGCAATGTAGTGACTGGTTCTCTATGTACTTTTCAGAATGACAATCTGGTAGCAATTTGAATTCTGTATGAAATTTTATGAACTTTGCTAAGACATGATGTCATTCGTCAAAGCTGGCGAGTTTTATCTCGCACTTTAGTTTACCAAGGCCACCAACACCCAAAGTAAAAATGGCAAAATGTGAAGCTTACAGTGGAGAACTCATTGTACATCAATTCCATCTCTCTCCTTCTTCACAAATATACCTTCAATACTCAAGTAGGCTACTAACAAGGGAACCTACCCATCACCCTCACCCCTCCCCCTCAGATTTAGTTATAAGTTGCCACAGTGGATAGGCCTTGAAAAACTGAACACAGATCAATCGAGAAAACAAAAAGAAGTTGTGTAAAACTATAAAAATAATAATAATAATAATAATAATAATAATAAATAAAATATAAAAACTGAGCAGTCCATGTGAAAGATAAGCAAAGTCGAGCATGTTGTGAGGACAGGAGCGCTATGGTCCTGTGGCTAGCGTGAGGAGCTGCAGAGTGGGAGGTCCCTGGTTTGAGACTGTTTACAAGTGAAAATTTTAATTTTCAGAAAATTATTATATGCCTGTCTGATGCAAATTAACTATGCCGTAAAATTGGGACACTACAACTAAACAAAGGATGTCAGTTGACTACAGTGCACAGCAGAGTGTGTGTCCCTGCTGCTGAAGCTCCCTAGATGGAAGTTTACTGTTCGTTACTTTGGACGAGAGTGTATTAAATACACAAGTTGTATTCTGTGGGCAATATGAATCCAGCAAATATAGCTTGTGACTTCCATAACAAGGACATTAAATATTTCATTAAATTAAATATTTTCCAAACTTTAAGGAAGTTCCTTAAGGGATTGAACAATTGTCGGACATTTGTTTGATTATTTACATACCTTGCTGATTGTTGCGAGGCTGTATGTACCAGATGATGAGATGGTTGACGATCTGTACGAAGAACAGATTTCAATCTGATGGTATTTCTTTGGGTTAGGCCTACATGAAGGAAATGCTCCAATATAGATTACTGTCCAAACCAATTAAAAGATGCAAATAAATTATGGAAGAAGTAACAAATAAGTTTAAGAAATTACTAAGAGGAAGATTATGAACTATGTAAGCAAGAACTACATGAATAAACTGGAAGAACTTTTAGCGTATTCCAGAAGTTTGTTATAGAAACTAACATCAGATTCCAACAGCATGAAGAAACATATATCATTAACACAGATCAGACCAATTTTAACTACGAAATGAAATCGATCCGCACATTGTCATTAGTTGGAGGTCTCATGAAATGTACTGTAGACAAGCTGCATGCCAATTCACACAGCTATACCATACAATATGCTCTGAACAAAGCAGGATTTATTTTACCTACATTTTATTTATGTTCACAGGAAAAAAAAAAAAGTGTATTTGGACTGCAAGTTTAGCAACAGGAGAGTAGGTAGGGGCCTACTTGCACAAACCCCGAATGTCATTGTGAATTGCAATGCGTCAGGAAAAATGAAGAAAGAACTTATCAGAGACTTTAGTGAATGATTGATTGCTCCTTACGCGGACACACATGTTGCCTTATTCCTCGACAGCTATACCGGACAGAAGTATCAGGCATTGTACAATTTTAGTATGGGAGTAGACTTCATTACCATTCCTCCAGGTTGTACACCTCTTGTGCAACCATTAGATGAGTCTGGTTTTCAGCACGTGAAATACTCTGTGAAAAGATTCTATGATTTTGCAAAGCTGCACAGGTACACAGAGCAGAATTGTTTACTTGATTGTGTGTCTATTATCAAAGTTCAAGCTCTTGCAAAATTCCAGGACATAATCAGAAATATGTGACCATATTCAGGATTTGACAGTCTTCATACAGAAAATTTTGAAAGTGATAAAAACTAGTTTTGACAGAACACGGGGAAAACAGACTGTGAAACTGTTGCGTTCATTTGTTGCAGCTTATGTGACAAACTCTTATGTTTAGATCAGTTTCTGTGTGTTATTACATCCACACGAAAATTAAATTGGACATATGACACACGTAGGCCAACCGTCATCAGTGTCGTATGGAGTAGGCTACAACAGACGTGTTTTCCTGCATGGAAGAATCGGTTGAACTATCACCTTGTAATCAAGTGTTTTAGGTTCCCATTGGAGAGGCACTTCCTTTCGTCTGCTCATCACACAGTTTTGCAGTGAGGTCACACTAAATTGCTTACAACGAACAGAGACGTAAATGAATGGATGGACAGATCATAATTTTGTGAAAAAATTATATAATTAATAAATAAATAAAAAGAAACTCAATTGAGGGAAGGCTTGAACCAAGGGCCTCTCACACTAGCCACAGGACCAAGGTGCTCCGATGGTCGCAACATGCTTGACATTGCCTATATTTCGCATGGACCATAAAGTTTTTATATTTGGCATATTGTTTCATAGTTCTACACAACTTCTTCCAGTTTTCTGATCGATCTGTGTTCAGTTTTTCCATGGTCTATCCACTGCATTAACTAACAATCTCAGGTGTGTTGTGATGGGGAGGTTCTCTTGTAAGACAACTGCGTTGGCCAAAGCGATTTTAACATGTTTCCCGATGTACGAGAAAGCCTGCTAAATGAACACTTCTAACAAAAGTTTACTTAGCCTGTCTCTTTCAAATATAATACTAAAAGCGGTGGCGTTAATGTGTCAATGTTGGTAACAAAATGTTCACTTTAGGAGAATAATTAATTTATTGGCCGGACAGCAAACTGTCAACCACAGAGCAGGTACAACACTATTTACTTATTTTATGATAATCCCATTCATTAAGTAAATGAATTCCAAGGAGCATTCAACAATGTTGCCAACACCATCAAATTATGACACTGCTTCTCCAAGCAAAATTTTTGCAAGTCTTTTAAACATGCTAATGTTGGCAACACAATGATAGCTTTACCAGGATAATCAATTTATTAAGTGGAGGGATACGCATGTAATTTCCAAAAATGCTTGCAAACTAAGAGCTCGGTTTGAAACGATATATGTCGAATGTACAACTCTTAATTACGCATTCATTGATTCAGGAGATGACAAAATATGAATGTTTAAATAGGTACTAATGATTTTGACGACTGATAATGTAAAGGTGCATTGACGTGAATATTTTTACAGCGGAATCTCGACACATTCATAGGAAATAGCTTAATGTTTTTCACGAATTTCAGTGTAAATGTCAATGTTCCAACTGTTACTGACGAAATTTGACGCTGTGTTGGTACGTATATACGTGACAAAAAATTGTTGAATGTTTCTGTTGATATACATTGTAATGTAAGATATGCGTTAAATGTCCACGCAGTATATATTTCTAAGATAAGCGAGGGCAAAAGATCAACAATTTTATCTGTACAAATAAATGGCAACTATAGATAACGACTTTCAGAGCATAATAAATCGCTGCAGAATGTCTTCAGAATAGTACTTCCAACTAGACTCTAAATGGATGACAGTTTTCCTTTGTGTAGCTCTGAGTACGAGGTCTCTTAAATCACAGTGGAAAAAAAAAACACCTTCGCACACAAGACCATAATAAACCAATAAAATACGTTCCCACGACTGCCAACAAAACGTGCACATTCGATATATATAATTTCAGACCGAGCTACTTCGACTGCAACCATTCCTCGAAATTACAGGTACACAAATGACCCTGTCACTCAAATATCAGGAACAATATTTCATGACCATCAGAAGTGATAATGCCCTTCATTCCAGGACTAGGTTTTCAAAGACCATTCAACGATCTCTTCCAACATCAGCAAATTACGACGCCGCGGGATAGTAATAAATATCGTTAGATTACCTCCGTAGTATCAATTTTCAGGGAATATGTCACAGGCTCATTTGACTTGTAATCACTACTGTCTGTAGGAGAGTGCATGGGTTGTTGATTATCTTGTCCGTTGACGCCTTCAAAAACAATGTCACAAACATCACTTGCAGAAATTGATGCGGAGGCTGCGGCACTTTCACTGTCGTCTGCTAATATTGTTGGATGCATACGATCCAAATGTTTTCTCAGGTTACTTGCAGTCGATTGGAAACGAAATGGTCGATCACATATATCGCACTGTGCAATTCTGTTAGTAGGGTCTATTATAGAAAAATATTCCCACAAATATGATGTCTTTCTTCTTAGCATTGTTCATACCAAAAAAGTAACTGCATATAATTTAAACTTAAATTATATACACATTTCTTTCCTACACTACTTCAAACTTGGATAACATAGCAGTACTGGGCTGCGATCAAAAATGTACACGAACTTGGAACTATATGATTAATAACTGTTTCCACAAGTAACAGTGACAATGTAAAAACAACTGTCTCTCCAGCATTCATATGCATCGATCGATGTAACGGATATGTTCCACTCCTTAGTGAGCAACAAATCACGTAAGTGTCACGAATAACAAGCGACTGAAAACGCACTATTCCACATAACAGTTCATCGATACTAGGCTCAGCTGTTATTTCAAATTAGAAGTCACAGATACCTACTACAGTATCAACCCAACCAAAGATGTTACACCTCTCACTTGTAGAGGTGTCTGCCGACAGTGGAGCTTGCAGATTAGATTAATACTTGTTCCATTTATCATATATACGACATTTCGTAATGATGTGGAACGTGTCAGTTTAGTAAATGTTGGCTACACTTGACAATCAATATTCTAAGGATTTTTTCTTACATTTTTTTAAGTTTTATCTACAAATTCATCTACATTGTAGGAGTTGCCACTCAGAAATTCCTTTTTAAAAACTAGTTGCTTATATGTCAGACTTTTGATGCTACTTGGTAAGTGACCAAAGACTTTTGTGGCAGCATAATTCACCCCTTTCTGAGCCAAAGTTAGATTTAACCTTGAACAATGATTATCATCCATTCTCCTAGTGTTGTAGCTATGCACACTGATGTTACTTTTGAATTGGTTCGGATTGTTAATAATAAATTTCATAAGTGAGTATATATATTGTGAAACTACAGTAAAGACCCCTAAATAAACGTCTGGAGGATGCTCTTTGGTGGACTCCAGCAATTAATCTGATTACACGCTTTTTTGTAATGAATACTTTTTTACTCAATGTTGAATTGCCCCAGAATATAATAGCAACGAATGAAAATAGACGTAGTAAGCTAATTTACTGATATGTATATCACGAAATTTGGCAATGACTCTGATAGCATAAGTAGTTACACTTGCCGTTAACCGTAGGATTTCACTTACTTGGGGCTAGCAAAACTTGGGGCCGTTCGGGTGTTCCGATCGGAAACGCGCGGCTAACTTCGCATGTGTAGTAAAGAAGTTCAAATAGTGCCATCTGACGACAGGAAGCAAAGGCTGTTCGCGCGCTAATTTTCGTCTTTCTGTTCGCGCGTTATTTTTCCCTTTGTTGTTATGGAGGAGTGTAGTCACAGTCTAATACACAGACTGTGGTATAGTTGCAATTTGTGCCCCGCAACATACGTCAATAACAAAGGCTTGTATCGCCACATGCGTTGCAAGCATCCAGTTGGCGACGTCGAATTATTTACGCTTGTTTTGTGTGGATATTCCATTCCAAGACCTGACTCTCTCAAGCAACATGCGAAGAATGTTCACCAAACTTAACGAGAAAATAGTGAAGTGTGCTTTGTGTGAATTTAGCAGCCCCACACGAAGAGAAATATTCATCATTATTCTTTGATTCATAATCAAATTATACGCGAAGAAAATCGTGCTTTTGCAGCGAAAGTAAATTTTATGAATGGAAGAAGGGAGTGGAAAAAGAAACTGTTAGAGAGTTTATTCGTGTGCGGGGACAGTTGACTGAAAGTGCAGGTTGAAGTAGTATATTGTATTTTAGGTGCCACTGCGATGGGGTTTATAAATACCGTGGAAATAATGTGCGTTACACAAAAATATTGGGTAGCAATAAAATTGTTGGTCACTGTCCAGCTTGAATGGAAGTGACACTTTCTACATGTGGCGACGTTACAGTTACCTTCTGTAGCACACGTCTGGGCCACCAGGCTGACTATGAAAATTCCTTTCGATCACATTCTTGACAGTTACAGGTATCAAATACAAGATAGTAGTTTGCAGCGTCATAATTTATCAAGGAAAGTTATCCATAACATAGCAAACAGTTACAATTTGAAGCCTGAAGGTATAAGACATGCAAACGATTGTGTCAGCTTGGAATCCTGGGTCAAAGAAATGCAGGAAACTAGTTTGGTTGTCCAGTTTTTCAAGCCACAAGACGTGATGTCAGATGAATATGATCTACGAACAGATGATTTCGTTCCAATAATAATGAACGAGATTCGGAAAGATATGCTCGTCAAATTTGGAGCTAACTGCATTTGTATCGACAACCTTACACGTTTTGGATGAGCTATGGTAGGGATTTCCATGTTAATGTATGTTCTCCAATTGTGGCGATGCACAAATTATTGAAGCTTTCTAAAGAAATGTAGGAAACTAGTTTGGTTGTCCAGTTTTTCAAGCCACAAGACGTGATGTCAGATGAATATGATCTACGAACAGATGATTTCGTTCCAATAATAATGAACGAGATTCGGAAAGATATGCTCGTCAAATTTGGAGCTAACTGCATTTGTATCGACAACCTTACACGTTTTGGATGAGCTATGGTAGGGATTTCCATGTTCATGTATGTTTTCCAATTGTGGCGATGCATAAATTATTGAAGCTTTCTAAGTATAGTAAAAAATACACTGCAATTTCCAGTTCAGACGAATATACTGATGTCTGCCATGGCACATGTGTTCTACAATGCATGGTGCTCAATAATGGAAGCACCCAAACATGGATTGTTCTGTTCGTGGCACGTTGACAGAGCATGGAGGAAAAATTTCTGCAAAATAAAAGGAGGAGAGAATAAAGTACAAGCGTATAAACTTCTTAGAACCTTAATGGAACACAATGACAAAGAAAGTTTTTGGATGTATTTCAAGAGGCCATACTGTACGTGAAGACAGACCAAGAAATTTCTGAATTTGGGATTTATTTTGAAAAAACTTACAAGGCAACATCTGCAAATTGGGCATATTGTCACAGTGGCCTCAACACAAACATTCACCTGGAAAGGATGCATGGTGTTATAAAGCACATCTACCTAAAATGATATAAGCCTAAATGACTGAATGTGGCTATTCATGCTCTTATGCACTAAGTGACAGGTTGCTGCATATGAACAAGAGTGGAAAGTAACAACAGAAGGCAATAAAAACACACATGTAGTGAAAACGTTGGATAGCGGTTCGTGTAAATGTGAGCTACATTGCTCTGACTGCAAAGCTTGCATCCACACGTACATCTGTAGCTGCATTGATTCCCCCCTAAAATTTAACATGTGTAAACACATCCATTTTATTTGCATATTAACAGCAGAGAAAAATAGTGAGCCTGAGTCCTCAAGCTCTGACTGGATTATCTGTGAGGCGGGCAGTAGTCTTACTGATAATCAACAAGCCATTATAAAGGAGGTGCAAAATCCTGGTTCATTAAACCAGTGTGGAAACCTTCAACGTAGAAGAGAACAGCTTTTCCAGGAGTTTAATCTTTGGGCGAAGCCAAAACTGAAAAGGCGTGTGAAATTATCCACAAATGTCTGTGCTCCTTTATGCCAACACTACAAGCCACACAGACTTTGTCCACTTTACCTGCACTTTCAACCAGCAAAGCTTCAAAACGTGAGCCTCAGTAAAGATTTGTGGCCACTGAAAGAAAGTGAGAGGTGACATGTTTATCTATTTTGAAGCCTGACTCCTCAGAAAGGAAGAATATTGTCACGTTGCAATTGAAGCAGGCTTGACTTTGAAGGCACACGGACAGAATTTACCAGAAATTAGAAGAACAGTTAACATAACAAACAAGTAGAATTTACAAGTGAACATAAGAATGGTGTAGAACATTCTGGAATTGTTAATATCAAAGTAATAATTTTTTGACGTTGGGCGGGATTGAACCGGCGACCTTCAGCACCGCAGTCCATGACGCTATCCCCTGCACGACGCCGGCAGTCGATGTTCGTGGTCTCTCGCGGCATTGTTCCCTCTCCTGGAGAAACAGCAACCTGATGTTATGATCCGTGTGGCGCCAGCTGCAATGTCCTGGGTCCTCTGTATGACAGTTGAAGAGAATCCTTCCCTTCTCCACGATTATCGACGACAGACGTTCCTGTCGTGGCTTCATCAGGAACATTACCGTCCTTAGAGTCCTTGAACAAGAAGCCATTGTCATCTACCTGCTCTTCAGGATCGTAGTAAGGCTTCATGCGCAGGACGTGAACAATGTCTCTTCGTTTTTGACGTTTCGACGACGGCTCATAATTCTCAACTTCGTATGTGATGTCTGACAGGCGGCGTATGACACGATACGGACCAAAGTATCGCTTCAATAACTTTTCTGACAGTCCAACCTTCCATACTGGGGTAAAAAACCATACCAGATCTCCTGGGCTGTACACAACAGGTCGGTGCTTGTTGTTATACCGCTGGGCGGTCCTTCTCCTGGGTGTCCAGTGTCCATATGCGAGGCAGCTGTCTTGCTTCTTCGACCCTGGTGATGAGCTGTTTAACATAGTCATCCTGAGTGTCGTCCGCTTGGAACGGGAATAGCGTATCCATTGTCGTTTCAGCTTCACGGCCATGGATCAGGAAAAATGGAGTGAAGCGTGTGGTGTCTTGTCTTGCGGTATTGTAAGCAAATGTCACGACTGGCAGAATTGTATCCCAATCCTTCTGCTCAACATTGACAGCATGTCGGCTAATATCTTGTTAAAAAGTTCCGTAAGACAATTTGTCTGAGGATGGTATGCAGTTGTCATTCTGTGGACAATGTCACTCCGTGACATAACCTCTGATACTAGTTTTGACTGGAATACTTTTCCATGACACATGGTGCTCCATGCTTCAAAATAATGTCTTCTACAAGGAATTTTGCCATCTCTGGAGCTTCTGCAGTCAGCACAGGTTTGGTGACAGTGTAGCGTGTGAGGTAGTCAGTGCAGACTATTATCCAACGGTTACCGGTTGTCGACTTCGGGAACCTCCTTAAAAGATCGATCCCAACTCGGTGGAATGGAGCTGCTGTTGGTGGAATCGGTACGAGATGCCCTGGAGGTAATTGCGGCACATGCTTCCATTGGTGGCACTCTTTACAGTTACTCAAATAGTGCTTGACAGTTCGGTAGAGACGTTTCCAGTAATACTTGCATCTGATTGTGTCTAGGGTCTTCACGAATCCCATATATTGGAGCATCGTGGAAATATTTGAGAATAGCTAGCTGGAGATGAGCTGGAACAACCAGTAGCCATTTGGGGCCCAGTGGATCGTAGTTGCTCTTATACAATGTTCCGTTTATACGTTGGAACTCTCCATTGGTCAGTTCTCCTTTCTCAAAGGCCTCTATCGTTTTTAATAGTGCTGGATCTTCCCTCTGTTCAGCCGTAACGTCATCTAATTCAGTGAGAGCTGAAATTTCATTAATGCTGTTGTGTTCCACTAATGGATTCCTCGAAAGGCAGTCGGCATCCTTGTGTTTGCACCCGTTCTTGAATACCATTGTGACATCGTACTCTTGGAGTCTTAGTGCCCATCTTGCTAGTCGACCTGATGGATCCTTCAAGCTAGTCAGCCAACACAAAGAATGGTGGTCTGTCACTACGGTATATGGTTTGCCGAATAAATACAGCCGGAACTTGTTGATAGCCCAGATGACTGCGAGACATTCTTTTTCAGTTGTAGAGTAGTTTATTTCAGACTTTGGAGTACTCTTGATGCATAAACTATCACTTTTTCAGCACCTTCCTGAACTTGTACAAGCACTGCACCAATCCCATAACCACTGGCGTCTCTGTGAAGTTCCGTTTATGCATTCTCGTTGTACAAAGCTAGCACTGGTGCGGAATTTAGAGCCTCCTTAAGTGCCCGGAAAGCTCTTTGTTTTGTCTCATCCCAGTAAAACTTGGCGTCTCCCTGCAGAAGTTCTTGTAATGGACGTGCCTTTTATGAAACATCGGTAGTATGAGTACAGCCCGAGAAAACTTCTCACATCATGAATGTGCTGAGGAGTTGAAAATCCTGTGACTGCCCTTACTTTATCTGGATCAGGACGGACACCATCTCCGTTGACTAGGTGCCCCAGGATTTTTATCTCTTTGGCGACGAAGAGACACTTCTTTGCAAAACACTTCAACACAGTTGACAGGCGACTCAGATATTCTTCAAATGTTTTCGAGAAAACGACAATGTCATCTAAATAGCAGAGACATGTCGTCCACTTAAGGTGTCGAAGCAAGTTGTCCATCATGCGTTCGAATGTTGCTGGAGCATTACATAATCCAAATGGCATTACTTTAAATTCATAGAGGCCGTCAGGTGTAATAAAAGCTGTCGTCTCCCTGTCAGCTTCGTCAACCTCGATTTGCCAGTAACCTGTCTGCAAGTCCATAGTTAAAAAGTATGTTGCTTCTTTCAAGCAGTCTAAGGTGTCGTCAATGCACGGCAGTAGGTAGAGATCTTTCTTTCTGATTAGGTTAAGCCGCCGATAGTCGACGCAGAATCACCACGTGCCATGCTTCTTCTTTACGAGGTCCACCGGAGACGACCAAGGACTCTCCGAAGGTTGAATAATGTCGGCTCGCAACATCTTCTCCACTTCCCCCCGAATTATCCGTCTTTCAGCTGGTGACACTCTATACGAACGCTGGCTAATTGGCAGATGATCCCCAGAATTGATACGGTGCTTTATCGTGGGCCGTTTCGTCTGACTTTTCCCCTGCTGATGTGTGAATGACCCGAAAATTGGCGTAGTATATCTAACACCCGCTGGCGTTATTCCTTGGTCAGTCCAGCCACTGTTGGCAGTTCCAAGGTTGTTTCCTCCAGCGTGTTGTCTTGTACTAACAGCATGTCATGGGTCTTCATTGATGACGTTGAGCTCACTATCCTGGATTGGTTCAGCTGTCCCGATACACATTCCCTTGGGGATAAGTTGCAACTGCTTGTGACAATTTGTGATCCAAATCTCTCCTTCACCACCGGTAATGCTTATGATAGCCACTAGTATGTAAATTTCTTTTGTGAGCATAATAAACTTTTTCCTACCAACAAGAACTTCACAGTTTAACCGGTCATCTGTGTTTGTGACTGCAACTCTTCTCATTGTCAACGGCGGTATCATCACATTGTCAACAACGAATAACTTCCGAGAAAATTCTGTATTGTGTGTATCCGGCAGAACAACTTGCAGCTCAGATCTTCCACAGTCAATGATAGCTTGGGATGCCTGAAGGAAGTCCCATCCGAGGATGACATTGTGACTACATTCTGTTAACATGACAAATTCAAATGGCTGGGTCCTGTTCTTGATGGTTATTCTTGCGACACAAGTGCCTGCTGGATGGACGTACTTTCCATTTGCGACCTTTAGCACAGTTGTCCCGGTATCACAGAACATGGTCTTCTTTAGTGAGCAGCACTAATTATCTGACAATACAGGAAAAGACGCTCCTGAATCAACAAGTGCCCGGACAGGTTGGCTGTCGATTATGACGTTGATGAGATTTCCCGACATCTTAGCGACTGTCGTCCATGGAGGATTTTCATCTGCAGCGGCCTCACGTCCGTAGATGGTCGCCTCGCTTAGTTTACATGGGCGTGGCTGGTACCTCTGTATGGCGACAGTGAACGGCTGGGCGCCCACAGTGGAAACAAAGTGGTGTGTTATCTTCTGTCCTCCAGATGTCTGTTTATCTGCGGGGCGTGATTGTTTCTGGGGGAGTTGGTTGTGGCCGTGTTGGCCGGTTCATAGGCTGCCCTTTGGCAGCTGCAGCGTAAGTCACAGCAGGGAGATGCCATTCTTCACGTCGGGTGCGATTGGCGGGGCAGACAGGAGCTGTCTGAAATACTTCTTCCTCAGTGGCGTCGGCTCCCTCGTGACTTACATAGCTTACATCCATGGGCATAATCTGATGCTCGCTTGGTCTAATAGTCCCAGCTGCCATGCACTGTTGTAATTCTTCTCTCACAATTTGTCCTATGAGAGAAGCGAAGTCATGCTGGTCTTCCACAATGGCCATAGGGACTACATTGGGGAGGCAGTCATACTTTTTTCGTCCTACTCTCCTTTGTTGCATCTCTTCAATACTCTGGCACCACTTGATGAACTCTTCCATCGTAGCGACGTCTTTTATTAGAAGGGCTTGGTACATGTCTTCTACTATACCCTTCATCAGGTGCTTGATTTTGTCGGCCTCAGTCATGTTCAGATTGACAGTGTTACACAGGGCCAAAACATTCTGTATGTAAGACTGTGTTGGCTCACCATGTCGTTGGGCCCGGTTCTTCAGTTGTTCTTCCACCGAGCAGATTTGTTGCTGTCGGTCTCCAAACGTCTTCTTAAGTTCCGCCTGGAACGTTTCCCAGTCATTCAGTTTGTCTTCGTTGTTCTCAAACCATTGCTGGGCTGTTCTGTCCAGGTAGAAATAAACGTTGGCCAAGCACATTGTATGATCCCACCTGTTGTACATGGTGTTTCCAGAGAACACCGAGGGGTGTCTGATGTGCAGCTGGCCTACCATGGATTTCGTGTTCATGGTTCTTCTGATGATATGGGCTTTCGTAAGGATGTACTCGGTTCTAGTCCGTGTATGCGACGGCTTCTACGTTGCCTAATCGGAGCCACGGTGATGCAGCTGTTGCACAGTGTACCCGGCGACTCCAACAAACAATGTCGCGTTGCAATGAAGCAGGCTTGACTTCGAAGGCAACTGAACACAGCACTTATACTCAAAGCACGTTTATTACGAACTCAACATACACGCGGCACTAACTGCCTCTCAGGCAGAGTGCTCTGCTATTTATACACAGACAGAATTTACCAGATATTAGAAGAACAGTTAACATAAGAAACAAGTAGAATTTACAACTGAACATAAGAAAGGTGTAGAACATTCTGGAATTGTTAATTACAAATTAATAAATTTTTGCCGTTGGGCGGGATTGAACCGGCGACCTTCAGCACCGCAGTCCGTGACGCTATTCCCTGCGCCGCGCCGGCAGTCGATGTTCGTGGTCTCTCGTGGCAATATTGTCACAGGACTATTGTCAACACATGATCAATTGCACAGTGACTGATGTCCACATGTTGGCCAGGGCCTTTTGAGTGTTAAGTGTTGAGAATTGCCACTGTCACTGCTCTCCACCACCATATTTTAGTTGTGAGCGCATTGTGGCTGTATCATTTGGTTGTGCCACTGCTGGTGGTCGATTCACCTGCTGTAGAACTGTCTGTACAGATCTAACACAGCCCAAGCTAACAAATTGTGTATTCTTGCTACAGGATGCCCTACTTTCTAAACACACAAATTTTCTTTAGTATTTTTGATGTGTGATTTTCTGTGGTCCATATTTAGAATTTTTTTTAGTAATATTAAAGGTTGTTGATAATTAGGCTCAACTGAATTCGGGGATACCGCCCGTCGGCTTTGACCCATGATGTCAGCGTTCTGTGTGTGACATGATCACGGCGCGGTAGTTTTGCGGTGTATGTTGACAGGTGGCGTGCATAATTATGCTGTGGCACTCTCTTGTGGTATGATTAGTTGTCGTCATATGTACCATTAGTTTAGTTGCAAGGTTTGCACTGTATTTTTATGAGTCAAAAGTAATTGCAGCACAAAGTAGAAAATAAAACTGAACATTTGAATAATTATGTTACCTGTTCTTTAGATGTGAATAGGCCTTTTAGCAGTTTTAAAAGTTGGGCCTAAGCTGTTAAACATCTTTAAATTATGTCATGGATGGGTAAGTAAATGGACATTCTAAATAAGTGTGACATTAATATTTGTCTCTAAAACTGTGGTTAGAGATGTTCTTGGGTGGAACAGGATTACAGACACAGATGGGATTTGTGTCAAATGGATAACACCACTCATTTGAATTATTTATCAACTGTTTTATCTGCCTTAATGGAAAAGGATATGATGAAATAGAGCCTATTTTATAAGTTACAATAAAATTAATTTTACCAGCTTCAAATAAACAAGTAAACAAACAAGAATCCTTATTTAAATAAGATTAATATAGGTTTGGAAAATAATTAGTACCTAATTATGTCACTTTGAAAAGTGGACTATTAAAAAGTACTATGAAGTTGATTAGTCATCCATTTTCAAAAAATGTGTGCCTAACATGTTTGTTCAAATTCAAAACGTATTAGGCATACTCCTTGTCAACTTAGGTCACTTTCACGGTGTCCCCCACAGGAAAATAAATGTTCCTGGTATGATTTTTCGCACAGCTAGTTCCAAACCTAAAAATTATCAAGATATGGTTATTCATCACTAATCTCAGAAGATGTAAACCATAGGCAATAGAATACGTATTGGGTAGGAGTTGAAAAACTTATTTCAATATCTGTATCTTCTTTCTTAAAAATTGCTTCCTTTCTGGTCATATTCTTGTAATGTTTCTGCAAGCTAAGTCTTCTCTTAGTTGTTGAGCCTAACACAATTACAGATGTTATAGAACCCATGACTTGGTTTCGAACCTGTACAGAACCATCATCAGATAGTGTACAGGATGTTTCATCAGCATTTCCTTAGCTTAATGGTGTGTGTTGGGACTGTCATAATGAGATGGAAACTGATTTAATTCATCACAAGCGGTATATAGGAATCTCGGGTGCAGGAGAATCAGCACTCATACACGGATATTCATATGTTAATAACAAATGGTTATTTATTTATAACAACAGAAAATACACAACAGGATATATGTACACTGGATGGTAGTTAGCATAGTACTAATTCAAAATAGCCGTCCTTGCCGTTAGTCCAAAGATAGTCCCCAAAAGATATGCCACATTGAACCATAAATTGATCAACCCCTCTTTGCCGAACTATATCGCTGCCACATAGCCTCCCCCCCATCCCCTTCCAGTGTGAAGCACCTAAAACGAACGAGAAGGGGCTGTGGGTACATGTGGCTTTACAGATGGAAATCACGGGTCCAAATTTGTCAACGTAAGCATCTGCCTGATCTAGAGAATCCGTGCACAGGGAGGGTGTTTCTTCTGTCTTCGGGTGAGGTAGGGCGCAACAGTATCGTGATCTTCACTTGACCGTACGATGTGCGCTGTGCAGCGATGGCGTCCACGGTGGCATCTGGGGGAAGGTCAAATGTGTGCAGCACTTTGATTTTTGGCGGGGATACCCTATCTTGCAACAACACAAACAAAGTGTCGTCAGTGATCGATACGTTAATGGAGTTGTCATGTGTGGCTGAAATGTCGACTAAGACTGAAGCTGGGTGGGGTGAGGCGGCAGGATGACACTGTGATGGGTACTGTGCTGTCGGGGATCATCGTCGTACATGCGTCACTGAAACCTAGGAATGGCGACGGCTCAAGATTGCTGTCAGATCATTGAACACTGGGGGCTGAAGGAACGTCTCACAGAAATGGCAACTCATTTAAGTCTCTCCTACTTGACGGGTTTGTTGTGTCACACGCAGGGAGCGTGGCGGTGGAAATGTCATCCGAACTTTACAATGTGTCTGCATTCGCATTTTCGTGTGTATGTATTACCCACGCGAGCTTGTCGCGACAGAGTGTCACTGTTTGCGGCGCGCCATTAATGAGTAAATGCATTGTGTTATTGTCTCGCGCAGTTACCTTGTAGGGGCCCATGTAATGGGAGCTGCAATGCTCGCCGTACCGTGTCGTCGCGTAACATCACAAAGTTGCACTTGTCCAACTATTTGTGAATGAAAATTGGTGGCATAGTGTGTGGTCTTGGCGAAGGCACGTGTGTGTTGCGGATGTGGTGTCAGACCTACTCCACAAATTCAGAGGAGCATGGAGTGGAGGAGGGGGGGGGGCATCTACTGGTGAGCTGTCCGTGGCTCCCCATACAGCACTTCCACAAGCGATGTGCTGAGGTAGTCTTTAAAAACTGTGCATATGCCAAGAAGCACCCATGGCAGTGCGTCTTTTAATTTTCGATGCCACCTCTCGACCAACCTGTTTGCCTGGGGGTGGCACGCCATAGTGTGAACGTTCTTCATGCCACACAGTTCACACAATTGCAGGAACAGTGTGGATTCAAACTGTCAGCCCTGGTCCGTGGTGACTGTTGACGGAAAACCGAAATGAGAAATCCACATTATCATGAAAGCTCGCGCTACTTCGTCCACAGTAATGTCAAGGATGGGTACCATCTCTACCTAGTGGGTAAAATGATCGATGGCTGAAAGAATATATTTGAATGGGCTGGATTTGGGTAACGGACTGTTAATGTCCAAATGAACGTGTTCAAATCTGCCTTTAGGAGGGGGGGGGGGGGGGGGAGTGACCAAGCGGCGGGTGTGCGCGGCGCCCCATTTTCAGCCGTTAACTGTTCCAACATTTTCACGCCCATTCGGTGCAGTCCCGCTTGTTTTTTTGCACACAAACTTTTCTGTTACTATGCACGCGGTTGCTTTGATGCTGGGGTGGGCGAGCCCATGTATACTTTCGAACACTCGATGGCGGAGTGACGTGGGAATGAGTGGCCGTAGTCTGCCAGTAGAAGTGTCACACAAGACGGGTAAACTGAATCCGGGCAGTATGCGTTGCTCGACCTGGAGCATGTAATTTGAGTCTCTTTGAAGGGCCTGTAATTTGGGGTCTTCGGCCTGAAGTCGTGTCAGGTCTGTAACGTCTAATGTCTGTGATAAAACAGCCACACACGAGAAATAATCGGAGACTATGTTCTCAGAACCCTTTACATGTCTAATATCAGTTGTATTTTGGCAAACTATGTCCATATGCCTGAAGCAGCGGAGAGGAGGGGGGGGGGGGGGGTGGGCGAGATCTTTGCCGGTTTTTTAAAGGCTTCTACAAGTGGCTTGTGATCAGTATAGATCGTGAAGGATCGGCCCTCAACGTCGTCCCGAAAATGTTTTACCGCATAGTAGATTGCCAACAGTTCTCGATCGAATGTCGACCATTTCCTCTGACCGCGTGTTGGCTTGTGTGAGTAGAAAGGGAGGGGTTGGTGGGTATTGCCCACTGATTGCTGTAGTACAGCCCCTATTGCGTTGTCACTCGTGTTTGTGATTAACGATAGGCTGGCATCAGCTATCGGGTGCACGAGCGTAACAACTGTTTTGAGCGCCGTCTTTAAATTGTTGAATGCATCTGTCATCTGTGGCGTCCATGTGACGTGTGTCCGCTGCATGTGGAAGGTTTCGGCAATAAAAGTTCACTGTTCCTATGAAACGTCTAAGCTCCTGGTAATCTGTGGGGAGCGGCAGTTTTTGAATGTCACACATGCGATCAGCGGTTGGTCGAATGCTGTTTGCGTCAACAGCATGGCCGAGAAACACGATATCAGGGCGAAAGATTTGTGACTTACTTTCGTTGATTAATACGCCACTGGATTTTAAAAGGTTTTGACTGTCTGTAAATGGTGTTTGTGTTCGGTTCTCGATCATGAGAATATGAGCAGATCATCGATATAGTCATAGCAAAAGGACAGATTTCCTACTAGGGTGTCATTGTAGCACTGTCACGTCTGGGCGGCGTTTTTAAGCCTGAATGGTATGAATAAGTATTGGTAAAGCCCAAAAGGTGTAATGATGGCCGTCTTAGCAATGTCTTTAGGGGCCATCAGCAGCTGATGGTACGCCTTGTGGGAGTCCAACACGCTAAAAATGGTTGCGCCCTCGAGTTGGGTGGTGAAATCTTGCATGTTGAGGACTGGATAACTGTCTAGAACTGTTCGTGGATTAAGTGCCCGGTACTCCCCACAGAGGCGGAATATGCCGTCCTTTTTGAGTACCATATATATACGGATGACCTACTACTGCTTGATGGGCGAATAGTTCCTGCGTCAAGCACTTCTTGTACGGCTGATTTCGCAGTGCGAAGCTTTCAGGGTTTAAATGCCTCTCTTTAGCACGCACAGGTGGGCCATCAGTGATATTGATATAGTGGACTGCTCCATTCAAGATTACATTCACACGTGGTGGAGGGGGACAACACTTAATCGGGCAGGCGTGGTGGCTGTTCACAGCTCTGACTGCAGGCAGTGTGTCTGTGACGTCAGCTGCGAAGCCGGTGTCGTGCTCGCGCCGGTGAGCAGACTCCTCGGCGAGGAATGTGGACTCCGATTTCTGTGGTAGAGACGGTGCTTGTACAGATGGGTGCTCGAATCGGGGAGGTACACCCCTGACAAGAGTGGGCGTGGGTGTCTGATACCGATAAGTTAGTTGTCCGTAAATCACAATGTTGTGGACACTCAAACAAAGTTCTTCGGTGTAGGTCCGGTGACAACTGGAAATGATGGAGAAAGTCTACTCCAAGCACTGGCTCTTCGACCTCTCCTACTAGGAATGTCCACTCGTACGAATTGTGGGAGCCGGGAAGGTGAAGTTGAAGTTTGGATTTGCCATGCACTGTGACTGTAGAGCAGTTTGTCGCTCTCAGTGGCAGTAGGTTTTTGTGGTCTACAATTGCAGCATGTTGTTTCGGTACGATGCTAATCTCGGATCCGGTGGCCACCAGGTAGTTTGTTGCCTGATTATGTCCGTGACATATAGCCATCTGGGGCAGCTGGGTGGCATTGCGGTAGTGTGTGATAGGTGTTTGGTAATGGGTGTGCAGACCGTGGCGTCTACTGGGGCCCGTGTTTGTCGTTTGGGTATGCACATTGGGTCCTGCACGTGTGTGCCTTATCCCCGAACCGTGTATGAAAATAAGTGTTGGTTCACGGCATGTGGCACGGCGCCTGTTGAGGTGTGCTCGGCTGACTGATCGGTGGTTGCCGGCACTGCCGCTGGAGGCTCTGCTCACCAGCTGGGGCTGGACTGGTTCCCCGGCTGGTGGCTAACTGGCTCTTCCTCCGACTGTCTACGTGCTGCAAACCACCTCCCACCACTGCTTGCCGAGAGGGGGGGGGGGGGACTGGCCCGTGTTGTCGCGAGAAGAAATCCTGTATGTGTTGTCTGCGATCTGCAACCGCTTCTGTAGCGGCGGGCTAGTATGGTGTGACACGTGCAATTGCAGAGTGGTAGGCAGCTTTGTTATCCATATTTCCCATAAAGTTTTGTCTGAGAGAATGGAAATGTCAACTGATGCATGCAAACGTTTCCACAACTGTGACGGCGTGAGTGACCACAACTGTGACGGCGTGAGTGACCCTAATTGTTCTTCGTGGATCACTGTGTGGATAGCTTTGCTCACGGGTCATGACAGGCAGCGCAGAAGGTCCCCTTTTGCTTTCGTGTATTTACTGGCAGTAGCAGGCACGGTTAAAATTTCAATCATATCTGGATTGGCGTGCAGGTACATTGCCAGGTGTGCGAAACGTGAGTCCTCATCCATGATGCCATGTAATTCGAAGATTGGTTCTGCCAGTGTCAACCACAAATGAGGATTGTCTCTCATGAACTTAGGCAATGTTGATAGCGGTTCACACCGTGTAGACCTATATAATGCATTGCATGGATCCCCTAGACACTGTTGCATGGGTGGTGGTGATCTGACATTGTCTATAGCACTGTTTGCCACTGAAATCGGTGGTACGTACCCGAGATGAACCGATGCGGCTGGTGTTGACGTAGGCGGCGTGCTTGGTGGGATTGTTTACACTCTGCGTGACCATCGAATATGCAGGTAGACGTTCATATGCTGGCAACGTAGGATTGTTCCGTAACCATTGATCATTAGTATAAAAACACTCAATAGTTTGGTTGAGGTGAACGGACGCGGAAGACACGGCAGGACCGGCTCTGGCCAGCTAATACTATGGCGAAAAGGAAGGTGCTTCACAGTTGTATCCCACAACACTGTTTTAATCCTCAAACATGATTGCTCGAGCGGATTACGGGTGTGTTCGAGAGGTAAATGCGAAGTACTAACACAATACCATTCTGTGTCTGCACTTACAGGATTCGGTACGCATTGTCAGCCGTTGTTCTGAAACCCGATAAAATTGTCTACACTTGACAACACTGGCAGGTGTTGGTAAATGTTCGCCTGATGCCGAGCAGGCCACATGGAACTTTGATGCACTACCGGGTGTATGTACGCAGCCGTTGATAGGAGAAAATCGGTTGAACACCACGGCACATGTGTATGGTAGTCCATGTCCTGTTCGCGAAATCCTTCGGAAAACATAGGTATGTTGGCTTGAAAGGCTCCAATAGTGTTGCTCACGTTGCATGCCAGAATTTGTTGTGGATGTCCATGGATTCCTGATCCACGTGGGAGCTCCATGCTTTGTCTTGTCGCACACGAACACTCTTGTGTTCACACGAATTCGCGAATATTGAATATGGGGTCACCAGTATGGGAATCTCTGGTGTATGAGAATTAGCACTCGTACATGGATCTTCATATGTTAATAATGAATGATTATTTATAACAACAGAAAATACACAACACGATACATATACACTGGTTGGTAATTAGCACAGTAATGATTCGAACTAGCCGTCCTTGCCGCTAGTGCAAAGATAGTCCCCAAAAGATATGTCACATCGAACCATAAATTGATTGATCTCTCTTTGCTGAACTATCGCTGCCACAAGTATTTACATTACAAGTGATCTGTACTCTGAAATGGATTCTACATTTACTGTAATAGCATAGGTGGCCTAGTTGTCAGCCCATCTAACAACTAAGGCACCTATATTGGCACAGTGAAGACAGAATCCATTTCTTAATACAAATCGCCTTATAAATACTACTCATGGTGATAAATTAAAGCAGCATCTTATCGTAGAACCAGCACCCACAATTATGCTAAGGAAATGTTGATGCAATAACCTGTGCACCATCTGATGATAATTCTGTAAAGGTTTGAAACCCATTTCATTGAATCAACAAAAGCATTTCAAAAACTGACTGGATGCAATTTTCTGTTATTTGTATTCAATGGACGTAACATCCTTTATACCAGGTGATTACATGATTTGTGAAACAGTTTAATCTTTAATAGATTTTCCATCATTAGATTTAAAAGATTACATTTTATTTTCTACTGGGAATCTGCTTTGTGGTGATTCTAGGTAGGATTTCCAATAAAAGCAATTTTTTTTTTGTGTTGACTTTTTGAAGGGCAAGAAGGAAGCACCTTAGTTATGTTGATGGACTGAAGACGTTTATATAGGATCTAGATTATCTGGGAAATTCAAGTAACAAACTCCTCATCAATTCATTTATATCTGAACTTACTTTTTCTTTCCGTTTCCATCTTGTGGTGTTTATATTTATCACAGGGAGATGCCTGAATTTCATGTTTTTGCATCTTCTCTCTCATTTACTTTCATTTTGTCTCTGGGTGTTGTATCCACTATTAATTTTGTAATTGATAATTTAAAAAAATCTCTAGACCTTGAAGAAGGCCATGGCTGATAGCTGAAAGTGTTGTATGGGTGTGTCTTTTATATGTGCCTGTCGCAGCTCATCGCCACGTCTTTGCGGTGAGTTGTAAACTGTCCTTACTATATTATTAGTCTACTTTCTAGATACACATGTTCATTATATGTACCTCAAGTTTCAAGTGTCTAAGTAAGACTGTTAGTCAATGCATAGAATCAAAGTATGAAGCGGCAAATCATTTACAGACCTTCACAAAAAATTCTGAACAGTTCAATATGTCAATTAGTGTAACTAAATGTATATCAAATTGTTCAGAAAGAGAGATGAAACATTGTCCTGAAATTTTATTCTATTAAGTGTTAGGGGAAAGTTACAGCTGTGTAAACTTTATGAAACTGTCGCATTTTTCCAGTTGTTCTCAGGCAAGTTACTTTAAGTAGCGGCACAACCAATCAGGCAAATGCATTAAGGCACATGGACATTTCTTTGAAGGGTGTCAAGTACTGTGAATTTAGTTTCATAATAATAAAAAATGAAAATAAACTATTTTTGCAACCCCCTTGGTACATTTAACAGATGGTTAAGTCATATTTTCCATTAGGCAGTGTTTCCATAGAGTGGTTAGAATTCCTAATACTTACAGAAGAAACCCACTTGATAATTCCCGATTACTACTATGCTTCACTACTCTCAGTCCAAATGAAAAGAGTACAGTATTTCTGTCCAAGATGTGAGCCATTTTGTGTGTTTGCTAACAGGAGTCATAACCATGTAATAAATTAATCTTTTGAAGAGAGGTTGGCTGGCCAGTACTTACCTTAGTGCTGTACCACCGAGTCACACAAAGAAAAAGGATTAAAAAAATAGCATTGGCTTTTAGACTAGAGTTTCTTCATCAGGTAGGAGAGAAGGGAAGAAAAAATGATAGGGAACAGAAGGGGACTGTTATTCACACCTACGCCATGATGATGATTTTTCAGAATTGTGGAAGTCATACTGTATCTCTGACTTCCTGTCCCCCCCCCCTTTTTTAGGGAGGGAGGGGTTTGTCAAGTACTTTTTATTTATACTTGTAAATGAAGTCAAGAAAATTAACAAAGGTCACTTCAAAAATAGCTGCTGCTATATCTACTATTGCTTACTTAATATTATCTCTATATTATGTATTATGTTTACACGTACAGTAATTCATGGTATCTCACATCATGGAATGGTGGCAAATATTCAAAGTGTAAAAATTCCATGATATCTGATGTCAATCATAACTATTATCATAAAAATTATTGCTTAATTTTTGTCTGTAAATCAAGAGTCAATGCAGGAGGCCTCAGTTTTTTAAATTACAGTATATAGTTCCTGTTTACAAACTTCTTTGATTATTCAATAAAACATTTACTGAAACATAAGTGAGGCACTATAGCTACACTACATTTCAAGTGACAACTCTCACCAAACTAACCACCACATCTTCCATTTCCTCATTAAGTATTTTGCTTTTCTGGTTCAGTTCAGAGACAAATTTTTATAGTAACTTCTCAAAGAAAGCTGTGGTCAACTGAAAACCATGTACATGTTTAATGGAGGAAAAAAGTAAACGTGCATTTTAGTACAATTCAGAGAAGTTTACTGTGTGTTCAACTGTGACGTGGATCAGCATGGCATATGTATACGGTTTAGGGACAGCGAACATGTCACTTTACAACATGGAAAGTTATCTGCCAAACTGGTGTACATCATATTGATGTTGTTGCCATACATAATACTTTAAGCTTTACCTTGCAATGATCACTCAGTTCAATTACACCAGGTGTTAACAGCTGTTTATGGACATAGCCCAATAAGAATACAACATAACTAAGCACTGCAGTTAACAGATTTTCCACTGTGTTAATAACTTACTGCACACCATCAATTTGGTTTCTAAGTTTTCCTTACAAACAAGGAACCCCTCCCACATAGTTTTTTTTGTGCACAGAGGAAAGACAATACTTCCTAGATCAATGACACACACACACACACACACACACACACACACACACACACACACACACACACAGAGAGAGAGAGAGAGAGAGAGAGAGAGAGAGAGAGAGAGAGAGAGAGAGAGAGAGAGAGAGAAGGGTAGGACAAATACTAACTCAAGGCTTGAATAATTAACTACCCAGGCAACATCGGGTTTTCAGCCTGTAGAATTTATCACTCATATGACCAATATGATTCTTTTGCACCACTGCATTACTCAATTGTGTTTGAACTACTATCACATTCCCACAATACAATGAGTTTAATTTTAGCAGAGAAAAATGAAGATACGTGTTAAACATTTGGAAATGTTTTTTCAATGAAATTGGTTTTGTTTAACAAGTCCTGAAAAATATTATATTTTCAAACTGGCTAAGCAAAGCGAGTCAAACGCACATCTATGTTGCACTGTATATAAAGAGAAAGTATACAGGTCATATGATAAACAAATGGAAAATACAATACACAATCAGCAACTGCTGTGCAAATGAAAAATGGAAAAAATTTGACATATTGCTATTCAGACTGCAGGTAGAAACTTCACCCAACCAAGCTTTAAGTTTGATCTCAGTTTTGGATTGAAGTTATATTTTGTTGATGGTATTTATTTATAAATGGAGTAGTCATGAATTGTCAGAAGAATAACAAAATTACTTTAAAAATGTATTAATACTGTGTCATCACACATTAAAAACCAGTCTACAACGTACATGTAATATAATACATATTTCGTTAGGTACAATATAGAAGTCAATAATACACACAATCTTTGTGAGTACACTCAATATGAAACTGTGCCAACCCAAGTCACCATGAACAAATTAACTAATGATCAGTTCATAAATATGGTAGCCACATTCATAAATATAAATGACAAATGATCTCTAGCCAACCTAAATATCTCATAATGAAAGTGGAAGAGGTTACGTTTTACATAATGCCGATGAATGTGATAAGAATATGAAACCACAGATCTTCGCTTTCACAACTCAAATGTGCGTGAGTCTCATTATGCCTTTACACTTCATCACTGAGTTGAGTTCTGTGATGCTCCACTTTGATCAAAATGGCTCTTATTCTTCAGCAGATAAGCAGCCAAAAAGCTTATTGGATCAGGAGGCCTGTAAAAGAAAAATGTGAAGTAAATATGATGCACCGAAGAAACCATTTTACTTATAAGCAAGTACAGCAGAACTGCATTCAACATCAAGCTCTTGCATATAGAAATTGATAAATTACAGTTTCACATTGATCAAACAATGGAAATTCCAAGAAGGGTTCAACAATATTTTTTGAGGATAAGTTGCTTACTCATCACTGAGACTTTCAAAGAGGCGCAGAAAGGCATGTGCGCGTGTGCGACTAACCAACAAAAGCTTTAATGGCTGAAAGTTCTATTGTGAATTCTATTATTTGTGCATTTCTGCGGCTTATCAGACTTCTCTGTGGCGAGTTTCACATATACGTATTTTACCTTGGCAAACCTTCCAGAACAGTACAGGTGGAAAAATTATAAATGGTATCAAATGCCTGATGAAGACATATGGTAGAAATTTGCTCTACATTGGGTGATTACAACTTTGGGATTGTTTCTAAAGGTTTTATAAAGTTTCAATGCTAGGTACCTCTATCCCTAACTGTAAAAAGTCAAGCTCAGAAATTCAATGATGTCCCTGTTGAAAGATTAGATTCAATCAACATCTTGTGGAGCGGTAGTACTACAAAGTGAAGAACTTTTATTCTGAAGAACATACAATGCAAAGAGAGACTGCTGTAGGTACTATGACACATATCAACAAACCCCCTCCCAATTCTCATCCACACTTTATTGTATAACAGCAGAACTAGAATGCTATTTCAGACCTCATAAAATTGATGTCTATTGCTAGGACATTCAACATCTAAACTAATTACCTCATTTGCATTACAACTAGAGAACCGAGAGAGAAATCTATTAATACACCAATATGGGACATTGTACCAGCCTCACTGTGGTGATTGATACTGCCAGTTCATTTAAGATGTTTATGAATAAATAACCAAACTATTTTCAGTCTCAATAAGCATAAAGTAGTAGTTTTATGAACTGGTTCCATGTATGGCCATCGGAATTAGGGTCATGCTATGTGAAATCAATTAATGGCCTTGTTCCTAACAAAAAAATTTTGCATGTTTGCATGAAAAATCCAAAAAAATAATTTTTTGCAGTAATTCATCCTTTGGTAACTGTCACATTTGGCGGGGGGGGGGGGGGGGGGGGGGAGGGAGGGGGGAGTTGCTCATTTATTGATAATATCTGAGCCAAACTTATTTATAAACTGGCATTTCAAATCAATTACAGTATGTTTTGAGTATTTTGCACATCTCAGCTACTGTGGTTAACACTAACTGCCAAACTCTTAAAATTTATGAGCCTGGGATTGCACGAGAATCACCAGGCCCATAACATTTATAGGCTGCTACATTTTATTTGTGGTGATGATAGACAACAGACTACTGATAACCTCCTCTGGAGTGTAATATCTATCACCAAGATCTTTCAGCGTGCCACATCTTTGCTGCCATGCCAATTTGTAATCAGTCTGTGTATGTTTCTCCTCTCAAGTGGAGCAGTAATAAAGTGTGTGTCTTTTGGTGGTTTCTCTTGGGCTACAATCCCTCTAAATCCCATAGTGGTGACCCCGACTGCTTTATTCTGCTCCCGAACGTACATCTGAGAGTGTTTCGTGCTGCCTGTGCTGGTTTCTTCTGTTTTTTCGACGAGTTGTGTACTACTGGCTTTCCACCACAATGATTTCGCCAGTGTGACCCACGCCGAGCTACATTCTGGACCCGAAAACATCCACTGCCTTGTCTCAATGCCTTTTCTACCAGCCTGGTATTTTTTCTCAAGACCTTTTTGCTTTGGATCTGTGCATCACAATGGACTCGGGGTTTGTTACTCCGAACATTGCACACAGTGCCTAGTATTCGAACAATTTCCTTCCTCAACAGAACGATTTCACGTGTGCTCAACATCTGCCTCTGTCGAACACTAATAGTGCAAAATTCAGTGCCTCGAATTTGAATTCTCGAGCCACGACTGCTCTACCTGTATCACTCTGTGGCCCAAGTGTCTGACGAATGGTTGCACAACACTTTGTTCTAGAAAGATCTTGTTTGATCTGCCGAACCTTGTGCTACTGCTAGTGAACAGTTTTTAGACTCTGTTGAGTTTGGTTTATGGATTGAGTTCCATCCTAGTGCATGACTATACATCTCCCAATCCCAAACCTTCACTGCAGGGATCATATCCCTTTGAAAGACCCCCCGATGCAAAACTTGCCTATTCCACCCAACCAGCACTTGTTCTAGGTCTGTTACAGGATTGTCTCACTCCATCAGAGGTCGGGCCACCTGTGAAAGTAGCCAAGTGTACCGCCGGTACAATAATTGCACAGTGTTTGATATTGGTATGACGACGAACCAGCTGTCCATCAGGATCAATGGTCACCGCCAAACTGTGGCAAAAAGTAAGCATGCAGCTGAACAGAATACTCTTAGAATTCAATGGCTGCTTTACTACCTGGGCCTCCTGAATTCTCTCTTGCACCATGTGACTTTACAGAATTAATGTCCATAGAGTCACACATTTTGGTATTGTTTAGAAAGATAAAGGACGGGCTGACACTGGACTACAGCAAGCGATTGGAGTAGCTGCCAGACAGTCCAGGAAATAGCGGGTTAAACCGAGCAGCCGGTTGGTGGTTTGTCCAAATTGGCAGAAATCTGGTAAAAGCCAATTCTTTGTACTTAAGACTAACAAGGGCTGTTAGCTGAGCATTTCTTAAAGGTGTTTCTGTAGGAAACTCCAGTAATTCAGAATAAAGTAATCTATTAAATTATTTACAGTCAACATTTAAGGCATCTACGAAACTGTAATAATTACACTAATCTCAGGATGTTTATGTCTACTAAATCAAAATATAGAAAAATCAAGTATTTAATGACCGATTTCAAGTGATATAAATTTGTAATGGAAGTATAAACAGAATATCGCATGGACAGTGTTATGTACAACTAGACCAAGTGTCAAAATATCGTAAGCGAGGTAATGGCGTCCAGAGTTACCGTTCCCTTAAAAATGTATGTATTTTTGCAGTTTTCCTTTTTTTTTTTTTTGTACAGATGAAGGGTTATTGTTGTTTTACTTAGTGGAAGACCACCATAATTAAAAGTTAAACAACACAAATGGTCATTAGACTACTAACACTTAATTGCTGCTTGTACAGTTGTGTTATGCATCTGTGGACTAAAAGACTTTAATGTCCTTTGGTCTCATTATGCGTAACTGAACTGTGCATTAGGCATATTATAAACACAAAGCCTTCGAAAGTCATAAGCCTTTCACATCCTGAAACAATTTAATGAGATCACATTACTGAAAACGAACCTTAAATAAAGAACAGATTACATTTTGTAAGCTACGCGTTGTGAAAAACATGGAAAAGGTATCAATACTGAAGTTCCTCTTTTATTTTATGTCACTGACATTTTATTTATGAAATTGAGAGAGAGACAAATCAATTGTAACAATGCAAATAACATTATAGACACATCATGGATCCTCTACGAATGTGTATGACAGCACTACATACATTCTAAATGGAAGTAAGTGTAACCAAACGTACATTACAATGGGCCTACTGTACAAACTCAGTAAAATGAAACATAATGAAACTTACACAATACAAAATTACAGGTAGCTGTCATTATTCACATTAAATTTCGAAGTCAACATGTCCATTGGTATTAAGTGTTCACTCAATTTCAACGGGTGAGAAGACGGTCGCCCTCTTCTTTCCTTTTTCGGATTGTATATTTCAGCTGCAGTCTCCTGGTCGAAGTTGCTTTTCATAAAAATACTTATTTTTCCAGCATTTGCGTTGCAACACACTTTTCTACTCTGAACAACCAAAGAGTTATTTTGCGACATACTTTCACTACAATCATAATATCATCGATGGTGTACAACCGTTGTTGAAGCATCAGTGCACACACTGTGTCTCCAAAATCACTGTCATTGGGCAAAAAGCTATGCCCTGGCAGAACACAGTGCAAAGTAATTTTTTCCAATGTGGAATGACTTTCCAAAACCGTTTTCAGTAACGACACCATTATTGTGTTACAATTTTGGCCTCCACATGAGTCTGACCAAAGAATATATTCTTTTGCAGTGACATTTTCCTCGACATGTTTTTGAGGCAGCTGCCAACCTCCCAAGCCCACGACCAGCTTCACCCTCAACCCAGACGTAGAAGTGGCCTTTGCCATGTTTGTCACTGTGAATCCCTAAATTACACACAAAAAAGTGACTTTTGAAATACACTATGTCGGTAGGAATCTTAGGCAGAGGCAACGTCTTCTGTAAATCAAAACACTAGGTTTCGATATTACAAGTACTCTTTGCTACAAGCATATCTTTCTTCCTTACGTCTTTCTGCTTTTTCCAATTGACAATTTCTCTTTTCCTTTAACATTTGTAGCTCCACATTGTCAAAATGTTTTATTTCTATTTTGAATCTGTCACATAGTACATGTATCTTTCTTAAGTTGTTACCTGGGTAGGTTGAATTTGGACAAAAATACTTTTTGGTAAGACGACAAGCTTACAGGTTTGTTTACTTCACAGTACAATTCATACATTTTTGCTTCGTATCTTCTGTGAGGAATTCGGTCTCTGCATTTGCCCTTCTATTGTGCGATTTATATTTGGGAAATTTCTTAATGTGTTAAATTATTTCTATTTTATTTTCTCTGCCACCTATTCTACGACAATCACGAATTCCTTCAGGACGTTTCTTAGTTTTTGAATTGTTATTCACTTTACAAACTGATATCCTCAACATCTGTAAAAAGAAAGTTTTACGTACTACCACACCACACAGTTTGTATAACCAACTAAAATTTAGATAGTTTGATATTTTCATTCTTTTCAGTTTTGTTTCAAACTCAGAAACCGTAGAACAAATCAGTCCACACTGAGCATCATGAAATTCAACACTACAAAATTTGTCAAATTCTTTCTTAGCACTGCCCTCCCTTACTTTTTGCAAACATTCACAAGGGCACTGGCAAAGGTAATGTCAGAACTCTTTAGGTTCTTTGAAGACTTTTTTTGCGTAAAGTAGCCCTTGTTTTGAATACAACATTTTTTCCTAGTGTCTCTGTCTTGATTTTTGCTCACAGAGCAAGTTTACGACATTGTGTTTAGGTTCTTATGAAGTAGTTTTGAAGTTAATCTCGAAAGGTAACTTACGATTTGCTACCTTTAAAGCAACAGATCCATTCGACATGCTTGTTGCACTTTCAGTAATACGTTGTGTACTTAATTTGAACACGTCCATTACCACACCATAAACTTCATGACATTACAACACAAAACCTAGTATTACGCCCGTGAACACTGCACAGTTCACAGAGCAAGGTAACAAGGTGTTTTGCTAGATCTGTGCACATAGCTGATTATGTGAACCAGCACTGCCCCAAGTTCCGTTTAGCATCACTAAACTAAAGACCAGCAGTTGGCTCTTGGTCTACTGTTGTAGAACTACAGTTTGGTTTGTCGCATATGGACTTGTGATGCAAAATTGAAATTCAACGACAGGCGAAGTGGCACTTAGTATTTTTTAATATATCATGGCAACTGCTGCTATGATGAGACAGGTGATTTTTATCCAAATAGATTATGATGTTTCTCAATATAATTTGCTCAAATCAGAAGATATCCATAAAAGGCACTGTATCTAGCGATGTGTAACACCGTCCATATTCGCCACAGTTACACTGAAAATGCAAGCATCATTTACCTCTTGTATATGGCATGAGCGGTCAAGCTCATGAAAGCTGGTTTGTCTATTTATTTCAGACTTTATATAATTAATTAATAGTCCTGTGAGGACTAGACATTAATATATTGTGTATTTAAATAATGTCATTAGTAAGGAAGTTGCTTCAGATGGTCAGTTTTTACTTAAATATCTAGTGTTAAAATGTAACATGGTTTTTGAAGGGATGGCGATTGGCTAATGACGAAGTGGTCAAGTGACAGAACTAGTGGGGAGAGTGTTTGGGAAAGAAAAGGTGAGCGAAGGGTGCGCGGAAGTGAACTTTGCGTCTAGTCTTGGCAGAAGAAAGACACATAGGAGTGATTTGATCAGGCAGGGTGTTGAAATTTGCGCAGTGAACTGTCGCTTCTCAGGACTACATTTGGTGAAAACAAGTGTACGCCAGTGCAGCTGATGTGTGTATGTTTTTACGGAAGAACATACGAGTGTAGAAATGCTGTTTGGAGAAAAACTATTTTGAACTGTTGACAATTTCATGTTGAGTGCATGTGAAATATACAGCATTTCTGTTTCTTCAAGTTATAATTACTTAGTTTGGGGAAAAGTGCAACCAATTTCTTATTGAAGACAATGCAACAGTTTAACCATTTTATTCAATTTATGATTAAAGTTTCATCTGACCACTTCCAAAAAAAGAATCAATTTGATTGAATAAACATTATTCAGCTAAATCTCTGACTTTGCGCACATCATTTGCAAAGAATTAGAATAAACCCTTTTTTATTAATGAACTGGTTATTTATGTAATAATTCTTATTTGTTTTGCAAACTACACGTTGTGCATGGTGTGTTAAACTATAGAATCATAGGTAAAGATTATATCTGCAACTAAGATGATTGCTGGGGCACAAAAGCAGACGTATGGTTCAACCCTAACAAGCAGTCCACATGGTTATTGGCTTTTAGAATTTTTTGATATTTATAGTACATGAAGTCAGAACTCTAATAACAATCAGTCAAAGCTATTCGACACAACTCTCAAATTCTTGAGAAAATCGACTTAGAAGTTTTGCAAGTACTCATAACTACAAACAATTAAATGAATTTCAGCACCTGTCGATGCAGCTCAGGTGGTAGCATTCTGGCCTCACAATCATACAGTCGGTGGTTTGAATCAGGGTGTGACCTTTTCTTCTTCGTGTTCAAATGTGCCTACTTAGACAGTTTTAATATTTGTTTATTTTTGCAAAAATCCAAGTATTTTCGTTTATTTGTAATTTTCTGCAATTGTAAGAGACTGTTAATAATGATGATTTCAATCAATAACATAATGAGTTATTTTTTTACAGTATTGGCTTCACTGTTAGACTATTAGTTGTATTTGATTCTTCAGTTTGTGAAGAGCTACAACACTGTTCTTGGAACATACTCATCAACCATTGTTTTAGGTGATGACAACCTTGTTTTAGGTGATGACAAAGAGTTCAGCTCGTCTATATATACATGAATTAAAACTGATAACACGCGGAATTAGAGATTCCAACAAGTATTACTTAAGTGAATTTGAAAAAAATATCTGTCACAGAGGTATTCAAACTATTGACCCTATGGTTGTGAGGCCAGAATGTTACATCAACAGACACCTCAACAGTTGTAATTATTTGTACTTACATGCATGAGGGGGCATTTGAGAAGTCCGAGAAATGGCACAACCAGCACGTATCGAGGTCATGTTTAGTTAGTATCATCTTTGGAAAGAACGCACACCAAGTTTCAGCCATATTTGTCTATTTCTTTGTGTTAGACATTTGCGTGAATCAAGCAAGTTGAGTGATTGCAAATAATTTCATGTGCTAATTAAATATTACTTTATGAAAGACAAAATATCTCAGTAGACTAAATATACACTTGATAAACATTATGGTGGACCTGCACTTTTGATTATAACACTTTATAAGTGGTTTCAAAATTTTCAGACTGGCCATATGGGCACAAAAATCCACGATATGGTGATGGATGACGGAGGAGTTAAAGTGCGTGAGATTGCTAGTGCTGTGGGCATCTCGAATGAACAGGTACATAATATTTTGCATAAACATTTGTACATGGAAAGCTATCTGCAAGATGGGTGTTGCAATTGCACATGCTTGACCAAAAATGGAATCATGTTCTACATCTAAATCTACACGGGATACTCTGCAAATCACATTTAAGTGCCTGGCAGAGGGTTCATCGAACCACCATTATACTATTTATCTCCCATTCCATTCTCCAATTTCCTGAATTTCTCTGTTCGATCTCTGATTTCTCGTATTTCATTCTGATGATCATTTCTACCTATGTAAGTGGGAGTTATGCGCCTCGGGTGCACAGTGGTAGAGTGCCAGACTACAAATCCAAAGGTCGTGGGTTTGATCCCCGCCAGGTCCTAGGATTTTTATCTGTCACTTTCCACTTCTTTCACCTTTGGCAATACCACTCATGTGAAAAATACCGAGTAGCACCGTGGTTCGGAACCCACGTTAAACTGTAGGTCCCCCTATAACTGGCTGAGTAAGTCAGTTCGAAGGTCTGAGGAAGGCAACGGCATACCACCTCCAAACAGGACCATGCCTAGTAAAGCACTGTGGTGTTCAAACCAATCTTCAGATTGTTGACTGCTTTACCTTAAGTGGGAGTCAACAATATATTTTCGCATTCGGAGGAGAATGTTGGCAATTGGAGATTCGCAAGTAGCCCACGCTGCAGCGATAATTGCAGTTGTTGTAATGATTCCCATCCCAGATCCTGTATTATTTCCGTAACGCTGTCTCCCCTGTATCGTGACAATACAAAACGAACTGCCCTTCTTTGGACTCTTTCGATGTCCTCCGCTAAACCGACCTGATAAGGATCCCACACTGGACTGCAATACTCCAAACATGGACAGACAAGCTTAGTGTATGCAGTTTCTTTTGTAGTTCTGTTGCATGTTTTAAGGGTTCTGCCAATAAAACAGTGTCTCTGATTTGCCTTTCCCACAATATTATCTATGTTTTCTTTCCAAGTCTGAAGTAATAGTAATTCCTAGGTATTTTATGGAGTTTACGGCCTTCACTTTTGATTGATTTATCTTGTAAACAAAGTTTAACGGATTTCTTTTCGTACTCATGTGGACAACTTCACACTTCTCATTATTTAGAGTCAACTGCCAATTTTCACACCATACTGATATCTTATTCAGATCGTTCAGCAGTTGGTTTTGATCTTCAGATGATTTTACTAAACGGTAAATGATGGCGTAATCTGCAAAACAACCTAAGAGAGCTACTTAGATTTTCCCCTAAATCGTTTATGTAAATAAGGAACAGCAGAGGACCAATAACACTACCCTGTGGAATGCCCGATATCACCTCTGTTTTAGTCGATGCCTTACCATTGATTACTACGAACTGTGTCCTCTCTGACAAGAAATCCCCTATCCAATCGCAAATTTGGGGCGATATACCATAACCATGAATTTGATTAAAAGCCATTTGTGAGGTATGGTGTCAAAAGCTTTCTGGAAATCAAGAAATACGGAATCGATTAACAAACCTTGTCGATAGCATCCATCACTTTGTGTGAATAAAGAGCTAGTCGTGTTTCACATGAACGATATTTTCTAAATCCGTGTTGACCTTGGGTCAATAGATTGTTCTGATCAAGAAAATTCATAATATTTGAATACAGGGTATGTTCCAAAACCCTGCTGCAAATTGACGTCAGTGAAATAGGCCTGTAGTTTAGTAGGTTACTCCTACTGCCTTTCTTGAATATAGGTGTTACTTTGCATCTTTCCAATCTTTTGGTACAGATCCTTTTTTGAGAGAGCGGTTATATATGGCTGTTAATTACGGGGCTATCGCTTCAGCATGATCCGATAGAAATGTAATGGGTATACAATCTGGACGAGAAGACTTGTTCTTATTAAGTGATTTTAGTTGTTCAGGGTGGCCACCAAATCTTCATTTTCAAATTCAAGGTTCTACAGGTTAAAAATAATTATTTTCCAGGTTTTCACGAAACTTAATTTTGCTCAAAGGGGTTAGCAAACAACTATACCATAAATAAACTAGTTACATATTTTTAAAACACATGTCATCCAAGTTGAACCATGTCATGTTGTAATATACATCAAGCAGTGGCGAATCCAGGATTTATGTTACGGAAGGGGGGAGGGGCAGAGCTGATAAAAGAACCAGCTCATATTAAGATGTTTTCCTCATGGTTTTCAGGGATCTGCAGCTCTATAGACCTCCCCTCCTCCCACCCCAGCTTCGACACTGATACAATGTATAGTAACGGATACACTGCCTCGTATGAGCTCTGATATCGAGTTATACTCTGTTTTGACATGACGGACAAACAATTCACTCTAAAACACGTTGAATTACTTCATCTATGCGGGCACAGGTAAGGTCAATTCACACTTGGATTCACTCTATTGTTCTCTGCAACGATTGTTTCACTCTGATCCAACTCAGAAAGATGGAGATGTCGTTAGTCAAGAAATATATTTAACGACTAGATGACCAGATGATCTTATTACTTACCTCTTAATATAAAACATATTAATTTAAATCATATATATTTTAGACCCAGTAGCTTTATAAATGCATTTGCTTTGAATGTCAAATGTGCAAAATTTTATCGCAATTTATTGAATGATAATGATATCCCAAAGAAAAGAGCTCTTTCAGTTTTTCACAAATTTTGCTATTTTCTGGCCGACTATTCCAAACTTTTACTTCAGCCAAACTTTCCTCTCACTTTGAACGTCGAATGTGCAAAATTTTATCGCAATCAGATAAATGGTATTGATATTTCATAGTATTTTATCTGTATTTTCCAATTTTCCGGGAAACGTTTCCAAATTTTTATTTCATAAGAACGTTACTCTTGCTTTGAACATCAAATATGCAAAATTTTATCGCAACCAGACGAATTATATTGATATCCCAGTGAAAAAAGCTCTTTCAGTTTCTCACGAATTTCCGAGTTTCCCAGGTAACTTTCCTGCATTTATTGTTCATGAGAACGTTCATCTTTCGTTGAACGTTAAATGATCAAAATATTATTGCAATCAAATGAACGGTTCTCAACTTATAGTATTGAGTACATTTAGAAACACATAGGGAAAGAAACTTGGTTCGAATTATGCGACTTTCCTTTCTAACTGTCCTTATTTCACTGAAAACTTTTCCAAGACTATAATGAACAAAACAACAAAATAATTACCCCTCTCCGTTCATGCAAATAATCAGTTATAGTGCTGAATTCAATCAAAAACACATTGAAAATGCACTTTCAGTTTTTCTCAAATTTTCTGGCAGATTTAAAAAAAAAAATTATTTCACACAAACCTCGTCCTATCAAGCCATACTCAAGTGATGCTCTTACAACCTTGTGGCAATTTATTTTTATTCATAGAAGAAAATCGCTTTCGGTTTTTCCTAAATTTTCCTACTTCCCGGACGACTTTTCCAAATTTTTAGTTGATGCGAACCTTCCTCTTGCTTTCAACATGAAATGAGCAAAATTTTATCGCAATTGTACGAACGGTTTTGATAGCTCACTGGAAAAAGCTATTTCAGTTTTTCCCAATTTTCCTCTTTTCCGGACAACTTCTCCATATTTTATCACCGTTTAAACCCTCCATGGACTTACACGAATATTTCAAGGCTAAAATTAGCCAAATCGGTTCAGCCGTTCTTGAGTTTTAGTGAGACTAACAAACAGCAAACTTACCTAAAGTACAGGCTCGTCGACAGAAACACAAAACACACACAAAACCACACAAACATTTGAGCTTTCGCCACCACTTGCTGCTTCTTCGGGAAAAAGAGGACGGAAGGAGAGGAGAAAGGGAAGGATACAGGTTTTAAGGAAGTGGAAAAGGAGCCATTCCAATCCCAGGAGTGGAAGGACTTACCTTAGAGGACAAAAAGGAAGGTAAACAAATACACACACACACACACACACACATATCCACATGAAAACACAACTAGGCAGACATTTGTAGAAACCAAAGAAGTTGGACAGAGATACCACTTCAGGCAGAGGCTCTGTCCACAGAACCGAGGCAAAGATGTTGAAGATGGTGGGTGGGAATTAGAATTTAGTGGATGTTTGAGAGAGAGGTTTAGAGGAGAGGTTGACTACTGAATTGGGATGTCGTGGTTCTGGATTGTGTGCAGTAGGATTTAAAGGTTTGGGGGGGAGTGGAGCTGGAAGTGGGAGATTGAGTAGATGGGAGAGACTGGGTTTCTGTGCAATAAGAGGAGCTTGAGGTTTACTGGAGTGGTTGTTGAGGGAGAGAGTGTTGAGGGAGAGTGTATTGCCTTTCCGGAGGTGGGTGACAAGGAGTTGGGATAGTTTTTTTGAGGTGGAGGGTGGCATGTTGTTCTAATTTCCGGTTGGCCTGAAGTGGTATCTCTGTCCAACTTTTTTGGTTTCTACAAATGTCTGCCTAGTTGTATTTGCATGTGGATATGTGTGAGTGTGTGTGTATTTGTTACCTTCCTTTTTGTCCCCTAAGGTAAGTCCTTCCACTCCTGGGATTGGAATGGCTCCCTTTCCACTTCCTTAAAACCCGTATCCTTCCCTTTCTCCTCTCCTTCCTTCCTCTTTTTCGCGAAGAAGCTGCCAGTGGTGGCGAAAGCTTGAATGTTTGTGTGTTTTTTATGTTTCTGTCGACGAGCCTGTACTTTAGGTAAGTCAAAAATCTTTATTTTATACATATTTTTCCCACCAGGAAATTCTCCTATTATATATACCTCAACTCCTTCGGTCCCATCAAATTCACCTGGTCCTATTCCAAATCCCATGCCACTTTCCTTGATGTCGACCTCCATCTGTCCAACGGCCAACTTCACACATCGGTCCACATCAAACCAACCAACAAACAACAGTACCTCCACTATTACAGCTGCCATCCATTCCACATCAAACGTTCCCTTCCCTACAGCTTAGGTCTTTGTGGCAAACAAGTCTGCTCCAGTCCTGAATCCCTGAACCAGTACACCAATAAACTAATAACAGCTTTCACATCCTGCGGCTATCCTCCTGATCTGGTACAGAAGCAAATTTCCAGAGCCACTTCCTCATCCCCCCAAATTCAGAACCTTCCACAGAAGAACCCCAGAAGTGCTCCTCGTCACCGGATACTTTCCGGGACTGGAGCAGACTTTGAATGTGGCTCTTCAGCAAGGATATGACTTCCTTAAATCCTGCCCCGAAATGAGATCCATCCTTCATGACATCCTTCCCACTCCTCGAGAGTGTCTTTCCGCTGACCACCTAACCTCCGTAACCTCTTAGTTCATCCATATGAAATCCCCAAACCACCATCCCTACCTTCTGGCTCCTACCCTTGTAACCGCCCCCGTTGTAAAACCTGCCCTATGCACTCTTCCACCACCACTTACTCCAGTCCCGTAACCCGGAATGTGTACACGATCAAGGGCCAAGCCACTTGCGATAGCACCCACGTGATTTACCAACTGACATGCCTACACTGTGAAGCTTTCTATGTGGGAATGACCAGCAACAAACTGTCCATTCGCATGAACGGTCACAGGCAGACAAGGTTTGTTGGTAATGAGGATCACCCTGAGGCTAAACATGCCTTGGTGCACAGCCAGCACATCTTGGCACAGTGTTACACTGTCCGGGTTATCTGGATACTTCCCACCGACACCAATCTTTCAGAACTCCGGACATGGGAACTTGCCCTTCAACACATTTTCTCTTCCCGTTGCCCACCTGGTTTCAACCTCCGCTAAATTCTAATGCCCGCCCACCATCTTTAACATCTTTGCCTCGGTTCTGTGGACAGAGCCTCTGCCTGAAGTGGTATCTCTGTCCAACTTCTTTGGTTTCTACAAATGTCTGCCTAGTTGTGTTTGCCTTCCTTTTTGTCCCCTAAGGTAAGTCCTTCCACTCCTGGGATGGGAATGGCTCCTTTTCCACTTCCTTAAAACCCGTATCCTTCCCTTTCTCCTCTCCTTCCTTCCTCTTTTTCCTGAAGAAGCTACCAGTGGTGGCAAAAGCTCGAATGTTTGTGTTTTTTTGTGTGTGTTTAAACATACAAGCTTTCGCCACCCCTGCAGCTTCTTCGGGAAAAAGAGGAAAAAAGGGGAGGAGAAAGGGAAAGATATGGGTTTTAAAGGAGTGGAAAAGGAGTCATTCCAATCCCAGGAGTGGAAGGACTTACCTTAGGGGACAATAAGGAAGGTAAACAAATACACACACACTCACACATATCCAAATGCAAACACACCTAGACAGACATTTCTAAAAAGCAAAGAAGTTGGACAGAGATACTACTTATGGCAGAGGCTCTGTCCGCAGAACTGAGGCAAAGATGCTAAAGATGGTGGGCGGGAATTTGAATTTAGCGGAGGTTGAGACCAGGTGAGCAATGGGAGGAGAGAATAAGCTGAAGGGCAAGTTCCCATCTCCGGAGTTCTGGAAGGTTGGTGTCAGTGGGAAGTATCCAGATAACCCGGACGGTGTAACACTGTGCCAAGATGTGCTGGCCGTGCACCAAGGCATGTTTAGCCACAGGGTGTTCCTCATTTCCAACAAACACTGTCTGCCTGTGATCGTTCATGTGAATGAACAGTTTGTTGCTGGTCATTCCCACATAGAACGCTTTGTGTGCACAAATGTGAACACAGTGCAGGCATGTCAGTTGGTAAATCACGTGGGTGCTATCGCAAGTGGCTCTGCCCTTGAACGTGTACACCTTCCGGGTTAGCACATCTTGGTACAGTGTTACACCGTCCGGGTTATCTGGATACTTCCCACTGACACCAACCTTCCAGAACTCCGGAGATGGGAACTTGCCCTTCAGCTTATTATCTCCTACCATTGCTCACCTGGTCACAACCTCCGCTAAATTCAAATTCCCACCCAATATCTTTAGCATCTTTGCCTCGGTTCTGCGGACAGAGCCTCTGCCATAAGTAATATCTCTGTCCAACTTCTTTGCTTTTTAGAAATGTCTGTCTAGGTGTGTTTGCGTTTGGATATGTGTGAGTGTGTGTGTGTATTTGTTTACCTTCCTTTTTATCCCCTAAGGTAAGTCCTTCCACTCCTGGGATTGGAATGACTCCTTTTCCACTCCATTAAAACCCATATCTTTCCCTTTCTCATCCCCTTTTTTCCTCTTTTTCCTGAAGAAGCTGCCAGTGGTGGCGAAAGCTTGTGTGTGTGTGTGTGTGTGTGTGTGTGTGTGTGTGAGATTATTTGTGCCTATTGACGAACCGGTCCTTTTGATAAGTCATCCGATGTATTGCAATAAGACAGCTGTTACAGCAATAAATTACAACTTTGCCTTTTCGCAAAAGTCGCATACCGTTTTTTTTTTTTTTTTTTTTTTTTTTTTGTGGTTTTAGGGCGCACAACTTCTATGGTCATTAGCGCCCAGCCAAGAACATAGATTCGCTATGATCTAAAAAAAAATGTAGACTGTCAGAACAGCAACAAGAGGCTAAAAACAAAAGATAAAAGACAATTAAAAGAGTTAAATATCCTTGGATAAGTTGGCCAAGTTGATAAAACGCAAAACTCGAGCAGCTGCTCGTGTGTCATCAGCTAAAATTTCCTCCAGAGTAGACGGAAAGTGAAGGGCTACACGGAGATGATTAAAATTAACACAAGTCAGTAAAACATGTCGCACTGTCAGCAGTTCACCGCAGGAGCATAGCGGTGCCGGTTCGGCGGATAGCAAGTGACGGTGGCTGAAACGGCAATGACCGATCCGCAACCGAGCCAGGATGACCTCCTCCCGCCGAGAGGGGCGTGAGGATGTCCTCCAAGCGGTCGGGATCGGTTTGACAGTTCGCAATTTATTGTTGTACAGTGAAAGCCACACACTGTGCCATTGCGACACGATACTCCGGCGAAGAGCCCGTTGAACATCGTCCGATGGGACGCATAAGGTAGCCATACGAGGCAAAAGAGCTGCTGCCTTGGCTGCTGTGTCGGCGGCCTCATTCCCGGGCTCACCCACATGGCCAGGGACCCACAGGAAAGAAACGTGACAGCTGTCATCCGCCAGCAACTGGAGGGAGCGTTGGATCCGATACACGAGAGGATGGTTCGAGAAAGGGTCCTTAAGACTCTGCAGGGCACTAAGGGAGTCAGAACATATGGCATAGAAAGGTTGGCGGTGGCGGCAGGTATACAAAACGGCCTGGTGGAGGGCGAAAAGCTCAGCCGTGAAGTTTGAGCACCGGTCAGGGAGCTTGTATTGGAAACTGTTGTCCCCGACGACGAAGGCAGATCCGACACCGGCAGTGCTCTTGGAACCATCAGTGTAAATAAATACGGCATTATCGAACTGCGAACGGAGTTCGACAATCCTCGAGCGGAATACCAAATCCGGAGTGCTCTCCTTGGGGAGCGAACTAAGTTCGAGGTGTGTGTGAACCTGGGCCTGATGCCACGGTGGCAATGGGCTTTCGCTCAACCGAAGGGTGGAAGGAAGGGTAAAATCGAGCCGCTGTAGCAGGCGGCGAAACCGAACTCCCGGTGGAAGCAAGGCAATCGCAGACAACTGATATTGGCGATCGAGTGAGTCGTCAAAAAATAATCTGTAAGATGGATGGTTGGGCATCGACCGTAGGCGGCATGCGTACCGACACAAGAGTATGTCACGTTGCTTAGTCAAGGGTAATACAGCAGCCTCGGCATACAGACTTTCAATAGGGCTGGTATAAAATGCACTGGTCGCCAGACGTAATCCACGATGGTGGATAGAGTTGAGACGGCGGAGAATCGACGGCCGTGCTGAAGAGTATACAAGGCTTCCATAGTCGAGCTTCGACTGAACAATGGCCTGGTAAAGGTGAAGCAGGACGGTACGATCCGCTCCCCATGACGTGCCACTGAGGACACGAAGAACATTAAGGGATCGGGCACAACGGGCAGCCAGGTAGGACACGTGTGTGGACCAGCAAAGTTTACGATCCAACATGAGTCCCAAGAATTTCGTAGTCTCCACGAAAGGGAGAGCAACAGGGCCGAGACGTAGAGAAGGTGGAAGAAATTCCTTGTATCTCCAAAAATTGATACATACAGTTTTCTCAGTGGAGAATCGGAAGCCGTTTGCGATGCTCCATGAATATAGACGGTCAAGACAGCGTTGGAGAGAACGCTCCAAGAGACACGTCCGCTGGGCGCTAAAATAAATTGCGAAATCGTCAACAAAAAGAGATCCGGAGACGTCGGCTGAAAGGCAGTCCACGATCGGATTGATTGCAATGGCAAAGAGCGCCACACTCAAGACGGAGCCCTGTGGTACCCCATTCTCCTGGCAAAAGGTATCTGACAAAACAGAGCCCACCCGTACCCGGAACTTGCGATCCGCCAAAAACGCTTGAATGAAAAGAGGAAGGCGGCCCCGAAGGCCCCATGTGTGCAATGTGCGGAGAATGCCCGCTCTCCAACAGGTATCGTATGCCTTCTCCAAGTCGAAGAACACGGCTACTGTTTGACGCTTCTGTAGAAAGTTGTTCATAATGAAGGTCGACAACGTAACGAGGTGGTCAGCAGCAGAGCGGTGTCGACGAAAACCGCATTGGATATTAGTCAGGAGGTGGCGAGATTCGAGGAGCCAGACCAACCGAGCGTTAACCATGCATTCCATCACCTTACAGACGCAGCTCGTCAGAGAAATGGGACGATAACTGGAAGGAAGGTGTTTGTCCTTCCCTGGTTTGGGGATGGGGACAAATTTGGCTTCACGCCAACTTGTGGGAACATGACGTTCAGTCCATATGCGATTGTAGGTACTAAGAAGAAAGCACTTGCCCGCAGGAGAGAGGTTCTTCAGCATCTCAATATGAATGGAATCGGGCCCGGGAGCAGAAGACCGGGACAGGGCGAGAGCACGATCTAGCTCCTGCATGGTGAAGGCGACGTTATAATTTTCACGATTAAAAGAGCGGAAAGAAGGCGGCCGTGCCTCCTCTACCTGTTTGCGAGGGAGAAAGGCAGGGTGGTAATGGGCAGAGCTCGAAACCTCCGCAAAGAAACGACCCAACGCGTTTGAAACATCAGCTGGGTCCACGAGGACCGCGTTCTCCACGGTCAGGCCAGGAATCGGGGAGTGGACCTTGATGCCGGACAAACGGCGCAGGCCACCCCAGACAACCGTGGAGGGAGTAAAACGGTTAAAAGAACTAGTAAAAGCTGTCCAGCAAGCTTTCTTGCTGTCGTTTATGATACGACGGCACTGCGCTCTCATACGTTTGTAATTGATGCAATTCTCCAAAGTTGGGTGGCGGCGGAAGGTGCGTAAGGCACGGCGTCGGGCTCTAAGCGCGTCCCAGCAGGCTGCAGCCCACCAAGGGACCTGGACACGACGTGGAGAAGAGGATGTACGAGGTATGGAACGTTCAGCAGCAGTGAGAATAACCTCTGTGAGGTAGTCGACCTGACTGTCACAGTTGGGAAAATGCTGATTGTGAAAAACAGCCATGGAAGAATAAAGCCCCCAGTCGGCTTTAGAAATGTTCCAACTGGTGGGACGTGGAGATGGGGAATGATGTAGGAAGTGGATGATACAAGGGAAATGGTCACTCGAGTACGTGTCAGAAAGTGCATACCACTCAAACCGACCGGCAAGCTGAGGAGTGCATATTGCGAGGTCTATATGGGAATAAGTGTGTGTTGTGTCAGAAAGGAAGGTCGGTGCACCGGTGTTGAGGCAGACAAGATCGAGGTGGAGGAGAAGGTCCACCAAAAGGGAGCCTCTCGGACAAGGTGCCGGAGAGCCCCATAGGGGGTGGTGGGCATTAAAGTCGCCTACCAACACGAAAGGTGAAGGGAGCTGGTCAACAAGGTTTAGCACATCTGCCCATGTAAGGGCAGATGACGATGGCGAATATATATTACAGAGGGAGAAGGTAAATGTGGATAAGGTGATGCGGACGGCCACTGCCTGTAGGTGAGTGTGCAAGGAAATGGGATGGAAATAGACGTCGTCTCGAAGGAGCATCAGAACCCCTCCATGGGCTGGGACACCTTCCACGGGTGGCAGGTCGAACCGCACAGAGGTGTAGTGTGGAAAGTCTGCACGGTCACGTGGACGCAACTTAGTTTCCTGGAGGCAGACTAGAAGCGGGCAGTGCAATCGAAGGAGTAGTTTTAACTCCTCCCGATTAGAACGAATGCCGCGAATGTTCCATTGAAGGAGCGCCATGATAAAAATGAGAAGAAATAAGGATAAAAACCAATTAGCGAGCGGGGTCACCTCGACGGCCGCTGAGGACCGGATTTCGAGGGAGCACTGCTATCGCTGTCTGGGGGCAAAGGGTCATGTTCCATTGGTTCGACCGACGCGCCTGCCACCTCCCTGAGTTGATCAGGAGGGGCAGTTTCCACCGCCGGTAAAGGGCCGGGCGCCCGGCAAACGGAGCGTCCCGGTGAAACAGAAGACGGCCGAGGCCGGCAACTGTTGGACGGCGCGACAGATGGGTCACGCCTCGGCGGGGAAGGAGAGGAACTCTTTTTCTTGTCAGCTCTTCTGGAAGAGTGACGGCGGGAAGAGGCAGTTGACGGTTGGGAAGCCTGGGAACGCAGAAAATCCTCACGGACGGGTTCCTTTTTTAAGGTCCGGGCATCTTGTTTAGGTGCCCGCGGTTTACTAGAGTTTGACGAAGACTGTACCCTAGAAGCAGCAGGAGGAAGCGGGGACGTGGAACGGGCAATCTTCGGGCTGGCGGATCGCACAACTGTGTCAGCGAAAGTGAAGTCACATGTCTGGGTACTGGAATCCTTGGTAGGTCGAGTTGAGGTGAGTACCTTACTGTATGTACCCGCTGGAAGGACAGTGGGCTTTCGACTCGCCAACAACTTACGAGCGGCAGATGTTGATACCTTCTCCGTAACCCGAATTTGCTGGATTACCTTCTCATCCCTGTATACAGGGCAGTCGCGAGAGGAAGCCGCATGGTCACCGTTGCAGTTTAGGCAGTGAGGGGACGGAGGTGGGCAATCCCCCTCATGGGCGTCCCTACCACAAGTGACACACTTTGCTGCATTTGGGCAATGTTCACGGGTATGATTGTACCTATGGCATTGAAAACAGCGCGTTGGGTTAGGCACATAAGGTCGGACAGAGATGACTTCATACCCTGCTTTGACCTTCGACGGGAGATCAACTCTGTCGAACGTCAAAAACACAGTACGAGTCGGTGTCAATTGGTTATCGACCTTTTTCATCACCCTGTGGACGGCTGTCACACTCTGATCGGACATATACGATTGGATGTCTTCATCAGACAACCCGTCAAGGGATCTCGTAAAAACTACCCCCCTTGACGAGTTGAGTGTGCGGTGTGCTTCTACCTTAACTGGAAACGTGTGCAACAACGTAGTACGTATAAGTTTTTGGGCTTGGAAGGCACTTTCCACTTCCAGCAACAATGTGCCATTGCGCTGACGTGAACAGGTTTTAACAGGGCCAGCAATTGCATCTACACCTTTCTGTATAACGAAAGGATTGACAGAATTGAAATCCTTTCCGTCGGTACGAGAGACAACCAGAAATTTAGGTACATTAGGCAGAGTCTTTTTAGGCTGAGGCGAGTCTAACTTGCGTTTATGGGTCAACGTCACGAAAGAAGATAAGGAAGTCATCGCGGAAGTGTCCCCCGTGATTACCGGCGTCTCCGATGGCGCGCTCCTTCCTAGTGGGGGCCCTCTCCGAGGGCTTACCCGCCTTAGGTGATTGTTCACACCTCAGGTCACACCTCCCGAGAACTGACGGAGGGACCAATCGGTACGTTCGGAAGGTACCAGCTCGGGTAATCACCCCTCCCTGGGCCTGGCCTTTACCAGGGGGTACGTACGTGCCCTACTTGTCTACCCGGGGCGGGGAATTACGCGTTACCCCGTCACCTGCTACGCACGATAATGCGTGGGTCGGCCTTCAGACACGCACAGGGAGGAAAGAAGAAGAGGATAGGAAATGAAGAGAAAGAAGGAAGAAGTGTCTCAAACGCCGAAGCGGAGACTAATGAGGAGAAGAAAGCTAGGAGAGTACAAGGAGAGTAAGACAGAAAACAAAGGGTAAGAAAGGAAGGAACGAAGGAAGAAAAACCACAACAAGAACCACAGTAGCTCACGAAATATGCCCGTCTCCGGGCGAAGGCATAAACCGGGAGGGACAGTGAAGCAGCCTGGGGCAGAAGAAAGGCTGCTCCGGCTCGGGGCCCCGTGCGCGCCACACACGTACCCACAAAAGAACTGTGGGCCCCCTGGGGGGGTCGCATACCGTATTACAGAGTTATACTTACAGCTTTTTGGAGGACAATTACATGTCAAAAAGTCGCAATTAACAATGTTAGAACTGTATTTCTTACGGGCCAGACTAGCGCTCACTAGGTGGTGGTGTGTGTATGTATGCTTTTTGAAAACTCATTAACAGATAACGAGGGGAATAATCTTTTGTGTTGACCATAAAATAAATAATTAATGCTGTTCCTGCCCTATGGTTGACAGGTTCTCGATGTACCCTTGTCCGCTAAGTAAATTAATTATCCTAGTAATTGTTACTGCGACTCATCATTGGTGCTAGCCGGGACCGCATGAAGAACACTTCATCCGTCAACAATACGTACATGATGACTGGGTTTACTATTCATATATTACCAATGTTACGTCAGTCACAGGAATCGTCTATAATTATTACTAATGAACATAGGCGCCGACTTTTGAAAATCTTGAGGTATGCTCTGTGGCTTACCCAGATAGTTCTAAAGAAAAAAAAAAATAAATACAAAGGAAAGCCAAAAACGTATACAAAACATACACGCTATCGATTCCATATCACCGTCACCATCACGATAAGTCTAAGTCCTTTTGCATTTCACTATATACCTATCCATTTTAACAATTTTCATACACAAGACATTAACCCTTTTCACCCCAAATTTTACTGATTTATGAACAAAAAAATTTCTTTGCATATATCTATAAATAATTATTGGATTAATGTACATTTGACAGAATTTTTGATTATTTTTAGTTTTTGGAAGGAAATTCGGGATGACTACAGATGGCATCAGTGTTCAGGATATGTTTCCGTTATCGTAACTAATAACAGTTTCAAACTGTTATCTATTAATTTAGACATTGGAAAATTATTTAGTAATAAAGTTTTTAAATTATTTTGTTTCCTTTGCCTTGATACAATTATTTGAAAGTGTTGTTGCAATTACTCCAACTTAGACATCAAGCAACAATATATATTTTGACAATGCATTGTAGCCTAACACTTTTTGTTTCCTCGAGGTAACGATAGACAATCTAGTCACAATGAATTATTGGAAGCCCTGCAGTGTTATTTGCAATCTTTGAACAAATGGTTGTGGCTAGACGGACAGATAAAGATGAGGGGAGGGAAAGGGCTAAGACTTAATTCCATGCACAGGTGAGAGCTCAATAAAGAGCAGAAACTAAGCTCCGACTACTAAGTTCAATTGTTGACAAAGTGTTGAAGTCTGAAAATTCAAATTCAGAAAAAATCTATCATTAGCTGTTGCATTTTGAGAATTTTGTAGAGCTGCCCATTAAAACACAAAGACCTTCGCAAGTTATGAGGACTGTCTGTTTACAGAACGGTTTAGCTAGAAGGGATAGGGCAGTCTTCGCAGCAAGTATGTCGGCCCACTGGTAACATATGTCGTTGTCAAAAGGTTATCTCAAAAGATAGTGGGATTTAAATTCATAGTGTAAAAATTTTCTATGTATCGTACGAAACCTACATCATTTCTACTTATTTAATACAATTAAGGGTTGCCACCTCCAGTTTACAATACTGACTTAACAAGCAGAATTCCATTAACATTCGGACTCTTTAGAAAACGGTCTCTTCACTCACATGTGAATGTGGATTTTAATGCCTACGAATTCAATTACCCGTTTAAAATATCCTTTTTAGAGTGGTATCTTACAAAAGCCAGTGGGCTATCAATGGGATGAGGGAGTCCATTTTAATTAGAGTCAAGAAATATAAAGCAAAGAAAAAAAAATGATACCAAAATTTTCAGTGGGGTATGCCAAGCATACCCACTAAAATTTTGAGGTATGTTTGAGCGACCGAGCATACTCTTAGTCGGCGCCTACGCCAACGAAGCATCACAATACCAATCTTTACGGAGTTTACTAGTTAAAAATCAACAAAATGCTTCTGTGAAGAGATTTTTCAACACAGAACCAGGCAAACGAGATCTGTTTGAGTATCACTGGGAGGGGGGGCTAAATTACAAAAATTGCTAAAATTTAGTACAAATAAATATCGCCTTTCATTCTAGCTGCGATTTCGTAATCACGCCTTACAATAACATCGCATCTCTTCGATGTACATTGCGAGGAATTGAGTCGCGTGGTTGAACAACACTTCGAGATAAATACAGAAATAGATAACGGAATACGTTAACCTATAATTATAAAACTTTTTAAACCACCCAGAAATATATTTGAAAATGTTTTTGTACACAAAAATGAAGCGATGAACATTATTTAACCGGCGGGCACTAGCGATCTGAGCATTTTGCTCACCGTAATTTTGAAACGAATGGCATTTTGTTACATTTAAATATTAGACTTTGAGGTTTTTTTCTTACCAAAACTACAGGGATTACTTATTTACACTTATTAAGTACATTTTGAACTGGTCGTGTAAGCTGAGCAATAGGCTATACACGCGAAAGATCGTTCAACTCTTAAAGCCGCGAAATCTCACTGGTGAAAAATCCCGGTTTCTGGCTGAAATTAAAGTTTTTTCCCCGGTTTTTTCAAATTCAAGGCTTTTTCCCCGTTTTCAAGGTTCGGTGGCCACCCTGTTGTTGCACTACTCCGATGATATCTACTTCTACATTACTCATTATGGCATCTGTTCGTAATTCGAAATCAAATGAGTTACTGCACCAAAAAAGGCAAAGACCGGTCCTTCGGCCGAAAAAGTTATGGCGTCGGTCTTTTGGGATTCACAAGTGATAATCCTCAAGGATAAAACTACTACAGGTGCATATTATCACCGTTATTGGCCTGTTTGAAAATGAGATGCAAGAAAAATGTCAGTGATTGGCACATGAAAATGTCCTTTTCCATTAAGACAATGCACCACTACATACCTCAGCAGTTGTAGGTGCAAAAGTATTGGAAATAGGATTCCAGTTGTTTCACATCCCCCCTATTCTCCAGACTTGGTTCCCTCAGAATACTATTTGTTCCCTAATTTGAAGAAATTAGGCGAAATGGGGCGATAGCTGGAAGGAAGATGTTTGACCTTACCTGGTTTTGGTATGGAAACAACAATTGCTTCACGCCAGCATATAGGAACCTGACCTTCAGCCCATATGTGATTGTTAGTGCGGAGGAGACAACATTTACTTTTTCCTTGACTGATTTCCTGGATGACCCGCTCATCCTTATACACAGGGCATTCTCGAGGATTAGCAGGATGGTCACCCATGCAGTGGATGCAGCGAGGGGACAGATGTGGGCAGTCACCCTCATGGGCGTCCCTACCACAGGTGACGCACTTCACTGCATTGGGGCACAACTGACGGGTGTGGTTGAAACGCTGATCCTGGTAACTTCGGGTGGGATTAGGAACATGTGGCCAAACGGAGATGATTTCATAGCCTGCTTTTATCTTGGAAGGAAGGTCAACTTTGTCGAAGGTCAAAAATACTGTTTGGGTCAGTGTTAGGTGGTTGTTTACTTTTTTCATCACACGATGTACAGCTGTTACATCCTGGTCGGAAAGGTACTCCTGTAGTTTCTCATCGGACAGGCCGTCAAGGTATGATGAGAACACTACCCCCCTGCGACGAGTTTAGGGTACGATGAGGTTTGACCTTAACAGGAAAGGTGTGCAACAGTGTAGTGCGAAGCAATTTCTGACCTTGGAAGGCACCTCCAGTTTCCACCAACAGTGTCCCATTACGTTGGTGGGAACAAGTTTTGACAGGACCTGAAATCGCATCGACACCTCGTATTACAAAAGGACTCACTGACAAGAAATCATGGCCATCAGTTCGTGGAACAACAAGGAACTTTGGCAAATTAGGCAAAACCTTCTTGGACTTTGATTCATCGAGTTTCCTTTTCTGAATAAAGGGCAAAGTAGTAGTAGTAGTAGTAGTAGTAGTAGAAGAAGAAGTCATTGCGAAGTTGTCCCCCATGATTACTGGTGTCTCTGATGGTGCGCTCCTTCCTAATGGGGAACCATCACTGAGGGCTCACCTGCCTCAGGTGATTGTTCACACCTCAGATCACACCTCCCAAAAACGGACGGAGGGACCAATTGGCACGGTCGGAAGGTAACAGCTCGAGTAATTGCCCCTCCCTGGGCCTGGCCTTTACCAGTGAGTACGTGCGGGCCCCTACATGCCAACCCGGGGCTGGGACTTACTCATTACGCAGTCACCTGTTACGCAGCAAGTGCATAGGTGGCCTTCAGGAATGTACAGGGAGGAAGAAAAAGAGGAAAGAAGAATGAAGTGGGAAAGGTTGAGTCTCAAACACCGAGGCGGAGACTAAAGGAGGAGAGGAAGGCTATAAGAGTTCAGTAAGGGGGGAAAGGTGGAAGCAAAGGTTAGGAGAAGAGAAACCGAGAAAAGAAAAAACTGGTATACGGGACCACTTAAACTCACATGGGACACCTATCTCTGGGCAAAGGCATAAACTGAGGGACGGGGGGGGGGGGGGGGGGGAGGGGGGGGGGCAGGGGACCGTAGCAGCCTGGGCGGTAAGGAAGACTGCTTCGGCTCGGGGCCCCAGCCGCACCACACACATACCCACAAAAGAGCTGTGGGGCCCCCTGGGCGGGTAAGATACTCTGCAAATAACATTTAAGTGCCTGGCAGAGAGTAGGATGTCTTATTTCAGGACATGACATGTAATCAAAGCCCTGACTAAGGATATGATTTAATTGTTCCAGTCTAGGGTGGTATTGGGTGACAAAAAAAAGGACACTCCGTTGTGATTGGTTACTGGGGTTGGAGTGACAATTCTAACAAACCATTAATTTTTCTCATAAAATCCACAGCATCCATGGCACCCTCCTATGCCAACCTATTTATGGGCCACCTAAAAGAAACCTTTCTAGCTCCCCCCCCCCCCCCCCCCCCGAAACCCCTGGTCTGGTTCAGGTTCATTGATGATATATTGATATTTTCATAATTTGACTCAGGGCCAGGACACCCTATCCTCGTTCCTTCGCAACCTCAACTACTGCTCTCCCCGTCAGTTTCACTTAGTCCTTCTCAACTCGGTAAGTCACCTTCCTGGATGTTAACATCCACTTCATTGATGGCTCCATCCACATCAAACCTACTAATTACTAACAGTACCTGCACTTTCACAGCTGTCATCCACTCCACATAAAAAATCCCTCCCGTACAGCCTTGCCAACCGTGGATAGCGAAATTGCATTGATGAGAAGATTCTTAGCCATTATGCCGTCACAGACATACATTACCCATGCCATATCGCCACACCACTAATCGTCCCTCCAACCCCAGTAACAACGAAGTGTCGTTACCCAATACCACCCCGGACTGGAACCACTAAATAGCGTCCTTCATCAGGGTTCTGATTATCTGTCACCATGCAGTGAAATGATAGATATCTTACACAAGACCCTTTGAACCCCTCCTAATGTGGTGTTCTGTAGCCACCCAACTTCGCATTCCATCCCTATGCCACTCCCAACCACTTACCACAGAGATCATGTCCTCGTAGAAGACTCAGATGCAAAGCTTACCCAATCCACCCACCAACCACTTCCTGTTCCAGCCCTGTCACAGGCTTATCCTACCCCATTAGAGGGCAGGCAACATGTGAATTTTTTTTAATTTTTTAATTTTTGTTGTGGTTTTAGGGCGCACAACTGCTAAGGTCATTAGCGCCCAAACAAGAACAGAGGATCGCTAGATCTCAAAAAATTGGTAACTGTCAGTTAGAATATCAAGAGAAGGCTAAAAACAAAAGATAAAAAACAATTAAAAGGGTTAAATAGCCTTTGATAAATTGGCCAAGTTGATAAAATGCAAAACTCTAGCAGCTGCTCGTGTGTCATCAGCTAAAATTTCCTCCAGAGTAGATGGAAAGTAAAGGGCTACACGGAGATGATTAAAATTAACACAATACAGTAAAACATGTCGCACCGTCAGCAATTCATTGCAGGAGCACAGCGGTGCAGGATCGGCGGTTAGCAAATGATGGTGGCTGAAATGGCAGTGACCGATCCACAACCAGGCCAGGATGACCACCTCTCGCCGAGAGGGGCGTGAGGAGGTCCCCCAACTGGTCGGGATGCCAGTTACATATGACATAGGAAGGTTGGCGGTGGCGGCAGGTATACAAAACGGCCTGGTGGAGGGCAAAAAGCTCAGCCGTGAAATTCGAGCATCGGTCAGGGAGATTGTATTGGAAACAGTTGTCCCCGACGACGAAGGCAGATCTGACACCATCAGTGTACATAAATATGGCATTATCGAACCGCGAACGGAGTTCGACAAGACTCGAGCGGTATACCAAATCCGGAGTGCTCTCCTTGAGGAGCGAACTAAGTTCAAGGTGAGTGTTAACCTGGACCTGATGCCACGGTGCCAATGGGCTTTCGCTCAACCGAAAGGTGGAAGGAAGGGTAAAATCGAGCTGCTGTAGCAGGTGGCGAAACCGAACTCCAGGTGGAAGCAAGGCTATCGCAGGCAACTGATATTGGCGATCGAGTAAGTCATCAAAAAATAATCGGTAAGATGGATAGGTTGGGCATCGACCGCAGGCGGCATGCATGCCGACACAGGAGTATGTCACGCCGAATGGTCAAGGGTAATACAGCAGCCTCGGCAGACAGACATTCAACAAGGCTGGTATAAAACGCACCTGTCGCCAGACGTAATCCCCGATGGTGAATAGAGTTGAGACGGCGGAGAATCGACGGCCGTGCAGAAGAGTATACAAGGCTTCTGAAGTCAAGCTTCGACTGAACAATGGCCTGGTAAAGGTGAAGCAGGACGGTATGATCCGCTCCCCATGACGTGCCACTGAGGACACGAAGAACATTAAGGGATCGGCACAACGGGCAGCCAGGTAGGACACATGTGTGGACCAGCAAAGTTTACGATCCAATATGAGTCCCAAGAATTTCGTAGTCTCCACGAAAGGGAGAGCAACAGGGCCGAGACGTAGAGAAGGTGGAGGAAATTCCTTGTATCTTCAGAAGTTTATACACACCGTTTTCTCAGTGGAGAATCTGAAGCTGTTTGCGATGCTCCAGGAATATAGACGGTCAAGACAGCGTTGGAGACAACGCTCCAAGAGACACGTCTGCTGGGCGCTGCAATAAATTGCGAAATCATCTACAAAGAGGGATCCAGAAATGTCGGCTGAAAGGCAATCTACGATCGGATTGATTGCAATGACAAAGAGAGCCACACTCAAGACGGAGCCCTACGGTACCCCATTCTCTTGGCGAAAGGTATCTGACAAAACAGAACCCACCCGTACCCGGAACTTGCGATCCGCCAACAACGCTTGAATGAAAAGTGGGAGGCAGCCCCGAAGGCCCCTTGTGTGCAAAGTGCGGAGAATGCCCGCTCTCCAACAGGTATCGTATGCCTTCTCCAAGTCGAAGAACACTGCTACTGTTTGACGCTTCTTTAGAAAGTTATTCATAATGAAGGTCGACAACGTAATAAGGTGATCAGCAGCAGAGCGGTGTCGACGAAAACCGCATTGGACATTTGTTAGGAGGCAGCGAGATTCGAGGAGCCAGACCAACCGAGCGTTAACCATGCGTTCCATCACCTTACAGACGTAGCTCGTCAAAGAAATAGGGTGATAGCTGGAAGGAAGATGTTTGTCCTTCCCTGGTTTGGGGATGGTGACAACAATGGCTTCACGCCAACTTGTTGGAACATGACCTTCAGTCCATATGCGGTTATAGGTGCTAAGTAGGAAACACTTGCCCGCAGGAGAGAGGTTCTTCAGCATCTCAATATGGGTGGAGTCGGGGACAGGAGCAGAAGATCGGGACAGGGCGAGAGCACGGTCTAGCTCCTGCATGGTGAAGGAGACATTATAATTTTCACAATTAAAAGAGTGGAAAGAAGGCGGTCGTGCCTCCTCTGCCTGTTTGCGAGGGAGGAAGGCAGGGTGGTAATGGGCAGAGCTCGAAACCTCCGCAAAGGAACGGCCCAGTGTGTTGGAAACATCAACGGGTTCCACAAGGACTGCGTTCTCGACGGTCAGGTCAGAGATCGGGGAGTGGACCTTGATGCCGGATAAACGGCGTAGGCCACCCCAAACAACCGTGGAGGGAGTAAAACGGTTAAAAGAACTAGTAAAAGCAGTCCAGCAAGCTTTCTTGCTGTCATTTATAACTTTACGACATTGCGCTCGCAGTCGTTTATAATTTATACAATTCTCCAGCGTCGGGTGGCGGCGGAAGATGCGTGAAGCACGTCGCCGGGCTCTAAGAGTGTCGCGGCAGGCTGCAGTCCACCAAGGGACCGGGACACGACGTGGAGAAGAGGATGTACGTGGTATGGATTGTTCGGCGGCTGTGAGAATAACCTCTGTGAGGTATTCGACCTGACTGTCACAGCTGGGAAAATTCTGATCATGAAAAACAGCCATGGAAGAATAAAAAGTCAGCTTTAGAAATGTTCCAACTGGTGGGACAAGGAGATGGGGACTGATGCAGGAAGTGGATGACACAAAGGAAATGGTCACTGGAGTACGTGTCAGAAAGTGCATACCACTCAAACCGACCGGCAAGCTGAGGAGCGCATATCGCGAGGTCTATATGGGAATAGGTGTGTGTCGTGTCGGAAAGAAAGGTCGGTGCACCGGTGTTGAGGCAGACAAGATTGAGGTGTTGGAGAAGGTCCATCAAAAGGGAGCCTCTCTGACAAGGTGCCGGAGAGCCCCATAGGGGGTGGTGGGCGTTAAAGTCGCCTACCAACACGAAAGGTGAAGGGAGCTGGTTGACGAGGTGTAGCAATAAAATTGAATGGTGATAGACGTCGTTCCGAATGAGCATCAGAACCCCTCCATGGGCTGAGGTACCTTCCACAGGTGGCAGGTCGAAACGCACAGAGGTGTAGTGGGGTAAGTCTGCACAATCACTTGGACGTAACTTAGTTTCTTGGAGACAAACTAGAAGCGGGCAGTGCAATCGAAGGAGTAGTTTTAATTCCTCCCGATTGGAATGAAAGCCGCAAATATTCCATTGAAATAGCGCCATGATGAAAAATAAGAGAAGAAGGGAAGATAAAAAGGAACAAGCAGGTGGGGTCACCTCGATAGCCGCTGAGGACCGGACTTCGAGGGAGCACTACTGTTGCCATCTAGAGACAGAGAGTCATGTTCCATAGGTTCAAGTGAGTCATCTGCCACCTTCCCGAGTTTATCAGGAGGGGCAGCTTAAGCTGCTGGTAAAATGCCGGTTGCCCGGCTAACAGTAGTGCGTCCCGGCGAGACAGAAGATGATCGGGGCCAACTACTGTTGGACGGCGTGATGGATGGGTCATGCCTCGGCGGGGACGGAGAGGAACTCTTTTTCTTGTTGGCTCTTCTGGAAGAGTGATGGTGAGAAGGGCAGTTGACGGTTGGGAAGCCTGAGAACGCAGAAAATCTTCACGGACGGGTTCCTTTTTCAAAGTCCGGGCATCTTGTTTAGGTGCCCATGGTTTATTAGAGGTTGACGAAGACTGAACTTTAGAAGCAGCAGGAGGAAGCGGGGACGTGGAAGGGGCAATCTTCGGGCTGGTGGATCGCACAACTGTGTCAGCGAAAGTGAAGTCACAGGTCTGGGTACTTGAATCTTTAGTAGGTCGAGTGGAGGTGAGGACCTTACTGTATGTGCCCGCTGGGAGGACAGTGGGCTTTCAACTCACCAACAACTTTCGAGCGGCAGATGTTGATACCTTTTCCGTAACCCGAATTTGCAGGATGACCTTTTTGTCCTTATATACAGGGCAGTCTCGAGAGGAAGCCGCATGGTCACCGTTGCAGTTAAGGCAGTGAGGGGACAGAGGTGGGCAATCCCCCTCATGGGCGTCCCTACCACAAGTGACACATTTTGCTGCGTTAGGGCAAGATTGATGGGTGTGGTTGTATCTGTGGCATTGAAAATAGCGCGTTGGGTTAGGTACATAAGGGCGGACGGAGATGACTCCATACCCTGCTTTGACCTTCGACGGGAGTTCAACTCTGTCGAACGTCAAAAACACAGTACGAGTCGTTGCAGCTGGTTATCTACCTTTTTCAACACCCTATGGACGGCTGTTACAGCCTGATCGGACACATGGGTTTGTATGTCTTTGTCAGACAACCCGTCAAGGGATCTCGTAAAAACTACCCCCGTGACGAGTTGAGTGTGCGGTGCGCTTCTACCTTGACTGGAAACGTGTATAACAATGTAGTCCATATCAGTTTTTGGGCCTGGAAGGCACTTTCCACTTCCAGCAACAATGTGCCAATGCGCTGACGCGAACAGGTTTTAACAGGGCCAGCAATTGCATCAACACCTTTCTGAATGACTAAAGGATTTACAGAATTGAAATCTTTACCGTCGGTGCGAGAGACAAGAAATTTTGGTAGATTAGGCAGAGTCTTCTTTTGCTGAGGCGAATCTATCTTTCGTTTCTGGCTCAACGTCACTGAAGAAGAGAAGGAAGTTATTGCGGAAGTGTCCCCCGTGATTACCGGCATCTCCAATGGCGCGCTCCTTCCTAGTGGGGGCCCTTAGGTGATTTTTCACACCTCAGGTCACACCTCCCGAGAACTGACGGAGGGACCAATCGGCATGTTCGGAAGGTACCAGCTTGGGTGATCACCCCTCCCTGGGCCTGGCCTTTACCAGGGGATACGTACGTGCCCTACTTGTCTACCCGGGGGCAGGGAATTACGTGTTACCGCGTCACCTGCTACACATGATAATGTGTGGGTCGGCCTTTAGACACGCACAGGGAGGAAAGAAGAAGAATAGAGGAAGTGAAGAGAAAGAAGGAAAGAAGTGTCTCAAACGCCGAAGCGGAGACTAATGAGGAGGAGAAGGAGGCTAGGAGAGTACAGCAAGGAGAGGAAGACAGAAACAAAGGTTAGGAAAGGAAGAAACCACGGAATAAGAGAAACTACAACAATAAACCACTTAACTCGTGAAAGACGCTCATCTCCGGGCGAAGGCATAAACCGGGAGGGAAAGTGAAGCAGCCTGGGGCAGAAGAAAGGCTGCTTCGGCTCGGGGCCCCGTGCGCGCCACACACGTACCCACAAAAGAGCTATGGGTCCCCTGGGGGGGAACATGTGAAATGTGAAAGCAGCCATGTCATATACCAACTCTGCTGCAATCATTGCACAGCATTTTATATTATTTGAAGGACGATGAACCAGCCGTCTGTCAGGATCAATGCCACTGTGGCAAAAAGGAAGATGGACCAACCTGTAGCACAGCATGCAACTGAACACGGCATTCTGGATTTCAATGGTTGGTTCACTACTCAAGCCTTCTGGATCCTCCCCTCCACCACCAGCTCTTCTGAACTGTGCAGATGGGTGTTGTCCCTTCAACACATTTTACTGTCCTGCAAACATGCTGGCCTCAAACTAAGGTAACTTCCATTCCCTGCACCCTATGCCTAATATCTTGCCCCCCTCTTCCTTCCCTGTATCTCACGTCTCCCTTGCAACGGTGTGTCACCACTTACAATAGCCCTTTAATTACTTTTTATTTTTACTTATTTTTTTCCAAATACTCCCCACTCACATTCCTCTAAACCTCCCTTTTATCCTTTCCTGTCCCTTCCCTTCACTATTGATTGCTGGAATTCAAATTCCTGCCTATCAGAGCCTTTAGAAGCCACCATGATATACAGAAGTTTCATTTACCCAGCATCCTTCCCCCTCTACTTCCCACCTCACTCTCAGTCTACATGCTTGTGGCACTGGAGTGGCCACAGACACGGTGGTCGTGCGTGCGAGAGAGAGAGAGAGAGAGAGAGAGAGAGAGAGAGAGAGAGAGAGAGAGAGAGAGAGAGAGAGAGAGAGAGAGAGAGCGTGCGCGCGCACGCACGCACGCTTTTTTAGACTATGGCTATGGCCAAAAATTTAAGTTAGGTGAATGTGATTATTTTCGTGTTGTCAGCAGCTCAGTGAACCTCTTTGGGGCAAGTTGTTATGTATCTCCATTTTTGACATTCCAATCAGATTTTCCATTGTTAAAAGTTGTAATCCATTGTTTTTATTCACAATTCTGTGTCTGAAATGGTGTATATATCTTGTAAATATTAAAAATATAACAAATGCATAATCATTTGTAAGAACATAGTTCAGAACATTTTTGTTAAATGGTAGTGATCAAAATGACCCCTCTGGGTGCACCACAGGGCAGGTAAAGTCTGGGCGTCCCAGTGTTAAAACGTTTCCTGCTTTTAACATTTTCTCCACATTTTACACCATTTTTGTTTTAAATCCCTTGAAAGATCTCTGTAGACCAAGTAGGAGGGGAAAAAAATAATAAACATAAAAAAAGAAAGAAAAAGAAAAGCCTGGTTCAGTAATTACCCAAGAATTACCAGAAACAATGGGGAAATTTTTCCAACAGCTTACACAGAGAAAAAGGAAACAACAACAAAGGACAGTATCAACAGCTAGACCAATGCACTTGCTTACATAAACTATGAAGGGACATTTTATACAAGGGTGTAATTGAGCCATGTTTGACATACTGCTGTATATGTTGATAACTTATAGAAGCTGGAACACTCACCTTTCTTTTGCTAATGTTGACAGTGCCTGAAGTAATATTGGCACAACTGTTTGGTCCAAGTATTGCCTTGTTGGTAATGACTGCAGATCTACTCTGGACTTCTTGGCTGGAGCCTCTCCTGCAGGTGTTGGTGCTGCTGGTGGAGGATCAGTTTCACGAACTGCTGTAGCCTGAAACGGTTTTACAGTCTTTGCACTATAACAAGTAAATAATTTTATCACTACAAAAGAGACTGAAGTAAACTGCACTACACAATTACGAGATGAAATTATGTTTTATGGATACTGCTCATCAGATATGCAGTACCTTAACAAAAATGAGTGTGTGAAAAACTGAATAGCAACAACAGATAAAATCCTAATGACAGATCATGAGAACAGAGGCTATTGGGGGAGGGGGAATAAACAGTAGGCCTATATTGTATAGGATTACTTCTAGAGGTAGACGAGCTGCTGTTTGGTAGAGGCAACAGCTTACCAAGTTTTAGTGTATCTATGGCCATTGATTTACCACCACCACCGGTAATTGTTTGGGTTGACAAGTGATCTGCAAATTCTGCCACAGTAAGTGTTTACATCATGGCATAAAAACAATATTATTTTTCCCTTTACATTTCAAAATTTTTCCCTCATACAAAACTTAAACAACTAAAAACTCAAATATACTCCCAAACTTTACAGTGTTACTCTAAACACTCCTATCGTAGGCAAGATGTTAGTCATTACATCTGGTACAACATTAATCCACAATAACCAAGTCTTCTGTGTAGTATATAACACAAAGTTATAAGATTGTAACCATTACATAAAGCTGACACAGCAAGCTGTTCTCTTGTTAATACAGACAAGATAGCAGCATAGGGTCACTAACTCCAGGATACGACCTGTCGGCTTTGACCAATGATGTCATACCTGAGTTAAGGATGATAGTTTGTTTACAACTAGAGCATAGACTTAAGATTTTGTGTTCAAAAAGTGATCTGTAGCTTCTATCTAGTGAGGTGTAGATTAAGAGAGTGTCGAAGGCACAAATTTTTTGGACCAAGACATTCTGTTGCAGTAATCTGTGATTTACGAGGATAATAACAGATTATGTTTATATTCTTTGATAGAGTGTGTTTGCTAGTTGGTATATCTACATAGCTTATGTTGCGAGACTCATATGACAACATTGGTCAAAGCCAATGGGTTGTATCGCAGTCTTCAATTATGGTGCACCACAATTTTCTCAAATATATGTATTAGTTAACAAGAATAAGTTTGGAAGAACTGTCTCAGACTTTTAATACGTGTAAGTTATAATTAGGCCTAAACAATGGAACTTTTAAGAAGGATTCAACAATATTTTCGTGAAGGATAGGTTGCTTACCACAGAGAGGTCTGATGAATCACGGAAAGGCACAAATAACAGGCATAAATAAACTTGATAGATTTCAGCCATTAAGGCATTCGTTGGTCAGAGAGAGAAACACACACGTACACACTGACATGACTGCCGTCATGTCTGCCTGTGTGAGTATCTCTCTGACTGATTAAGACTTCAAAAGCTGAAAGCTATCAAGTTTATTCATTTAAGTCATATTTATTTTTTAGGTCTATTGGGTAAAATTTAACTTTCCACCCTGGCAGCCTTCAAAGATTATGTTTACAATATCAACAACATGGTAGAATATCTTTGCCAAGATGGTAATATTAGAAATCCGAACCACACAGAATGACTATTAGTACATACCATGAAGTAAATAAATAATGCTGCCTGTACCCTTGTCTGCTCGGTAAAAGTAAGTGCCCTCATACAATGAAGATATTACGACAAAACATTTGCGTTATTATGCAATTGTGTGATGCCAATGTCATGATTGCCGGCACTGAGTGCCATAATTTTTGCACGAACTTAGTGGGACAGAAAGTAAAAGTTAAATGACTATTGCATGGAAGCAGCATTTAACAAACTTATGTATGTATAGGCTAAATCTGCAAAAGTTTATCAAATGAAGGTGGGTACCAAGACTAACCATTTGGAATTTTAATCTAGTATATCCGAGCACACCTAAATGCTTTGATTGCAAGGAAACTGACAGCAAGACATTTCCTAATAACAGGCCTAAAAGCAGACAAAGTACTTTCAAACTACTGCTTGGTCCTGAAGACGGATATTACCAGGATCCGATATAATATTTTAAATGATAGTCATCTTTGAATGTAGCCTATCATTTATTAAACACGGGATTAAACAGGGTAAATGTGACACAAACAAATTAGGTAATTGTTGTACACCCACCATATTCAAAATTGTATTTTCAATATTATGATATAAAAAATACTGAAAGACAGCATTAACATTTGTAATTCATGTATCAGCCTTCAAACTAAATTTTTCCAAATGTTAATACAGGCCTACATTTTACCCGCTGTAATTGCTTGCGAATGAAGAAACTTCTCACCTCTTGTGCAAACGTGCTCTGTATCACATGCTACTGGTAAGAAAACTGATTACACATGTTTGGGGTAATGATGATACGGATGTGAGTATGATACAGTAGTACTGCACAATTTTTCCAGTGTTAGTTGGAATCTGGTAACAGCTGTCGGCTATATTTATCATATATGGTAAAAGTCCTCTATATCGTGTAAGTGGGCGTTGTTATGGGTAGATCAAGACAAAACTATAAGTAAGTATATTGCTCAAGTCAATGATTTTTGAACATTGAGAAATGAAAGTAATGGCATTGAAATACCAAAAGTTTAAAACCTTTAGAAACACATTAACCAGAAAAAATGACTGAGATTTCAAAAATCTCAAGTTTTGCAAACCTTCTGGTTCCTGGCATCTGGACAAGCAAAAGCTTTTATTATGCCTGTCTGAAAATAATAGACTTTTAACAAAAGAGTCAATTTGAAGACTGGTTTGATGAAACAAATTTTCATATGGAAAATGCTAAATTGTAGTTTAAAATTTACTAAAAAACCTTTTAGTAATAGAGTTTTACAGTAAAATTGCCTTTATTTGAGACTTAATCCACACACGGCATAACTGAAGACCACGATACAAACTGTGGGCTTTGACTAATGATGTCATATCTGAGTCTCACAAGATAAGATGTATATATACCAATTAGCAAAAAAAAAAAAAAAAAAAAAAAAAAAAAAAAAAAAAAAAAAAAAAACCCACACTATTAATAAATATATAAACATACAGGATAATATTGTAGTACTTAGGTATTGTAGATAATAAATACTCTATTAATGATGAAAATTCTCCTCAGAGATGATAAATATTGTTGAAACGAGATAGAATGGCTGTACCCCTGATAGTAACACAAATGAAGAAACAGAAAAAAGAAAAAAATGAAGAAACAGAAAAAAGGGTTTCTTCATTTGTGTTACTATCGGCAGTACAGCACAAAGGTAAGTACTGGCCAGCCATTCTATCTCGTTTCAACAATAATAAATACTCTGATTATCCTGGTAAATTACAGATTAACATAACAAAATGTACCACTGATCATAGGTCTCTGCCTAAAAATTTGGCACTCACTTTTGTATATATAAATAGAAATCTGATCACTTACCCAAAGCACAGAATCGTTTACAGATACAAATAAAAACACACACATACAAGCTTTCGCAACCGTTGGTAGCTTCTTCAGGAAAACAGGAAGGAAGGAGAGGAGAAAGGGAAGGATATGGGTTTTAAGGAAGTGGAAAAGGAGTCATTCCAATCGCAGGAGTGGTAGGACTTCCAGTAACCTGGAAGGTGTACACGATCAAGGGAGTCCTAGAGCTGAGAATAAAACCTACCTTCACGGAGGAAGACAAGGACACAATCAATCATCCGTGGGTCATCCGCCAAAACTAGAGGCAACGAAGGCAGTAGGCAATAGTCGCCACAAAGTGTCAAATGGAGAGGACATTCAACCAGAATATGAGCCACGGATTGTACGGCTCCACAATCACAATGTGTTGGATTGTCATTGCATAAAAGAAATCCATGGGTCAGCCTGCAATGTCCAATACGGAGGCAACATGACAATCGATTCTCTCCGGGAAGGGCGTAAAGATGAACTCCAAGCTGCAGTCGTATCTTTGACGGTGTGGAGTTTATTGGAAGGGGCAGTAGCTTTCCAGCTGCTATTCCATGAGGAGTGAAGCAAACATCTGATCTGCACCTGCAGATCCGCACCCGGAATTAGAAAGGGAGGTGGGCAGCCAGTAATTGCCGATCGAGCCAACTGGTCAGCCTGTTCATTCCCTGTAATACCAACATGGCTTGGCATCCAGAGAAAGGTAATGGAGCAGGCAGCACAATGGAGGTCAGCAAGGAGATCGTGGATGGAAATAACCAGAGGATGGGAGGGGAAACATCGTTCAATGGCCTGCAGACTGCTCATGGTGTCAACACAGATTAAACCAATTTCCACGGCAGTCTGTTTAATAAAACAGAGGGTTTTATAAATCGCCCTCAGCTCTGCCGTGAACACACTGTATGCCTCTGGCAGAGAATGGCATTCCGCCCCAACGGAAGATGTAAACACATATCCGGAGCGGCCCACAGTTTTCGAGCCATCAGTGTAAAAAATAGAGGCTCCGTGAAACTCTTCTAGTACTGGGCGCACCAAATGCCGAAAGACCATGGGGGAAATTAAAGCTTTTGGGCTCTGGAAGAGATCTGCCCGAATTAGTGGTCGCGGTACCATCCACGGGGGTGTGCGTGCAGTGAAACAGGGGGTGCAATCCAGGAAAGGGAAGTGGAAATCTCGACAAAGAGAGGCAAGCCGTAGTCCGACGGGTAATCCCGCCTGCAGCCAGGTATCAGGGGGGTTGAAGCCCTTCATATGCAAAAAGAACCTGGTAAGTGGGTGGCGATGGCATAAAATGCCAGAAGCTGATGCCATCTGACCTGAAGAGGGCAGATTTCTGCCTCAACAAGGAGACTGTTGACCGGGCTAGTCCGGAACGCACCTGTAGCCAAGCTGACACCATAATGGTGTACCGGATCTAATAATTTCAGGGCAGGAGCAGCTGCCGAGCCATAAACTTCACCCCCTTAGTCCAATTGAGACAAGATTAGAGCCCGATAGATACGAAGGATAATTGTTCGGTCTGCACCCCAAGATGAATGAGCAAGGAAACGGAGGGCATTAAGTTTCCTCATACAACTAATCTTTAGGTGCCTAATATGGGCACCCAAGTCAATTTTTTGTCGAAGAGAAGACCCAGAAAACGATGCTGTGCTACAAGTTCCAGACGCTGAGTACCCAAGAACAGTTCTGGATCAGGGTGAACTGTAGTACAATGACAGAAATGCATCACCCTCGTTTTTGACGAGGAAAACTGGAAACTATGGTACGTAGGCCACGTTGAAGCCCGCCGAATGGCACTCTGGAGCTGACGTTCAGCAGAGGCTACTGAGTAGAAGCTGTACCATATACAAAAGTCATCGACATACAGTGCCGGGGTTACCAGTGACCTAACAGAGCTCACCAACCCATTGATGGCGATTAGAAAGAGTGTAACACTCAACACTGAGCCCTGGTGGACGCTGTTCTTCTGTATTCAAGGGGAGCTAAATAAAGAACCAACTCTGACACTGAACAGGCTGTGGGATAAAAACTGACGGATAAAAACTGGTAAGGAGCCTCTGAGGCCCCAGTCATGAAGAGAACGCAAAACATGATGATGCCAAGCAGTGCCGTACGCCTCATGAAGATTGAAGAAGACTGCAACAAGATGTTGTCGTTTAGAGAAGGCCTGTCTGATCGCCGTCTCCAGTCGATGTAAATAGTCAATACAGGATCGTCCCTCCCAGAACTCACACTGGTAAGGTGAGAGAAGTCCCTGGGATTCAAGAACCCAGCATAATCTGCGGGCTACCATCCTTTCAAGTAATTTACAGGGAACATTTATCAGGGTTATTGGCCGATAACTGTCAAGCGACGACGGGTCCTTGCCGGGCTTGAGGGCAGGGACCACAATACTCTCCCTCTACTGGAAGGGGAAGACTCCTTGAAGCCAAATACGGTTATAAACTTGGAGGAGAAATTGTCGTTGTGAAGGGTTGAGGTGTTTCAGCAATTGATTATGGATATCGTTGGGGCCAGATGTTGAAACATGAGAAGAAGAGATGGCCAGCAATAGTTCCCAGTCAGTAAAATGAACGTTATATGGTTCCACCTGGTGAGAAGTAAAGCCTAATTTGAAGGTTTCGGCCTGGTGTTTCTTAAGGAGAAAGGTCGCTGGATATGAAGTTGCAGCTGATACATTGGCGAAGTGAGTTGCAAGATGTTCTGCAAGGACAGATGGCTCTGCACAGACCCCATCAGGCAGGGCAAGGCCAGGGATGGAAGACGGCTGCCAGCTACCTTGGATAAATTGGAGCATAGCCCACACACTTGTCAGAGGGACAGAAGAGCCCAAGGAGGAGACGACAAGATGCTCCCAGCATGTCCACTTACTTTGTTTGATTAAGTAATGAGCTCTGGGACGCAGAAGTTTGAAATGTATGAGGTCAGCAAGGGATCGGTGGCGCTTAAGATGTTGCAAGGCCCTAGGGGCTCGCGAATGGCTGCGGCAACAGTTGCGTTCCACCATGGGACCAGCCGACGAGTAGGAGGGCCTGTCGACCGGGGAACAGCGGAGTTGGCAGCTTGAGTAATCATGTTAGTCATTTGGCTTATAATATAATCAATAAAGCCTGAGGGGGAAGATGGGAAAAAAAAACCTGGGATGTTTATAGCAGCCAATTAGCATGATGGAAAACCCAAAGGGATACCCTGTCTCGTGGTAGATGTGAGGGAAGTGAAAGGATCAACGGAAAGTGGTTGCTATCGCAGAGGTCGTCATGTGCTGACCAGTGAAAGGGAGGAGAAGTGAGAGAGAGGTCTATGGCGGAAAAGATGCCATGAGCGGCACTAAAATGGGTTGGGGAACCGTCGTTGAGAAGGCACACGTCGTGGTCAGCAAGAAACTTGTCTATGAGGCGGCCCCGGCTAGATGTATAAGCACTGCCCCACGAAGGATGGTGGGCATTGAAGTCCCCAAAGATGAGGTAAGGAGGAGGGAGTTGCTGAAGGAGGGCAACTAGGGCAGCAAGTGTAGGTGGCCTGTCTGGGGAAGGTAGAGGTTGCAAATGGTTAACGGATTGTCCAAGTGAACCCGGACAGCAACCACTCCCAGGTACTGACAATATCTGTCCGGACCAATGTACAAACCCCACCAGACGCCTGGAGGGGACCAACCCAGTTCCGTCAAAAGGCACGGAAGTTGACGGAACCCACGGAGGGTCGGTGAATGTGCATTCATAAATCGCGATTCCTGCAGGACGATCCAGGCCGCAGAAGAGAGAGAGATTAGCTGTTTAATCTCCAAGAGGTGATGGTAGTAGCCATTATAATTTCACTGGAGGATCACATCACGAGGATCTAGGCGGGAAGCGAATGGGGTAACATCTGTCACACTGCTTTGTCAGCATCTGACACCAAAGAAGAAGGGTCGACATCCATAAACAGCTGCTCAGCCTCAATGAGATGAGCGAGTTGTGAAAGCACAGTCGGGACCTCCGGTGGTACCGGAGGTGCTTTATCTTGCAACTTTGATTTCTTCTTCTCCTCCTCCTCTTTCTCTCTTGCGGGATGGGAAGGACCAGTCCCAGAGAGAGAACTTTTGTCAATAAGGTCTGGTACTGACGAAAATCGGGCGACCTTGGAACTCACCGACTGAGTCCGATGGCCGACTGGAGGTCGAAGATCTCCGATCTTGGGAACGCCAGGATGGAAGGCCCTGAGATGGGGCACAGTCACCGGCAGGCGCCGGAGAAGGTGTGCACTTCTCTGGCTGGGAAGGGGTGGTACACAGGGGGAGGGCTACGGGAGCTACAGGAGAGGGAGATGTGAGGAGGGCGAGAACGGGATGTAGGGGGGAGATGGGAGCGGGAAGGGGAAGGTGAAAGGTTAGAAGATAATGTTGTAGTGAAGGTAGTTGCCATCTGCACAGGATGCAGATGTTCATATTTACTGCGGGCCTCAGGGTATGTCAAACCCTCTAGTGGTTTGTACTCTTATTTTCTTTTCTTTCTTGAACATTGGGCAATCTGGCGACCTTGAAGAGTGGTGTTTATGACAGTTGACGCACTCTGGCGGAGGAACACAGGGGCTCCCCTCATGTAGTGGGCGCCCACAATCACCGCATACGGGGACTGCTGTACAGCGAGAGGACATATGGCCAAACTGCATGCATCGAAAACATCGCATGGGAGGTGAAGGCCACGATAAAGACCCGGTATCAACGCGGTTGTCTTTAGGTCCCTCTGAACGTGGCGAACGAAATGTACACCACACCACTCGAGGTTGGTCCTAAGCTCCTCATCAGTTTGAAGGATGACATCCAGGTGGAATATTACACCCTGTACCATATTCAAAGATTTGTGTGGGAGTATTGTCACTGGGATGTCGCCAAGAGTGGTGCAGGCGAGCAAAGCCTCAGACTGGGCTACCGAGACTGTTTTAATAAGCAATGAGCCAGATCTAAGTTTACTCATCAAACTTGTCCTCTATGGCCCCAACAAAGAACAGTGGTTTAGTGGTAGTGAAAGTTCCTCTATCAGTCCTTGTGCAAACCAGGTCGTGAGGAAAGGGGTCAGCTTCTAACCGTAGAGCCTGGCCTTCCTCCCAAGGGGTAGTGAAGGGGCAGTGAGGGAGGGAAACAGCCTCGTATCTGCAGTAGCAGCATTAAAAGACCTCTTCCTGTCTTGAGAGACGGCCGATGCACAACCATTTTGAAATCTCTCTTTTCATAGTGCTAGACGTCCGCCCTGGTGTCACCCACTCCGAAACAGAGGCTCTCTCCATGGGCGCCACCCAGCCTCACCAAAGGCCACCTGGCACAATGGCCATTGCCGGGAGTTCTGATACCCCCCAAGGACAGGCATCAAGTCCTTGGCTTGCATGGAGAGGTCGCAGCTCAGACACCAGTAATGTAATTCCTGTGGAGTCAGCCAAAGGGTACATAACAGCCCCCCCCCCCCCCACGGACTGACTACATGTGCTGGGGACCTAGCCGGGGATGGGGGCTACGGCGAGGAAAGGAAGTGGAAAGTAAAGGATGGGACCCGCGGTGTAGGGGCTAGGTCGGGAGTTCTTCCCCAATTAGCTCACACGTTATTGGAGGATTTTGCTATGGAAGGTCAAATCCCGAGGGGGACCAAACTGGGCCGAAAACTGGTGTAAACAGCAGACAAAACCAAAATTGCAGGACAATCAGTACCATGGGATAGCCAAACCGTCATCTAGATAAACGCCGAGACGGGGTTGGAGAGGGTGGGAGGGAGCGATTGGGATGGGAAGGAGGGGGAACTAGGGAGAGGTAATGCAGCCTGGGGAAAGCAGGAAAAAAAGGCTGCAATGGCTTGGGGACCCGTGTGCGCCACACACGTACCCACGATATGCTGTGGGCCTCCTGATTGGGGGGAGGGGGGGAGGGAAGGAGAGGGAAAAGGAAATGATGAGGCTTTTAAGAGAGTGGGTAAGGAGCCATTCAAATACCGGGAGAGGGAAGACTTACCTTGGTGGGGAAAAAAGGAAGGTAAACAAATACTCATACACCCACACATATACACAAACGCAAACACACCTAGACAGACATACTGTAGAAAGCATAGAAGTTGGACAGAGATACCACTTGAGGCAGAAGTTCTGTCCAGAGAACCGAGGCAAAGATGTTAAAGATAGCGGGCGGGAATTTGAATATAGAGGAGGTTGAGACGGGAAGAGAGAATATGCTGAAGGGCAAGTTCCATCTCCAGAGTTCTGAAAGACTGGTGTCAGTGGTAAGTAGCCAGATAACCCAGACATTGTAACACTATGCCAAGATGCGCTGGCTGTGCACCAAGGCGTGTTTAGCCACAGGCTGATCCTCATTACCAACAAATACTGTCTGCCTGTGACCGTTCATGCGAATGGACAGTTTGTTGCTGGTCATTCCCACATAGAATGCTTCACAGTGCAGGCATGCCAGTTGGTAAATCACATGGGTACTATCGCAAGTGGCTCTGCCCTTGATCGTGTTCACCTCTTGGGTTATGGGACTGCAGTAAGTGGTGGTGGAAGGGTGCGTAGGGCAGGTTTTACAGCGGGAGCGGTTACAAGGGTAGGTGATAGAAGGTAGGGAAGTTGGTTTGGGGATTTCATAGGGATGGACTAGGAGGCTATGAAGGTTAGGTGGGCAGCGGAAAGACACACTTGGTGGAGTGGGAAGGATGTCATGAAGGATAGGATAGGATTTAAGGAAGTCTTATCTTTGCTGGAGAGCCACATTCATAGTCCACTCCAGTCCCGGAAAGTATCCGGTGTCAAGAGGGGCACTCCTGGGGTTCTTCTGTTCAAGGTTATGAATTTGGGGGGATGAGGAAGTGGCTGTGGCAATTTGCTTCTGTACCAGATCAGGAGGATAGCTGTGGGATGTGAAAGCTGTTATTAGGTTATTGGTTCAGAGACTCGGGACTGAGCAGACATGTTTGCCACGGAGACCTAAGCTGTAGGAAAGGGAACGTTTGATGTAGAATGGATGGCAACTGTCATAATGCAGGTACTGTTTATTGGTAGCCTTGATGTGGATTGATGTGTGAAGTTGGCCGTTGGACAGATGGAGGTCGACATTGAGGAAAGTGGCATGGGATTTGGAATAGGACCAGGTGAATTTGATGGGACCAAAGGAGTTGGGGTTGAAGAGGAAATTCTGGAGTTCTTCACTGTGAGTCTAGATCATGAAGATGTCATCAATGAATCTATACCAAACTTTGGGTTGACAGGCTTGGGTATCTAGGAAGCCTTCCTCTAACCGTCCCATAAATAAGTTTGCATATCGGGGCCATTTTAGTTCCCATGGCTGTTCCCATTAGTTGTTGGTATGTTACATAGCCCATATTTCTAACTTTTCCTTCATCCATATATTATGCCTCCCTAACATTATCCCTACAACAACCCCATACAGTTTTATTTACATTCCCTCCATAAACATGCTTTCTCCCTAGGCAGATTACGCTCCCACATTCTTTTTACTCAGGCTTTTCGGACATTTGGCATCACTCCCAAGTGCCTAACACTAAAAGTTCCCATCTCTGGCTGTAACCCATCCTTTCATCCCGCCCTATACCAATTCCATACTGAACAATCCATAGCCCTCACCCGCCTAATCCTTAACCTACACATCAACTCCGCAAATGAACACACCTGTCAACTCCTATCCCTAATCAAAATCCTCAACCTTTCCTCTCCCACATCCACACCTGCAATTCAGAACATCCTCCTTCAGGCCAACCGCTAATTAGAACAACATGCCACGCACCAGCTCAAAAAACTATCCAGTCTCCTGGTCACCAACCTCCGGAAAGGCAATACTCTCTCCCTCAATAACCTCTCCAATAAACCTCAACCTCTTATTGCACAGAAACTCAAAATTCCAAGTCTTTGCTGGAGATATAACTTTGCCACGAAGAAAAATAATCTTACTGCTAATGATCCAGCTCCCCAAGACATTATTCAAATTGAACCCTGCCTGGAACAGTTCCGTCCTCCATCACAGCGAGACCCACCTGCTCTGCCTCAAAATCACCCTCTTCAAACTTTCCAGGAATCCTTAATTCCAACCTTGCCTCCCAGTCTTCCCTGAGAAACCTTAATCCTACTCCCAACGTTACTACAGCTAAATCCCGAACTATCCGTGATGTGAAGGCTGACTGTTCCATCGTCATTCTCCCAGCCGACAAGGGATTCACGACCGTGGTACTTGATCGGCGGGAGTATGTGGCTGAAGGACTACAGCAGCTTTCAGATAGTACCACATATAAAGTTTGTCAAGGCAATCCTATTCCTGATGTCCGGACTGAGCTACAAGGAATCCTCAAAACCCTAGGCCCCCTACAAAACCTTTCACCTGACTCCATTAACCTCATAACCCCACCAACACCGCACATTCTACCTACTTCGCAAGATTCACAAACCTAATCATCCCGCCGCCCCAGTGTGGCCGGTTACCAAGCCCCTACAGAACGAATCTCTGCCTACATAGACCAACACCCTCAACCCATCGTGTGCAGTCTCCTATCCTTCATTAAAGACACCAACAAATTCCTTGATTGCCTGAAATCCTTACCCAGCCTGTTACCTCCAGAAACCATCCTCGTAACCATTGATGCCACTTCCTTATACACAAATATCCCACATGTCGAGGGCCTCGTTGCAATGTAGTATCTCCTATCAAGCCGACCACCCACTTCCCTACCTACAACCTCTTTCCTTAATACCCTAGCCAGCTTCATCCTAACCCACAACTTCTTCACTTTTGAGGGCCAGACATACCAACAACTAAAGGGAACAGCCATGGGAACCAGGATGGCCACCTTGTACGCAAACTTATTTATGGGACGCTTAGAGGAAGCCTTCCTAGAGACCCAAGCCTGTCAACCCAAAGTTTGGTACAGATTCATTGATGACATCTTCATGATCTGGACTCACAGTGAAGAACTCCAAAATTTCTTCTTCAACCTCAACTCCTTTGGTCCCATCAAATTCACCTGGTCCCATTCCAAATCCCATGCCACTTTCCTCATTGTCGAACTGCATCAATCCAACGGCCAACTTCACCCATCCATCCACATCAAACCTACCAATAAACAACAGTACCTGAATGATGACAGTTGCCATCCATTCCACATCAAACGTTTCCTTCCCTACACCTTAGTTCTCCGTGGCAAATGTGTCTGCTCAGTCCCGAGTCTCTGAACCAGTACACCAATAAACTAATAACAGCTTTCACATCCTGCGGCTATCCTCCTGATCTGATACAGAAGCAAATTGCCAGAGACACTTCCTCATCCCCCAAAATTCAGAACCCTCAACAGAAGAACCCCTGGAGTACACCCAGTCACCAGATACTTTCCGGGACTGGAGTGGACTCTGAATGTGGCTCTGCAGCAAGGCTACGACTTCCTTAAATCCTTCCTTGAAATGAGATCCATCCTTCATGACATCCTTCCCACTCCACTGAGAGTGTCTTTCTGCTGCCCACCTCACCTCCATAGCCTCCTAGTCCATCCCTATGAAATCCCCAAACCAACTTCCCTACCTTCTATCACCTACCCTTGTAACCGCTCCCGCTGTAAAACCTGCCCTACGCACCCTTCCACCACCACTTACTGCAGTCCCATAACCCAAGAGGTGAACACGATCAAGGGCAGAGCCACTTGCGAAAGCACCGACGTGATTTACCAACTGACATGCCTGCAATGTGAAGCGTTCTATGTGGGAATGACCAGCAACAAACTGTCCATTCGCATGAACAGTCACAGGCAGACAGTGTTTGTTGGTAATGATCACCCTGTGGCTAAACACACCTTGGTGCACGGCCAGCACATCTTGGCACAGTCTTACACCATCCAGGTTATCTGGATACTTCCCACTGACACCAATCTGTCAGAACTTCGGAGATGGGAACTTGCCCTTCAGCATAGTCTCTCTTCCCGTTGCCCACCTGGTGTCAACCTCCACTAAATTCAAATTCTCACCCACCACCTTTAACATCTTTGCCTCAGTTCTCTGGACAGAGCCTCTGCTTCAAGTGGTATCTCTGCCCAACTTCTTTGCTTTCCACAGTATGTCTGCCTAGGTGTGTGTGTGTGTGTGTTTTTATGTTACTATCAGCACCTGTGCTCCTTCGCCTGGTAAGTAAACAGCTACCGTACTATATAAACCAGTTGACCTATACCTAACTGTCAAACAGAAGTTACAGATAACTTCTTAATCTACGTTACACTTGTAAAGAAACTATCGTCTTTAGCTCAGGTAGGATATCATTGGTCAAAGCTGATGTGTCTTATCATAGACTTAAGTTGACCTCGCATACATTACAGTTGTCACTTTTGTTTTAAATTATTTTCATTGTACGGATTTTAAAGTTACTTAAAATTTGTTGAGGAACAGGTTTTTTTTTTATGTTAAACTTTGGAAAATTACAGAGCTACAAATTTAAGAGGGCATTAGGAGCAACAAGCAATATACCTATTTTGTTCTAATTATATCATATTCATGAAAATTAGCATGGTGATAAATTTAGATGCCAAGAGTATTACTATTAGGGCCTACATAATATTTTGCCCTTAGTTCATGTTAAAAACAAATGTTATGGAATTTATAACTTCCATTCAGTAGCTTAAGTTTACAGTCAGTGTCCCGGCGTGGTGTCTCGTGTTTAGATGTTGGCTATAGTTGTTGCAGGTGAAGTACGGCAGTCATGTTCTTTTTCCAAATGTTTTGTTATGAATTTTTCCAGTGACTATTACAGTTAATTTATTGAGCAGACAAGAGTACATTGAGAACCTGTCAACCATAGAGCAGGACCAGCATCAATTATTTACTTAATGGCTGGCACGAAAAAGTAATCCTATCACTCTGTTTGCTCCTGCCACTGCCGACATCTGAACACTCAACACTATACCATGACACGAACTGTAAAAATTTACTGATATTTTAATAGATTAACCAATATTTTTGAGGTTTTCTTTTTGTTTTACATATTTCTTTATTGTAAAAGTCAAAAACTTAGAGAAAGTTCCATTTTTCTTGTTTATTTTTATCACATTTGCCTCACTTCATCCTACCTACACTCCAAAGATTATATGAAAGGCTACTGAAATGCAACTGCACTTGTCAAAATTAGTACCATTACCTATGTGGAATTCTGTACCATGTAAGAATGGTCAGAGGGCCTTAACTGTGATTGTGAGTAAATAACGAACACACTTAACAGGCATATTATTTAAAACCTAAATCTTACTGAGTTAACATATTTAATTAGTGAAGTAATGTTTTATGTTCTGTGCAGAACCAAGCATGCCTTATATTTATATCATTTCCAGATGGGTAGTTGAACCAACCGAAACTTAGAAATGGTATGGCCACTTTCACTCAGTCTAAAACTTAATACGAAACCAAAGGGAAATAAAATAGAATATTCACTGCAAAGCAGTTAAATTTGTTTTGTTCGACTGTGTCAAATTCGTCATAACAAAAAACTTCCTAAAGCAAGTAACTTATGCGCAGTTTTTCGCACGGGTCTAAATCATCACATGTCCAACAGAATTAGCAACCAAGAAACAAGTATCACTAGAAACAGCTTAATTACCTGTGCAGTTTCCGGCACGCCGTTACTGCCCGAAGACTGTGGCTCGACGTTTTCTTCAGCTGCCGGCTGTTCTACTACAATCAGCACAAAAAAAACAATGCCGGGAAAACGCCACATATACGCACAACAGAGAAAATGACAGAATTGGAGTAAATTTCATTATCAAAAGTTGCATTAGCTTACACAGACTTCATGTACAATATAGAAACAAAGGGAAGTCAATTACGCACTTTATTTCCGTCAACGCTATCAGCACACGCAACTTACCTCCGGTTGTCGACATTTTTAAGTTTGTATTTGATTATGTAGTCGTGCCAACATTAACCCTGCGAAATTCTCCAAGTATACGTAACGCTCGTTGATACTACAGCACAAATTCACCACATCATTAGCAAGTAACAGTGTACAGAGCTACGAACTTCACTGCAAATATGAAATATAAAGGAAAAGCCGAAATACACTTATCATAAAGTTATAAACACACACTTTTCCGCCTAGTGGAATCGGTTGACAGTTCGGCAATTCCAATTTCAAAGAAGTTTGGTAGAGATAGTAACTGTATGAAGAAAAGTGTTTCAAATGTGCAATAATTACTGGCGCCAAAAATCTATGCGACTTATAACATTCGAAAGAAAGTTTCTAAATATTTCTATTGAACCAGTGTTCATTATAGGTCAATTCATACTATCCGTCAAGTTGCATTCACAATGCCCGTTACGTTAATTCGCTTATTGGAATACGTAATACTGAAAGTGAGGTAGCATCCCGTAATGTAAAAAGTCAAGGCCAATTCACACTGTCCGTCACGTCAACGTCACGTCACGGAACCGTCACGTCAAGTTGTATTCACACTGTCCGTCCGTGTCCGTCACGTCAATTCGTCCATCTCAATACGCGATGTTGAAAGTGAGGTTATGAATGGCGATTTGTTATGTAGAAAGTCATAGTTTAACCCTAGAATCGACGAAACAACAATGCTAAATGTTATTGACGGCCAAAGAAAACTTTACGACGTATGTTTTTGGCCAACTTATTGGGAACTGAAACAACAATTCAAAACATCGACATCTATTTTCAAGCGAAAAAATAAACATACGAAAACATCAAACAATACTTATAAGAGCATGGATAGCGCCTGATTACATTGTCCATTACGATTTGTCCGCTGACATTGTTAGTACCATCGTAAACAACTGACTTGTTGTCTTTCATTAGAACTGAATTTTTCATTTAAAATGTTATTTAATGAAAAATGCGTAATCAAATTACAATCTTATTCAAATAAACAGTTTGCTTTAGTCTTTTCTGTTACAATGTCACATGACATAAACCATTTTTTGGTTTCATATATCAGACTTCGATTTTAGGGGGACACTCAATTGACAAAAATATTTAAGTCGCCATGAAACATTTGAGATTTGCCCCTAAAACGAAGTATAATAACGAAATAAAGATTAATAAGACACATTTGCATATAAACAGTGCACTCGTAGTCTGCAACATGTAATTCGCGTGTCGAATATAGGTTAACTTCCGATGTTAGCAGACGGCCGTTCCGTCAAAACATTCTTCTCGAGAAAGCTTGACGGACGGTGACGTGACGTGACGGTCCGGTGACGGACAGTGTGAATGCCGCCATTAGAAATACATTGCGGAATGTTCTGACGGATGGTGACGTGACGTGACGTGACGGACAGTGTGAATTGGCCTTCATAGTTTAGTATTGGGATGGAGGAACCAACAACGTTAAATATTATTGATGAACAAAGCAAACTTTAAAATTTTAGTTTCTGATTAATTTAGTGTGCTAAAGTGCTGGGAAGTGGAATTACATTTCAAATTTGTGTATTAAGGCCAATTCACACTGTCCGTCACGTCACGGCACGTCACCGTCCGTCAGAACATTCCGCAATGTATTTCTAATGGCGGCATTCACACTGTCCGTCACCGGACCGTCACGTCACGTCAACGTCCGTCAAGCTTTCTCGAGAAGAATGTTTTGACGGAACGGCCGTCTGCTAACATCGGAAGTTAACCTATTTTCGTCACGCGAATTACATGTTGCACTCGACGATTGTACTGTTTATATGCAAATGTGTCTTATTCATCTTTGTGTTGTTGTTGTATCTCGTTTTAGGGGTAAATCTCAAATGTTTCATGACGACTTAAATATTTTTGTCAATTGAGTGTCCCCCTAAAATCGAGGTCGGATATCTGAAACCAAAAAATGGTTTATGTTACGTAACATTATAACAGAAACGACTGAAGCAAACTGTTTATTTGAATAAGATTGTAATTTGATTACGCAATTTTCATTAAATAACACTTTCAATTAAAATGTCAGTTCTAATGAAAGACAAAAATTCAGTTGTTTACGACGATATTAACAATGTCAGCAAGCAAATCGTAATGGTTAAAGTATACAGGCGCTATTTATGCTATTACAAGTATGGTTTGATGTCTTCATATGTTTATTTTTTCGCTTGAAAATAGATGTCGATGTTTTGAAATGTTGTTTCAGTTCCCAGTAAGTTGGCCAAAAACATACACTGTAAAGTTTTCTTTGGCCGTTAATAACATTTAGCGTTGTTGTTCCCCCTTTCTAATATAAAAAACTATGACTTTCTACATAACAGATCGCCACTCATAACCTCACTTTCAACATCGCGTATTGAGATGGACGAATTATTGACGTGACGGACACGGACGGACAGTGTGAATACAACTTGACGTGACTGTTCCGTCACGTGACGTTGACGTGACGGACAGTGTGAATTGGCCTTAAATCTCAAATGTTTCATGACGACTTAAATATTTTTGTCAATTGAGTGTCCCCTAAAATCGAGGTCGGATATCTAAAACCAAAAAATGGTTTATGTTACGTAACATTGTAAAATAAATGACTGAAGCAAACTGTTTATTTGAATAAGATTGTAATTTGATTACGCTTTTTTCATTAAATAACACTTTAAATGAAAATGTCAGTATGAAAGACAAAAATTCAGTTGTTTACGACGCTATTAACAATGCCAGTGAGCAAATCGTAATGGTTAAAGTATACAGGCGCTATTTATGCTCTTACAAGTATGATTTGATGTCTTCATATGTTTATTTTTTCGTTTGAAAATAGATGTCGATGTTTTGAAATGTTGTTTCAGTTCCCAGTAAGTTGGCAAAAACATACACTGTAAAGTTTTCTTTGGCCGTTAATAAAATTTAACGTTGTTGTTCCCCCTTTCTAGTATTAAACTATGACTTTTTACATAACAGGTCGCCACTCATAACCTCACTTTCAACATCGCGTACTGAGATGGACGAATTGACGTGACGGACAAGGACGGACAGTGTCAATACAACTTGACGCGACGGTTCCGTGACGTGACGGACAGTGTGAATTGGCCTTTAAGGTACATTGACACTGACAATAAAATCGGCGCCATTTGACTTACGTCACAGAAAATGCTAGTGTAAATTGCAAATATTTGGATGGCGCCACTCAAATGTCACCACTTGATAAAGTTCAGGTTATTTGAAGTTTGTGACGCCGTTTCTCAGAATCAAAACAAAGTGCCGCCATGTTTATTTGAAGGCTATTGCTGTATTTGGTGTTTTCGTGTATTTATGCCCACGTTCAACAAACAATGTGCATTTTAATTGCTCATCAAATTAATGATCTATCCAAAATAAGTGCTTTTAAGTATGATTTGTTGGGTAAAGGCCAATTCACACTGTCCGTCACGTCACGTCACGTCACCGTCCGTCAGAACATTCCGCAATGTATGTCTAATGGCGGCATTCACACTGTCCGTCACCGGACCGTCACGTCACGTCAACGTCCGTCAAGCTTTCTCGAGAAGAATGTTTTGACGGAACGGCCGTCTGCTAACATCGGAAGTTAACCTATTTTCGTCACGCGAATTACATGTTGCACTCGACGATTGTACTGTTTATATGCAAATGTGTCTTATTCATCTTTGTGTTGTTGTTGTATCTCGTTTTAGGGGTAAATCTCAAATGTTTCATGACGACTTAAATATTTTTGTCAATTGAGTGTCCCCCTAAAATCGAGGTCGGATATCTGAAACCAAAAAATGGTTTATGTTACGTAACATTATAACAGAAACGACTGAAGCAAACTGTTTATTTGAATAAGATTGTAATTTGATTACGCAATTTTCATTAAATAACACTTTCAATTAAAATGTCAGTTCTAATGAAAGACAAAAATTCAGTTGTTTACGACGATATTAACAATGTCAGCAAGCAAATCGTAATGGTTAAAGTATACAGGCGCTATTTATGCTATTACAAGTATGGTTTGATGTCTTCATATGTTTATTTTTTCGCTTGAAAATAGATGTCGATGTTTTGAAATGTTGTTTCAGTTCCCAGTAAGTTGGCCAAAAACATACACTGTAAAGTTTTCTTTGGCCGTTAATAACATTTAGCGTTGTTGTTCCCCCTTTCTAATATAAAAAACTATGACTTTCTACATAACAGATCGCCACTCATAACCTCACTTTCAACATCGTGTATTGAGATGGACGAATTATTGACGTGACGGACACGGACGGACAGTGTGAATACAACTTGACGTGACGGTTCCGTGATGTGACGTTGACGTGACGGACAGTGTGAATGGGCCTTAACAGTGATAGTTAGACATCGGAATGTAGGACAAAGTTTTCATGAGCATATTGTAGTTAATTTACGTATTTTATGATGTTCTTATATAGTGTATGCTTAATATTTGTGTGTGACTAAACAGGTGTTATTGAGTGATTACTGAAGGGAGATTTGTAGGTATGCAACAGACTATTTAATTCTACAAATACGGAAAATGGGTATGGTGCTGGCAGTGTATTCAGATGCTGGAATTGGCATCTTCATTGCTCATAAACACTTGCCAGATGGATTTTATAAAGGAAGTGACAAAGTTAATGTTGTAATTTCTGATTGAGGGTTAAATTGTAAGACGCTTCTCGTTGGGCTGCAGTGATTATGTTGCACCAATGGTAATGACGGGAACTCAGTTGACCAATAATGTTTTTTCGTGACAATTTCAATTAAAACGAAAATTATTTTTTTCTGAATGGACAAGGGTACATACAAGAACCTTTCAACCATAGAGCAGGTACAGTACTAATTTTGCTGCAAGTGAAACGAGCAGCAATAACATTTACTCTGTAGGTCGTGAAAAATATTAACGCTATTCTACACTTCATTGTTCATCTGTTGCCAACATAAGCACTGGAGCCTGGCGATAAGCGTCGTAAAATTTTAAAAATCGATATAAATTAAAAATTCGTCGTATTTAACTGTGGGCAAGTATAGTTATTTATATTAGGTTTCAAATAAGCGTCCATTACATTGTAACTAGCATCCAGAACATTACAGTACATCAGAACACTGAACTTGTTTTGATGACAAGAAATCAAGTTTGAAGAGATGACAGGTAATGGTCAGGTGTCAAATATCACAATGATACTTATAGTATCACTTGATCAAGTACTGCGTTTCTAATGTTGATATCGGACTTTCTTACAGAGCTTGATAAGCAGATCCCAATCGAAATATACTTTTTTTTTTTTTTTTTTTTTTTTTTTTTTTTTTTTTAAATTCGTAATTTGATTCAGTAATAGAGGTTTGTTTACATGTGCTACTTAGTTTATACCTGTCTTTAATAAAGAAGTGTTGTTTATATGCAAAATACATTTCCAAACAACAACATTTACATTTTATCCCCCTCTTATTGCAGTCTTATAAAAATTCCAATTCGATAACTTACATTTTAACACTAATGTCTGTTCGAAAAATCTCAGCTGATGCCATGTTGGCAGTCATGCAACCAGGATTCCGATGCTATGGCGCCGTTTTGTGGCTAGTAGCAACGTACCTTTGTGATGAGTGAGGTTATAGTTGCTGCCCTCAGACCGTGGCATTGGCATCTAGCTGTGATCAGCGCGTTTTGCAGTTTAAAGCCTTTACTGCTGCTCCAGAGCAATATGTGAACAAACTACTCAATGAATTGGCGAAACTTAAAGCACAGCTCGCAATGAAAGATAGCAACGACAGTAGCAACATTCGTGCTTCTATTGCACGTCATAATTCTTGGTGTTGGTACCAAAGACGCTTTGGCAAAGCTGCAAGACAGTGCCCACAACCTTGCAATTACGCAAATGATGTTGGCGAGCACAAGTAGGCGCGCGTGCTCGTCTGGAGTATTCTCAGCGAGTACTTCATAAATTGAGTGCTATGGTTGGTCTCCAGAAGTTCGATACCTTGGAGTGCAACTCGATAGTAAATTTAAACAACGTATTTTACTTTAGAAAGAAAAAATGGTCAAATTAATCCAAAACCAGTTTCCGTTATTGCACAGTACCCAGATGGCCACACAGACCAAATACGTTTATTCAATTCCACAGTCGTCCCTGCCATGACACATGGATGCTCATCTTGGAGAATGGCACCAGCAATATAAAAATGTTACAAGTACTGCAAAACAAGTGCCGCAGGCTCATTCTATGAGCCCCTAGATGGGCCAGAACGAGAGTTATATAGCAAGCTACAAATGGGCACTATACAAGACTTTATCAAGCACACAAGGAACTTACTAAGGCACCTAGAATATATGGGCACAGTAAACCCCGCGAGATGGCACCGTGTGAGAGATCCATGGGCAATTTTTAAAAATCCACCATAATAGAAAGTGTAGGACCTCTGATAATAAAGGTGACCAACATCTGAGTAGGGCAAAAGAGTGACTGCTCCGAAGTCCGCTAACGCAGAACTGTTATTATAATATTCAGTTGACTTGGCACACATGACATCCAGCTTTCTCAGAAGGCAGCACTTCAGAGGAGACCCATTAAATAATAATAATAATAATAATAATAATAATAATAATAATAATAATAATAATAATAATAAAATAAAAAAATAAAACTTTTGGAAAAAAGACATTGAAATTGAAATTGATGACGAGTTTTCTCCTACATGGACCTTTGTGATTGCTGATGTTTCAGTGTTTCAGGCCTGATATTAGGAGCGGTGTTTCTTACACATTTTTCATTGGTACCTGATACGAGTGCTTCTGCCTTCCAAGCTTTTGAGTGTGCCAGGCCATGTACTGTACGGTGCCGTCAATATCAGCCACGTGGACTTGCTACCAGCAGATGATGACCTCGGTCAGCCGTTTCTGCGGGAGTTCCCATCGCTGACAGCTCCTGCTGTGGCTCGTGGCAAAGTGGGACACAATACTACACACCACATGCACACTACACCTGGCCCACCTGGGCTAGTAGGCCTAGGCACTTACCTCCTGATAAATTACATGCTGGTAAAGCTACATTTGATGAAATAATTTCTTATAGGACAGAGTCTAGATCAAGCATGGCCAACATTTCCACCCCACAGGTGGGGTACACTGTAGTTGACCGTCCCAGCCACGGCTGTGTGTTGCTACTGCCCCACACATCGCTGCGCACAGTGCGCAGGGCAAAGATCGCCTGCGGACGGCGGCGTGGCCTGTGCACGTGGAGAGGTGTTTGACCATGCCTGGTCTAGATCAAACAGAGCTTGGACATCACCACTCCATATGGTGAAGAAGAAAAACTGATCATGGTGCATTTGTGGGGACTATAGGGGCCTTAATGTTCACACTATCCCTGACAGATACTCAGTTCCCAATGTGTCTCAGTAATAATTTGAATGGTGCTCGTTTCTCTAGTTCTTCTACATCTACATCTACATGGGATACTCTGCAAATCAAATTTAAGTGCCTGGCAGAGGGTTAATCGAACCACCATTATACTATTTATCTCCCATTCCATTCTCGAATAGCGCGCAGGAAGAAAGAACACCTGAATCTCTCCGTTCGAGCTCTCATTTCTCGTATTTTATTCTGATGATCATTTCTACCTATGTAAGTGGGAGTCTACAATACATTTTCGCATTCGGAGGAGAATGTTGGCGATTGGAGTTTCGTAAGTAGCCTACGCCGCAGCGATAAGCGCTGTTGTTGTGATGAGTCCCATCCCAGATCCTGTATCATTTCAGTAACGCTGCCTGTATCGTGACAATACGAAACGATCTGCCCTTCTTTGGACTCTTTCAATGTCCTCCATCAAACCCACCTGATAAGGATCCCACACTGGGCAGCGATACCACAAAAATGGATGGATAAGCGTAGTGTATGCAGTTTCTTTTGTAGTTCTGTTGCACGTTTTAAGGGTTCTGCCAATAAAACGCAGTCTCCGGTTTGCCTTTATCTACGTGTTCTTTCCAGTCTGAGGTAATAGTAATTCTTAGGTATTTTGTGGAGTTTACGGCCTTCATATTTGATTGATCTACCTTGTAAACAAAATATAATGGATCTCTTTTCGTACTCATGTGGACGACTTCACACTTCTCATTATTTAGAGTCAATTGCCAATTTTTACACCATACTGATATCTTCTGCCAAGGTGGGATGGCTTGCGCACCTCTACGATACAGATAGCCGTACCGTAGGTGCAACCACAGCGGATGGGTATCTGTGGAGAGGCCAGACAAACGTGTGGTTCCTAAAGAGGGGCAGCAGCCTTTTCAGTAGTTACAGGGGCAACAATGTGGATGATTGACTGAGCTGGCCTTGTAACATCAGCTAATGTGGTTTTTCCATACAGTTACTGCGAATGGCTGAAAGCAAGGGGAAACTACAGCCGTTACTTTTCCTGAGGACATGCATCATGAATATATGATGATGGCGTCTTCTTGAGTAAAATATTCTGGAGGTAAAATAGTCCCCCATTCGAATCTCCGGGTGGGGACTACTCAGGAGGATGTTGTCATCAAGAAAAACAAGACAGGCATTCTACGGATAGGAGTGTGGAATGTCCTAACCCTTAATTGCGTAGGTAAATTAGAAAATCCGAAAAGAGAAATGAATAGGTTAAAATTATATATGATAGGGATTAGTGAAGTTCAGTGGCAGGATGAATAGGATTTCTGGTCAGGTGCGAACAGGGTTATAAATACAAAATCAGTTGGTGGTAACGCAGGAGTATGTCTAATAATGAATAAGAAAATAGGAATGCTGGTAAGTTACTATGAACAGCATAGTGAACGCATTATCATAGTAAAGATAGACACAAAACCAACACCGAGTACAGTAGTACAAGTTTATATGCCAACTAGCTCTGCCAATGATGAGGATATTGAACAAGTGTATGAGAAGATAAAAGCAATTATTCAGAAAATTAAGGGAGATGAAAACGTGATTGTGATGGGGGACTGGAACTCGGTCGTAGGAAAGGGAAGAGAAGGAAATGTAGTAGGTGAATATGGACTGGGAAAAAGGAATGAAAGAGGAGATCGGTTGATAGAATTCTGTGCAAAGCACAATTTAATGATCACCAACACTTGGTTTAAACATCATGAAAGAAGGCTGTATAAGTGGAAGAGACCAGGAGACACTGGACGGTGTCAGATTGACTTTATAATGGTAAGGAATAGATTTAGGAACCAGTTTTAAATTGTAAGACATATCCAGGGGCAGATATAGACTCTGACTATAACTTACTGATTATGAACTGCAGATTAAAACTTAAGAGACTGCAGAAAGGTAGAAAAGTTAGGAGATGGAACCTGGAGAAACTGAATGAACCAGAGGTGGTGGAGGGTTTCAGAGGCAGCATTAGGCAAGGATTGGCTGAAACGGGGGAAAGTAATACAGTAGAAGAAAAATGGGTAGCTCTGAGAGATAGGGTAGTGAAGGCTGCAGAGAATCATATAGAGAGAAAGACAAGGCCTAACAGAAATCCCTGGATAACACAGGATATACTGAACTTAATTGATGAGAGGAGAAAATATAAAAATTCCGCAAGTGAAGAAGGCAAAAGGGAATACAGACGTCTGAAAAATGAGGTTGACAGGAAGTGTAGACTAGCTAAGCAGGAGTGGCTTGAGGAGAAATGCAAGACCGTAGAAAAACGTATAAATAGGGGAAAGATAGATACCGCCTACAGGAAAATAAAAGAGACATTTGGAGACAAGAAAAGTAGCGGTATGAATATCAAGAGCTCGGACGGAAAACCAGTACTAAGCAAAGATGGGAAATCTGAAAGGTGGAAGGAATATATATATGGTCTGTATAAAGGAAATAAACTTGAAAGCAGTATTCTAGAAATGGAAGATGATGTAGAGGAGGATGAGAGAGGAGATACTATACTCCGAGAAGAATTTGACAGAGCACTAAAAGATTTTAGTGGAAACGAGGCCCCTGGAATAGATGGCATTCCGTCTGAACTGCTGATAGCGTTAGGAGAGCCAGTCATGAAGAAATTGTTCCACCTAGAACACAAGATATATGAGACAGGGGAAATACCCTCCGACTTCAAGAAGAAAATACTAATTCCAATCCCAAAGAAATCAAGTGCAGACAAATATGAAAATTACAGAACTATCAGCTTAATAAGTCATGGTTGCAAAGTACTGACACGAATAATTTATAGACGAATGGAAGAACTGGTGGAATCTGACCTTGGGAAAAATCAGTTTGGATTTAGGAGAAATGTTGGAACACGGGAGGCAATACTTACATTACGGCTTATCTTAGAAGATAGGCTAAGGAAAGGCAAACCTACGTTTTTGGCGTTTGTAGATCTGGAGAAAGCTTTTGACAATGTCGAATGGAAGACACTCTTTCAAATTCTAAAGGTAGCAGGGGTAAAATATAGGGAGCAAAGAGTTACATTCAACTTATACAAAAACCAAACAGCGGTTATTAGAGTCGAAGGGCATGAAAAGTACACAGAGGTTGGGAAGGGAGTAAGACAGGGTTGTAGCATTGCCCCATTGGTGTTTAATGTGTACATTGAGCAAGCAGTGAAGAAATGCAAGGAGAAATTTGGAGAGGGTATTATACTTCAGGGAGAAGAAATAAATACTTTGCGGTTTGCCGAGGACATAGTAATCCTGTCACAGACTGCAAACGACCTGGAAGAGCAATTGAATGGAATGGACAGTGTCTTGGAAAGAGGGTATAAGATGAACATCAACAAGAGTAAAACAAGGATAATTAAATGTAGTGTCAGAAAATCAGGCAATGCTGAAGGAATTAAATTAGGTAATGAGGCAATAAAAGTAGTTGACGACTTTTGTTACTTGGGTAGTAAGATAACTTATGATGGCCGAAGTAAAGAAGATATAAAATGCAGGATGGTTATGGGAAGAAAGGCGTTTCTGAAGAAGCGAAACTTGTTACATCCAATATTAGTTTAATTGTTAGGAAGTCCTTCCTGAAGGCATTTTTCTGGAGTGTAGCATTGTATGGAAGTGAATTGTGGATGGCAAGGAGTTCAGACAAAAATATGATAGAAGCTTTTGAAATGTGGTGCTACAGATGAATGATGAAAAATAGATAGGTAGATCACGTAACTAATGAGGAGGTGCTCAATAGAATTGGGGCGAAAAGGAGTTTCTGGCGTACTCTAACTAAGAGAAGGGATATGTTGGTGGGATATATTCTGAGACATCAAGGGGTCGTCAACTTAGCATTAGAAGGAAGTGTGTGGGGTAAAAATCGTAGAGGGAGACCGAGGGACGAATACAGTAAGCAGATTCAAAGGGATGTAGGTTGCCAAAAGTACTCTCAAATGAAGAGACTTGCACAGGTCAGGTTAGCGTGGAGAGCTGCATCAAACCAGTCTGTGGACTGAAGACCACAACAAAACAACTGATATCTTATTCAGGTCGTTCTGCAATTGGTTTTGATTTTCAGATGTGTTTACTAGACGGTAAATGACGGCGTCATCTGCAAACAACCTAAGAGCGCTACTGGGATTTTTCCCTAAGTCGTTTATGTAAATAATGAACAGCAGAGGACCAATAACACTACCCTGTGGAATGCCCGATATCACTTCTGTTTTAGTCGATGCCTTACCATGGATTACTACGAACTGTGTCCTCTCTGATAGGAAATCCTCTATCCAATCGCAAATTTGGGTCGATATACCATAACCACGCAATTTGATTAAAAACGGTTTGTGAGGTATGGTGTCAAAAGCCTTCTGGAAATCAAGAAATCGATTTGCGAATCTAGTTGTTTTTCGCATCAGCGATATTTTCTAAATTCGTGTTGACCTTGGGTCAATAGATCGTTCTGTTCGAGATAATTCATAATATTTGAATAAAGGATATGTTCCAAAACCCTGCTGCAAAATGACGTCAATGAAATAGACCTGTAGTTTAGTGGGATACTCCTACTGCCTTTCTTGTATATAGGTGTGACCTGTGCAACTTTCCAATCTTTTGGTACAGATCCTTCTTTGAGAGAGCGGTTGTATATGGCTGTTAAGTAAGGAGCTATCGTTTCAGCATAATCAGATAGAAATCTAATGGGTATACAATCCGGACCAGAAGACTTGGTCTTGTTAAGTGATTTTAGGTACTGAACTACTCCGATGATGTCTACTACTACGTTACTCATTACGGTCCTTGTTCGTAATTCTAAATCTGGAATGTTGGTTTCGTCTTCTTTGGTGAATGTTTTTCTAAAAGCTATGTTTAGTAATTCTGCTTTAGTAGCTCTGTCATCAGCAGGATCGCCATTACTATCACATAGTGAGGGTATTGTTTGTGTTTTGCCCCTGGTATTTTTAACGTATTACCAAAATCTCTTTGAGTTTTCAGTCAAATTTTGAGAAAGAGTTTCATTGTGATAAGTATTGTAGGCATCTCGCATTGAAATCCTTGGTAAATTTCGAACTGGTTTGTAGGATCGCCAATCCTGGGGATTTTGTGTTCGTTTAAATTTAGCATGCCTTTTCCTTTGCTTTTGCATCAATGTCCTGAAAATGTTCAAATGTTTGTAAAGCTTATGGGACTTAACTACGGGGTCTTCAGTCCCTAAACTTACAAACTACTTATGAACTACTTACGAACTAGGAGGGCACAAATATCCATGCCCGAGGGGGGATTCGAACCCCCGACCGTAGTGGCCGTGCAGACCGTGACTGAAGCGCCTCAGTCTCCTCGGCCACCGCGGCCGGCTCAATGTCCTGACCTATTTTGTGTACCAAGGGGGATCGCCTCCTTCTTTTATTAATTTATTTGGTATAAAACTGTCAATTGCTGTCGATACCACTTCTATGAATTTGAGCCACATCTGGTCTACACCTACGTTTAGTGTTAGAAACGAGTGGAAGCTGTCTTTCAAGAAGCAATGTATTTCATTTCTATCTGCTTTCCTGAAAAAATATACTTTTCGTTTATTTTTGGTGACTTTGGGACTTTCGATATTCAGTCTCGCTACAACAGCTCTGTGTTCATTAATACCTGTATCCGTTTTGATGCTCGTTATGAGCTCAGGATTATTTGTAGCTAAGAGATCAAGTGTGTTTTCACATCCATTTACAATTCTAGTTGGCTCATGAACTAATTGTTCGAAGTAATTCTCAGAGAATGCGTTGAGTAGAATTTCGCACGATGTTTTATGCGCACCTCCTGATTTGAAAATATAATTTCGCCAACAGATCGAAGGTAAATTAAAATCACCGCCTAATATTATTGCGTGAGTCGGGTACGTTTTTGTAATTAGACTCAGGTTTTCTTTGAACCTTTCTGCTATTGTATCGTCAGAGTCGGGAGGCCGGTAAAAGGAACCAATTATTAACTTCTTACGATTTTCAGGTACAACCTCTACCCATAATAGCTCACAGGAACTATCAACTTCAACTTTGCTACACGAAATACTACTTTTGACGGCGACAAACACGTCTACACCTATTTTGTTTAATTTATCTTTTGTGAACACAGTTGGATCTTTTGCAAATACTTCTGCTGAACTTATTTCCGGCTTGAGGCAACTTTCACTGCCTACAATGATGTGTGTTTCGGTGCTTTCTATTAACGCTTGGAGTTCTGGTACTTTCCTGACACAGCTACGACAATTTACAACTGTTATACTGATAGTTCCCAGATCTACATTTCTCCTGTGGTCAACCTGCACCCTTTGAGATTGCCCATTTTGTTTTTCCCCGAAGCCCTTTATCCTAAAAATCCGCCCAGTCCACGCCACACAGCCCCCGCTACCCGTGTAGCTGCTTCCTGCATATAGTGGACTTCTGACCTATTCAGCAGAACCCGTAAATCCACCACCTGATGGCGCAGGTCAAGGAATCTGCGGCCTACACGGTCGCAGAACCGTCTGAGCCTCTGATTGAGACCCTTCATTCGGCTCTGTACCAGAGGTCCACAGTCGGTCGTGTCAACTATGCTGCAGATGGTGAGCTCTGCTTTCATCTTGCAAGCCAGATTGTGCCAAGGCTTTTTCACAGATTCCAATGTCAGCTTGGGATAAACATAAGACAGGTGTGACTACGCCGTTTGGCCTTTTTCATACTCCTGTGCCCTTTGGTCTTCGTAATGCTGCCCAAACTTGGCAGGATGAGGTATTGCATAGGTGCCTTTCAGTTTTTTTCAATGTTGATGACATACTAGCTTTTTTCTCACACAAAGGAGAATTACATCGAACATTTGCGTACAGTACTAAAAGATTGGATAAATGTAAAATTAAGATAGATATAAACAAGTGTGTGTTTTATAAACCAGTGATTGAGTTCATTGGTTACATTGACTCACAGTCTGGAATTTCTCCAAATCCCTAGGTGGCAGATATTATCGAATGTCATGTACTGAAACTTTAAAAGCCTCTGCCGAATTTTGGAATGGTCATTTACTACTGTCGCCATTTACCATATTTAGCTGATACGCAAGGCTCTGTTAATTATATGCTTAAGGACGGGTACACATCACACAAAGGCCACTAAGGCGTATAAGGCTTTAAAATGAACTTTAGTTTATGCCACACTGCTTGCACAACTAGCTCCTGGGTCTCCTGTGACCTTGATTGTAGACGCTAGTCAGATTGCTATGTGTTACAGAAAATCCTGTCATATTCATGGGAGTCCTTGGCGTATTTTTCTAAGAACCTGTCTAAGAAACAGAGATGTTGAAGTACTAATGTTTGACAGTCAAACATTTTGGGCCATTGCTGGAAGGGCAAGAGTTTAATATTTATACGGACCACAAACCATTGGTTTCTCTTTTAAAACATATCACTGAACTCATCTCTCCCCTTCAAATTCGTCAAGCTGATTTCATTGCTCAATTCTCTACAGATATCCATCACATCCAAAGAGAGTAGAATGTGGTAGCTGATTGTCTGTCTCATAACTGTGCATCCATATTCGTTATTGATTGGCAGCTGGGGCTGCTGAGTAACAGGTTGATCCTGTTCTCCTGCACTGTCTTACAAACCCTTCTTCTACAAGTTTTGTGACGTACCCTCTTATATTACTTCTTTCTTTCTAGTTTGTACTTTACAGTTTAGCCTTTTTTTTTTCTCTTACCATTGGGTGGGCCTACCCAAGCGCTGTTCAACTGACAGCAACGGCTTCCATACACAGTATGAAATGTGCTTGGAAATTTCGTGTAGACTTTATCCTGAGCATGGATCTATACTGGTTCACACTTATTCTGGTCTATGTTTACATGAATATACCGGCTTGATTAAACTTGACAAATGAAACTGGTGCGCAACGGATAACGCATTTTTTTTTTTTTTGTTTAGAATTAACGGAACCAGTACACATTCACCTCAAGAAAGGATACGTCTAGTTTTAAATCCGCAGGGTAAGTTCGAACAAATACCAATTTCAATTCTCATAATGATTGTGAGATCCCTTTGTTTCCCATCCAAAATGGGGAGCATTGAAGGAGAAGCTGAGGGGTAAATCAGCTATTCTAACACAAAATTTAATCATAAAGGGTTTATTTTTTTAGACAATTTGCTATAAATATTGCTCAACTGGCCTCCTACTGCTTTTAACTACTCTGTACACTATTCAATGTCACATTGTGGGTGAGGAGGGGGGTAGGAAATCTGCACACAAAATGACATAAAACATGCAAATCACTCACTGCATGATTAGCGCAAAGCTCTATACATTTACTGCTCAAACTAATCCCGCTGGTCGAACAGTAAGTGGGCTTGTGGACGCAATATACATAACAAAATTTACGATTACTTTAAATTTACCTAAAGACATTTTATTAAATCAAATTACACTTCCTCACTTATGAATTTAATTATCTCTTGTGCCGCGTTTCTTAGCACATTCTGGAGAATTTTGCGCAGCAAGCAGCACCAGCGTCCCTACATCTCGATGGTCTCCTTCCAACTCCCCTAAAGATGGCTTCCCTCTACCTCAACCGTCCGCCAATTCGAACCACGCCAAGAAGACGCGCCCTGATTGGCGGAGGCAGGTGCAGCCGACTGGGCACCTTCCTTTTACTTGTTTGCGAATCCACCTCCTACCATCGACCAGCAGCAAAGCTTGCTAACCTCTTTGCACCACTAGCTGCCTACACAAAAAGCCAAAAACTCACAAACTACCGCAAAAGTGCCACTCCAAATATGGTGGGACACATCAAGTAACAAGATCTGTCCTTTCATTCCACCAGGTTGGCGTTGTGCGGTTTTCAATGGATACAAAAGTTTATTACATCCGGGAATTGGAGAATCCGCAAAACTATTAACGCTAAAAGTTCTATGGCCAGGAATACAGAAATATTATCGCCGATGTGCACGAAGCGGCATTTAATGTTAGAAAAGTAAACTCTCCTGACAGACATTGCCTCCTGTGGATGTTTCCCTTCACCATCAGGGAGATTTACTCACATCCACGTCGATATTGTCAGTCTCCTCCCTCCCTCAGAAGGTTTCCGTTTCCTAAATTCTCTAGGTGACCTGGGACATACTTCAGTATTTCACAAGTGATGACATCAGACAGAGGAAGGCACTTTCATTGCCAGCTGTTCACATAACTCTGAAATTTGTGCGGATGCAAGCATCTCAGAACTATGAGCTACCATCCTGCCAATAATGGGATGATAGAACGTATGCACTGTGCTCTAAAAGCTGTTTTGCCATCATATTCAGAATTCTGGACTACGACACTGGGCTTAAGAAGGATTTGGAATTCTTACTTCTGTGGAATGCACCTTTTACTCTTTGGTGATGTATACAGATAGCCTGTACAAGGTGTTTGCAGGAGATCATAAGATATCTGTTACTGCTTCTATAGGATGATCGTTGTGTGATGAGGAACATGAAATGGTCGATATGATTACCTAAAACATGTAATAGTTTGTATCTGTACCAGTTTGTAAGAGCGGTAGAGTACCTGTTACTTTTCAGCTGTCATAGATGTAATTTAGTACTGTTATAGTGTACAGCTAATCAAACGTTCGTTTAAAGCGATGTTGTGTGATAGAAAGGTGTATGGAATGGAGTTTGACTTATTGTGCAGAGGCTCATCTTGTAGAAATTTCTGTCTTGTTCTTGTCGCTTTTCTAAACCATTGTTTAATTTCTGCAATAGATACATCGCAATTAGCGCTCATCCGACTGTTTGTGTGTGTATAAATAATTTATCATCAACTGTATTTTAATCATGCAACTTAAGTGTTAAAAGCGAATGTTGTAGTCATTCCTACCATAACACTTTGCTTATGTTAACTGCAAGCAATTGATACATGGAAATGCCGCAGTACATGTTGGCAATACGGTGGTGCCGCTGCCTCACTAGAATGATGAATGTGTTAAGACCTAGATCGTATAGGCAGGCTTGGACTTTATTGGGTTGTTGGTGCATTATTTGCTGTTCTCAATGGCATCACTGTGACACTTTGATCATTGTGTTCTTATGCCATTTGATTTGGAACAGCCTAATTCTGTGCTGCTTTGCATTTGTTCCCCTGGTGCTGATGACCTATTATCTTGTTTATTTGCAGTCTACTGTGAAAAATGTATCCTGACTTGTTAGGGGCTCGTTTTATTACTTAATAACTACGATAACAACTTGGAGCTTGTAAATAATCTGGCGTTGTTTCTGATTGCAGACTTGGATGTAGCGATGTTTGTTTCTATTTCTCACAGTAGCACACAGTGTCTCTTCTCTTAAAAGTGACGTGAACTGTTAAAAAATACTCGAAGGATGCGAATAACGGGAATGTGATTCGATTGTAACTAGATTGAATTGAATAGGGTAAATGCTTTGCATGTGGGTGTGCAGATAAGCAATCAGATGATTGGTAGAAGAAAAAATACGATGTGTAGAGAGGGTAGAGCCGTTGCGTGCATGTTCGGTTTGGTGTTGTGTCGAGTAGGCCATTACAACACTCAATTTTTCTGGTTTTTGCTCTGGACATAGCGAAGTCAGAGTCCTCTGCTGCGAAATACATAGTTCAAAAACTGGATAATATTTGATGTGTTGTAAACCAGAGGCGTCTCACTATTGTAGATGTGCCTATCGATATGATGTATAATGGTTGTGCTAGGTATGTGGTGTATTTATCTTGTCTGTTAGTAGGTGCTTAAGATATGAACGAAGACGGTACATCTCATTAGCGTAACTGGGAAGCTTGTGGTGGCAAATTTATTGTTCTTTGGTTGAGAAGCAAAGGATTCGATAAATCTTCGATAGTTTGGTGTCTTAAAGTGGACTAGTTACTGTCAATGGACTGTGTGTGTAGACAAGCTGTATATATGTTTAATCTGGAGGATATTGTTTGTGGCAGTTGAAAGCTGTATTGGATAGATTTGGGATGGAGTACGATGCACTGGGTTTACTCTAAGCCATTTGGGAGTGGGAGAGACTTATCGGGAGCCAGTAGAAGCAATGTCTGCAGTAACTTTTTGTCTTGTGTTATGGATAGATCAATTTGTTGTAGGTTAAGGATGACTGCAAACATAACCCTGTCACTTGGTTTGACTTGGTTTTTGTTACAGCCTCGTACAGGGAATGTCGTAGACTAGTTGGTTCAGAACTTTAGTAAAAATGGGTAGAATCACTCTAAAATTATAGAGGCAAAGCCTGTTGCTATGGCTGACATTGCTCTGTTCGATTAGGCTGTAAGGAAATCAAGTTAGAATAATGGTATTTCGTTGTAAAAAAATGGATACAATTATTCTAATAAATGGAAGCATTGTCTGTTTGGTGTGCTGTTGCATGTTGATCTTTCAAGCTGGGTGCTTAAATGTCCATTATATGTCCAGGATCGAAAGAAATGAGATCAGTTGTTACATGTTGTGGATGTTAATTGTATGGAACTGTATGTTCAAAGGTAGTTTGCAGTTACTGATCAACACTTTATTAAATGCTGATATATGGAAACAATATAATCAATGTCAGAATGGTGGGTTGGCAGTTATTGAAGGCTACTCTCATAGTTTTTATAACGAAAATTTTCGTGGTGTTAGGATCTTTAGTATAATAGAATGTCCTTAGTTGGTGCTGTTTGCGGTTGTAATTGGTTATTTGCACTGTAGAGCGGTTGAAACTATTTGGAAGTTTGTGTTAGTCTTATTTGATCTCATGCTGGCGAAGTCATTGTCTGCATTAAGTTGCTTGCGAGCTGTGTAATGGGTGATTGTGAAAATGTAATAAAATCGTCTACGAGTATTGATACTCGTTGGACTGAGTTTTGACCTATTTGAGCTAACGATGATTTTGAGTTCTATAAGCATAGTCACCTGTTAATTATCTGGATAGAGTATCTAGCATTGTGTATGCTCTGTTGAGATATGATTTCGTAGTATGTTTGACTTGTTGGTGTTTTGTGGTGAGGGTGTGCGTTATCTGATCTTTTGTCGAAGCATTTTTGCTTTCTGAGGAAATATTATGTAGTTCATCTGTTAGTAGCATTTGCTATGGGAATTGGAAACACTGTCGTAGCATTTCAGTGTTGTAGTAGGTCGATTTGGGTTAGAATACTTAGAGATCTTACGACTATTGCTGCTTGTTGGACTAGAAAGGGCAATAGGCAGATTGTGTTTGTCTAGATTTCAAAAAGATATTTGACACAGTGCTGCAATACAGACTGTTAACGAAGATACAAGCGTATGGAATATGTTCACAGATTTGTAACTGGCTGGAAGACTTCCTAACTGATAGAACACAGTACATTGTTCTCAACAGCGAGTGTTCATCAGAGACTTGGGTGTTATCGGGCGTGCCCCAGGGGAGTTTGATAACACTGCTACTATTTTCTATCTATATAAATGCTCTGATGGACAGAGTAACTTGTAATTTTCGACTGTTTACTGATGATGATGTGGTATATGGGAGGATGTCGACATTAATTGACTGTAATAGCATTCAGGATGACTTAGACAAAATTTCTAGTTGGTGTGAAGAATGGGAGCTAGCTCTAGATAGCTCTAGGTGATGCACACGAGAAGAAAAAACAATCCCATAATGTTCGAATACAACGTTAGTAGCGAGCTCCTTGATACAGCCGCGTCGTCCAAATATCTGGATGTAACAATGCAAAGACATGAAATGGAACGAACGTGTAAGGTCAGTTGTAAGGCGGAGAGCCGACTTCCGTTTATCGGGAGAATTTTGGAAAGATGTACTTCATCTGTAAAGGAGACCGCGTTTAAAAGGCTTGTACAGCCACATATTGAGTATTGCTCAAGTGTCTGGAACACACAGCAGATCAGTTTAAAGGGAGACATGGAAGCAGTTCAGAGGAGAGCAGCTAGGATCGTTATTGGTAGGTTCGACCAATACGCGAGTGTCACAGAAATACTCTGCGAACTGAAATGACAATTGCTAGAGGAAAGACGACGTTCTTTTCGAGAAATTCTGTTGAGGAAATTTTAGAGGGCCAGAATTTGAAACTGACTGTATAACGATCTTACTGCCACCTACATATATTTCGTGTAAACATCATAAAGACAAGATAAGAGAAATTAGGGCTCGTACAGATGGATACAGGCATTCAATTTTCCCTCATGGGATAGGAATCGAAGTGCCTAGTGGAGGTACAGTGAACCCTCCATCACGCAACTTATGGTGGATTGCGGAGTATATATGTAGATGTGAGTACATTAATTTGAGTTAGCGATTATTTTACGTTCTGTGATGGAGAAACTGACTTGATTACTGCAAGAACAGTCCTGTCACTGGTTTGAGTTTATAGTTATTGTTTTATTTTTATTTTTATTTATTTTTTTATTGAGAGTAACGATTTGTTTCCTACTACCTCCTGCCTCTTTCTCTCTTTCTATCTCACCTCATTTTCATCAACTTTTAACCACTCTTCATTATGGATCAGATACCCACCACTACAACCTTCATCCTCTATACCACCCCAACAGAAGCCTTCACCACCACAACATGGAGCATCTACCACCAACAATAATCTTCCATCTTCCTTTTATCCTTTCCGCCACCACTGTTTCCCAGGTTCTGCCTCCTCCATCCACCGTTCCTCTTCCTTTGAATCACCCCCACAAGTATCCTACCCTCTTCCTACCCCGTATCACCTCTCGTCTCGCCACAGTGGCAGACACGCTTCAGTCACCTTTGCCTCCACCAGCAAGGCCCCACTCCCCACCGCATTAGTCTCTAGCCTGCCCTGCAACCTCCCACCACCCATACCATCTCCGAAAAATCTAACTATGACCTCATTGACACAGCAGCCATTGCACCCCTCCCCTCCACCCAAGGTCCCTGACCTCCACACCTTCATCCTTTCCCATCCTGATCCTCAATTTTTAGACACCCACTCCGTCAAGCCTATCCACAACTCTGCTGGACCTACCTACCTGATGTGGGTTTTTGAAGGATCCTACTCCTCCTCCTCCAGGGGATGTTGATCACTGTTACCAGGTAGATCCCTGTCGTTCCCTATACCAGTACTACCAATGTGATGACTGCCTCACATATGATAACCACCTGACCCAGAACTGAAGAAACCATCCACCTGTCCCCACTGCAAATCCGCCCACTTCCTGAAGCAATCTATCAACCTTCCCTCCCCACGCACATGTAACACCTGTGGTGGCTCTATCCAAGTTACTCCTATAAATACAAATCCGTCTCCCCCACTCCCGCCACCCCTAAACTCACCATCCCCATCTGCCCTCTCGACACACCCATGCAACCCAACAACTCCTTGTGTCCACCCGCCCCCCCATCTGGTTTGCTACCACCGCCCTTCAAAACTCCATCCTCTTCTGTGTACCCACGCTCTACAGCAGATAGCCCTAGCTGCCCGAATCGTTTTCCAACTTGAGACCTATGCCACCTTCTCCTGCAACTATTCCCAGTTCACCTTCTTCCGACAAATTACCCTAGTTTAAATACACCTTAATCAGTTTTCCATCTACTCCCTACCACCCCTTCTCTCTTCCTCACAGTTCCCCATATGGCACGCCTTTCTTATACCCTCCTGTACCATAATATCCTCTCCCTCTCTGCAAACAAGAACCTATTCATACACACCCTATCCTACCACCGTATGGACACTTCCTTCACCAGACCATTGCTAACGCTCTCAAAGCCCACATCCCTATCAGAGCCACTCATCTTCACTGTCCCACTCTTCCTCCACAGGCTGTCCTTCTTCTTCGTGAATCCCGCAGACTCCACCACTCTTTCCTCCAGAACTGCAATTGGGATGCACTCACCCACCACTGGCTATCCAACGTCATATTAAAAAACTCTTAACTGCAAAGAAACGCGCTTTTTCGTTTCAGTTTGTAAATTTATTCTGTGCTCTTGTGCATTTTAGATTCAAATTCGCGTTTAAGAAATGGTATAGTCTTCCTCTGAGTGCAATAAAGAACACACCCACTACTGGTAAGTATTACTGACTTCCAACTAGAAGCGACATATTTTGACTGTTCTTGCTTCTGTTTATTAATTTCCCATGAGCTCAAATGTATTTTAGTTTCAGATTTGAAGTATCTGGTTAGTGTATTCTTCTGCCGTGTGAATCCCGACAGATGCCTGTCTTGTTTTGCATTGGTTTAGTACCAGCTCTAGTAGTTCGCTTACTATAGTACCGTCTGTCGTGTCTACAACGCGTCTTTCTAATCGTTAGTTTTTATCGATATTGTAATCATGAATTGGGACTGTGGCTGCTGTGTACAGACGCAGTTTAAGCTGCTGACACTTCGCTCCCAGCTTCAAACCGTGTTAACCTTGGTTGCACACTTGAGGCTGTAGTCAAGGGGCGTCGTTGTTGTTGGCCAGTCGTGGGATCCGAACGGACTTTCAGCATGTCCACCGATCGCCCTGCGGCATCGACATGCCCTGACACTGCTAGCAATGCAGCAGACCCCCACCAGTGGTTGTGTGAGAGTTCATTCCAGTGCGTGGCAGGTGGCATAAGACGTTCTAGGGGACCGATCCTGAGGCCTCCCTGGATTTCTTGTGATCAGGTTTGAGGCGCTACCTGTTCAGGTCAACGTTCCTGAGCCGAATGGTGTCGCTCATCCTGAAATCACCACGCAGCGTGCAAGAGTTTTCACAGAGGGTGGGTTTGGTCGTAGTTGGGAGATCCAACGTTACACACATAATGGAGCCCCTTAGAGAGGTGGCTGTGAAACAGGGGAAGAAGGCCAATGTGCACTATTTGTGTGTACCAGGTGGAGTCATTCCAGATGTGAAACTGGCCCTTCCAGATGCCATGAAAGTTATGGGGTGCAGCCAACTGAAGGTGGTGGCTCACATCAGTACCAGTGATGTATAGCTATGGATCTGAAGAGATTCTCTTAGGTTTTGAGCGGCTATCTGAAGTGGTAAAGACTGCACGTCTTGTTTTCAAGGTGACAGCAGAGTTCTCCATCTGCAGCATAGTTGACGGGACCGACTGTGGATCTCTGGTACAGAGCCAAGTGGATGGTCTGAATCAGAGGCTCAGATGGTTCTGCGACTGTGTGGGCTGCAGATTCCTTGACTTGCGCCATTGAGTGGTGGGGTTCTGGGTTCTGCTGAATAGGTCAGGAGTTCACTACACGCAGGAAGCGGCTACATGGGTAGCGGGAGCTTGTGGCGTGGACCGGGCGGTTTTTTAGGTTAGAGGGCCTCTGGTACACACAGAATAGGTATCAATCGCATAGGATAGAATTCACATATCTAAAAACCATTGGCCTAACAGTTGTAAATTGCCTTATCTGTTTGGAGCTCCACACACTAATAGAAAGTACTGAGTCTCAAATCATTATAGGTACCAGAAGCTGGCTAAAGCGAGAGCTAAGTTCAGCTGAAATTTTTACAAAGGGGGAAATGGTGTTCAGAAAAGATAGATTGACTAAAATAGTTGGTGGCGTTTTTATTGCTGTCACAGGTGGTTTATCTGCTTCTGTGAGTTGGTATGGGTAGAGATTAAACCCGACAACCAAAATAAATTAATAATTGCTTATTTTTATCGACCCCCTAACTCAGATGACTCGAGTGCAGAAATGTTCTAAGAAAGCTTGGATCAAATTTCAAATCGTACCCTAAGCATACAATTTTAATTCGTGGCGACTTTAACTTATCCTTGACATGACGGCAAAAACACAAGTTCATAACTGAAGGCAAGCATAAAACATCGTCTGAAATTGTACTCAATGCATTTTCCGAAAATTATCGCGAGTATTTAGTTCATGAACCCACTAGAATAGTGTTAGCAACAAATAATCTGGAGCTAATAAAGAGCACAAAACAGACACAGGGATTAGTGAACACATAGTTTGTCGTAGTGAGAATGAGTATCCATCAAAATTAAAAGAAAATTATATTTATTCAAAATTAAAAATTCAGAGTAAAAAATTCGATTAACGCTTTCCTGAGTGAAAATTTTTAGCCTTACGAAACTAAAAATGTGAGTGTATATCAGATGTGACTTACATTCAAAGAAATAATATCGACAACCACTGACAGATTCATACTAAACAAATTAACAGTAGAGGAGGCTGACCTGCCGTGGTACACAAAACAGGTTAGATCACTGTTACAAAAACAAAGAATCTCCAAGACTGGCAGTCCTTTACTGAGACTAGAAATTTAGCTCGAACTTCAATGTAAGAAGCTTACAATGGTAACCACAACGAAACCCTCACGTAATTTGGTTTAGAATCCTAAAAATTCTTGTCGAATGTAGAGTATACTAGCGGCAAAACACAATCAATACCTTCATTACACGATAGAAACAGAATTGCTTAACAGAGCTTTCCGAAATTCCTTCACTAGAGAAAACGAAGCAAATACTCCAGAATTTATATCAAGAACAGCTTCCACCATGCATAATTTGGAGGTAAATATCCCTGGAGTATTAAAACAACTTAAATCGCTTGACAAAAGTAAGTCTCTGGTCCGACTGTATACCAATTATGTTTCTTTCAGAGTATCCTGATACAATGGGCCGTATGAATAAAATGGAGTATCTACTTTATACTCTGGATTCCAGAGAACATACTCAGATTCGCATGAATAAAGTGAGTCGGAGAATATACTTCAGCCGAGTATGTTCTCGGCGTGAGTAACGGGGTGGGAGAAGTTGCTCACAACAGAGAACATTCTCCAATTTCATATGAATAAAACTGCAGAAGTTTCTCACGACGGGAGAACATTCTCAGATTTCTGGAGTGAGCTCTATGGCATACTCCGTGCTGAGTAACTTCTATTAAAGTTACTTTTTACTGGGGTTTATAATAAAAATGACAACAATTTTGTTACTTAGAAGGTAAAAGCAAGTTCCTTTATATGTAGCCTTTAAGAAATACGAGGCGATCTATAAAGTTAATACAAATAAAAACATTTTGTTGACGAGTACTGAAGTACTGTTTCTATCCAAACCGGTTGGCTATTTATGATGCGTTTTCTGACTTCATAATCGTAACTTCTGTCATGTTAGAAGTAAGTAAACACGACAGGAAAATTAATAACTGATTAATGACATACCTAGCAGCGTGTTTCTTGTTCAAAATCGCATGGCCTAACGCATATTTAACAAGGCCTATCTCATGTTAGAACACTCCTACAGCATTCCACGTTGTAACAGATCAATATGAGATGCATTCTTATTATATCGTTCGCAAATTGTGCTAACCCTACTTCATTAACAAACGAGTTTCTCGCATGACGAAAATTTTGTATCGCCAGCAGAATACATTTTCGTAAAAAGTGCATATTTAGTCTTAATAATATGCTCCTTCACAACAAACTAATATCTAAACACAGTCCAGTTCTTTCGGAACACGTCGATGCCTACTCCATATTTGTACACTTAACAATTTGTCTGATTGGGCTAGTTTAAAGAAATACACGATTGGACAGCTGATCTGTGGCGGACATGACACGCGGAGAACTTACTTAAGTAGGAGGGGAGGGGGGGTAGCGAGAATGAACTACCTGCTCAGAGCATATGCTTCGAAGTTTTTATTCATACGAATTTGAGAACTTACTCAGAGAATGTTCTTTTGCTCTGAGAATCTTCTTTGGAGCATGTGCTCTTTTTTATTCATACGACCCAATAGTCCCCTACCTATCATATACAACTGCTCGCTCAGCAAATGTTCCATACCCAAAGACTGGAAAGTTGCACAGGTCACTCCAATATTCAAGAAAGGCAATAGGAGTGATCCGCAAAATTAGATGCCTATATCATTGACGTCGATTTGCAGCAGGATTTTAGAACATATACTTTCCTCAAATAGTATGAAATACCACTCGCTTTTGTTAAACACATCTAGTATAATAGTTTTTTTATACTACTACCATTACACTAAAACCACATTTTGTAATTTGTATACATCACCTTGTTGTTTCGGTTGTTCAGTGGCAGCTCTCGTTGTTTTAATAGCTCGCCTGCCTTTAAATAATTATGACAACATTAGGACGACGGGTTCTTCCAAGTCATGGAAACTACCAACATGACATGTTTCATTTTATGTATTTTTATTTAATCTCGATGAAGCACATAAACAGAAGTAAGACATGATGTTGACTACATAATAACAAGCTTATTACTGACTCATGACTGACTTCTAGACTAACTTCATACTGATTTAAGACTAACTTTATACTGATTGTGCGCGCGCCAATTCCCGAGTATTAATACAATTTTCGAGAACATTCCAGAACACGGAAATAGTTAAATACAGTTTTAATAATTTGTTTGTGGAACATAAATGAAGCTTTACCTAAAGATACACAAAATTATGACAAATGTAATATTAGGATTTTCATGAAAAAATACAAAGGACCGTAAGTAAATAACAATTAACGCATATGTTTACATTATTTAAAATGTCTGAGTTAAAGTTGTTATGCAATTTTACAGCCAGCAAAGTGTTACATAAAGGTCAATACATTACAAATGACCTTAGATCATGATAGTTACCAATTTCATTAACAAACACACTATCGTCCAACCTAATGAATTTCAATAATTAATTACTTACTTTAGTTTATTAAAAGGCCCAAGTAATGAAAGTGATAATCAATGTGACCAGGTAGTGGTGTTATAAAATGCTTATATAATATAAATATGGAATATTAGGACACAATACCACGATCAAATCTGGTATTGTATATTTCAATATTATAAACAAACGAGACTTTCAAGGCCAAATACATTACACTAGCTCTTTACTCACATGATGCGAAGATTTCTACTGACAAGGGATGTCAGATAGATTCCATATCTCTAGATTTCCGAAAGGCTTTTGACAGTGTACGTCACAAGCGTCTTCTAATCAAATTACGTGCTTATGGAATCTCGCTACAGTTGTGCAATTGGATTAGTGCTTTCCTGTCTGAAATGACACAGTACATTGTAATTGACGGAAAGTCATCGAGAAGAACAGAAGTGATATCTGGAGGTCACCAGGGAAGTGTTATAGGGCCCCTACTATTCCTTATTTTTATAAACGATTTAGGAGACAATCTGAGCAGCTCTTTTTGACTGTTTGTGGATGATGCTGTCATTTATCGCTTAATAAAGTCACCAAGAGATCAAAAGCAACTGAAAATTGATTTAGATATGTTCACGGTGCAATAATTTGCAATTGATCCTTAATAATGATAAGTGTGAGGTCATCATATGACCACTAACAGAAATCTGTTAAACTTCAGTTACATGATAAATCACCCAAACCTACAGGCCATCAATTCTACTAAATATCTAGGTGTAACAATTACGAACAACTTGAATTGGAAAGAATACAAAGAAAATATTATAGAGAAGGTGAACCAAAGAGTACATTTCAGTGGCAGAATACTCAGAAGATACAACAGTTCTACTAAAGAAACTGCCTCACTGCGCTCGCGCGCCCTATTTTGTAGTATTGCTGCGCATTGTGGGATCCACACTAGCTGGATCTGAAGAACGATTTAGAGAAAATTCAGAGAAGGATAGCTCGTTTTGTACTATCGCGATTTCGGGGAGAGAGTGTCACGGAAATGATGCACGAGTTGGGATTGAAATCATTAAAAGAAAGACGTTATATGTTGTGGCAAGAATTCCAAATTTCTTTCATCAACTTTCTCTTCAGAATGCGAACACATTTTGTTAGCACGCACTAACATAGTGAGACTTAATCATCATAGTAAAATAATAGAAATAAGATCGAAAACAGCAAGATTTAGGTGTTCATTTTTCGCCAAGCTATTAGAGACTGGAACTACAGAGAAACACCATAAAGGTGGTTCGATGAACCGTCTGCCATGCACTTCAATGTAACTTGCAGAGTATTAATGTAGATGTAGATAGAGCCTGGAGTCAGAGACGCACCCGTCTTAATACAGCACCACGAGTTATTCAGAGTTATTCAACGGACGCCAGAAACCACTACCCTATAATGCAAGTTGAAGAGTTTCCAGTCTACATGGCCGCCAAAGTCTGCAGCTGGTCCTATCAACTAGGCTGCAGATTGTGAGCTCTTCCTTCATCTTGGAAGACTGACACTCCTTTCCACTACAGATAACCGCCGAACCTGGAGAGATTCCCTCCCTATCGAAAGCGACACACTGTGTTAATACCGACATGAGCCACCACTTGCAGTTTGCTACAGCCTGTGCTCTTCGTGACATCGGAAGGACCCTTTTCACATCTGAAATGAGTCCACCCAATATGTAGATGGAGTGCACACTGGTCTTCTTTCCCTTCCTAAGAGCCATGTACCAAAAGGATTATTCACCTAACGTTGGAGCTCCCAACTACAAGTAATACCACCCTTTGTGATTGCCCATATCTTGCATGCTGAGTGGTAACCTTAGGACAAGCAACACCATCTGTCTCAGGAACGTTGTCCAGCACAGACAGCACCGCAAATGTTTCGGTAATATGAGCCAGGGGGGTTTCTTGAGAATTCCCAATCGTGTCTTTTGCTGCCTTTCATGTCCTGTAGTGACTTTGTATGTGACTAAGGGTGGGTTGTCTACCTCATTGTGAAGAATAACATGGCTAACCATAGCCGTGGTCCGATCGGTGGACACATCACACATTCTGGATGTCTGATGGATCCTTATGATTGGCCTGAAATAGTAATGTCCATTGACCACAGCCTCCAACTACGCAATTGAAGATAACACCACCTGAAGCTAGGATCAAATTGTCAGCAAATTCAGTTCGCATCCATACAGAACAGTAACAGCCCATATCTATCAGTACAGAATCTAGAAAAATAAACTACTATAAAGATGAGCTGTAGGGTTGTATAGTAGGTAACTAATGCAGATGCAGGAAATGCGTGAGGCTGGATGTCAACAAATTTCACTTCTTCAGAAACGCCTTTCTTCCCATAGACATTCTGCATTTTGTATCTTCTTCACTTCGGGCATCAGAAGTTATCTTGCTACCCAAATAACAAAACTCATCTCCTACTTTTATGGTCTCATTACCTCGCTTCCTAGATACAGCTTTTGTAAGCTGCCGGTCCTGCTTACTAGTAAGCTGGCTCCTAACTGAATCATCTGCTGTTGACTACTAATCAAAACAAAAACAAACCTTAGTAATAATCCTGTGGCTAGCAATAATTCCCTCTCGTTATATTAATGAAGAAGGACATCAGATTCCCAGGCGTAAAGACTCCCACCCCCTAGAATACTCGGCGGTTAATGAGCCATGTAAGCGGCGAATCTCCTTCATATGGATCAAGAATCTGGTTGGAGGGTACCACGATCTTGTTGTTTTGCTGAAGGTGTGCCTTCCATTGTTGGAGTCTAAGTTCCTTAGAGTAAGTGATCTGTGGGATCCCGCATTGTAAATGCAGTCCAGTTATCTGCTGCCAACTTTTCCAGGTATCAAAAGTTTCCGATGGTGTGGAGAAGAGCCTCCATGACATATGGGACGGTAATGGCTAGATAAGCGGAGTACATCGAGTGCTTAGTGGTTTCATGAGTGCTATTTTGAATCGATTCTCCGAGATGGACTGAAGACTAACACATCATTGTGTATGGATCAGACATATGTCCTGCCTTCTCAACAGTAAACTGAATAATCACAAGGGAAGATACTACATTTGCTATAGGTGCTTAACTAACTTTTCGGCAGAAAATCACTTAGAGAAACACCTGTTGGACTGAATCCAAGAATCCGGTATGTGTTTTTATGCCCACAGAAAAATACAATCTTATTAAATTTAAAAATGCAAATGACCAGGAACGATGTCCCATAGCAGTGCACACTGATGTAAACTGCCCATTTACACCAATCGATCGATGTGAAGGTAACCTGATGGCCGCGGTCTGCGGCGCGCCGGTCACGGTCTGCATGGCCACTACGGTCGGGGGCTCGAATCCCACCTCGGGCATGGATATTTGTGGCGCCCTTAGTATTAGCTAGTTCATAAGTAGTTTGTAAGTTTAGGGACTGATGACCCCGTAGTTAAGTCCCATAATTTCTACAAAAATTTGAACATTTTTTGAAGGTTGGGTTGGGATGTTTTACAGGGATAAGGGGACTAAACTACTAAGGTTATCAGTCCCCCGGTGGGGAGGGCAAGGAGTGAGGATAGGAAAGGAGGGGAGGGGGAAAGGAAATGCAGTCCGGGAAGCATTAGCTCGGAGCCCCGTGCTCGCCACTCATGTACTCACCAAAGAACTGTGATCCCCCTGAGGGGTTTTTGAAGGTAACCTCTTAGCTTCACACATAACCTTCACACAAAAACTTGTACCGTATGAACCGATGTACTAAGTTGTATGACCATTCGATTCCTCTTTGAATCACTTCGACTGATCTATCTGGGATAGCCACATGGTTTGGTTACTCACTGAGTTTGAACAACTCGCAAGATAGTTTGATGAGTTTTTACATCTCAGTTGTCCCAATGACTAGATCTTGGGAGAATGAGGAATTGTGTATAAGGCAGTAGTTTGCCACAGTTGTAGGCTGCCATAACATAAAAAAGTAAACTTTTCTTAGAGACCACTGTGGTCTAATGGGGAATCTCACAATTCATGCAATATGAATAAACATTTACGATGGAACATTGCTCTGTTCTTTCCTCATAATCTAAGTAATGACAACTCTCGCTTCTTAATTGAGCTCTTCAATAAAATCCATTTGGAAAAAATCAGGCAAGTGTATAGAAATATATTTATTGCTCTAAATAATGACTCCAAACATTACAAGGCAGTACATTGATTCACTTTTATTTATGCAGAATTCACTTGAAGACATGTTGAAACTCTACCTTAGTAGTATATGCATATAACACGATCTGTATGCCCTGATGAGGAAAAGTTTCAATTTGGAACATGGAACGGGGTTTTCCATACGAGTACTTTGACTGTGTTACAAAAATCAATGAAACCAGGCTACGTGACATATTTGCGATTATCATTTCTCTTACATGTGCTGCCATAATGAGTGTAGAATGCGAACATTCCACTAACGCCTGATGGGAATTGAACATCCCCAGTATGCAAGAATTTACATGGACACAGGACATGAGCTTGCTTACAGATGTTTTTGAGAAGTTCCAGAGTGTATGCATGACCACATACTCTCTGTATCCACCTTTCAACGGCACCTGTGTTGTTATGGAACGCAATCTTAAATAAATAAAAAGAAAAGTTGCCGAGGCAAATAACCTATATATGGTTGATAGGTACAACACGTTCCCTAGATTCTAGCTGTAGTTTTTATTTGGATGTTAACAATGTATATGAGCACGCAAAGATGCAACCACTGTCGGTTAGAGAGTTTCAGTGGGCGCCCAAAGCAGAATTAGAGGGATTAGGTGGAACCCTAATGGATCTTTTGACAGATTATAATGTTGGGAAATACCCAGCTAGTTTGTAATATGCGACTAGTAAACTTCCGCAGAGCAACGAGTTCCAACAGGGGCGAAAGATTCCATTCCCCAGTTAGTGAGTACAGAAGCTCAAAATCAGAAGGTATATAATCCATTACCGTTATCTGTAGCAGTGCATTAAGTTGGCAATGGACGCGGTTAGAATCATGTGAGCTCTATCCTTCAATGAGTCCTCCCCCTGGATGAAGGAGTACATTAAATTAAATACAGCAAAGAGAGCGATAATGACTAGCGATTTTGAAAAAAAGATCTTTTAAATTTATGAACAATTCAGTTTTCGGGAAAATTACGCACACTGTTAGAAATGAACGTTGAAAGATGCCCGTTTGTCGCCTCCATATATTTTGTATAGTTTCTGTAAAGTTATAATTTATTTATATCACTAGATTGTCATTTTCTTAAAACTTGAACCCCATTCTTTTCAAGGCTTGAGGAATAGTATTTTTATTTCATGTGTTAAAAATTAGTTAATATTGCTAGGTTTTTCTTATTTTGATTATGTTTAATTTATTATTATATTAATTAATGTGGCATAAGTATGGCTTTTTCGCTACGCCACTGTCCCTGTAAGAATGTGCAGTTGTTTTACTTTTAAGTGGGTGCGAGAATCTATGGCTGTCTGAATGTGGGGAGTGATAGCTCGCTTTGCATCGTTCTCTCTGGCTCAGTATCGATAGCTGCTGTTACTACCAAAGAGATCTCTACAGCCTTTGGTTTCAGTCCAGTCAGCGAGTTTTCTTTAGCGCGAGTCTGGCTGTCCGTCCCCACCACCGCGGTTTTCGTGGTTTTTCCGGCTTCTGGTGGCTTCCCGCGCTATCCCCGGTGGCCGCTCAGTTGATCATTCTGTGCTGGGCTTCTGGTCAGGAAAGGTTGGTTCAGCTCTTGTTTCTGGAGATGGTAGCATTTCATTGACTAGCACATTTAACTTAGATTCGTGAACTTAGAATTTTTTTTGAATATTTTCTTCGATCGTGTGCGGAAATGTGTCCTCGTTTTTCAATTCAGTGATTTCCAATAGATAAATGCGGTGTGTGTGATTCTAGTTGCAGTTTGATAACGGCCTGGTATGTTAAAACCTTTTGTGATCATGTGGCGGTGTATGAACTCTGTGTAAATACTTTCTAGCTTTGTGGGGCCCAATTTCTAATAGGTGATATGTTCATTTTATACAGTGCATATAAAAATCTTCTCATCATTTCCTTCCGTGAGTGATATGTGTTCCACGTGGTTGGTTCGTAGAACAAAGCCTTCAGCTTCCACTCTTGTTTGTTCCATGCCCATCAGGCAAGTAACTATGCGGGTATCCTTCTGATTTCCACTAATATTTAGCAATCTTCTCTGCCTGCCTATTGTAATGTTGCTGTTTCTTCTCCGACTTATAATAAGAATTCTGTCTCTGTCAGTAATTCTCTCTGAGCTTTGTACAACCTCCTTCAATAGCTTCCTTTTGTAATTCTGAACATTTCCATGGGTAGAATGTCGTAATTCTTATTTTATTTTGCCGACTTTGTAATTATTTCATTTTTGTGGTTGTTTCTGAGACTGGACTTCATCCGTCTCTGTAATCGCCCCCCCCCCCCCCCCCTAATCGCGTGTAGATATATTTCATTCGCTTCCTTATGTAATTCTAGCATTTCTATGGGTTCCACGCAGTAGTTAATTTTTTTTTCAGAAACTGAATTTATTCAATTTTATCGGTTTTCGGAACCACATGGGTCGGAGTTCCGACATCCGGGGTTTGCAGCTAGTCGTCTGAGTTCACGCCACTTCTCATATAAAAACCAGTATCTAGATCGATTCCTGACAGACTGCAACTAAAGAATCCACCGTGATTTTGTACAATGAATGCGACTTTCGAAGTGTTTGTATATTGTGTTTTGTGCTACCTCCGACTTGCTGAATTTCGCCTTCTATGGCGGCACCTGCTTCCACTTCGTCTCAGCACGCTGTTTTTGGTGAGTTTCGCTGTGGCATTGCGTGTGTATGAGAGAATGAGTGTTGTTTGTGAATCCTTCTCCACAGTAGCGTTAAGTTATGTATAATTCAGGCTGTGCACCGTCTGCATTAATCCTTGTAAGAGATGCATTTTATTGTATTAACAAAATTGGTTCCCCATTTTGCTTGTTTTCTATCTGAATAAACAAGTTTAAGTTCAGCATAATCCGTAAGTTGCCTGTAAATTGTAGTTTTAGAGTACCTTCCCTCTCTTATTTAATATTGTTCGTCACAAGTGCTGAGAACTAGATGCAATTTTTTCTCACATCTAAATTACGTTGCGCCATAAATGTTTTCTTAGCCACCTTTATAAGATAACTTCAATTGTGGTGGCATTGTCTGTGTAATAATGTGTGAACTGCTATGTATATTGACCATTGTCGTATTAACTTTCTGTTATTGTAGTAATTTGAAACGAGTCAGTTCTCAGGTTAGGCCAGGGAACAAGGCGTTATAGCAGGGAATAACCAGTAGTTCACACGAACCTCATTTACTAATTTTAGTGCTAAAACAAGGCTCTAGTTCCGTACAGTGGTCAACTTCATCATGAAATCAAAATTAGAACTGAGTGGGATGGACATCATGGTACACAAAATTGACTGAATGACCAAACTTTGGCCGGCTCACTCTATAAGAACTTCATTGCCGTGGAGATGTTGAAGTTTTTAGTAAAGTTTACAAAACCTGTCTTTCTGGGGAAGTGAATTCTTGATCTACTCGAACTCCACATGTACAGGTTCAACATTCAGTTTGCCAAACCTCTCTTTGTGGAACTAAAATTACTGGATGTGGATACAAACTTTATCTACTCGGTGATGATGATTACCTGTGGCATTTTGGTATCTTGTTCGGCCTGCTTGCTACAAGTCTTTAGCCGACGCCACTGGGATGACTTGCGCGTCGAAGATGATCGAATGATGACGAGGACAACACAACACTCAGTCCCCGAGTGGTGAAGAAGTGCGATCCTTATCGAGTTATGCACGGCAACAGAGAATAATTGTATGCAGCCGGTTATATTGTCGATAATCCTTAGGAATTTTTGTTCCTCAGAACAAGAGGGTTATCGGCCTTATGAAAAAGAGTCAGTTAGTTCTTTGCTTATGGACTTTGTAGGCATTCGGTCGAAGATGTACGCATATTGCACAACAGATGGACCTCCCGATCTGCTTCAAATGTCCTAATGATCAAAGAATATGTGCATCCGCCTCAAGCTACGCTAGGTAGTATTCGATTGGTAGGCCGTGAGATGTAGACTATACTGCAATCTAAAGTTAGGTTTTTGTCTCATGACAATAAAATGGTCATTTGCAGGATAGAATCGTACCCTGTCTGTACTCTCACTATACAATAAGAGAGCGAGAGGGTGGGGGGGGTGGGGAAGGGGGTTGGAAACGCCGACTGAGTGACTGGGAGAGAGAGAGAGAGAGAGAGAGGAACACACACAGAGAGAGAGAGAGAGAGAGAGAGAGAGAGAGAGAGAGAGAGAGAGAGAGAGAGAGAGAGAGAGATATCATCTATGTGTATATGGGAATATATAGAGAATCGTATGGCTCATTTATCAGAGTGGAAGTTTTTTTTTTAATAAAGGGAAATGCGCACCATGTACGCAGAAAAAAAAAAAAAAAAAAAACCTCTTGCATTGTGTGCAAAACAGAAAGAAAGATTAAAAATGTGAAGAGAAAACGAAAACGTTTTACGTCATAGCCGGTTTAACTCAGGTGGACGCCCAAGGCTAAAAACAATTTGTGGTCCTACTTACGTGATGTAGACCTAATATATTTCCGCGAAAGTAGAGCAGAGAAATTGAAGAATACACAAACGTATACGACAAAACCAATTTCATGCATTACATCATATACTTAGTAACGAATGTAAGTTCCTAAATGCCCAATGCATTCGAAGATTAGGTGTGATACAGTTTCTTCACCATCATCACAGATCCTACATTTAGGGCCCCCTCCCGTTATGCCGAATGTATGTAGGTGTTTTTCGAAGTTCCCATGGTCTGTCATCAGTCCAACCATGATTTTAATCTCTTACCTGTTCAAGCCCAGATTACAGAACTTCTTTTAAAACATGGCTTTGGCGTCATCACCTTACCATGTTTTTGTTTATAGACCACTAGCTTATATGCCCGTGCTTTGCAACGGTTGTTGAAGGAGGGCCTGTGTGTATTATGGCTTTTTGGTCTTCCGGACCTCAGTCAGTAAAAGCAGAATCCTTGTTGGATCACTCTGTCAATAAACTCAGTTATCCTAGCCAATATGTCAAATGTGAGTAAAAGTCATTGTCCGAAACGATGTATCTTCATCAAGTTTTTGATACAAAAGGTGAAACGTGCCAAAATAAGCAAAAAAATGTCATTAAGTATTTAATACACGAAGCGAAATCAGTAACACTATGTTCAATGTTTGTTGGTATTCGTAGACATAAGACTGTTTAATTCTGTCACAGACGTTCGCTTGTTCTTCAAGCAAAACCTACATCTAAAACGATTTTCCTGATTCCGCTTTTACGAAACGAAGTTGCTCCATGAAGTAGTTTAGGAGATTAGGTATATCTAATAGATGAACAGTTACTGAAAACACTTAAGACTGCAATGAATCTTTTTTCTGATTTTGATGAAATCATGCCTATCTGTTGCCCCAATCTTAGCTGAAATTTCCTTTGAAAACCGCATGAAAATGTGTCAGTAGTTGTTTTTTCAATACGTTTGCGAAAAGTGCTAGAAATAGGCGTATCTTCATGAATATGATGTAGCTTACATCATAAATCATATTCGCCATTTAAAACATTTTTTTTCTTGATCATATCTTTGGACAATGGGCTGAGGCATGGAAAGCTCAAATATAATAAGTAATTCGTATTTCCTTAATGAAGTAGAAATATCACTGAAATCAATCATTATTCTTAAGGTTGGCTCTATTTCCGTTAGATGCGCTACTGTCGCTCCAAGCGTGGGACTTAAACTTCCATAGCAATTGTACATATACGTTAGACTGTGATATCAGTATGTAAATATATGGATTAAACACGATGAGGATTGTATCAGTTTTATATTCATTGCGTTGAGTCATATTTCGTAGAACATAGCAACCAAGAAAACGATTTTCAGAAATATGCTAAATTTGAAAAGTCAAAGAGTAAGTAGTATTTTCAAAGGGTAATAACCCGATCGCTGCCCCGAACTTCACACGAACACCCGCAGCGCTATCTATCAGTTCTTTGCTGCATTACTCCGTTCTTTCCAAGCATGAAATACAGCTAAAACTTCAAATTACGATATCTTTTATTTTCCTGATCTGATTTTCATGAAATGAATCCTGTATGTTGCCCCATGATATGTTCATTTAGTAGTTTTGGAGATTACTCTCTACAAATAGACGCATGCGATTGCTTTCAGAGAAATGTTTAAATTGTGATATCATACTTTTTCTGATCCGATTTTGTGAAATGAAGCGTTTCTGTAATCGCAAGATACCCTCACGTTTCCTGTGAAAAACCCCTGAAAATTCGTCTATTAGTTTTGGAGATGAAAAACGTTAAATTGCGATGTTCTTTCCGTGATCCGATTTTTATGAAACTAAGTCTACATGTAGTCCCAAAGTAAGCTGAAGTTACCTGTGAAAATCCCATGCGAATTCGTGAAGTAGTTTTGGAGAAGTGGTTTCTAATAGATGAACAGACAGACACGACGTTCTATGAAAACACTTCGTGATTCTATTTTGATGAAATCATGCTTAGATCTTGAACCAATATTCGCTCATGTTTCATGTGAAAGCTGCATGAATATTCGTCCAGTAGTTTTAACGATTGAAGCGAACAGCGACTGGCCTACATTTACAGATTTATTATTAGTATAGATATGTTGTACCATTGTAAAATTTTTCAGGAATATATTGATTTGTATAAGAACTGTATGTCGGTAAAATCTTATGCAAATATGGCTAATAGTAAAGAAGTAATGATTAAAATGTGATGCTTGATGGGACGGTTTTCCATGAACGTTACTATTTACGTCCTCATATCTCAAGAACTACGTGTCGTACTGTGATACAATTTCGAACGTACATTCAGCTTTAAGTGTGTATTCTGTCTGCAAAATTTTCTGGGAGTGCAATTAGTAGTGTAGAAATTATAAATTGTAACGTTATACCGAATGCCATAGTTTTGCTCCATGAACAGCGGAAAAGTAGTAAGCGAGGAACTTTTTTCCATTCATTATTTTGATGTGGTTGTATCCAAGAAAAAGTTTAATAAAGGTTTGAAATTATGTTTAAAGTTTGTTGCAAGTCGCCAAGTACTGTCACTATCATATAGTGTATTTATAAAGTCTTGTTGCATTATGTAGCAGTTTTTTGCGATTCCTATTGTTCATGTCGTATGTGGTTCGTGCTCCTACAGCAATTGTTATCGTACGTAAGGAATATGTGTACTAAATCTGGTTGAAATCGGTCCAGTGGTTTAGGAAGAAATGTGCAGCATTGTCGTTTGACGCAGCAGTTTTTCGCGTATCTCATTGTTTATGACGTCATATCCCCTTACGTATGTGTCGTATGTGATTCTTACCCCTACAGCGATTGTTGCCTGATATTAAGGAACATGTGTACCAAGTTTGGTTGAAATCGGTCCAGTAGTTTAGGAGGAGAAGTGGAGCATACATACACACACACATACAGCCTATTTTATAAGATGTAAGATTGCCCAATATTCTACATGCTGTCTTCTGAGCCAGTTACATAGCTCCAGTTTGACGATTGCCTTGTTCGTTGCCACCGATCCCCGAGTGTCCAGGGATCCACAATAGGTTTATCCTATTGCTTTTCCATGGTTCCACCAGAACTCTGTGACATTCTGCAACAATCTTAGATCTTGTTGCCAGTGATTCAGAGTTGCCTGACTGTTTGAATAAATGTTGATGCTACGGTCCTTGTAGTACCTACGCAAATTCTCCTCCACACACGACCAGATGACAGAAATTTTGGCATGGAATACTGAGGCCAATTCCCCTAGAGAGATGACACCCTCGAGTCTTGGCCCGGTCATGGTCTGATTCCGACCAGTCAGTGACCCAGAACCGTCCCCTGTACTGTGTCGAACTGTTTTCTCACACTGTTTCCTGCTTCCAATTGTTATACTGAAAGGCTTTTTGAAGCAGTATGGAGTTGTAGTATAGTCGCCCAGTATTTTTCCAACCATTCATAGCCGGCAGCAGTGGCCGAGCGGTCTGCGGCGCGCCAGTGACAGTCTGCACGGCCGCTACGGTCGGGGGTTCGAATCCCCCCTCGGGCATGGATGTTTGTGTCGCCTTTAGTATAAGGTAGTTCATGAGTATAGTTTTCAAAATAAAAAGCCAAGATCGCACATTAATAATTTATTAAATGACGACTGGTTTCGGTGCACTGTGTCACCATCATCTGGTCTCATATATGTTATAAGCTGGTCATCTTGTTAAAAAAAAAAAATGGGTATAAAATAACAAGTGCAACATTGCCCTTAGTCGGTATATAAAAATACACAAGTTAAAAACATGACAGCTTACAAATTTTTGTAAGCTATCATGTTTTTAACCTGTGTATTTTTATATAGCGACTAAGTGCAATGTTGCACTTATTTTATACCCATTTTTTAACGAGATGACCGGCTTATAACATATATGAGAAAAAGATGTTGGTGACACAGTGCCCTCTAAATCGTACCAAAACCAGCTAAATAGTGCAACACAGCTTGCACTGTGTGCGCGTAAAAATTGCTCTGGAGGGGAACCTTGGGCCACCCTGTTCGGATATTCTTCGTGATTTTTTGTTTTTGCATGATCCAGCAGATCCTTTTTGTTTTTACATTAAATTATTTCAGACAGACTATGAATAACAATTAAAGATTATTAATTGGTTCCTGACCGATATTGCTAACAATGTAGACGTTTTTTCTTGTGGAAACGTGGGCAAACAGTAATGTAGAGCGTGTGTAATTTGTACATTGTATATAATGAAATTTGTTGCAGTGCTGGATTGCCTGTATTGGTTTGTGTATGTATCGATCCACCTGATTCAGTTCCTGAACTATATGGTTTAGTTCCAGTTGATGATTACTGGTAGCCATACCGCAGTCGTTTGTTGACAGATATCATCTTCCAATGCTGCAGATTATCTCATATGCCGACGCGGGTACAAAACAGCGAGTACAGAATAACATAGAGAGGCCTTACAATGACAGTGGCCGGCCGCGGTGGCCGAGGGGACTGAGGCGCTCCAGTCAGGGTCTGCACGGCCACTACGTTCGGGGGCTCGAATCCCCCCTCGGGCATGGATATTTGTGCCGTCCTTAGTCTTAGCTAGTTCATAAGTAGTTTGTAAGCTTAGGGACTGATGCCCCCGTAGTTAAGTCCCATAAGTTCTACAAACATTTGATTTTTTTACAATGACAGTGAAATGGAGCCGGCTGAGAGCGCGACACCCAACCAAGATGGCGTCCGAGCGCCAGCCGGCCACAGCTGCGAGCACAGGGTAGTTTATTGAGTTCGCTGTCTTAATTCTTTTTTCATATATTTCAAGGCGTTCCTTTCTGACAATCTATTTTTGCCATAAATAATTACTAATTTCAGCTAGGAATAGCAAATCATTCTATTATATATAATACGAGCACATTTTTTTCTGTTTGTTCATTTAACCTTTTATAACTCGAGAAGTGCCGAACGTATCGTCATGCGGTTTCTTCTAATTTCTTCTTTTGAATCCTGCGATAAATTTAGGTTATATTTAATGTCAATGCAACTTGTGAAACAAATGAAATAAGAATAATAACGTAGAATCGTATACAGTTTCTGCACTTTAGTCAGCTCTGGAGCCTAAACTATAAGAGCTAGGCCAGTGTACATCGCATAAACTTTCAGAACTCATAAACATCTTCAAAAAACTAAAGCGCTGGTGCCAGAAGGCTTCAGGCTACAGATAGTGATTGTGGGAGATCTGTAAAAGTTAGACATATGATCTCGCGGTCTTTTCTTTTCCTTTATTTTCTAAATCGTCGTGAGTTCTATAATTCTACATTACGTACTTTGGCGCAGGTCTTATAGTTTACGCTACAAAGGTCAAGAATGTGCGGAAGTGGTAAACCGTTCTACGTTTTTAATTTTATTTCGATTATTTCTCATTTTCGTATTGGCATTTAATATAGCCTACGTTGAACAAGTATTATATCGAAGAAATTGAAAGAAACCGCATTACGATACGTTCTCGAGTTAAAGTAGTTTAAAGAATACCAGTGCAAAGCCGGAGCGGCTCTGCTAGTTAGTAATAAAATAAATAAAAAGTGTTAAGTCATAATTATTCGATAACGAAAATTGTATCCTAAATTACAAATGTTTATCAAAATTGGTCACTAAGTACAAGGTGATTGGGCAACGGAATCTGTGCTCGCTGGTAGGCAAGCTCGCTCGAAGTAAAGAGTAGAATTTAAAAAGTTCCACCGCTCTATTGTATCCAAATTTGTGAGGAAACCAGGGGAGCCATAAAAAAGTTGTTTAAATAAAAATAAAAGTTCATTTCATTATGTACTACTTTCTCGCTGACGAAAATTTCCTGACCAGATAAAAAAGTGGCAGGCGACTAAGTGAAGTAATTGTTCGAATTAATTTTCGGAGGATTCATGCAGCAGAATTTCGGACGATGAATTATGCATACCTCCTCATTTGAACATGTATTTTTGCCAGCATATCTAGCGTAAAGTAAAGTCACCAGCAGTTACGATTGGTTGCTTCGGGAACATGCCTGATATTTCTTTGAACATTTCGACAAGTGTAACGTCCGAGTCAGGAAGTCTGTAAAAATAACCAATTATTAATTTATTCCGGTTCCATGAGAAACTTACTAACATTTTCAGCTTTAGAAATAAAACTAACGCACCACCAATTTATATTCATATATACATTTCTTCATTCATTGAGAAACTGGAAAAAGACTTTCCATCACTTTGCTGTCCGTTAACATTTCAGTCATTATGCCAGAAATAATACCTCTACCAGCCATTCCAGCTCATATATAAACTGTCTTACAGCTTTCGATAGTTTGTTTACATACGCGAGGCTGTTAGTATTCATTTATCGCCACAAGGACTTGCTGCATTTTCTGTCGTACTCTTTCGGACATTTTTCCCCTTGTTATCTTTACACTGCGTACAGAATTATCGTTCTGCGCATTATAATGTGCTCTTCAAGAATACTGTATTTATGCTCTATAGTGCCGACGGCTCTTTGTCTTGTGACAATGGATTTCACATCCATGTTACGTCTTTTTAGCTACCTGTTCCGTGCCGACAGATTAAAGATTTCCTCGTTGATCATGTCAGACGTTAATGTAATTCAAGTAGATATAGAAATGGACAAATTAGTAACGAGAACGTGTGATGTACCTGTTTACTTGCAATAATTTTCAAGAAAAGCTATGGGGTTTCAAGGTGTAATTTTACGCTACTTTACAAAAGGTGTTACTAAGTTTCTAATCATGGATTTGGATAAGTAACTGCGTTGCGCTAAAGATGTTTATTTTCCATGTCCCACATTCACTCAGGCGGCTCAAATTATTATGTTTCATTCTGCAGTTGAGTAAAACCCCGCTTTCCAAATGCGATCGAGAAGTTTGAGCAGCTTGATCAATATAAAGAGAATTTCTATTTAAGTGTTTGTTTTGAACGCAAAATAATGCGAGAAGTTTCCTCGAACTGTAGAGTTGTAAGCCGCTCATTAGTTGCCAGCACCTGTTCATATTCCCTTGACTTGTCGCCAGAGGTAGTACAGCCGAAGAAGAAAAAAACTGTGTGTGTTGATGGAGGCGGTAATTCCAGGAGCGAACGCTGTATGATAACTATTTGGAACCTTCTTAAGGTCAGCAAGTACACTACAAGAGGCGCTTTCGATTCCTTGAGTGCGCCAATACAGAAAGTAAGGACGAAGTGTAGCAAATGAAGTGCGGAGTGCTACTTAGATCGCGTGTTTGCTGTCGTTCATACCGAGATGAAGGCAGACAATTCTGAAATATTAATGACGGCGGTAGACTCCATACCTTAGTTTCCTGAGCACTTGTCGCTTGGATGACATTGACTTGACTAGCTGTTGAGTTCCTTGGCCGACATAGATTATGCGGCGGTCATCTGTATTCCGATTCGTCTCCAAATGCGGTAAGTATATTCGTACGTTACAGAGATTCAGACAGTGGAATAATAATAAATAATAATAAATCGAGATATTCTTCTGTTACTTGCAAGTTACCTGTCCCACCTCAAACTGCTGAAACCGAATAAAATGTTTATAAAATATGGAGATGTGTCTACCATTTATCTGTAAGACTCTTCGTTTTGTGAAAAATTGGTGTTGGGAGGATAACGTATCCAAAAACAACAGACATAGTAGTCTCAGAGGAAGCAGTACCGTTTGACAGAAAAAACTGTGAACTATGGGAGTAAGTTCAGAAATGCATTTTCGGTAATAGTCAGTAGAAGATTTGCGTGTTTATATCTTACTGAAAAACAATAATACTTAATGATATAATAATTATGTCTTAGCACATACTTTTAACGTACAGAATCATTCCTTAAAACTAAAGTTATTTCTTCCATTTGTGATAGATTATCGAAAATATAATGAGCACTTTGTAACCATTTTCCCATCAAACTATGATACCGCTACAAAATCTACAGAGTTGAAATATTTATTTCATTATTTGATTATTAATTTAAACCATACATTAAGAAAAATATTTGTTCTGACCATAATGGTTTGCGCTCCTGTTTAAGATCACTAGATTCCTTGCTGTTTACTCTCTCTAGAAGTTCTTCATACTAGCCTTTTACTGTACCAGGAAGGAACTGCAACAGTTCAACTTTGCTGCTGCAACGGTTGCTTTCTGTATTAATGAGAAAACTGAAATATCTTCTTCGATTCTATTTGTTTTTAATGAACTTAAAGGTCATAAGGAACTTAAAATATGTTTTAGAAGCACCGATTGTCCCATCACTTCCAAAGCACATATTCACAAAGGACTATAACTGGAAAGGATATTTTCTCTGTGGCTCTGATGAGCAGAAGTCAAACTTTTCTTCCAATATTTAATAATCTCACTTCAGCCAGTGGCATGAAATGTCTCTGGCTTCTCCCTGCATTATTTAAGGCCTAGGACATTTCCTTTCTTTGAATGTAGTTTCCCTCTTCTTCATTTTTTCCCCCATAAATGGCAAAATCTGCTCACACTGACTATTTGGATGGCTACGAATTGAGAAAATGTGTGATGTAATGCAAGTGTTTTTGTCAACTACGTGAAGAAAGAGATCATAAAAAAGTTTTTGTTTTGCGCTCCTGCAGGATCGTAAACAAATATATTTTCCTAATAATCTTGAAGTCTTAAAGCTTCTTGAATATAGAGTCATGAAGGAATTCCTTTCTTGTTTCTATAACTTTCTTCACTGTTTATTCTCTTCTTTTTGTCATTTTTCGATTCTTTACCGCTCACGTGACTCACAACTTAACACACTCACAGTCGACACATGTCCTGTACCCGGTAAACAAGGTGACAAAACTTGCCACCCACTACTTTCTTATGATGACTGCTTTGCTTACACGAAAGATATCGAGCTGAAATTTTCAGGGTAGGTAATTCAAATGTGGAGGTATCGATTTAGCCCATTGATGGAAAAAGGTCGTAAACGCAATTACGCTCCTAGTCCATCACACTCCTCAATTGTGAGCAGTATATCCTAGAGAGTTATAAATGCTTTATTAAAAAAGGAATACACTTCGAAAAGTTGTGCAAATAATATTTATTTACTTGGTCACTAACCAATTTCTGGGTTCTTAGGCCGCCACGTGAAGATGGTCTAAGAAGGAGACTACATGGGCATCGGATTTCAGGATTTATTTGATATTTATGGTACGTGAAGTTCAGAACTCAAATAACAATCAGCCAAAGCCATTCAATGCAACAAACCAATCAGTAAAACATATACAGCAGATGTCGGTGTAGCTCAGACGGTAGCATTCTGCTCTTATAAGCATGGGGTTGGTGGTTCGAATCCAGCTTTGCAGATATCTTTTTTCTTTTTTTCGTTGTGTTCGAATACTTACCCTAGTTTTTAATATGTAATGGTAATTTCTACGAAAATGCACGTGCTTTTGTTTATTCGTACTTCTCTATATTTTCTAAATGGTTGTTATTGGTTTCAATAAAAACAACATGTTACATTTTTTAGTTGACCATGGTTGTCTTTGTTCAGTTTTTGAAGAACTACGATGCTGCTTTTGGAAAGTCATCTCCATAGCTACTGTTGTTGTTGTTATTGTGGTCTTCAGACTGGTTTGATGCAGCTCTCCACGCTACCCTGTCCTGTGAAAGTCTCTTCATCTGAGAATACGTTGGGCAACCTACATCCTTCTGAATCTGCTTACTGTATTCGTCCCTCGGTCTCCTCTACGATTTTTACCCCACACGCTTCCTTCCGCTTGTTGACAATTCCTTGATGTCTCAGAATGTGTCTAACCAATCTATCCCTTCTGTTAGTCAGGATATGCCAGAAACACCTGTTGTCCCCGATTCGGTTAAGCACCTCCTCATTAGTTACGTGATCCAACCATCTAATTTTCATCATTCGTCTGTAGCACCACATTTCAAAAGCTTCCATCATCTTTTTATCTGAACTCCTAATCGTCCACGTTTCACTCCCATACAATGCTACACTCCAGACAAATGCTTTCAGAAAGGACTTCCTAACGTTTAAATTAATATTGGATGTTAACAAGTTTCGCTTCTTTTCTTCCCAAAACCATTCTCCATTTTATATCTTCTTTGCTTCGGCCATCAGAAGTTATCTTGTTTCCCAAATAACAAAATTCATCTACTACTTTTATTGCCTCATTACCTAATCTAATTCCTTCAGTATCGCCTGATTTTCTGACATTGCAATCCATTACCTTCGTTTTTCTCTGTTAATATTCATCTTATATCTTCCTTTCAAGACACTGTCCATTCCATTCAATTGCTCTTCCAGATCTTTTGCGGTGTTTGATAGAATTACTATGTCATCGTCAAACCGCAATGTTTTTATTTCTTCTCCTTGCACTTTAATTCCCTCTCCAAATTTCTCCTCTCATTCCTTCACTTACTGCGCAATGTATAGAATGAACAACGTTGGGGAAAGGCTGCAACCCTGTTTTACTCCCTTTCCAACCTCTGCGTCCCTTTCTTGCCCTTCGACTCTAATAACCGCTGTCTGGTTTTTATGTAGGTTGAATATAACTCTTCGCTCCCTAAATTTAACCGTGCTACCTTCAGAATTTGGAAGAGTGTATTCCAGCCGACATTTTCAAAAGCTTTCTCCAAATCGACAAACGCTAAAACGTAGGTTTCCCTTTCCTTAGCCTATTTTCTAAGATAAGTCGTAATGTGAGTATTGCCTCCCGTGTTCCTACATTTTTCCTAAATCCAAACTGACCTTCCCAGAGGTCGGTTTCCAAAAGTTTTTCCATTCTTCTGTAAATAATTCGTGTTGGTATTTTGCAACCATGACTTATTAAACAGATAGTTCTGTAATTTTCACATTTCTCTGCACTTGCTTCTTTTGGTATTGGAATTACGATATTCTTGAAGTCGGAGGGTATTTCCCCTGTCTCATATATCTTACATACCAGGTGATACAATTTTTTCATGACTGGCTCTCCTAATGATATCAGCAGTTCAGACGGAATGTCATCAACTCCAGGGGCCTTGTTTCGACTCAAGTCCTTCAGCGCTCTGTCAAATTCTTCTCGCAGTATCAAATCTCTTATCTCATCTTCCTCCACTTCGTCTTCCGTTTCTAGAATACTGATTTCAAGTTTATTTCCTTTGTATAGACCCTATATATATTCCTTCCACAGATCAGCTTTCCCCTCTTTGCTTAGTACTGGTTTTCCGTCTGAATTCTTGATATTCATACAGCTGCTTTTCTTGTCTCCAAATATCTCTTTTATTTTCCTGTAGGCGGTATCTATTTTCCCCTAGTTATACATTCTTCTACTGTTCTGCATTTGTCCTCTAGCCACTCCTGCTTGGTCAGTCTGCACTTCCTGACAATCTCATTTTTCAGACGTTTGTACTCCCTGTGGTTCATGGTGTGCGTTCCTGTAGTCATGTCCTAGTACATGAACCACGGGCAACAGATGAGTGGCCAAGTAAGTGGACCTGACAGTTGGGTACCAGTTACTTTGGAAAAAGGTTGGGCATCTCGGACACCTTTGTACTCAGACGGCAAAGACTACAAAGTCCACCGGTTAGTCCCTCAACCGTTAGGGGTAAAACCCAGTGAGGCCCTGAGCAAGTAAGGCTAGCAACCTGCTTCCCAGGTACTTCAATATCATGCTGACAAAATCAGAGCAAAATGCCTCTAATTGACAGACCAGGGACTCCTCAGATACGACTTGGCAAACGATCTGGAATAAGATGGGGAGCTATTTATATCAACGGGGATTACAATGGGAAGAAGGTAGAGCTGGCGGAGGCTTCAAGTAAGATGGGATTAGATGTTTTAGCTGTTAGTGATGTTAGAGTAAGGGGAGAGAAAGAGGACGAAGTCGGAGAATACAAGGTCTACCTGTCAGGAGTTAAAGTAGGAAGAGCACAGGGGGGTGTAGGATTTTACATCAAGAAAGCAATCGAACCCAGCATAATTGCAATAAGGTATGTAAATGAACGACTGATGTGGATAGATTTGGCCATCTCCAGTAAGAAAATTAGGATTGTGGCAGTGTATTCATCCTGTGAAGGGACAGATCAAGATGAGATGGACAGATTTTACAATGCACTTAGTGATATAGTTGTTAGAGTGAAGGATAAGGATAGTGTTTTACTCATGGGTGATTTCAACGCCAGGATAGGAAATCGAAGAGAAGGTTATGAAAAGGTTATGGGTAAGTTTGAAGAGGATATGGAGGCCAACAGGAACGGAAAACAGCTCTTGGATTTCTGTTCCAGTATGGGCTTAGTTATCGCAAACTCCTTCTTTAAGTATAAGGACATTCACCGCTATACGTGCGAAAGAAGGGGAACCAGATCTATCATTGACTAAATAATAACAGACTAGGAATTCAGGAAGACAGTCAAGGACACACGTGTTTTCAGGGGGTTCTTTGATGATACTGATCATTATTTAATCTGCAGTGAAATTGGTTTTGTGAGAACAAAAGAGCAGAAAGTCAGGTCGATGTGTAGAAGGATAAGAGTGGAGAAGCTTCAAGACAAGGAAATTAGGCACAAATACATTACAATGATCTCGGAAAGGTACCAGTTAGTTGAATGTAATGATTTACAGTCACTGGAAGAAGAATGGTCAAGGTACAGGGACACACTACTGGAAGGAGCTAGAGAATGTCTTGCAACAGTAGCGTGTAAAGGTAGGATGAAGCAGACAGCCGGGTGGAGTGACACAGTCAAGGCAGCCTGTAAAGAGAAAAAGAAGGCATATCAAAAATGACTCCATACTAGAAATCAGGCAGACAGAGAAAGTTATGTTGAAGAAAGAAACAAAGCCAAACGGATAATTATAGAATCCAAGCAGAAATCATGGGAAGTCTTTGCAAACAAGCTAGAATCTCTGGGCCAAGCCGCGGGAAAACCATTTTGGAGCATAATTAGCAATGTTCGAAAGGGAGGGAAGAAGGAATTAACGAGTGTTTTGGACAGGTCAGGAAAGCTGCTACTCAATCATGTGGATGCCGTGGGCAGACGGAGGGAATATTTTGAAGAATTGCTCAATGTAGATGAAACGTTCAATGATATATCAAATTTTCGGGTAGAATGGGATAGGAATGACGATGGAAACAGGATCTCATTTGGGGAAGTGGAGAAAATGGTCAGTAGATTACAGTGCAATAAAGCGGCTGGGGTGGATGAAATTAAGCCGGAACTCGTCAAATACAGTGGAATATCAGGTCTCAAATGGTTACATAGGATAATTGAAACGGCGTGGGAATCGGGACAGGTTCCGTCAGACTGGACGAAACCGGTAATCACGCCAATTTTCAAACATGGAAACAGAAAGGATTGCAACAACTGTCGAGGTATCTCTTTAATTAGCGTTGTGGGAAAAATTTTCTCAGGTATTGTTGAAAGGAGAGTGCGAGTATTAATTGAGGACAAGTTAGATGAAAATCAAGTTGGGTTTAGGTCTCTTAGAGGTTGTCCGGACCAGATCTTTAGCTTATGGCAGATAATGGAAAAGTGCTATGAGTGGAACAGGGAATTGTATCTATGTTTCATAGATCTGGAAAAGGCTTATGACCGTGTTCCTAGGAGGCAGCTACTGTCAGTTCTTCAAGATTATGGCATAGGAGGCAAACTTCTGCAGGTAATTAAAGGGCTTTACGTAGACTGTCAAGCAGCAGTTAGAATAGATGGTAAATTAAGCTCATGGTTCAGGGTAGTTTCAGGGGTAAGACAAGTCTGTAACCTGTCACCAATGTTGTTCATACAATTCATGGATCATATGTTGAAAACAGTAGACTGGCAGGGCGGGATTAAAGTAGGTGAAAACAAAATAAGCAGCCTCGCATATGCGGATGACTTAGTTGTAATGGCCGATTCGATTGAAAGGTTGCAAACTAATATTTCAGAGCTCGATCAGAGGTGCAAGAATTATGATATGAAGATCAGCATCTCCAAAACGAAAGTAAGGTCTGTGGGAAAGACATTCAAACAGATTGAGTGCTAAATAGGAGGAACAAAGTTAGAACAGGTAGACAGTTTCAAGTACCTGGGATGTATTTTCTCACAGGATGGCAACATAGCGGAAGAACTGGAATCGAGGTGCAGCAAAGCTAGTGCAGTGAGTGCTCAGCTAAGATCTACTCTCTTCTGCAAGAAGGAAGTAAGTACCAAGACTAAGTTAGTAGAGCACCGCTCTATCTTTCGACCAACTTTGTTGTATGGGAGTGAAAGTTGGATGGATACATGTTACCTTATTCATAAGACAGAGGTTACAGATATGAAAGTAGCAAGAATGATTGCAGGTACCAATAGATGGGAACAATGGCAGGAGGGTGTCCATAATGAGGAAATCAAAGAAAAGCTGGGAATGAACACCATAGATGAAGCAGTTAGAGCGAACAGACTGGGATGGTGGGGTCATGTTACGCATATGGGAGAAACAAGGTTACCTAAGAGACTCATGAGCTCGTCAGAGGAGGGTGAGAGGAGTCGAGGTAGACCAAGAAGAAAGTACTTAGATTCGGTGAAGAATAATTTTGAAGTAAAAGGCATAACATCAGACAAGACATCAGTGTTAGCATTGAACAGGGGATCATGGAGGAATTTTATTGGAGGTACTATGCTACAGACTGAACGCTGAAAAGCATAATCAGTCTCTAATGATGATGATGGTGATGTTGTACTCCCTTTTACCTGTTTCAGTTGCTGAATTTCTATACTTTTTCCTCTCATCAATTAAGTTCGTATATCCTGTGTTATGCAGGGATTTCTATTAAGCCTTGTCCTTCTGCCTATATGGTCCTCTGCTGCCTTCATTACCCTATCTCTCAGAGCTACACATTCTTCTTCTACTGTATTACTTTCCCCCGTTTCAGCCAATCCTTGCCTAATGTTCCCTCTGAAACTCTCAACCACCTCTGGTTCCTTCAATTTGTTCAGGTTCCATCTTCTAACCCTTCTACCTTTCTGCAGTCCCTTAAGTTTTAATCTGCAGTTCATAACCAATAAGTTATGGTCAGAGTCTATATCTGCACCTAGATATGTTTTACAATTTAGAACCTGGTTTCTAAATCTATTCCTTACCATTATAAACTCAATCTGGTACCTTCCAGTGTCTTCTGGTCTCTTCCACTTATACAGCCTTCTTTCATGATGTTGGAACCAAGTGTTTGTGATCATTAAATTGTGCTCTGTGCAAAATTATACCAAGGGATCTCCTCTTTCATTCCTTTTTCCCAGTCCATATTCATCTACTACATTTCCTTCTCTTCCCTTTCCCACTACCGACTTCCAGCACCCCATCACAATCAAGTTTTCGTCTCCCTTAACTTTCTGAATGATTTATTTTATCTCCCCATACATTTGTTCGATATCCTCATCATCGATCGTGCTAGTTTGCATATAAACTTGCACTACTGTGGTCGGTGTTGGCTTCGTGTCTATCTTTACTACGATAATGCGTTCACTATGCTGTTCATAGTAACTTACCTGCATTCCTATTTTCTTATTCATTATCAGACCTACTCCTGCGTTACCACCAACTGATTTTGTATTGATAACCCTGTACTCACCTGACCAGAAATCCTGTTCATCCTGCCACCGAACTTCACTAATCCCTATCCATTTCTCTTTTCAAATTTTCTAGCTTATCTATGCGATTAAGGGTTGGAAGATTCCATGCTCCAACCAGTAGAATGCCTGTTTTGTTTTTCTTGATGACGACATCCTCCTGAGTAGCCCCACCCAGAGATCCAAATGGGGGACTATTTTACCTCCGGAATATTTTACCCAAGAAGACACCATCATCATATAGTTATACAGTAGAGCTGCATGTCCTTGGGAGAAGTAACTATTGTAGTTTCCCCTTGCTTTCAGCTGTTCGCAGTAACAGCATGGCAAAGCCAATTTAGCTGATGTTACAAGGCCAGCTCAGTCAACCACCCAGACTTTTGCCCCTGTAACTACTGAAAAGGCTGCTGCCCCTCTTCAGGAACCACAGATACCCCTCCACTGTGATTGCACCAATGGTACAGCTATCTGCATCATTGAGGCACGCAAACCACCCCACCTCAGCAATGTCTGTGGTTCATGGGGGTGGCCATAGCTACTACCACAGTGAACTAGATAGAATTTACAAAAAGAAATTAATTGAGAATCAGCAAGTAAAGCAGACACGAGAATTCATATAGAAGCAAGCTAGTATCAGTAAAAGCATAACTGGAGGCTGAAGTAATGACGGTTATGAAAGCACATGGTGCAATCCGTTATACAAAGACAGGTAATATGGAATCAATCCAGAAAATCTGAGAAAAATTTAGAATTCTCGTGTGTGCTTTACTTGCTTATTCTATATTAATTCCTTTGTAAATTCTATGTAATTCACCATGGTCGCACACCACGTGGTACTTAAGTATAGTATGCAATTGCCCCTCCACATATGAGTTCGTTTGGTGCATAGTTGATTTTAATTTGTGCTTGAAGACACCCCGCCATCTCGTCAAAATGCTGCTGACACTTCGTTTCCCTGCTGCTATCAAGTTTGCCGCATGAGTAATGTGTCGCAAGCATTATTCGCATGGCTGTGAGTGAATGTATGTATTTTTCCTTATCCACTGTGTATTTACAAATTTCCTCCCATGTTACCTCCATATTCATAAAGTGCAGAAACAATTTTATTATGAGCAGTAACTTTATGATTTAATTCACTTTTGTACGAGGTGTGTGCTTTATTTTTCTTAATTTGTTCTCCCCACATTTATTTGCTTGTTCATTTTATTGAATAGATAACAATTTAAACTATCAAAACTCTGCTTCATAATTTCATGATCCCCATCCCATGTATAATTATCTATACCTTTTTAACATTTATTTTGTGTTTGATAAAACGTTGGTTGCTCCAATGAGGAGTGAGCAGTCAGATAAATTTCTGTTCTGCATGTTATGTGGCCACTAGCAAAGTAATTTAGAGCAACAGTGAGCATTTTAATTTGCATTTGCAGATCTCTACTGCCTGAGATCTTGTATAGAAAACTTAACAAGCTACTTTCAACTGTTTCAGAGCTGCTCCGTGCTGCAGTGGGCCCTTTTGTTGATTGCCGGCCCCAAGATGAAAGTAGGCCGAATCTTGCAGTGAAGCCTGCAGTACTGAACCGGACTAGTTTTGTCTGATTCTAGAATACGAAAAACAGCAGTGAGAGCAACAGGCACTGCGGTGATGTCGGTTATAGAGTGAGACAGCCATTGATGAGTTAGACAACGGGCCATATGAATAAGAAAGAGCACATGCTCCAGAGAAGATTCTCAGAGAAAAAAGTTTGTTCTCCGAGTTTCTCAATTTCGTATGAATAAAAACATCGAAGCATATGCTCTGAGTAGGAAGTTCATTCTCGTAATTCCCCTCCTTCTCGAGTAAGTTCTCCGTGTGTTCCATCGTGTATTTCTTTAAAGTATCCCAATCAGGCAAATTATTCCAGTGTACAAATATGTAGTAGGCGAAAGGCAAAAGGTAAAGGTCCCAGGTTCGAGTCCCGGTTCCAGCAAACAATTTTAATCTGCCAGGAAGTTTCAAATCAGCGCACACTCCGCTGCAGAGTGAAAGTTTCATTCTGGATGACATTTGTTAATTATGTGGAACTTGACAGTTTAATTAAAGGTTTCTTTACATAATTTCAGTTTTTAAATTCATAAGCTGTTTATTAATTTAGCCCAAAGTTACCGGTTTTGGGCGTTAGACTCTTATCAAGCGCCAACAGAGCATAAACAGATGTTTATGATGAAATATCACAATGTTGAAAATGTAAGAACAGAAGAAAATTAAGCCTACAGATTGCATTTTTATAAAATTAAACAACAACCATCTGTTTACGCTCCGCTGGCTATTGATAATGGTCTAACGACCGAGACCGGTAGCATTGGGCTAAATTAATAATCAACTTACGATCAAACACAATCAATTTTCAAAATTATCTAGCAGCTCTAAAACCACACCTAATCACTTATTTTAATAATATGCTTTTTTTCTTAAAAAAGAAAAAAAATATTAACGAACTCTGTAGGACGCTATTCTTGATAGCTACTCCTTTGAGAAATCTGATTTTTTAGCACTATGCGAACTGCTTATTTCAACTTTCTGCGTCGTTCCATTAAGCACGAATTAAATCATTTGTGCACGCCCTACTCATACAAAAATCTTAGAGCTTATCTGCAAGAATTTAATTATTTACACAATGAAAACCGTTTGAGAGATCATCAAAAAATCTGATTGAGTGATTTTAGGATATTCAGAGCATTTAGTATTTGATCAGTGAAAGAATACGAGAGTGGTTTGATAAATCTGGTAAATTTGTATGAAAGAGCGGGAAATTTTCGGAACCTGCACTGTTGTTAGCAAGCCAAATATTTCGACGGATATTACAGCAAGTTTTTAATTGGTTGTTGGCTGACACCTGAAATGGTAACGGCTTAGTTAGTTACTTAGAATGGAGAAAAAAGAAATTCGTGCGGTCATTAAACCATTTGAAGGGTTGGACAGCTGCAAAGATCAAATCTGAGTTTGGTGAGGTCCATGTGGGTACTGCACAAATATTGAAGACCATTTACTTGTGGCTCAATGAGTTTAAACGTTGTCGAAGAAGCGCGTAAGATAGAGCACGCTCCGATCGGCCCGTTGAAATCACCACACAGGAAACCATAGATAAGGTGCATATGGTTATAGGAGATCGAGGATTTAAAGTCGCGAGAAAGCTAACATTGTAGGCATTGGAAACATCCCTTAGGCTGTGGCTAAGCCATGTCTCAACCATATCCTTTCTTCCAGGATTCTTCTGGCACACAATTTTAATCTGCTAGGAAGTTTCAACAAATGTCATATTCGTGACATCTGGAACACGTATGAATCTAATTTAATCCAGAGTACCGCTAGCTGCAGGCCGTTCTCTAGTGAAAGGACACACAATGTCTGATGTTTCAGCGATTTACAGCTACGTCAAAGACAACCAGCTTGGCTCAAATGAAGTCAGCTAAACTTGCGTTCTGCAGAACGGATCATTTACTATGTAAGACACCGGAATCAGTCATTGTAGTGAGCAGATAAGAAGGCTGACATTGAGTCGCTATGCTCCGATGGCGAGGTTGTTCCCCGTCGGAGGTTCGAAACCTCCCTCGGGCATGAATGTTTGTGTTGTCTTTAGTATAAGTTAGTTTATAAGTAGTTTGTAAATTTAGGGACTGATGACCTCGCAGTTAAACCCCATAAGCTTAACAAACGTTTGAACATTTGATGTATTTATGATGGTTAAATGTTTGAAAATATGGTAATGAAAGACGGTGAAAAGAAGTGCTGTAAATGTAACTCTTTGTGATGAATACGTAAAAAACCGTTTGGCAACGAGGGCGCGTTGTATGAGAAGGCTGTAAGCTCTGCTAGCTGATGGTAATTTTTCTGCTGTTCCCAAGAAAACAAAGAGTCGTATGTTCATCGTACTCTGCCCTGCTTGCAGGAAGTGCCATTGGGAACCACGCCCGTCTATACTGCGAACTGTCATCGCTGCACGGAGTACGACATCTGAATTCTACATTCCTGTCGGAGAGGTAAGTGGGTGGCAAATCATGATGCAAGTCGCATTCAACTGCCTGCACTTCCGCAAACAAACAAGAATTACACCCCAATTTATACAATTAAATTGATGCAGTTCTAAAACATCAGAGGATAAAAATGCAGCCCTCGGTCGCAAAATTAAAAATTATTTAACCTGGTTTTGGCAATAACTATGATTGCATTCATCAGAAATTATAAAATAAAAAGTCACATAATAAATTATACAACTCAGCTGTAAAGCTTACATCACAACATTTAAAAATAAATTTTTAAGAAAGCTAGCCACTATGGGCTGCACACCTGCACGGAGGCATCAGACTGATGGGCCGAGGAATGCATTTTTATCCCTTGACGTTGTAACGGTCGCTGACAATAGCGGCTATGTGCAAAATTAAAAAAAAAAAAAGTTACGACGTAGTTCTATTTTTTGTATATTTTGGATATGGAGAACGCAGTTATACGGTTGACCTTTACCAACGGAAATAGAAAACTATAAGCACCATTCACGGATAAGAAATCATCCATTAATTACGTGAGATGATTTTTAGTATTCTTCCGAACCGGACCCTCCCCCCTCCCCCTCTTCGTGAGATGAGTTTTGACTCGACTTGCTTCATTTCTTAAGTGATATGTCACTAGGGTAGCATTGTATGTGAGTGAAACGTGGACGGTAAGGAGTTCAGACAAAAGATGATAGAAGCTTTCGAAATGTGGTGCTACAGACGAATGATGAAGATTAGATGGATAGATCACGTATCTAATGAGGAGCTTCTTAACAGAATTGGGGAGAAAAGGAGTTTCTGGCATATTCTGACTAAGAGAAGATATAGGTTGGTGGGACACAATTCTGAAACATCATTAGAAGGAAGCGTGTGGGGTAAAAATCGTGGAGGGAGACCGAGGGACAAACACAGTAAGCAGATTCAAAAGGATGCAGTTGGCGAAAGTATTCTCAGATGAGAAGGCTTTCACAAACAGGATAGTGTAGAGTGCTGCATCAAACAAGTCTGCGGACTGAAGACCAAAACTACAACGTGATTAATCTTTGTTAGTTGGATTTATTTAAAAATAATAATCTGAATAATTATTTTGTAAAGACTGGTTAAGAATAGTACACTCCTGGCCATTAAAATTGCTACTCCACGAAGATGACGTGCTATAGACAGGAAGAAGATGCTGTGATATGTAAATGATTAGCTTTTCAGAGCATTCACACAAGGTTGGCGCCGGTGGTGCCATCTACAACGTTCGGACATGAGGAAAGTTTCCAACCGATTTCTCATACACAAACAGCACTTGACCGGCGTTGCCTGGTGAAATGTTATTGTGATACCTCGTGTAAGGAGGAGAAATGCGTACCATCAAGTTTCCGACTTTGATAAAGATCGGATTGTAGCCTATCGCGATTGCGGTTTATCGTATCGCGACATTGGTCGCGATCGAATGACTATTGGCAGAATATGGAATCGGTTGGTTTCGGGAGGGCAATACGGAACGCCGTGCTGGATCCCAACGGCCTCGTATCACTAGCAGTGCGATGGTGTACGCTACGACGAACCAGGGTACACGAATGGCAAAACGTCATTTTTTCGAATGAATTCAGGTTCTGTTTACAGCATCATGATGGTCGCATCCGTGTTTGGCGACATCGCGGTGAACGCACATTGGAAGCGTGTATTCGTCATCGCCATACTGGCGTATCACCCGGCGTGATGGTACTGGTTAGACGTCTCGGCCACCTCTTGTTCGAATCGTCGGCACTTTGAACAGTGGCCGTTACATTTCAGATGTGTTACGACCCGCGGCTCTACCCTTCATTCGATCCCTGCGAAACCCTACATTTCAGCAGGATAATGTACGACCGCATGTTGCAGGTACTGTACTGGCCTTTCTGGATACGGAAAATGTTCGACTGCTGCCCTGGACAGCACATTCTCCAGATCTCTCACCAATTGAAAACGTCTGGTCAATGGTGGCCGAGCAACTGGCTCGTCACAATACGCCAGACACTACTCTTGATGAACTGTGGTATCACTTTGAAGCTGCATGGGCATCTGTACCTGTACACGCCATCCAAGCTCTGTTTGATTCAATGCCCAGGCGTATCAAGGCCGTTATTACAGCCAGAAGTGGTTGTTCTGGGTACTGATTTCTCAGGATCTATGCATCCAAATTGCGTGAAAATGTAATCACATGTCAGTTCTAGTATAATATATTTGTCCCGTTTATCATCTGCATTTCTTCTTGGTGTAGTAATTTACATGACCAGTAGTGTAAATAAATAAAAAACACCACAACCATACGACAAAAGCCAATGAAAATAATCAAAGTATACTACTTTTAATGTTTATCTGTCGGTTATTAGAGATACTGCTATATTGGTAAATAAAAAACATTTACTAACTTAACAACATCTTGAACACAGGCTTTCCATAGCAGCTTACTATCTATCTGAAAGCCTAGGAATTAGAATAGTTCAGTTTCATTCTATGCGAACTCTGTGTAATCAAAATATTATTGTGTGTTAGAAGCTGTAAACACTGAATCTTACTGTGATTTAGCATCTACAAGCAATGAACATATGTTTTGAACTGCATTATTTGATAATGCATAAATATTGGATAAAAACACTCTTCACTATCATACTGGTGTCATCAGCAAAAAGAAATATCTTAGATTACGATTTACTAGAACGTATATCATTTATGTAAATAAGAAACAACAGACCCATGTCCATGAGCTTACTTAAATTTTGTAGGGTGGTTAACACACTAGTTACAGCGATCCTTGCGGTAAGCTTTGTAAACTTGGCCGCCATATTGACGGTGGTCAGTATACTTGAAAGGAGTCTGTCTATCGTTTGTTGTTGTTGAACGTGAAGTGCTTTATTTATTGTATATTTTCTGCACAATTTTTGCTCCTTAAATATCTCTAATGTGTGTTTAGCATTTAATCGTATATATTTAAGTGATAAAACGATGAATATTTGGTGCTTTGCTTTATTTGAGCTGAATTTATCTATCAAAAACAAAATTTTTGACTAATGCCACGTAGTTGCCACAAGTGTGTTGCTTCAGATAACCTACCTGCATTTCTCGTATAAAATCACAATTTTCTACCTAGAGTCTGTATGTTTCTGAGATGTTTCTTCTGTTGTTGTTGACGAAAGAGCATCTCATCTGTTGAATAACATAATAAAATAAATTGTCATTTGTTGTTGACAATACTGAAGCCACCATGGTTGACATGTTATCCATAAAAACGTGGAAGCAATAGTAACAGCCAGATTTTTTACTTGTTAATTGTATGTGTACTTTTCAATAAATATTTAATTATTTCAGTATGGCAACAACGAAAATGATTAACGAGACGTTATTTTGTTGTGGAATTCTTTTGTGACAGCTGACCGGGCACATTTTAATTGTAGTATTTTGTTGCGACTTTCCACTCAAATTTCGCCCACCAAACGTTACTTATTTCATCGTGGCAACAACAAAAGTTATTAACGATACCTTATTTTGCTTTTGTGACTGCTGATCCAGATGAATTTTTAATTGCTGTATTTTGTTGTCACTTTCGTCTTTGCACTAAAATTCCGTCCTCCAAACTTAACAATCAAACCCTTTGACAGCAATTTTACAAGTATGACTTTATACGTTTAGTCAAAACCAGATAAATGGGTACCAGACTTTGTGAAAGCAGTTATTACAACACATTAACTATAGATGCAAATCCATGATCATGATTGTTTGTTATATGAAGTACTGTTCACTGTATAAGTTTCGCAGTAGTTTTAGACCATACACTTGCATTACAATCAACACAAACATTTTCAACGGGCGCTTTCGTTGTTGTTGCAAACCTCAACTAACTGTTATTCTTCGAAATGAAACTGTATTACTGGCATGTTAGTTTTATCACTGCAGTTTTAGGAAATACACTATCGGGCTTGTCAAACAACAGTTTTCAAGTCTGGTGATACCAACGGCTCCTGATGCACCTATCGTCACTCTTAAGAAATTGAAGCTCTTTGGGCACCCCTATTTAACTGGTCCCCATTGTGCATATCATGGCCATTTTAAGCACTACAGAGAATTGCCTTCTGCTTTGTTATTATAGTCTGAGGTGAACTTAACCGTGAACTGCTTCCCTTATTCCATTATGTTCCAACTTCAGCAACAATATTTTGTGACGAACACAATCAAACTGCTTTGTTAAATAAAAAAAGACACCTAGTGGTCTCAGCTTTCAATTTTCTCCATCGAGTGACTCACAGAGGATACGATTTGCTAGCCAAAGTTTTCGAGACTGGTGCTGCCATCTTTTGAAAACCTTACCTTTGAACTAATGGTCACCATCACCCTTAAATTAGTTCCCATCTGCACGTACACACCGGACCCAGCTCTTCTGGCACTGGTCAAACATTCTTTGGAAGTTCTGTTCTTTTTGGGTGTTTATCATTGGCAACACTGCTTCTAGAATCCTCTCTAGCATGTCGAACCGACGGCATTTCAACTTGAGTTTCAGATTTGGGAATAGCGCGAAGTCGCAAGGTGCCTAATATGGCGAGTATGATGGATGGGGTACAACCGCCATGTTGTTTTTTTGCCAAAAAGGTCCTGGTGAGGAAGGACAGGGCACGTTGTCGTGATGCAGCAGTCAGTTCCCTTGACGGCAAAGTTCGGGCCGTCATCGCAGCACGTTTTCACAGAGCCATCACAAAATGTTACAGTAGTATGCGGAATCCACTGTTTGGTTGGGTGAGAAGAATTCTTTGTCCACATTTCCCTTGGTATAAAAGAAAACGATGATCATGCTCTGCTCTTGTCTCGCTTTTTTGGATCTTGGAGAGCCTGAGCTCGTCCACTGGAACAAATGTTGCTTTGTCTCTGGGTCATAATCGTAAATCAAGCTCTCTCAAGGGTGATAACCCTTGACAAGAAGGTTGGATCATCAGATGTGGACCGACGAAGGTCCGTGCACACTTCAACAATCTGTGCCTTCTCATCGGCAGTCTAGATCCTTGGCACAAATTTTGTGGCGACACAATACATGCCCAATCGATCAGTCAACATTCTTTGACATGACCCATAATCAATACCCACTTTATCCGCTAGGTCTTGAATGGTTCTATGTCGGTTCACACGAACCATTTGTTAACGTTTGGAAACAATATCTGGCGTTGTGCGGTTAATGGACCTTTCAGTGTGAGCATCATCTTCGACGTCTGTACGGCCGGCCATGAGCCGAGCATATAACTCTGTACTATCGCCCCCTTATGCATCGACCTATCAGGTCTTGCTCGCCTGTTTATCTTTGGCACGTGGAATCTTTGGTGTGGGCTGTGCCCGGGAGAAGGATGCAACCACGTGGTAGTATGTCGACAGTGAAGAATGCGAGGTGAGCAAGTTCTGTGGTGATGTGTGTCCGGGTGTCCGTGTGTGGCAACATGGCACAGGGATTGCTGATGTGGTGAAGATTACCGCAGCTTCTCTGGACGTCAAGTGGACGGCTGAGGAGGGACAGTGTCTGCCTTACCAGCAAGTGTGGTTTCCAGACGTTGGAACGATATGTCTAAGTTGTCCATGCGCTTGGTGGTGCGTTTCCTTGAACAACGGCCGACTGGTATGGTATTCAGGTCTGTTATTAAGCTTGGCGAACGCAATTTGCTAAGATTTTGCTGCTTCAACACGCACTGGCAATCTTTTAAAAGTAAGTGCTCCGGCTCACCCTCCCTAAGCGTTATTCTGACCGTTTCTAGTTGAGTATTACTCAACTACCTAACTTGGAAATTTGTGGGAAATTGTTTTACATACCTGTAGCTAATGCTTTTAAGCTTCTTAGGAGGGTTCGTGTACTTTCTGGTGTCCAACTTCAGGTGTTTTATGTTTCTATTTAATGCTTGGCACACTAAATAGTTATGCCTGTGTGTTATAAAGGCAGTTTCCATTTTGGTTGGGGCTGTTGTGGTGGGGCCCATGGCTGGCAGACTTAGTGGGACTGTCGGCTGTTTCGTAGGAGCTACCGTGCTGTGTGTGTGGGTACTTTGGCTTATCTCATTGGCTGCCGTCCGTGTGCTACTGTGGTTGAAAGTACGCCAGTTGGACACAGAATTTGATACACATGCACTGTTCTGTTCGCAGATCCATCGTAAAATCGCCACACACAAAACATGGAGTATTACGGAAATCACTGTGGACACGCACGGAAAATGTTCGACTGCTGCCCTGGCCAGCACAGTCTCCAGATCTCTCACCAACTGAAAACGTCTGGTCAATGGTGGCCGAGCAACTGGCTCGTCACAATACGCCAGTTACTACTCTTGATGAACTGTGGTATCGTGTTGAAGCTGTATGGGCATCTGAACCTGTACACGCCATCCAGGCTCTGTTTGACTCAATGCCCAGTCGTATGAAGGCCGGTATTACGACCAGAGGTGGTTATACTGGGTACCGATTTCTCAGGATCTATGCACCCAGTTTGCGTGAAAATGTAATCAGATGTCAGTTCTAGTATAATATATCTGTCAAATGAATGCCCGTTTATCATCTGCATTTCGTCTTGGTGTAGCAATTTTAATGGCCAGTAGTGTATATAGGTCTTCCAGAAAAGTACGCTCTTGGAACTTTGACAATAGCCATATCATGATGCAGAAAGCCTCGTGTCAGTTACTAGAATTTTCGTGTCTTTGGAATATTGTAGTTTCTGGAGGTGGACCGTAACGAGCAAGAATGTGGACATGGTTGTGTAACTAAATATGTTCAGATGTTTGTATATCTATCGAACCAAATTGTGTGGTCATCAGTCCGTAGCTTATAAACTACTTAAACTAAGGTAAACTGACCTAAGGACAACACACACACACACACACACACACACACGCACGCATAAACACACCCATGCCCCATGGAGGACTCGAACCTCCGACGGTGAGCTACCGCGCGCTCTGCAGCGAGGTACTTTAGACCGCTCTGCTACTCCACCGTGGCGTGTAACTAAAAGAATTGATTTCTCCACAGATACATATTAAAACAATGGAATGAATACTTAACTCTGATGTACTTGTGGTGGTACAAAATCTTCTAAAATAATACATTGTTCTGCTAGGCAATAGATAACTGTTCTTGCTTGGGCATAGACAGACTGCTGGCTCTCTTAGAGGAACTCTTCTGTTGACTCCCGGATCGGAACTGTAGAATTGCTAGAACTGTCACGTACTCTATGTGTGGTGGTGTGGTGCACCGGCGTATGTAGGCGAGCCCCCCTTCTTCCTACTGGCCGGCGCACATAACAAAGAGGTACCGAGACTGCGGACACTCCTGGCGGCCGAAGCACTACAAAGTAACTTATCGCCTGCCTTTTAGTGGCGCGGCCACTTGAGTGGACCGCCGACGTTGTGACGAATAGCAGCGCCACTACAAGAATCGTGAGATTATCTCCATGACGCTTCGTGCTTACTAAATGAACCAGAACGACACATGCTGCTCTTCTGTTGTTTTTCTCTATCCTCTATCAATCCTATCTGGTAGTATCTCACACTGACAAGATGTACTCAAGTAGCGTTCGAACAAGTGTTTTGTAAGCTACGAACGTAGCTGATCAAATACATTAGGTTTTTTCCACAGTTATGATCGAAAGAGTTTTTTGACAGTACTGCTGGGGCCGAGCGGTGTGTTCCCAGCTTTAGGTGAGGATGAGGCGTGGAACCTGGTGGAGCGCCAAGGGACGCTAGTGAAACAGAATTATAGTTGACACATTTTATTCCGTAACATACATAAGTTTGATGAAGGCGCTAGATCGACAGGAGCTAGAGCAGTAGGTGGCGTCGCCTTCGAGCTGCAACCTTGGTGTTTCGTATGATCGTAGTGCCTGCGCCGCGATGCCGGGAAGCGATGCAAAGACATTGTGAAGTGCTCTGTCCCTTCACCAGGCTATGCAGCGGCCAGTGGATCAACGCAGGGAGCCCTCTGAAGTCGGATGTCGTGCTGGTTCCCAACTCGGGACACCAGCTGGCCAGATTAGCACCAGATTGCTAACTCGACAACAGGAACATTGGCCTTTACTAACCAACCACTGAAGACTGCGCTGGCCTCAGGCAGCCACCATAGAGGTGTGAAGTCGTCAGCACAGCGGATCACCATCTTCCCAGATGATGTTTACTGTGAAGTATGGCCTCGATCAGACTTCATCTCTTAGCTGCCTTTAGCCGCTACCTGTATGTACTGCTATCAATGACAAAGACTGAGCACAATGATTAGGCCAGTGAATTGACGACTATCTCCTGGGCATCGTGGATTCAGAAGACCAAGTGACTACTACTTTTAAATGTAGGAGTATTTATACATAAAATTGGCTGAAGCTATGACGTGTGAAACAGTTTGAATGTGTTCACTTTGAAAATGCAGTGTTTGCCTGATTTGTCTTTACCGCTAACGCATCCGCGGTCTTATTCACTCTTGTGACAGAGTTACGTGTAGTTATGAAATGTTTAGTAGCTGCTTCTCTGTCCGACAGCCATTTCACTCACACACAGTTCGCTGACGGTAGTCTTTCCAACTTGCCGACGCAGCGGCTGCCGTCATCACGCAAGGCGGGTGAGCATTTTCTGCTACCGGCTGCTGACCTTATTCCGTCTTGCTAAAGTGAGCAAACCGAGGTCTTAACACATTTCCCTGTCATAATGTTTGCGGCGTAACTGTATTGCGGAAATCACTGTGGACCCGCAACACGTCCTCCCAGCTGAATGCCACTCTGCACACTAGAGTTGTGGCGATTCGTCAATGAGTCGTTCAGTTGAACGAATACAAATAAAGAATCGAATCGTGATTCGGACGAATCGTCGTTCAAAAGAATCGTCTGTCTCGTGACGATTCTTAAGTTCCAACGATTCACGATTCGAAGGCGACTGCCGAATCTTGCCGAATGCCGGAGAGAAGAGGGGGGACGAATCGTCGTTCAAAAGAATCGCCGGTCTAACGATTCATGATTCGAAAGCAAGTGGTGAATCGTGCCGAATAATTACGAAAGTCAGAAAGCATGTGAACAAAGGAAGCACAGAACGAAGATCGTGAGCTGTTAATTATTAGCCTATTCAAGAATTACACATGACAGAAACAAAACGCAGCGAAATACACAGCTGCCAATACATACGAATATACGTTTTTTTTATAATGTTTACATATTATGTATTTAACCGAGGTTTAAGCTTTTCGAGTTCATCTACGTAGTTATAGTTTTTGAAAAAATCAATTTTACAAAAATATTCTTTTTATATAAAAACGCGATTTTAAATGTTTTTAAAGCCATCTCAAAAATCTTTTTTGCCATTTTGGTTTTAACGTTATCAGCTTTCCTGAAAGAAACCGATTTTACAAAAAAGAAACATTTTAATAAACGTGAGTTTCTTGCATCTCGAAAGAAATTTAATATTTAGAAACGGATTTTCATTTTTAATGTTTATTTCGTGTTTCCTTCAACTAATTGATTTTACATAAGTATAATGATTAGATACCTATTAATTACCATAGATTTAATTATATTTATATTTAAATTGCCGAAGTATTCAAACAGAACGGAAAAAATAAGGTTACTGCAGGATTCGAAATAAGTGACCTACTTTCACTAAACCTGCAACGATACTAAATGTATGATGACAGCAGAAATAGTTGGTAATGTAATATGTATTTATAACCGCTCGCTAAACTTCAGATTATTTTCTCGAGAATTTTTGAGAGTTGAATGGAATGGCTTTGCCCCAGTATTATTTTAAGTGAACTTTACGCACCATAAATATTAAAAAATCCGATACCCATATTGTCATCTTTTTGGCATTTTGTAAGAATCGTGTCGTCGCAGACCAGAAACAATCGTGAACGAATCGTAGGAACAGATGCAAAAGGTTAAGATTTCAACATCCATAACACATACATGTATTGCCATCTATGAGCAAGATGTAGAAGTAAGAATCGCGCCAATGCAGACTAAAGAATCGCGAAAGAATCGTGAACGAATCGTAGGAATCGATTCACAATGTGGGATTGAATCGCAAGAATCGATTCATAAAAAAGAATCGTGTTGCCCAACTCTACTGCACACTGACACATCAGATATCCGCTCTCGCCACCTAGCGGTGCAAAGATGCACTACTCCTATTTTCCAGATGGCAGCACGAGTACCCAAAATTCTGGATTCCACCTCGTATAGCATTTTGAGTAGTTGAAGCACTTCTAAAACCGAAGCGTGCACCTGACGGCAGGTTGTGTGAAGCAGCCAGCGCCGGCGTGTTGCAGGCTGCTGTGGGGAGCGGCGTGCTTGGTGAGCGCCGCCATGGCGGCCGCGCTGAGCCAGCTGGCGCTGCAGCGCTACCGGCACAGCCCCACCATCACCGCCGTGCAGACCACCGCCTACCCCGTCTACAACCTGCCGTTCCCCGCCCTCACGCTCTGCAACAACAACAAGGTGTACCGGCCGGCTGCCGACCGTTTCATACAAAACCTGTGAGTTGGCTCACATTACATTCTGGAGACTGTGCACACGTTGTTTCGTACTTTAAAAAATCGCACTGACGTGTTTTACGGCCCACTTTAGATTTGTAGTTTTACAAATTTTTGCATACATTTTGGACCAAAATAATAATCTTAATAATAGAAGATTAATTAATAAGATTGTCTGAAACCCTTTTAGGAAGAAAAAAAATTAATTCTTCAGTTTCTCCCGGCATATTTGATGATCAAAATATCCATGGGTGTACTGCCGGTCTATAGTGTCCAACGGGCACAATATTTCGGCGATCATACATGTCGCCATCATCAGGTGAACTGACGGACTGAGCTCCTGGAAACGCGCCGGCACGGAGATCCGCACGCTACGGCTGCTCGAAGGGAACTGGGTTCTAGCCCGGTAGCGGGCCATTTAAATACCCTCGGCCCGCGGAGCGACCCCTCCGCAGTCCACGCCCTGCGCCGCGGCCGCGCAGTGGAACCGATTGCGACGGCGTCTGAGATGACGTCGGTGTGGGGCTCTGTCCGCCGTGGTCGTCACTACGTTACGTATGCTAGATTTACTCTTAATTAACCCAATCGCTGGTTCCCAAGCTTTGCTAAGATTATAGCCAGAGTCACGGTTTATGAGGTCGTCACTTGTGCGAATTTCAATGGCCTCTCTAACGACGCAGTCCCAGTATCTCGACGTCTGTGCCAGAACTGGTTTTTTGTACGCCGAATAAAATTCGTGCACTGGTGGGGATCGCTAAAGATGATCTCGGTTTGAGGAAGGCGGGCGTGTACCAGATTCCGTGTCAGTGTGGAAACTCATATGTTGGACAGACGATACGTACCGTCGAGGATCGATGCGTTGAACACCAGAGGCACACACGGTTGATGTATCCGAGCAAGTCGGCGGTCGCTGAACATTATCGGAGAATCACGCCATGGAGTATGAACACACTAAGATTCTGGCACAGACGTCAAGATACTGGGACTGCGTCGTTAGAGAGGACATTGAAATTCGCACAAGTGAACACCTCATAAACCGTGACTGTAGCTATAATCTTAGCAAAGCTTGGGAACCAGCGATTGGGTTAATTAAGAGTAAATCTAGCAAACGTAACGAAGTGACGACCACGGTGGACAGAGCCCTCACACCGACGTCATCTCAGACGCCGGCGCAATCGGTTCCACTGCGCGGCCGCGGCGAGGGGCGCGGACCGCGGAGGGTTCGCTCCGCGGGCCGAGGGTATTTAAATCGCCCGCTACCGGGCTAGAACCCAGTTCCCTTAGAGCAGCCACAGCGTGCGGATCTCCGTGCCGGCGCGTTTCCAGGAGCTCAGTCCGTCAGTTCACCTGATGATGGCGACATGTATGATCGCCGAAATATTGTGCCCGTTGGACACTATAGACCGGCAGTACACCCGTGGATATTTTGATCAAAAAAAATTTAGGTTGTCATAGTACAACGCCTTCCCCACAACGCTACGGCTATCAATCAAAAGTTGTGCTCTTTAATCTTATACTATTCATTGTCGTTGCTAACTGATACTAATATGACATTTGTAGACACTACATTATCATGTATCATACGAAGAACGATGTGTTTTTGTTAATTCTTCAGTGCGCCATTGCTTTGAAATGACAACGTGTAAGTTACAATAAGAAAATCATCAAATACGCAACGCAAAATAGCGTATGCGAGAGACAGTTCTGGGCGAGGAATGCCACGTGACATCTCCAAACGGTTGGTTTTCGTTAATTCAGTGGAGGGTGTCAAATCGCCGTTATTTTTACAAATATCTCTGCAACGATGCAAGATATGAGGAAAAAAACAACGTAATAGAGCGAAGTTGTAGAGAATTTTTCCCTCTACCAATTAGGTTATTCTATTTTCGTGTCAGATAAATGGTTTGTTTACAATTACAATTATATTACAAACGGATTTTTTGGTATTACTACCGTATTTTTTATCTGAAAAATTTGAAAAAAGGAGGTTCTGGTCTCTGGCGGCCTACGACTATGTCTGTAAAATTTGGTGCTTATTGGTTGAACGGTTCGTCTTAAAAACAGGGAAAACGTTACGGACAGACATCCCTAAATCGCTGTTATTTTTGTAAATATCTCTGAAACGCCACGAGATATGAAAAAAAGAGCCAAAGTTGTAGAGAATTTTCTGCTCTACAAATTCGGTTATTCAATTTTCGTGTCACATGAATAGTTAAGCCGTTATTTTCATTTAAATTTCGAGTTGTCGAAAGACGATCCCAATTCAAATGTTTATAAATCTATCGGACTCAACTGCGTGGTTATTAGTCCCTAACTTACAAACTACTTAAACTAAGGTAAACTAGTCTAAGGACAAGACGCACAACCACGCTCGAGAGGGTATTCCTACCTCCGACGGCAAAAGGCGGCGCACACCGCAGCACAGCGACCCAGTGCGCACGGCTAATCCGCCGCGGCCTTTCGTACTTTCTTTGCAGCTTACAAAACTACTTAAACTGAATTAAACTAACCTAAGGGCAATACACACATATCCATGCCCGAGGGAGGATTCGAATCTCCGACGCGGGAGGCCTCGCGATCTGCAACGTGAGGCAACGAATTTTCCATTGGGTTATTGCAGACACAAGAAAACTGTGGGTAGCAGTTTCATCCCTACAATTCCCGCCTTCGATGCTCACATGCGAAAAAAAAAAAAATCTCTGTTAACCTAGACTTTACCATCAGTGGGAAGCTACAGAACACTTTTTAAACAAAAAATATTAGTCTATAATCGGTTTGTAAGCAAACTGTCGTCTTTAACTCAACCACCACATAATCACTCACGCCTTCTACAAACACGCGAGCACCTCAAAACTAACGCGCTGCGATCACGTCACGGGTCAAAGCTGACGGGTGGAATCGTGTACTATAACTGACCCTAAATTTCTTTATGATGATAAGATTTTTTAATCACTGTTCAACTGATAATATAGAAAATTATTAGATTAAGGATTCTGTCCAAAATTGTAATCTACATACAACATTGCTAATAAATGAAGGTCCCCTGACAGAAAAACTGATTAACATTGATTTATTTTTATATCTCAATGTTTGAAAATTATTAAATGAAATACTATCAACCTTCCTAAATGACATGAAATAAAAGTCACTGTTAGAATCTTGTAGCATTCTGTGCCTTTATTAAATACCTTGCTCATAATTATATATTACTAAAATTTCTGTAAAATTACATTCAGGTTCACTCTAGTGTCCCAGAAGAGCTGAAATAAAATTATTAAATCATCACTAAGCTGATTTATTAGAGTTACTATTTTTATGGATTCCACGTAATGGCGGAAGGATTCTGCAATCCAGGTCGGCAGCTGCTCGCTGCAAAAATTACAAAAGTTTATCTCAAATTCTTTGGGTTTAAATATTTCCAAAATTGACTGAAATGGACATACTCATTGTTAATAAATACATTTTAACATATTTAGGTAATATTTTGTATTTATACGCCTTTTGTTACTGATCGAATCAATTAATATCGAAAAATAATCTAGCGACGCCTGAACTAAAATTATACCCCTCTCTCATAAGTCCTACTACAACGAAATACTAACGGACAATAAGGGGGATTTTTTGCGTTACAAATATTTATACATTAGTAATGACATAGATAATAATATTAGTAGTATAATTAACAGTAATGCATTGCTGCACGGATATTATAAGGGTCTGAAGAAGAGAATAATGCGTTCTCGGAACTAGTAATTAAAAAGTCCAAAAATAACGGTTGAAGGTTCTTCATTTGTCAAATTAATAAAAATCTTGTTCCTCCAGGTTGGGCGCAGGGCTAACAACCCTGCCTCGTAAAAATCTGCTGAAACACATAGGACGGACACCTCGTTCACGACTATTGGCATGAAAACAAGGACAAAGGTGAAGTTTTGGAATGTAAGAGCAATGTTTGAGTCAGAAAAATTGGAACAAGTCTCCAGAGAGACTGCTGAGGTGGCAGCCGCTGGCCACTCAAGTATATGCCCTATGCTCCACACCAGAATAAAAGGAATCAAGTCAAGATCGTTAGTCCCGCTAAAACTCGAGAATGGCTGAACCGATTTGGCTAATTTTAGTCTAAAAATATTCGTGTAGGTCCAGGGAAGGTTTAAACGGTGATAAAATATTGAAAAGTTGTCCGGAAAAGAGGAAAATCGGGGAAAACTGAAACAGCTTTTTGCAGTGAACTATCAATACCGTTTGTGCAATTGCGATAAAATTTTGTACATTTCATGTTGAAAGAAAGAGGAAGGTTCGCATCAAATAAAAATTTGGGTAAGTCGCCCGGAAGGTAGGAAAATTTAGGAAAAACCGAAAGCAAATTTTTTCTATGAATAAAAATCAATTGCCACGTGGTCGTAATAGCATCAGTTGAGAACGGCTTCACAGGACAAGGTTTGTATGAAATAAAGTTTTTGGAAAATATACCGGAAAACGGAAATTTTGAGAAAAACTGAATGTGCGTTTTTTGTTGAATTCAGCACTAAACTGCCTATTAGCACGATGGAGAGGTGTAATTCTTTATTTGTTTTGTTCATTATGGTCTTGAAAAAATTTTCAGTAAAAAAATTGGGACAGTTAAAAAGGAAAGTTGCAAAATTCGAACCAAGTTCCTTTTTCACTGTGTTTCTAAATGTACTCAACACTATAAGTTGAGAACCGTCCATCCGATTGCGATAAAATTTTGATCATTTGATGTTCATTCGTCTGATTGCGATAAAAGTTTGCATATTTGTCGTTCACGGCAAGAGTAACGTTGTTATGAAATAAAAATTTGGAAAAGTTTCCCGGCAAATTGGAAAATTTAGAAAATATAAAAAGAGATTTTTCTATGAAATATCAATATCATTAATCTGATTGCGATAAAATTTGGCACAGTCTACGTTCAAAGCTAGAGGAAGGTTTCGGTGAAGTAAAGATTTGGAATAGTTGGCCAGAAAATAGGAAAGAGCTGTTTTCGTTGTGGTATTAATATCATATATACGATTGCGATAAACTTTTGCACATTTGACGTTCAAAGCAAGAGTACATACATGTTAGCAATTGCGAAGCATTACCGGGTCGACTAGTTTCTACTATATCTCCTTAAAATGAGTTGAACAAAAATTATAAAGAAAACTGAACATTGATTTGTTTCGTTGTAGGACACCACGAGTGCCCAGCTTCCAGTTTATACGACAGTGATTATTTTTATTTCTGTCAGAGGAAATCACTTTAATCTTCACCTCTATGTTATTTTAGACCTTTTAAACGGAAATTCGCAGTAAAAATAATTTGGGCGATAATGGGTTAAAAAACTGGTGTGTACAAAAAACGCTGAAACACTTGTCTTTCTTTTTATTCAACTAGCTTAAACCCGCGGCTCTGCTCGCGTGTTGGTTGATCATGATAGATAAGCTATCTTTCAGTAGTGTGCTATCAAGTTTCGCTGTACGTAACCTCCTTGCTTTAGAGTCGCAAACGTCATCGCTGGTCTTCAGTCCGATTTTTTTTTAATAATTTAACGACTTTCAACGATTATATCTTCCACCCCTTATAGCTATCGCCATGGAACTGCTATGGTGTACAACGGGAGACTTCAGACAACAATCACACACAGACCATTCGTTTGCGTTCTGTAGTTTTCGCTGCAGAGCGAAATATTAACACACACACACACGTAGAATTATATATACACCGATAACTTTCCATCCCAATACACTCCACCCTTTTATCATTATCGACCCTCAAGCAACAATGCAACCAATAAAACCATTTTCAAAGAGTAAATATAATTTTCAAACAGTAATTGTTGTTCCGCATTTCGTGTTATATTCTTCATATTACTAAATATCTATCAGATCGTTATAAAACTGTGCTTAAAACCTTCCTCAGGTATAGATTAGTAACTATAGAAATATTTAAGTCTCTGCGTCTTCGAACGTGATAAGCGTACGCCGAACAGACATTCACATTAATATATATAGATAAATAGTTCCCAGAAGGAACTTTCACTCTGCAGCTGAGTGTGAGTTGATATGAAACTTCCTGGCACATTAAAATTGTGTGCCGGAACCGGGACTCGAATCTGGGACCTTTGCCTTTCGCGGGCAAGCGCATTACCGACTGTGTATCCCGACACGACTCACAATGCCGCCTCACAACTTCACTTCCGCCAGTACCGAGTTTGTGACACTTGCGGGGAGTGACACTTGCGCGGAAAGGGAATGTGTAGACACTTGCGCCACAGAATAAGGAGTATACAGAAAGGAAACTCCCGCTGCAGTCTGTCGTCCAAAATTTAGTGCGCATGCGCGGAATCGGCCATCTTGAAAAGCAGTAAACGCGTGGTCACTCCCTACTCTGTCGCATGGTAATGCGCCGTCTTTGTTTGTTAATTGGGTATTTTAGCTGCCTGAATCGCATAAAAGTAAACAAGTATTTGGTGCAATGAAAAGAAAGAACAGAGCGTTAGTAGGTGTACCTGTTCCGTTTTTATTACGAGCAGGAATAAAAGAAAAGGCGGCCGATGGTGTTCAGCACCTAATTGCCGCAATAATTCTCATACAAATAAGGATATAAGCTTCTTCACCTCCCCAAAAGATGTTGAACGGTTAGTGAACGTCGCTATATGTGTGGTAAAAGTTAAATGTTATCAGTTTCCAATGAGAGCAATGTGTGTATAATTATTAAAAGTGCGTGTGTAGAAGGAGATTGGTCTCCCTATAACGTGCCTGAAATATTTCGCCTGAGTGGGCCTTAGGAAAGGAGAAAATGCTCTCGAAAGTTTTTCCAATAATACTGTACATATTATTTAGCTATCTGTTCGTGGCTAACGGCGTAGTGTAATGGTCAAGCGCATTACTTGCGCAACAGGCGCCATGGAATCAATCCCAGGAGCTTCCTATTTTTTTCTTCATTACGCTACACCGTTTATTCACGAACAGAGCGCTGAATAACATGTACAGTGCTATTGGAAAAAAAACTTTCGAGAGCATTTCCTCCTTTCCTAAGGCCCACTCAGACGAAGTACGTCAGGCACGTTATGTGTAGACCCACCTCCTACACAAGTAACTAGGACGAAATCGGCGGATCCCGATTGCCGACCTCCCCTTGTTACGATATTCAAACAAATGGAATAAGGGTAATAATCTTGCTGTTCTTGCTCTATGGTTGGCAGTTTCTTGTATCTACCTTTCTCTGGTCGGTAAAGTAATTATCCTCGTAAAAAGAACATTATATTGCCAACATTGAAACAACTGCCGTAAGTAAAACTGAACCAGTCAAATCGATGCCACTCATCCTGCTTCCTCCCCTTGTTCTACGCTGCTTAGGCAGGTAAAATTTTACTAACGGCAATGGAGGCGTAGTGTGCTAATGTTGGCAACGAATGCTCTTCGGATACTGGAACAAATAGATTAAGGGGAATAATTATTTTATGCTATTCCTGCTCTATGGTTAACCGATTTTTCTATATGCCATTCTTCGATCAGTAAATTCATTATCCTCTTAAATCAAATACAACTTTTCCAACATTGAAACATAACTACATTACTGCCGTAAGTAAAATATAACATATAGGTATGTTTTAAAGGCAATATTTATTTCCAGTGCTAAGAAACGGACTGTGAATTCAAGGAGAGCTGATTTACTTAAAAATATATTATCCAATATTTAGTAAAACTTTTTGTCAGAGTTATAATTTTCTATTTCTTGAGGTTCACAAACAGAGACTTGAAATATAAAACCAAAATGGAAAAAAATTTCAAGGAGATGAAAGTGACCCAGCGGTGAGGTACAAATGGTGTGTAATGTTCTAGTGAATGCATATTGACAAGAAAGACTAAGAGGAAAATGATGAACACTTTTTCCTTTGCTATAACTGAAACAATGTGTGCCACAATACGACAAGTACAGATTAAGTTTGTTATGTAGTTTTATGTTTCGGCTACCTGTCCTTCATTTGTGTGTAATTTAACAGTCTTATATATGCCCAGACATCATTACTTCTGTGTAATCGCACTGTACTGCTAAGTCTGACTTGTGCAAATTTATTCGTGTCAAATAAAACCTGGCAGTTGTAAAGTCACTTTCTTGTTTATAACTAATTTCCCAAACGTAACTTCGCGTTACTCGGGATTTTTCTGGAAACAAGCACCAAATAAAACGATCATTGATTCCATCGTACATTTTCGCAGTTGTATTAAAATTTAGGCCTACTTTTTTTTCGTTGGGTTACAATTAGGTGCAAGTACAGGGCGCAAAATAGAGGAGAGCATAATGAAAAGCCGTTTCCTTTCGTAAAAGTGGGTGAGGTTAGCTGCAGTTCGAAAAAAGTCCATTTCCAGCCAAAGTACTAAGTGGCTATAGTTCCGAGTTTACTGTTTTTCAATATGGCGTCGAGCGCAACGCTTGGTAACATACAGATCAAAGGCGCCGCCTCCAGCTTTCCCTTCTGTATACTCCCTATTCTGTGCTTGCGCGGAGACCCGGACGCTGCAGGTAGTGAACAGGGTGTTCCAGAAGTAGGGATACACCACCCCTACTCCTCGCCCTCCAACCGCTACCTGTGCCGTATTCAGGGAAAGGCCCACCGAGCGAGGTGGAGTAGTAGTAACGGCCCGGAGATATCACAGCCTCATTCAACAGGGAGATAACACGTCATACAAATATCACTCGATTTACAATACAGCACCATGTGAAGAGGAATGTGATGAAATCGGAATTGAGCAACCGTTGCTAACTACAATTTCGGATTTACTGCATTTTGAGTCAGAATTTGCATCTATATTCGCATTTATCGCAAATGCGAATTTTTCCTGTCCCTAGTAATACCTCTAAAAATAAACAGCTGATCAAAGCACTAAAAGCAAGGGTAGATCTTTGGGTGTATTACTACAAATAACTAAAACACAATTTGATCGTGGAGTTATATACAATCTCATTATAAAGGTTTTTTGCAGGTGGTTTTGAGCATATGTTAGGAATAGCATTATGAAATATAGACAGCTACACCTTATGTTTATTATGAGATATCGATTTCGGCTAATTTCAGGTCATCTTCAAGTCTCAAACAACAGGTGTTACTTATGCATTTTTCCAGTGGCACTCATAACCTTTAAGTGTTTACACACGCCGGCCGCGGTGGCCGAGGAGACTATGGCGCTCCAGTCACGGTCTGCACGGCCACTACGGTCGGAGGTTCGAATCCCCCCTCGGGCATGGATATTTGTACCGTCCTAGTTCGTAAGTAGTTCATAAGTAGTTTGTAAGTTTAGGGACTGATGACACCGTAGTTAAGTCCCATAGACTATACAAACATTTGAACATTTTGTTTACATACGAGGTCTAACGTTGTTAATCGCGTTAGCGATGAAAACAGAACCCAGAATCTTTGCGTCTAAATGATACAATATTGGTGTGATGTCTTATTTCGAAAGAACAGACATCACACCAATACATATATAGCTCTCGGTAAAGTGGAACGGTACGATGTCGTTACGTAGCACAGCACAGCCGACTGGAAACGCAGGAGAAGTGCAAACAACGTTCTCTCCTCAGAGGTATGATTAGGTTCGACGTAGACTTCTACAACATACAGTCTACACGGCGAAGATTACACCAAAAAATTTAACGTTTCGTCTACTTTGGCGATAGCAACCAAATTTTAAAATCGCGTCTACTATGTAAAGATGTAGCAACACAAAACGCTTTAAGTCCAAAACTTCACTGATTTTCGATTTCAGAATTTTTAATATGTTTTTAATGTCATTACAGAAAAAACATATTTGGGACTCACACTACAATTTTCATATGTCAGAATTTGTAGGTACATTCACAAGACATAAGTCAACGGTTGTGTGCATTCATCTTATGAGAAATATCAATCATTTGTTTCCAGTGTTTACTTCAAATTTCTCTTTTAAGTTTCTTTAATTATTAGTACTTAAATGTGGTTATGAAATAAATAAATTACGTGTATATGTGTAGTCTTATGCGGCCAAAATACTTAGATCATTGGTCGCTAGACTTACACACTACTTAATCTTACTTAAAATAACTTAGGCAAAGTACAAACAAACATTCCTATGTCCGAGGAAGGACTCGAACCTCCGACCGGACCGACCGCGCAATTTGTGACACAAATTACATGTTTGATAATATTAATGCACAGAAGTATGAAATCACGTCAAGACTACTTCCTGCAAAAATTTCGCCAAAAAAAAAAAAGTTGGCACTGAGTTTAGAAAAACAAATTCTGCTATATTGGATTTTAACATCAAATTAAATGTTACTACAAGAGATACAGCCATTCAAATTTACGGGCACCATAACGTTTTCCCTTCCTGAGTAAATGAGCTGCTTCTTATAGTTTCAACACCTTTTTCTTGAATGTTCTGAATATAAATCTTCACACAGACTTCTTGAGGAGGAGAGTGATACGGATATCTGATTGTAAACCACTGCCTATTACCTTAGACCTTTTTGACTGTACTGAACAGTAGTTCCGCGTATTCCGTAATTTATATTTATACAGTTAACAGGCAATGTAATTTATAACCAACTATTGGCTGCCAATTTCGCTTCATTTTTCCTGGAAGTCTTGCAACTTGTTTCTCCCTGTTGGTTTATGCCAAGTTCGGAGTAAAAATGGTTCTATACGACGGTGATGGGAAATAGAATTATCTTTAGCATTTTTGGTGTGTGACATTCCCTTACACATTCCGTATTTCATATATTTCTTAGATGTATTTGTAATTCGAATACAGCCAAATCGTTTTGGGGTCTACGAATAAACGCTTTGTAAAATACTCATTGACTTATATTTAACGTTTTTTAATTAAAGGTTTAAGGTTGCATCTCCTATTATAAAGCATAGTAGCTATTTTTAAAGAGATGGAAGTTGCGTGATAGTGGGGTTAACTCCATAGCGGTCAATTACATCAACGTATCTGTGCAGGATGCCTAATATATTTATTGCTTGCGCAGGTGTCTTGATATGCTTAGTGTTCTGAATAATATGCTTTAAGGAGGTATGACTGTGGAAAGTCATAGTCTTGTAGTAGCAGAGACTAACTCTCCAAACATTATCACTATTAAAATACCTTTTTTTTACAGGAGGAACACTCAACGGATTAATATGTAGTTAGAACAAGTTACTATGTTGCTCTTCAACTTGCAAAGGGTTGTGCAATTCCACTGAGTTTCGTGTTGATAGTGTGGAAACTTGACAACAGCAGTGCTAGACTTCTTGGTGTGCCTGTACCCAGAAAAAGGCATTAGCCGCCCCAAGGTGCCCCGGGTTCCGCGCAAGTGTCACTCTGCGCAAGTGTTCCAACCCCGCCAGTACCTCGCCTTCTACTTTCCAAACTTCGCAGAAGCTCTCCTGTGAACCATGCAAGACTAGCACTCCTGGAAGAAAGGATATGGTGGACGCAAGGCTTAGCCACAGCCTAAAGGATGTTTTCAGAATGAAACTTTCACTCTGCAGCGGAGTGTGCGCTGATATGAAACTTCCCGACAGATTAAAATTGTGTGCCGGAACCGAGACTCGAACCTGGGACCTTTGCCTTTCGCGGGCAAGCGCATTACCGACTGTGCTATCCCCGACACGACTCACGATGTCGCCTCACAACTTTACTTCCGCCAGTACCTCGCCTCCTACTTTCCAAACTTCACAGAAGCCTTCCTCCGAACCATGCATGACTAGCACTCCGGGAAGAAAGGATATGGTGGAGACATGGCTTAGCCACAGCCTAAGGGATGTTTCCAGAATGAAACTTTCACTCTGCAGCGGAGTGTGCGCTGATATGAAACTTCCCGGCAGATTAAAATTGTGTGTCGGAACCGGGGCTCGAACCTGGGACCTTTGCCTTTCGCGGGCAAGCGCACGACCGACTGTGCTATCCCGATACGACTCACGATGCCGCCTCACAACTTTACTTCCGCCAGTACCTCGCCTCCTACTTTCCAAACTTCACAGAAGCCTTCCTCCGAACCATGCATGACTAGCACTCCTGGAAGAAAGGATATGGTGGAGACATGGCTTAGCCACAGCCTAAGGGATGTTTCCAGAATGAAACTTTCACTCTGCAGCGGAGTGTGCGCTGATATGAAACTTCCAGGCAGATTAAAATTGTGTGTCGGAACGGGGACTCGAACCTGGGACCTTTGCCTTTCACGGGCAAGCGCACGACCGACTGTGCTATCCCGACACGACTCACGATGCCGCCTCACAACTTTACTTCCGCCAGTACCTCGCCTCCTACTTTCCAAACTTCACAGAAGCCTTCCTCCGAACCATGCATGACTAGCACTCCGGGAAGAAAGGATAAGGTGGAGACATGGCTTAGCCACAGCCTAAGGGATGTTTCCAGAATGAAACTTTCACTCTGCAGCGGAGTGTGCGCTGATATTAAACTTCCCGGCAGATTAAAATTGTGTGTCGGAACCGGGACTCGAACCTGGGACCTTTGCCTTTCGCGGGCAAGCGCACGACCGACTGTGCTATCCCAACACGACTCACGATGCCGCCTCACAACTTCACTTCCGCCAGTACCTCTGCTCCTACTTTCAAAACTTCAGTCGGTAGTTCACATTTATAGATATAGATATAAAGTAAATTTTGAAAAAATTCGGTAACCATCGGTAACCATCATTTCAGACCCTCCCCTTGTCGGACGAACGGTTAGAGGCGTTATTTGCAAATAAATTTCGAGCTGTCAAAACGCCATTGCAAACAGCCTACTTTTCCTGTTGCTAACCTAAAGTGTGAGATACTATACTGAGAGATGAATTTGACAGAGCACTGAAAGACCTTAGTCGAAACAAGGCCCCTGGAGTAGAGGATATTCCCTCAGAGCTACTGAAGTCTCTGGGAGAACAAGCCATGACAAAATTGTTTCACCTGGTATGTAAGATGTATGAGACAGGTGAAGTACCCTCAGACTTTAAGAAAAATGTTATAATCCCCATTCCAAAGAAGGCAGGTGCAGTCAGGTGTGAAAACTACAGAACCATCAGTTTAATAAGTCATGGTTGCAAAATATTAACACGAATTATTTACAGAAGGATGGAAAAGCTGGAAGAAGCCGACCTCAGGGAAGATCAGTTTGGGTTCAGGAGAAATGTAGGTACTCGGGAGGCAATACTCTCTTTACGGCTTATTCTAGAAGATAGATTAAGAAAAGGCAAACCTACAAATCTAGATTTTGTAGATTTGGAGAAGGCTTTTGACAATGTTGATTGGAATAAACTCTTTCAAGTTGTGAAGCAAGCAGGAGTAAAATATAGGGAGCGTAAAGTTATTTACAATTTGTACAAAAACCAGACAGCGGTTGTCAGAGTTGAAGGGCATGAAAGGGATGCAGTGGTTGGAAAGGGAGTAAGACAGGGTTGTAGTCTTTCTCCATTGTTATTCAATTTGTACATTGAGCAAGCTATAAAGGAAAGCAAGGATAAATTTGGTGAAGGGATTAAAGTTCAGGGGGAAGAATTAAAAATATTGCGTTTTGTCGACGATATAGTAATTCTGTCAGAGACAGCAAATGACGTGGAAGAGCCGTTGAACGGAACGGACAGCGTGTTACAAGGTGCATATAAGATGAACATTAACAAGAGCAAAACTTGGGTAATGGAGTGCAGTCTAAGAAAATCAGGCCATGCTGAAGGAATTAGATTAGGTAACGAAGCAATAAAGGAGGTAGATGAGTTTTGTTACTTGGGCAGTAAAATAACAAATGATGGTCGCAGTACAGAGGATACAAAATGCAGAATGGCAATGGGTAGAAAAGCGTTCTTGAAAAAGAGGAATTTGTTAACATCGAATATTGATTTAAGACAGATTTTTAAAGAAAGAGTGGAGCCCCTCCACGCTCGCACTAGCATGGCGACCAACTCAATAGTTCTACTATCACCTCTGCATGTGTTAATGTTTTTAATGTAGGAGTCACAGGAGCGGGTACTGTGATGTGTGCCGTACGTGTGGGTAAGGTTACCCATTAATACGGTCCATCTGGATGATAGAAGTGGTCGAAAGCTTTTGAAACAAGAGCGGTTTTAAGGGCAGAGGGAAAAAAGTGCCAAGGCAAGTGCCAAGGGAAAAAAACCTCTGCGATAGTCAGGAGCGGGTAGTAAGAGCAGTAGCGGATTCTTGCTATCTGCGACAGATCATGCAAGGGTTTGGTTATGTTAGTTTTGGGTATCGTGCAAGCTCGGTACCATTTTCATTGCGTGTTTGTCATAAGTTTGTCAATCCGGTTTGCTGAGTCGCCCCTCTGCAGCTGGAACTGGCGGTGTCTCCTGGTTCATCATCAGCGGCGGCTGGCTGCAACAATCAAGATTGGCAGGCAAGTGGTCGATTTTTGGGATCGGCCTCTAAGTGTATAGGATTAGTGTGGGATTTGTTTGTGTTTTGTGTTTGTTCACGTTCCCTGCGGCTGCCTGTTTGTCGGCGGTAATTGCTCATCTGGCATTGCCAGTCAGTTTTGCTGCGAAGCAGGGGTTCTGTGAGCGATGATTTTGTTTGTGTCTATAAGGCTTCCCATAGGTGTTTATCTATTCCTGACAAAGAGTGTTTTTGGTCGGTTGTGTTTCCTCCTATGGTTGTGGTCATAGTTGCCCAGATTGAGGATGAAGGGGTTGTTCGAGTGTCTAGCATTTTTGTACAGTCGTGCGGCGTGTTTTTTGAATACCTCCGTGAGAGTGTCAAGGCGGTATTCTCGGTGAAGGTCCGCTGTGCGCGTGTAGCGTGGAGCATTGCTTATGATGCGTAGTACCTTGTTCTGAATGAGCTGCAAGCGGCGCAGCCGTGTCGGTGCTGCGTAAGCCCAGCACGGAGCACCGTGCATTCAGCACCGGAGCATTCAGACAGATGTAGGTTGCCGTTCTTATGTGGAGATGAAGAGGCTTGCTCAGGATAGGGTACTGTGGAGAGCTGCATCAAATCAGTCTCCGGACTGAAGACCACAACTACAACAACCTAAAGTGTACCCAGATTCAGTTTCGTTTTCACACGCTCGATGTTTTCGCTGGGCTGGGACCGTCGTTGCAGGACGCGAGCGGCTGGGGTGGACCAGGAGGCGGCGCTGGCGGCGCTGAAGCTGCTGCCGCTGCTAGTGGACCCCGCGCTGCCCCAGGGGGACCGGCGAGCGCTGCGCGACGCCGCCGCCCTGCTCGCCGGCTACCCTGCAGACCAGCTGATGCGCGAGGTGCGTACAACAAACTTTTCTCTTTGTCATCATCATCGTCATCATTAGAGACTGAGTATTCCTTTCAGCGTTCAGTCTAGATTCTAGAACAATCGATGAAAGGAGAAAATATACGAGGCATGTCCACAAAGTAAGATCCATATACATGTTCCGAAAGAACAGACGTCACTAATGATCCTGCAGTTGTTATTATTTAATATTCACAGAATATATGATATCAACTGCGATAAGGCAAAGCTGAAAATGTATACCCAGCCGGGATTCGAACCCGGGTCTCCTGCTTTCTAGGCAGTTGCGCTGACCCCTACACCACTGGGGACACAGTGATCACCACACCTGCAAGGACTATCTAAGCACGCCTCCCGTCAGATACAAATTACTCTTACGGGAATTAGTTTCATAACTACGAGTTAGAGTACTGTGGGCAGGGCGAAGCTGGGAATTTGTATCTGACGGGAGGCGTGCTTAGGTAGTCCTTGCAGGGGCGGGGATCACTGTGTCCCCAGTGGTGTAGGGGTCAGCGCAACTGCCTAGAAAGCAGGAGACCCGGGTTCGAATCCCGGCTGGGTACACATTTTCAGCTTTGCCCAATCGCAGTTGATGTCATATATTCAGTGAATATTAAAGTAAGATCCGTTTGGTTTATATACAGAAAAAATATTTATTGTATAAAAATCTACAACTGTTCAACTACTTTTCTACATAACTTCCGAAATTTTGTAGGCACTTATCATGGCGTGGCACAATTTTTTGTGTGCCTTCTTCATAAAAGGTTGCCGCCTGTGTATGATTAGATTAGATTAGATTAATACTTGTTCCATAGATCATATATACGACTTTTTTAAAAATTTTATCTAAAAATTCATCTACATAGTAGAAGGAGTTGCCATTCAGAAATTCCTTTAATTTCTTTTTAAATACTAGTTACCTATCTGTCAGACTTTTGATGTTACTTGGTAAGTGACCAAAGACTTTTGTGGCAGCATAATTCACCCCTTTCTGAGCCAAAGTTAGATTTAACCTCGAATAGTGAATATCATCCTTTCTCCTAGTCCTGTAGCTATGCACACTGCTATTACTTTTGAATTGGGTAGGATTGTTAATAACACATTTCATGGGTGAATATATATATATATATATATATATATATATATATATATATATATATTGTGAAGCTACAGTGAGGATCCCTAGATCCCTAAATAAATGTCTGAAGGATGCTCTTGGGTGGGCTCCAGCAATTATTCTGATTACACGCTTTTGTGCAATGAATACTTTTTTACTCAATGTTGAATTGCCCCAGAATATGATCCCATATGAAAGCAGTGAATGAAAATACGCATAGTAAGCTAATGTACTGAGATTTATATCACCAAATTTTGCAATGACTCTGATAGCGTAAGTAGCTGAACTCATACGTTTGAGGAAATCTTCAATATGTTTCTTCCAATTCAGTCCCTCGTCAATGCAAACACTTAAAAATTTTGAATATTCTACCTTAGCTATAGATTTATGTTCCAAGTTTAAATTTATTAATTGTGTCATGTCATTTACTGTATCAAACTGTATATACTGGGTTTTATCAAAGTTTAATGAGAGTCCATTTGTAGAGAACCACTTAATAACTTTCTGGAAGATATCATTTACAATTTCATCAGTTAATTCCTATTTATCAGGTGTGATAGCAATACTTGTATCATCAGCAAAAAGTACTAGCTTAGCATCTTCGAGAATGTAGAATGGCAAGTCATTAATATATATATTAAGAACAGCAAAGGACCCAAGACCGAACCTTGTGGGACCCCATTTTTGATAACTCCCCAGTTAGAAGAATTAATTGTTTCATCTATATCATGGAACTGCTTATTTCAACTTTCTGCACTCTTCCAGTTAAGTATGATTTAAACTATTTGTGCACTGTCCCACTCATACCACAATACTTAAGCTTATCTAGAAGAATCCCATGATTTAAACTATCAAAAGCCTTTGAGAGATCACAAAAAATCCCAACTGGTGATGTCCGGTTATTCAAAGCATTTAATGTTTCATCAGTGAAGGTATATATAGCATTTTCAGATGAAAAGCTTTTTTGAAAACCAAACTGACATTTTGTTAGAACTTTATTTTTACTAATATGTGAAGCAACTCGAGAATACATAACTTTTTCAAAAATTTTGGTAAAGCTGTCAGAAGTGAGATGAGCCGGTAGTTGTTGACATCGTATGTATCACCTTTATGTACATGTGATAACATGTTCTTTCAGTTCATCATCGTGGAAGTGTTGACCACCAAGGACAGATTTCAGGTGTAAGAAGACATGAAAGAAGGGATTTTTTTCCTTTCACGTTAATGCCCGACCTCACAAGGCGAATGTGACCAAACAACTCTTACGGTAATTTCACTGGGACGTGTTTGGTCATCCTCCGTGCAACCTTGCTATTAGCGACTTTCTTCTTACACCTAAAACCTGACCATGGTGGTCAACACTTCAACGATCATGACGAGCTGAAAGAACATGTTACCACATGGTTGAATACACAGGCGGCAACCTTCTACGAAAAAGGCATACAAAAACTTGGGCCACGCTATGAGAAATGCTTAAAAAATTTCGGAAGACATGTAGAAAAGTAGTTTAATAGTTGTACATTTTTGTACAATAAATATTTTTTCTGTATCAGTACATGTTTGTTTTATATAACCAAACGGAACGTACTTTGTGGACATACCTCGTAAAAATGTAGCAAATGAAACAGGCGAAATGGCGTAAAGACGACTAAGAAATGAGATTGACGGGAAGTGCAAAATGGCTAAGCGGAGTGGCTAGAAGGCCAGTGCAAGGATGTAGAAGAATGTATAAAGAGGGGAAAAATAGATACAGCCTACAGGAAAATAAAAGAAACATTTGGAGATAAGAAAAACAGCTCTATGAATATCAACGACTCTGATGGTAAACTAGTTCTCAGCAAAAAAGAGAAAGCTGAAAGGTGGAAATAGTCTATAGAGAGGCTCTACGAAGGAAATGAACTTAGAGGCAATATTGTAGGAAGGGGAGAAGAAGTAGATGATGATGAAATAGGAGATACTATACTGAGAGAAAAAATTGATAGAGCCCTGAAAGACCTAAGTCGATACAAAGCCCCTGGAGTAGATGATATTCCCTCAGAGCTACTGAAGTCTCTGGAAGAGCCAGCCATGACAAAACTGTTTCACCTGGTGTGTAAGATGTATGAAACAGGCGAAGTACCCCCAGACTTTAAGAAAAATGTTATAATCCCCATTCCAAAGAAAGCAGGCGCAGACAGGTGTGAAAATTACAGAACCATCAGTTTAATAAGTCATGGGTGCAAAATATTAACACGAATTATTTACAGAAGGGTAGAAAAGCTGCTAGAAGCCGACATCGGGGAGGATCAGTTTGGGTTCAGGAAAAATTTAGGGACACGGCAGGCAATACTCACTTTATGGCTTATCCTGGAAGATAGATTAAGGAAAGGCAAACCTACATTTCTAGCTTTTGTAGATTTGGAGAAGGCTTTGACAATGTTGGTTGGAATAAACTCTTTCAAGTTCTGAAGCAAGCAGGGGTAAAATATAGGGAACGTAAGGTTCTTCACAACTTGTACAAAAACCAGACAGCAGTTGTTAGAGTTGAAGGGCATGAAAGGGATGCAGTGATTGGGAAGGGAGTAAGACAGGGTTGTAGCCTTTCTCCAATGTTATTCAATTTGTACATTGAGCAAGCTATAAAGGAAAGCAAGGAGAAATTTGGAGAAGGAATTAAAGTTCAGAGTTAAGAATTAAAAACATTGCGTTTTACCGACGACATAGTAATTCTGTCAGAGACAGCAAAGCACCTGCAAGAGCATCTGAACGCAATGGACAGTGTGCTGAAAGGTTCATATAAGATGAACATTAACAAGAGCAAAACTAGGGTAATGGAATTCAGTCTAAGTAAATCAGGTGATGCTGAAGGAATTAGATTAGGTAACGAAACAATAAAGAAGGTAATTGACTTTTGTTACTTGGGCAGTAAAATAACAAATGACGGTCGCAGTACAGAGGATATAAAATGCAGAATGGTAATGGGAAGAAAAGTGTTTTTGAAAAAGAGAAATTTGTTAACATCGAATATTGATCTAAGCCTAAGTAAGTCCTTTCTGAAGGCATTTGTGTGGTGTGTTGTCTTGTATGGTAGAGAAACATGGACGATAAATAGTGCGGACAGGAAGAGGATAGAGGCTTTTGAATGTTGTGCTACAGAAGAATGCTGAAGGTTAGGTAGGGGACTGATGACCCAGTCGTTTGGTCTCCTTTAAACAACAACAACAAGGTTAGGTGCGTGGATCACGTAACTAATGAGGAGCAGAAAAGGAGGAGAAAGCAATTTCTGGTATACCTTGACTAAAAGAAGGGATAGATTGGTAGTACACATTCTTATACATCAAGGAATTGTGAATTTAGCGTTGGAGGGAAGTGTGTTGGGTAAAAACCGCAGAGGAAGACCAAGAGATAGATACAGTAAGCAGATTCAGACAGATGTAGGTTGCCGATGTGAAAAGGCTTGCTCAGGATAGGAGATTGTGGAGAGCTGCATCAAACCAGTCCCCCATGATCCCCTATTCAATGCCAACATCGATGATTTATCGGATGTTAAGCCTGTGACTTTGTAACGATTCATGTTGGGACTTATTACCATCTGCTTGCATTACATAATCTCCCGATACCAATGTTGCATTACAACAGGTAGAAATGTAATTAGTCTATTATTTTCTTTTCCAAAACTCACGTTATTTTTAGGGTTGAAAGCAAGCAATCTGTTTTTGTTATACAATTTTTTTTTTACGGATTAGTTTTCCTCATATTAGGCCATCGTCAGGTAGAAGTTTGACAGGCATAGCCAAAACACTAGTGATTATATGTTGGAAACATGTTAAATAAAGATACAACAAACCAAAACTTTAGTTCTTTGCTTATGACATTAGTTGAAGTTGCAAAATATTTGTTTGTGCTGTGTGATAGATGCCTTCTAATTTGTAATTGTACACAGTGAAACAAGTTACATATTTCATATTATATCATTCTAAGCTACGGTGAAATTATTGAACTTATGGAATATCTTGAGATCGACGCCTTTAGTGTGCGTTTTACATGTTGTACATATGATGTAAATGGCCTTTTTAATATTTTATCATCTAATTTAGAATAGAACAAAATGAAACACTTTACATACTTAATATTACTCCATTGTATGCTATGGTAGAATTATTGTGGTTGTGATTTATGGTGAGATCGACTTTGGTGTGCATTAGACACGCTTTTACACTGTTTTTACTTTACTTATTGGATAACTTTGATACAATATACTTATTTTAAGAAACATGACATATGACAGTTTCTTATAATTACTGCTTGGTAATAAAGTCTACAGGATAAACAAGGCAAAAAGAGAACTGTTACAGTTATCTGTAGTTATTAGAAAGTTGGACTAGTTTGTGGTAGATTGCTGGTTGACTACATTATATGGAGCATAATAATGGGGATTTGTTCAGCTGTAATTGGTATTTTAGAACTGGCCCGGGATTTTCACCTATATGTTTATTTCCAGTGCTTCCAGCAGGTTTAGTTCCCTACCTTTATGCAGCACTTCTATGTGGACTTGGTAGTTGTGTCCTTTCAATACATAATCTGTAAAAGTGGAGTCTCACCTCTGTAATCTCCAGCTGCGTTCGTGTTCAGTAAACCCAGCTTCTATAGCCCTTCCTCTTTGACCTATATACAGCTTGCTGCAGTCATTACAAGTGATTTTGTAAACCACACCATTACGGAATACATCTCTTGAATCTTTGCTGTTGAATGAGATGTAAGCTGCAGTGGCTCTTACATAAAAGGAAGTTTCGTATTTGCAGGATTTTATAGTTTTGTCAAATTTAGTGGATATTTTACCTAAACATGGTATAGTACATCAGTTGGTTTTAGTTTTGACTGTTTCTGTATTGTGTGCATACAGGTGGGTAGGACCTTTCTTCCTCGTTTTCTTTGTAGAAAGTTGTCTATAAGTTCAAGTTTATAGACATTGTTGGATGCAATGTATTTAAAGGTGTTTAATTCTGTTTGAAAGTCCTGTTTCGATAATGGTATGGATGTAAGGCGATGCACAATGGAACGTGATTAGCTGAAGTTATTTGACGTCGCAGAAGTTTCTTTAATTAGCAAATATTAATTAGTTCATGCAAAAGGCGTATTGTTGTAGGTAATTTATTGGGCTAATTAGTAACTCTGATGAAACTAATTAAATTCTTTTCTCATAATATTAAAGTAGGTACAATTATGTTTCTCAAGTAATGTTAGGAAAGTTATGCCCTCATTAGTTTCTGAAAAATTACGTTTATTAGGAAAGAATTGTTGACAACCCCATTAAATTCTAAATGTTTGTATAGCTTATGGGACTTAACTACGGGGTCATCAGTCCCTAAACTTACAAACTACTTATCAACTAGCTTATCCTATGGACGGCACAAATATCCGTGCCCGAGGGGGGATTCGAACCTATTAAATTATATTTGGATATGAAATACTATTAATATAACAGAGACTTCAATATCAATTTACTCAGTATTATTTACGCTACATTCTACTATAGCTAGTAGCAGGTAATTGTTACTTTTCCATTGTAATTACATTAATGTACCTGATTAACAATACGTAATTTTCAGTGATATTGTTTGAATGATATAAATAAAATAGGATGCTTTCGTGCCATGAAAAGGAGTCTTTTTCATCTTTGTTAGCAGGCACAATCCACGCCAGTAGGGAGTCGTGTTTCATGATGCGGTTACCCTTGACGCTGCATCACAGACAGAACCGCCTGCAATGGTGTACGCAACGACGAACCTGGGTGCACGAATGGCAAAACGTTATTTTATCGGATGAATCCAGTTTCTGTTTACAGCTTCACGATGTTCGCATCCGTGTTTGGCAACATCGCGGTAAACGCACATTGGAAGCGTGTATTCGTCATCGCCATCACTCGGCGTGATGGTACGGGGTGCCATTGGTTAGACGTCTCGGCCACCTCTTGTTCGCATCGTCGGCACTTCGAACAGTGGCCGTTAAATTTCAGATGTGTTACGACCCGTGGCTCTACCCTTAATTCGATCCTGCGAAACCCTACATTTCAGCAGGATAAAGCACGACCGCATGTCGCAGGTCCTGTACGGGTCTTTCTGGATACGAAAAAATGTTCGACTGCTGCCGTGGCCAGCACAATCTCCAGATCTCTCACCAATTGAAAACGTCTGGTCAATGGTGGTCGATCAACTGGCTCGTCACAATACGCCAGTCACTACTCTTGATGAACTGTTGTATCGAGTTGCAACTGCATGGGCATCTGTACCTGTACACGCCATTCAAACTCTGTTTGACTCAATGCCCAGGCGTATAAAGACCGTTATTACGGCCAGAGGTGGTTCTGGGTACTGATTTCTCAGTATCTAGGCTCCAAATTGCGTGAAAATGTAATCACAAGTCAGTTCTAGTATAATATATTCTTGAATAACAGAACGTCTTGATTGCAAATAAGTCTTATTACAATAACGCGTTTCGCCCGGTTAGGGCATCTTCATATATCTGACAAAGAAGAAAATATTGATACAGAACTTACAATATTTACATGACATTATTTCGAAAATTTTTAGCTACAAGCCAATCTGAAACTGTTTTAAGAAATTGTGATAATGTACGGTACTAATGTTTTATATACTCTGTTGTGGAGGGTGTTTAGATTAAATTGCGGTCATAGGGTATCTTACAGAGACAATAATATGTAAACCATTAATATCCGGTAACATTGACCGTTGAAAACAGAATGATACATTGTTTAACTCAATGGATACTGCAAGATTTACCTTGTATGATGTCCCTACACCTTAGGTCCTCAACATGTTAATACCGACTTGGCATCGATAGAGGTACAAATACTGCCTGAGGCAGCGTTCACATTTGTGCTGCGAGTAATCGCCAATAAAGCTAAGTGTTGGGTCGGTCGCATAAAAGTTGTTTACTTAAAATATGGACACCATTTACGTAAAATACCGATATTACATGATTGCAATTTGTAAGGATGCCCAGTTATATAACCGAATATTACTTAAAAATTCCCATAAAAGTGTAGAAAAAGGTTTGGTCTTTCGAAGTCAACTGATCGTTAAGTAGTCTCGGGTGTTTAAAATAAACCCGCTTAGAAATCTCAAATTCTTCCAGGATGTTTTAACTTCGGTCCTTTTTGGGCATAATGCAAAATTTACAAATTATCTAGGGTGGGACCTTGATGGCCACAAGAATTTAAATGCTCGGCAAAAGGAGAGTATTTCTTTATTTGCCCCTTTTTTGTTAACAAATGTACACTGAAACGTGTTTTGAATGCTCTCTCTGTCTGTCCCACATACTCAGCTGTTTTGAATGCTCTCTCTGTCTGTCTCACATACTCAGCTGGACAGTCTACACATCTAAGCTTATAAACACCTGATACTGCGTATGGCTCGTTGTGTGGTAGAATTTGTTGTATATTTGTTCCACGAGAAAAGACAATTTGTACGTTGGTATTATGGAACAATTTGGCTATATAGTTTCCAAATAATAAGCCAAGATCGCAAACTAACAATTTATTAAGTGACGACCGGTTTAGGTGTACTGTGTCACCATCATCTGGTCATATATATATTATAATCTGGTCATCTGTCAAAAATATAAAAAAACATGCAAGGAATAACGCAAAAACATAAAAAATAACATACATTTGGGGTTAAGAGGCACTTAACCTATCTTTTTAAAAAATTGGGTATAAAATAAGAAGTGCAACATTGCACTTAGTCACTATATGAAAAATACTTAAGTTAAGAACATGACAGCTTACAAAATACTGACAGCTCTGAAAATAATAGTTTACATTTTGGCGCAAGGTGGCAGCACCATATCTATGGTGCTGCCACCTTAGCTATGGTGCTGCCACCTTGCTCCAAAATGTAAACTATAATTTTCAGAGCTGTCAGTATTTTGTAAGCTATCATTTGAAAACTTTGCACTTAGTCACTATATAAAAAAATACTTAAGTTAAAAAACATGACATGGCCATGGTGCTGCCACCTTGCGCCAAAATGTAAACTATAATTTTCAGAGCTGTCAGTATTTTGTAGGCTGTCATGTTTTTAACTTAAGTATTTTTTTATATAGTGACTAAGTGCAATGTTGCACTTCTTATTTTATACCCAATTTTTTAACAAGGTAGGTAGGTTAAGTGCCTCTTAACCCCAAATGTATACTGTTTTTTTTTATGTTTTTACGTTATTTCTTGCATGTCTTTTATGTTTTTGACCAGATGATGGTGACACAGTGCACCGAAACCGGTCGTCACTTAATAAATTGTTAGTTTGCGATCTTGGCTCATCATTTGGAAACTATAAAACGAATTGATCGTCTGCAGACCAGACGATGTCAGGTAATCTTAATTTGTCCTGTATTATACGTGAAAGGTCTGTTATTCAGGAATTCAACTGAAAACAACTTAAGTCACTAAACAAAAATAAATCTTCCGGACCAGATTGTATACCAACTAGATTCCTCTCAGAGTATGCTGATGCAATTGCTCCGTACTTAGCTATAATTTACAACCGATCACTCAGCGAAAGATCCGTACCCAAAGACTGGAAAGTTGCCCATTTACTCCAATATTCAAGAAAGGCAATAGGAATGATCCCCAAAATTACAGGCCAATCTCATTGACGTCGATTTGCAGTAAGATTTGGAACATATACTTCGTTCGAATATTATGAACTACCTCGAAGAGAACGACCTATTAACCAATAGTCAACACGGATTCAGAAACTATCGCTCTTGCGAAACACAGCTTGCCCTTTATTCACATGAAGTGTTAAGTGCCATCGACAAGGGATCTCAAATCGATTCCATATTTCTGGATTTCAGGAAGGCTTTTGACACTGTACCCCACAAGCGGCTTCTTATGAAATTGCGTGCTTATGGAATATCTCCCCAATTGTGCGGTTGGATTCACGATTTCCTATCAGAAAGAACACAGTTCGTTGTAATTGACGGTAAGTCGTCGAGTAAAACTGAAGTGATATCTGGCGGCCGGCCGCGGTGGCCGAGGTGACTGAGGCGCTCCAGTCACGGTCAGCGCGGCTACTACGGTCGGGGGTTCGAATCCCCCCTCGGGCATGGATATTTGTGCCGTCCTAGTTCGTAAGTAGTTCATAAGTAGTTTGTAAGTTTAGGGACTGATGACACCGTAGTTAAGTCCCATAAGCTTAACAAACATTTGAACAATTTGAACATTTGATATCTGGCGTTCCACAGGGAAGCGTTATAGGTCCCCTACTCTTCCTCGTGTTTATAAACGATTCAGGAGACAATCTGAATAGCTCCCTTAGATTGTTTGCGGATGATGCTGTCGTTTATCGGTTAGTGAAGTCAACAGAGGATCAAAAGCAACTGCAAAGCGATTTAGACAAAATTTCTTCATGGTGCGAAAATTGGCAATTGACACTAAATAAAGAAAAGTGTGAAGTAATACACATGACCACTAAAAGAAATCCGCTGAACTACAATTACGCGATAAATCAGTCAAACCTTAAGGTCGTAGATTCTACCAAATACCTAGGAGTTACAATTACGAACAACTTTGACTGGAGAGAACACATAGAAAATATTGTGGGGAAGACGAACCAAAGGTTACGTTTCATCGGCAGAACGCTTCGAAGATGCACCAGCTCCACCAAAGAGACTGCCTACATCACACTTGTGCGTCCTTTCCTGGAGTACTGTTGCCCCTTGTGGGACCCTCACCAGGTGGGACTGACGGAAGACATTGAGAAGGTTCAGAGAAGGGCAGCTCGTTTTGTTTTATCACGTTACGGGGGGGGGGGGGGGGAAGCGTCACGGAAATGTTGCACGAATTGGGGTGGAAATCATTAAAAGAAGCCGTTATTCATTGCGGCGTGATCTGTTTGCGAAGTTTCAATCACCGATGTTTAGTTCTGAATGTGAAAATATTTTGCTAGCACCCACCTACATAGAGAGATATGACCATCCCTATAAAATAAGAGAAATCAGATCGAAAACGGAACGATTTAGGTGTTCTTTCTTCCCGCGCGCTATTAGAGAATGGAACGGTAGAGAAAAGTTATGAAAGTGGTTAATAAACGCTCTGCCAGGCACTTGAATGTGATTAGCAGAGTATCTATGTAGATGTAGATGTAGAATACGGTTGCTGTACCACACCACGTATAATATATTTGTCCAATGAATACCCGTTTATCATCTGCATTTCTTCTTGGTGTAGTAAATGTAATGGCGAGTAGTGTGGTAACGACGCCACGTTGTTGCTGCGCAGCTGATGCAGCCCTGCGAGCAGCTGCTGGTGCGCTGCGAGTGGGACGGGCAGAGGCGGCCGTGCGGGGACCTGGTCCACACCGTGCTGTCCATGGACGGCTTCTGCTGCGGCTTCAACTACCACGCCCTGCTGCCGCGGCTCGACCCGTGAGTAGCGCTGCGCTGCTTCACCCTCTGAGCCACCGTCGCTTTTATTGAGTAAAGGCTAGTCTACACGACGACACTAGGTTGCGAAACTCGTTGCACGAAATTAATTACGCGCAACTAGTTTCGTGTATGTCTGTAGACACGGCGTCAATATCATACACTTCAGTTTCGTTGTTTTGTGAGTGCCGTAGTCTCCGTAAACTGAAAGTTTTGGAAGCTGTAAGAGTTGTGGCGAATCTATTGCTTGTCTGTGTGAAGTCGCTGCATAAGACTAAACATAAAAAGAATAAGAAACGTGTTTGGGTTCGTGAATGAATTAAAAAAAAACACGTCAGCTCTGTTGCTCAGCGACCTTGCTGGAAGTAATTGTGATTGAAGACCCTAGAAGTTATTTTAATCAACTTAGAATGTCACCAGAGCAGTTCACGTTCCTTTTAGAGTTAGCAATACAATAAAGAAACAAAATACTGTTATGCGTGAAGTATTGTTACCAGAACTGAAATTACAAATTGCAAATTTGGGGCGATATACCGTAACCACGCAATTTGATTAAAAGCCGTTTGTGAGATACGGTGTCAAAAGCCTTCTGGAAATCAAGGAATACGGAATCAATTTGCGAAACCTTGTCGATAGCACACATCACTTCGTGTGAGTAAAGAGCTAGTTGTATTCCGCATGAACGATGTTTTCTAAATCCATGTTGACCTTGGGCCAATAGATAATTCTGTTCGAGATAATTCATAATATTTGAACACAGGATATGTTCCAAAACCCTGCTGCAAATTGACGTCAATGAAATAGGCCTGTAGTTTAATGGGTTACACCTACTCCCTTTCTGGAATATAGGTGTGACCTGTGCAACTTTCCAATCTTTTGATACAGAATCTTCTTTGAGAGAGCGGTTGTATATGGCTGTTAAGTAAGGAGCTATCGCTTCAGCATAATCAGATAGAAATCTAATGGGTATTGAAATGTTTTACTATATTCTATTTAAGTAATCACAGTTTCTTTCTACCACTTCCAAACAAGATACTTAGCTTTTTAACATTACGATGTATGGGGGTTCTGCTCGCCGTAAATTTATTCACCTGGGGCGTCGTGGTAGAAATAAATACTCGTTATGTACAATTTTTCACTTCTTTTTTAATTTGAATCGAAACTGCTTCTCCACCAATAGATTACAAATTCAAACTTGCGTACAACAACAACAACACAGCTAAGCATCTTGTTTATAAGTGGTAGAAAGAAACTGTGATTACTTAAATAGAATATAGTAAAACATTTCAATACCCATTAGATTTCTATCTGATTATGCTGAAGCGATAGCTCCTTACTTAACAGCCATATACAGCCGCTCTCTCAAAGAAGATTCTCTATCAAAAGATTGGAAAGTTGCACAGGTCACACCTATATTCCAGAAAGGGAGTAGGTGTAACCCATTAAACTACAGGCCTATTTCATTGACGTCAATTTGCAGCAGGGTTTTGGAACATATCCTGTGTTCAAATATTATGAATTATCTCGAACAGAATTATCTATTGGCCCAAGGTCAACATGGATTTAGAAAACATCGTTCATGCGGAACACAACTAGCTCTTTACTCACACGAAGTGATGTGTGCTATCGACAAGGTTTAGCAAATTGATTCCGTATTCCTTGATTTCCTGAAGGCTTTTGACACCGTATCTCACAAACGGCTTTTAATCAAATTGCGTAGTTACGGTATATCGCCCCAAATTTGCGACTGGATAGGGGATTTCCTGTCAGAGAGGACACAGGTCGTAGTAATCGATGGTAAGGCATCGACAAAAAGAGAGGTGATATCGGGCGTTCCACAGGGTAGTGTTATTGGTTCTCTGCTGTTGCTTATTTACATAAACGATTTAGGGGAAAACCTAAGTAGCTATCTTAGGTTGTTTGCAGATGACGACGTCATTTACTGTCTAGTAAAATCATCTGAAGATCAAAACGAACTGCAGAACGATCTGAATAAGATATCAGTATGGTGTAAAAATTGGTAATTGACTCTAAATAATGAGAAGTCGTCCACATAAGTACGAAAAGGAATCCGTTTAACTTTGTTTCCAAGATAAATCAATCAAAAGTGAAGGCCGTAAACTCCACAAAATACCTAGGATTTACTATTACTTCAGACTTAAAGTGGAAACAACACGTAGATAATGTCGTGGGAAAGGCGAACCAGAGACTTGTTTTTATTGGCAGAACCCGTGAAACATACAACAGAACTACAAAAGAAACCCCATACACTACGCTTGTCCGTCCATTTTTGGAGTATTGCAGACCAGTGTGGGATCCTTATCACGTGGCTTTAACGGAGGACATCGAAAGAGCCCAAGGAAGGGCAGCTCGTTTCGTATTGTCACAATACAGGGGAGACAGCTCTTACGGAAATGATGCAGGATCTGGGATGGGAATCATTACAACAACGGCGCTTATCGATGCGGCGTGGGCTACTAGCGAAACTCCAATCGCCAACATTCTCCTCCGAATGCGAAAATATATTGTTGACTCCTACTTACATAGGTAGAAATGATCATCAGAATAAAATACGAGAAATCTGAGTTGGAACAGAGAGATTCAGGTGTTCTTTCTTCCCGCGCGGTATTCGAGAATGGAATGGGAGATAAATAGTATAAGGTTGGTTCGATGAACCCTCTGCCAGGCACTTAAATGTGATTTGCAGAGTATCTCATGTAGATGTAGATGAGGCACAGTGGCGTCATTTGCGTCCGCCTTAGCTTCTATTGTTTTCCAGCCGACTCACACAGTGGTTTCCACTGGAGCCATCTTCTCTCCGTCCTGCATAGTGCTACCATATGTGAGAATTTTATGTAACTACGTTCGGAGTCTGTTTTATTAATAAAGTTGCTAATAATTGTGTTTGCATCAGTTATAGTGGATGCTGTTCAGTTTACTAAAGTAAAAATTTATTCAGCATAAACAGGATGTTACAAAAAGGTGCGGCCAAACTTTCAGGAAACATTCCTCACACACAAAGAAAGAAAATGTGTTATGTGGACATGTGTCCAGAAACGCTTAATTTCCATGTTAGAGCTCATTTTATTACTTCTCTGCAAATCACATTAATCATGGAATTGCCGGCCGCGGTGGCCGAGGGGACTGAGGCGCTCCAGACACGGTCTGCACGGCCACTACGGTCGGGGGTTCGAATCCCCCCTCGGGCATGGATATTTGTGCTGTCCTTAGTCTTAGCTAGTTCATAAGTAGTTTGTAAGCTTAGGGACTGATGACCCCGTAGTTAAGTCCCATAAGTTCTACAAACATTTGAACATTTGAATCATGGAATGGAAACACACAGCAACAGAACGTACCAGCGTGACTTCAAACACTTTATTACAGGAAATGTTCAAAATGTCCTCCGTTAGCGAGGATACATTCATCCACCCTCCGTCGCATGGAATCCCCGATGCGATGATGCAGCCCTGGGGAATGGCGTATCGTATCACAGCCGTCCACAATACGATCACGAAGAGTCTCTACCTTTGGTACCGGGGTTGCGGTAGACAAGAGCTTTCAATTGCCCCCATAAATGAAAGTCAAGAGGGTTTATGTCAGGAGAGCGTGGATGCTATGGAATTGGTCCGCCTCTACCAATCCATAGGTCACCAAATCTGTTGTTGAGAAGCGTACGAACACGTCGACTGAAATGTGCAGGAGGTCCATCGTGCATGAACCACATGCTGTGTCGTACTTGTAAAGGCACGTGTTCTAGCAGCACAGGTAGAGTATCCCGTATGAAGATAACGTGCTCCAGTTCTGGAAATCTGTCTAGATACAAACGTATGGCGCCACGGCTATTGCCCTGTGCTAATCCATACATCAAATGGGCATCTGCCAACTCCGCATTTGTAAACAACATTGCACTGACTGCAAAACCACGTTCGTGATGAACACTAACCAGTTGATGCTACGTACTGATGTGCTTGATGATAGTACTGTAGAGCAATGAGTCGCATGACAACACAAGCACTGAAGTCAACATAACCTTCCTTCATTTCGGCCAATTGGCGGTGAATCGAGGAAATAATAACGAAACAATTGGGTATTTTGACAATTGTCTGGACGAATTATTTAAATTTGCATTTAAAGAGCAATACTAAAATGAGCTCTAAAATGGAAATTAAGCGTTTCCGGACACATATAACATTTTTTTCCTTTGTGTGTGAGGAATGTTCCCTGAAAGTTTGGCCGTACCTTTCTGTAACACCCTGTATATGCTGTATAAGTTAAATTCCTAGTTATTTATTTATGAAAATGTTGTAAAGTTTCTTTGAAGTATACAACTACACAGAAAAATCTATGTAGTTAGCACAATATCCGCACTTCCATGGTGGCTTCATACCTGGCCACTGTGCTTAGGAGGATAAGTTCCTGTTGTGCAGAGCTGTTATTTATAGTCCGCCCTTCTAGGAGTGCCAACTTTTCTTCTTGCCGTCTGGACACCAGTTCCGTGTTTTCGTTTTTCTAATCTGTAAACTACCAATGACATAACTTTTTTTGGCCCAATTTAGGTTACGGTAATAACACTAAAAGTGGGCCTTTGCGATCGCCTTTTGACAGCTCGAAATTTAAATGAAAATAACGGGTTAACCTCTGACCATAAATTGTTAGTCATGAACTGTAGGCTGAAACTGAAAAAACTGCAGAAAGGTAGGAGAATAAGGAGATGGGACTTAGATAAATTGAAGGAAAGTGAAGGTCTGGAGAATTTCAGAGAGAGATTTAGGCAACAATTGACAGAAACAGGGGAAAAAAACAGTAGAAGAGGAATGGGTAACATTGAGAGATGAAATAGTGAAGGCAGCAGAGGACAAAATAGGTAGAAAGGCAAGAACTACAAAAAATCCTTGGATATCGCAGGAAATACTAAATTTAATTGATGAAATGAGAAAATATAAAAATGCAGTAAACGAAACAGGCAAAATGAAGTACAGACTACTAAAAAATGAGATTGACAGGAAGTGCAAAATGGCTAAGCAGGAGTGGCTAGACGCCAAATGCAAATCTGTAGAAGAATGTATAAGAAGGGGAAAAGTAGATACCGCCTACAGGAAAATAAAAGAGACATTTGGGGACAACAAAGGAAATCTACGAATATCAAGAACTCAGATGGGAAACCAGTTCTCAGCAAAGAAGGGAAAGCTGAAAGGCGGAAAGAGTACATAGAGCAGCTCTATAAAGGAAACGAACTTAGAGACGATGTTGTACGAAGGGAAGAGGAAGTAGATCAAGATGAAATAGGAGATACTATACTGAGAGATGAATTTGACAGAGCCTTGAAAGACATAGGTCGGAACAAGGCCCCAGGAGTAGATGATATACCCTTAGAGCTACTAAAGTCTCTGGGAGAGCCAGCCATGACAAAACTATTTGAACTGGTGTGTAGGATGTATGAGACAGGCGAAATACCCTCAGACTTTAAGAAAAATGTAATAAACCCCATTCCAAAGAAATCAGGCGCAGACAGGTGTGAAAATTACAGAACCATCAGTTTGATACGTCATGGCTCCAAAATTTTAACACGAATTATCTACAAGAGAATGGAAAAGCTGGTAGAAGCTGATCTCGGGGAAGATCAGTTTGGATTCAGAAGGAACGTAGGAACCCGGGAGGCAATACTCACTTTACGTCATTTTTAGCTTTTATAGATTTGGAGAAAGCATTTGACAATGTTGACTGGAATACACTCTTTCAAATTCTGAAGTCAGCAGGGGTAAAATATAGGGAAAAGAGAGTTATTTACAACTTGTACGAAAGCCAAACCGCAGTTATTAGAGCCGGCCGCGGTGGCCGAGGTGACTGAGGCGCTTCAGTCGCGGTCAGCACGGCCACTACGGGCGTGGGTTCGAATCCCCCTCGGGCATGGATATTTGTGCCGTCCTAGTTCGTAAGTGGTTCATAAGTAGTTTGTAAGTTTAGGGACTGATGACCCCGTAGTTAAGTCCCATAAGCTTAACAGACATTTGAACATTGAATTTTTGCAGTTATTAGACTCGAAGGGCATGAAAGGGAAGCATCAGTTGGGAAGGGAGTAAGATAGGGTTGTAGCCTTATTCAATTTGTACATCGAGCAGGCGGTGAAGGAAAGCAAGGAAAAATGTGGAATAGGGATTAAAGTTCAGGGGGAAGAAATAAAAACATTGCGTTTTGCTGATGACATTGTAATTCTGACAGAGACAGTAAAGGACCTGGAAGAGCAGTTGAATGGAATGGACAGTGTGTTGAAGAGAGCGTATAAAATGAACATTAACAAGAGCAAAACAAAAATAATGGAATGCGGTCTTAGGAAATCAGGCGATGCTGAAGGAATTAGATTAGGTAACTAAACAATGAAGGTGGTAGATGAGTTTTGTTACTTGGGTAGTAAAATAACATGCGATGGTCGCAGTACAGAGGATATAAAATGCAGAATGGCAATGGAAAGAAAATCATTTTTGAAAAAAGAGAAATTTGCGAACATCGAATATTAATTTAAGTCTAAGGAAGTCTTTTCTGAAGGCATTTGTGTGGAGTGTTGCCTTGTACGGGAGTGAAACATGGACGATAAGCAGTGCGGACAGGAAGAGAATAGAGGCCTTTGAAATGTGGTGCTACAGAAGAATGCTGAAGATTAGGTGGGTAGATCGCATAACCAATGAAGAGGTACTGAACAGAATTGGTGAGAAAAGGAATATTTGGCATACTCTGACCAAAAGAAGGGATCTCTTGATAGGACACATTCTTAGACATCGAGGAATCGTAAATTTAGCATTGGAGGGAAGTGTGTGGGGTAAAAATCGCAGAGGGAGACCAAGAGACGCGTATAGTAAGCAGATTCAAGTGGATGTGGGTTGCCGTTCTTATGAGGAGATGAAAAGGCTTGCTCAGGATAGAGTAGGGTGGAGAGCTGCATCAAACCAGTCTCCGGACTGAAGACCATAACAACAACAACCATGCATCTGACACGAAAATTAAATAACCGAATTTGTAGAGGAGAAAATTCTCTACAACTTTGCTCTCTTATGTTTTTTTTCATATCTCGTATCGTTTCAGAGATGTTTGCAAAAATAACGGCGATTTTGGGATGTATGTCGTCTGTCTGTCCGTCAGTGTGTCAGTCCGTAACGTGTTCCCTGTGTTTAAGACGAACCGTTCAACCGATCAGCACCAAATTTTGCACACATAATTGTAGGCCGCCAGAGACCAGAACCTCCCTTTTTCAAAATTTTCGGACAAAAAATATGGTAGTAATACCAAAAAAAAAACCGTTTGTAATATAATTGTAATTGCAAACGAATCGTTCATCTGGCACGAAAATTGAATAACCTAATTGGTAGGGAACCTAATGTTTTTTTCATATCTTGCATCATTGCAGAGATATTTACAAAAATAACGGCTAGTTGACGACGTCTGTTTGGCTATAACGTGTCCCCACGTTTTTGGTCGAACTGTTCAACCGGTCGGCACCAAATTTTACAGACATAATTGGTGGCTACCAGAGACCAGAACCTCGCTTTATATGTCGCACAAGAAATAAGTTAGTAATACAAAAAAAAGCAGTTTGTAATGTAATTTTAATTGCAGATAAACCATTCATCTGACGCAAAATTTGAATAAACGAATTTGTATAGGAGAAAATTCTCTACAGCTTTGTCCCCTTATATTTTTTTCATATCTCGTATCGTTTGAGAGATATTTGCAAAAATAACGGAGTTTTGACACCCTCCATTAAATTAACGAAAACCAGCCGTTCGCAGATGTCACGTGACATTCCTCGCCCAGAACTCTCTCTGGCATACGCCATCTTGCGCCATTTCAAAGCAATGGCGAACTGAAGAATTAACAAAAAGACGTCGATCTTCAAACGATAAGTGATAATCTAGTGTCTACAAATGCCGTATTAGCATCAGTTAACAACGGCCATCATAGTGTGAGAATAAAGAAGGTGACTGCCAAATGTTAGCTGTAACATAGTGGGCAATGCGTTCGGCTGCGACGCTGAAGGTCAGTGGTTCGGAACCTGCCAAAATCTATTTTTTTCCTACAAGGGTTTCAGACACTGTCATTAATTAATTTTTTTATTTAGATAATTATTTGAGTCCAAAATATTTGCGAAAAAAAAACTACAAATATAAAGTCGGCCGTAAAACACGTCAGTGCGATTTTTTTAGCTTATACGTAACGATGTATGAGTACTTCTCATAACAGGTAGGCTAATGTCTTCCCCATCTGAGTGCCATGAGAACCACATTATAATATGCAGGAAGGTCTCGCTCGCTGTGCAGGTGGGCGGACACCGCCGGACCGATCCTGCGGACGGCGGCGGCAGGCCCGCGCTCCGGCGTGTCTCTGGTGATGGACTGCCAGCCGCAGCACTACCTGGCGCCGCTGGGGCCCTACTACGGCGTCTCGGTAAGCGCTCGTCTGCACGGCTACTCACACTTCAGTGCCTGGTAGAGGGTTCATCCACAGCTTCCGGCGTGTCTCTGGTGATGGACTGCCAGCCGCAGCACTACCTGGCGCCGCTGGGGCCCTACTACGGCGTCTCGGTAAGCGCTCGTCTGCACGGCTACTCACACTTCAGTGCCTGGTAGAGGGTTCATCCACAGCTTCCGGCGTGTCTCTGGTGATGGACTGCCAGCCGCAGCACTACCTGGCGCCGCTGGGGCCCTACTACGGCGTCTCGGTAAGCGCTCGTCTGCACGGCTACTCACACTTCAGTGCCTGGTAGAGGGTTCATCCACAGCTTCCGGCGTGTCTCTGGTGATGGACTGCCAGCCGCAGCACTACCTGGCGCCGCTGGGGCCCTACTACGGCGTCTCGGTAAGCGCTCGTCTGCACGGCTACTCACACTTCAGTGCCTGGTAGAGGGTTCATCCACAGCTTCCGGCGTGTCTCTGGTGATGGACTGCCAGCCGCAGCACTACCTGGCGCCGCTGGGGCCCTACTACGGCGTCTCGGTAAGCGCTCGTCTGCACGGCTACTCACACTTCAGTGCCTGGTAGAGGGTTCATCCACAGCTTCCGGCGTGTCTCTGGTGATGGACTGCCAGCCGCAGCACTACCTGGCGCCGCTGGGGCCCTACTACGGCGTCTCGGTAAGCGCTCGTCTGCACGGCTACTCACACTTCAGTGCCTGGTAGAGGGTTCATCCACAGCTTCCGGCGTGTCTCTGGTGATGGACTGCCAGCCGCAGCACTACCTGGCGCCGCTGGGGCCCTACTACGGCGTCTCGGTAAGCGCTCGTCTGCACGGCTACTCACACTTCAGTGCCTGGTAGAGGGTTCATCCACAGCTTCCGGCGTGTCTCTGGTGATGGACTGCCAGCCGCAGCACTACCTGGCGCCGCTGGGGCCCTACTACGGCGTCTCGGTAAGCGCTCGTCTGCACGGCTACTCACACTTCAGTGCCTGGTAGAGGGTTCATCCACAGCTTCCGGCGTGTCTCTGGTGATGGACTGCCAGCCGCAGCACTACCTGGCGCCGCTGGGGCCCTACTACGGCGTCTCGGTAAGCGCTCGTCTGCACGGCTACTCACACTTCAGTGCCTGGTAGAGGGTTCATCCACAGCTTCCGGCGTGTCTCTGGTGATGGACTGCCAGCCGCAGCACTACCTGGCGCCGCTGGGGCCCTACTACGGCGTCTCGGTAAGCGCTCGTCTGCACGGCTACTCACACTTCAGTGCCTGGTAGAGGGTTCATCCACAGCTTCCGGCGTGTCTCTGGTGATGGACTGCCAGCCGCAGCACTACCTGGCGCCGCTGGGGCCCTACTACGGCGTCTCGGTAAGCGCTCGTCTGCACGGCTACTCACACTTCAGTGCCTGGTAGAGGGTTCATCCACAGCTTCCGGCGTGTCTCTGGTGATGGACTGCCAGCCGCAGCACTACCTGGCGCCGCTGGGGCCCTACTACGGCGTCTCGGTAAGCGCTCGTCTGCACGGCTACTCACACTTCAGTGTCTGGTAGAGGGTTCATCCACAGCTTCCACACTACCATTCTCGATTATCGAACAGGAAAACGGACCCCCTCTTTCCGTTTTACTACAGATTTTTTTTATTTTATTCTGATGATCCTGTCTCCATTTGTGGCCAACGGATCGTGTTTCCACCCGCAGGATAAAATTGGGGACCCTCTCTCCGTCGAATCGCGATAATACAAAACGGGCTGCCCTTCTCTGAACTTTGTCCCTCATTAGTCCCAACAGGTGAGGATCCCACAGTGCTTATCAGTGCGCCAAAGAGGACGGAAAAGCGGCGTGCAGGCAGTCTCTTTACTAGAACTGTTGCATGCTCTGTTTAGTTAATAAAATGCAACCTTTGATTTGCTTTCTCCACAATATTATCTGACAAGGAAAGTACTTGGGCTCGAACAAACATATCTGTATGGACGTTGGGTTACAGTATCTCTACGTACACGTCAATGTCCTGGTGGGTGTCGTTTTTATGCAAAACTTTGGAATCATGCTCTAGATAGCACTGTAGACGTAATTGTAGACGCCATACGTAATGCAGATATCTGAACTATAACTTATGTAATAATCATCGTATATGTTCTCTAGCGTATTGTCATCAAATGCCGTGATGATAGTTGCAACTTTAACCTTCTTCTTGGAAGACTGTTGGTATTCACTGTCACTGCTTCCATCGCCTCTTCCCGCACTTACCGTAGCACTACCGCTAGCTATGATTTGTTTGTCATTATCACCCCTATTATCATCATTATGTGTTAGTGTTACAACAGTATCTAATTTATGCTGATATTTCTGTACCATAACAGATACGAGAAAGCATGCGAATGATTCATCTTCTACACTAATACCATCTTCACGAAGAATGGTTCATCGTAACTTCATCTCAACCAATCGCAATACTTTAGCAGGATTGATTATCAATCGCCGCTCCATCTGACGCTTCACAACACAAATGTCAGAAAACGTAACTTCAGAGGCACACTGCACCGTCCCTACTGGCGAACCGACAGATCAAAGTGCAATGTGGCAAGGCACACGCAGAGGCCTCTAACGGACGACGGCGGAGTTTTGCAGATGCGGGAGTAATACTAGTGCAATAAGGGATCTTTACATTACCTCTCGTACGATTTTGATTTATATGTGTTTCTTCGAGCCCAAGTACTTTCCTTGTGAGTGTTTTTTTCTAATTTAAGTTATTCGCGATTATAGTTCCTAGGTATTCAATTGAATTTACGGTCCTTTGATTTCACTACTTTATTGTGGAAAAAAAGTTCCATATGGACGACTCACACTTCCGTTATTTAGCGTCAATTGCCATTTTTATGTACCATAGTGATATCTAAATAGTCTTGCAGGTGCCTCAGGTAAGAGATTTGTGATGTTTTGCTTCTCCGAGGATATCTAATAATAATTGTAGTGTACCTAGGCTGATAATAATATGCTGATGACCACTGAAGCCTGTACATCTTCTGCCAAGAGAAGCACTACACTAGACTTTCAGAGGTGAACAGGAATGTAAAGAAAACAATATGAACGAAATACGGCCTTTCACCGCCTTTCAAATTTTCGAACAGAGATCTAATAGCTTCCCTTTTATGTAATAAAAACGTTCAAATGTCTGTAAATCTATCGGACCAAACTGCATGGTCATCAGTCCGTAGCTTACAAACTACTTAAACCTAGGTAAACTAACCTAAGGACAAACACACACACCCATGCCCCAGGAAGGACTTGAACCTCCACGGCGAACAACCGCGCGCTCCGCAACGAAACGCTTTAGACTGCTCGGCTTCTCCTTTATGTAATCGAAGATCAATTTGATACCGAGGGTGGAAGTTCCGGTTTTTTAAGCAAGTTAGCCGCGCAAGTTGGCCGAGCGCATTGAGGCGCTATGCTCCGATCTAAGAGAGGGTTCGAATCCCTCTTCGGGCATGGATGTCTGGTGGTAGCGGATACCACACCGTCTCATACCCGGAAGCATTTTATTGACAGTGACAACAACCGCGGAAGCGTACGTTTGCAGAAGGAGCACAGTTGTGCAAGTGGTCGGCGCCGTCGTCGTCGTTGCAGGTGCTGGTGCACGACCCGCAGGACTTCCCGGAGACGTCGGTGCAGCGCGTGCTGGCGCAGCCGGGCGCCGCGGTGCACGCCGTGCTGGGCCCGCGCGCCGTCCACAGCACCCAGGAGGTCCGCCGCCTGCCGCCCGAGGCGCGCCGCTGCTGGTTCGACGACGAGGTCAGCAGCGGAAGCCTCCGTCATGGTCTGGCTACAACACCCATCCTCCACTCACAAACATTTCTCCACTGAAAACGTACCCTTTCAATGCTAATAAGACTAAAATGAAACTTCCTGGCAGATTAAAATTGTGTGCCGGAACCGGGACTCGAACCTGGGATCTTTGCCTTTCGCGGGCAAGCGCACTACCGACTGCGCTATCCCGACACGACTCACGATGCCGCCTCACAACTTTACTTCCGCCAGTACCTCGCCTCCTACTTTCCAAACTTCACAGAAGCTGTCCTGCGAAATTTGCAAGACTAGCACTCCTGGAAGAAAGGATATGGTAGAGACATAGCTTAGCCACAGCCTTCCTCGCAAAAGGCAAAGGTCCCAGCTTCGAGGCCCGGTTCCGGCACATTTTTAATCTGCCAGGAAGTTTCATATCAGCGCACACGTCGCTGCAGAGTGAAAGTTTCATTCTGAATTTTGTGTCCCAGCCTCGTCGCCGCTTTTGTGTCTCGTTTCCGTCGTAGGTGTCGGTGGCCGAGTGGAATGAGACCGACACAGGAATAAAGATAGCACGCTGGTGCAGGTACGGAGGGAAGCAGCCAGAAACTAGAAACACTAGAGTAAATTAGAACGAGATATATATTGCACAGAATTTATACAATACTTAACTTTTACTTAGTTCAGTACGGCTGAATGCTGATACATAGTTGAGTTAGAGGCCTGCCTAGTGCCTGTACGATAGCCAAGTCTTCACTGGTGCCTATCTGATGCCGAAGTGTTGACTGGTTCCTATCTCAGTCCCAAGTGAACGATGTCGTTCAGTGGTGGCCACGAGCGGAGTTGCAGCAGAGGGCGCTCGTGACTGTCGTCTTAAGAACGCCGCGCCGTGCGTGCATGGCGGCGGGCGGCGAAAGTAGGTGCCTCGCACTTTGTACTTCTGCGACACCACACTGAAAACATCCCTTAGGCTGTGGCTAAGCCATGTCTCCACCATATCCTTTGTATTGTTTGCAGGACAGCTTCTGTGAAGTTTGGAAAGTAGGAGGCGAGGTACTGGCGGAAGTAAAGTTGTGGGGCGGCATCGTAAGTCGTGTCGGAATAGCACAGTCGGTAGTGCGCTTGTCCGCGAAAGGCAAAGGTCCCAGGTTCGAGTCCCGGTTCCGGCATACAGTTTTAATGTGCCAGCAAGTTTCATATCAGCTCACACTCAGCTGTAGAGTGAAAGTTCATTCTGGGAACTATTTATCTATATATATTAATGTGAATGTCTGTTCGGTGTACGCTTATCACGTCCAAAGACGCAGAGACTTAAATATTTCTACAGTTACTAATCTATACCTGAAGAAAGTTTTAGGCACAGTTTTATAACGATCTAATAGATATTTAGTAATATGAAGAATATAACGCGAAATGCTGAACAATAATTACTCTTTGAAAATTATTTTTACTCTTTGAAAATGGTTTTATTGGTTGCATTGTTGCTTGAAGGTTGATAATGATACAAGGGTGGAGTATATTCGCATGTGAAGTTATCGGTGTATATAAAATTCTACGTGTGTGTGTGTGTTAATATTTAGCTCTGCAGCGAAAACTACAGAACACAAACGAATCATCGGTGTGTAATTGTTGTCTGAAGTCTCCCGTTGTACACCATAGCAGTTCCATGCCGATAGCTATAAGGTGGTGGGAGATATCGTGGTTGAAAGTCGTCAAATTATTAAAAAATTCGGACTGAAGGCCAGCGATAACGTTTGCGACTCTATAGTAACGAAGTTACATACAGCGAAACGAGATAGCACACTACTGAAAGAAAGCTTATCTATCATGATCATTCGGAAAACATCCCTTAGGCTGTGGCTAACCCATGTCTCCACCATATCCTTTCAATATTTAATCTAATTATGTAAATTACCTTTAAAAAATAATACATAACTGTGTAACCTCTCAACAAAATAAATGTTATTGTAATGTAGCAAAATAAGTTTAATGCAAATAAATGTAAAAATCAACAAAATGGCTGAACAGGGCAAACAAGAAGCCCTCTAGCAGCCCGCCCTAACCCCTTCAGGATAGGGAATGAAAAGAATAAAAAAAAGTGGGGGGCTAGAACTCAGTTCCCTTCAAGCCGCCGTAGCGTGCGAATCTCCGTGCCAGCTCGTTTCCAGGAGCTCAGTCCGTTAGTTCACGTGATATGGCGACATGTATGATCGCCGAAATATTGTGCCCATTGGATACTATAGACCGGCAGTACACCGGTTGATATTTTGATTAGGTTAAGTAGTTTGTAAGCTAGCGACTAATAACCAAGCACTTGAGTCCCATAGAATTACTAACATTTTTAAAATTCGGTCAACGTGTCTCAAAAGACGTTGGTGCCAATGAAGTTTTTCCTATAACTAAGATGATGCCATTCGTAGAATAACAGCTCCCCATGATACCATACAGCTGCAAATAAAGAATGAAGCACCACGGCGGATTCGCCATACGAACTGGACCGCTGTGCTGCGGTGCGAGCGACCCTTCGCCATCGGGGGTACGAATCCCCCCTCGGGCATGGCTGAGCGTGTTGTCCTTAGGTTAGTTTACCTTAGTTTAAGTAAAACTTCCTGCCAGATTAAAATTGTGCGTCAGAACCGGGACTCGAACCTAGGGCCATTAGGCTGTGGCTAAGCCATGTCTCCACCATATCCTTTCTTCCAGGAGTTCTAGCCTTGCATGGTTCGCAGGAGAGCTTCTGTGAATTTTGTAAAGTAGGAGGCGAGGTACGGGCGGAAGTAAAGTTGTGGGGCGGTATCGTGAGTCATGTCGGGATAGCACAGTCGGTAGTGCGCTTGCCTGCGAAAGGCAAAGGTCCCGGGTTCGAGTCCCGGATCCAGCACACAATTTTAATCTGCCAGGAAGTTTCATATCAGCGCACACTCCGCTGCAGAGTGAAAGTTTCATTCAAGACTAAAATAAATAAAAGTTTTTATGTCAATGTGGAGGTTGTTGTTATTGTTGTGGTCTTCAGTCCGCAGACTGGTTTGATGCAGCTCTCCACGCTATCCTGTCCTGTGCAAGTCTCCTCATCTGAGAATACGTTCGGCAACCTACATCCTTTTGAATCTGCTTACTATATTCCTCCCTCGGTCTCCCTCTACGATTTTTACCCCACACGCTTCCTTGTAATGCTAAGTTCACAATTCCTTGATGTGTCAGAATGTGTCCAACTAATCTATCCCTTCTCTTGGTCAGGATAAGCCAGAAACTCCTTTTCTCCCCGATTCGGTTAAGCACTTCCTCATTAGTTACGTGATCTACCCATGTAATTTTTATCATTCGTCTGTAGCACCACATTTCAAAAGCCTCTTTTTTTATCTGATCTCCTTATCGTCCAAGTTTCACTCCCATACAATGCTACACTCTAAACAAATGTTTTCAGAACGGACTTCCTAACATTTAAAATAATATTGGATGTTAACAAGTTTCGCGTCTTTAGAAACGCCTTTCTTCCCATAGCCATTCTGTATTTTATATCTCCTTTGCTTCGGCCATCAGAAGTTATCTTGCTACGCAAATAACAAAATTCATCTACTACTTTTATTGTCACATTACCTAATCAAATTCCTTCAGCATTGCCTGATTTTCTGACACTGCATTCCATTCTTTTAGTTTTACTCTTGTTAATGTTCATCTTATATCTTCCTTTCAAGACACTGTCCATTTCATTCAATTGCTCTTCCAGATCTTTTGCGGTCTCTGACTGAATTACCATGTCATCAGCAAACCGCAATGTTTTTATTTCTTCTCCTTGAACTTCAATGCCCTCTCCAAATTTCTCCTTCCATTCCTTCGCTGCCTGCTCAATGTACAGATTGAACAACATCGGGGAAAGGGTACAACCCTGTCTTACTTCCTTCCTCTGCGTCCCTTTCTTGCCCTTCGACTCTAATAACAGCTGTCTGGTTTTTGTATAGGTTGATTATAACTCTTCGCTCCCTATATTTTACCCCTGCTACCTTCAGAATTTGGAATAGTGTATTCCAGTCGACATTGTCAAAAGCTTTCTCCAAATCGGCAAACGCTAAAAACGTAGGTTTCCCTTTCCTTACCCTGTCTTCTGAGATAAGTCGTAATGTGAGTATTGCCTCCCGTGTTCCTACATTTCTCCTAAATCCAAACTAATCTTCCCCCAGGTCGGATTCCACAAGTTTTTCCATTCGTCTGTATATAATTCGTGTTAGTATTTTGCAACCATGACTTATTAAACTGATAGTTCTGCAAATTTCACACTTGTCTGCACTTGCTTTCTTTGTAAGTGGAATTACAATATTCTTCCTGAAGTCGGAGGGTATTTCCCCTGTCTCATGCATCTTGCATACCAGGTGATACAATTTTTTCACGACCGGCTCTCCTAACGACATCAGCAGTTCAGACGGAATATCAAGGTACAAATATTATTATACAGGGTGGTCCATTGATAGAGACCGAGTCAAATATTTCACGAAGTAAGCATCAAACGAAAAAAAAAAAAAAAAAAAAAAAAAAAAAAAAAAAAAAAAAAAAAAAAAAAAAAAAAAAAACCTACAAAGAACAAAACTTTTTTAGCTTGAAGGGGGTAAACAGATGACGCTATGGTTGGTCTGCTAGATGGAGCTGCCATAGGTCAAACGGACATCGATAATATTTTTTTTAAAATAGGTACTGCGGCGGTACGACTTCAAAAATGTTTGTAGAGCTTATGGGACTTAATTATGGGGTCATCAGTCCCTAAGCTTACAAACTACTTATGAACTACCTAAGACTAAGGACGGCACAACTATCCATTCCCGAGGGGGATTCGAACCCCCGACCGTAGTGACCGTGCAGACCGTGACTGAAGCGCCTCAGTCCCCTCGGCCACCGCGGCCGGCGGTACGACTTCTTCTTGCGTTAGTAGGACTGAATAACAACTTTGATGCGGACGTGTAAGACTTCGTAATCGGCAAGTCGTCCTCTCGTCAACAAAATAAAAAAAAATATTCAGGTAAAACTTCCTGTATTATGAAATAATAATAATAATAATAATAATAATAATAACAATAACAGATTCTTGAGCAGATGGAAGAAGCATGTGATGCTATAGCTTCTTTAAATTATCACTCTTAATAAAATATTTCAAACTGTCAAAAAGAAGTTCGTGTTTTACATGTTCCTATAGTCACAGATAATATAAAGTTCTTTTATATCCTGATAGTTCAATATGTTCGATCTATGAAATGAAGCATTAAAAATTAATTTAGTTCTTCTTAATAGGTCTTTCGCACAGAATAATGTTTCATGAATTTCATCGTTCAAACTGTAAAAGGGTTTGAAATTACTTCTTTCTCTTCTATTAATGTGGTGTCGCACAAGTCTGAAGTGCGCGCCACTTACTTTCGCCGCCACGCCGCCACGCAAGCACGGCGCGGCGTTCTTATGACGTCAGCCACGAGCGCCCTCTGCTGCAACTCCACTCGTGGCCACCACTGAACTGCATCAACCACTTGGCAATAGGACAGGCACTATAACGGTCTCTCATCAGTAGGCAGGCCTCTACCTAGTTAAACCATGGTTCTGGATTCCACAAGTCATCAATTAACAAAGTTAAGTATTGTACTATCTCTATGAAATATACATCTTATACTAATCTAGTTTAGTGTTTCTAGTTTCTGCTGTCCCACCGGCTGGTTACCTTAGACTGTACCCGCATCCTCGATCTCTTTCTACTTGGCCACCGACACCCACGAAAACCGGCGGAAACGAGACACAAAAATTAATATACCATTTCTTGTAAATAAATAATATCAGAAATAATTGTCTGTGTCACTCGATGAATTTTCAAGACACATGAACATTTATTGACGCCAGAGTACAGATCGTGACTCAACAACAGTTAAAACAGAACTGCTATTTAAACCATGTTGATTTTTCATGAAACTTTCTATAATAACGTGCACATGAAATATAAGAAACATACACAATTTTTTAAGAATCGCATAACATAAAAATATTTACATTAAAATCATTTAATAACATTAACCGATTATTCTGTAAAAACTGAGCAGACATGAGGTAGTAGCGGAGACAATAATCCGTCCCACTACAGTACCACCATTTTTTATTGCATGTATCACATTGGAACAACCGAAATAAAGTTCAAACGTACCTACGTTCTGTGTATTACAGCGCCATCTCTTGGTCCTCCTATGCGATTTTTACCCCCCACACACTTCCCACCAACGCTAAAATCACAATTCCTTGATGCCTAAGAATGTCTCCTACCAATTGATCCTTTCTTTTAGTCAAGGTCCGCCAGAAATTCCTTTTCACCTCAATTCTGTTCAGTACCTCCTCATTAGTTACGCGATCCACCCACCTGATTGATTGACTAATTTTTTCAGGAAAGCCAAACCAGTATTGGTCCAATCCGCCACTGCCCGCACCGAAACTAAGTTTATTGTGCGGTACCGCTGTATCGCCCCCTGTACGTCTAGTAAAGCCAACCAATGCCCTTGAACAGTGCAAGGAGTTCTTTATTAGACACAATTTCTTCGGGTCTAATTGTCCCAAATGTTCTGTGCCTTTTACTCTCCAATGCAATGCATTCGAAGATTATATGTGATGCAGTTTGATCACCGTCATCACAGATCCTACATTTAGGGTCCTCTTCTGTTATTCCCATTGTACGTAGGTGTTTTTTGAAATTCCCATGGCCTGTCAGCAATCCAACCATGAGTCTAATCTCTTTCCTGTTCAGACGCAGGATTGCAGAGCTTCTTTTAAAACATGGCTTTGGCATCATTACATTGCCATGTTTTTGTTGATGGACTTTGGTCCAATATTCTACGTGCTGTCTTCTGAGCCAGTTACGTAGCTACAATTTGATCATTGCCTTGGTGATTGTCAGGACAGGTTCCGGTCCAATAAATGGAGTCTCTGCCCCCATCCTGCCTAATCTGTCGGCATGTTCGTTGCCACTGATCCCCGAGTGGCCAGGGACCCACAACAGGTTTACTCTATTGCTTTCCCCTAGCTCCACCAGAACCCTGTGACATTCTGCAACAATTTTAGACCTTGTTGCGGGAGCTGCCAGTGATCTCAGGGCTTCCTGGCTGTCTGAATAGATATAGATGCTACGATCTTTGTAGCACCTACGCAAATTCTCCTCCACACACGCCCTGATGGCAGTGATTTCGGCCTGGAATACTGAGGCCAGTTTTCCTAGAGAGATGACGCCCTCCATTCTTGGCTGCACCCCGTATACTCCAGCCCCAATGCCGTGGTCTGATTTTGACCCGTCAGTGAACCAGACAATATCCCGTGTACGGTGTCGAACTATTTTCTCCCACTGTTTCCTACATCCAATTGTTATATTGCAAGGCTCACTATTTTAGTGTGTGATTCTGGATATCCCAAAGAGTTCCAGTTGTTGCCAGATTTGAGTCTGTATGCACCAGCCGCTGCCTCCATCTTGACCCAAAGGTGTAATTGGGGCATATCCAGCATGGTTTCCATCCCAGCAGTTGGTGTGCTGCTAATTCCGCCTGTTATGGCTAAGCAAGCTAATATCTGCACCTTACTAATCTCCTTAGCAGCAACCTGCTGTTCTACCTTCTTCCACCACACGACCGCCCCATAGGTGATGCTGGGTCTAATCACTGTGGTGTATATCCAGTGCATGACCTTGGGGCTCAGGCCTCAATTTTTGCCACAAGCTCTCCTGGTACTCACAAGAGTACCTTTTGCCTTGGAGCAAATATTCCTGATGTGAGGGGTCCATGTCAGTTTCTCATCTAGGGTAACCTCTAGATATTTCACTGTCCCGTTCATAGGTAGCGCTTCATTGAAAATCTTTAGATTCCAACTTGAATGTTGTATATGCTTCTTTGTGAATGGTTTTCTGCACCAGTCTTGCACAATGTCCAACGCACCTTGTGCCATATTCTTTACTGTGTCAGCAAATTTGCCAAGTATTACTATGACAAGATCATCTGCGTATCCTTGGCAAAAGTACTGCCTAGAGTTTAATTCTCCAATGAGATCATTCGCCATTAGATTCCATAATAAAGGGGAAAGAACTCCTCTTTGCGGGCAACCCCTAGTGGTGTTGATTACCATTTTTTCATTCATCATGGTAGCTTCTACCTTTCTTCCACTGAGCATGGCTCTAGTCCACCTACATATAGTGGTCCCTAGGTCATGCACCTCTGCTGCCCTAACCATGGAATCAAAGGTCGTGTTGCTATAAGCCCCCTCGATATCCAGGAAGATACAGAGGGCTATTTCCTGAAAGTGTAGTGCTTTCTTCACCTTCCCAACGAGTTGGTGGAGAGCTGTCTCACAAGATTTACCCGGCTGATATGCATGTTGGTTTGAATGTAGAGGAGTCCTACTTAACCTCCTTTCTCCAACATGCACATTGACCAGCTTTTCCAATGTCTTAAGAATGAAGGAGGACAGGCTGATTGGTCTCAAATCCTTGGCCTTGGTATGATCGATTCTCCCTGGTTTAGGAATGAAGACAACCTTCACTGCCCTCCAGGCATTGGGAATGATTCCTGCTGCTAGGCTAGCCCTGAATAACCAGCATAGGAATCTATCCACCCACCTAATCTTCAGCATTCTTCTGTAATACCACATTTCAAAATCCTTTATCCCCTTCCTGTCCACACACTTAACGTTCATGTTACACTTCCATACAAGGCAACACTCCATACAAATGCCTTCAGTAAGGACTTCCTTATGCTTAAATTAATATTCGAAGTTAACAAATTTCTCTTTTTCAAAAACGCTTTTCTTCCCATTGCCATTCTGCATTTTATATCCTCTGTAGTGTGACCGTCATATGTTATTTTACTGATCAAGTAACAAAACTCTTTATTGATTCGTTACTTAATTTAATTCCATTAGCTTCACCTGATTTTCTAAGACTGAATTCCATTACCCTTGTTTTGCTCTTGTTAATGTTCATCTTATATGCTCCTTTCAACACACTGTCCATTCCGTTCAACTGCTCCTCCAGGTTCTTTGCTGTCTCTGACAAAATTACAATGTCATCAGCAAAAAAGACAAGGTTTTTATTTCTTCACCCTGAATTTTAATCCCGTCTCCAAATATCTCCTTGCTTTCCTTTATAGCTTTCTCAATGTACAAATTGAACAACATTGAAGAAAGGCTACAACACTGTCTTACACCGTTCCCAACCTCTGCATCACTTTCATGCCCTTCAACTCTGACAACTGCTGTCTGGTTTTTGTACAAGTTGTAAATAACCTTCCCTGTATTTTACTCCCGCTGATTTCAGAATTTGAAAGAGTGTATTCCAATCAACATTTTCAAAAGCTTTCTCCAAATCTACAAAAGCTTTGCAGGTATTTGGAGGCCCTCTAAGGCCCGGTGGGGTCCGCCCCCTCCCCTCTCTTAGTCCGCCACTGCAGAGGGATGCCTTTTTTATGATATGGACAGGGAAAAGAAAACAAATTTTGAGAGAGCTTGGAAAAGTCCCTCGATTTGAGAAAGCAAGTGAAAAGGAGGCAGATTTTAGAACACAACATTTAACAGAAAGGATTCATATTACCTGACATCTTATTCAAGATGTTTTATAGGATGCGTTCTTGTATGTAATGGTTATGAATGTCTAATGAGATCTTTATTTGCCGTTGATCGCTTATTGATATTACATTGATGACTAGTTTCGACTCGTAAAAGAGTCATTATCAAATCTTGATTGTAATGTTGTTCAAGACTTAAAGGCATATTTGATTGGTGATGTACATACCATTTATAGCTTTCCACTATGATGTTAGTTCATCTGACACATATGTCTTACCATGCTAGGACAATCAAGATTTGATAATGACTCTTTTAACGAATCGAAACTAGTCATCAATGTAAAAAATAATAGGCGATCTATGGCAAATAAAGATCTCATAAGAGATTCACAAGCATTCGAAAGTGTTCAGATACTGTCAGTAAATCTTTGTCCGACCAGGTATAATCCCATCAGTATTACAAAAAAACAGTCTTGATTGCAAAAATAAACAGTTTCTTCTTACCGGTTTCGACCTGATGTAGGTCATCTTCGGTATAAAATGTAGCCCTTGTGGCCAGTGCTGGACTGTCCTGGGCTGTTCTGCTGCCAGCAGGTAACAGTTACCAGATGGCAGCAGAACAGCCAGGACAGCCCTGCCCAGCCGAGTCCAGCACTGGCCACATGGGCTACATTTTATTCCGAAGATGACCTACATCAGGTCGAAACCGGTAAGAAGAAACTGTTTATTTTTGCGATCAAGACTGTTTTTTGTAATATTAATCATACCAAACAGATCGCTGTTTCTCTCCTCTGACAATGTTGTCAAAATTACTGAATAATCCCATTAGTATGCAGTATCGGTTACCTTTGTCCCAGCGCCTGCCTGTAGCCAGTGGCGGCCTCTGCCCCTGCTGCAGGTGCGCTCGCTGTCGTGGGCGGCCGACTACAGCCACCAGACGTGCGTCAGCGAGTGCCGTCGCGGCCTGCTGGTGGCGCTGTGCGGCTGCTCGCCCTTCTATTACCCCAGGGGTGAGCTCGCAGCCTCTGCCTCCGTCTCAGAACCTGCCTTGCTGCAGTCTTTTTCCGTTAAAATTACCGTATTTTAGCACTGATACTACACTACTCAAAACGGTTAGGGGATCAATACCACAATAATTATAAATTATTTTTACATTGCTTTAGAACTTTATTATCTCACTATAAGCTATGAACGAAATTGGTTCGACGTAAGTCTGTCGGTTGTACAGGATGGCGACAACAACGTTATGGTGTGATAGGTTTGTATGGAGGTACAAGAAGTAAGGATGGTCCTAGAAGGTGGCACTACTTGTATATTCTGTAGTGCACTGTGTTCTATGAATGGATGGCACTAGACGGTGAACCTAAAGCCCCAAACTGAATGTTATGTTGGTACGCCACCTTAGGTTGGTTGGCAGTAAACGCCAAAGATATACAAGTTGTTGTTGTTGTGGTCTTCAGTCCGGAGACTGGTTTGATGCAGCTCTCCACAATACCCTATCCTGAGCAAGTCTCTTCACCTCCACATAAGAACGGCAACCTGGTTTGATGCAGCTCTCCACAATACCCTATCCTGAGCAAGTCTCTTCACCTCCACATAAGAACGGCAACCTACGTCTGTCTGAATCTGCTTACTGTATCCATCTCTTGGTCTTCCTCTGCGATTTTTACCCTACACACTTCCCTCTAATGCTAAATTCACAATTCCTTGATGTCTAAGAATGTGTCCTACCAATCTATTCCTTCTTTTAGTCAAGGTAAGTCAGAAATTCCTTTCCTCCCCAATTCTGTTCAGTACCTCATTATTTATGCGATCCACACACCTAATCTTCAGCATTCTTCTGTAGCACCACATTTCAAAAGCCTCCATCCTCTTCCTGTCCGCACTGTTTATCGTCCATGTCTCACTCCCATACAAGGCAACACTCGATACAAATGCCTTCAGAAAGGACTACCTTCGGCTTAAATCAATATTCGATGTTAACAAATTTCTCTTTTTCAAAAACGCTTTTCTACCCATTGACAATCTGCATTTTATATCCTCTGTACTGCGACCATCATTTGTTATTTTACTGCCCAAGTAACAAAACTCATCTACCTCATTTATTGCTTCGTTTCCCAATCTAATTCCTTCAGCATGGCCTGATTTTCTTAGACTGCACTCCATTACCCTAGTTTTGCTCTTGTTAATGTTCATCTTATATGCACCTTTCAGCACACTGTCCATTCCGTTCAATTGCTCTTCCAGGTCCTTTGTTGTATCTGACATAATAACTATGTCGTCGGCAAAACGCAATGTTTTTAATTCTTCACCCTGAACTTTAATTCCTTCTCCAATTTCTCCTTGCTTTCCTTTATAGCTTCCTCAATGTACAAATTGAATAACAATGGAGAAAGACTACAACCCTGTCTTATTCCCTTTCCAACCACTGCATCCCTTTCATGCCCTTCAAGTGTGACAACCGCTGTCTGGTTTTTGTACAAGTTGTAAGTAACCTTACGCTCCCTATATTTTACTCCTGCTTGCTTCAGAACTTGAAAGAGTTTATTCCAATCAACATTGTCAAAAGCCTTCTCCAAATCTACAAAAGCTAGAAATGTAGGTTTGCCTTTTCTTAATCTATCTTCTACGATAAGCCGTTAAGTGAGTATTGCCTCCCGTGTTCCTACATTTCTCCTGAACCCAAACTGATCTTCCCCGAGGTCAGCTTCTACCAGTTTTTCCATCCTTCTGTATATAATTGTGAGATTACCGCCCAATAGAAATACTGGTAATTAATAGCATTTGATAATTAAACAGTATGAAGTTCAGTGCAAACATTGACCATGCCAATGCACTAAATGTCACACAATTTTAATCTTATTAATTATGGTAGCAATGTATGTACACAGTTGGGTGACAACATTTATAGTTAGGCCATAGGTAGAAATTCTCCACGTTGAGATTTGCTGTGTGCTTGTAGCTGACGGGAGGCCAGCGAGCAGGCCGATGTTGGTGGCTTGATGCAACTTACGATTTTACAGTTCGTTTCCGGTGAGGGGAGAGAGGGACAATGGCGAGTGCCAGGCACAGTGCAGTGCACAAATATTGTAATACTACTGGCATTTGAAGTAATACGATGCAGTTAGGAACCTTAAACGCCCTCATTACAAAATAGCCTGTTGATAAATAAACAATACATTAGCTGATATAGTCACATCTAACGTAATATGTTTAATTGACAATGAAAAGTAATAAATTACCAACGAAGACAAGACAGTTACACAACTAGCATGGCAATGTTTGTTTACAAAAATAATATATTAACTATTTCCCATTTTACTTTCAATTAATCTTTTGTATTTTACCTTGAAATATTCAGTTAAATCAGTTATCTGTGATATAAGAAATTGCACGATTATGATAAACAGTACAAAGGATGTTTATACTAATATAAAAACGTAAGAAAATATTTGTTTAATGTGTAGTGTAATTATTTTGATTTTAAGTAAAGTTTTAGAAATGTATTGGCTGAGCGCTGTACGTTGGCAAATCGGTTAGAACAGTTCACATGGGGAAGTTGATGACGTAGGGGAAAAAACCCCGGCAGTTGAGCTTTTGGCGCGCGCACGCGCCTGGGCAGGAAGTGAGGACTCGGGACCACGTGGTGTGGCAGGCCGGGCGGCGTCGCTCTGCATCGGTCGGCATGTGGATCTCGAGGCGAGGCAAGGCGAGGCGAGGCGAGGCAATCGCCACGTGTGGTTGCTCGTCGTAGACTGCACCAAGTAAAATCGAGTGCTACTGTGTGTTTGTGAATATTTAGCCGGTGGAACAAGGTGTGCATCGCATTGAATTAAAGTGACTGTGATTTGTTAATGTAACACGTGTCGTCGCATAGACATGAACATAAACGGTGTTTGAGACAGCCACGTGGTGTGAAAACAATTCGCGACAAATATTCATTTTGTCTGGGGGCTCTCGAGCTATAACTTTATTTGATAAATGTGCCGACGTACAGACGTATCAGCCACAGGGTTCAAGTATTGTGAAATAAACAACATAAAGTGAACTTTCACGTGTTTTCAAAATTAGTAGTTAGTACACCCTTTTCTCTCATGAACTTGAATTTATTATGAATTTGTTTTGTTAATCATATGCAGGGAAGGAAAGCTGCGAACGTGTGATATCATCCCCTAGAAAACGAGTCAAACAGTCGCAATAACAGTTCCAGTGTTTTTGCATGTTTAGGAATTTGGTTCGCAGCTGGTGGTTGTGAGTTTCAAAATTTAATCTTTCCCTATTTTAAACTCTCACCCCGACCTTCACGCTCGCATAATTCGTGTTAATATTTTGCAACCATGACATATTAAACTGATGGTTCTGTAGTTTTCACACCTGTCTGCACCTGCTTTCTTTGGAATGGGGATTATAACATTTTTCTTAAAGTCTGAGGGTACTTCGCCTGTCTCATACATCTTACACACCAGGTGAAACGATTTTGTCATGGCTAGTTCTCCCAGAGACTTCAGTAGCTCTGAGGGAATATCATCTACTCCAGGGGCCTTGTTTCGACTTAGGTCTTTCAGGGCTCTGTCAAATTCTTCTCTCAGTACAGTATCTCCTATTTCATCTTCATCTACATTCTCTTCCCTTCCTACAATATTGTCTTGAAGTTCATTTTCTTTGTAGAGCCCCTCTATATACTCTTTTCACCTTTCAGCTTTCCCTTCTTTGCTGAGATTCTGGTTTTCCATCAGTGTCCCTGATATTCATAGAGCTGTTTTTCTTATCTCCAAATGTTTCTTTTATTTTCCTGTAGGCTGTATCTATTTTCCCCCTATTTATACATTCTTCTACATCCTTGCATTTGCGTTCTAGCCACTCCTGCTTAGCCATTTTGCACTTCCTGTCAATCTCATTTCTTAGTCGTCTGTACTCCATTTTGCCTGTTTCATTTAGTGCATTTTTATATTTTCTCCTTTCATCGATTAAATTTAGTATCTCCTGTGATATCCAAGGATTTTTTGTAGGTCTTGCCTTCCTTCCTATTTTGTCCTCTGCTACCTTCACTATTTGATCTCTCAATTTTACCCATTACTCCTCTATTATTTCTGTCAATTGTTGCCTAAAGCTCCCTCTGAAATTCTTAAGAAGCTCAGGTTCCTTCAATTTATCCAGGTCCCATCTCCTTATTTTCCTACCTTTTTGTATTTCTTCAGTTTCAGCCTACAGTTCATAACCAACAAGTTATGGTCAGAGTCTATATCTGCCCCTGGGTATGTCTTACACTGTAAAACCTGGTTCCGAAATCTATGTCTTACCATTATAAAATCTATCTGGTATCTCCTGGTGTGTCCTGGTCTCTTCCACGTATGCAACCTTCTTTTGTGATTCTTAAACCAGGTGTTTGTTATAACTAAATTATGTTCTGTGCAAAATTCTACCAGGCGGCTTCCTCTTTCATTCCTTTTGCCCAGACCATATTCACCTACTATCTTCCCTTCCCTTCCTTGTCCTACTACCGAATTCCAGTCTCCCATAACAATTAAGTTTTCCTCTCCCTTAAATCGTCTGAATAATTTCCTTTAGCTCTTCATATATTTCCTCGATTTCCTCATCATCGGCAGAGCTAGTTGGCATATAAACCTGTACTACTGTTGTCGGTGTTGGCTTCGTATCTATCTTGACAATGATAATGCGATCACTGTGCTGGTCATAGTAGTTTACCCGCATTCCTATTTTCTTATTCATTATCAATCCTACTCCTGTGATACCCCCAACTGATTTTGTATTTATAATCCTGTACTCACCTGACCAGAAATCCTGTTCATCCTGCCACCGAACTTCACTAATCCCCACTATATCTAACTTCTACCTCTCCATTTCCCTTTTTAAATTTTCTAATTTTCCTACCCGATTAAGGGATCTAACATTCCACGCTCCGACCCGTAGAGTGCCAGTTTTGTCTTTCCTGATGATCACATCCTCCTGAGTAGTCCCCGCCCGGAGATCCGAATGGGGGACTATTTTACCTCCGGAATAATTTACCCGAGAGGATATAGTTATGTTCATACAGTAGAGTTGCATGTCCTCGGGAAAGGTAACGGCTGTAGTTTCCCCTTGCTTTCAGCCGTTCGCAGTAGCTGTGTGGCAAAGCCACATTAGCTGATGTTACAAGGCCAGCTCAGTCAATCATCCAGACTGTTGCCCCTGTAACTACTGAAAAGGCTGCTGCCCCTCTTCAGGAACCACACGTTTGTCTGGCCTCTCCACAGATACCCCTCCGCTGTGGTTGCACCTACGGTACGGCTATCTGTATCGTTGGGGCACGCAAGCCACCCCACCTCGGCAATGTCTGTGGTTCATGGGAGTGGGATATACAAGTACCTTGTTATATTATCATTTGTTCGCGCGCTCGGCTGTAGGTCTGCAGTGGCGGCAGATACTGATTATTCAGGTATATATGATGAATCAGGCATCTCTCACATTGTGAAAAGAAGTCACCACAAGGTATTGATACTGTATTTATATGTATGTAGTATGTTGCAAAGTTAATTGCACAACCACGACTGTTAGTTTCATTGTTGTTTGATTTTTCTTGAATGAAGTCCTTTTTTGTTAGAAGTCTATAGTTGTCCTTTAAGTATTTAATACATACACACCGTAGTTAGTTTAAATATCTATGCTATAGCATTAATGATTTTTGAAGTGTGATGTTATTTATGAAAAAGTGTCAGAAAGATAGTCGTCACAGCAGTATCCTTTTTGTGAAAGAAAATATGGCGGTCCGTTGCGTAGGAAAGAAAGGTGCTGAGAGGTATTAGAACAGTGTAAATTTGCTTACTGTAATTCATTTGCACTAGAGTGTGTTTGCTGTGTTTCTTATTCTCATAATATTTAGATTAAGGAGTATTATCAAATGCGGAGGAATAATAAAAGAGTCATTATTAAGTCAGATCTTGTGATGCAATAAGGAGCTATGACGATTCACGTTTATCTTTGTGCTGTAACTCTTTGGAAAATGATACAATAAACTATGTTCATAGCTCCGCAGAAAGTGCAACATTTCTTGTGTTGACCTACCCCATTAAAATTTCCCTTCACCTATTTTTTCATAAATTACAGAGGCAAACACACTCAGTGAAACACCCTATATATATATATATATATACTTACTTGTTATATATACACTGGGTAATCAAAAAGTCAATATAAATTTGAAAATTTAATAACTCACGGAATAATGTAGATAGAGAGATAAAAAATGACATACATGCTTGGAATGACATGGGGTTTAATAAATCCCCATAATAAATCAAAAGAAAGTTCGAAATTGTCCGACATTGGCGCTTCTGATTTTGTAACTGCTATGGTGACGGGTGAGAGGTACGCCGATATGTTACAGAATCGCATCATCTCCAGCCTGGCTGATAAACACCTGCTGGAACGTAGATCTTTATGCAGGATGGCGCTCCGCCCCATATTGCTAGACACGCGAAAGATCTATTGCGCGCATCGTTTGGTGATGATCGTGTGCACAGCCGCCACTTTCGTCATGCTTGCCCTCCCAGGTCCCCAGACCTCAGTCCGTGAGATTATTGACTTTAGGGTTACCTGATCTCTAGGGATGCTGAAAGACAACATCCGACGCCAATGCCTCACCATAACTCCGGACATGCTTTACAGTGCTGTTCACAACATTATTCCTCGACTACAGGCTATTGTTGAGGAATGATGGTGAACATATTGAGAATTTCCTGTAAAGACAATCATCTTTTTTAAAAAATTTGTTTTGCTTGTTATTGTTTTTCTGATCAGCACCATCTGTCGGACATTTTTTGAATTTTTTTGTTCTAATAAAAACACATGTCATTCCAAGAAATTGTGTCAATTTTTACCTCACTATCTACGTTATTTCGTGATTTATTAAGTTTTCAAATTTAAAGTGACTTTTTGATCACCCAGCATATATATATATATATATATATATATATATTCAATCGTCAGAACAGTTCGACAACAGCAGAAGTAGATTCATTTTAAAAAGTTTCTCGATTTAGAATGTTTCAGCGGCATACGAGATAATGGTAAAAACAGGAAGTTGCTGCAGAGGGGGTTAGTGTTGTGTTTACCACACACAAGCGATTTGGTTCAGATAGTGTGGTGCAGAGCAGAACAACACGGCTTAAGTGAAGCTATGGGACGGAAACCATAAGAAGGTTGGAAGGGGGACAGACACAGTGGGAGATGGCTGCAGCTGTTGGTGTGTTCGAAAGTGTAATGTCTAGGACCTGGACGCGATTTCAGACAACAGGAATCGTTAAGAGAAGGCAAGGCCAAGGTCGTCCACGGGTAACATCAGCAAGGGGTGACATATCCGGTATCAGCCCGTTGAGACAGGAGGCCGAATGCAACTCAGTTGCAACCCACACTCCAGGCAGCACCAGGACGCGAAAGATACAGTCCTAAATCGCCTTCGCGAATGTGGCTCCTTTCTGCACCTGGTCCGTTGCCACGCCTCCACCATTGTATTCCCCCTGCTCTCCACTTGTCCACACTCCAGATCCTTTCCCGTGGCAACTTCCGCACCCTCCCCCTCCCGGATGACGCCCTCCGACCTGACATCTACCCTTCATACTAGCTGTGATCCTTCCCCTTGCTCCCTCTCCCTCGAGGGCCCCGACTATCCCTCCCTTCCCGTCCCTTCTCCTCTCCTCTTTCCACCCAGCTGTCCCTCCGGATCCTCCTCTTACCGCCCTCCCCTTTTTTCTTCAACGTGGCTTCCTGTTACATCATCCCCCGTCCCTTCCCCACCGGCCCTGTGGCTCCTCCCCACCCTCTCCCTCCCCCTCATCTCCTTCCCCCCCCCCCTTCCCCACCGCATCTTCAATGCTGTAAGTGCTCCGCCATCTGTGGCACCTTCTTTGTGCATACCAGTGAGTGATTCGACGCGATGCCTTTTAGTTCCATTGTTTTATTTTACAACAGTGAACTGCCAACCCGTAGCCGACACCATCAGTTTTAACTTGTATCTTTCTCCGAGTGTGTGTTGTGTTTTTTTATTTTTTTATTTTTTTAATCCACAATAGCTGACTGTCCAACCATAGCCGCCGCCCTACGCTCATTTTTATTGTGTGTGTGCCACTAACCTCCAGGCAACTGTTTTTATTCACCACTATCGCCGTTCCAAATCTTTTATGACGCCATCGTTTTCCCTCCATTTTATGTCCTTTGTTTTATCTCCATTTTACATCTCCGTTTTAAGTATGTGTTACCTCCAAAATTTTATCTCCTTTGTGTTTTTATGTTTCTCCTGTGTCAAATTTTACTTCTGTAGGCTGAAGAGCGCCAGTGAGCGCTGCCAGCCCGCCCCTTTTTAGGGGAATGGAAATCACAATAAAGAAAAAAAATTCACTATTATTCATATGATTTGTGTATTATATTTTATTAGGTAATACTTCTGAAGAAGGCAAAATTACTTTTGCCGAAACCTAGGTCAAGGTTTATGTATGTAAACCATTTTTATGTAACTGGTCGGCTGAAACTGTGTTGACTTTTGGATAAGTAATGTTTTCCATTTGCTTTCTGGTTGTTCATAACATTAATTTTCTGGCACTAGAAAAGGCAGTGGTAGTTAAAAGACACGAGCAAAAATAGCTATAATTATTTAGAGAGAGACAAACACTAACCACAGTTAATCGATACGCCGTCCCAGAAAACGACAGTATTAAGAATGAAGTCCGGCAGTTTTATCACGAAAATCAAATGACAGAACTCGCTGTATTCGATACAGAATGTGGCGTCGAAATGCCTCATTCGGTTCAAATGTTGTAAATTTAGTCGCATTCACCAGAACAATATCTGAACATTCTGTCGTTACTTTCGCTCGATTAATTCTTATAATGTAAATGCCCCTTCCACCATAAATAACTAAAGTATTGCTCTTATCGCTGTGTACAGCATTGTATGAGTGCGAGAGATTGTTGTTATGGTAGTAATAGCATGAGATTATTACCTTGTAATGACAAAAGAAGAAGAAAAATGTTGTTTCCACTTACAGTGGCTTACTGATTGAAAATTCAAAGGTATAGGAACACAGTAGGCAGCACAGTTGTCGAAATAAGCTACAAATTACGAATCATACATATGATTTCAGAAAATTGATGTATTTGGCATTGTATACGTACATTACAGAATTGACAAGCTATGTGTTTCCTTTTCATTTTTCAGACAAAGAAGGAATTCGTGTTTGCGGCTTAGAGGACGTTGCTTGTATCGAGCATCACCAAGGTGAGTTTGTATTTTATTTTCTAAAAATGTTTACTTGGTCTGATGCTTCTGTATTAGATTTATTTTATTTTACAACTCTTCCGTTCTTAGAAGTTGACTTGATAAAAAAAAGTATATATTACTTTTATGATATAATTCCTCTGTTGGTGTAAATGAAAGATCGAAGAAAACTATACCTCATAGAATACTTCAGAAGGCACGTTATTCGTTCGTCAACACCGAAATTTTAAACTAATATAAGCCGGTAACATGTTACAAACTTCCAGCTACAACGTAAAATTGCTTGACGTTATCAGTCTAGTTTGCTTCATCAGTTTTCTTCGAGTGATTCATTTTCATAGCTGACTTCCCTTTTCGAAATTGAAGGACACAAATTCGGAATTGTCTAAATGATTGTTTGACTTAACAACATCAGTGTTGAGTGCTCCCCTTGTCACTATGTCCTATTCGACTGGTTGCTTTAGAAATAGCGCTTCCATGTAGGCTTACCAAAGTGCGATCCCAAAAGTCAATCTGAAATGCCACAAATAAGGAATTAACTATCCCTTGTGTGTCACCTACATACAAAACTCCGTAATCCATCCTAAGGAGCATCGCGGAAGATTCCTCGTTCCACTAATCAGGTTTTAATTTTTTTCTTTTTTTCTGAATTCGAAATATTCAGTTATCTCAACAGTTGCAAATTTGTGATGGGTAAACACAAATTTTCATTTTCGCCATTAAATTTATTTATGTGCCCTGAAACAATCGAAATGTTTGAATATATCGAATTTGTTAATTTACCGCTGTTAATATCAAACATTGGTGTTTCTTCTTTCAGACATGTCCGGAAGAACAAACAGTATCTCTTTAATCATGATAGCACTTAAATTTTCGGTGTTCACTTACATCTCCATCTCCATCTATACTCCTTAGTGTATACCATTATCACTTACTCCTGCTGTAAGGTTCGCGGAAAAGACGATTGCTGGTATGCCTCCGTGTGCGCTCTAATCTTTATGTCGCGAACTGTAGGTAGGAGGAAGCAATATTTCACTCTTCAAGAGCAGTATACTCTCGAAACTTTGATAGAAGCCTGTATCGCGATTCAGAACGTCAATCTTACAGCGTCTGCCACTGTAGTTTTCAGATGATCTCTGTGACGGTTTCGCAATTGCTAAATAGGCCTCTAATGAAGCGTGCTGCACTTACCTAAGCGTCGGCTGAACGAGTATTTTGCAAGCTACTTCCTTTGTTGATGGACTACGCTTCCTGTGGATTCTTCTAATGAATCTGTCTGACATCTGCCTTAACCACAATTAATGTAAATATAAAAAAGTTTTACATGTTTGCACCTGTTACGGTCCTTCAAAGTCGCCACCAGCGTTGTGTAGAACCCATTGTTCAGTTGATGGGTCGAATGGAGCGTTCTATTGCCTGTCGAATCTCTGCAACAATTCTGAAGCGAATCCAACGAAGTGGTTCCTTCATATTCGGAATCAAATCAAAGTCACAAGGACTTAGTCCGAGGAGTATATTGGATGGTACAGTACTTTCCAGTCCCTCGAGCGACTAGATCAGCCACTGCTTGCGTTATATTCGCCGGTGCATTGTCGTGAAAAATGATTACTGTTCCTTTTGGAGCATCACTTGCGACGAGCTTTGCGAAAGAAGCGGCAACACTCTCTGCGCAACCCACTCATCATTTTCCACGATAATGCGCGGGACCAAAGCTGTGGCTGCTTTGTCCGGTCGGTGTCGATGGGGCTGGGAAGTACTGTACTGTCCTCCATACTCCCCGGATTAAGCCCTTGTGTCATTGATCTGATTCAGAAGATGAAAGAACCACTTCGAGGTATTCGCTTCGGAAGTTTTCCAGAGATTCGACAGGCAGTAGACTGCTCCATTCGCACCATCAACAGGCTCTGCTAACGGTATACTACGCCTTCCACATTCATGGCAAAGAGTTCTACACAACGCTGGTGACTACTTTGAAGGACAGTAACTGGTGATATGTTCAAATGTTTGTAAATCTATCAGACCAAACTGCGTGGTCATCAGTCCGTAGCTTACAAACTACTTGAACCTAGGTAAACTAACCTAAGGACAAACACACAAACCCATGACCCAGGGAGGACTCGAACCTCCACGGCGAGCAACCGCGCGCTCCGCAGCGAGACGCTTTAGACCGTCGTCTACTCCACCGCGGCCAGTAACTAGTGAAAACGTATACCACTTGCCACTGTTTAAGTTCCAACCCTCGTTTATAGCTGTTTCTAAGTCGTTTCCCTCAGTGACATATATTAAATGCACTGACAGCACCGATATGCTGTTCAGTCTGTACTGGCAATGTTTATGCGTTCCTGCAGAAACCATGTGTACAAAGCGACTTCAGTTGATGGGCACTCGACAGTTTTATCTGGCTCGTGTCACTCCTTTAGCTGTTAAAATTTTGCATCAATTTTATCAGGATTTTTAATATCATAAATGGTAGCACGCCCAGCGCAATGAAATGCATATAAATCGTTATTTTTAAAATAATTTCTCACTTTTCAACCACAATGATTGTTTTGTGTTTATGTTTTCCACTATCTCCTGCGTGAGACATACTGGGTGATCAATAATTCAGTATAAATTGGAAAACTTAATAAATCACGGAATGATGTAGATAGAGAGTTAAAAATTGACACACATGCTTGCAATGACGTGGGGTTTTATTAGAAAAACAACAACAACAAAGTATTGCTAGGCGCGTGAACTCTTGCTTTACAGTGCTGTTCACAACATTATTCCTCGACTACAGCTATTGTTGAGGAATGATGGTGAACATATTGAGCATTTCCTGAAAAGAACATCATCTTTGCTTTGCCTTAATTTGTTATGCTAATTATTGCTTTTCTGATCAGATGAGATGGAAAACCAGTTCTCAGCAAAGAAGGGAAAGCTGAAAGGTGGAAAGAGTATATAGAGGGGCTCTATGAAGGAAATGAACTTAGAGACAATAATGTAGGAAGGGAAGAGGATGTAGATGAAGATGAAATAGGAGACACTGTACTGAGAGAAGAATTTGACAGAGCCCTGAAAGACCTAAGTCGAAACAAGGCCCCTGGAGTAGATGATATTTCCTCAGAGCTACTGAAGTCTCTGGGAGAACCAGCCATGACAAAATTGTTTCACCTGGTGTGTAAGATGTATGAGACAGGTGAAGTACCCTCAGACTTTAAGAAAAATGTTATAATCCCCATTCCAAAGAAAGCAGGTGCAGACAGGTGTGAAAACTAGAGAACCATCAGTTTAATAAGTCATGGTTGCAAAATATTAACACGAATTATATACAGAAGGATGGAAAAGCTGGTAGAAGCCGACCTCGGAGAAGATCAGTTTGGGTTCAGGAGAAATGTAGGAACACGGGAGGCAATACTCACTTTACGGCTTATCGTAGAAGATAGATTAAGAAAAGGCAAACCTACATTTCTAGCTTTTGTAGATTTGGAGAAGGCTTTTGACAATGTTGATTGGAATAAACTCTTTCAAGTTCTGAAGCAAGCAGGAGTAAAATATAGGGAGCGTAAGGTTATTTACAACTTGTACAAAAACCAGACAGCGGTTGTCAGAGTTGAAGGACATGAAAGGGATGCCGTGGTTGGAAAGGGAGTAAGACAGGGTTGTAGCCTTTCTCCAATGTTATTCAATTTGTACATTGAGCAAGCTATAAAGGAAAGCAAGGAGAAATTTGGAGAAGGAATTAAAGTTCAGGGTGAAGAATTAAAAACTTTGCGTTTTGTCGACGACATAGTAATTCTGTCAGAGACAGTAAAGGACCTGGAAGAGCAGTTAAACGGAATGGACAGTGTGTTGAAAGGTGCATATAAGATGAAGATTAACAAGAGTAAAACTAAGGTAATGGAGTGCAGTGTAAGAAAATCAGGTGATGCTGAAGGAATTAGATTGGGTAACGAAGCAATAAAGGAGGTAGATGAAGTTTGTTACTTGGGCAGTAAAATAACAAATGATGGTCGCAGTACAAAGGATGTAAAATGCAGAATGGCAATGGGTAGAAAAGCGTTCTTGAAAAAGAGAAATTTGTTAACATCGAATATTGATTTAAGCCTAAGGAAGTCCTTTCTGAAGGCATTTGTATGGAGTGTGGCCTTGTATGGGAGTGAGACATGGACGATAAACAGTGCGGACAGGAAGAGGATTGAGGCTTTCGAAATATGGTGCTACAGAAGAATGCTGAAGATTAGGTGGGTGGATCGCGTAACTAATGAGGAGGTACTGAACAGAATTAGGGAGAAAAGAAATTTCTGGCATACCTTGACTAAAAGAAGGGATCGATTGGTAGGACACATGCTTAGACATCAAGGAATTGTGAATTTAGCGCTGAAGGGAAGTGTGTTGGGTAAAAACCGCAGAGGAAGACCAAGAGATGGATACATTAAGCAAATTCAGGCAGATGTAGGTTGCCGTTCTTATGGAGATGAAGAGGCTTGCTCAGGGTAGGTTATCGTGGAGAGCTGCATCAAACCAGTCTCCGGACTGAAGACCACAACAACAACAACGATCAGATGAAGCGCCATCTGTCGGACATCTTCTTCCCTTTTTTTCCTAATGAAACATCATGTCATTCCAAGCATGTGTGTCAATTTTTACTTCTCTATCGACGTTATTCCGTGATTGATTAAGTTTTTGAATTTATACTGACATTTTGATTACCCAGTATTATAGGAAAGATACGAAACACTCACTATCGCAGATAAGGGGGTTACCAATTAGATTGCACAATGTACACAATAATCAATTATTGGTGGCTGAGTACGCATTCTTTACTAAACTGTTCACTTGAAGTGGCCCCTCCTTTTCGCGTCACGTGATCTCGGTCCGTTTTGTCGGTCTACTGGACGTGTCGGAATGGAGAGGTGTCGGATTGTAGAGACTTTACTGTAATTTTAATCGGACTATAGTGCGTTACCGGCCTAAGTGTAACAATGATCAGATTTGAAATAAAAATCGCATTTTGCGATCAGTTACGGTTTCACTGTACTAGGTTTTAGATGGAATACCAAAGTGCGGCGAATGATAATTTGTGCCCGGCCGGAATTCGAACCCGTCATCTCCTTCTTACTAGGCAGACGCGTTGACCACTCCTCTACCGAGGACACGGTGACCAGCACGAATGCAGAGGACTCTTCCCTGCACGTCTTCCGCCACACCCAAATCTCCATTCGCCACACTGTCTCTTTCCTATTATCACAGCCCATTTGTTCCGTAATGCTCGCAGCCACAATACTGTATTCCCGCATCAGGAAGAACAGACCATGAGGTACCGAGACGCAACTAATTGTCGTCAGGAGCCCAGCCTCGGCTTGTTTACAATTATATATTTCTGACGACGTTACAGCGTTCAATCAATGAAATAAGTTGTTACAGCGTTCATTTAATGAAATAAATCGCAATTTGCGATCAGTTATGGCGATTTATTTCATCGATTGAACGCTGTAACGTCGTCAAAAATATATAACGATCAGATGTTTTCGTTCTGGAATCAATTTTGTCCTCTAAAGTATTTTAGTTTTGGTGACTTGACTAAAGATATTGTGCTGGAGCATCCCAAAAGTTTTTAATTTTTTTGTTAAAGTTTTTATAATATTTAATTTTTCTTTATTCCAGGTGAGCTAGCCCGCATGCGCACCTCAGCTGGAACTAACACTGGGAGCAGCGCAGAGAGCAAGCCCGAGGGCGTGGCCTCAGGGTGCGAGTGCCTGCCGCAGTGCTCCGACAAGTCCTACTCGGCCACCACCGAGAAAGTCGCGCTCTCTCCGCACCTCTTCAACCTGTCCCTCGTCTTGTGAGTATACACACACACACACACACACACACATACACACACACACAACTGTCTTGAGCAGTTAAACCGGCAACCCACGCGCAATGGAAATATTCTAGACCTTATAGCCACTAACAGGCCTGACCTTATTGACGATGTCTGTGTAGTGACAGGAATTAGAGATCATGATATCGTCATAGCGTCGATGGTGACCAAAGTTCATAAACCAATCAAGAAGGCTAGGAGCGTGTTTTTGTTGGGAAGAGCCGATAAGCAAATGTTACGATCGCACTTAGAAAATGAATGGGCATCGTTTAATTCTGGGACTATGGATGTAGAGGAATTGTGGCCAAATTTAAGTGCATTTTTAATGAAGGGTTAGAGAAATATGTGCCAGTAAAGACGATTAAGGATGGAAAATATCCACCGTGGTATAATAATAATGTTAGAAATCTGCTGAGAAAGCAAAGGCTGTTGCACTCTCGATTAAAAAAAGAACACGCAAATGATGACAGGCAGAAGTTAGTAGAGATTCGTGCGTCTATAAAAAGATCGATGCGCGAAGCATGCAATAATTATCACAGCCTTACCTTAGCTAAAGATCTTTCCGAGAACCCGAAAAAATTCTGGTCCTATGTAAAATCGATAAGCGGGTCAAAGCCCACTGTCCAGTCCCTCGTTGATCATTCCGGGGCTGTAATAGAAGAAAGCAAACGGAAAGCTGCAAGTTCTAAATTTAACCATTAAGAAATCTCTCACGCAGGAGGACCGCACAAATGTGCCATCATTTGATCACCGTGCTAATTCCGAAATGGGAGACATAGCAATAGGTATTTCCGGTGTAGAGAAGCAGCTGAGAGAGCTAAATACGAAAAAGTCTGCTGGTCCGGATGGAATACCAGTTCGGTTTTACAAAGACTATTCTGCGGCATTGGCACCCTACTTATCTTGCATTTATCGCGAATCTTTAATTCAGCGCAAAGTTCCTAGTGATTAGAAAAAAGCGCAGGTGACTCCCGTTTATAAAAAAGGAAAGAGAACTGACCACACAATTACAGACCAATATCGTTGACATCAGTTTCATGTAGAATTTTAGAGCATATTCTCAGTTCGAATATAATAAATTTCCTTGAAACGGAAAAGCTTCTTTCCATGAATCAGCACGGGTTTAGGAAACATCGTTCATGTGAAACTCAGCTTGCCCTTTTTTCACATGACATCTTGCGAGCCATGAGTGAAGGGCAAAAGGCGGATTGTATTTTTCTCGACTTAAAAAGGCGTTCGACGCGGTACCGCACTGCATACTGCTAACGAAGATACGAGCTTATGGAATAGGTTCACAGATTTGTGACTGGCTGGAAGACTTCCTAAGTAATAGAAAGCAGTACGTTGTTCTCAACGGCGAGTGTTCATCAGAGACGAGTGTATCGTCGGGCGTGCCCCAGGGGAGTGTGATAGGACCGCTATTATAAATGATTTGATGGGCAGAGTAAGTTGTAATTTGCGGCTGTTTGCTGATGATGCTGTGGTGTATGGGACGGTGTCGTCTGTAACTGACTGTAATAGCATATATGATGACTTAGACAAAATTTCTAGTTGGTGCGAAGAATGGCAGCTAGCTCTCAATGTAGAAAAATGTATGGTGATGCGCATGAGTAGAAAAAACAATCCTATAATGTTCGAATACAACATTAGTAGTGAGCTTCTTGATGCTGTCGCGTCGTTCAAATATCTAAGCGTAACATTGCAGTGCGATATGAAATGGTACGAACATGTAAGGACAGTTGTGGGTAAGGCGGACAGACGACTTTGGTTTATTGGGAGAATTTTGGGAAGATGTACTTCACCTGTAAAGGAGACCGCGTATAAAACGCTTGTACGATCACGTCTTGAGTATTGCTCAAGTGTTTTGGACCCGCAGCAGATCAGTTTAAAGGAAGACATAGAGGTGGTTCAGAGGCGAGCAGCTAGACTTGTTACCGGTAGATTCGACCAATGCGCGAGTGTTACGGAAATGCTCCGGCAACTCAATTGGGGATCGCTGGAAGAAAGACGACGTTCTTTTCGTGAATTTCTGTTAAGTAAATTTAGAGGGCCGGAATTTGAAGCTGAGTGTAATACGATCTTGCTGCCGCCTACTTACATTTCGCGTAAAGATCACATAAACAAGATAAGATAAATTAGTACTCGTACGGAGGTATATAGGGATTCTTTTTTTCCTCGTTCCATTTGGGAGTGGAATAGGAAAGGACATGCCTAGTAATGGTACAGTGTACCCTACGCCACGCACCTTACGGTGAATTGCGGAGTATGTATGTAGATGTATGCAGATGTAGATTTAACAAGTGTCACGGGATAAGCGCCTGACATTGTTCGAGGCCTACTCTTGTCCTGCGGACTCCACTGACAAGGAGAGGGTCTGACATGTGGGTCACCGATTTCTATAAAATTTTGCATGTACGTTCCGTACTGAATATATAGAGACACGAATTTCGCATTTTTGCTACACAGTAGTTTTTGGAAAAAAATCAGGATCAAAGTAGATGACGAAAAATCGCATTTTCAATGCTGTGCATCGAAATGTCGTCTAAAGCTGAGAATTTGTTTACTAATATACAGGGTGTTAGAAAAAGGTGCGGCCAAACTTTCAGGAGACATTCCTCACACACAAAGAAAGAAAATATGTTATGTGGACATGTGTCCGGAAACGCTTAATTTCCATGTTAGAGATCATTTTACTACTTCTCTTCAAATCACATTAATCATGGAATGGAAACACACAGCAATAGAACGTAGCAGAGTGACTTCAAACACTTTGTTACAGGAAATGTTCAAAATGTCCTCCGTTAGCGAGGATACATTCATCCACCCTCCGTCGCAAGGAATCCCTGATGCGCTGATGCAACCCTGGAGAATGGCGTATTGTTTCACAGCCGTCCACAATACGAGCACAAAGAGTCTCTACATTTGGTACCGGGGTTGCGTAGACAAGAACCTTCAAATGATTCCATAAATGGAAGTCAAGAGGGTTGAGGCCAGGAGAGCGTGGAGGCCATGGAATTGGTCCGTCTCTACCAATCCATCGGTCACCGAATCTGTTGTTGAGAAGCGTACCAACACGTCGACTGAAATGTGCAGGAGCTCCATCGTGCATGAACCACATGTTGTGTCGTACTTGTAAAGGCACATGTTCTAGCAGCACAGGTAGAGTATCACTTATGAAATCACTATAACCTGCTCCAGTGAGCGTAGGCGGAAGAACATGAGACCCAATCAAGACATCACCAACAATTCCTACCCAAACGTTCACAGAAAATCTGTGTTGATGACGTAATTGCACAATTACGTGCGGATTCTAGTCAGCCCACACATGTTGATTGTGAGAATTTACAATTTGATCACGTTGGAATGAAGACTCATCCGTAGATACTAAAATGCGATCAAACATGGAAATTAAGCGTTTCCGGAGACATGTCCACATAAAATATTTTCTTTCTTTGTGTGCGAGGAATGTTTCCTGGAAGTTTGGCTGTACCTTTCTGTAAAACCCTATATATGGGGTCAAAAGTTAATAACTTTCGAATAATTTATGCTTCCGTGCATGCTATAGTGTCAGTACTCGTAAACAGCGTTGCCGGCTAGCGGACCAGGGCTTGTATTGTCAACACCGTGGATCCAGGTTCGAACCCCCATCATGGCAATTTTTTTTAGAGTTTCTGCGATGTATTTGATAGTATTTTCATATTTGTGATACCTTCTCGTGCCTTATTTTGAAGTAGAACATCAGGAAGTGTGATTAATATTCATTTAAGTGTATTATCTGTTTACAGGTTTGTTATTTGTGATAAACAGTGAAAAACAATCCTCTTCTTCTCTTCCTTCAACATTTGTCCCTGGCGACTGCGGGGTCCGTTACATGGGCCCGTTCTTTCCATTTCACTCTGTCTCGGGCTGTGTCTGGATAAATGTTCGCCCTCTTCAGGTCTTTATACAGCGTATCAGCCCGATGTTGCTTAGGTCGTCCTTTGGGTATTCTGCCGACGACTTCAAGTGAGTAACCTGTCTTGGCAATAGTCATCACTGGCCCGTAGAACATGTCCAAACTATCGATGACGGCTCTCGCGTCTCTTGTCTTGATCGGTGCAACACCGAACTGTTTCCTGATGCTGCCTTTCGAAACGTGATACAGTATAACCTAGTGACACCTGCTGTCCGCCTTAGCACCTTCGTTTCCATTACAATTAGGCGGCGTTCTGTCTCAACTGTAGTCGGCCAGCACTAGCAGCTGTACAAGGCGACTATGTGGTAGCTTTTTTTTTTTTTTTTTTTTTTTTTTTTTTTTTTTTTTTTTTTTTTTTTTTTTTTTTTTTTTAAGCTATCTTTCATGCTTCGGTCACAAGTGACTCCGGCTGTGTTCGCCACTTCATCCAGGGTGCCTGAGTTCTGGAATTTATGTCTCCGATGAGTCGGCCCTCAACAGTGATCGTGAAACCAAGGCACTTAATCTTATTCACACGACTTATATGTTCACCATTAATCGTGATGGTTCCCATTTCATGCCTGTCTGACGTCATGTACTCTATTTTCTTCAGGTTAAGACGCAAGCCATATTGCTCCAACCGATCACTCCATTCTTGGGTTTGTCTCTACAAATCAAGCTTGCTTTCTGCTGCCAGAATTACGTCATCCGCATAAAGTAGGGTCCATGGTAATGGTCGGTGCAGATCAATTGTCACTGTATCCATTATGAGAATGGTGTGTTACAAGAAGAGTCAAGCAACAGAACACTAACTTGCACATGTGACTCTAAAGTCCTGACGGAGACACTTGTTGCGCCACAAATGGTGCAATGAGATGGTACAACGTCTTGCTCCAAGACATGGCACACCATCTGGCAGCTGTGTCTGCACACACAATGACTGGACATGGCGCAACAGTATTTAAGAAAATGACTAACGACGAACCAAAAGTGACAACTGCTGTTTATGCAATCAGAGCTGCAGTTATATCTCGGCGAGGTCGACGAATAAATTTACGCTGGCAAAATAAATGGTAGTGGAGTACACCATGGATTTCAAGAAGTAACAGCGGCGGTCGGGAATTACACAGTCTGTTTCATCTTGAACTCAGATTAGAGGACAAGGAATCCTAAATAACTTCTCTGAGGAAGGGCGAGACAGAATTCATGACATTGCTTCGTCGAATAGGATCAAGCATAGCAATGAAAAACACTGTGATGCGAGAATGTATCTCAGCTTCAAAGAAGTGAGTAGGTAGGTACCTTCATACATCCTATCACTAAGATGACCCAACTGTTTCAACCCTTCCTTTTTGTTCAAATGTTTGTAGAGTCTATGGGACTGAACTACGGGGTCATTAGCCCCTAAACTTACAAACTACTTATGAACTACTTACAACTAAGGACGGCACAAATATCCATTCCCGAGGGGGGATTCGAACCCCCGACCGTAATGGCCGTGCAGACCGTGACTGGAGCGCCTCAGTCTTCTCGGCCACCGCGGCCGGCCTTCCTTTTTGTCCAATTCCACTTGGAGTGCTGTATAATGATGATGTTGATGCTGCTTCTGTTGTTTAATCATCTTGTGGAAGTTCACACTCACCTAAAATATTGTAACCTCCACTAATATCAACACAGTAGACTTTGGGGTCTGACTGATATGTCAGTCATTCTGAAAGATAATGACAAAAATTGTCTGCAGCTTGCGCTTTACAATTTCTGTGAATGGATATTCAAGTTCACGTAACATTTTATTATTAAAAGAAGTATATAGTCACCAGCTGGATCCGAACTGATACTCTTACAAATGAAAATTAGACGCACCAACCAACTAAGTTATCAGGACACGGTACGTAAACAATAATGGAGCGTGTCTTATGAATTGCGTCATGACAAACCTAAGGTACCGACTTAATGTTTCCACCTAGTGTGTTAATCATACGAGAAATTGAAAGGCAAAAGTATTATTTACTGTGCTCTTAGTATAGTCCCCGCTTTTCCGTGAAACATCTGCTTTGAAAGTTCCTTTCTTGTTTCAACGAAGTCTCGCTAAAGAAGGAGTTTTTTAATGTACCACACCGCAGGTTGATACACGTCCACAGACCTCACACCACTCTTCGGCGATGTTTTAATTTTGTTAAGTTCAGACACAAACGTTTTTCTAAGGCTTTTCATCTCGGCTATAATTTCAATGTGGGATGAAAATCTAACCTCCTTCAGTGCATTGGCTAATCTATATTCAAGAAAGGCAGTAGGAGTAACCCACTAAACTACAGGCCTATTTCACTGACGTCAATTTGCAGCAGGGTTTTGGAACATATCCTGTATTCAAATATTATGCATTATCTCGAACAGAACGATCTGTTGACCCAAGGTCAACACGGATTTAGAAAATACCGTTCATGCGAAACACAACTGGCTCTTTATTCACACGAAGTGATGGGTGCTAGCGACAAGAGTTCGCAAATCGATTCCGTATTACTTGATTTCCAGAAGGCTTTTGACACTGTACCTCAAAAGCGGATTTTAATCAAATTGCGTGGTTATGGTATATCACCCCAAATTTGCGATTGGATAGGAGATATCCTGTCAGAGAGGACACAGTTCGTAGTAAACGATGGTACGGCATCGAATAAAACAGAGGTGATATCGGGCGTTCCACAGGGTAGTGTTATTGGTCCTTTACTGTTCCTTATTTACATAAACGATTTAGGGGAAAATATAACTAGCTCTCTTAGGTTGTTTGCAGATGACGCCGTCATTTACCATCTAGTAGAATCATCTGAAGATCAAAACCAACTGCAGAACGATCTGAATAAGATATCTGTATGGTGTAAAAATTGGCAATTGACTCTAAATAATGAGAAGTGTGAAGTCATACAGATGAGTACGAAAAGAAGTCCGTTCAACTTTGTTTACAAGATAAAGCAATCAAAAGTGAAGGTCGTAAACTGCACAAAATACCCAGGAATTACTATTACTTCAGACTTTAATTGAAAAGAACACGTAGATAATATCGTGGGAAAGGCGAACCACAGACTGTGTTTTATTGGCAGAACCCTTAATAGATGCAACAGAACTACAAAAGAAACTCCATACACTACGCTTGTCCGTCCATTTTTGGAGTATTGCTGCCCAATGTGGGATCGTTATCAGGTGGGTTTGACGGAGGACGTCGAAAGAGTCCAAAGAAGGGCAGCTCGTTTCGTATTGTCACTATACAGGGGAGACAGCGTTACGGAAATGATACAGGATCTGGGATGGGAATCATTACAACAACTGCCCTTATCGCTGCGGCGTGGGCTACTTACGAAACTACAATCAAATTCAAATGTTCAAATGTTTGTTAAGCTTATGGGACTTAACTATGGGGTCATCAGTCCCTAAACTTACAAACTACTTATGAACTACTTACGAACTAGGACGGCACAAATATCCATGCCCGAGGGGGGATTCGAACCCCCGACCGTAGTGGCCGTGCTGACCGTGACTGGAGCGCCTCAGTCACCTCGGCCACCGCGGCCGGCGAAACTACAATCACCAACATTCTCCTCCGAATGCATAAATATATTGTTGACTCCCACTTACATAGGTAGCAATGATCATCAGAATGAAATACGAGAAATAAGAGTTCGAACGGCGAGAATTAGGTGTTCTTTCTTTCCGTGCGCTATTCGAGAATGCAATGGAAGATAAATAGTATAATAGTGATCGATGAACCCTCTGCCAGGCACTTAAATGTGATTTGCAGAGTATCCCATGTACATGTACGAGTGCCCATTTCGTATCATAAAGACATGTTTCGTGTATTTATGCACTCAATAAGGATGCACAGTGGTAGAGTGCCAGACTACAAATCCAAAGGTCGCGGGTTCGATCGCCGCCGGGTCCTAGGATTTTTATCTGTCACTTTCCACTTCTTTCACCTCTGGCAGTGTTACTGACGTGAAAAATACCGAGTAGCACCGTGGTTCGGAACCCACGTTAAATTGTAGGTCCCCCTATAACTGACTGGGTAAGTCAGTTCGAAGGTCGGAGGAAGGCAACGGTATACCACCTTCAAACAGGACTATGCCTAGTAAAGCACTGTGGTGTTCAAACCAATCTTTGGATTGTTGACTGCTTTAACTTTCTTAAGGATGTCTATCGCTTCTTTAGACCACTCCATGGATCGGCAGTGATAAACAAACTAAAGTACACAATCACATGGAAACCATATGGCGTGGAATATAGCTTCATTCATTTGCGTGCCATTTAGTAGCAATGCGTTGGCACCCCACCAGATGGCATACAAGACAACTTTTCAAACGAAGCAATTTGTTCGCTACACCAGTCATGGCGCAAAAAGTGTCTCCGTCTGTACAGGGCTTAAGCGTGACTTGAAAATTACTGGAATTTTCAGCTCGCACCTGCTGTTGCTCCTTCCACACAATATTCGCGTTTTGAACAGAAGAAGGGAGTCGGGGAAGGAGGGAGATATAACACAGGACCCAGAAGTACCCTGCGCTGCTCACCGTATAGCTGTAGATCTGGAAATAAATTCTTTATGGACTCAGTGTTTTGATACTATGTTCCAGATAATATCACTTTGAGTGATTTTCTTACCTTGCTTGTGTCTGTATCGTTTTTAGTTGTGGCCTTTGTATTGTGCTTCCTCTGTTGATTCTAGGAAAGGCCAGACTTCTCCGAACCTCACAGTCTTGAATGCGTACTTCGGAGACATCACCTGCATAAAATACCAGAGGACTGTCTACATGACATGGGACAACTTGCTTGGTAAGCATTTTCCACACTGTGAGCTAATGTTCGCCAAGGACACTTCGTTCGGTATAAGAAATGTATTTGCAATTGCGAATATGGACGAGCATCTGCTGTGTGATTTTGTGATGACATTTAAAAATTTGTTCCGCTCCATCACAATTAATCATATGTCACCATTAAATTATACACCTGGAGCTGACTGATATTCGCAATTACGAGTACCTTTTTCGTACTTCATTTGACACTATAATCGCTTCAGTATATGCATGTCTGAAGGACATTAGCTTAGTTCTATCGACAAACACGGACACTACATATCGTACTTAATTAAGTGATTGAGCAATATTTGTGATACAGTTAATTTCTTCTTCAGATTACACAAGCATAGTAGTGTTTCTGTTGGCTTTACGTGATGGCTAAGCATATTTTCATGTCATTTAACTGCTCCATTTTAAGAAGGGATATACTGATGTAAATGAACAAATTGTGTCTTCGGTTCGATACTAACTCGTACATTGCGTCTACTTGTGTAACTTTATAACATTATTTCATATCAGATGAAGGTTTTTTTCAGCAGCACGTTTTTTTTAATAATTGGCATTTCTTGACATAATAATTATATTTTATTTTTAAATTCATAGATATCTATGAGCTGTTTATTGTACTTAGAATTTTACCGGATTGAATATTATCCACCATCGGAAGAGTCTGTTAAAAAATTTTACGTTCATGAATTATATACGAGTTACAATGAAATCTGACATAACCCAGTAGTTCATCCAGAAGATAGGCTACTTACAAAATTAAACAGGCTGATCACATTGGTGCATTTTCTGTTACCATAACTATATCAAACGATAAAAAACGTAAAGTGTCATTAGACATTAGCTATTGATGGTAAATAAAACAATACCAGGCTGAATTATAGTGAAACAGGATTTAAGAATTCAAAGAGTAACTAACAAACCATTTTTTTTTTTGGACTTAACTACGGGGACATCAGTCCCTAAACTTACAAACTACTTATGAACTAACTAAGACTAAGGACGGCACAAATATCCATGCCCGAGGGGGGATTGGAACACCCGACCGTAGTGGCCGTGCAGACCGTGACTGGAGCGCCTCAGTCCCCTCGACCACCGCGGCCGGCAAACCACATTGAGAACTTCATAGTTGAACTGATAAACTTAGCAGAGATCGAGGTATTCAAGCTGTCAAAATAATATATCTTTGACCGCCATCTCAGGATATCAGTAAGTTTGTAAACTTAAACTAAACTGTAAATTAATTGTAAATCATTTACTAACTTACCGATACATGCTATTAAGCATGCTTTGTTATAATAATATGCTCAATACCATCCATTAGTGTAACCCTGCATGTGTTCATTATAATTGTACTATTCTGTCACAGGATAACATTTTTCTGTATTTCATAACTTGACGTTTTTATGGATATATCGTTCGTTTACCTTACTTTATACTTCGACAAACAATGGCTGTTATGAGACATAATTATTTATTATATTCACGGTCCAAATTGTCATTTTACGTCATGTTTACATAACACTATATCAGTCGCCATGATGTATTCTGTGATGGCGGTCAAAGATAAATTATTTTCTAATAATGTTTCTAATGTTTGTAAATCTATCGGACCAAACCGCGTGGTCATCAGTTCGTAGCTTACAAACTACTTAAACTAAGGTAAACTAACCTAAGGACAAACACACACACCCATGCCCCAGGGAGGAGTCGAACCTCCGACGGCGAGCAACCAGGCGCTCCGCAGCGAGACGCTTTAGACCGCTCGGCTACTCCACCGCGGCTAAATTATTTTCACACCATGAATACTTCGATATCTTCTTAGTTTATCACATAAACTATGTATTTATCAATCACATTTTCCGGAAGACGAAAACCGATTTTCGTAAACCGTTTTTCGCTGTCGTGTTTACACGGCATAGTCTGAATCAGATTTCCTAGCCCATTTAATATGGCGGCTGAAAAACAGCTGATTCAGTTCCTGATTTTTCTATATTCAAATACACAGATTTATGTCCTTTCTAATATTTATACTTTTATTTCACATTAGAAAATATCACTCTTTCCATATGCCGAAAATTCTTAACAAGGAAACACAATCTGACAAGCCAAGAACGTTTCAAAAACGGTTGTGTTTACATGGGCACGAAAATCGATTGTGGAACTGGAAAAGCCGGCCGCGGTGGCCGAGGGGACTGAGGCGCTCCAGTCACGGTCTGCACGGCCACTGCGGTCGGGGGTTCGAATACCCCCTCGGGCATGGATATTTGTACCGTCCTTAGTCTTAGTTAGTTCATAAGTAGTTTGTAAATTTAGGGACTGATAACCCCATAGTTAAGTCCCATAAGCTACACAAACATTTGAACATTTTTTTTTGAACTGGAAAACCGCTTTAGAAAAGCGTGTTTCCATAATCTAATTTGGAGTGTTTACATGACCAACCAAAAGCGGAATTGGAAAATCGGTTTACAAAATCCGGTTTTGGAAGCCCTTGTAAACGGGGTGAATATGTATGTCACTTACTCTTTGAATTCTTAGATCCTGGCTCACTATAATGCAGCCAGGTATTGTTTTATTTGTTATCAAGAGGTAATGACTAGTGCCACTTTAGGTTTTTTTATCGTTAGACATAGATATGGTAACAGAAAATGCACCAATGTAATCAGTCTGTTTAATTTTGTATCTTTTGGATGACACTACTAGGTTATGTCATATTTCATTGTAACTTTTGTATAATTCATGATGGTAAAATTTTTTAACATACTCTTCTGATGATGGATAATATCCGAAACCGGTAAAGTTCTTAATACAATAAACAGCTGATGGTTAACTATGCATTTTAAAGTGTATTGCGGCTATTAACTCACATCAAAGTAAAAAATGGTAATAGATTTAAGTGTTACGAAGTCTTTATTGGAGGCATCAGTCTAGAGTGTGGGCTTTTATGGTGGCGATAATGGGCGATTATCACTTCAGACAGAAGAGAATTAAAAATTTGGCATTATAGAAGAATGTTAAAGATCAAATGGTCTGATAGTGTTACCAAGGAAGAGGTACTGAATCGAATTGTGGTAAAAAGAGAATCAGGACATAACTGGACAAACAGAAACTGTTGCTTGGTAGGAAACACACTGAGGCATCAAGGAATAGTCAATTTAGTGATAAGGGGGGAGGGAATCGCATAGGGAAATCAATAAATAAGTAAGTAGCGGTTTAAAAAAGATGAAGATTATATCAGTTATTCATGAATGAGGAGATTTGCAGAGGATAGAGTAGAACTGCACCAAACCAGTCTTCGGATTGAAGACAACAGTTTTCTTGGCGATGTTGATACCACTGCTTTTAGCTATGAAACGGATCATTCGGCCGGCTAGTTAAGGGAGAGGGTATCGCGTAAAAATGTTCAAATCTTTGTAGAGCTTATGGGACTTAACTACGGGGTCATCAGTCCGTAAACTTACAATCTACTTATGAACTACTGTACCTTATACTAAAGACGGCACAAACATACACTCCCGTGGGGGCATTCGAACCCCCGAACGCAGCGGCCGTGCAGACCATGACTGGCACGCCGCAGACCGCTCGGTCACCGCGGTCGGCAGAGTACCGTATAACTTGGTAGTTTCTCCATAGGTAATGTTGTTGTTGTTGTTGTGGTCTTCAGTCCAGAGACTGGTTTGATGCAGCTCTCGACCCTACTCTATCCTGAGCAAGCCTTTTCATCTCCTCATAAGAACGACAACCCACATCCACTTGAATCTGCTTACTATACGCGTCTCTTGGTCTCCCTCTGCGATTTTTACCCCACACACTTCCCTCCAACGCTAAATTCACAATTCCTTGATGTCTAATAATGTGTCCTACCAATCTATCCCTTCTTTTAGTCAAGGAATGCCAGAAATTTCTTTTCTCCCCAATTCGGTTCAGTACCTCCTCATTAGTTACGCGATCCACCCACCTAATTTTCAGCATTCTTCTGTAGCACCACATTTCAAAAGCCTCTATCCACATTCTGTCCACACTGCTTATCGTCCATGTTTCGCTCCCATACAAGGCAACACTCCATACAAATGCCTTCAGAAAGGATTTCCTTAGGCTTAAATCAATATTCAATGCTAACAAATTACTCTTATTCAAAAACGCCTTTCTACCCATTGCCATTCTGCACTTTATATCATCTGTACTGCGACCATCATTTGTTATTTTACTGCCCAAGTAACAAAACTCATCTACCTCCTTTATTGCTTCGTTTCCCAATCTAATTCCTTCAGCATCACCTGATTTTCTTACACTGCACTCCATTACCCTAGTTTTACTCTTGTTAATGTTCATCTTATATGCACCTTTCAGCACACTGTCCATTCCGTTCAATTGCTCTTCCAGGTCCTTTGCTGTATCTGACAGAATTACTACGTCGTCGGCAAAACGCAATGTTTTTAATTCTTCACCCTGAACTTTAATCCCTTCTCCAAATTTCTCCTTGCTTTCCTTTATAGCTTGCTCAATGTACAAATTGAACAGCATTGGGGAAAGGCTACAACCCTGTCTTACTCCCTTTCCAACCACTGCATCCCTTTCATGCCCTTCAACTCTGACAACCGCTGTCTGGTTTTTGTACAAGTTGTAAATAACCTTACGCTCCCTATATTTTACTCCTGCTTGCTTCAGAACTTGAAAGAGTTTATTCCAATCAACATTGTCAAAAGCCTTCTCCAAATCTACAAAAGCTAGAAATGTTGGTTTGCCTTTTCTTAATGTATCTTCTAGAATAAGCCGTAAAGTATTGCCTCCCGTGTTCCTACATTTCTCCTGAACCCAAACTGATCTTCCCCGAGGTCGGCTTCTACCAGCTTTTCCATCCTTCTGTATATAATTCGTGTTAATATTTTGCAACCATGACTTATTAAACTGATGGTTCTGTAGTTTTCACACCTGTCTGCACCCGCTTTCTTTGGAATGGGGATTATAACATTTTTCTTAAAGTTTGAGGGTACTTCACCTGTCTCATACATCTTACACACAATGTGAAACAATTTTGTCATGGCTGGTTCTCCCAGAGACTTCAGTAGCTCTGACGGGATATCATCTACTCCAGGGGCCTTGTTTCGACTTAGATCTTTCAGTGCTCTGTCAAATTCATCTCTCAGTATAGTATCTCCTATTTCATCTTCATCTACATCCTCTTCCCTTCCTACAATAGTGTCTCGAAGTTCATTTCCTTTGTAGAGCCCCTCTATATACTCTTTCCACCTTTCAGCTTTCCCTTCTTTGCTGAGAACTGGTTTTCCATCAGTGTCCTTGATATTCATAGAGCTGTTTTTCTTATCGCCAAATGTTTCTTTTATTTTCCGGTAGGCTGTATCTATTTTTCCCCTATTTATACATTCTTCTACATCCTTGCATTTGCCTTCTAGCCATTCCTGCTTAGCCATTTTGCACTTCCTGTCAATCTCATTTCTTAGTCGTCTGTACTTCATTTTGCCTGTTTAATTTACTGCATTTTTCTACTTTCTTCTTTCATCGATTAAATTTAGTATCTCCTGTGATATCCAAGGATTCTTTGTAGGTCTTGCCTTCCTACCTATTTTGTCTTCTGCTGCCTTCACTATTTCATCTCTCAATTTTACCCATTCCTCCTCAACTGTTTTATTTTCCCCTGCTTCTGTCAATTGTTTCCTGAAGCTCCCTCTGAAATTCTTAAGAACTACAGGTTCCTTCAATTTATCTAGGTCCCATCTCCTTATTTTCCTACCTTTCTGTAGTTTCTTCAGTTTCAGCCTACAGTTCATAACCAACAAGTTATGGTCAGAGTCTATGTCTGCCCCTGGGTATGTCCTACACTTCAAAACCTGGTTCCGAAATCTATGTCTTACCATTATAAAATCTATCTGGTATCTCCCGGTGTCTCCTGGTCTCTTCCACGTATACAACCTTCTTTTGTGATTCTTAAACCAGGTGTTTGTTATAACTAAATTATGTTCCGTGCAAAATTCTACCAGTCGGCTTCCTCTTTTATTCCTTTTGCCCAGACCATCTTCACCTACTAACTTCCCTTCCCTTCCTTGTCCTACTACCGAATTCCAGTCTCCCATAACAATTAAGTTTTCCTCTCCCTTAATTGTCTGAATAATTTCCTTTAGCTCCTCATATATTTCTTCGATCTCCTCATCATCGGCAGAGCTATAGTTGGCATATAAACCTGTACTACTGTTGTCGGTGTTGGCTTCGTATCTATCTTGACAATGATAATGCGATCGCTGTGCTAGTCATAGTAGTTTACCCGCATTCCTATTTTCTTATTCATTATCAATCCTACTCCTGTGATACCTCCAACTGATTTTGTATTTATAATCCTGTACTCACCTGACCAGAAATCCTGTTCATCCTGCCACCGAACTTCACTAATCCCCCCTATATCTAACTTCAACCTATCCATTTCCCTTTTTAAATTTTCTAAATTTCCTACTCGATTAAGGGATCTAACATTCCCCGCTCCGACCCGTAGAATGCCAGTATTGTCTTTCCTGATGATCACATCCTCCTGAGTAGTCCCCGCCCGGAGATCCGAATGGGGGACTATTTTATCTCCGGAATATTTTACCCGAGAGGATGCCATCATCATATGTTCATACAGTAGAGCTGCATGTCCTCGGGAAAGGTAACGGCTGTCGTTTCCCCTTGCTTTCAGCCGTTCGCAGTAGCTGTGTGGCAAAGCCACATAAGCTGATGTTACAAGGCCAGCTCAGTCAATCATCCAGACTGTTGCCCCTGTAACTACTGAAAAGGCTGCTGCCCCTCTTCAGGAACCACACGTTTGTCTGGCCTCTCCACAGATACCCCTCCGCTGTGGTTGCACCTACGGTACGGCTATCTGTATCGTTGAGGCACGCAAGCCACCCCACCTCGGCAATGTCTATGGTTCATGGGAGTGGTAATTTATCAACAGGTAAAGTACCACCTGCTTCGAAAGCCGGGTTAAGCACTGAAAAATAAATATTACAAATAACAACAGGTAATATAGCTAATTCTTTCTTATTAAGAGTACTGGTTTGAACAGATTATACTGCCATGGTCAAATCTGAAAGTACATGAACAAAATAATTCTCAATTTGCTATAATCGTAATTACAGAATCACTTAATACATATACTTAATATTCCTACTGAATCTACATTCCTACTCCGTATTCACGTATTACTCTCAGAATATTGAAGAATTAATAAAAAAGAAGTATATCGCCATCATTGTCATGTCAGAATGAAAATGTTGAGTCTTATGGCAGGATTCTGAAGGACGACTGTTCAAACCCACTTTCGGCAATCCATATTTAGGGTTTGCGTGATTTTATTAACTACTCGAGACAAATTCCGGAAGAGTTTCTTTGAGTATAGTGACAAGATGCTGCACACATTTTATTTTCATTGTGTTATGCCGATGATGGTGTTTTTTATTAAATTTTCAGTCTGTTGAAAGCTTCATGCGAAGACAAGTGGCTTTAACAGAACTGAATGTATATTACGATTGTGTAGCTCTCTGATTATCAATATAGCAAATAGATTAGAATTCACTATTTGTATTTACAGATTCGATAATTGCAGTATGACCTTTCGATACCGGTAAACTTAATAAAAAGTAATTATTCACGGAATGTACGATATTACTGCGAATGGGTGAAGTTGAATGTATGTACCCTGCCGGGACTCGAACCCGGGTCTCCTGCTTTCGAGGCAGTTGCGCTGACCTCTACACCACTGGGGACACAGAATTACTCTGCCTCCCGTCAGATGCAAACTATCAACCAGACCCCTGCCCACTCGAACTCAAGCTCGTAGTTATTGTGAAGTAATTCTCGTAAGAGTAAGGCGCCGCGGTGGAGTAGCCGAGCGGTCTAAAGCGCCTTGCTGAGGAGCGCGCGGTTGCTCGCCGTGGAGGTTCGAGTCCTCCCTGGGGCATGCGTGTGTGTGTTTGTCCATAGGTTAGTTTACCTAGGTTTAAGTAGTTTGTAAGCAGTTTGGTCCGATAGATTTACAGACATTTGAACAAGCAAGAGTAAGACCCTGGGAGTGGCCGTCATCAGCATATATATATATATATATGGCCTCTGTTCTTTCAGACATGTCCTAAGGAACAGACGTCACTTTTGATGCAGCAGTCATTATCTATTCATATTAATGGAATTTATGATATTAACTGCGAATGTGTGAAATTGAAAATGTGTAACCAGCCGGGACTCGAACATGGGTCTCCCGCTTTCTAAGCAATTGCGCTGACCTCTACAACACTGGGGACACAGCGTGTGGAGGAACGGCGACAGAATAACTGCGATGTTTAATATGGTTATTCATGTTCTTCTTTAGTCCCTAATCATGAAATTATTCTGACACTAGAAAGGTTTTATCAGTTGCTAGGACGTTGTTAATTAGTTATTTACAGTTCCCTAGCAACACCAACTGTCATAAGCTAACCGTGTAAATTCTCTATACTTCGTCCGAAGTGTCCCGCACCACAACACAAAATAAAATTTGTAGGAATAATTCGTTTAAATAGTTCATCTAAAATAAATAAGGTTCTTGTACGAGCGGGGCATGGAAAATAGTCTGTAGCCGTTACTAAAATTTCATCACCGTTAGACACAGGCACTTGTATTTGCTGTCCTTAACTCGTACTGAAAAATATTAATAATCCATTGCCTTCTAAACACTGGTTTTCCACATTCACACTAAATACAAATATAATGTCGCATTCGAAAATAATCAGTAGGGATTCAATCAGAATTAAATTTTTTTCTGAAATAAGTCGAGATTTTTCACAAGTATCAAATTTCTCTTGCTTTAAAATATTCTTGATCATAAATAAATCTTCATAAATGCACGATATCTTTCAACATTAACAAATATTTATTCTTCTTCATGTTAATACAGCGTCAGTTTAGCAAGAAACGTGAACATGGCCAACTAGCTTGGACTGAATCTCAAATAAGACTAACAGTAATTTAATAAATGTTCAAATGTTTGTAAATCTATCGGACCAAACTGCGTGGTCATCAGTCTGTAGCTTACAAACTACTTAAACCTAGGTAAACTAACCTACGGACAAACACACACACCCATGCCCCAGGGAGGACTCGAACCTCCACGGCGAGCAACCGCGCGCTCCGCAGCGAGACGCTTTAGACCGCTCGGCTACACCACCGCGGCGATAATTTAATTTTCTTTTCTTTTCTTCATTGAAACGATTGAAGCGCTGCAATAAAAAAAGGCGCAGCAGCATTCGTAGCCCTGTAGCTGTCGGTTAAATTTTCATAGTGACCGTCTGCTGTATTGTTGGCTGCGGCGGCGACGACGCTGCCCTTGTTGATTGTGGCGCCTCGATCGTACGTGAAACATACAGAAACAAAACACTATAAGTATCATATTATAAAAATAACAATATTTACGTAAACATCAAATATATATTTGTGTTCTTTCATTTTTTTTATTTATAACTTCAAAACAGGGCTGACATAGGAAAATTTAGTACGACTATCTTGTCCCACTACAAGCGATCACCACATCTGCAAGGAATTAGTACGCTTCCCGTCAGATACACTCAACCTTAACCCTGACCACTAGTTTCGGGGCGTTGATATTAATTTAACGAATAAGTTGAAAATTTGTGCTGGACAGGCATTCGAACCAGGATTTTCCGTTTCGGGATAACGGACGCCTTAACCAATTAGGCTATCCCAACACGCTTCCCTTCCAACCCAAATCCTCATATTGTAGCACACTACGATGTTTGTGCCCCCTGTTCATTGATACCTCTTGCTCGCAGCCTATTCTGGATTCCCGCAAGGAGCATATACGCAATTATTGATTTGTTGTCTGCTCCTTTCCGACTTTCAACCTCATGACAGCGTCAATTGCAGCGCGGAATATCTTCGTAGTCTAAGGCGTCATGCTACAGCCTGGGTGACCGTTCCCTCTGGACGTTTGAGTCCTCCTTCGGGTATGGGTATCTGTGTTGTCCTTAGTGTAAGTTAGTTTAAGCAGTTTGTAAGTTTAGGGACTGATGATCGTAGCAGTTTGATCCTATAAGTTTACTAAAATTTGAACATCGTCAGCTTTGTCACTTATTAAATATGTAGCAATGTCTTGGTCGCAAAAAAAAAAAAAAAAAAAAAAAAAAAAATTATTGCATATGGAGCGTTTCGGTTCTCCATCGTCTGATGCAAACTGTGGAAAGATTTTATAAACAAAATATAAGTACATGCAATATCATACTGAGGTAGAATAAGATATAACAAAAGCAATCAAGACAAAATGATCATATTTACACAAAATACTAACATAAGGCTCAACAAAATGAGCAAGGAAAGGTAAGTTTTAATTGATACAAGCATACGTATAGCTGGCTGTATCGTTACACGCGACATGTGCCAAACTGGCTTTGGCGTTTAAAGCTTATTATAAGTGAACAATGCAATAGGTGGCGCTAGCGTGCTTGTAGACGTACATGTCAAAGAATATTAACAAACATGTAATACATATTAATATCTAATTTATCGATCCATTCAAAGACTGCCTTTGTCACTTTGAAGAAATCTTCCAACTTCTCATGGTAGGCTCTTCTGCTTTAGCTTGTAAAAATGTGGTGGATCGTCTGGTGTTCGTTTATAAAGTCACATTGAGGAGATGAAGCCTTTCTCCATCGGTAGAGACTTCTAGCACATAAGCTGTGGCCTGTGCGGATTCCATTAATTATTTTCCAGGCACGGCGCGTGGTTTCGTGGGCTGCCTGTAGCGATTGCTGTCTAGATTTTAGACGGTACATATGGACTGCAGGCACATCTGACTGCGTTGTAATCTCGGGGATTTTAAGTAATTTTTGGTATTCCTTGAGGAGGGCGTTCTGTCTTAGGAGGTCTGGGGACGTAATGTTGCTTAGAGGTGGTAGCAAGTATAGAGGAGTAGATTCGATGCAACCTGCTGTCGTTCATTGCTGCGTTTGGCTGTACTTCGATTTTCCTCACATGTGAGCTGTTAAGCCACACTGGGACACAGTATTCGGCAGCAGAATAGACCAATCGTAAGGCGGCGCAGCGCAGTGTCGTAGCTCTTGTGTCCCATGAGATACCACTCCGTTTTTGAATGCTGTAATCGCGTGATATCAGCTCTGCTGGTGAGTTTTCTATGTGTTTCCTGCAAGAGAGGGTTTATCAAGAATGACTCCTAGATATTTTGGAGAGTCTTGGTGGTGAAGGACCTGACCATTAAGGTGACATTCAACTTCGCATTGGCCATTCAGCTGTTAAGTTGGAAGTAGCTGACTTCAGTCTTCGTTGGATTTGGTATCAATCTCCACTTTTGAAGGATTCATCTGTTGTACTTAGATCTGTGGAAAGGATCGCCGCGCTAGTTTTAAGAGTTCTCTGTTGGGTGGCCAAGATAAGGTCGTCTCCATAGATGAACTTAATTGAGTCTGTCTAAGGGACGTCAGCTGTAATACAATTTGAACAGCATTGTGGCCAAAAGTGAGCCCTGAGGAAGACCATTATCAAGTTTCTTCTGCCTGCTTGGTTGCCAAGGACTACTTGGTAGTATATCTCAGATGCTGTGTTGTTTATAAGCCTGATTGTGGTTTGGCAGTGTATAACACTGGCGAGTTTGTACAAGAGTCGCTGTGTCCATATTTTCTCGTAGCAGCTGTAATATCAATAAAAGCCACCGATTTTTTAAGGCGACTTTGGAATGCAACTTCTTTGTATGTAGTTAAGATGAGCACTTGGTATGCGCAGCTTCTATTAGGCCTGAATCCTGCCTGTTCGATGGGAGTAACTTCGTGGATCTTTGGACCGATTCGGTTGAGGATGACTCTTTTCAAAAACTTGTAGGAACAGCTCAGGAAGGCGATTGGACTGTATCCAGCAGCTTTATTTGCTGGTTTACCTAGCTTCAGTATAGCTATGATTTCAGTCTTTTGTAGCCTTTTGTAATGATTCCTGACATCACGATATTGGTGATGAAACTTGCAAGCCATCTACGAGTCCTGGTGCCACAATTGATGAGGAACTCTTGCTATACACCTTCGAATGCTGGAGCTTTGCCTTTTTTCACTTCTGTAATGCATTAAAAGGTAATGAGAATTAAATAATTAATGACACTATACCACGTTCACAGTTTTAATACAAGTCTTTCATCTGCAAAAAGTTCCATTATCAACCCGGAAATTTTAACTTTAAATGTTTTTCTTTAAATTCTTGCTGTAAGGAGAATAGGCAGGCTCCTAGATTGTTAATTTACAGACTATATAGTAATATAGCAATACTTAAGTATGCAGCTTGTAACTCTACCACTGCTTTAATGTCTGATAATTTCAATAATTCACTTTGCCTTCTCACTGTATACCAGGAATATAGCATTTGAGCAAAGCCGAACATTGGCAGGCATAACGTCACAGAATTTTTTTATATACAAAATCACATACCTGACTTCTCGCAGCTAGATGTTGAATTTCTAGTTTCTGGTTTTTCATATAAATGATAGATGGTTCCGGATGTTACCCAAGTAATAAGAGGTTCTTAAAGTCATATGGATTTTATTTTATACTTTTCATTTATTCACTTCACTTTTGGTTGATATACATTATCTGCCATGTTGACTCAAAGCTGTACAAACTACAAAGACTTCCTACATAAAGATCTCTTTTTGGTCATAGTCCGCAAGTGTTCACAAACAACGCCCAGCTTACATCACATCAAAAACAGAACTGCCTCCTGAACTCTCTGCTCGTTTGCTTTAAACAGAGTCATAAACATGCTTAATAGTGAATAGTTTTGATCACTAAAAATTCTATAGAAACATTGAAATAGTAGGTAAAATGGTGACATGAATTAAAATGTTATAAACCATGTGGTTTATATGGGTATACATTGTTTAACATTAATATAAGTATAAAATACATCAATCATGAAGTATTTTTGGAAATTGCATCACATTTAGAAACTACTAACATAATAGGCTTCAAAACCTACAATGTACCGTGGGATAACTGAAAGGCATGTGTCCTTTACTTTTAGTTGCATTTTAACAAATTTAAAGATACATTTAAGAAAACAGATATGCTAAATCACTTTTAATGCTTGTTTACTAACTTCTGAAACGGTTTTATAAATCAAATAAGCCTCTGAATTATTACGCAACATATTATTGAAACAAAAGTGTTACCTGGGATTTCAAGAACTAAGCTTAATCTTATAACACCAACCTGGTTTCAATAAGAATGCAGACAACACAAGGCGATACTGACAAATTTTTTTACTAGTAAAATACAACGTAATGCAGTTTATTGAAATGGTGAATCAAGACCGTTTTGTAAGACAACAATATTTTCCCTATTATTATTATTATTATTTTTACGCTTTTAAAGTCTGCTAAATTCTCTGAAAAACTCTTGAAAATGCTCAACAACTTGCTTATGAAAGGTGTTGGGCTTTTAAACAATTTCAGAAAACAATTACTATCATAGAGCAACCGACAAGATTAAGAACTGGAATAATAAAAATAAATTTTACAAGAAATCCACATTAAAAACACTGTTATTAAAAGTGTCTAAATTTCAGGCTGATGAGCAGGGTTTAAGCTTCAAACAATTTCAAGAACTAGCATAGAGTAACCAACAAAGTAAAAAATTTGAACAATGTGATGAGAACCCAGTTTTGAAAAGTCTCAAACCTTCACAGATCTAAATTACAGATCTTTAAAAACATTTAATACATTTGTCCAAGTCAGTACCCCACTATCGTGACAAACATACAATCCACTTCAATTAGTACAAGCAAGACGACGGACCAGAGAAAAATCACCTTTCCATTACTTAAAAATGGCCCCTGGAAGCTAACACAGTATACATTGCCAGGTCTTGCTGTCTGCGCTGAGTACATTTTCACAACACTATAACTACATTGTGGCGAGGAGGGGGGAGGGGGGGTGGCACCGCCGCGGCTAACATGTCAGGAGGGAGGGGAAAAACAAATGTTTTAAGATTAAACTCTTGCCTTTTACTTTCCCTGACGAGGGGAGGTACACCTATGAGACAACGGAACCACACATCTACAACATACCATCGTCAGTGAGCAGCCAACCAAAGAAGATCAACCACAATCAAAGACTGCAAATTACAACTCGTCGCCGGCAGGAACAACGACGAGAGGTGGAAAGCCCAAACCCTGATTTCCGACTATACCTGGTGCCTTGTGACAATCTTTTAATCTGCCAGATGCGCTTTCTTTTATGCTAGGAGACGATGCTGCTATGGTTGAACGTGTCTTAGGTTTTATTTGCGCAGCTGGTTTTTATCATATGATTTAATGGTGTGTACCCACGCCTGATCTTTCAGGCACCCACCATTCGAACGGTTTTAGTCTGTTGTCACTTTCGTCCTGTCAGTCCTATCTTTGACTGGCAGTTCTACGCAAAATGGCTGACTCATCCATTATTATCCTTGCGATCAGCTAGCCACAGTCTTTTGCTTTGCTATTTTAGTACTGTTGTCTATTTGGTCCACTATTTCAGAGGTTTTCCTTTTATGTTGTCGTTTTAGCACTCATTGTCACTTCGACCATCTCGTGTACTAGATGTGGAGTACTTGTTTTTTAACCGTTAATCATATGATGTGCTCACTTAGCTGGGAACAGGGGACTGATAACCCAGCCGTTTAGCCCTCTTTAAAAACCTAACAACAACAACCGTCTATGCCTGGGGGCGGCAACCGGGTCGCAGAATGGTAAAACGCCACAAAAATTCTACTCGTTACACTGAATAACGAAGTGATTCAGAACGACGCTGACGAGGTATTTGAAAATTTCAAGGTAACCTTCAACACGTAGGAGGCAGGCAACGCGCGCTAAAACATAAGGGACTGGCCTCCACGCCCGAGCGGACAGCGTAGTCTGAGCACCGGCAACGCCACCAAGATACAAGGCCTGTGCGCTGCCTGCCAAGAGCAGTCATAACACAAGGAAACTGTTTGTCTTACGTAGCGTTGTGCTGAGTCTGAGAATATGAACACGTTGCACAGTGTGTTTCAGAATATTCTTAATGTTATTTTTGTGTTTCACAGACCAATTTGTTTTAGTATAAGATATTTATGAATTATTAGTATATATATTACTGATACTGGAATCGGACGATTCATATTAGGCATTTTGTCTTATACCAGGAAAAATCTGCACGGAAAATCACATAGATGACACGAAAAACATTCTGAAACACGGTATGCAACATGTACGTATTCCCAAACTAAGCATAACGCTACATAAAGCAGATAGTTTGCTACTCTTGGCAGACTGCGCACAGGTCTTGTATCTAGGTGGTATTGGCACCGGTCCCAGCGTCCATTCAACACCACCTGGAAGACAAGGCCTCACAACTGGCCGTGTCTACGTCACACCGAGAGGCCGCGAACGCAAGCTGACTGGCTGGCCACTACCAGGCAGTGGGCGTGCCCCAGAGGCCAGCTAGTCAGCTGGCGGTCTCGGCCTCTCGGTGTGACGTAGACGCGGCCAGTTGTGAGGCCTTGTCTTCTAGGCGGTGTTGGTCCATTCCGCTACCGCAGAACCACTCGCCTTCGCCGCACTCTATGAGCCGTGGGACAGCGGAAAACCGGACGTGAACTACCGCCGCCACAAGACAGAAGAAAGAAAGGAAAAGCACTGAGGCAATTTAGAACAAGACAATATTCAAATGTTCAAATGTTTGTAAAGCTTATGGGACTTAACTGTGGGGTCATCAGTCCCTAAACTTACAAAGTACTTATGAACTACCTCATACTAAAAACAGCACAAACATCCATGACCGAGGGAGGATTCGAACCCCTGACGAGAAACGGCCTCGCGCATCGTAGCATAGTGCTTCAATGCGCTCGGCAGCTCCGCCACGGCAACAAGACAAGCCCCCGACTCAATAAGTTTAAGGTGTGACATTTTTAAATGTTCAAATGTTTGTACAACTTATGGGACTTAACTACGGGGTGATCAGTCCCTAAACTCACAAACTACTTATAAACTACTTACGAACTAGGACGGCACAAATGTCCGTGCCCGAGAGGGAATTCGAACCCCCGACCGTAGTGGCCATGCCGACCGTGACTGACGCGCCGCAGTACGCTCAGCCATCGCGGCCGGCGACATTTTTAATAATCATGTTTATATGACATAAAGGTTTTCTGGGTGTTGTACCGCGTCATGATGTAAGTAGGTTATTACTTTAATAATCGATGTTTCGGCCAGCGTTACAGTGGCCTTCATCTGGGTATATCCGGAAAACTTTTATATCATTTGACTCTGGCCGCGAAAACCTACGCAGTTTTATATCATGTTTATACTTTGAAAAAATAAGATTTGTTGACGTTTAAATTTTGGTATAGACTGCTTCAGTAGGCATGTTCGGTATTCTGGATCATTATCTATATCTATAAATGTGAATGTCAGTTCGGTGTACGTTTATTACGTCTGAACCACAAGACATAAAGAGCTAAAAATTTGTACAGTTACTAATGTCTAACCGGGGAAGGCTTTAGGCACGGTTTTATGGCGATCGGATAGCTATTTAATTATATATATACATATATATTAATGTGAATGTCTGTTCGGTGCACGCTTATCACGTCCAAACGACAAGACGCAGAGACTTAAATATTTGTACAGTTACGAATTTATACCTGAGGAAGGTTTTAGGCACGGTTTTATAGCGATCTGATAGATATTTAGTAATTTGAAGAATATAACGCGAAATGCGGAATAATAATGATTCTTTGAAAATTATGTTTACTCTTTGAAAATATTTTTATTGGTTGCATTGTTGCTTGAGAGTTGATAATGATAAAAGGGTGGAGAATATAGAGATGAAAAGTTATCGCTGTATATAAAATTCTACGTGTGTGTGTGTGTGTTAGTATTTCGCTCTGCAGCGAAAAGTACAGAACGCAAACGAATGGTCTGTGTGTAATTGTTGTCCGAAGTCTCTCATTGTACATCATAGCAGTTCCATGCCGATAGCTATAAGGGGGTGGAAGATATGGTGGTTGAAAGTCGTCAAATTATAAAAAAATTCGGACGGAATGCCAGCGATGACGTTTGCGGCTCTATAGCAAGGAGTTTACGTACAGCGAACGTGATGCCACAGACCATATCTTTGGTCTATGCGTGCTACAATGTCGCCGGCCGCGGTGGCCGAGGGGACTGAGGCGCTCCAGTCACTGTCTGCACGGCCACTACGGTCGGGGGTTCGAATCCCCCCTCGGGCATGGATATTTGTGTCGTCCTTAGGATAAGCTAGTTGATAAGTAGTTTGTAAGTTTAGGGACTGATGACCCCATAGTTAAGTCCCATAAACTATACAAACATTTGAACATTTGAACATTTGAGCTACAATGTCTTCAGCCCTTTCTCTGTAAGGATAAGCATACGAATAAGGAAATATAATAATAAAGCAGTAAAATTATTTTAATACATCTCTTCAATACAATAGTTTTGACGTTTCGCGCATTATATCAAGTGATCGATCTGTGATAGTATTACAATCATTATTCTCTAATTTCCTGATTGGATTTTTCGAAACGAGTGCATTTTTACGTGTGATTTGGTCTACACTGCTTACTATCCTGATAGTGTTGATTAAAAATGTTTGTTTCTAAAGATGGTATTGTATTTCATTTCATCCTTCAAAACCAGTCTCATAGCACACTACTGAAAGATAGCTTATCTATCACAATCAACCAAGACGCGAGCGGAGCCGCGGGGTTAAGCTAGTACTAAATACAGGACAAACATCCATACCCGAGGGAGAATTCGAACCCCCAACGAGGAACAGCCTCGCGCATCATAGTATAGCGCCTCCCAACAAGACAAGCCCTCAGGTTAATAAAGTTACATCTACATCTACATCTACATGGTATACCCTGCAAATAACATTTAAGTGCCTGGCAGAAGGTTCATCGAACCAGAATTATACTATTTATCTCCCATTCCATTCTCGAATAGCGCGCGGGAAGAAAGAACACCTGAATCTCTCCGTTCGAGCTCTGATTTCTAGTATTTTATTCTGATGATCATTTCTACCTATGTAAGTGGGAGTCAACAATATATTTTCGCATTCGGAGGAGAATGTTGGCGATTGGAGTTTCGTAAGTAGCCCACGCCGCAGCGATAAGCACCGTTGTTGTAATAATTCCCATCCCAGATCCTGTATCATTTCCGTAACGCTGTCTCCCCTGTATCGTGACAATACGAAACGAGCTGCCCTTCTTTGGACTCTTTGGATGTCCTCCGTCAAACCCACCTGATAAGGATCCCACTGGGCTGCAATACTCCAAAAGTGGACGGACAAGCGTAGTGTATGCAGTTTCTTTTGTAGTTCTGTTGCATGTTTTAAGGGTTCTGCCAATAAAACGCAGTCTCTGATTCGCCTTTCCCACGATATTATCTACGTGTTCTTTTCAATTTAAGTCTGAAGTAATAGTAATTCCTAGGTATTTTGTGGAGTTTACGACCTTCACTTTTGATTGCTTTATCTTGTAATCAAAGTTTAACGGATTTCTTTTCATACTCATGTGGACGACTTCACACTTCTCATTATTTAGAGTCAATTGCCAATTTTTACACCATACTGATATCTTATTCAGATCGTTCTGCAGTTTGATCTTCAGATGATTTTACTAGACGGTAAATGAACGGCGTCATCTGCAAAGAACCTAAGAGAGCTACTTAGATTTTCCCCTAAATCGTTTATGTAAGTAAGGAACAGCAGAGGACCAATAACACTACCCTGTAGAACGCCCGGTATCACTTCTGTTTTAGTCGATGCCTTACCATCGATTACTACGAACTGTGTCCTCTCTGACAGGATATCTCTTATCCAATCGCAAATTTGGGGCGATATACCATAACCACGCAATTTGATTAAAACCGTTTGTGAGGTACGGTGTCAAAAGACTTCTGGAAATCAAGTAATACGGAATGGATTTGCGAACCTTTGTCGATAGCACACATCACGTCGTGTGAATAAAGAGCTAGTTGTGTTTCGCATGAACGATATTTTCTAAATCCGTGTTGACCTTAGGTCAATAGATCGTTCTGTTCAAGTTACATCTACATCTACATAGGTACTCTGCAAATCACATTCAAGTGCCTGGCAGAGAGTTCATTAACCACTTTCATAACTTTTCTCTACCGTTCTATTCTATAATAGCGCGCGGGAAGAAAGAGCACCTAAATCGTTCCGTTTTCGGTCTGATTTATCTTATTTTATTGGGATGTTCATGTCTCCCTAAGTAGGTGGGTGCTAGCAAAATATTTTCACATTCAGAACTAAAAGTCGGTGATTGAAACTTCGCAAACAGATCACGTCGCAATGAATAACGTCTTTCTTTTAATGATTTCCACCCCAATTCTTGCAACATTTCCGTGACGCTTCCCCCCCCCCCCCCGTAATGTGATAAAACAAAACGAGCTGCCCTTCTCTGAACCTTCTCAATGTCTTCCGTCAGTTCCACCTTGTGAGGGTCCCACAAGGGGCAACAGTACTCCAGGAGAGGACGCACAAGTGTGATGTAGGCAGACTCTTTGGTGGAGTTGGTGCATCTTCGAAGCGTTCTGCCGATGAAACGTAACCTTCCCCACAATATTTTCTATGTGTTCTCTCCAGTCAAAGTTGTTCGTAATTGTAACTCCTAGGTATTTGGTAGAATCTACGACCTTAAGGTTTGACTGATTTATCGCGTAATTAAAGTTCAGCGGATTTCTTTTAGTGGTGATGTGTATTACTTCACACTTTTCTTTATTTAGTGTCAATTGCCAATTTTCGCACCATGCAGAAATTTTGTTAAAGTGTGACATTGTTAATAATCATGTTTATACTTTGAATAACAGGATTTGTTGACGTTTAAGTTTTAGTATAGACTGCTTCAGTGGGCATGTTCGGTATTCTGGATCATTATAAGCTCTAAAAGCGGCAGTAAATGAGAGTCCAATATTTGTATAGACGTTTTTTTCAAATGTTTGTAAAGCTTATGGGACTTAGGTTAGTGTAACTTAGTTCAAGCAGTTAGTAAGTCTAGGGACTTATGACCAAAGTACTTTTGGTCCCATAAGAATGACAAACATTTGAACATTTGTGAAACCTTAACTTTTCCCGGCGTAATGAATGTTCAAACAACTTACGGGTATGCTGCCGGGTGACGTCGTCGACAACCGCCGATGTTTCGGCAGGAGGACACCCTGCCATTTTCAAGGCACAACTGCACTTAAGGAAGCAATGTGCAATCGTATTTAATATCTCGGTTTGCAAAGGGTAAACAAGGAAGAAAACACACACAGTACAAGTCACTGCAGAGTCAACACAACCAAAGATGACCAAACATTAAAAATATCGATAGTGACTGTTAATCAACAGGTGAGGCAGCATTAATTTTGTCCCTCTGTTTTTTGACGATAGACAGTGCCGGATTCCAAGCAGAATTTAAACAAAAAACACCATCTCTGTTTATAAGGTCGCTTGCTAGTTTCATTTCAACAGCTTCCTTAATAACACTATCCTAGTAGGTGGAAGTGCATGCCAGAATCTCCGTGTTGTTGTATTTTATTTGATGACCGGTGCCAAGATAATGTTCTGCAACAGCGGAATTGTTTGGCTGTTGTAAGCGCGTGTAACGTTTATGTTCAATAGCCGGTCCTCCACAGTCCTGATTGTCTGACCAATATATGACATGCCACAACTGCAAGGAATACGATATACACCTGCCTTACGCAAACCAAGATCATCCTTTACGGACCCCAACAGGGCCTTTATCGTAGAAAGTGGTCGAAAAACACATTTCACATCATATTTCCACAAAATACGACCAATCTTGTTGGAAATGCTTCCTGCGTAAGGCCATAGATTTAGGTGCTACCTCATTACTATCGTCACTCACCCGTTGCACATAAGGCTGATAGCGCAATGCACGTTTTATCTGTCTCTCAGTGTAACCATTCTGACGAAAGGTCTCCTCGAGATGGGACAACTCAGCTCACAAACTTTCAGAGTCTGAAATGACATGTGCCCTGTGAACCAAGGTACGAAGTACTCCTTCACGCTGAGCTGGATGGTGACAACTATCAGCTCTCAAATACGAATCAGTGTGAGTAGGCTTCCTATAAACAGAATGTCCCAATGTACCATCAACCTTCCTTCTGACCAACACATCAAGGAAAGGAAGACAGCCATTCTTTTCCACCTCCATAGTGAACTGAATATTCGGGTGGATTGAATTTAGGTGTTCCAAAAAACCATTTAAATTATCACTACCATGAGGCCAAACGACAAAAGTGTCGTCTACATATCTGAAAAAACACGCAGGTTTCCGAGTTGCCGACACTAAAGCACGTTCCTCGAAACCCTCCATAAACAAATTGGCCACAGTAGGTGACAACGGGCTTCCCATTGCAACTCCATCAGTTTGTTCATAGTACTGACCATTGAATAAAAAGTAAGTGGAAGTCAGCACATGTCGAAAAAGATTTCTTCAAATGTTCAAATATCTGTAAATCTATCGGACCAAACTGCGAGGTCATCAGTCCGTAGCTTACAAACTACTTAAACCTAGGTAAACTAACCTACGGACAAACACACACACCCATGCCTCAGGGAGGACTCGAACCTCCACGGCGAACATCCGCGCGCTCCGCAGTGAGGTGCTTTAGACCGCTCGGCTACTGCACCGCGAAATTTCACTTACAAACTACTTATGAACTACCTAATACTAAGGACGGCACAGTTTAACGTGGATTCCGAATCACGCTGTTATTCGGTATTTTTCACATGAGAAATACTGCAAGAATGTGAAAGAAATGGAAAGTTACAGATAAAAATCGTATGACCTGGCGAGGATCGAAATCGCGATCTTTGGATTTATTTGGACTATAATTCTTATGTTCCTTGCCCAGTCTCTGCGGGCTAAACGGTGTCGAGCTTCTAATGGTACGCACTACCACAGCCCTCCGTGCGTTGAGACCACAGTCCCGAAGACTATTTCGGTCTGTTTTGATACTGTACGTCCTCATGCTGCCGGGAGGTTAAGTTGCAGGTGCGTTGCATTTACCCTCCTGTCTCAACAGCCTGTTGACCGGCGATAACGGTCTTCTCTTGCTTATGTTCTCCGTGGACGAACCTTGGCCTTGCCTTCTTTTAACGGTTCCTGTTCTCTGATATCTCATTCAGATCTTGAAAATTACACTTTGGGACACTCCAATAGCTGCAGCCACCTTCCTCTATCCCTGTTCCTGCGGATTTCCATCCCATAGCTTCGGGTAAGTCACGTTGCTATTGCGTGGCACGACATTCTTACTACAGTATATGAACAAACCCCCTCTGTTATTACCACTATTCAACCGGCAGAAAGAAGTCGAATTATTTGAGTTCATTCTGCCGATGACAATACTTCAGAATCTAACTAATCTCCTAATTGTAAATCCTAGTCTTCCACACCACTGCAGTAACGGTCGAGGACTCGGAGCTCTCTCGTCTCCTACACGTGTTCCGTAGACTCAACCCCTTAGCTTATCCATCTTCAAAAATATGTTCAAATGTTTGTAGAGTCTATGGGACTTTACTACGGGGTCATCAGTCCCTAAACTTACAAACTACTTATGAACTACCTAATACTAAGGACGAGACAAATATCCATGCCCGAGGGGGGATTCGAACCCTCGACCGTAGTGGCCGTGCAGACCGTGGCTGGAGCGCCTCAGTCCCCTCGGCCACCGCGGCCGGCTAGACGTTTTTCTATTGAAATTTCTTGACCAATATATGACATGACATAACTGCAAGGAATACGATATACACCTGCCTTACGCAAACCAAGATCATCCTTTACGGACCCCAACAGGGTCTTTATCTTAGAAAGTGGTCGAAAAACACATTTCACATCATATTTCCACAAAATACGACCAGTCTTGTTGGAAATGCTTCCTGCGTAAGGCAAAAAGTCCTGATTGACCAATATATGACATGCCACAACTGCGAGGAATACGATATACACCTGACTTACGCAAACCAAGATCATCCTTTACGGACCCCAACAGGGCCTTTATCTTAGAAAGTGGTCGAAAAACACATTTCACATCATATTTCCGCAAAATACGACCAATCTTGTTGGAAATGCTTCCTGCGTAAGGCAAAAAGGCCATAGATTTAGGTGCTACCTCATTACTATCGTTTTTTTTTTTATTTTTTTTTTTATTTTTTTTATTGGACTTATCTACAGGTTCATCCTTCCCTAAACTTACAAACTACTTATGAACTACCTAATACTAAGGACGGCACAGATGTCCATGCGCGAGGGGGGATTCGAACCCCCGACCGTAGTGGCCGTGCAGACCGTGACTGGAGCGCCTCAGTCCCCTCGGCCACCGCGGCCGGCTGGACGTTTTTCTATTGAAATTTCTTAAAGGTATAAAGATAGATTAGATTAGATTATTTATTTGTTCCGTAGATCCATATTGAGGGGATCCTCGTGGATGTGGAACATGTCAAGAAACAAAATTTACAAGTTGAATAACAAGTAATACTAATAATATAAATACATACACTTATAATATAAATACAGATACATAATTTTTTAAGGTGGTTTTTTTTTTTTTTTTTTTTTTTTTTTTTTTTTTTTTTTTTTGGCTGATAATATAATAATACTAATATAGTATGAGTGCATGCATCATTTGGTACAATTTAGAAATTCACTAATGGAGTAGAAGGAGTTGGCCACTAGAAAGTCTTTTAGGTTCCTCTTAAACTGATCTTTATTTGTAGCTAAATTTTTTATACTTGATGGTAAATTATTGAAAATGTGTGTTCCTGAGTAGTGGACCCCTTTTTGAACTAAAGTAAGTGCTTTTAAATCCTTGTGTAGATCATTTTTATTTCTAGTATTGTATGTATGAACTGAGCTGTTTGTTGGGAAAAGGGATATATTATTTATGACAAATTTCATTAAGGAATAAATATACTGAGAGGCAGTAGTTAATATACCCAGTTCTTTGAAGAGGCTTCTACAAGACGTCCGTGAATTTACTCCACAAATAATACGTATTACACGTTTTTGGACTCTGAAGACTTTTGACTGACTTAAAGAGTTACCCCAAAATATTATACCATATGACATTAAGGAATGAAAGTAAGCAAAGTATGCAAGCTTTGTTATTTTTATGTCTCCTATGTCTGATAACACTCGTATTGAAAATACAGATTTGTTGAGTCGTTTCTGCAGTTCTGTGGTGTGCTCCTCCCAACTAAGTTTATTATCAAGCTGTAATCCCAGGAATTTAATTCTGTCAACCTCTTCTATCTGCTCTTCTTCATATTTAATGCATATGCTGTCAGGAAATCTCTTACATGTTCTGAACTGCATGTAGTGCGTCTTTTCAAAGTTTAATGACAATGAGTTGGCTTTAAACCATTTATTAATGTTCATGAAAATATCATTAGCAGACTTTTCTATCAATATATATATATATATATATATATATATATATATATATATATATATATTTCTTAATAGATAAAGATATATATAAAGATATATTTCTTAAAGATATAAAATTTGCTAACTTCGAATATTAATTTAAGGGTAAGGAAGTCTTGTCTGAAGGCATTTGTGTGGAGTGTTGCCTTGTACGGGAGTGAAACATGGACGATAAGCAGTGCGGACAGGAAGAGAATAGAGGCTTTTGAAATGTGGTGCTACAGAAGAATGCTGAAGATTAGGTGGGTAGATCACATAACTGATGAAGAGTTACTGAACAGAATTGGAGAGAAAAGGAATTTTTGGCATACCCTGACTAAAAGAAGGGATCGCTTGGTAGGACACATTCTTAGACATCGAGGGATCATAAATTTAGCATTGGAGGGAAGTGTGTGGCGTAAAAATCGCAGAGGTAGACCAAGAGTCGCGTATAGTAAGCAGATTCAAGTGGATGTGGGTTGTCGTTCTTATGAGGAGATGAAAAGGCTTGCTCAGGATAGAGTAGGGTGGAGAGCTGCATCAAACCAGACTGAAGACCATAACAACAACAACAAGTAGTTTGTAAGTTTAGGGACTGATGACCCCGTAGTTAAGTCCCATAAGCCTTACAAACATTTGAACATTTTTTGCCAATTTTCGCACCATGCAGAAATTTTGTTAAAGTGTGACATTGTTAATAATCATGTTTATACTTTGAAAAACAGGATTTGTTGACGTTTAAGCTTTAGTATAGACTGCTTCAGTGGGCATGTTCGGTATTGTGGATCATTATAAGCTCTAAGAGCGGCAGTAAATGTGAGTCCAATATTTGTATAGACGTTTTTCTATTGAAATTTCTTAAAGATACCGATGTAGCGGACTCGCGATATTCGTCCACCTGGCGACTGCCCGCAGCGACCATCGGCGGCATCCTGGGCCTGTGCGTGGGCGGCAGCCTGCTGAGCGTGGTGGAGCTGGCCTACTACGCGACGCTCTTCCCCTGGCTGCGGCGGCAGAGGCGACCCCGGCCTCAGCAGGTGAAGCCGAGGGCGAGGCCGAGGCTGGGCGGCCGCCGTGTCCAGGCAGTGGACGCCGCCAGCTGGGGCGCGCTGCCGCCCCCATACTCCGCCACCTGCAAGGGGCCGCCGCCCTTCTTCTTCTGACGCCGCCGAACGCCACCGAGAGGCCTTTCCCAACACTCACATTCGACGCAGAGCCAAAGTTTAAAGCTATTATAGGCTAGCTCAGGGCCGGCGCAAGCGCAAGAGCCGCCCTGTGCGACCTGCTAAAATTGCCGCCCCCCAAGTTGCAAGAAATTCGGACGCACCTCTTCTGTCCTTACGAAACGCAATAAAAGTGCTTCTGACCAATCTTGACTCCCTCTGGCAACTACCGAAACGAATTCTATATTTTTCTTTGTAGAGAACGCAACAATATCTGTTGCCTGGAAAGACTAAGTGGTGACGCGCCAGTGACAGTAACTAGGTCACTGACGAGGTACAGCGAGGCTACGGTTAAACTAGCGCCCAAGAAACAAAAAACTCGCATTAAGTATGTGACCGATGATATCAGGCAACAATTTCTATGGCATTACGAACAATAGAAAGAAATACGAACTTTGCGAAAACTGCACTACTTTTGTCAAACAGAATGAGCTTCAAAGCTAGCAAGGAAACCGTTAGAAGCAATTAACGTTTTGTTTTGTGCGGACAAGAGGGTATTGTTGCTAAAAGACCATACTTTTCAGGTTTCCATCAGAATCAAAGCGAACAGTAGTTGACTTAAATGAAACATGGATTTACACATATTATACAGTAAATAAATGTTGGCAAAGTAACAATGTGCGTGTAGTATTGTCAAACGAAAGTCCCGATAAGACTTTAATTGTTGTTCACGCAAGCAGAGACAGGTGTATCATGGCTCAAAAACCAAAACGTTCGACTACCACTCAGAAACGCATGGAAAAAACTTTCAAAAATACGTCAAAACCCAACTTATGCCAGGCTTACTACCAATATCTTTATCCCTTGTAATTACTCGCAGCATATTTGCCCATTCAGAATACTTCTAGCCATTGTAGGTGTTCCATATGTCTGACTGTAGTAATGTTCAGCCATTTTTTCCCATAATGTGGGAAGAATAAAACACTCGGAAACTGGCACTGAAGGACTTACCAAAATTGATTCAGGCTTAACATGTAACCGCAGTATCGAACATTGCATTCGAATTTACAAATCAAATTTCGTCTTCTGCAAAATTAGTTGTGACTAAACGTACGGAGCGTAATTGGATGGCAGCGCTCCACTCACAAGAATACTGGCGTGTACGCCAGACTGCTTCCCCCTGTCTGTTCCTCCGGCGTAAACACGACGGCGCTGCCACGCTCAGTGGCGAGCAAGAAATTAGTCCTCCTCCCACCCCTTGTTCAACAGGGGCGGCCGGCAGGTAGTTGAGGCGCAGTGCCACAGTTACATCCGAGGTTTGGAATAAAAAAAGGGGGGAGGGGGCCGCAGATTTGCCGCCCCTCGAAAAGTGCCGCCCCGTGCGTCCGCACGGTTCGCACGTGCCTTGCGCCGGCCCTGGGCTAGCTATTTTATTTTACGATTGAAATTAAAATTTTGATTGCTCCTTTTGAAACATTTCTCCCTTTTTTTATTTTAATTTAATTTTTTAAGTCAGTATTAATTTTTGCAAGTTAATGTGAGCACAAAATAGAATAACTGTAAAGAGTGGTTGGGAGAAATATTTCATTACTGGTTACGTAGCAAAGCCATCTATCTATTGAAATGAATCTACTATGCTGTACTTTTAGAGAAATTAATGAGCTACGCACCAAGAAAGTAGTTAAAATCCTTTTCTAACCCCCATGAACCACAGACATTGCCGAGGTGGGGTGGCTTGCGTGCCTCAACGATGCAGATAGCCGTACCGTAGGTGCAACCACAGCAGAGGGATATCTGCGGAGAGGCCAGACAAACGTGTGGTTCCTGAAGAGGGGCAGCAGACTTTTCAGTACTTACAGGGGCAACAGTCTGGATGATTGACTGAGCTGGCCTTGTAACATCAGCTAAGGTGGCTTTGCCACACAGTTACTGCGAACGGCTGAAAGCAAGGGGAAACTACAGCCGTTACTTTTGCCGAGGACATGCAGCTCTACTGTATGGAATGAAAAGGCTTGCTCAGGATAGAGTAGGGTGGAGAGCTGCATCAAACCAGTCTCCGGACTGAAGACCATAACAACAACAACCTGGCTGATACTGATAAGCAACGTGAACCTAACTGTTGGAGACATTATCACTATTGCTGATTTTGTAACTAAGTTTGCGGCTAGTTGATCTGTTACTAATCGAAAATGGCAAGTCGCTCGAAATCTCAGGGTCGCAGTTAGAATAATTATTTAATAAAAGAACGTGATAAAAATGGGTCCTATGGTACACATCTCCAACAATTAGATTTGTAAATCAGTGTAATTCAATTATTCTTTTGTCCTGAAAAATAAATTGCAATACACAGTTAAATGAAAAATGTGAAAGGAAAAAATAAGGTTCCAATCTCAGTACAAATAAGTACTCGGACTAATTTCGATAAACTCACGAAACAATTATTATTGAAATAAATGAAGCATGTCTACATATACATCACATTCAAAGTTCAGTTACCTTTGTGAAATCTGATTAAATTCATACAGTCAGGATCAGGTCATAAATTCAGCACATCATTTCAATTACAACTTTCTCATTGAGATATATCGTACAGACATTTTCACAATTCATCAGGTCATACAAGCGTAATATGGAAGAGAAGTTTACTAGACGAGAGTATAATGCAGAAGAGAAACATGGCGTCACTACTCCTTTCTTTCTTTTTCTTTTTTTTTTAAAAAAAAGAATAGTTAAATCTATGTATTATTCTAACTACTCTTTGTTCAGAGTTAGTCTTTGACTTAAGTTTTTCAAAGAATATATTGCGTCTAAGAATTTAGTGACACATTGAAAATGATACGAAATTACAGGAAAAATATACAAATATAAGCATAATTAATTTAAATATGGGCAAATAAATATTGTTTTGTATGTGGAGGCGCATGTAACACTACACTTTACATCAAACTTTTAGCGCAAGCCAAAGCTGAAGAAATAGTTCGGCTCGGTGCGGCAATGTTGTGAAGGTTCTATATGGAAGTATGATCTACCTACTACCTACTAGTTATCAACTACCTTATACTAAGGACGGCACAAGTATCCATGCCCGAGGGGGGATTCGAACCCTCGACCGTAGTGGCCTTGCAGACCGTGACTGGAGCGCCTCAGACCCCTCGGCCACCGCGGCCGGCGACGTAGGTCAGCAAAAACACAATCCTTGTTAGTTATCTCTGTCAATAAACTCAGTTCTCCTAGCCAAGATGTCAAATTTAGGTCATTGTCCAAAACGATGAATGTTCATAAAGTTTTTCATACTAAGAGTGAAATTAATTTAAGTCCCTGCTTCGGAACAATGTAAATTCAATCTTAGGTTGTGTTCATAAAGTTACACGTTGCAACAGCAGCGCTGAAAGCGGCTGGCAAATTACTTTTCTGAAAACGATATTGGATAAGTGCGAATATTGATTTGTAATAGTTTTCACAAATATCTTCTTGAATATGAATTTGGAATGAATTGTGAGACTGTGTGAATCATGAGACTTTACACAAAAGAGTTTCGCGTGAAAGTGCTGATCATAATGAGATATGACAACAACGGATGTATCTGATTCGATAAAATTTTACTTTCTATCTTGGCGGCCTCGTGTTTTTGTGTTGACAACATCAATAACACGATATAAAATCGTTGCAAAGACAGCCGAACCACATAGAGTGTAGATAAATACTGCTGTTCCTGCTGTATGCTTGATTTCACGACAAAACATTTGCGTGTCACGCGATTGGCTTATGACGATATCACACGATTCACGTTATTCAACATCTGTTGCCAACATTATCACAGGAGGCCGCCGGGATATGAGTAGGACTACGTCGCATAGTTTTTCTTGACCCAGCTGTCAAACGATAACAACTTTCACAGCAGAGAGTGTCGCGGCTATATGTATCAGAGATCACTGATTCGCACAGACCATTGAGCTTACTGGCACAGGCATATCAATATCTATGGCCTAAGAGACATTCTTTAATGTATGTCTGTGTTTCCACCACGCTTCCACGACAGTGATCAGTGTTCCACGAGTATTTTTATCTTTGAGTGTATCTGGATTTTTATCTTCGTTTTGTGTCTCTGTTCATAGTCGGTAATGTGTGGCTGACGGAAAAAATTGCATATTTCATATTCCTCGTCGTTATTAAAGTCTGAAAGGACCGCATTGTCTGACGATTGAAAGAATAAATAGATTTTGACTCGTACCGTAAAGTTCGTTAGTCACAGAGTATATACCTTTTCCTAAGAGTATTTATTGCATATTTTGCGAATTTTTGCTCGTCACACTCACCCACTGCCATACTCCCTTACTAACATCATTAGACCAAGGGCTATCTACCACCACAATCAAGAGTGGGTGGCAGTGTGTGGTCATGGAGAAAAGTCTGTCAGCACGTACACACACAAGCCTTTTATGTATAGATATAGATTAATAGGCAGATTTCGTGCGCGAGCCGGCGACAAATACTTCTTTAGGCTCGGCTAGGCAGGTCGCCGCCAGCAAGAGCCCTTAGGCCGCTATTAGACGAGAGCAACTAGTGTCGCCGCTCGTGACGTCACGAGTGTCGACGCTAGTCGCCGCAGGTTTAAGCGACGGTCAACTCGTGGCGCAACTGTTGAACACCTGCTCCCTTCTCATGGAGATACTGGCAGTTAGGTGCAGTATGTGCGATTATAAAAGTTGTTACTGCAGGCTAATTTTTACACTTAAACGTTAATAAAAGTAATGTCCACGATCAGCTGGGATCAGTGGTTCAAACTGAGGGCTAATTATCTCATGACCGGTGAAATGAAATTTTCGGAGAGGTTCTAACTATCGTCACCCCTTCTCGGAATGACTCAAACTGAGCCCTAATATTTTCCTAAATCACGGAAAGTTTTATTAGTTCACAGTCTCTATAACAAAGCCATTCCACTGTAGGTGAAGTTGAACTTATATGCTGGCTGTAGTCCATTGCGTTGCGAGCTGTCTTCGGCATTCACTAAAAGATTTGACGTTACAAGGATCTTTTCGTAAATCATAAACATGTCAGTTGATATGGAAACGATTTTATTTCCATTTTAAATAAAGTTTAAATCAATCACATTGTTGCACAATCAAAAAATGCAGCGGCAAGCCAACAGAGCTGCTTACAGGTTTGTGACTGCTAGAAGACTAACTAAACATGGTCTCTCTCAAACATCTTTCTACGTAACCGCGTAATAAGATTGATGACAAAGTTTTGTAATTCACAATTAAACAATATTCTTTTACATAAAATATGCCAAAATACAGAAATTAAAACATTACATTTAAGCTTTGACTATTTATCTCAATGTAAGAACATGTTTCATAAAATTTGTATTTAATGTGGTACACAAATTAAAATCATCCTTTGATTAGTGTTTACAGTGTTCAAATTATTTACATTATTTGTGATTTCGAAGTGCACACATATTTGTTTTGCCAATATTGTGTAGGCGTACTATTATTGTGACATGGAATTTAAATGTATTTCAGTTTGCGGTCTAATTTTTTATTATTACGGATTTATATGGTTTTCGTAGTTTTGTTAATTTCGAAGATAGTTTCTTAGTACCAAACAGATTATTAATTTTAGTGCACGAAAAATTATCAGTATTTAATTTAGGATCCAGTGATATATAAAACATGGTCTTCCCTAATTTATTTAAACAAAAGGTATATATGAAATCATGTTGTGAAATAGTTATAAAATGTAGTATTGTTGTTTTTATACAAATTAGTATCATATAGGTTCAGAAATTTCCGGACTAAGTGTAATGCATTTTTAGTGTTTGCAGCTATTATTTACGAAAGTATTAAAAATTGAATATTACGTAAAAGGACAGCCAAAGTTATGTTTAAATCAACGTACTATTTCTTAAAAGCGTTTTACTAATAGTGTTAATAGAATTTCAAACTGAAGGCGAAAATGTGATATTTTACATGTCCGGTAGTGAAGTTTTATTTTAGGTGTCAGATATTTCTTGTTTATATGTTGGCAACTGATTTCTGTATGGAGTGTGCAACATAGCAGAAACGTTACAAGGTGAAAAGAAGTTCAGCATTGGACTTGATGCGATGAAAATATTATAAAAGAAAGTTCTAATGTGACATGTCAGACTATTTCCTTGTTAGCTAAAACTCACTAATACTACTAAGTAATGAAAAATATGCACAAATATTGAATAGTTATGAACTATTTACGAATATTACTAAATCCTGTATTGAAGAAGAGAAAACTCACCTAGAACATTCTTTTCGCTTGCTGGTCTCTCCTCTAACCCTGAAATGAACTTCCTGAAAATACTGCTCCAAACACCCAGTTTCTCACTTTTGTCGGAATAGGCTTCGGTCGTGACATCCCAAAGCGCTGGTTTGCTTTCTACCTCAGCAATTAGGTCTTCGGTATTTATTTTACTCTCGAAGATCTTATTCAGCTCCTTGAACTCTCTATCTCGGTCAACCGTATTTACTGTTTCCATATTCATAAAATACGATAACATAGAGCAAGTACAGCACACACAGTATGCAGTTCACATGCTACTGAAAGACAGCTGCCTTAGCGACGCGCCATATGCGCGCTAAAATGTGTCGCCGCTGGTGTCTCACCGCTAATAGGCTCCATATGCCGCAATGCCCCGTGACTGCTCTGGGCAACTAAAAGGAGTTTGTGACACTTGCGGGGAGTAACACTTGCGGGGAAAGGGAATGTGTAGACACTTGCGGGGAGACCCAGACGCTGCAGGTAGTGAACAGGGTGCTCCAGAAGTAGGGATACACCACCCCTACTCCACGCCCTCCAGCCGCTGCCTATTACCTTAGACCTTTTTGACTGTACTGAACAGGAGTTCCGCGTATTCCGTAATTTATATTTATACAGTTAACAGGCAATGTAATTTATAACCAACTATTGGCTGCCAATTTCGCTTCATTTTTCGTGGAAGGCCTCCAACTTGTTTCTCCGTGTTGGTTTATGCCAAGTTCGGAGTAAAAATGGTTCTATATGACGGCGATAAAAAATAGAATTTATCTTCGGTGTGTGTAATTCCCTTACACATTCCGTATTTCATATATTTCTTAAATGTATTTGTAATTCGATTACAAAATGTTCAAATGTTTGTATAGTCTATGGGACTTAAGTGCGGGGTCATCAGTCCCTAAACTTACAAACTACTTATGAACTAGGACGGCACAAATATCCATGCCCGAGGGGGGATTCGAACCTCCGACCGTAGTTGCCGTGCAGACCGTGACTGGAGCGCCTTAGTCTCCTCGGCCACCGCGGCCGGCGTAATTCGATTCAGCCAAATCGTTTTGGGGTCTACGAATAAACGCTTCAAGTATGTACACTACTCATTGACTTATTATTAACGTTTTTTTAATTGAAGGTTTAAGGTTGCGTCTCCTATTAAAAAAGCATAGTAGCTATTTTTAAAGAGATGGATGTTGCGTGATAGTGGAGTTAACTACATACCAGTCAATTACATCAACGTATCTGTGCAGGATGCCTAATATATTTATTGCTTGCGCAGGTGTCTTGATATGCTGAGTGTTCTGAATAATATGCTTTTAGGAGGTATGACTGTGGAAAGTCATCGTATTGTGGTAGCAGAGAATGTCTTAATAACTCTCCAAACATTATCACTATTAAAACACCTTTTTGTTTTCAGGAGGAACACTCAACGAATTAATATGTAGTTGGAACAAGTTACTATATTGCTCTTCAGCTTGCGAAGGGTTGTGTAATTTCACAGAGTTTCGTATTATGTTTACAGTGTGGAAACTTGACAACATCAGTGCTAGACGTCTTGGTGTGCCTGTACCCAGGAAAAGCCATTAGCCGCCCCAAGGGCCCCGGTTTCCCCGCAAGTGTCACTTCCCGCAAGTGTTCCAACCCCAACTAAAAGTGTCCGGGGCAGTCGCCGGGCCCCTGTATGACACCTTGCTGGTGTCTCAGCGTCGCCACTGGTGTCCGCCGGCTAACAGCCGCCATAAGGCACACGCAATGCCCCGTGAGTCGCCCGAGACACTAGTGGCGACGCTAGTTGCCCTCGCTAATAGCGGCCTTACGGTTCCCCACGGCCGAGACGCAACGTATGGCGTCAACCGAGCAGGTGGGGAAACGAAAGCTCCAGATCGCTGCTTAGGGATGGGAAAAACCGACCTGTTAAAACCGATACCGATATTTTAGTTTTGAATAACCGGTGTTTTTCGGTATTTATTTGGTGTCGGTTGAAACCGGTTTTTTAAGTTATTGCCAAGAAGCGGGTAAAAAAATCGGTACGCCTACTTCCTGTAGTAGTGGTTCAAAATGTGATTTTTGTAAATAATTTTTAAAAATTAAAACTAGTAGAGCCTAATATTTAGGGATATTCCTAAAATTTCTACTGCTGTGAAATATTATGTCACCGCAGTAACTAAGGAAAGCGATTATTAATAATTTAAGAACAATCCTGGCAGTCAGAAACGCGCAACAAAGGCGTCGCATAAGAACTGCCGGCCGCGGTGGCCGAGGGGACTGAGGCGCGCCAGTCACGGTCTGCACGGCCACTACGATCGGGGGTTCGAATCCCCCCTTGGGCATAAGAACTTAAGGACTGGTGTAGCTATTGAGGCATCGATGCACCTGTTGCCGTGTGGCGTGGCCTATTAGACGACGCGCGCGCACCGGCAGTGGACGAGACTTGCCTTTGTCTGGTCATCGGCAGTTCCTTGTTGTTGTCGGCAATTGTGTATATAACGAGATGTTAGTATGCGCTGGCTCACAAGTCCAACTTACGGAGTGGTTGGCTCAATATTCGCAACTGCCGGATGGAAATACTAGGCCAGTAAATCTATATGCTTCGTATATCGTCTTCTACGCACTCCTGGCTAGGCTTACACACACTCAAGAAGGCGTAGTATTGGGAGGGGATCTTGCAAAATATGGAAAGACTAGTGATTTGTCGTATAACGTAAATTTACCTGAATTTTAACTAAATTTCGTAAGTTCCGGTTTGAGCCGAAACTAGAAGAACCGAAAATTCGATTACGGTTTCTGTTTTGGCCACAAAATATGTTTCGGTCGAACTTACTGGAAATAATTGCAACAACAAAAAACCGAAAACCGGTTGTTTCAGCAATAACCGCCATCCCTATCGCTGCTGCCGTGAGATATTCCGTTATGGCCGCCGCGCCTATATGCCGAGGAAGTCCCAAAACTATGGCGCGAAGTTATCATTTTTAATTTATTATTATTTATTATTTAACAATATTTAGTGGCATACAGGCTGTAGTAGCAGCCTAGGGGTCATCAAAAGTCGGTGCTGGTAATGTTACTTTGCATAATACTGTTCAGATAACTAAACAAATGAATAACTAGATCTTTAACGAACACTTTCGAACATGTACGACGACACACGAAATTTGGTAGGAGGTCTCGGCTGCGCGCCACTGTAGTCAGTCGGCGCTAGGACCTAATCCGTACCGGACAAGTAGGAATCTGCTCTCGGTATACGCAGTAAAATTAAAATTGTTCGACATTGTATTATGGAGAGCCTAGCAATAAAGCCCCATAATTGGCAATTCAGAAGAAATACCTATCCGTAGATCCTACACGTCGGCTCACAAGTCTGAGTCGAAGGTGGGTCTTTCTTTCTTCTGCAGATCCTGGATGGGAAGCGTGGGCCGGTGTATCCGCACGGCCCCTACACCATCTTCTACGCCTACAGCTCCAGTATAGGTTTGGTACTAGGAGCGGTTCTTGCAACGTTTAAGTTAAATTATCCCAACGGGTTACAATTTGAATGTTAAAATCGTGACGGCCGTGGACGAAATTATGATAAAACTGCAGTTTCTTTAATTAGCAGACACCAAGTGAAAGTTGTCTATAAGTAACGATGGCGTGCTGTTGATGATAAATGAATATCCCTTTTAGTGTGTTTTTCTATGTGAATGTGTGTGTGAATAAACGTTGTTTGAATGGCATAATAATACAATAAAAATAAATTGCTGGTGCTTCTACACAATAAAATTGTCCTACAGAATTGTCTGGCCAAGTCCGTTTTAGGTGTAGTGTGTGTCCTGTGCGTTTGCAACTATACGTGATTGAATTATTTCCTGGAAGTGTTGGTCTTACAATTACTGACTAATATACAAGAAAGTTAAATTGTTCCTTTTTTTTCCTTGCTTATCACCAGATCATCATCTTCATCTTGGATAGCTTCCAGCCTCTGGTCAAGTTTGCTTCGAACATAAGCCTCTACATCGTCTTCTGTCTTGCCACCATCTCTCTTTCTTCACCTTGGTCCAATCTTCTTCTTTCTTCTTTATACGTTCCTCTACTCTTTTCAGCCATCTGCCTCTCAGTCTCCCCCTTGGTCTCTTTTCCTCGAGTTTCATTTCGTGTATCGTCCTTGGTATCCTCTTCTCCTCTATTCGCTTAACATGCCCATACCATTCCGGCCTTGATTTCTGTATCTCCTGTAAGAAGTCTTTTATGAAGGCATTTGTTTGTCGCGTTGCTTTGTACGACAGTGAAACAAGGACGGTAAACAGTGCGGACAGGAAGAGGATAGAGGTTTTTGAAATGTCGTATTACAGAAGAATGCTGATGATTAGGTGGATAGATCGTGTAACTAATGAGGAGGTACTGAACAGAATTGGGGAGAAAAGGAATTTCTGGCATACCTTGACTAAAAGAAAGGATCGATTGGTAGGACACATTCTTAGACATCAAGGAATCGTGAATTTAGCATTGGAGGGAAGTGTGTGGGGTAAAAACCGCAGAGGGACACCAAGAGATGAATGCAGTAAATAGTTTCATACGGAAGTAAGTTTCCGTTCTTATAAGTAGTGGGAGAGGCTTGCTCAGCATAGAGTAGGGTGGAGAGCTGCATCAAACCAGTCTGTGGACTGAAGACCACAGCAACATCATCACACCTAATCCCCAAATTGTTTTGCGCATTTTAAGTTGGTGACGGACTTCATTATCTCTTTTGTGAAATTCTTTAGTTGATTTTGAGCTGTTACAATTATATTCCGTACTGCTAGAACTATTAGATATTTATTGTGAAGTTCCACAAATGTGTTATCATTTGCGAAATTTAAAAATTAAAGAATAACATTAATAACTAACAGACATAAAAATAACAAATTATCTAATAAACATGATTCACATCTAAATGAATTTAATTTAGAATCTATCGAAATTGAGACCTTTACTATTTCAGGTTATTATACTGTCACCTATTCGAGTAGCATTCTTCCACTGAAGGTCCGTTTTCGAATTTTCTTTTATCTATCGTTGCTAATCTTAGTCGTCTCTATTCTGGAAATTAAAAAAAAAAAATCCGCAGAGGGTGGGTCGTGGTCATTTGAGCGATATGAAAGTTCGTGACAGATTGCGAGGCAGTGGTGTTTTTGTCTTCACTCGTGGGCCGAACTCTCCGGCAATACAGTGCGTTCCAGGAGGTTGTGTCAGAACTTCAAAAATGATCCAACTGAAATGTTACATTCCTCAGCTATCTCTCTTACAGTCACTAGACGCCAGTTCGTTGATTTTCACTGCATAGTCGTCTTCGGTAGACGTTGAACGACCTCCTGAACGAGAGTCATTTTTAACTTCAGTTCGACCATTTTTAAATTGCATGAAGTGTCCGTAGACTTCCTAAATCATTTGATGCGTCTCTGTAAACGTTTTCTCTTGTTCAATGCGAACTTTAAAGCATTTTAGAATTTCAATTTTGTTGCTATTCATCAATTGATAGCAATAAAACTGACATCCGAAATAAATAAATAATAACATTAACTGATGAAAGGAGAAAATATAAAAATTCATTAAAAGAAGCAGGCAAAATGGAATACAGACGAATAAGAAATGAGACTGACAGGAAGTGCAAAATGGTTAAGCTGGAGTGGCTGGAAGGGAAATGCAAGTCTGTAGAAGAAGATATAACTGAGGAAAAACAGATGCCGCCTACAGGAAAATAAAAGAGACATTTGGAGACAAGAAAAATAGCTCTATGAATGTCAAGAACTCAGATGGAAAACCAGTTCTCAGGAAAGAAGGCAAAGCTGAAAGGTGGAAAAAGTACATGGAGGGGCTCTACAAAGGAATTGAACTTAGAGGCAATATTGTAGGAAGGGAAGAGCAATAGATGAAGATGAAATAGGAAATATTATACTGAGAGATGAATTTGACTGAACCCTGGAAGACGAAGGCCCCTGGAGTAGATTACTTTTCATGCCCTTCGACTCTTATAGCTGCTGTCTTGTTTTTGAACATGTTGTACTTAACCTTCCGTTCCCTATACTTTACCCCTGTTGACTTCAAAATTTGAAAGAGTGTTTTCCAGTTGACATTGTCAAAAGTTGCATACGCATCTACAAAAGCTAGAAATGTAGGTATGCCTTTTCTTAATCTATCCTGTATGATAACTCGTAATGTGAGTATTGCCTCTCGATTCCTACATTTCTCCTAAATACGAACATCTTCACCGAGGTTAATTTCTACCAGACTTTACATTCTTCTGTAAATAATCCGTGGTAAAATTTTGCAGACCTTACTTATTAAACAGATACTTCTGTAATTTTCACACCTGTTTGCGCCGGTTTTCTTGGGATATGGATTTCTCTTAATATCTGAGAGTATGTCGCCTGTGTCATACATCTTACACAGCAGGTGAAGTAGTGTCGTCATGGCTGGCTCTTCCAGAGACTTCAATAGCGCTGAGGCAGTTCCCTCTACTCAACCAGCCTTATTTCGACTTAGGTCTTTCAGTGATCTGTCAAATTCTTCTCTCATCTACTCCGTCGTCCCTACCTAGAATATTGCTTATGCACTGGCGACAGTTACCAGTTGTTCTACTCGCCTCCTTTCTTGTTCGGCGAGCCGGCCGCGGTGGCCGCGGGGACTGAGGCGCGTCAGTCACGGTCTGCACGGCCACTACGGTCGGGGGTTCGAATCCCCCCTAGGGCATGGATATTTGTGCCGTCCTTAGTGTTAGCTAGTTCGTAAGTAGTTTGTAAGTTTAGGGACTGATAACCACGTAGTTTAGTCCCATAAGCTATACAAACATTTGAACATTTGATTTTTCTTGTTCGGCGACGGCCTTACCTAGCGTGCTACAAACAGCGTTCAGAATGGTCTGTAGGTGGCAGCATAGTGCAGATGCACACACACCATCGTAGTATCAGTATAGTCTAAAGATGGCCGCCCCACTTGCGACTTGCACCAGGAGAGAACAGCGTTATGTTATTCGGTTTTTGCGTAGTCAAGGTGTGAAACCTACTGAGATTCATCGATGAATGAAGGTCCAGTACGGTGATGCATGTTTGTCACTGCAGCAAGCTAACGATTGGAGTAGGAAGTTCGCAAATGCAAGATGGGTGTCACGGCAGCTGACTCCTGAAATGATAGATCGACATGTTGAAGCTTGTGAAGAACTTCTTCGGCGCTTTGAACGAAAAGGGGATAACTACCGTGCAAGAATCGTTGCTGGGGACGAAACATCGGTTCATTTCTATTAACCGGAAACGAAGATAGCGAGTAAGGAATGGCGCCAATCCTCATCACCAAAACCAAAGAAGCGTAGAACAGAACCATCAGCAGGAAAGGTTAAGCTGACTCTCTTTTGGGACGAAAAAGGCGTCATTTTGGAGCATTACATGCCTAGAGGGACCATTGTTACCAGTGCATCATACAGAGGTCTCCTAAAAATTTATCTGCGGCCTGCAATCAAATCAAAGCGACGTGGATTGCTGTCACTAGGTGTCCTTTTGCAACATGACAATGCAAGGCCCCACACTGCCCGTACAATAGTTGTAACTATCACAGACCTGCATTTTGAGTGTCTTCCTCATGCACCATACACACCAGAACTTGCCCCAAGTGATTTCCATATGTTTGGACCACTCAAAGAAGCAATGGGTTGGCCTCCGGTGTATGTGAACGTAGTACATTTTTCCTTCCCTCGACCGATACTGCCCGGCCAGTGGATGTAATTCGGCAGTCTGTTTCGTTCCATGATTGATCTTGAACTTAGTGTGTCCCTTCTTCTGTATTAATCCTTCCTTGTCTACCTTTATCTGTTCAGTGCCCGTCTGTGGGTTCCTTGTCCACCTGAGTCGCAGACGGACAGTCTGTAGGGCTCTTTCCTTTCGTGTCCTGTTTCATGGTGCCTAGGACGTGGTCGGAGTTTGCAGTTGTTGTTATTACTACTTACAGTATGAAGCGTGTTTTAATCACGTTAGCCGTGTAGAGGCCATGATGCGTCGTGGGACTTAAGCGTGCATGAAAAGGTTGCTGTCCCTAGCTTACTCCATAGATTCCGACTCTTTCCGTGGTGACTGTCGCTATTTTCTCTGCAGGTGAAGTGTCACCATCGAGTGGCAATAGGGGCTCAGGAATATACGCTATGTAACTACCATGTCCTCTGATTTATTTACCAATGGCATCAATGTACGTTCATCCTGCCCATCAGCAGATTTCAGGCGTCTCTTCCATCTCTTCCTTGTTTATTTTGACATATCTTAATATATATATGAAATTGGGGTGTTTCTGACTATATTTCACTCTGCAGACAAAACTACACATCGCAAACGAATTGTGTTTGTATGTGGTAGTAGGTATCAGTCTCTCATTGTGCACTATGGTGATAGATGGTTGATAACGATAAGGGGGTAGAAGATATGGGAGATGAAAGTTACCGACTAATATAAAATTCTACGTGTGTGTGTCAATATTTTGCTCTTCAGCAAAAACTACTCAAATGAAGACGAACGATCTCTCTGCGTTGTCATAGTAAAAAGTCTCCCGTTGCACACCATAGCAGTTCCGTGTCGATAGCTATAAAAGGGTGGAAGGTATAGAGGTTGAAAGTCGTCAACTTATATAAAATTCGGACTGAAGAACAGCGATGACTTTTGACACTATAATAGCAAATAGGTTATATACAGCGAAACGTGATGTACATTCCTCAGTTGTTTTTCTGCGACAAGCGTACGAATAAAGAAAAATTAGTGTGTATTGCAGTTTGAAAAGTAAAACTACCAAGAAAGATGTTAAACCGTAAGAAAGAAATTTCGCGTTCTCGATCCGTTTCTAAAATACAGAAAACGGCGCTGAAAAGTGAATTTACAGACGACAGAAACTTGAAATTTGTAGGTGTTGTTTATTTTACACTGTAGGCATAAGAGATTTTTTGATATTCCCACCACTAAGGAGGTGAAATAGAGGATGAACGGTTTTTTGAAAATACGTTGCTATTCAGGCAATTTTGAAGCAAGAAATGCAAAACATCGGCTTTAGATTTTATACTGGAATTTTAAAAACACGTGTTTCGATATTTTTTGGATATTCAACCATTGAACGGGTGAAATAAGGAAAAATCTTTTATGGGTGCTACTGAGATTATTTTGATACTATAAATGCGAAAATTTGGGTTTGGAACTATGTTTAGAATTAAAAAAAAAAATGTTTCGGGATATTTTGAATTCTGCCATCAATTGTGCAAATAGGGGGTGGCAAGTTGTACCAAAATATTTGATTAGGGAAATATTTTTAAAGCTAAATCTATGAAAATTTATATTTAGAAGTAGAAATAACCAATGCAGAACATACAGTCTAAGCGTGCGAAGTGGTGGCAACTAAGCTAATCAATTACGAAAGTTTTGACTTAAGCAATCTTTCCCAAATTATTCACGTGCGTTGTCATTTTAAGACTTCTTTGGGCATAGGGCGTATTGTTGGTAACTAAGAAGTTTTAGTGTTCTAGAACCACTTCTGGAAATTGCCTCATGTTAGCTGTATACAAATGCAATCTCATTTTACTGAGATTTTTTTAAAACTATTGTAATGTGTTAACTGCTACGTAAATGATTTAAGAAATGTTCTTTTGCTCAGGTTCTGTTTTAGATTTTAATAAGTTGGAGCCCAAAGTAGCGAGATATCTTATGTGAGACTGTGGCCCTTGTACTTTATTGTTGTCTTTTAAAAGGGTGCCATTGAGGGGATCTTGTTCGTAGGTTTGTTGCACTATTAACTGATTTCTCAACGTATCTTTCAAGGTTTTCATTAATTAAGTATTGTATCTTGCGATATTGGAATTTAATTATAATATAGCTTTAGGCCAGCCGGCAATATTTGCAAGTTTGTTGCACTCCTAACTGTCATGTAAACATTTCTTTCAAAGTTTTCTTTAATTTAACTACGAAGTATTGTATCTTGAGTAGGATTATTGCCCTCTTCCTTAATTGTTGTTTTTAAAAGAATTTTAGTTAATGTTATTATTGATTACCTAAATTTGATCAAGGTGTTCTACTAAATAGCAACTGGTTCATATAAACCTTGCCCTGACCTTCCACTACTTGATTGTTGGTCCCACCTTCCTAATTCAACGTTCCACTACCCTTTCATCTTATCTTATAATGTGTTATTTACCCCCGTTTGTGTCAATTGTTGCCTAAAGCTCCCTCTCAAACTTTCAAGAACCTCATTTTTCTTCAATTGATCCAGGACCCATCTTCTTATTTTCCTACGTTTCCGCCGTTTCACCATTATAAAATCTACGTGGTACCTTCCGGTGTCTCCTGGTCGCTTACACGTATATAACCGTCTCTCGTGATTCTTAAACCAGGTGTTTGTTATGATTAAATTATGTTTCGTCCAAAATTCTACTATTCGGCTTCTTCGTTCGTTCCATTTCCCCAGTCCATATTCATTTACTGTTTTTTCCTTTCCCTTCATTTCCTACAACCGAATTCCAGTCCCCCATCAGTATTAAGTTTTCCTCTCCCTTAACTGTCTGAATAATTTCCTTTACCTCCTCATCCATTTGTTCGTTCTCCTCATAAACGGCAGTGTTAGTTGTCATATAAACTTGTACTACTGTGGTCGGTGTTAGCTTCATATCTATCTTGACTGCGATAATGCGATCACTGTACTGCTCATAGTAGTTGATTCTCATTCGTATTTTCTTGTTCATTATTAAACCTAATCCTGTAATACCCCAACTGACTTTCTATTTATAACGCTGCACTCACATGACCATAAATCCTGTTCATATTTCCACCGAACTTCACTAATCCGCACTATATCTAACTTCAACCTATCCATTTCCCTTTATAAATTTTCTAACCTCTGTACCTGCGATCCGTAGAATGCCAATGCCAGTTCTTTCTTTCTTGATGTCGTTATCCTTCTGAGTAGTTCTCGCTCGGAGATCCGGAATATGCTATCATAATATATTCACACAGCAGAGATGTATGTACTCGCGAAATAAAACGACCGTTGTTTTCCCTTGCTTTCAGCAGTTCTTAATAACTGTACTGCGTAGTCACGTTAGATGATATTACAAGGCCAGCTCATTCAATCATCCAGACTGTTGCCCCTGTAACTACTGTAAAGGCTGCTGCCCCTCTTGAAAGACGACCGTCTATCGTCTTCCATATATTTTTGTATATTTCTGTAAACTTATAATTTATTTAATGTCGGTAGATCATCATTTTGTTAAACCTTGAACCCCACTCTTTTCAAGGCTTGAGGAATAGCATTTTTATTTCATGTGTTACAATATTAGTTAATATTGCTAGGTTCTTCTTATTTTATTATATTAATAATTTATTATTATATTTATTAATGTGGAATAAATGTGGCTTCTCCGCTACGCCACTGTCCCTGTGAGAATGTGTACTTGTCTTACTTTTAACTGGATGTTCGAGAATCTACGGCTGTCTGAATGTGAGGAGTGATATCTCGCTTTGCATCGTTCTCTCAGACTCAGTGTCGATAACTGCGGATACTAACAAAGAGGTTTCTACACCCTTTGGTTACAAGCTGGTCAACGAGCCCTCTCCAGCGCGAGTCTTTCTCTCCATCCTGACCATTACTGTTTCTGGGCTTTCCAGCTTCCGGTAGCTTTTCGCGCCCCCGTGGCCGCTCGGCTGTTCATTCTCTACTGGGCGTCTGGCGAGGTAAGGTTGATTCTCCTCTTCTTGCGTCCGTGAGATGGTAGCGTTTCATTGTCTAGCACGTTTAACTTAGACTCGTGAACTTAGAATCATTTTTTGGAATATTTTCTCTGATCGTGTGCGGAAATGTGTTCTCGTTTCTCAATTCAGTGATTTCCAATAGATAAACGCGGTGTGTGTGATTCTAGTTGCAGTTTGATAACGGCCTGGTATGTTAAAACCTTTTGTGATCATGTGGCGGTGTATGAACTCTGTATAAATACTTTCTAGCTTTGTGGGGCCAGATTTATAATAGGTGATATGTTCATTTTTGTACAGTGCATGTAAAATCTTCTCATCGTTCCTTTCCGTGAGTGATATGTGTTCCATGTAGTTGGTTCATAGTACAAAGCCTTCAGCTTCCACTTTTGTTTGTTCCCTGCCCGTCAAGTTGCCTATAAATTGTAGTTTTAGAACAACTTCCCTCTTTTATTTAATATTGTTCTTCACAAGTGCGGAGAACAATCTCAGATAAAATTTTTTTGTGTGTAAATTCCGTTGCGCCATAAATGTTTTCTTAGCCACCTTTCTAAGATAACTTTAACTGTGGTGGCTTGCTTATTAATGTCTGTGTGTAATAACGTGTGAGCTGCTGTGTATATTGACCACTGCAGTATTAACTCCCTGTTATTGGAGTAATTTGAAACGAGTCAGTTCTCAGTTTGGGACAGGGAACAAGGTTTTATAGCAGGGAGTAACCGGTAGTTCACACGGACCTTATTTGCTATTTTTAGTGATAAAAACAAAGCTCTTGTTTCGTACAGTGGTCGACTTTTACTCTTCAGGAACCACACATTTGTCTGGCCTCTCCACAGATACTGCTGGCTGTGATAGCACTTACGGTTTCATGTGGGTAGTGTTTGCCTTAGTATCTCTGATCTGGGAGCAGTATCAATGGCGTGAGTTAGCAGTTCACCTCCCGATACCATCTGACTCTCTTCAGATGTATTTATGCACTTCCGCAAACTAAAATCTATGTTATATCTTGAGATGAATGATAATGACAGTTTGTCGAGCATTATACTTAATTAAGTGAAGCGTAATTTAATGTTGCCTTACATGTACGGGAAAATGTGTGTGGCAGTGGAGCCTAATCTTTTAGCTTACCTGGCCCACATCGTAAGAAGAAGAAGAAGTGGAAGTCAGTTTTTGGCAGCACATACATACCTCACACTAACGATAACCACAAAAAAGTATAAAATGACTGGAAAATTTTTAAATGTTAAGAAAGGTATATAGCAAATGCAGACTTGTGAAGCGAGAGTCAAATTGTATTTATCATATCTTTACCAAATGAATTTATTTATTTATTTAGTTTTATCTATCGTGTGGTAGGTGCTCACCTCTGTGGTCGCACTGATACTTTCTTTTGGCCCCACTTCGCCCGTGGTCCACAGAATGGGTACCCCTCGTTTATGGTTCCATCAGGCTGAAAGCAATTTACATTCATTGTAGGGGTACGTATGGCCCCGAGTCGTTTAAACTCATTGTGACAAAAGATCGTGTTGATCATCCCCCCACAAAATGAGAAGCTGTATCAATATTTTTCAATATTTTAGCGATTATTTCGCGGACAATATCTATGGAGTGCGAGTATGAAAATATGTTGTACGATAGCAAGACAAAATGCAATTATTTACTAAGTACTTCTTTTTTTTCTTTTTTCTTTTTTTAGAAGAAAAGCATTGCAATTGTACGATAGCAAGACAAAACGCAAATGCAATTATTTACTAAGTATCCTTTTTTTTTTAGAATAAAAGCATTGCAAATATCATCATTCCTCTACTAAATGTGGCTCAAACCGTACGCTGTTGGTCTATGTTTTGGCAAGCTTGCTGATTCCGTCCTTGAACACGCTAGATGGTAGTGTACTCGATCTTGCCTGGGCTCCACAGCCTCATCACGGGATTTCATTTGATGTACTGTCACTCAAAATTTTGGCCCATGACCCAACCAATAATAGTGACTTCCGTGATATGTAACAGGTAAAATAAATTGAATAATATGACCAGAGGTGTATTTTGAAAAACTTTAATGCTCCTATAGCTTGTTTGTAACAGCAATGCACCCAGCAGAGCGCGTAATGTTTTAAGTGCACGTATCAAGAAGGTGTCGCTTCCTCCTGTTTCTTGTAGTTCCAGGGTTGCGTCTCTGCGGAGCCAAAGAAGATAAACACGAGACCACTCACGAGGTAGAGCCCAGAGCCAATGAAGAAGATGATTCGCCACTGCTCCAACGTATTCTGCAACAGAAAAAGGCGTAGATACGGTTACATTAAGTAACCGGTACTACAGCATCAGCTTTCAGACTACTTATATAGAATTCGGTACAACAAATGTGGGATGCAGTTTGTCTTCGATGTGATGTTGTCCCAGGACTGTTTCGGTGCCGATGAATTCAGTTGTGATAAGATCGATTTTTTGCAAGTTATAGTTTCAATTCTGGCGGAGAGTAATTATGGTACCAAAAATGTATTCACCATATATTTCGCTCATCGGTGTTTTGAAAAACTGAGTCAGTAAACCTCTACCTGAGCTCTAATTTAACTGAATTTCTTGTTGTGGACCTTTCACGCGGCGTATGTGGGTGGAAGAAACATGTTAGTAAACTCTTCCAGAAACGTACACAGTGGTATTTCCACAGTGAACTAATGTTTTGCAGAACACTTCTGTTGAGGTACTTGCCTTTGGAGTGTGTCAAGTATCTCTGATAAGTTCTCGTGCCAACAGTCTGGGATATGCATCAGATGAAACTGATAAAAAGGCAGAGGAGATCCAAAGAACTACAGTGTGTTTAACCACAGACAGGTTCGTTTAATAAGGACTACAGCTTTATGCAGATGCTCTGTCAACTTCAGTGATAAACGCTGTGAGAGAAGCATTGTGTAACACGCTGTAGTTCGAAGAAGATTCCTCCAGTATACACTGACTTATCAGATGTCATAGGATAGCAATCTAATATACGGGGCTGTAAGCGTGAGTCTACAAGTCCCTCACTCTCCTCTGAACACAGCTGACACCAATCGTTCTCCAAGTGGCAGCCATTTATGGTCTAAAGTTGGGTGCAGAATCCGTGTTACAGAGTCTTGCGTTTCATGGTATCCCAGATATCCTCATAAAATCTGGGTTCTGGGTGGTCCTCTCAGTATTGAACCTCCCCTGAATGTTCTTGGAGCCATTCCCGGGCATCGTGGTGTAAGGCGTCAAGAATTATCAAGCTTCTTACATTCAATTTTTTGAGCATTCTATCATAATGTGTGCATTTTTCTGATTCATTTGATACCTCACTTGTAATATCTGTGATGGCAATTAACAGCTGTAGTTGTTACTGCACTTGCAGAAATAATCGTGTTTAGTACTCTACGTACATTAGAGGCTAAGCCACACAGACACATTTAAAATGCACTGCATTCGAAAAAAAAAAAAAAAAAAAAAAAAAAAGCCAGAGGACACGGGGAAAATCCACACAGTGCGAAAGTGGAAAGTGGACCTTTTCGGAGGTTGAAACGAGACTAATGGGTGTTTTATGACCCCTAAACTTCAATAAAGATCCAGGCCATTGCAAAAATAGTAAAATGGCAAAAAATAGGTGCTTTGTGTGAATTTTTCCATCCTTATTTGGGCGAGTGCTTGTTTATTTCTTCATGAATTTAAATCGGATTCAGTAATAATAATATTAATGTATTTTGTAACTAACATCACTGTCATACATTAATACTTAATATGTTATTTAATAAAGACATTACATTCATATAACTTTTTAAATTTATTAATCAATACAGGTCCCGAATTTACTAGTAATCATGAAACTGAAAAACATTAAGTCCACTTTAAAATAAAAAAAAAAAAAAAAAATGCAGATTAAACGTTCAGCTTATACTTTCACTAACAAACTTTACATTATTTTGTAGATAAAAGCAGTAATAATCTATATTTATTTCTCTGTGAAACATCTACAGTATACAGTTTTTGACTTCACCTTAAAAGTTGTGAAAATGGTCTTGATTCATTTCAGCTCTGAGCGATTCGATTGTGCTAACATCTTTGATGCTCTCGCATAGTAGCTTTACACAGCCCCATGAATTTACCCTCGCACTTGTTCCTCCTCAGTGTACGTGGTATTTCTGTTTGCACTCGAACAATGTTCCATAGCCTCTCTAAACCTTTTGTAATAGCTTGCTATAGTAAATCCGTGCGGTTTGTGAAGACGGTGTTCCAGGGTGGCATAATGATTACTGCAATTGTCATCATAGACATCCACAATCATACTTCACAAGCCATATCAGGGGGGGGGGGGGGGGAGAAGGGTGCATTGTGCAGCATTGTCATTTTCTCCTCCTATTCTAAGCTCGTATGGATCGCGAAAAAAAAAAAAAAAAAAAAAAAAAAAAAAAAAAAAAAAAAAAAAAAAAAAAAAAGATTGCCGCTATATCTTTGTGTGCACTCTGATCTTTCTAATTTTATCCTTGCGGTCATTTTGCGAGATATTCCTAGGAGGAAGGTCCCCTACTCTTCCTCGTGCTTATAAACGATTTAGGAGAGAATCTGAATAGCTCCCTTAGACTGTTCGCGGATGATGCTGCCGTTTATCGATTAGTGAAGTCAACAGAGGATCAAAAGCAACTGAAAAGCGATTTAGACAAAATTTCTACTTGGTGCGAAAATTGGCAATTGACACTAAATAAAGAAAAGTTTGAAGTAATACACATGACCACTAAAAGAAATCCGCTGAACTTGAATTACACGATAATCAGTCAAACGTTAAGGTCGTAAATTCTACCAAATACCTAGGAGTTACAATTACGAACAACTTTGACTGGAGAGAACACATAGAAAATATTGTAGGGGAAGGCGAATCAAAGGTTACGTTTCATTGGCAGAACGCTTCGAAGATGCACCAGCTCCACCAAAGAGACTGCCTACATCACACTTGTGCCTCCTCTCCTGGAGTACTGTTGCCCCTTGTGGGATCCTCACCAGGTGGGACTGACGGAAGACATTGAGAAGGTTCAGAGAAGGGCAGCTCGTTTTGTTTTATCACGTTACGGGGGGGGGGGGGGGGAGCGTCACGGAAATGTTGCACGAATTGGGGTGGAAATCATTGAAAGAAAGACGTTGTTCATTGCGGCGTGATCTGTTTGCGAAGTTTTAGTCACCGACTTTTAGTTCTGAATGTGAAAATATTTTGCTAGCACCCACCTACTTAGGGAGACATGACCATCCCAATAAAATAAGAGAAATCAGATCGAAAACGGAACGATTTAGGTGTTCTTTCTTCCCGCGCGCTATTAGAGAATGGAACGGTAGAGTAAAGTTATGAAAGTGGTTAATGAACCCTTGCCAGGCACTTAAAGGCGATTTGCAGAGTATCTATGTAGATGTAGATGAAAAGAAACTTATGCTGTTGGAACTTTGTCAGGAGCCCGTACCGCTGTTGCAGCGTCTGCCACTAGAGTTTCGGGATTATCTCTGTGATGCTTTCGCCATTACTAAATGGGCCAGTAATAGGCGAGCCGCTCTCCATTGGATCATCGCTGTATCCTATCACCTCTGTCTGGCACTGCTAGAGCACTTATGAGGAATACTCAGGTGTCGGGCAAATGAGTGTTTTGTACCACACTTTCTTTAGTGGCTGACTGAACGCTCTGAGGATTCTTCCAATGAATCTCAGTCTAGCATCTGCCTTAGCCACGATTATGTGGTCTTTCCATTTCCAATCTCTCCTCATATCCAAGCCCAGACATTTTTCAGTCATTTTATTGAAGGAACTACTTTCAGAGAATCTTCTACTATTGCGAGGTTATACATAAAATATCTTTCTTTCTATTTAAACGTAGCTCTTTACATTTGTACAGTTGACGGTTACTTGCCATTCGATGCACCATGTGTCGATATTATAATGACACGGGTTCCTTTCCCCGATATTATCAGAGAACATTTTGTATTTTTATATTATTTCGGCATGTAAAAATAATTATCTCTGAACACCAAAGTAATAATTTAAGAACATCACTTTCAATTTTTTTTTTTTAAAGACAAAAGGTACTCTTGCTTTGTACTTCGTAGCGATAGCATCTCGCAGACGGAAGCTGTACTTTATTATTTTTATGTGGCCGCTGTCGTGTACATTCAGGTAAATATATGTGCTGTGCGCGTATCTTAAATTTATAAATACCCCACCCCTCACATAAATTCGCACTTATGAATTTTTATTAATAATTTTGCCATATCATCCCTCCGCCCATAATGTCTTTTTCAGCCTTGTTGAATCACCGCAACAATGGATGGCATAGTTTTTACTTAATATTGAATAGTGATATTTCGTGTAGCCTGCCACTCTTGTTTCAAAACTTTATTCCATAATATTAACATTTACCGGCAATAGAATCTGCAGTCGCTTTTCTTGTGAATTTTTAGAAGTCCGATGTGTTTGACTTACGTAATATTCCTATCCGATTTATATCATGTCATCTTACTTTACGGTTTGCTACACGAGTCGTAGTTTGATATTGACGAACTGCCATCCACTGTTCGGCGAGTGGTTATCATATTATTAAAATTTCATTTACAGCCAAATTTCAAGCACCGATCGATCTATTGTTAAAGGTAACTGCCCGTCGATTCTTTTTGTAATGTTCTGCCTGCACAACACTCCACCGTTAATTAGCTTGCCATTTCATTTAAATGCATGTAATAATTTTTCCAAAATTTTTCCCCGTAATTTACTGATTGGGATCTTTTATAGCTTCCAACTTCTAACCACTTCCCTCTGTAAATTTGTTAATATAAAAAATTAATAGCCAGGCTGGAACATTATAATATGCTGCAGATCCTACTGCATTTCGCTGCCCTTTTCCAGAATTGTGCCATCTCGATATACTGCAGCATCATTCGCAAAAATCCTCATTTAACTTCCGATTTTAGTTAAAGCAACGGTCTTGTAATACTGGCTTGAGGAACGCCAGACATTAATTTCACGTCTGCAGACTTCTGTTCGTTGAGAATAACATGATTTGTAGCCTTAGCTAGAAACCAATCCAGTCAGACAAAAATGTTCAAACGTTTGTTAAGCTTACGGGACTAAACTGCGGGGTCATCAGTCCCTAAACTTACAAACTACTTATAGACTAACTTATACTAAAGACAGCACAAACATCCATGCCCGAGGGAGGATTCGAATCGCCGACGGGGGACGGCCTCGCGCATCGGAGCATAGCGCCTCAGTGCTCTCGGCCACTGCGCCGCGGCTCTAGTCAGACGCTGGGTGTGATATTCCACATGCTCGTTTATCAGGTGGCTGTCTAGAGAGTAGGAAACATGAAGACTAGTCCCGGATCTGCTACAAGTTACAATTCAATGATTTACTCTGTTTGAATAGATCACAGATGTTTGAGATGGAAAACTGTTTTGGAATCATTTGGTTTAATTTGAATAAATGTTCTTACTAGTTCAATTTTTAGAGTTGTTTGGATGTTACTGGAACAGTGTGTTTCAAATATTTCTTGGACTAAATTAATAAGAAATGTGAATGCTAATTTCTTTTGTATAAAATAATTACGTCAAAGAGACATTTAATTGTTTTACCAAAGCAAAGATGTAATGTAGCGCAGAGATAGAGCAATAAAAATATGTCTGTACCAAACAGTTGAAAGTCAACTTATCTGTCTTTTATCTGATTAACAATGTATAGATTACACTTTCTGTTCTGGATTCACTGTGTTCATACGTTTCTGTATTGTTCATAACGTCTTGCTTCGTATAGAATAATTACTAACTACCATTCCAGAATCGTGATGAAATTATTCAATGGTCATTCCTCCTCCCTGTTTTAACCCTAGAACGGTCGGCCGAAAAACAGTTTCAGGAACGGTCGGGCTGGGTCTGTGGGACCCAACAATTAAAAGGCTTATGACAAGTGCCAAAACAGCGTATTTACATCATATGACGAGTTTTTATATTGTTTAGGTTCTACCAAATGCTGTAGGGACACTATTTCAGCGTTCTGAATTTCACAATTGCTGTAAAATAAAAATAAAAAATTAGAAAATATACTTCTTAGTAGTAATAAATGCAACCACACTGGAAGTAAAAGTAAATTGGATTGAAATACAAATATAAATGAGAATAATTTGTAGAACTGAGAAGCACACTTGTTGAATTTTTGTTATATAAATGGAAATTATGCATATAATGAATAGTTTGTGTGATATCGTCCTCTAAAATCATCACTTTTCGTAAAAGACGACACAAACCATTTCTGCGTGCACCAAGCACAACTACATTTTGCAAATTTTGCAGAAGTATTTAGTTTTGCTGTCCTTTCACTTATAGCATCTTCCCCTTCATCCCCACTTATTTCACTATTGCTATCATGATCACTGTTTATTTCGAAGTCATTATCATCATCGTATTAAATGTTGCCAATTTCACAGTATGAAACACTTTCTCTTGAAATTTTATATTTTAAATTATTGACATCAGAAATAGTTCACAAAGTAATTAGAAACTGGAAGAGACACCAAATGAAAATAGACCCGCACTGGTAGAATTCAATAACGTAAACTGTCGGGCTGGGTCTGACAGACCCTCCAGATTTTTGGAGAACTGCCGAACATTGTCTAAACATTATAAAACATTTTTCATGATGTTAACGCTTTCGCTTGCATGTTTCATGACGCTAGCAGAGCGCTCGAGTCAGATCAGCGAATATAAGCATATAAATTCATTGAAATAGAAACTAGTGGGTCTCACAGACCCAGCCCGACCTTTCTAGGGTTAATAATTTCCATGCATGGATTTTAATTTTCAGGTGCACGCTTTCGTAATGTTACCGAGAGCCATGGCCATTTTGTTAAATTTTCATGTTTCATCAAATACTTTTAGCGACCTTGAGCTTCGTGGACGTTTTCACTTTATCAATAGTAAATTCAATCAGCAATCTGCAAAATTCGAACACGAAGCTTCCGACGATTACTCTAATCGCTGTCGCAACATTCAGCGGAAGAATAGTTCGAAAAAAGGGTGTCGCAACTGTTATTTTTAACAGTGAATTATAAGTAATTTTCAGCATTACAGTCATTTTAATCTAGAAATTAATTTTGTTTGTTATTTAAAATCCAAACTGAGGTTGCATTACCTAATTGAAATATTGCTGCAAAATAACCTTTTGTTTGCAGCACGGCAAATCTCACATGCAAATAATAATTTAAAAAAAATTATTACATTTTGTGACATATGTATGTCGTAAGGGAGAAATATTTCATGTTACACAATTAATGATACTTAATCTGGTTCAAAGTAAGTCGCTTTAAATCTTTATGAGTCTGGTTCTTGTTTATAATACTGATACTGTACTATGAAATAAGCATGACACTGTAAAGGACTATCTTCCCCTCGTGGAGCATGGCCCCTCAAAATTTTAACAATTTCTTCAGCTGCTTCCAGGACAGGAATTTTCCTTGTTCTTTCGCCAGTGTCGGCGGTGAACGGCCGTGCGTGGACTTTGTCCATCACACGTCCGTCCACGTGCCTGCCGAATCAGCCCTGCGTGGTGGGTCGGTACTGTTGACCAGGGTACGCTACCAGCGAAGAGTCGTCACTATCAGCCCACCAATCAGAGAGCTCCCTGGAATGACGCGGCCACCGGGCCTGGCGCCTTGCTGCCCCGTAGATTCAGACTCGTTGGGTCTTCTCCTCTGAACCTCCGCCCAGACAGGATGCCTCAACCTGTCGCTCTGCTTAAGTTTCCTCCAACCTGTGGCCATGCCTCGCAGGGGCCGGTATTCCACTCTGTTTCTCTGTAAACTGCCTTCTCGCCACTCAGTTAACTTCGCCTTACAGTAAAGTACCAGTTGAACATCAGCTCTCTGTTATTATTTCCTCAAAGACCGCTCCATGCCCACATTACCGCTAAACATCCTATCCACATTTAATGGGACAGGCATTTGAGGGATATTATCGCCACTAATAATTCCTTTTGTACGTCCAAGGAACACAGTTGACGACTGACAGTGCACCTCGCCCTTCCTTCTTCTAGGCGTATACCTAGAGTAATGATAATTTCGTGAATAAAACTGTGCAAATGTGTTTGAGCGAATTAATGGTCTGTATGAAAGCGATAATTCGGAAACAAGTGTCCAGCAGACTCTGATTTTGCATTGTCAATACTTACACCTTCTTCTAAGATGTACCCGACCACAGCCGGGAATATGAAACCAGTGCAGGTGCCAATAGCGTTCATTATACCGTACAAAGATCCTGGAAGAAAAGATGCAAGAACTGTAAGCTGTTGCTGTACAGAGTATTTTGTAGAATATTTTAGACTTCTATATTAGTAGAATTGCATAAAAAATAATTATCAGGTGTAATTCGTTGTAAACACTGGAGGGGACTGGGCTGTTGAAAAAATCTATATATATATATATATATATATATATATATATATATATATATATATATATTTATATATATATATATATATATTAATTAAAGTTAATTTATGAAAATTTATATTTAGAATTAGAAACAACCAATGCAGACCATTAAGTCTACGCGTGCGAAGCAGCGATAAATTGAATGACTCACCTGCAAAGTTGGGAGCGAGGTCGTGGTGGTTGGAGAGGTTGCTGACCGTGGCAGCTCCATTGCAGCCCAACGACAGACTCAGGATTGCCACTGCGAGGGCTTCATTTTTCCCCACGTAGCCCATAGACGCCATCAGCGCAGCCGGTAGGAAGTGTGCTGTGGTGAACAGAGGAGATAATCGACAAACCTATTTTAAATTAAAGGTAAAGCAGTCAACAATCCGAAGATTGGTTTGAACACCACAGTGCTTTACTAGGCATGGTCCTGTTTGGAGGTGGTATGCCGTTGCCTTCCTCCGACCTTCGAACTGACTTACCCAGGCAGTTATAGGGGGACCTACAGTTTAACGTAGGTTCCGAACCACGGTGCTACTCGGTGTTTTTTCACATGAGCAATACTGCCAGAGGTGAAAGAAGTGGAAAGTGACAGATAAAAATCCTAGGAACCGACGGGGATCGAACCCACGACCTTTGGATTTGTAGTCTGGGACTCTACCACTGTGCTACAGAGTCGCACATTTTTAAATTAACGTGATACAATCCTCTTGTTTCTGCATATAAATCTACACAGTTCCTGGAGCTGTAAATTGTAACTTTTATTTTCTTTTTGTGCAGGATACTCTTTGATGTACTTAAAATATTACTCCCTCCCTCCCTCCCTCCCTCCCCCCCCTCTCTCTCTCTCTCACACACACACACATACACACACAAACAATATTTCAGAAACATATCAAAAACCTATGCCGAAATATATAAAACGACTTTTGGAACTCTTTCTGAGAGTACACCCACGATTACTATTTTATAATGGTATAATGCAAACATTGCATGATGAGGATATTGTCGGAGAGACTTCTGGCCGTCAACGAAGAAATTTGCGCGTGTTTTATAGACTGGCAGAAGGCCTTTGACAGAGTCAATTGGAATATATTAATGAACATCCTTAAGGAGATACGTATCAACTGGAGAGATCGGAGACTAATTAGGAATTTGTACCTGGGACAAAGGGTAAAAGTACGACTGAAATGTGGAGAAACGAACAGCGTGGAAATAGGAAGGGGAGAGAGACAAGGATGTTGTCTGTCGCCAAGTCTCTTCAACCTGTGTGGAGAAATGCTCGCAAGAGAAGCGCTAAAAGGATGCAGAAACTTCAAAGTAGGTGGACGTCTCATAAAGACCATCAAGAACGCAGACGACCTGGTAGTGTTCGCCAAAAACCAGAGACAGCTGTAACACTTAATGAACAGTTTGGTGGAAATGGGAAGAAAATACGGCATGGAAATCAATATCGAAAAATCAAAAGTGATGCGAATATCAAAACGTAAGAAACACTTGAAGATAATTGTTGACAATCGGGAACTGTAAAATGTGAATCAGTTCAAGTACCTTGGATGTTTTATCACAAAGGATGCCCCCTGCACCAACGAAATCCGAGCAAGAATCGCCATGGCCAAAGCTGCTTTCAACAAGAAGAGGACTCTGCTGACCAGCAAGTTGAGCTTGCCATTAACAAAGAAACTGGTAAAGTGCTACATTTGGAGCATTGCACTGTAAGGAGCAGAGATGTGGACCATGAGAAAGAAGGAGAAAAAATACTTAGAGAGCTTTGAAATGTGGTGCTGGAGGAGAATGGAAAAGATCAAATGGACAGATCGCATGAAAAATGATGATGTACTGAGAAGAGTAGGAGAGAAGAGAAGTAATCTGCATACAATTCTACAGAGAAAGGCCAGCTGGATTGGACACGTACTTAGACACGAGGGACTCCTAAGCGATGTTATCGAAGGAAAAATAAGAGGAAACACAGGACGAGGAAGGAGGAGGATTCAGCATCTGGACGACATGAAAGATGGAAGAAGATACAACAGACTAAAGGAAGAAATTAAAGACAGGGAACAATGGAATCACAAATTCTCCGTACGAAGACATGGACCTGCCACTAGGCAGAATACTACATAATAATGCAAACAAGTAAGTTATGGTTCGCGAATTTTTATATGTCATTTACTGCTTTTTGTCTCATTAGGACAATGTCATTTACAAATAATGAGCTGGGATAACGAAGTACATAACTCAATTATCGGGTATTTATGGAATACAATGCATTTGATAGATGTCTGCATTTAAATATTTTTCTCCATAAATGCGACAGAAGTATCCATTCCAATAAAGCTACAAAAATCCACAATTTTCGTGTTGCAATGAAAGAAAACACAGTGAGCTTGGTTGAGGAGTCTGCGTTTAATACCCAAAATAGAAGCTTACTGAACCAATTCATGACGAGAAGAGAGTTTTATAGTCTTGCAAATGAGATGCCAAGATCGCACAGTAATAATTTATTCAATGCCGACCGCTTTAAGTGAACTGTGTCACCATCATCTGGCCCCATATATATTTTACAAGCTGGTCATCTTGTTAAAAAATGGATATGAAATAATAAGTGCTATGTTGCACATTATATTTTACATATCTTTTATATATATTTTCCAAGCTGGTCATCTTGTTAAAAATGGGTATAAAATAATAAGTGCTATGTTGCACTTATTATTTTGTTATTATTTTTTTAACAAGATGACCAGCTTGTAAAATATATATGTGAACAGATGATGGTGATACAGTTCACTTGAACCGGTCGTCATTGAATAAATTATTAATGTGCGATCTTAGCATCTCATTTTGAAGGCTATAAAACTATTAGATCGCCTCCAAATTCACGGGTTTTCGGATTTCACGTTGACACAATTAACAGTATAAAGAGAGAGAGAAAAGACAGTGCCATATCACCCAGTAGAATCATATCTAATAAAGAAATGAGGTGTTAATATTAGGTTTGATTTGAGGGCAACGGTAAGTTTTTCTTTGTACTGTAAAAGCATTTATAAAAAAAGTATTTTATTTTTACCTTAATTTTTAAATGTTACGGCCATTTGAAAAAATTACGTTTTACAAATAACTCTTAAAACAGTGGAAGAAAAAAATATACAACTAATAAACCAAAAGTATTGGATACATGACAGATATTTTGCGTTCAAGGATCCTCTTAGTCTGTTGAAATTTAATGGGCTTCCTTTAACTCACTCATTTAACGTTCAAATACAAAATTTAATATAATCTTCTCGATTTTTTTTTCTGAATTGAAAAGGCACAGAACGCTATCTTTTCTCTCATAGTGCCAGATACTAATGGTGTAAACATAAAATGTATCTCATCTGCTCCAGCCATTCGTATTATGTAAATATTTATTACTGAAAATGAAAGAAATGCATTTTTACGAGATTATACGAATAATTTACATGACAATTTTCGAGATTTGCAAATAATGTTGCTTGATTTATATTTTGCTAATGAGTGCACACATAGTGACACACATGTGTAAAGTTTTAAAAAATTTTCAACATTCTGCATATTTGGCATAAATTAATTTCTTATGTAAATATGAATGTTGGCAACACTCTAAACCATTCTGCATTGCGTTTTGTGTTGTTTTTGAACTTATATTAGATACAATGGCAGTGAGGAAATACAGCAGTGAAAGTGTGAGGTGTATGGACTATAAGGAAAAGACACAAGAAGGTAGTGTTTAAGACAAATGGAAAACACTTTAGTTATCTGGAAACTCTTTCCAACAGTGCAGTGTTGATTGTTACATTGCAGGTAATTTTAATTTATAGAAATTTATGAAGATGTAAAATCATGACAGAAGACAAACAAATTTGTAAATAATATTGTAAAAAGAAAATAGGTATAAATATTCTATATCTCATTACAAAAGGCTTGAAGAAATTTATGAACTGTTTTCCCACTCACTTATAAATGTGTAAAGTAACTATTTTGATTTAGAAATACAAGTTTTGCTTGGTATTTACTTAAAATCAGCGATCAATTTAAGTATTTAACTGTCCATGGTCTTTCTACCTTGAAAATTTCTCACATTTTGTACAGACATTCTGAATATACAATCCCTAACTACAGTGATCAACTAACAGACCGTGAAATATTTACAACATTCAGAATGGGGATTTAGGAGAAAATAATTTCAGTATAACAGAATATATCAGATTGTTTTATTTTTATGTACAAATATTTTCCTACTTTAAGAATTTCATGCATTAAAGTCACAGTTGACAGTTCGTAGTCCTTCCACGTTATCAGTTCTCAAGACAGTTAACATCCCGTAACTATTCATATTTTTAAAACATAATTTTGAAATTTGCAAGAAGTAATAATTGTTTAAATACAAAAAATAAAGAAAAAGCTCAGAAGTGTGTATGAATTTATTATGTCTCGTCTTATTTGGAACAAAGTATTTATAGAAAGTAAATTTTGGTCTCTTTTACTTTTGGTTTTTTTATTAAGTTCTTCATCTTCCCATTTCGTTACACCATAAACGACGATACTGTATTAAAATTGCAATTTTTAATCAAAATGTATAAATTGGTCACATATAGATTTTTTTCATAACTGTATTAATGTATTTGAAGTAATGTTCTATGATGAATGTATATACATTTTGCTTTGTAAACACAAGATCTTTGAGCATAATGGAAAACCTGTGAAATTTTTATTGATTTATTTTAAAAAGTGTATTTTAATCTTATGTGGATTGTGATGTAAATAATGTTGTGATTATTGTAGTACCTTTATAGAGAATGTGGCTTAGGATTTCTGTAAATATTAGTATAATGTAAAAGCGTGTGGGATGAACTGAAAAACGGAATGAGCGCGTGTGAATGGAAAACAATGTTGTTGGGCGCCACAAAGGTTTTAGTTGAACACAGTAGTATTTGAGCTTTTGACGGGTTAACAGCGTGCAATGGAGGCAATGTTGCAAGAGTGGCAGTGGGCGACGAGCGTTGCATATTATGAGCAATAGAGCAAATATTGATGTCTTAATTGTTTTGAATTTTCGACTCGAAGAAGATTGGAAAAGCCACAGCACTGTATGAACATTCACTTTTACGATTGCACAATGGCGAACTGCGCACCTGCTCTTCTCTATGAACACAGCAAAGCAAACGTCATTACTTTTGTAACTACACCCAGAGACTCACATTCGCTTGTGTAACGAATAACAACCTAATTTCATTTTAACCTTTATTCCACCTCTCATTTTCCTAAGTCATTGACCTATGTAGGGTCCTAACCTTATAAGTGCAAAAGACTACACAAGTGTTCTAAAGTTTTGATAATTCAGTAGAGTTTGAACCAACTGATGTTTATTCTTCACAATTGTGTTCTAAACAAAAATATGTGTGAAGCTTCTTAGACAGTCTAGGTAGAAGTGTACATTAACAGATTTTGATAAAAGAGTATTAATAATTATTCAAATTACGAAACCAGACAATATCTAGTATTTGTGACTTTTTCATAATAATAAAGTCATGTTAGATTTCTGACCTTTCAGTAGCTTAATTTGTTCAGTGTGATTTTTACTGTTTACTAATCCAGAAGATAATTCAGTTCAGATTTTTTTAACACGGAAAGGGAATAACAGAATAATTTTTGGGATTCATGCTCTGTTTACATTCTTTATATCAGCGGAAACTTCTTTGCTTTTCAAAGTAATTATTCTGCAGTTATTATATTTGAGTTTACTGAAAGGTAACAGAATAGTTTAAGATAACTGTCTCGTCCTGCAAACTACTGGTTAGATTGGATATCAATTTATTTGAATGAAATGAAAAGGTTTGTTGCATGGAAATACATTGTTAATGAAGGGGAAGTGTTTTAATGCTAAAGTACACAGTCTATATCAAAATATGCAATTGTCATACTGATGATACTAGCAAGTTTACTACTGTTAATGCCAATGCTTAGAATGTACAAGATTTAATATTTCTTACGAACTGGTTATTTCAGAGTATCCCAGATAACAGGAGCGTTGCATAGAGCAGTTTCCAGACGTAGTCTTTCATTGGCAGATCGCCACCCCCTCCAAAAGTATCAGATTTATTAACATGTTAGATTTGTTTTGCTTTAACTTTGATCACTTGCAGAGTAACTTAACATTCTGACAATATAAAAAGAGAAGATATAAACATTGAGTCACCTTGGGACTATGTATCAAATAAATATGAAGTAAATAAATAAATAAATAAGCCAGCCTTCATAATCTTGTAGCGCTCATATTACACAATAGCTACGTAAAGTCAAAATAGACAAATATGCATTGAGAAGTTAAGTGAACATGTGGCAGGGAGGTGCATATCATGCTGTTTGTAATTACTGAGTAACTGTGGAGAATACAGTGATCAGACTATAATTTCATCATAAATTATATAACAAGTGTATTAAATCCTTAATTAAATGGATTGAAGTGTGTTACTTTTAAGATAATAGCTATGATCTAAGACAACCAGCCGCGGTGGTCGAGTGGTCTGCAGCACGCCAGTCATGTTCTGCACAACCACTACGGTCGGGGTTCGAATTCCCTCTCGGGCATGGTTATTTGTGCCGTCCTTGGTAATAGCTAGTTCATAAGTAAATTGTAAGTTTAGGGACTGATGACCCCGTAGTTGAGTCCCATACACTCTACAAACATTTCAATTTTTTTTTAAATCTAAGACATATTTCCTTGAAGTCGCATGAAGCGGTTAAAAGTAGGTAATTTCAATTTTCCTATATTCAGATACTGTGAATATTAACTTAGTTTTGGAGATATAAGTTATTATTTATTCATCATCAATGACAATAGAAAATTGAATTCGTTTTTTTACCCTTCCGGTGGGAATAAAAGAGGGAATGGAGAAGGCCGTTAGAATGGGTCGCAAATCAGTGTTAGCAGGTAAAAGGAAATAGAAATAAGGAAAAAAAGAGTTTTCTGTAGAGTAATACATCTTTTCTGTAACGAAACCAGAATCAACAGGAAACAAATCTTTCAAAACTAAATTGTTGGACCCAGGAAGAAACTATCTGCTGAATTTGATAATATTATATCCGAGAGTGACATCAATCATAATTTCAACGACAACATTCAGATTGCTACGGAAAGTGTTAAGTTTACGTGAAGTATGAAATGGACGGCGAAATGTGGCACAGGTGTTCAATTAGAGCCCTATGGGCCCATTCAGATTGTTTAGGGACCAGACTTTTATAACTATGAATTTTTTGTAAACACAACTGGAAAGGAAGTAGGAAATATTCACGTACTTAAATTTCGTCAACTTATTAATGTTGTGTATTTTTCATAACATTCAACAACAATGAGTTTAAAAATGATTTTAAATTTATTATTCTTGATTTGAGACATGGTTTCCTTCATTATAATGTTATATTTGTGTTTTCTGCGATTGGCACGAAGCAACATCTATCCACAAACTTAATTCCGAAAGATGTAGCTGCGCATTATTACTCCCACCAAACAGCAATTTCTCTCTAGACGAGAGATAACACGCAATAGAGTATATCAACATAGTTCCATATATACTTCAATGAGTTTAAACATTCCATTTAATAAATGAGCACCCGAGTTTTTGATATTATTATAGCGACTCTTCTTTAACTGAGCTGCATTTGCACCATCTATCTTACTACCCGCGCCACCTGCATGAACATCAGTCTCTAATCAATTTGCATAACTTCTTCGCGGTGCCTCTTTATTTGTCTTAGGATGACATTATTCCTGTGATGAATTATGTCGTCCTACGTTTTGAGAAAACTAGGGTTCACTCTCCTATACATTCTCTTACCATGCACAGAAGGTACAAAAAAGATGGATGGATTGGTTAGGTGATTACACGTGTGTTGTATGCTTTCGGAGAGATGAGTGACAAAGCAAACAAAGCTTCACTTACATGGAATGACGAACAGCTTTCGGACCATGATCTTGTTTCGGAAGGGTTTGGAAAGAATCCAGTCGCCCACAGAACTGAAGACTACTCCAAAGAGTAGCCGCATCAGGTACGGCAGACTGGCGAAACCTCCTGACTGTAAAAGACAAGCACCAAAACCAATGAGACTCACTAATACATGAGGCGTATTCCAAAAAGTTTCCAACTAAAATCTTGATATTCTCCTTGCTTTTGGTAGCGGCGTGAGGGCATGCGTTATCGTGATTGAGGATTATGCCAGACGACACTTTCCCACGGCGTTGATTATGAATCGTAAGTTAAGTGTAATTGTTGACCATCTGTCTATGAATTCAATCAAAAGTCCACAAAACCGGTAACCCATATTTTTCGAGTTGTCGAGGGAGATAGCTTAATTCTTAATTTTCTTCATGATATCACTGCACTGTACACTTTTTAGACAATAATTCGCTTGGGAACAATCCAAGAGACAAACATGTACTGCATCCGTACCACTGACACAACTGGAGCACTGGTTAGAGCACCTACACTATTCCACCATCTAGTGGCCTAATAGACCAGTGCGGCGTTTTGTATGCAAATGACACACACCACTGTTTTCTTTATGACTACTTCTTATTCTAAGCATGGTTTCGTACGTTCCGAGCGTTCGAGGTCAAAGGTGTCCCTTGTTAGTATTAATCTCTATATATAAAAGGCAATGTCCCGATTGACTGACTGACTGATTAACTGACTCATCATCGCCCAGCTTAAACCACTGAAAATTAAACTTGAAATTTGTAGAGGGCGTTGAACTTACTCTGTAGGTGTCATTTAAGAAGCGATTTTTCGATAATCCGTCCGTAAGGGGGTGAAATAGGGGATGATACGCTATTTGAAACTTCGTTGAAATTTAGGCAATTTCGAATCTAGAACTACAAAATTTCGGATTTTAATTCAGGGTTCGAATTTAAGAGACATGTGTTTCGGAATTTTTGAAATTCAACCAACAATGGGGTAATATAGGGGACCAAAAATTGATTTTCAAAAATATGTTTCTGTTAACTCAAATTTGAAGCTATAACTACGAAACTTAGGATATGGACTCTTGATCAGGATTAAAAACAAACGATATTTTTGGAAATTCAACAACTAAGGGGATAAAATAGGGCATCAGAAATTCATTTCGAACACACATTGTTGTCAAGACAATTTTGAAGCTAGACCTGCAAAACTTTGTATTTGTATTGTTCGTTAGAATTTTAAAAAATACATGTTTCGGTATTTTTGGAAATTCAACTATCAAGGGGGTTAAATTGGAGAGGGGATGCTTTTCAAAAATATTTTGCTATTAATGCAATTTTGAAGCTAAAACCACAGAAATTGGTATGTTTTCTTGGTCAGAATTAAAAAGATTCATGTTTCGGTATTTTCAGAAAATTACTCATTTAGGGGTGAAATAGGGGATGAAATATTTTTTGAAAATACGTTACTACTAAGCCAATTGTGAACCCAGAATTACAAAAAATGATATTTGCATACTTATTTGGAATTTGAAAGACACGTGTTGAGGTATTTTTCGAAATTTAACGATTAAGGGGTGCCATAGGGGGTTACAAGTAGTATAATAAAAAGTTAAAATGTTTGTAAATCTTAAGAGAATTAACTACGGGGTCATCTGACCCTAAGGCTTACAAACTAATGAAACTAACTTAAAGTAACTTAACTAACTTATCCTAAGGACAACACAAACACCCATGCCCGATGGGCGAATCGAACCCCGGACGGCGAACAGCAGCATGCACCGCAGCATGGCGCCTCAATACGCACGGCCATTCTGGCGCGGCTACAAGTAGAATCACAACATTTCATTATAATAGTACTTAAGCTATATCCATGAAAAATTATATTAAGAGGGAGAAACGACTGGTGCAGACCAACCAGCCTACGCATGAGAAACAGCGGGCGTTAAGCTAGTGTCACAAATATAATCCAGCCTGACAAATCACCACTCCATGAGAGATCATGATCTTCTCATTACCATTTTATGACTGATGACCCCGTAGTTAAGTCCCATAAGCTTTACAAACATTTGAACATTTGAAACCATTTTATTTGAGCTGTTCTTTTCTTAATGTTCCTAAACCTACATATTGTGCACAGCCAAATTGTTGACACGTCATAACATTGGTCATGTATAGTTTTTACCGTTGAGAACCGATCCTCATGTGTGTAGATCGAGAATATGAAATGAAAATAAGAAAAATTGTATCCAAAAGTTACAAGTTCTCTTTTTTATACTCAGAAAACCACAAATTGCTGTAACAATCACTATAAATGAGAATAAATCTGGTAATATAACCAACTGTGAAAGTACGACACCAGTGTCACTCTGCAAACTAAAAGCCTCTTCCATTACTAAAAGAAATCAGATTTTCGTTACCTTATGAACTCTGATGTGCATTTTTATTTCACTTGACATTTTCACAGTACTATTACATAAATAATATTATTATAATACGATGATGCCAACTAGCTGTTTCCTGAAATTCTTTCCCTTAAGAAGAACATTTTTTAAGAACACTAAGAGTTTCACAGCTTCTTGTTTTCGCCAGCCTCAAGGATCAGGCTGTTACGCAGATAACCTATTGTTAGGTCTGTGGGATTCACGGCATCTAAAGCCGTAAACACGAGAGAGTTCCAACAGCCGCCAAGGCTGATACATATATAGAGTCCGCGTTCCAGGCATTAGCTTGTAGTTACAGTTATCCACGTACATTGATGTAATCATATTATCTGTCTGTTGAGTAAATAATCAAGCTGCACAATACTAGGGTATAATATCTCCACTAAAATGAGAAGGGACTAGCCACTTATCCCAAACAGGTCTGTTTTCCCCGTGACAAGATTTTAGTCACTTGCTGAAAAGCTTTGCTTGTAAATATTTGCCATATAGTTCATCCATGGCGGAAACTTATGTTGTGAAAGAACTACGATATTAAAGACTCAAGTAATTTACACAATGACAATTTTGTATTAAATGCATATCAAATTTGCTTTTAGTAAGTAGAAATGGGAGAACCTACCAAAGAAGTTTGGTTATTGTTCTATAGCCTTCACAGGTAATTCTCGGGTAGTTCTATAACTGGTACTAAAATCTGCTGGTTTTCAGACTAAACATTTACTTTGTTGTTAATATAAGTCAGTAAGACAGATAAGTCACTATGCTGCGCCGACGTTTATGTTGAGTTGCCAAATCATAATAACATTGCATACTCTGCATACCAAGTTGAAACAGTTGAGACTGGTCCTAGAACACATTTTTTTCTGGGTAAGATGCTGTTGGAGCATTAAAACGTATCTGTTGCTATATTAACCAATACAAATTAGACAGCGGTAGCATACCTCACCACTTGTAACACTATAGCTCACCCTTCTATTAATGCCTTTTCTGCATTTATTAATTTCATGTATATATGTATCAATTGTAGTGTATGATGTCCTTGTAATGTGTTATCTTTGATGTATTGCTTATCCTATATTTCATTTTCATTTGAAATTCTGTTTATTTTTGTAAAAACACACTTACGTACATATTTTGAATGAAACTGATATAATTGTCAAACAAATTTTTGTACCTATTTCTATTGTGTAATTCGCTGGTTCATGCACAGAAAATTTACAGATATTAGAGATAGATAGTATGTACTGTGTCACTTGAGAACGTGGGTGTGTGTAACGTAAAAGATGGGGATTGGCAGAAGAATCTTCGAGTAGCGTGGCGTGGAAATGAACAAAGAGTAGTCGAGTTCAGGACGGTGTCGTTGTAACACCTATGTGACGAGCTGCGGACTGTTGAGGCATAATTGTCTGGAATTATCTGCAATATTGCCTCGGATGTCAATGGTGTTGCTCTTGTCAAGCTGGCATTGGGATATGGAGCTTTAAAAAGTATAATTTCGACGCCAAGAAGAGATTTTGTGAGCTCAAAGTTATCGTGAAGCCATGCCATGCTTTCCGCCCAAATTTGTTGCCACCAAGAACCTCGACGACTTCACCACCGCCACAACAGGACTGACAGGTAAAATTTTAGTGTGTAGTGTAATGAACCAGCAATCTATGATTAAGAATGTGAATAATCACTAGCATCAGTTTTAATCCTGTGTTAGATACCTTGATTTATCCTAATCATTGTTTCTAGACACGAGCCCTACCTAGTAAATACTTTTCCGCCTATCCTATTCGTGAATACAGAACAATGGCAGTGTAGTATTTTCTGTACCAACAGTACGTCGTGTAAACAAATTAATAACTTCCGTACTGAAATCGCCACAGAAACGTTTTTACGATATCTCTTGTACATCAGTTAGTTAACGTGCTATTGCCTAAACATAATAAAGCTACATTAATTATTTTATAATCGTAGTTAAACAATAATTTATTTGTTCAGTATTCAAATAATTACATAAGTAGTAACTGGGAAGTTAGGTTCAGATTTTTTTACTTAGGTAAATTTTTTTGCTTCCAAAGTAACTGGCACTGATAAATTTTCTAAGAGAGAGTATTTTCTTTTAATTACTGATAAATGTACATGACACAACCGGTGATCAGAGTTATACAAATAAGGTTAGACCACTGTATGCAGTGATTTTCAAACCACTGAACTGCTTTGTGGACATAAGTGAGTACTTTTATAAACGTTTATGCTCTTCACAATTAATTTACAAACTGTAGAAGCTTATAGTTGCATTTGATCAGGTCAGATAAACCCTACAATAATAATTGAGAGCTGTAGCGAAGTAAATGTTAGTTGTAAAGTTATATTTGTTTAGGAACTTTGTTTTGAAAATACCTCATAAGCTTATAATTGTGCTTCCTTTAATTTTGCACATAAAATATTCAGCTTAACCTTACTGTCAGTTGACTTGCAACAAACCAAATTTACTGCTTTCCCATATTATTGAAGAAAGAAAAGTTTGTGTTACATTTACCATACCAGGAATAGGCCATATTTTTTAATGAAAGTAAATGTGTTTAAAAACAATTAATAGTGTCCATTAGCAGTGAATACTCCTTGTTTCTAAATTTGTTGAATACTTTAATTATTATAGCACTGATCTAACTTTTGTGTTAATAATCTACTTAACTAAAGACACTGTCCATGTTCAAAATTTCATTTACTTCAGTACCAGGTGTAAGCTTAAAAAGAGATTATTACGATTAGTTGCTCATACAAATTTGCCTAATTAGGCTGGCGACCTGTCTCATTAACAACTGCAATTTCTTCACTTTATTTTACACTATGCCTGGTGATATAGATTCTGTATATCTTTTTTCCTATCAAAATTCAGCATCTCCTGAAAGGCTGACATTTGAACGATTCCTTATCTATTAGAGTAAACTTCACGGTCAAACAAATATCCTGTAAAAGCGTGTAACATAAGCGGTTGCGTTTCGTGATTTGGTGGATAGGTTTGCTAGTTTGCAAGTCAGAAATAGTAACTGTGGTTCATACACTGACAGAAAACAATCCTGCCTCATGGATTAATCAACAGCAATACCATTACTAAAGTGTCCATTTTGTAAGACATTGAAGGTACAGTTTGTGATATGTTTGCTTGTCAGTTTTGTCAAACGATGTCCGTCAGTAGTCTGAAGCGTCTATAGTAGGTACTCAAATATAAGTCAGGAATAGTTCGCCACCTGTCATTTTACTTTCTGCAGCTCTTCAGATGACATGTCTCGGCTTACTTGTTACATTTCGAATGCTTCGCCAACGTATGATCGTATATCGAAAGCTTTCACCCAAAAGAGATTGCATTCTGATTTAAATATTTACACTATTATTCTGAAATGAGCTTTGTTAGCAATGTGGTAAATCTCATTCGCTCCATCCTTTCAGTGTTTCCGTTTTCTTGAGTAATTGGTCAACATGTGAGTATCAACATCCATAAATATACTCCACAAATCACATTTAAGTTCCTGGAAAATTTCGTTTTCAATTGTCAATAGTGATGCTCTGACAAAGTAAAAAGAGTTCTGGTAAAATCTTGCGAAAATACCGTGCTAAGCCTTGGACGTTGCTAGTTTTATTTCCCCATCTGTGTATGTTTCTTCAAAAAAGATTACAATTTCTGGCATCTGCTTTTTCTGTCTTTTTAAGTATTTTGCCGTGTAGTTGTCCATTGGTATTGTTGCTTTGCCTAAGTGCCCTTGCATGGTAAGATTGTATAAGTATTCCTCAAACCAGTCAAGTGATCATTATAAGGTACGTAGTACTGCAGGCTCATGTCTCTTTTTGTTCCATCTAAGGTTGGTATATGGCATGGGAGGAGAAACTCCTGAACAGTTGTACTGACAAATACCTCTCATTTTCTTTCTCGTGACAATTATCTGTATGCATTTAAAAATATTTCTATAGCCAACATTGCAAAATAGTTTTTTTTTTAAATTATTGACGACTGATTTTGGGCAGACGAGAGCCCATTTTCAAATCCTCCATTCCAGTATCATCTATACAAATTGCATGGTGGATTTTCGTTATCTGTAATATTCTACAATAGTCTATTAAGAAGTTGTTGTTTAACTTGTTACTTAAAATAAGGAACAGTACTTTTCTGCTTTCATTAAAAATTTTACATGTTACTCTGATAAACTCTCGGGAGGACATAGGATATATATTTTTCAAATATATGGAACATGGAAATACATTTGTAATATATAATAAGAAAGCGTTACTACAAAAATAATGAGAAGTTATTTAACGATTTACTTACACAATAATGAATATTCGGAAGGGTAAATATTTCATATTTCTCAATTAGATATAATATTACAAATGTATTTTTCGTGTTGGATTCCATTTAGAATCATGTTCACTACGACTGGAATACAAGCGTTGTAAACAAGTATAATAGAAGCATCAAGCAAAAACGTTTTGAAATTATTGACTGTAGCAAACCTATATCAGTCACTGAGTGACCATCTTCAATGCAAATATTGAAAAGTATCAAATAATATAAGCATATATTATAAACTAAGCATGATATGATTCCCAGATCAACGTAGAGGCTTATGAAATAAACTTAATGATGATACTCTTCACGGGTTTCGTAGCAAGATGACGTCATTATCCTGCATGAAACCCTTGAAGAGTGGCACGAATTATTACGCAGTCAACATTAAAATGAGCCTGCAACTTACAACTTGAACGAAGAATATTTATCGATTTTGAGGAACACTTACTTGTTTGATGTCGAATTCGAGAGCTTCCGACATGTACATTATTGACTGTAGCAAACCTATATCAGTCACTGAGTGACCACCTTCAATGCAAATATTGAAAAGTATCAAATAATATAAGCATATATTATAAACTAAGCATGATATGATTCCCAGATCAACGTAGCAGCTTATGAAATAAACTTAATGATGATACTCTTCACGGGTTTCGTATCAAGATGACGTCATTATCCTGCATGAAAACCTTGAAGAGTAGACCGAATTATTACGCAGTCAACATTAAAATGAGTCTGCAGCTTACAACTTGAACGAAGAATATTGATCGATTTTGAGGAACACTTACTTGTTTGATGTCGAATTCGAGAGCTTCCGACATGTACTTGGGGCCTTCAGTCATCAGGAAGAAGAGTCCGCCCAGACTGCCGAAGTGTAGCACCACGAGCGCCAGGAACGGGCAGGAAGTGATCACCGACCAGAACGGCAGCACCCTCTGGAACAGGACCGTCGTGCTGCCTGACACTCTGGATCCATTTGGTGCTCACACGCCACGATTACGCACGTAATGACAACATCGATAAAACGTAATACTCTTCCATTTAATGAACATAAATAATTGTACTAATATTACCAATGCTCTACATTAACGCCTTAAACCTCACCAACAGGATTATCGTTAATTTCATCATTTGTGTACGCTTTGACCTAGAAAAATCTAGTGCTAGAAGCCAGACCTAAGCACATCGGGAAACTTAATCCATATTATTTCATGTAGTACCCTGCCCAAAACAATTAGGGGATCAGATGAGATATCATATACAGTATACACATTTTAATATTACCATATAGCAAGGACCCCGTAAATAACATATTTTAAAGTCATCTGAAATATTAAATCAGATAAAATGCAATCAGGATAAATATTCAATTATTTTTTTCTTTCTTGATATCGATAGGCTATGTAAAAGATATACAAAGAAACTCTAATTATAATATCACTGTAACTAATTAAAATCTCTGACTTTTACTATAAAAGTAATAATCCCATAGTACTCGCTCTCTGTTCTAGTGTGTGCTCTGTTCTGTAGTCTGAATTTTACTGATAAGATCTGCCACTACCATATGCTGAAACGAACATGATTAACTATTGATTATTGTTCTTAACTGATTATACAAAATCTTCAGATATAAAATGGATACTCCGGTATAAATTTTGCTGTCTGTTCAAATTAATAAATCCCCTCATTTAAAGTTAATTTCAGTCAGTTGTTCAGTTATTTATTTTTCCAGTCCCTCCAGTTAGTGATCATGCTGTTTTCAGGTATAACTAATTATTACGACTTTGGATGGTTCGGTAATTAAATATGTTAAACTTACGTATCTTGTGTAGCTTGCCATAGTATCTTTGACTGTAATTAAACATTTTGCAATATTTATTGGCTTAGAACCTGCAATCACTTTTATGTAATGAACAGTTCGAAGTCTGATTAGCCATTAATCTGCATTAATTATTAATTTTCATTCACTAAATTACCTTCTTTCAAAATTATGCTACACGTGGATTGAATCTTAATATTCCGAACCTCCATCCAATGTCGGCGGATAGTTACGCGGATTACAACCAATCTCACTAAGGCTTATCAACGAGATCAACTACACCGCTGTTTGAGGTAACTATTCGTCGAATTCTGTAGGTTGCTTGCTCTGCAAGATGTTTTAAACAATTAAATGTTTGGCCATTTCACTTCATTTCTTTTTTTTTTAAATTAACAGTTCGTCTAAATTGAAGGCTTAGTCACTGATTATTCTGATTATTATTTTAAAATAGTTCAACAACTTCTGTACGGCCAATTTTTCAAACCTAAATAGTCAGGCAAGCAATTACACTGCAACATGGTAACATATTTTATTCAGATTTTGCTTACAGTTTTAATTTGTGAGTGATACAGTACGATATTTTGCTGTCTCAACACTTTACCTGAGCTTAACATGTCGTTTACTTAGAGCGAGGCACCATGGGGCAACCATAATAAGGAAAATCTCTAGTATGAGGTTGGCAATCAGCAATTTGAAATATATCTGGCCATTCTTCCATGAGTGCAATATCCATCTCTGCAACCGTTGTGGGAGTTGATGGTCTGGCTGCATTGCACCTGTCACGTGTAAGCCATACGTTCTCAAATGGGTTTATGTTCGGTGAACAAGCTGGCCACTCAATTCGTTCAGTTCCGTCAGCCTCAAGCATTTTGTCCACCAGTGCAGTTCTTTGAAGTATGGAGTAGAAATCGTAGGGCTGAAAGCCGTAGCCAATTCATCTGTTGCTTGGGTCTTGGGAAGACTAACGAGGAGACCACACGGGTATCAGATTTAAAAATGTTTTGATATGGTACGTGAAGTTCAGAACTTAAATAACGACCAACCAAACTCATTCGACGTACCTCTCAAAAATTGTCGAGAAAATCGACTTTGCAGTTTTTCAAGTACATGTAGGTACCAGTAAATAAATCAATTAAAGAATCTGTTATGGTAGCTCAGGTGGTAGCGTTTCATATTTTATAAAAGGTTGTTAATAATGAATTTTTTAAAAATAAAACCACAAATTACATTTTTCACAGTATTGGCTTCACTATTAGTTGACGACGGTAATCTTTGATTGTTCAGTTTGTGAAAAGCTAAGACGCTGATTTGGTAAGTCATCTGCACAGTACTAACGGCTTTCCAAGCAGCTAACGTGCGGAACCATCGTTTTAGGTGACGACCAGGTATTCAGCTCGTCTACATACACATAAACAAAAACTAACACAACACGTGGAATTAGAGATCCAAAACTGTTTAACATCACGTAATTCTAAAACGGAAAAAAACAACCTGCCACACCGGGATTCGAACCATCGGCTCTATGGGTGTGAGCCAGAAAGCTGTCACCTGAGCTACACCGACAGTTGGTGCAAGTGTTTTGATTATTGGTACTTAGGTCTACTTGCAAAACTTCAAAGTCGATGAGAATTTTTGTGAGTTACGTCGATTGGTTTTGGCTGATTATTATTTAAGTTCTGAACTTCACGTACCATAAATATAAATAAATTCTAAAATCCGTTACCCATGTGGTCTCTTTGTAAGAGTCAGTTAACGTACTTATAAGTCAGTGATGAACTAGCTGACACTGGGCTGGGAGTCATCGGTGGGGTTTCTGGAGGTGGGGGTATAGGTGAGAAAAGATGACATTTCCAGTGAAGATGGATAAGCTAAGGGGTTGAGTCTACGGAACACGTGTAGGAAACGAGAGAGCTCCGAGTCCTCGACCGTTACTGCAGTGGTGTGGAAGACTAGGATTTACAATTAGGAGATTAGTTAGATTCTGAAGTATTGTCATCGGCAGAATGAACTCAAATAATTCGACTTCTTTCTGCCGGTTGAATAGTGGTAATAACAGAGGGGGTTTGTTCATATACTGTAGTAAGAATGTAGTGCCACGCAATAGCAACGTGACTTACCCGAAGCTATGGGATGGAAATCCGCAGGAACAGGGATAGAGGAAGGTGGCTGCAGCTATTGGAGTGTCCCAAAGTGTAAATTTCAAGATCTGAATGAGATATCAGAGAACAGGAACCGTTAAAAGAAGGCAAGGCCAAATTCGTCCACGGGGAACATAAGCAAGAGAAGACCGTTATCGCCGGTCAACAGGCTGTTGAGACAGGAGGGTAAATGCAACGCACCTGCAACTTAACCTCCCGGCAGCATCAAGACGTGCAGTATCAAAACAGACCGAAATAGTCTTCGGGACTGTGGTCTCAACGCACGGAGGGCTGTGGTAGTGCGTACCATTAGAAGCTCGACACCGTTTAGCCCACAGAGACTGGGCAAGGAACATAAGAATTATAGTCGTATTCACAGATGAGTCAAGATTTTGTGTTCAGCCGGAGAATCGTCGTTCTCATCTGGAGAGAATGTGGCACTCGGAACAATCCTGCATATGTGCAATAATCATGTAGGTATCATTGTGCGCCTCGGTTGCACAATGGTAGATTGCCAGGTTATAAATCCAAAGATCGCGGGTTCGATCCTCGCCAGGTCATACGATTTTTATCTGTAACGTTCCATTTCTTTCACATTCTGGCAGTATTTCTCATGTGAAAAATACCGAATAACACCGTGGTTCCGAATCCACGTTGAACTGTAGGTTCCCCCCTATAACTGGCTGGGTAAGTCAGTTTGACAGTCGGAGGAAGGCAACGGCATACCACCTCCAAAAACAGGCACTGTGGTGTTCAAACCAATCTTTGGATTGTTGACTGCTTTACCTTCTTTTTTTTATCATAGTAATGGAAGAATTATGCGGGTAACAGACAATATTGGCGGACGTAGGGATCTTTATGTTGTGCAGAATGGCGCTTTGACTTCTCAGAGGTATAGAGGCGAGATCCTTCGAACATTTGTGGTGCTATACGCTGGTGCCAAAGGGAATCGTTTCCTTCTAGTGGACGATAACGCTCGTCCCCACAGAGATGCACTGGTGGCCAGCATGTTTGAAGGTGAGGAAACTGAATGAAAGGAGTGGATAGCTTGTTCACATGACTGAAACCCGATTGAGAATGTCTGGGATGCATTTCGCAGACGCACTGCAGTCATACCAACTCCAACGGTTGGAAAGCTTGATATTGCTGTCATGGAAGTATGGACAAATATCTCTTAAGAGCTGGTTGATAACCTACTACTGTCCATGACACGCAGGTGTGCGACTGTACTGGCCGTCCGAGGTGATCACACACCATATTAGTGGGAAATAAGAATGAATTTTTCAGTATTATGGTAGCCTCATGGTACCTCGATCTAAGTAAACGCCATGTAAACCTCACGTAAGCAGTTGAGACAGCAAAATGTCGTACTGTATCACACCAATTGTAACCAAAATCTGAATAAAATACCATGCCATATGAATAATGCCATCTCACCAGATCCCCTAATTGCTTTGAACAGTGTTTGATTACGATACTGTGTACCTAGATCATCCAACATAGGCTAGTGTAACTGGCTGAATCTTCGAAGTATAGGTCTCTAGTCGAGAGCACAGATGGTGCTGTCTTTTGATGGTCACATTGGTGAATCTAGTGGTCTTCCGAAAAGAAATGTTCAAATGTTTGTTAAGCTTATGGGACTTAACTACGGGGTCATCAGTCCCTAAACTTACAAACTACTTATGAACTACTTACGAACTAGGACGGCACAAATATCCATGCCCGAGGGGGGATTCGAACCCCCGACCGTAGGGGCCGTGCTGACCGTGACTGGAGCGCCTCAGTCACCTCGGCCACCGCGGCCGGCAGTGGTCTTCCGACGGCACGGTTTCACGGAGGGTTGCACGCTAACGAAAGCACGGCTTCATGGAGGGTTATACGCCCTAACTTCAATGAGAATGTCGATGGCAGGTACTTCGGGTCCCCCTTCCTGATTAACGCCAGGTATCTGAGGGTGCTGACTCGTATCTTCAGAAAGGAAAGAGAATACCGACCGACTACACGTGGACACGGCAACCGGTAGCAGTGACTTCCGAGGATGGGTGCTCGGAGGTCATATTAGCAGCCGGGTGCGATCCAGCACACCCAAAAAGCTGTACCAGCCACCACGCCCCGTCTTCGGCACGCGCTGATACAGCGTTAACCAACAGCCAGAGGCGACGCTAAAGCACTAGATATACCGAGCTGAACAATCCGCCATTTTGAATCCCAAACACGACGACAGCAATGTATGCTTAGTGTGCTGCAGCGAAGTGAATCAGCGAATATTTTGTGATTTTATTGTTACACAGTGTGAAATGGTTGGTTGTGCAGCTCCAAACTGCTCAAATAATAGCAGACAAAGGTCGTTTTAAGTTTTATCGGTTTTCTTCACATACAGATCGGCGTAAAAGTTCGTTTGTAAATTCCAGACGAAGTATGGACGCCAAAATCGAGCAAACAATCTTTGTAACATTAAAAAGAAAATCTTTTTTATTTGTATTAGAAACAGTAAAGCTCAATGAAAATATAGGCCTACACATGTAAGCAATGGCTTATTTTAATTTTGCTATTTTATTAATATAACACGACATACGGTGTTTAAAGTTGGTTTTCTTGATTTTATTTATACCAAGGAAGAAGGTATTCTAAGGGCTGTTAATTGTATTTCAAGTGATGCTTGAGTGCAGCTAGCTTTACCCAGTTAGTAGTATTTAAATTATATTAATTCGCATTAGTACAGTGTTTAACTTAAATGTGACTCTCAACACGGAAATATGTAAGCCTAAGCCAAGCTGTGAATACGATGTCTGAAAAACAATAATAATAAACTGAACTTCGCAAAGAATGGGAACAGGAAAGAAGACGTACATGAAAGGCATTAAATTCATAACTTAGCATGCAACATTGACTTTATTTCCAAGTGCACGCTACCAGTGAGAGACTTTTTTAAGTCGTTATCTAACGTTACCAGACGTTGTAATTTATTAAACACATTTTTGACGTAAAATCTTCTCTGAAATATTGTGTGTGTAAAATATGCGAGACATTATAGGGGGCAATATGGGAAGTACAGTATCGCAATATTTAACATTATTCCGCAACTGTTTTCGTATGCAGCTCTTAGTTACGGTTAACGTATGTGGATGTACTATTTATAAACCAGAAAATGCGATAATTGCAACGTATTATGAACATATTTGATAAATATTTAGAAGGCAACATATGCTTTAATATGGATTGTAAATGAATGTGTCATATCTGTAAATACCCCTCTAATCACTATCTTTAAGTTGCTTGCTTCTTACAGTCAAATGTAAGCCAATAAATTTGCCATGCTGTAATAGTTTCTGCGTTAGGAAAATATATGTAATGACCGTAAGAGCATATTAAAAAGCGTAAGTTTTCCGTAGTCTATAAAAGCGCGCCTTCAACGTGGGATTCAAAATGGCGGATTGTTCTGCTTGTACTACACAGTGCTCTAGGCGACGCCGTCACGTCACGACTTGCTGACATCGTCCGACGTCAGTGAGAACCCTCAACGATGCCGTCTCGACGGCCAGCGGAGGCTGGCGTGCGTCCGGCTGAGAACAGTATTTCTCGATATTAAACAGATGTTGGTTTCATCATTATTTTCATACCATCAAAGGCTCTCACAGATTCCATCTATAATCCTGACGAGTAGACTGGATGTCTACAGATTTCGGTGCATCCAGCAGTGCTACAGTTTTGGTTTATTTGGGTGTGAATTGGCGGCTAGATTTACGGTGTGTGAACGTTGAGTACTTACAGCTAATTGGAGGATTCTGTCAAGTCCTGTGCTTGACTGTGAATGTTGTCCTGGTACTCTCGCAGAACATGAAGGGACAAGTTGATGCCATGTGGTCATTATGACTGAAGGATTCAGGTAGCCTGTTGACACTGGCGGTGCAGAGCTCTGGTTCAATCCTAGGAACTCTGTGCTCAAGTAGTATAATTCCAGCGACAGGAGCAGTGAAAACTGTTATGTATGTCTTTTCTGGTTTAAAAATTAGTTCATTTCCAGATGTGAGATGCTGTAAATAAGCCACATAGTGGCGCCAAAGGTCTAGACTGTGTATACCATTCTGGACAGTAAGGGAATCATTGACAGTTCACTACGATTCCCACGTATATTTCCAAGGGCATAGCTAAATATCCCTCAATAACTGATTGATAACGTCATACTGTCCATGCCACGCAAGGTGTGAAACTGTACTGGTCGTGTGAGGCGATCACACACCATATCAGAGGGTAAGGAGAATGACTTTTTCAATATTATGGTAGCCCTTGGTGACTCACTCTAAGTAAACGCCATATAAATCTGAAGTAAGAAGTTGCGACAACAAAATATCATACTGTCACACACAAATTACAACTTAAACAAATATCTGAATAAAATACGTTACTATTTGTATCTCACCCGATCCCCTAATTGTTTTCATCAGTGTAGAACCGGTTCAAAAATCAGATAACAGTTATAAGATCGAATGGCATGAAATTGACGTTTTGATTTGGAAGGTAGTAAGAAGGCTTTCCCAAATGTTATTCAATCTGTAAACTGAGCAAGCTGTGACGGAAAGCAAGGAGAAATTTGGAGAAGAAACGAACAGGTTGAAGCAATAAAAACTTAATTCTGATAGGGACTGCAAAGGACTGTAACAGCAATTAAATGACAATCTCCTGAGAGGAAGATTTAAGATGGATATTGACAATAGCAAAAGAAGTGTAATAGCATATTCCTGAAGGAACTAAGGAAACGAGAGATTAAAATTAGTAGACGAGGTTTGTTATTTGGGTAGGAAAATATCTTATGATGTTCGAAGTAGAGAAAGTATCTACTGTAGAACGACTATGTGAAGAAAAGCTTTTCTGAAGAAGAGATATTGTTGACATCGATTATTAATTTAAATATTAGGGGCTCTGTTTCGAAAGTATTTATATGAAGTGTAGTACGGCAGTAAAACGTGAACGGTAAGAACTTCAGTGAGATAAATGATAGGAAGTTCTGAAATTCTGTGCCACGTTAGATTGCTGAAGATTAGATGGGTGGACTGCATAGTTTATGAGAAGGTACTAAAGAGAGAATTACGAAATTTCTGTGGTATCTTGACTAAAAGAAGAGATCGATTTGTAGTACACATAGTGAGGCTTCACGGAATTGTTAATTTAGACGTGATAGAAGTTTGTGTGTGTGTGTGTGTGTGCGCGCGCGCGCGCGCGCGCGCGCGCACACACTTGTTTCTTTGTGTGTGTGTGTGTGTGTGTGTGTGTGTGTGTGTGTGTGTGTGTGTGAGGGAAAGGGAGACGAATGCAGCAAGCTGGTTCAAAAGGACCGAGGTTGCTGTAATTTATGAAGGAAGGGAGGATGGGGTAGCGTGAAGAACTGCTTAAAACTGTCTTTCGATCGAAGACCTCAACACCAGTGTACAATGTATCTGAAAAAAAAAAAAAAAAAAAAAAAAAAGTGTTATAACCAAAATATCCACGGGTGTACTGCCGGTCTTAGTGTCCAACGGGCACAATACATGTCGCCATCATCAGGTGAACTGACTGACTGAGCTCCTGGAAACGCGCCGGCAAGGAGATCCGCACGCTACGGCTGCTCGAAGGGAACTGGGTTCTAGCCCGGTAGCGGGCCATTTAAATACCCTCGGTCTGCGGAGCGACCCCTCCGCGGTCCGCGCCCCGCGCCGCGGCCGCGCAGTGGAACCGATTACGCCGCCGTCTGAGATGACGTCGGTGTGAGGGCTCTGTCCGCCGTAGTCGTCACTTCGTTACGTTTGCTAGATTTACTCTTAATTAACCCAATCGCTGGTTCCCAAGCTTTGCTAAGGTTATAGCCACAGTCACGGTTTATGAGGTCGTCACTTGTGCGAATTTCAATGGCCTCTCTAACGACGCAGTCCCAGTATCTCGACGTCTGTACCAGAGTCCTAATGCCTTCATAGTCCATCGCATGATTCTCCGACAAACAATGTTCAGCGACCGCCGACTTGCTCGGATACATCAATCGTGTGTGCCTCTGGTGTTCAAGGCAACTATCCTCGACGGTACGCATCGTCTGTCCAATATATGACTTTCCACACTGACACGGAATCTGGTACACACCGGCCTTCCTCAAACCGAGATATCTTTGGCGCTCCCCACCAGTGCACGAATTTTATTCGGCGGAAAAAAAACAGTTCCAACCTGGTGTTTTTTTTTTCAAAATGCGCGGCCGCGGCGCGGGGCGCGGACCGCGGAGGAGTCGCTCCGCGGGCCGAGGGTATTTAAATCGCCCGCTACAGGGCCAGAACCCAGGTCCCTTCGAGCAGCCGTAGCGTGCGGATCTCCGTGCCGGCGCGTTTCCAGGAGCTCAGTCCGTCAGTTCACCTGATGATGGCGACATGTACGATCGCCGAAATATTGTGCCCGTTGGACACTATAGACCGGCAGTACACCCGTGTATATTGTGATTATCAAATACGCCGGGAGAAACTGGAGAATAACATCATGTGTTATAACGGTCAGGCGTTGTACGCGCATCAGGAGACGAAGTGCCTGCTTTCCAACGATTTCTGTCAAGGCAGGAAAGCTCACCTTCTCCGGGGAGACGGTGCCCGCGATGCTGGTGGTGATGTAGTTGAGCTCCTCGGCGGTGATGCGCGGGTGCCTGTCGGGAGAGTCGTAGACCGTCAGGAACCACAGCACGCTCCACACGGCCACGACGCCGCCGGCGATGTAGAAGCTCGCCTTCCAGCCCAGCGACTCGATGATGGCCGACAGGATGGGCCACGTCACCACCGTGCCGAAGGTGCCCCCTGCGAACCGTTACCGATTCTGTCGTACCAGTGTGGTTTCTACGATCAGCCAGAACATTTCAACTCGTCCAGGCGTTAGCAGCCTCACCTGGTGAGCAATGACAAGTACGGGTCAAAAATTATCCGCAATGTAGCCGTAATTTTTACTGCAATATAAATACGACACAATGCCTGAGTCGACCACACTAGTGAGAAGGGGGCAAGATCAGTAATATAGGTAGGATGAGCCATTACAGCAAACTTGAGCTTCCGAAGCATTTCCGCACTGTGGGCACCTGTAGGTGGATGGATATTGACCTGTAACAACACAACGTTTCGAAAATAGTCAAATGTTCAAACAACTTACGGGTATGCTGCCGGGTGACGTCGACAACCGCCGATATTGACTGCAGAGTCAACACAACCAAAGATGACCACCACATTAAGAACTCGGCGGATTTCTTACATCGATTGCAGGGATTGCGTTTGAATGAATCTCATATTTTAGTGAGTTTTGATGTTGTGTCTCTCTTCACTCGCGTTCCTCTGTAAGATTCGTTGCAGCTAATTGAGGTGCAGTAGCCGAGCGGTCTAAAGCACCTCGCTGCGGAGCGCGAGGTTGCTCGCCGTGGAGGTTCGAGTCCTCCCTGAGGCATGGGTGTGTGTGTTTGTCCGTAGGTTAGTTTACCTGGTCCGATAGATTTACAGACATTTGAACAAATCTTTTTCGACATGTGCTGATTTCCACTTACTTTTTATTCAATGGTCAGTACTATGAACAAACTGATGGAGTTGCAATGGGAAGCCCGTTGTCACCTACTGTGACCATTTTTTTATGGAGGGTTTCGAGGAACGGGCTTTAGTGTCCGCGACTGTGAAACCTGCGTGTTTTTTCAGATATGTAGACTACACTTTTGTCGTTTGACCTCATGGTATTGATAATTTAAATGGTTTTTTGGAACACCTAAATTCAATCCACCCGAATATTCAGTTCACTATGGAGGTGGAAAAGAATGGCTGTCTTCCTTTGCTTGATGTGTTGGTCAGAAGGAAAGTTGATGGTACATTGGGACATTCTGTTTATGGGAAGCCTACTCACACTGATTCGTATCTGAGAGGTGATAGTTGTCACCATCCAGCTCAGCGTGAAGGAGTACTTCGTACCTTGGTTCACAGGGCACATGTCATTTCAGACTCTGAAAGTTTGTCAGCTGAGTTGTCCCATCTCGAGGAGACCTTTCGTCAGAATGGTTACAGTGAGAGACAGATAAAACGTGCATTGCGCTATCAGCCTTATGTGCAACGGGTGAGTGACGATAGTAATGACGTAGCACCTAAATCTATGGCCTTTTTGCCTTACGCAGGAAGCATTTCCAACAAGATTGGTCGTATTTTGCGGAAATATGATGTGAAATGTGTTTTTCGACCACTTTCTACGATAAAGGCCCTATTGGGGTCCGTAAAGGATGATCTTGGTTTGCGTAAGGCAGGTGTATACGGTATTCCTTGCAGTTGTGGCATGTCATATATTGGTCAGAAAATCAGGACTGTGGAGGACCGGCTATTGAACTTAAACGTTGCACGCGCTTACAACAGCCAAACAATTCCGCTGTTGCAGAACATTGTCTTGGCACCGGTCATAAAATGAAATACAACAACACGGAGATTCTGGCATGCACTTCCACCTACTGGGATAGTGTTATTAAGGAAGCTGTTGAAATTAAACTAGCAAGCGACCTTATAAACAGTGGTGGTGTTTTTTGTTTAAATTCTGCTTGGAATCCGGCACTGTCTCTCGTCAAAAAACAGAGGGACAAAATTAATGCTGTCTCACCTGTTGATTAACAGTCACTATCGATATTTTTAATGTTTGGTCATCTTTGGTTGTGTTGACTCTGCAGTGACTTGTACTGTGTGTGTTATCTTCCTTGTTTACCCTTTGCAAACCGAGGTATTAAATACGCTTGCACATTGCTTCCTTAAGTGCAGTTGTGCCTTGAAAATGGCAGCGTGTCCTCCTGCCGAAACATCGGCGGTTGTCGACGACGTCACTCGGCAGCATACCCGTAAGTTGTCTGAACATTCATTACGCCGGGAAAAGTTAAGGTTTCACAAATGTTCAAATGTTTGTAATTCTTATGGGACCAAAAGTACTTTGATCATAAGTCCCTAGACTTACGAACTGCTTGAAATAAGTTAAACTAACCTAAGGACAACACATACATCCATTCCCGAGCGGGGGATTCGAACCCCCGATGCGGGAGACCGCGCGATCCGTTACATCCTTCCCTGTGCGTCACACTTGTGCGGCAGATTTTTAATTTCTCAATCTATTAGTAGATACTCCGTTGTGACAAGTCACTATTCCCGGTTTGTGCCGCCAGTCTTTGATGAATTTTGGCATCTGATACACCTTCCGACCACTTTCGTTCGTGTTTGGTGCAAACTTTTAATGCGGCAGCCGTGAATTATGTGCAACCACAGGAAGACAAATGGAGGAATTGGGATCAAACTTCCATAGCATGGCGAGGACATCTTAACAATAAAATACAATAGGACAGCATTCAGTATGAACATTCTAAAAAATGTTTTAGCTACATTGCGGATATTTTTTACTTACCCTCGCAGTCGCGTGTATCTGACTTCACAAGTAGGAACAGTGAGTGTACTGTCCGTGGGAAGAATGGGGAAGGTGAGCGATGTATCTGACTACGAGCAGATTGTGATGAACCGGTGTTTCGGAATGATAATTTTGGAAACAGCTCAACTTGTCTGGTATTCGAGAAGTGCTGTGGCGAGTGTCTTCAACAAGTGTCGCAACGAAGGCGAACGAACGGCCAAACGTCAAGGGGTTACTCTCAGTACAGATGGGCGTCGGAGGTCAGGCGGCGAACTGTGACGGAACTGATGTCACAGTGGGTAGAGTACGAGTATTTCTGAGTGCACAGTGCACCCAGCTCTCCTGCCGACAGGCCTCTGAAGCCGATGACCCATGCCTGGGCCAATGCTAACACCTCGGCATCTGATACTGCGACTGAAAGGGACGCGTGAGCATTGTCACTAGACGTTGCCGCAGTGGCAGAGCGCTGCATGGTCTGGTGACTTCAGACACCTTCTTCATCATGCCATCGCCTTCCAGGGTAACAGCTTCCAGACAGACAAGCTTGCGGCGACTCAGTTGTGACCCGGGCAATATTCACGCGGCCATACATTGGTCCAGTGGACCTCGTATAAAGCACCGTGATGGCCAAACTTAGGGTACACCCTTCATGAGGATCATGTTTCCCCACGGCAGCGGCATTTTTCAACAAGGTAATGCGCCTTGTCAGGAATGTGATGATTTTAGGAACACAGTGGCTGGTTGCTGTTGTTGTGCTGCCCGCCCCCACCGCAACTGGTACATTTGAACATTATCATCAACATCATTAGAGACTGACTATGCCTTTCAGCTTTCAGTCTAGAACATAGTACATCTAATAAAATTCCTCCATGATCCCCTATTCAATGCTAACGTTGATGCCTCGTCTGATTTTAGGCCTTTTACTTCAAAAGCATTCATCACCGAATCTAAATACTTTCTTCTTGGTCTACCTCGACGCCTCTGACCCTCTACTGAGCCTCTTTGGTAACCCTGCTTCTGCCATGCGTGTAACATGACCCAACCATCTCAGCCTGTTTGTTCTAACTGCTTCACCTATTGTGTTAATTCCCAGTTTTTCTTTGATTTCCTCATTATGGACACCCTCCTGCCATTGCTCCCATCTATTAGTACCTGCAATCATTCTTGCCACTTTCTTATCTGTAACTTCTACCTTATGAATAAGGTAACCTATATGCATCCAACTTTCACTACCATACAACACAGTTGGTCGAAAGATACAGCGGTGCACTGCTAACTTAGTCTTGGTGCTTACTTCCTTCTTCCAGAAGAGAGTAGATCTTTGCTGAGCACTCACTGCATTAGTTTTGCTACACCTCGATTCCAGTTCTTTCACCGTGTTGCCATCCTGTGAGAAAATTCATCCCAGGTACTTGAATGTCTACCTGTTATAACTTTGTTCCTCCTATTTGGGCTCAATCTGTTTAAATTTCTTTCCCACAGACATTAATTTCGTTTTGGAGATGTTTATCTTCATATCGTAACCCTTACACCTCTGATCGAGCTCTGAAATATTAATTTGCAACCTTTCAATCAAATCTGCCATTAGAACTAAGTCATCCGCATATGCGAGACTGCTTATTTTGTTGTCACCTATTTTAATCCCGCCTTGCCAGTCTACTGTTTTCAACATATGACCCATGAATAGTATGAACAACAGTGTTGACAGGTTACAGCCTTGTCTTACCTCTGAAACTATCTTGAACCATGAGTTTAATTTGCCATCTATTCTAACTGCCGCCTGACAGTCTACGTAAAGTTCTTTAACTGCCTGCAGAAGTTTGCCTCCTATTCCATAATGTAGAACTGACAATAGCTTCCTCCTAGGAACACGTTTATAGGACTTTTCTAGATCTGTAAAACATGATACAATTCCCTGTTCCACTCATAACACTTCTCCATTATCTGCCATAAACAAAGATCTGGTCCTGACAGCATCTAAGAGGCCTAAAACCACACTGATTATCATCTAACTTGTCCTCAGCTGATACTCGCAGTCTCCTTTCAACAATACCTGAGAATATTTTTCCTAAAAAGCTAATTAAAGAGATACCTCGATAGTTGCTACGTCTTTTCTGTACATTTGAACACGATCGAATAAATCTAAGATGTGACTAAACTTGTTGTCAGTGGTCATCGCCAGTCCCCCCCCCCCCCCCCCCGGCTCCAACTAGGACAGTGCAAAATACTCGCGTTCGAACATGCTCGAAATTTCCCGTTAAAGTATCGAACTGTTCGAACACTCAGACAACAAATGACTAGCGCTGCTTATCTGCAACCGAACGTGGGAAACGTTGAAGCTACCGGGCTATAGCTGTGCTTGAACTAATTTCATAGGAAGTATAAGTCCATGTAAAAGAAAAGAAGGGAATCACTATGGAAAACTGTACATTTCACAATAATAATAATTAACCAAAACGCTGCTATTTAATATTACTTATTTAAACACAACTTTAAATTTAAAGTTATTGTTGTTGTGGTCTTCAGTCCGTAGACTGGTTTGATGCAGCTCTCCACGCTACCCTGTCCTGTGCAAGTCTCTTCATCTGAGAATACGTCCGGCAACCTACATCCTTTTGAATCTGGTTACTATATTTGTCCCTCGGTCACCCCCTACGATTCTTACCCCACACGTTTCCTTCTAATGCTAAGTTGACAATTCCTTAATGTCTCAGAATGTGTCCAACCAGTCTATCCCTTCTCTTAATCAGGATATGCCAGAAACTCCTTTTCTCCCCGATTCGGTTAAACACCTCCTCATTAGTTACGTGACATACCCATCTAATTTTCATCATTCATCTGTAGCACCATATTTCAAAAGCTTCTATCATCTTTTTATCTGATCTCCTTATCGTCCAAGTTTCACTCCCAAACAATGCTACACTCTAAACAAATGTTTTCAGAACGGACTTCTTAACATTTAAAATAATATTGGATGTTAGCAAGTTTCGCTTCTTTAGAAACGCCTTTCTTCCCATAGCCATTGTGTATTTTATATCTCCTTTACTTCGGCCATCAGAAGTTATCTTGCTACGCAAATAACAAAAGTCATCTACTACTTTTATTGTCACATTACCTAATCAAATTCCTTCAGCATCGCCTGATTTTCTGACATTGCATTCCATTATTTTCGTTTTACTCTTGTTAATTTTCATCTTATATCTACCTTTCAAGACACTGTCCATTTCAATCAATTTCTCTTCCAGATCTTTTGCGGTCTCTGACAGAATTACTATGTCATCAGCAAATCGCAATGTTTTTATTTCTTCTCCTTGAACTTCAATGCCCTCTCCAAATTTCTCCTTCCATTCCTTCACTGCCTGCTCAATGTACAGATTGAGCAACATCGGGGAAAGGGTACAACCCTGTCTTACTTCCTTCCCATCCTCTGCGTCCCTTTCTTGCCCTTCGACTCTAATAACCGCTGTCTGGTTTTTGTATAGGTTGAATATAACTCTTCGCTCCCTATATTTTACCCCTGCTACCTTCAGAATTTGGAATAGTGTATTCCAGTCGACATTGTCAAAAGCTTTCTCCAAATCGACAAACGCTAAAAACGTATGTTTCCCTTTCCTTAGCCTATCTTCTAAGATAAGTCGTAATGTGAGTATTGGCCCCCGTGTTCCTACATTGGCCAAACCTACCTGTGTTATAATTCCTATTTCCTTATTGACGGCATATGCATCTAAACCTAATCTGGCAAGACTGTAGAACATGCACGAAAAGTATGCACGCTTATGTGCTGCGGGATGACAAGAATCTGAAGCAGTGATAACATCAGATGTAGTAGTTGTTGTTGTGGTCTTCAGTCCGCAGACTGGTTTGATGCAGCTCTCCTCGCTATCCTTTCCTATGCACGTCCCTTCATCTGAGAATACGTTCGGCAACCTACATCCTTTTGAATCTGCTTACTATATTCGTCCCACGGTCACCCCCTACGATTTTTACCCCACACGTTTCCTTCTCATGCTAAGTTGACAATTCCTTAATGTCTCAGAATGTGTCCAACCAATCTATCCCTTCTCTTAGTCAGGATATGCCAGAAAATCCTTTTCTCTCCGATTCGGCTAAGCACCTCCTCATTAGTTGCCTGATCTACCCATCTAATTTTCATCATTCGTCTGTAGCACCACATTTCAAAAGCTTCTATCATTTTCTTACCTGAACTCCTTATCGTCCAAGTTTCACTCCCATACAATGCTACACTCCAGACAAACGTTTTCAGAAAGGACTTCTTAACATTTATACTAATATTCGATGTTAACAAGATTCGCTTCTTCAGAAACGCTTTTCTTCCCATAGCCATTCTGCATTTTATATCTTCTTTACTTCGGCCATCAGAAGTTATCTTGCTACCCAAATAACAAAATTTATCTACTACTTTTATTGTCTCATTACGTAATCTAATTTCTTCAGCAATGCCTGGTTTTCTGACATTCCATTCCATTACCTTCGTTTTACTCTTGTTAATGTTCATCTTATATCTTCCTTTCAAGGCACTGTCCATGCCATTCAATTGCTCTTCCAGATCCTTTGCGGTCTCTGACAGAATTACTATGTCGTCGGCAAACCGCAATGTTTTTATTTCTTCTCCCTGCACTTTAATGCTCTCTCCAAATTTCTCCTTCCATTCCTTCACTGCCCGCTCAATGTACAGATTGAACAACATCGGGGAAAGGGTACAACCCTGTCTTACTTCCTTCCCATCCTCTGCGTCCCTTTCTTGCCCTTCGACTCTAATAACCGCTGTCTGGTTTTTGTATAGGTTGAATATAACTCGTCGCTCCCTATATTTTACCCCTGCTACCTTCAGAATTTGGAAGAGTGTCTTCCAGCCGACATTGTCAAAAGCTTTCACCAAATCGACAAACGCTAAAAACGTAGGTTTCCCTTTCCTTAGCCTATCTTCTGAGATAAGTCGTATTGTGAGAATTGCCTCCCGTGTTCCTACATTTCTCCTAAATCCAAACTCATCTTCCCCCAGGTCGGATTCCACAAGTTTTTCCATTCGTCTGTAAATAATTCGTATTAGTATTTTGCAACCATGACTTATCAAACTTATAGTTCTGTAATTTTCACATTTGTCTAGAAGAGAGTGACATATGTCTGAATCTCCAGAGAACGACCTGTTATGAAAGTGGTCTTGAAACTAGCGGAACCATCAACATCGACGGCCAGGATTTGAACAAAACCACCGTGTTCAAATCCCTTGGATCCATGAGAACATCTTCGAATTACTCCAACCTTGATACGCGCATGAGAGTAAATGCAGCATGGCTGAAATGGAGACAGGTCGCTTGTGTTCTCTGTGACAAAAGGATGCCTGTACATCTCAAGGCAAAAAATTTATAAATCCGTAGTGCGTTCAGTAGACCTCTACGTGATAGAATGCCGATCTTTGACGAGAAAGTAGGGACAGGCTCTCTACACAATGGGGATGAAAATGTTGCGATGGTCCCTTGGATTGACTCGCTACTACCATGCAACAAATAACTATGTCCGCCAAAGATTTGATGTAGTCCCAATCATAGAGAATGCAAGAGAGGCTCGTCTTCGGTGGTACGGTCACGTCATGAGGAAAGAGTGCGATTCGGCAGATCGCTCTAGAGGTGGATGGACAACATCAAGGAGGACATGTGCGCTGCGGATCTCAGCCCTGAAGACGTCCACAACAGAGCTCTGTGGAGGAGACGTAGCAGAAGAGCAGACCAAGAAATGGAAAAAATGCTAGGAAAGAAGAAGAAGAATAAGAGAAGAACGCACAAGAGCTCATTTTATATTGAGGAGAGTTTCCTGCACATGACATAAAATTTCAAAAATACACCACAAAACACGAGATTAGAAATGTGATGAAATATATCTATCTCAAGACAGGTTAGCACCAAGAGACGAACTTACCCAAGACACACGACCCAAGAAAGACGGTAAAGTAGAACGTATGGAGTTCCTTGAAAAGACTGGGTTCTAGAGTTGCAAGAAGGATGTGCAGCATGCACAGATGCGGACTGTTAGACGATCCGGGGCTGTGTGGTTGTGGCCGAGAACAGACGACTGCCTGCCTTTTGCAGTGTGAAGCGGGCGCACAGTCCAACGCAAGCTAGAGACATAGCCCCACAACTGCCCGTGCCACGTCACACCGACCAGGCCGCGGCCGCCAGCTGAATGGCTGGCCGCTACGAGGCAGTGGGCAGTGCACCGGCGGCCAGCCATTCAGCTGGCTCGTCTGTTATGAGGCCTTGTCCCTAGGTAGTGTTGCACAGTCGCAGAGCTCATGAAGGATGTTCCAAATGTCCCAGATGTGGCCATTATTTGTTCCTAAATATCTTATTAATACAACGTTTTCATATTACATATGACATTTATGCTAAATTTTCGTTTATATATTTTATCATTTCATAGAATTTGACAACTTTTAGTCGAAAAGTCGTAGTCCCGATAATTCTACATGATGCGTGTAAAACCTATGCAGAGCTTCACAAACACACGTTATCTGTACAATCTATCCTTTGATTTTTTTTTATTTGCATATACACTGCTGGAAACAATTAGGGGACCATTTGAGATATCACACACAATTATAATTTGTCTGTAATACAGGACGATATTTTACTGCCTCACCTCTTTTCTTGAAGTTTACATGGCGTTCACTTAGAACGAGGTACCACGCGGCCATGATATAGTGATAAAGCGTTGCTCTATGATATGATGTGTGTGATCACCTCGGATGGCCAGCACATCTACGTGGCATTGATAGCATCAGTTTATCCATCTCCTCTTGAGGCATCTGTGACCATTCTTCCATTAGTGCAATATCCACTTCTGCAATCGTTGTGGGAGGCACTGGTCTGGTTATAATGCGTCTGCCAAGTGCATGCCACTCATGCTCAATTGGGTTTAAGTCCAGTGAACAAGTTGGCCACTCCAGTCGTTCCATATCTTCAGCTTCACGCATTTGGAGCACCAGTGCAGCTGTGTGCGGACGACCGTCAGTGTCCACTAGAAGGAAGCCACCATCTCCTATGGCACCAGCGTAGAGCCCAACAAAATTTCGAAGGATCTATGAGCGATCAAACCACCATTCTCAACGACGTAGAGGTCCGTACGTCCGCCAATAATGACACATTCCACACCATTCGTCCACCACAAAGATATGGTGTTGTTTCCTGCTCATAAGCAGGATTGTTTCGAATTCCACGTTCTCTCCAGATGAGGGAACGACGACTGTCTGGCTGAACACAAAATCGTGACTCATCTGTGTACAGAACCCGTCACCTATCGTTACGACTCCACTCCTGATGTTTTTCCACCCAGGTTCTGCGGGCTAAACGGTGCCGTGGCTTTAACGGGACACACTCCATAGTCTATGTGTGTAGAGGCCTCATTCGCAAAGGCGATTTCGGTCTGTCTGTGTTGGTATTGCGCCCCCTGTTGCTGCCTGGAGTCTACGTTGTAGCAGACTTGCAGTCAGCCTCCTGTCTCGATGGGCCGATAAGCTTCCCATGGCTCTCTATGCCAAAGCTTCAGGTAAGTCAAATTATTGTTGCATTGCACTACCAGCTACTACATTATCTGAACTCAACTGCTTGTGTAATTCGTGTGGTACAGTAAGCAGAAGTCTTCCACACTCAACATTCTCTGCAGCAACTTTCTGTTATTACTACTATCTAGGTTGCCTTAATGTAGTTGACTCCATTCGTTAGGGAGCCGAGAGAAAGACGTCGACCCATTTTAGTTCATTCTGTCAATGAGAATACTTCAGAGCCTGGATATGTCTACGGATTCCCTAATTGTTTTGATCAGTGTACATCATCAGTTTGATGTTTGTTACACAGTTGTCCACATTTGGTTCCCAGCAACTTGCACCATTTCTCAAACAAAGAAATGGCTTGCATGGCAGCACTCTGAATCGCTCGAGGATCTCAAGGGGAGGGTCAAAGGGTGGCTGCACTCACAGGTGGCAGAGTCCTGTGAAGAAGGGTTTTAAAATCTCTTGAAGCTGTATGAAAAAGCTGTTGAAAAATAGCTGAAATGGTGAACGTTAACTAGTATGAGAGAAAAATCCTTTCAATGAAAAAGAATTACAAGTTACTTTCCTACTAGCTGGAAACCCGGCGTTACCGGAGTATTTATTTATTTATTCAAGCCTTGAGTTAGTACTTCTCCTATCCCATATCTCTGTGCCCATCTTCTTTTTTGTAATGATATGTTATATTTATCAGCGATTATATAAGGCTATCTGGCATAATATACAAAATTTTAAGTACAGTATCCAAACAAAGAAAGATAGTAATAAAAATAAAAATGAAATGTAATATTCATTAAAGTCACAGTCTTTCTGTAAACAATATTTCTTGTTACTTTTCCAGAATCTAATACGTAGGTATTGTCTTTGGTGGGGCCACCCCTGAGCAAGTGACATAAAGCTGTCCGTGTGAGAAACATGCACATGTCACATCCACTTCACAGTATTGAGTAGATTGCCCTGTGCTTTAATAATCGTAAATGGAGAAGCAAGTCTCAATGGAAACTGCAGTCTCTTGAAGTTAAAAGCCAGATCTGTCTGTCTCTTCCTTTCCGTATACATCTATAGAAGTCTCTTGCTATCGCCTGCATCCGTGTGTGCTTCAGAACTCAAAGGAATTTCCTTAAGTTGAGTGGAATAGTGTTGCATAATGTGACAGGTTTTTACGCATCTCAGTACATTTGATCTCACATTTATTGAATTACATGTTGTACAATTGTATAATTTTGCGGTTATATATTGATTTGTGTAAGTGCTGTATGTCGGTAAAATCCGTTTCGAACAGAGTTAATTGTAAAGAAGTAATACATTAAAACCTGATGCATGTTGGGGCAGTTTTCAGTGAACGTTGCTGTTTTGTCCTTACATCTCATGAACTACGTGTTGTATTGTGATTTTTTTTTCTAAAGTACATTCATCTGTATGTGCGTATACTATCTGTAAAATTTTTTGCGACGACAATTTGTAGTGTAGAAATTATAATCTGCACTGTCATACCGAATGCCGTAGTTTTGTTCCATGAACAGCGGAAAGTAGTAAGCGAGAAACTTTTTTCTTTTCATTATTTTCTTGTGATTGTCAGCGAAAAAATTTAATATAGTTTTAAAATTATGTTTAAAGTTTGTTGCAAGTCGCTAAGTGGTGTCATTCTCATACAGTGTATTTATAAAATCTCGTCTCATTATGTGGCAGTTTCTTTCAACTCCTAATGTTTATGACGTTATATCTCCTGAACTATATGTTTCATGTGATTCTTACTCCTACATAAACTGTTATCTCACGTAAGTAATATGTGTACCAAATGTGGTTGAAATCGGTCCAGTAATTGGAGAAAATGAGTAGGAATGTAGCTTAATGGACAGTTTTGTGCTCATCTCAATGTTTATGTCGTCATATCTCGTGAACTATTTGCTGTACGAGAATCTTACACTTAAGGCGACCGCCCTCATGGATTGAAGCTTACGTGTGCAAAATTTCATAAAGATTGGAAGAAAATGGTAGATTTGTATGCAATACATACACACAAACATACGGACACTCTGGTTTATATATGTTACAGGCCAAACCCGATTTTAGGATGAACTAGTTTCGCCTAGGCCAAACCAGTTCTCCCTACATGCGATAGGACAAACCAGTTTAGTCTAGGCAAAACTAGTTCATCCTGTTACCGATAGGACAAACCAGTGTAGCCTAGGCCAAACTAGTTCATCCTGTTAACGACAGGAGAAATCAGTTTGGCCTAGGTCGAATCGGTTTATCCTAGTTAGAATTTACATGCTTTAGGACAAACTGGTACGTCCTAGTCTGAACTAATTTCGCCTACTTTGTATCTTCTATAAGCTTTTCAAAGCAAACTGAATAAAGGAATATAAATAGAATTGTCAATGGGATTTATAAAAGTGATTTATTAACGAATCAGTAATTTTAAATCTGTATCAACTTACAGTATATTCATCCACAGATATCACTTTATCTGAAATTTGCTTATTTACTTATTTTTGCAACATTTACTCTGGTGGCACTTAGAATGGCACAGGACTTTGTTCCTCTTACAAATGCATTTGTTTGTTGTAAAGTCTTTCATGCAGCTGCATTTCACGAAGCCTTGCCATGATCCAACAGAATGTTTTGTGGCTGCAGTCCTTAAAAATATTTCAATATCCTGGTTAATATCGCACACATCTAAAAACTTCTGAACCAGACGTCGAAATCAGTCCTAAAAATTAAAAAAAAATGTTAAAACATTATTTTTACAGAAAAGTATGGGAAATCGTAATAAAATTATACCTGCAATAATGTTTTTCAAGATCAAAATATCCACGGGTGTACTGCCAGTCTATAGTGTCCAACGGGCACAATATTTCGGCGATCATACATGTCGCCATCATCAGGTGAACTGACGGACTGAGCTCCTGGAAACGCGCCGGCACGGAGATCCGCAAGCTACGGCTGCTCGAAGGGAACTGGGTTCTAGCCCGGTAGCGGGCCATTTAAATACCCGCGGCACGCGGAGCGACCCCTCCGCAGTCCGCGCCCCGCGCCGTGGCCGCGCAGTGGAACCGATTGCGCCGGCGTCTGAGAAGACGTCGGTGTGAGGGCTCTGTACGCCGTGGTCGTCACTTCGTTACGTTTGCTAGATTTACTCTTAATTAACCCAATCGCTGGTTCCCAAGCTTTGCTAAGATTATAGCCAGAGTCACGGTTTATGAGGTCGTCACTTGTGCGAATTTCAATGGCCTCTCTAACGACGCAGTCCCAGTATCTCGACGTCTGTACCAGAATCCTAGTGTGTTCATACTCCATGGCGTGATTCTCCGACAAACAATGTTCAGCGACCGCCGACTTGCTCGGATACATCAATCGTGTGTGCCTCTGGTGTTCAACGCATCGATCCTCGACGGTACGCATCGTCTGTCCAATATATGCCTTTCCACACTGACACGGAATCTGGTACACGCCCGCCTTCCTCAAACCGAGATCATCTTTAGCGCTCCCCACCAGTGCACGAATTTTATTCGGCGGACAAAAAACAGTTCCAACCTGGTGTTTTCTCAAAATGCGGGCGATCTTCCCTGAGAGTGCGCCGGTATATGGAACGAACGCAGTGCCTACATCCTCCCTTGCGTTTTCATCCGTTTCCACAGGTTGTGTTGTAGTGGTTGGGCGGAGAGCCCACTGAATCTGCCACTCTGAGTACCCATTTTTTCGAAATACAGTTCTCAGGTGTTCCAATTCCTGGGGTAGACTCTCTACGTCGGAGATAGTGCGCGCCCTATGTACTAGAGTTTTAAGTACCCCATTCCTCTGTGAAGGGTGGTGACAGCTGTCTGCGTGTAAATACAGATCAGTGTGCGTTGTCTTCCGATATACACTATGACCCAGGGTGCCGTCAGCTCTTCTCTTGACCAAGACGTCAAGGAACGGCAATTTACCCTCCGTTTCAGTCTCCATAGTGAATTTGATGTTGGGGTGTATGGAGTTCAGATGTGTAAGGAAGTCAAGGAGTTTATCCATACCATATGGCCAGATGACGAAAGTGTCGTCCACATAACGGAAAAAGCAAGTAGGTTTCCAGAAAGATGTTGCAAGGGCTTCCTCCTCGAAATTCTCCATGTATAAATTTGCGACCACAGGGGAGAGTGGGCTACCCATGGCGACTCCCTCCGTTTGTTCGTAGTATTCGCCATTGAAAAGAAAATACGTGGAGGTCAAGACATGCCTAAAAAGTTCGCCCTAGTACATAGGGCGCGCACTATCTCCGACGCAGAGAGTCTACCCCAGGAATTGGAACACCTGAGAACTGTATTTCGAAACAATGGGTACTCAGAGTGGCAGATTCAGCGGGCTCTCCGCCCAACCACAACAACACAACCTGTGGAAACGGATGAAAACGCAAGGGAGGATGTAGGCACTGCGTTCGTTCCATATACCGGCGCACTCTCAGGGAAGATCGCCCGCATTTTGAGAAAACACCAGGTTGGAACTGTTTTTTGTCCGCCGAATAAAATTCGTGCACTGGTGGGGAGCGCTAAAGATGATCTCGGTTTGAGGAAGGCGGGCGTGTACCAGATTCCGTGTCAGTGTGGAAAGGCATATATTGGACAGACGATGCGTACCGTCGAGGATCGATGCGTTGAACACCAGAGGCACACACGATTGATGTATCCGAGCAAGTCGGCGGTCGCTGAACATTGTTTGTCGGAGAATCACGCCATGGAGTATGAACACACTAGGATTCTGGTACAGACGTCGAGATACTGGGACTGCGTCGTTAGAGAGGCCATTGAAATTCGCACAAGTGACGACCTCATAAACCGTGACTCTGGCTATAATCTTAGCAAAGCTTGGGAACCAGCGATTGGGTTAATTAAGAGTAAATCTAGCAAACGTAACGAAGTGACGACCACGGCGTACAGAGCCCTCACACCGACGTCTTCTCAGACGCCGGCGCAATCGGTTCCACTGCGCGGCCACGGCGCGGGGCGCGGACCGCGGAGGGGTCGCTCCGCGGGCCGCGGGTATTTAAATGGCCCGCTACCGGGCTAGAACCCAGTTCCCTTCGAGCAGCCGTAGCGTGCGGATCTCCGTGCCGGCGCGTTTCCAGGAGCTCAGTCCGTCAGTTCACCTGATGATGGCGACATGTATGATCGCCGAAATATTGTGCCCGTTGGACACTATAGACCGGCAGTACACCCGTGGATATTTTGATCATCAAATACGCCGGGAGAAACTGAAGAATGACAATGTTTTTCAAGTTCGTCATCTTTGGTGCCAACTTTGTAAAGACCCTCATCAGTCTTTTCAAGTATTACTCCAATTACGTTTCGAATGTCACCTCTGCCTTTGTCTACATCTCGAATAGGTATGATTACGTTGTCTCCAATTTAGCTGGTGGATGGGATTTGTCAGTTGAAGCTTTCATTCTTTTTGCTTGTTTTTGTAAATTTTCTGTTGCCTTTCTTCTATCATTTTCAATGTCGTTTGTGTCAATTTTCACAATGTCAACATCGGCACTGAATTCGTCTTGTTCAGTTTAGCTGCCATCTTCGATTGCCTTCTTTAGGTCATGTTCATTCTGAATATCATTAATGATTTATTGAGGCAATGAGGAAGTGGAAAGTCCTGTTCTAGGTTCGATTCCGAACATTGCTTTGTAAGGTGATTCTTCTATGCCAGTGTGGTATGCCCGATTTTTCATGAATTGGACACACCTTAATCCTTTCGTATTGTTGTCCTTTAATAAATAACTTAACATATTTTCCATGGCTCGGTTGGCACGTTCAACAGAACCCTGATTTTGGCTGTGCCATGGTTTTCGATGCACAATTTTCAGTTCTGACGAAAGATTTGCGAGTTATTTATTGACAAATTATCTGCCATTATAAGACTGAAGAATGCACGGCACCCCTACAGTTATTGGACGGTTAATAAAATACGGGACAATCTACATCCAGCATTTATTGTAGCGGTACTATAGGACACTTAAGCTAAATAAGGGACGATCCCGTAAAATATGGGAATCCGTTCACCCTAGTGTAGGACGTACCAGTTTGTCCTAAAGCTTGAAAATTCTAACTCGGATAAACCGATTCGACCTAGGCTAAACTGGTTTCTCCTATCGTTAACAGGATGAACTAGTTTGGCCTAGGCTAAACTGGTTTGTCCTATCGCATTTAGGGAGAACTCGTTTGGCCTAGACGAAACCAGTTCATCCTAAAATCGGGTTTGGCCTGTAACATATATAAAGATATTGTCACTGTGTTTTAAAGTGTACGGTTTTCGAACTCACCGAGCAGACTCCACACGAACTTGCTCTTCTCCTGAGGCGGCCCCCACTGCGCCACCAGGGCGTGGAGGGACGGGTACATCGGGCCCTGTCGACAACACACAACATTCAAATTTTCTCGGTGAATAAAATGTTCGTAGAAGTTTCGGGATTGCAGGCAGGATTATTTTAATACAACATACGATGCTACAATGGGTACCTGTCAGTCATCTACAGGTGGGCCATGGATGACTGTTGACTACGTTTACTTTCCGTATTCTGCACAAGTGTCAAAACATTGTAATCAGACGGACCACATTGCCTGATGGCAGCGCCTTCGTTGGTGGACAATCTACAGGTGAGCCATGGATGACTGTTGACTACGTGTACTTTCCGTATTCTGCACAAGCGTCAAAACATTGTAATCAGACGGACCACAATGCCTGATGGCAGCGCCTTCGTTGGTGGACAATCTACAGGTGAGCCATGGATGACTGTTGACTACGTTTATTTTCCGTATTCTGCACAAGCGTCAAAACATTGTAATCAGACGGACCACAATGCCTGACGGCAGCGCCTTCGTTGGTGGACAATCTACAGGTGAGCCATGGATGACTGTTGACTACGTATACTTTCCGTATTCTGCACAAGCGTCAAAACATTGTAATCAGACGGACCACAATGCCTGATGGCAGCGCCTTCGTTGGTGGACAATTTACAGGTGAGCCACGGATGACTGTTGACTACGTTTACTTTCTGTATTCTGCACAAGCGTCAAAACATTGTAATCAGACGGACCACAATGCCTGATGGCAGCGCCTTCGTTGGTGGACAATCTACAGGTGAGCCATGGATGACTGTTGACTACGTTTACTTTCCGTATTCTGCACAAGCGTCAAAACATTGTAATCAGATGGACCACAATGCCTGACGGCAGCGCCTTCGTTGGTGGACAATCTACAGGTGAGCCATGGATGACTGTTGACTACGTTTACTTTCCGTATTCTGCACAAGCGTCAAAACATTGTAATCAGACGGACCACAATGCCTGATGGCAGCGCCTTCGTTGGTGGACAATCTACAGGTGAGCCATGGATGACTGTTGACTACGTTTACTTTCTGTATTCTGCACAAGCGTCAATACATTGTAATCAGACGGACCACAATGCCTGATGGCAGCGCCTTCGTTGGTGGACAATCTACAGGTGAGCCATGGATGACTGTTGACTACATTTACTTTCCGTATTCTGCACAAGTGTCAAAACATTGTAATCAGACGGACCACAATGCCTGATGGCAGCGCCTTCGTTGGTGGACAATCTACAGGTGAGCCATGGATGACTGTTGACTACGTTTACTTTCCGTTTTCTGCACAAGCGTCAAAACATTGTAATCAGACGGACCACAATGCCTGATGGCAGCGCCTTCGTTGGTGGACAATCTACAGGTGAGCCATGGATGACTGTTGACTACGTTTACTTTCTGTGTTCTGCACAAGCGTCAAAACATTGTAATCTGACGGACGACTATGCCTGATGGCAGCGCCTTCGTTGGTGGACAATCTACAGGTGAGCCATGGATGACTGTTGACTACGTTTACTTTCCGTATTCTGCACAAGTGTCAAAACATTGTAATGAGACGGACCACATTGCCTGATGGCAGCGCCTTCGTTGGTGGACAATCTACAGGTGAGCCATGGATGGCTGTTGACTACGTGTACTTTCCGTATTCTGCACAAGTGTCAAAACATTGTGATCAGACGGACCACAATGCCTGATGGCAGCGCCTTCGTTGGTGGACAATCTACAGGTGAGCCATGGATGGCTGTTGACTACGTGTACTTTCCGTATTCTGCACAAGCGTCAAAACATTGTAATCAGACGGACCACAATGCCTGATGTGAGCGCCTTCGTTGGTGGACTATATACAGGTGAGCCATGGATGACTGTTGACTACGTTTACTTTCCGTATTCTGCACAAGTGTCAAAACATTGTGATCAGACGGACCACAATGCCTGATGGCAGCGCCTTCGTTGGTGGACAATCTACAGGTGAGCCATGGATGGCTGTTGACTACGTGTACTTTCCGTATTCTGCACAAGCGTCAAAACATTGTAATCAGACGGACCACAATGCCTAATGTGAGCGCCTTGTTGGTGGACAATCTACAGGTGAGCCATGGATGACTGTTGACTACGTTTAATTTCCGTATTCTGCACAAGCGTCAAAACATTGTATTCAGACGGACCACAATGCCTGATGGCAGCGCCTTCGTTGGTGGACAATCTACAGGTGAGCCATGGATGACTGTTGACTACGTTTACTTTCCGTATTCTGCACAAGCGTCAAAACATTGTAATCAGACGGTCAACTACGCCTGATGGCAGCGCCTTCGTTGGTGGACAATCTACAGGTGAGCCATGGATGGCTGTTGACTACGTGTACTTTCCGTATTCTGCACAAGCGTCAAAACGTTGTAATCTGACGGACGACTATGCCTGATGGCAGCGCCTTCGTTGGTGGACAATCTACAGGTGAGCCATGGATGACTGTTGACTACATTTACTTTCCGTATTCTGCACAAGCGTCAAAACATTGTAATCAGACAGACCACAATGCCTGATGGCAGCGCCTTCGTTGGTGGACAATCTACAGGTGAGCCATGGATGACTGTTGACTACGTTTACTTTCCGTATTCTGCACAAGCGTCAAAACATGGTAATCAGACGGTCAACTACGCCTGATGGCAGCGCCTTCATTGGTGGACAATCTACAGGTGAGCCATGGATGGCTGTTGACTACGTGTACTTTCTGTATTCTGCACAAGCGTCAAAACATTGTAATCAGACGGACCACAATGCCTGATGTGAGCGCCTTCGTTGGTGGACAATCTACAGGTGAGCCATGGATGACTGTTGACTACGTATACTTTCCATATTCTGCACAAGGTTCAAAACATTGTAATCAGACGGACCACAATGCCTGATGACAGCACATTCGTTGGTGGACAATCTACAGGTGAGCCATGGATGACTGTTGACTACGTTTACTTTCTGTATTCTGCACAAGCGTCAAAACATAGTAATCAGACGGACGACTATGCCTGATGGAAGCGCCTTCGTTGGTGGACAATCTACAGGTGAGCCATGGATGACTGTTGACTACGTTTACTTTCCGTATTCTGCACAAGTGTCAAAACATTGTAATCAGACCGACCACAATGCCTGATGGCAGTGCCTTCGTTGGTGGACAATCTACAGGTGAGCCATGGATGACTGTTGACTACATTTACTTTCCGTATTCTGCACAAGTGTCAAAACATTGTAATCAGACAGACCACAATGCCTGATGGCAGCGCCTTCGTTGGTGGACAATCTACAGGTGAGCCATGGATGACTGTTGACTACGTTTACTTTCCGTATTCTGCACAAGCGTCAAAACAATGTAATCAGACGGTCGACTATGCCTGATGGAAGCGCCTTCGTTGGTGGACAATCTACAGGTGAGCCATGGATGACTGTTGACTACGTTTACTTTCCGTATTCTGCACAAGTGTCAAAACATTGTAATCAGACGGACCACAATGCCTGATGGCAGTGCCTTCGTTGGTGGACAATCTACAGGTGAGCCATGGATGGCTGTTGACTACGTGTACTTTCCGTATTCTGCACAAGCGTCAAAACATTGTAATCAGACGGACCCCAATGCCTGATGTGAGCGCCTTCGTTGGTGGACAATCTACAGGTGAGCCATGGATGACTGTTGACTACGTTTACTTTCCGTATTCTGCACAAGTGTCAAAACATTGTAATCAGACGGACCACAATGCCTGATGGCAGTGCCTTCGTTGGTGGACAATCTACAGGTGAGCCATGGATGACTGTTGACTACGTTTACTTTCCGTATTCTGCACAAGTGTCAAAACATTGTAATCAGACAGACCACAATGCCTGATGGCAGCGCCTTCGTTGGTGGACAATCTACAGGTGAGCCATGGATGACTGTTGACTACGTTTACTTTCCGTATTCTGCACAAGCGTCAAAACAATGTAATCAGACGGTCGACTATGCCTGATGGCAGTGCCTTCATTGGTGGACAATCTACAGGTGAGCCATGGATGGCTGTTGACTACGTGTACTTTCCGTATTCTGCACATGCGTCAAAACATTGTAATCAGACGGACCACAATGCCTGATGGCAGCGCCTTCGTTGGTGGACAATCTACAGGTGAGCCATGGATGACTGTTGACTACGTTTACTTTCCGTATTCTGCACAAGTGTCAAAATATTGTAATCCAACGGACCACAATGCCTGATGGCAGTGCCTTCGTTGGTGGACAATCTACAGGTGAGCCATGGATGACTGTTGACTACGTTTACTTTCCGTATTCTGCACAAGTGTCAAAACATTGTAATCAGACGGACCACATTGCCTGATGGCAGCGCCTTCGTTGGTGGACAATCTACAGGTGAGCCATGGATGACTGTTGACTACGTTTACTTTCCGTATTCTGCATAAGCGTCAAAACATTGTAATCAGACGAACGACTATGCCTGATGGCAGCGCCTTCATAGGTGGACAATCTACAGGTGAGCCATGGATGGCTGTTGACTACGTGTACTTTCCGTATTCTGCACAAGTGTCAAAACATTGTAATCAGACGGACCACAATGCCTGATGTGAGCGCCTTCGTTGGTGGACAATCTACAGGTGAGCCATGGATGACTGTTGACTACGTTTAATTTCCGTATTCTGCACAAGTGTCAAAACATTGTAATCAGACGGACCACAATGCCTGATGGCAGCGCCTTCGTTGGTGGACAATCTACAGGTGAGCCATGGATGACTGTTGACTACGTTTACTTTCCGTATTCTGCACAAGCGTCAAAACATTGTAATCAGACGGTCAACTACGCCTGATGGCAGCGCCTTCGTTGGTGGACAATCTACAGGTGAGCCATGGATGGCTGTTGACTACGTTTACTTTCCGTATTCTGCACAAGCGTCAAAACATTGTAATCTGACGGACGACTATGCCTGATGGCAGTGCCTTCGTTGGTGGACAATCTACAGGTGAGCCATGGATGACTGTTGACTACGTTTACTTTCCGTATTCTGCACAAGTGTCAAAACATTGTAATTAGACGGACCACAATGCCTGATGGCAGTTACTTCGTTGGTGGACAATCTACAGGTGAGCCATGGATGACTATTGACTACATTTACTTTCCGTATTCTGCACAAGAGTCAAAACATTGTAATCAGACAGACCACAATGCCTGATGGCAGCGCCTTCGTTGGTGGACAATCTACAGGTGAGCCATGGATGACTGTTGACTACGTTTACTTTCCGTATTCTGCACAAGCGTCAATACATTGTAATCAGACGGACCACAATGCCTGATGACAGCATATTCGTTGGTGGACAATCTACAGGTGAGCCATGGATGACTGTTGACTACGTTTACTTTCTGTATTCTGCACAAGCGTCAAAACATTGTAATCAGATGGACGACTATGCCTGATGGAAGCGCCTTCGTTGGTGGACAATCTACAGGTGAGCCATGGATGACTGTTGACTACGTTTACTTTCCGTATTCTGCACAAGTGTCAAAACATTGTAATCAGACAGACCACAATGCCTGATGGCAGCGCTTTCGTTGGTGGACAATCTACAGGTGAGCCATGGATGGCTGTTGACTACGTGTACTTTCCGTATTCTGCACAAGCGTCAAAACATTGTAATCTGACGGACGACTATGCCTGATGGCAGCGCCTTCGTTGGTGGACAATCTACAGGTGAGCCATGGATGACTGTTGACTACGTTTACTTTCCGTATTCTGCACAAGTGTCAAAACATTGTAATCAGACGGACCACAATGCCTGATGACAGCACATTCGTTGGTGGACAATCTACAGGTGAGACATGGATGACTGTTGACTACGTTTACTTTCTGTATTCTGCACAAGCGTCAAAACATTGTAATCAGACGGACGACTATGCCTGATGGAAGCGCCTTCGTTGGTGGACAATCTACAGGTGAGCCATGGATGACTGTTGACTACGTTTACTTTCCGTATTCTGCACAAGTGTCAAAACATTGTAATCAGACCGACCACAATGCCTGATGGCAGCGCCTTCGTTGGTGGACAATCTACAGGTGAGCCATGGATGGCTGTTGACTACGTGTACTTTCCGTATTCTGCACAAGCGTCAAAACATTGTAATCAGACGGACCCCAATGCCTGATGTGAGCGCCTTCGTTGGTGGACAATCTACAGGTGAGCCATGGATGACTGTTGACTACGTTTACTTTCCGTATTCTGCACAAGCGTCAAAACATTGTAATCAGACGGACCACAATGCCTGATGGCAGTGCCTTCGTTGGTGGACAATGTACAGGTGAGCCATGGATGGCTGTTGACTACGTGTACTTTCCGTATTCTGCACAAGCGTCAAAACATTGTAATCAGACGGACCCCAATGCCTGATGTGAGCGCCTTCGTTGGTGGACAATCTACAGGTGAGCCATGGATGACTGTTGACTACGTTTACTTTCCGTATTCTGCACAAGCGTCAAAACATTGTAATCAGACGGACCACAATGCCTGATGGCAGTGCCTTCGTTGGTGGACAATCTACAGGTGAGCCATGGATGACTGTTGACTACATTTACTTTCCGTATTCTGCACAAGTGTCAAAACATTGTAATCAGACTGACCACAATGCCTGATGGCAGCGCCTTTGTTGGTGGACAATCTACAGGTGAGCCATGGATGACTGTTGACTACGTTTACTTTCCGTATTCTGCACAAGCGTCAAAACATTGTAATCAGACGGACCACAATGCCTGATGGCAGCGCCTTCGTTGGTGGACAATCTACAGGTGAGCCATGGATGGCTGTTGACTACGTGTACTTTCCGTATTCTGCACAAGCATCAAAACATTGTAATCAGACGGACCACAATGCCTGATGTGAGCGCCTTCGTTGGTGGACAATCTGCAGGTGAGCCATGGATGACTGTTGACTACGTTTACTTTCCGTATTCTGCACAAGCGTCAAAACATTGTAATCAGACGGACGACAATGCCTGATGGCAGAGCCTTCGTTGGTGGACAATCTACAGGTGAGCCATGGATGACTGTTGACTACGTTTACTTTCTGTATTCTGCACAAGCGTCAAAACATTGTAATCAGACGGACGACTATGCCTGATGGAAGCGCCTTCGTTGGTGGACAATCTACAGGTGAGCCATGGATGACTGTTGACTACGTTTACTTTCCGTATTCTGCACAAGTGTCAAAACATTGTAATCAGACGGACCACAATGCCTGATGGCAGCGCATTCGTTGGTGGACAATCTACAGGTGAGCCATGGATGACTGTTGACTACGTTTACTTTCCGTATTCTGCACAAGTGTCAAAACATTGTAATCAGACGGACCACATTGCCTGATGGCAGCGCCTTCGTTGGTGGACAATCTACAGGTGAGCCATGGATGGCTGTTGACTACGTGTACTTTCCGTACTCTGCACAAGCGTCAAAACATTGTAATCAGACGGACGACTATGCCTGATGGCAGCGCCTTCGTTGGTGGACAATCTACAGGTGAGCCATGGATGACTGTTGACTACGTTTACTTTCCGTATTCTGCACAAGTGTCAAAACATTGTAATCAGACGGACCACAATGCCTGATGGCAGCGCCTTCGTTGGTGGACAATCTACAGGTGAGCCAAGGATGACTGTTGACTACGTTTACTTTCCGTATTCTGCACAAGTGTCAAAACATTGTAATCAGACAGACCACATTGCCTGATGGCAGCGCCTTCATTGATGGACAATCTACAGGATAGCCATGGATGGCTGTTGACTACGTGTACTTTCCGTATTCTGCACAAGCGTCAAAACATTGTAAACAGACGGACCACAATGCCTGATGGGAGCGCCTTCGTTGGTGGACAATCTACAGGTGAGCCATGGATGACTGTTGACTACGTGTACTTTCCGTATTCTGCACAAGTGTCAAAACATTGTAATCAGACGGACCACAATGCCTGATGGCAGTGCCTACGTTGGTGGACAATCTACAGGTGAGCCATGGATGACTGTTGAATACGTGTACTTTCCGTATTCTGCACAAGCGTCAAAACATTGTAATCAGACGGAGCACAATGCCTGATGGCAGCGCCTTCGTTGGTGGACAATCTACAGGTGAGCCATGGATGACTGTTGACTACGTTTACTTTCCGTATTCTGCACAAGCGTCAAAACATAGTAATCAGACAGACGACTATGCTTGATGGCAGCGCCTTCGTTGGTGGACAATCTACAGGTGAGCCATGGATGGCTGTTGACTACGTGTACTTTCCGTATTCTGCACAAGCGTCAAAACATTGTAAACAGACGGACCACAATGCTTGATGGGAGCGCCTTCGTTGGTGGACAATCTACAGGTGAGCCACGGATGACTGTTGACTACGTTTACTTTCCGTATTCTGCACAAGCGTCAAACATTGTAATCAGACGGACCACAATGCCTGATGGCAGTGCCTTCGTTGGTGGACAATCTACAGGTGAGCCTTGGATGGCTGTTGACTACGTGTACTTTCCGTATTCTGCACAAGCGTCAAAACATTGTAATCAGACGGACCACAATGCCTGATGGCAGCGCCTTCATTGGTGGACAATCTACAGGTGAGCCCTGGATGACTATTGACTACGTTTACTTTCCGTAGTCTGCACAAGTGTCAAAACATTGTCATCAGACGGACCATAATGCCTGATGGCAACGCCTTCGTTGGTGGACAATCTACAGGTGAGCCATGGATGACTGTTGACTACGTGTACTTTCCGTATTCTGCACAAGCGTCAAAACATTGTAATCAGACGGACCACAATGCCTGATGTGAGCGCCTTCGTTGGTGGACAATCTACAGGTGAGCCATGGATGACTGTTGACTATGTTTACTTTCCATATTCTGCACAAGTGTCAAAACATTGTAATCAGACGGACGGCTATGCCTGATGGCAGCGCCTTCGTTGGTGGACAATTTACAGGTGAGCCATGGATGGCTGTTGACTACGTGTACTTTCCGTATTCTGCACAAGCGTCAAAACATTGTAATCAGACGGACCACAATGCCTGATGGCAGCGCCTTCGTTGGTGGACAATCTACAGGTGAGCCATGGATTACTGTTGACTACGTTTACTTTCCGTATTCTGCACAAGCGTCAAAACATTGTAATCAGACGGACCACAATGCCTGATGGCAGTGCCTTCGTTGGTGGACAATCTACAGGTGAGCCATGGATGACTGTTGACTACGTTTACTTTCCGTATTCTGCACAAACGTCAAAACATTGTAATCAGACAGACCACAATGCCTGATGGCAGCGCCTTCGTTGGTGGACAATCTACAGGTGAGCCATGGATGACTGTTGACTACGTTTACTCTCCGTATTCTGCACAAGCGTCAAAACATTGTAATCAGACGGATCACAATACCTGATGGCAACACTTTCGTTGGTGGACAATCTACAGGTGAGCCATGGATGACTGTTGACTACGTTTATTTTCCGTATTCTGCACAAGCGTCAAAACATTGTAATCAGACGGACCACAATGCCTGACGGCAGCGCCTTCGTTGGTGGACAATCTACAGGTGAGCCATGGATGACTGTTGACTACGTTTACTTCCAGTATTCTGCACAAGCGTCAAAACATTGTAATCAGACGGATCACAATACCTGATAGCAGCGCCTTCGTTGATGGACAATCTACAGGTGAGCCATGGATGACTATTGACTACGTTTACTTTCCGTATTCTGCACAAGTGTCAAAACATTGTAATCAGACGGAACATAATGACTGATGGCAGCGCCTGCTTTGGTGGACAATCTACAGGTGAGCCATGGATGACTGTTGACTACGTTTACTTTCTGTATTCTGCACAAGCGTCAAAACATTGTATTCAGACGGACCACAATGCCTGATGGCAGCGCCTTCGTTGGTGGACAATCTACAGGTGAGCCATGGATGACTGTTGACTACGTTTACTTTCCGTATTCTGCACAAGCGTCAAAACATTGTAATCAGACGGACCACAATGCCTGATGGCAGCGCCTTCGTTGGTGGACAATCTACAGGTGAGCCATGGATGACTTTTGACTACGTTATACTTTCCGTATTCTGCACAAGCGTCAAAACATTGTAATCAGACGGATCACAATACCTGATGGCAGTGCCTTCGTTGGTGGACAATCTACAGGTGAGCCATGGATGACTGTTGACTACGTTTACTTTCCGTATTCTGCACAAGTGTGAAAACATTGTAATCAGACGGAACATAATGACTGATGGCAGCGCCTGCTTTGGTGGACAATCTACAGGTGAGCCATGGATGACTGTTGACTACGTTTACTTTCCGTATTCTGCACAAGCGTCAAAACATTGTAATCAGACGGACCACAATGCCTGACGGCAGCGCCTTCGTTGGTGGACAATCTACAGGTGAGCCATGGATGACTGTTGACTACGTTTACTTCCAGTATTCTGCACAAGCGTCAAAACATTGTAATCAGACGGACCACAATACCTGATAGCAGCGCCTTCGTTGGTGGACAATCTACAGGTGAGCCATGGATGACTATTGACTACGTTTACTTTCCGTATTCTGCACAAGTGTGAAAACATTGTAATCAGACGGAACATAATGACTGATGGCAGCGCCTGCTTTGGTGGACAATCTACAGGTGAGCCATGGATGACTGTTGACTACGTTTACAAAAAAATGTTCAAATGTTTGTTAAGCTTATGGGACTTAACTATGGGGTCATCAGTCCCTAAACTTACAAACTACTTATGAACTACTTACGAACTAGGACGGCACAAATATCCATGCCCGAGGGGGGATTCGAACCCCCGACCGTAGTGGCCGTGCTGACCGTGACTGGAGCGCCTCAGTCACCTCGGCCACCGCGGCCGGCACTACGTTTACTTTCCGTATTCTGCACAAGCTTCAAAACATTGTAATCAGACGGACCACAATGCCTAATGGCAGCGCCTTCGTTGGTGGACAATCTAAAGGTGAGCCATGGATGACTGTTGACTACGTTTACTTTCCGTATTCTGCACAAGCGTCAAAACATTGTAATCAGATGGACCACAATGCCTGATGGCAGCGCCTTCGTTGGTGGACAATCTACAGGTGAGCCATGGATGACTGTTGACTACGTTTACTTATCGTATTCTGCACAAGCGTCAAAACATGTAATCAGACGGACCACAATGCCTGATGGCAGCGCCTTCGTTGGTGGACAATCTACAGGTGAGCCATGGATGACTGTTGACTATGTTTACTTTCCGTATTCTGCACAAGCGTCAAAACATTGTAATCAGACGGACCACAATGCCTGATGGCAGCACCTTCGTCGGTGGACAATCTACAGGTGAGCCATGGATGACTGTTGACTACGTTTACTTTCCGTATTCTGCACAAGTGTGAAAACATTGTAATCAGACGGAACATAATGACTGATGGCAGTGCCTGCTTTGGTGGACAATCTACAGGTGAGCCATGGATGACTGTTGACTACGTTTACTTTCCGTATTCTGCACAAGTGTGAAAACATTGTAATCAGACGGACCACAATGCCTGATGGCAGCGCCCTCGTTGGTGGAATTGCGGCGCTCCGCTGTCCTCTCGATCGCCCCTCGCAGTGGGCGTCAACGCCCTCTGTCATCTTCGGATTGAGCAAATCGTAGAGATGACGGGGTTCCATGCGTTGTCTAGTTGGTAGCCATTGTCCCGGCTCGTGAGATTATCCGCGGCGCCTATTTACAGGGATTTCTCAAACATGGAGTTCAACAAGATGTTGCCGTGGCCAATATTAACGTTTTGTAATACTCCATGGCATGTCCACTAGAAACACAATGTTCAGCAATAGCAGACTTGCTTGGTCACAAAATGTGTGAGCCGTGGTTGAGTTCGGCCCAGCGTTCTTCCACAGAGTTCCTCCTCTGGACAGTGTAAGCCAGGCTGTTCCAACAGGCAGCTCCGCGAGGAGGAGGGCACACGAGCGCTTACTAACGCTGCTCGGAGCTGCGGTGGTGGGGGAAGCTGACGTCACAGACGCTAGTACTTGTCCGGCATATATAAACAGAGGCGATCGTTTAGAAGCGGTAGCAGAATGCATTCTTCCAAATGAAGTAGCAGCCTTTGAAGGCGTTTGTCTCTCAATTCTTGGCATGGCAGCTTATTTAGATGCTGTAAAATTCATATTCCCATATTTATGAGTAACATACTACTGCTGAAAAGGTCAAGAAGAAATTGGACATCCTTAAGAGATTAGATGGAATAAAAGTGGGGCAGCTCTCTTGAAGTTCTAAACTCTACTTTAAAAAAATGTAAATAAAACCCAGTATTCTGTATGGATGTGACGTATACTCCCAAAGAATGTAGGCCTATCTAAATTGGAGGTTCTTCAGAATCAAGCTCTATGCCTGATTACAGGAGCAGTAAAGACAACACCAATTGTGGCTCTTCAAGCAGCGACTGCCATTTCACCTCTAAAACCAGAAATTATGACTGGCACTACCCCAATATGAAAAATTAACCATATTACCCAATGACACATATTGGCACAACTGCCAACATCATGCTAACTGGCTGAAAACACAAAAAGGCTTTATGCAATGTATTGATGCAGTACGATAAGACCACTGTCACCAATCAGTAAAGAAGACTTCACTCCTCCAGTCAGTCCACTTAAACTATGCCCAGTCATATTAGACTTCAACTGAATGAAAAGGTTGTTAAAACAGAAATGAATAAAGAACTTCTTAAAAATATGGCTCTAGAAAAGATAAATGCTAACTACACGAAAAAAGAATGGCTACACACACACACACACACACACACACACACACACACACACACACACACACACATATACATATACATATACATATACATATCCCATTTTGATGGAGATTAGAGGCAATAAACCTGACACTAAAACAATTTTTGTCCGTATACGAAGGTAACAAAAAGGATGTCATATTTTGTGATTCAACTTCTGCAATACAGGCAACTGCATCCTTCCAAACACCTCTAAGTGCTTGCGTAAATGAAATAAAATCCTGTATTGACTGAATTACCAAAGCTGGAACTAAAATAGTTTCAATTGATACCAGCAGATACAGGTATACATGGGAATGAAATGGCGGACATTCTAGCCAAAAAAAGGAACCAAGATTTTTCAAACAAATTGCCCAATATTATCATGCATCTCCATTAAAAGACTTATCAACAACAGTTTCAAGAAGAAGTTGTATGGCCATTTGACAACACAACGACAAGGAAAAACATATCTTGTCGCGGCATTTCGAATTACTGGCCACGACTGCCTTGCGGAACACCTGCACAGGATTGGAATCTTACCCTCACCGAAGTGTTTTATATGTGAAAGAGAAAATACCATTATGAACTGGGAGCATCTCAGAAACTGTGAAAGACTGCAATATTGTGACTGGATGTCAGATGGTCAATTGTACTGGGAAGTTGGAAGACTAATGACTATGTATCAAATATCTGAGCATTAAATAAATAAATAAATAAATGATTAACAAGGTGGAAACTGGGATTTTGTTGATACTCTAGCAACAAAATGCAAAAACAATGACTGCTTAATTAAAAATAATGGGAAATAACGTTATGCACTTAATCAGAAATACTCCCTTACGTTAGTTCCATGAAACAGACATTTAAAAATACACAATAATGTCACCATTCACATGCTATATTAAATTCCAGTCATGAAATCAGATGGTTGGTATTCAGGATCACAAAGCGTTTACAGTACTTAAAATAACGATAGACGTAATACTATTGCTGAGGATCGACCTAGCGTCTCGTGTCCAGCATTTTCATGTAAAAAAAGTCCCTCAGTTACAGCTATTGCGGAAAGCTGGGTCCTTGGCGGGTCTTGGAGTGCGACTGCAGTTTGTCGTGACGTCACAGCCCAGCCGCCTTCTTCACTTGAATACACACTCTCCGTAGCCGCAGCCGTGTGCACCAGAAGTCTACAGCTCACTGCCGATAAGCGGTGGCTCGCCAGCAACTGAGCGCTCCCTACCTCACAGGCAAGCGCGCGAGTTGGAACAGCCTGGTGTAAGCAATACCACATTGAGAGATAATTTTGTCTTTCACGGAACCAAGAAAGTCGAAAATCTTATGTTCTGAGAAATAAATCACTTTTACCTGAAAATCACTTAGAATTCTTGCTATTGCAAAAGAAATATCTCCCTCTTCATCCTCAACTTTCTGATGCTTGCTTGAGACTGAGGCGCCTTATTTATCTGCCGGGTGGAATTTCTATGATTAACTCGAAGTGAAGAGGACAGAGTCTGTCGAATTCCCCCCTAGGTAGTGTGGCCTATGTGTCTACAATGTGTTGAGGCATGGGAAGAATTCGCAAAGTGTGATGTATATTGCGGAATATAGGATGTACTCAGCAGTCTTCCATGGCTCAACTCAAGATGACTGGTAGGTGCCCAGTGGAAATGTGTGTTGTATTAGAGGACGATCGGCCGCAAGTACGAGCAGATTATGAAAAGACACAGAACTGTCGGATGAGACAACCGGCAGCAACAGCATGTAGATCGAGGTCTCGAGGTTACCTACACTTCAGCATAACTCAGTATTGCAGCACGATTTATTGGAATAAACTATTGTACAAAAATCCTATATCGTTTACTTCACCTCTCTGGGTACGTCGACTATTCGTCACTATTAGAGAAGCTATTCTCTCAGAAGGCTTCCTATGACACTGTGGCAAGTGTTTGCAACAACAAACAGTAGGCATAACACATTTGCTGCCTTATTAACGTGGTAAGTATAGTAAAAGTGCAACCAGTATGATGTTGTCTGCGAGACGCCAGGTAGCGGTATAGGCAGCTAGTCGCAAAACGTTTTCCTCCGCCTCGTACAATCGCCTCTTGCCTCGTGGATATGCGAAAAATGTGATTTAAGTGAAGTTAATGTGTTGGATGCAAATATAGCGTGGTGTTTTGCTAGTATGGTGATGATGAAAGAAAAGAGAGGGTGAAACTCTATGTCGGCACATAGCCCACTTCTCTCCATTATTACCAACTAATAGTACCCTTTCGAAGGACGCATAGGTGTCCACATATTCGGAGATGATAGGCATTTAATCCAAGATATTCTCGGTAAGACTAGTGATCATAACAGATTTTAAATCATACCATATTGTTGGAAGGCACAGAAAGTAAATCTGAAGAGGGAAGTTTTATATTGAGAAAATCTAAATATTTGTTTGGTTCCTCAATTGAGTCCTAATGCCACAGTCCGTCTGAGGACTGAGAGTCAGAAAAAAAGAGACGTTAAAGTTTAATGATGGAAAAATGGAAACAATGGTGGAGAAGGGAATGAAGTAACCAAACAATGAGGAGAAGATAGGTAACACTAATAATTAAGGACTACGCTATAGTAAAGTTCAAGTACATAATGATGTTCCAATATGGAAGATGAACTGCATGCGTCTGACAGACAATGGGTGCATGAAGCTGAAAGATTCGCTTTTCAAGTTACCAAAGAAGCAAGAAGTGCTAAAAGGAAGGCCAAGAGGAAGCTTGAAGATCATGAATTGCTGCAGGGTGAAGACTATACTCCAGGAACGTTCTGAGGCACAGATTAATTGGAGTCATATCTTCATTCGCAATTTCCCGCAAGTTGCATTTTTTAGCATTCAGGTACAAATATTTCCTTACGTTTATCAAGCATTGCTCTATTTTTTCTGTAACTTGCAATAGTCCTTATTTAAGAAGTATACCTAAGCTTTATTATTCAACTGAATTATAGAAAAATAACATTTTTATTTGGAGAAAAATATATAAATTAAATTGTAAGACTTGATAGTTTTTACCCTTGTAGTATACATAATAGGTGGAATTAAAAAGTTATAGTAGATGAGCCATCATGTCATATAAATCTGGTAAAAATAAAAAGCCTCTGGACCAGATAACATTCCCTCAGAGTTACTGAATTCTCTGGGAGAGCCAGCCATGACAGAACTATTACACTTGGTGTGTAAGATGTATGAGAATGGTGAAATACTCTCAGAGTTTATGAAAAACTTTATAATCCCTAGACTGATTACTTAACTGTTTAGTCCCCTCAAATATAACATCAACAATAATTCCCTATTCCAATGAAAGCAGGTACAGACAGGTTTGAAAATTGCAGAAGCATCAGTCATGCTTGCAAAGTTTTAACACAACTAATTTACTGAAGAATGGAAAAGCTGGTAGAAGCTAACCTCGGGAAAGATCAGTTTGTATATAAAAGAAATGTAGGAACACTAGAGGTAATACTGAAATTCCTTTTCTTACAAGAAAAATTAAGGAAAGGCAAGCCTACATTTATAGCTTTTTTAGATTTGAAGAAAGCATTAACAATTTTGATTGGAATACGCTCTTTCAAATTCTAAAGTCTGTAGGGGTAAAATATAGGCCACTTGTACAAAAACCAGATAGCAGTTATTAGAGTGGGAGGCGTGAAAGGGAAGCATTGGTTTTGAAGGGAGTAAGAGTTGTTGCCTTACCCCAATGTTATTCAATTTATACATTGAGCAAGCTATGAAGGAAAGCAAGGAGAAATTTGGAGAAGGAATTAAAGTTCAGGATGAAGAAATAAAAACATTGTGTTTTGCTGATGACATTGTAATTCTTTCAGAAACAGCAATGGACCCGTATGAGCAACTAAACGGAATGGACTGTGTGTTGAAATGAGCATATAAGATGGACATTAGTAAGAACAAAACAAGGGTAATGTAATGCAGTTTAAGTAAATCAGGCGATGCTGAAGGAATTAGATTATTTGTGGGAATTTTACAGTAATCAGTCATAAAATACTAATTTACCGGCAAATCCAGATTTCGACCACTGTGTGGTCATTATCAATGCTAAAAAAAGATTAAAATACTTAAAACATCTCGACCTCCATGCTGGAGGTTGCGTTGGACGAACGCAACCTCCAACATGAAGGTTGAGATGTTTTAAGTATTTTAATCGTTTTTTTAGCATTGATAATGACCACACAGTGGTCGAAATCTGGATCTGCCGGTAAATTAATATTTTACGACTGATCACTGTAAAATGCCCCCAAGCCAAGTACAGTGATGGAACACATATTCTACAATGGAAACAAACCTGATGGAATTAGATTAGGTAATGAAACAATAAAGGTGGCATATGCGTTTTGTTACTTGGGCAGTAAAATATCACACTATGGTCGCAGTACAGAGGATATAAAATGCCGAATAGCATTGGGAAGAAAAACGTTTTTGAAAAAGAGAAATTTGCTAAAATCGAACATTAATTAAAGTGTAAAAAAGACTTTTCTGAGTGCATGTGTGTGGAGTATTGCCTGATACCGGATTGAATCATGGACGATAAATAATTCAGACAAGAAGAGGATAGAGGGTTTTGAAATGTGGTGATGCATATGAATGCTGAAGATTAGGTGGGAAGAACACATAACTAACGAGGTGTGTTGTGGTCTTCAGTCCGGAGACTGGTTTGACGCAGCTCTCCACAATATCCTATCCTGAGCAAGCCTCTTCATCTCCACATAAGAACGGCAACCTACATCTGTTTGAATCTGCTTACTGTATCCATCTCTTGGTCTTCCTCTGCGGTTTTTACCCCACACACTTTCCTCCAACGCTAAATTCACAATTCCTTGATGTCTAAGAATATGTCCTACCAATCTATCCCTTCTTTTAATCAAGGTATGCCAGAAATTTCTTTTCTCCCTAATTCTGTTCAATACCTCCTCATTAGTTACGCGATCCACCCACCTAATCTTCAGCATTTTTCTGTAGCACCGTATTTCAAAAGCCTCAATCCTCTTCCTGTCCGAACTGTACTGAAAAAAAATTGGGCAGAAAAGGAATTTCAGGCATACGGTGACTAAAAGAAGAGATCGTCTGGTAGGACACATTCTTAGATATCAAGGAATCGTAATTTTGGCACTTGAAGGGAGCGAATGGGGAAAATATTGCAGAGAGAGACCAAGAGACGAACACAGTAAAAGGTAAAGCAGTAAACAATCCGAAGATTGGTTTGAACACCACAGTGATTTACTAGGCATGGTCCTGTTTGGAAGTGGTATGCCGTTGCCTTCCTCCGACCTTCGAACTGACTTACCCAGCCAGTTATAGGGGGACCTACAGTTTAACGTGGGTTCCGAACCACGGCGCTGCTCGGTATTTTTCACATGAGCAATACTGCCAGAGGTGAAAGAAGTGGAAAGTGACAGATAAAAATCCTAGGACCTGGTGGGGATCGAACCCGAGACCTTTGGATTTGTAGTCAGGCACGCTACCACTGTGCAACCGTGGTACTGTGCACTATAAGCAGGTTAAAATGGATGTACATTGTCGTTCTTATGAGGAGTGATGAGGCATGTGCAGGATGGGGTAGGGTGGAGAGCTGCTTCTTCGAACTGAAGAGCACAACAACAACAACGACAGACACTCGCCCCGGAGATGCCGATGAGCACGCGAGCGGCGATGAGCCAGCCTATGTGAGCCTCGGCGGCGAGCGGGCAGAGAATGGTGAGGACGGCACCGGCCAGTGACGTCACGCCCACCACCAGGCGGGGCCCCACCACCTCGGCCAGCATGCCGCCCGGGATGTGCGCCGCCACCGAGCCGTAGAAGTAGGCCGACAGCAAGTGGCCCTGCATCAGCTGCGACCAGTTGTACCGCGGCCCGTACTGCAACACACCGACAGGGTGTATGCCTCTGTAACTTATGAAATAATAGGTGACGGGAAATTTCAATGCGGTAGCTCAACACAAGAAATGTTACACTTTCTGCGGAACTATGAACATAGTTTATTGTATCATTTTCCAGAGAGTTACAGCACAAAGATATGTTGTTGTTGTTGTGGTCTTCAATCCGGAGACTGGTTTGATGCAGCTCTCCACAATACCCTATCCTGAGCAAGCCTCTTCAACTCCACATAAGAACGACAATCTACATCTGTCTGACTCTGCTTACTGTATCCATCTCTTGGTCTTTCTCTGCGATTTTTACCCCACACACTTCCCTCCAATGCTAAATTCACAATTCCTCGATGTCTAAGAATGTGTCCTACCAATCTATCCCGCCTTTTAGTCAAGGTATACTAGAAATTTCTTTTCTCCCCAGTTCTGTTCAGTACCTCCTCATTAGTCTCGCGATCCACCCACCTAATCTTCAGCATTCTTCTGTAGCACCATATTTCAAAAACCTCAATCCTCTTCCTGTCCGCACTGTTTATCGTCCATGTCTCACTCCCATACAAGGCAACACTCCATACAAATGCCTTCAGAAAGGACTTCCTTAGGCTTAAATCAATATTCGATGTCAACAAATTTCTCTTTTTCAAGAACGCTTTTCTACCCATTGCCATTCTACATTTTATATCCTCTTTACTGCGACCATAATTTGTTATTTTACTGCCCAAGTAACAAAACTCATCTACCTCCTTTATTGCTTCGTTTCCCAATCTAGGCCGGCCGCGGTGGCCGAGGGGACTGAGGCGCTTCAGTCACGGTCTGCACGGCCACTACGGTCGGGGGTTCGAATCCCCCCTCGGGCATGGATATTTGTGCCGTCCTAGTTCGTAAGTAGTTCATAAGTAGTTTGTAAGTTTAGGGACTGATGACCCCGTAGTTATGTCCCATAAGCTGTACAAACATTTGAACATTTTCCCAATCTAATTCCTTCAGCATCACTTTACGTTCTTACACTGCACTCCATTACCCTAGTTTTGCTCTTGTTCATCTTATATGCACCTTTCAGCACACTGTCCATTCCGTTTAATTCCTCTTCCAGGTCCTTTGCTATGTCGTCGGCAAAACGCAATGTTTTTAATTCTTCACCCTGAACTTTAATTCCTTCTCCAAATTTCTCCTTGCTTTCCTTTATAACTTGCTCAATGTACAAATTGAATAACAATGGAGGAAGACTACAACCCTGTCTTACTCCCTTTCCAATCACGGCATCCCTTTCATGCCCTTCAACTCTGACAACCGCTGTCTGGTTTTTGTAGAAGTTGTAAATAACCTTACGCTCCCTATATTTTACTCCTGCTTGCTTCAGAACTTGAAAGAGTTTATTCCAATCAACATTGTCAAAAGTTTTCTCCAAATCTACAAAAGCTAGAAATGTAGGTTTGCCTTTTCTTAATCTATCTTCTAGGATAAGCCGTACAGTGATTATTGCCTCCCGTGTTCCTACATTTCTCCTGAACTCAAACTGATCTTCCCCAAGGTCGGCTTCTACCAGCTTTTCCATCCTTCTGTATATAATTCGTGTTAATATTTTGCAACCATGACTTATCAAACTGATGGTTCTGTAGCTTTCACACCTGTCTATACCTGCTTTCTTTGGAATGGGGATTATAACAATTTTCTTGAAGTCTGAGGGTACTTCGCCTGTCTCATATATATTTGTTAAATATATATTTTTAATACATATTTTTAAATATATATTTTTTATATGGAACAATAGTTTTTTTCTATCGTGTATTGAATTCGTTTAAATCAGCTGCGTCCAAATCTATTTAAACTACATTCCTATCACTGTTAGTTTGGGAGCTACAACCCTCAAAATTTCAGTGGCAGATACCACAAACGCTGCGCATAATGCAATGCGCCTTCTAAATGTAGTGCGGCCGAGTCGGTCCACTCTACTTACCACGTAAACTGAGATGTGAGTTATATCGCGCTTTTATAGCCGACAGTTTGGGTGGTCTTCTTGAACATTTGTGTCTAAACACGAGAGTCCATATGTGGATGCAGCGCGATGGTCACCCAGCCCATTCTGCGCGTGCTGTTGTGGAAGAACTAAACAACAGGTTCGCAGGAAGATGGTTGGGGCCTCATGGTCCTCATTCATGGCCCGCAAGGTCGCCCGATTTAACACCAGTAGATTTCTTTTTGTGCGGATATCTGAAGAATCGTGTTTATGTCACTGAGCCCATATCCCCAGATGATCTAAAACGGCGCATCGAGGACGCATGTCGCTCCGTCACACCGGCGATGTTACATCTCGTCCGCAGATCCTATCAACGGCGCATTGCATATGCATTGAGGAACATGGACACACATTTGAACATCTCATGTAAATCAACTTCCCACCGCCATAACATCCATCACCCACCACACAGCCATGTATTATGTACATCGTGTGGTATCCGCCCCTGAAACGTTGAAGGGTTGTAGCTCCCAAACTAACAGTGATAGGAATGTAGTTTAAATTTATTTGGACGCAACTGGTTTCAACGAATCCAATGCACGATAGAACAAACTATTGTTCCATTTAAAAAAAAATTATATCTTTGTGCTGTAACTCTTTGGAAAATGATACAATAAACTATGTTCATAGCTCCCAAGAAAGTGTAACACGATCGAACCAACAATTCTAGAAGAGTGAAGACTACCACAAGAAGATCAGTGACCTTTTGGATCCGACCACTTATAAAAAGTTGAAAAAGGATCCTACAACGAAAATGCTGGCAGTTACCAATCAACTGATAAAAAAGTCTTCTATTTCTCCAGAGGATAAGAAACATATTTGCAAAACGGAAGCTTACGCTCCTAGGTTATATGGGCTACCTAAGGTGCACAAAATCGATATCCCACTGAGACCGATTGTAAGTGCTATTGGATCCCCTACTCAAGAGTTGGCTAGACATCTTGCCTCCTTGCTACAACCGTTTATTGGGAAAACTGATCATCACATTAAAAACTCTATGCACTTCATCGAAAAACTGAAAGAAATTACTGTCAGCCCTGATGATATCCTTGTCAGCTTTGACGTGATTTACCTGTTCACCACGGTTCCTGTCAACGAAGCTCTTGCTTACATATCTGACTTGTTTCCCACTGATATTGTAGATCTGTTTCGACATTGCCTATCTACGACTTATTTCCAGTATGATAATGAATTCTATGAACAAATCAATGGAGTGGCAATGGGTAGCCCTCTAAGTCCAGCGGTTGCTAATATTTTTATGGAATTATTTGAACAACAGGCACTGCAGTCAACCAGAAAGAGCCCTTTGAAATGGTATCGGTATGT